>JAILYB010000012.1:6219166-7638333 GCA_021437785.1 Rhodomyrtus psidioides
TCTCTCTCTTGAAGTAAATGCTCTCGTTCTAGCATCAAGCCCCGATGATTTCCTTTAGATGGTTTCAAGTTCAACTGGGAACTTAATTTCCAGCTCTCATTTGGTCATTTGTGCAGAATCGAAGCCAATTTCGCTCATCTACTCTAGTTTTATCTTTGATTCAACCCTTTGCCTTGTCTCTCCAAAGCGCAAGCAGAATACACTTAAGGAATTGAAACTCTCTCGAGGTAAGTATCTTATAAGTGAGAAATCTCGAGTTCATGGCCGTATACTTAAGGAAGAGGTTCATTGTTCTCTTGGTGATTGCTGCTATAATGTTCAACATTTGATGATATGTTTGAGTAAGCTACTGATTCAGAGCTTGAGGCATATATCTCGATTTTTGGCCAATTTCACATAGTAAATGAATGAATCATGAAAAGATATCAACTAGAGAAATGATCTTGGCATCCTAGGCTTCAATTTGATATGTCGTATGTTAAAATTGGATTTCATTTGCTGGGTTAAATAGATCCCATGTGCGTTGGATTTTGAAACTCTCTGTTTTGACCTGACTTTACTTGGTTCTTCAATTTTTCAAAAAAAAAATTGCTCGGAATTAGAGAAAGTGTCATCTATAAAACTTGTATCCAAGATCTAGAGCTTTACATCCACATAATTTTTGTAAAATTTGGAGCATGTTTGAATGGGACGAAACACAATCCATTAGGACGATTAGATTTTGTATCTGACTCACTTTCTTGGCCCCTGCACCGACTAGTTTTATTTCGCAAATTTGACATGGTTCGAGGACTTTTTTTTTGCGAAAATTTAAAGCACAAAAGTTGTTCATTATGGTCTAATTTAGTAGACTGGAAAGTTTGGGGGCATGGTTATGAGTTTATGATGTCAACTTTGCAAATTTCGGACAAAGTCAAGCATTACTCTACAAAATTGATAGAGTCTACTATTTTAGGACAGTTGAGGGGCTCTTTTGCAAAATCCAAAACATGAAAGTTCTATAACACACAAAGGGCTAGATGTACACTGAATTTGGCATGTTTCCATGATCGTTTTAAAATTAATTAATTAATTAAAAAAAAAAAAAACAGGTCTGAAACCGAGTTTGAATCTAGACAGTTAGGTCAATTTGGTCAAAATCTGGTCTTTCGAGTCAAGTGTCTTCATGAACTTCGAAATTTACGTCTTAAGCTTTCCATTGATGCTAGAATCATCTTTATTGGATGTCTTTGATAGGGATCCAGATTGTGGTCCAATACGGATGTGGCCGATGTCCAATTTGGTCTCCATCTTCCAAGGTTCGGTCGCCTCCGTATTAGACCACCATCGAGATCCCTCGTTCACTTGATCAATTGAAACATACTCATGCAAACACTCAAAACAAGCATTAACAAAGTTTAATAAAACCAAACGAGACAGTGACCTCAGGATCGACCTTTGAGCTACATGCGCTACACGCATTCCAACCACCCAAATGTCTTAATTGACTAGGCCAATTGATTAATGATTATAATTGATCGATCACCATATGTGTGCGCACAATGATGGCCAATATCAATTAATTTCTAAGTTCGATCTACTCAACCCCAAAGGACAACCCATCGTGATATGCATTGGTCCCAACATATTGTTAGAGATATGCCATAAAGCAATCATGTAATAGTTACATATTAGGGATTTCAGTTGTACTTCTGATTTCTTATTTAATCAATGGAAAAGACGTATTTATTCATTTGTCTAATTACTTACTTATATGAATAAATTCCATAAGATCAGTTGTGACTGAACCTATTCTTGAGATGTTGAGAATATGTGTGACGGGTTTACAGTTAGATTGAATCTTTAAACTGTTCTTAATCGATGAATCATTGAATGGATACCAATAATCTTGTTGAGGTCGGAGTGTTCTTAACTTAGCAATTAAGTATTGGATACTTAAGGGAATGACGAGTCACAAGTCATTGGGTATTGCGATGCCCGAGTTAGAACACATGTGCTTGTATTAGACAAGTTCACTGAACGGGACATGCATTGAACGATTAGCGACATGTAAACTTTTAGCGTGGTCAATGTCTAATTGTTCATGCTTTGGTCTTGTGTAAATAATCCTTGAACCTGAGGCACAGTGTTGACTTGTGTGTTGGATAGCTATGGTTCACGAGAACACATATTGACGGCTCGTCGATCCGTCTTTGTACTTGATTGTCATAGTTCATGTACATACGAAGTCACACGTGTGTGCAAAATGGAATCTGTCTCCTTGCTATATACAATGTATGATATCCTATGCGATTTAATTATGACAATGCATTGAAATCCTCGACCGGGGTTGTAACCGAGAATAAAATGTTTATGTCTCGTATAAATGCATGTTGAATGAATTTGTGCATATGATCGAATTGGTGACTTGACAAATATTCAATTGTCTTTGATCGATTGGGATATAGTAAGACAGAGGAATTGAATTACACTGTAACTAAACCTGACAAGTTCATTATGTTCTTAAAGAATTCGCACTGTCTGGATAGCCATAACATATTCCTAGATGTCACTCATGACTTGTGGGACCTAGAGGTTAATCGAGACAATTAATTCTCTTGGAAGTACTAACGTGTTAGTGCATGTCTTACTGCCAGCTCAGTGATGAACCTAGGGATGTCACACACCTTAACCAATACAAGACGATATTGAACGTGAAAGACAACGCTGCAAATATGTTTGCAATCATGGCTATCGAATAGTCGGAATGAAATTAAATTGAATATGATTTAATTTAATTCTTATTTTTTGTCATGGACGTACGTGCATATGATGCACACGCACTCTTATAATGGACACATAATGATGTATCTGAAATGCACATGTATTATCGCGCTATTATGTTTCTATTAATTTATATACAGATATAATTGTTATATATATTTATAGATATAAATTTGTGTTGCACGCACATCAATATGTGCGTGCAACGTACATGGTCAGCACATGTTATGCTGACCATGTCGTTTCATTCCTTTAAAGCTATTTTTTTGAAAAAAAGTAAGGAAAAGTTGCGTGCACTTGGTCAGCAAGTGCTGACCATGTAATTGCTGATCAATTTTCTAGCTCAATTAATTTGCAAACAGTTGCAGATGTGTGGGGGAGAAAATAGGTGCTGATTGTGCGTCCATTTGTGCTCTTAGTGCGCAATTTTCTCACTCAATTAATCTGCAAAACAGTTGCAGATGTGCAGGATGAATATGAAAGAAGCAAGAGCTCGGCTCTTTCGTGAGTGAACATTTTTGAGTGAGCAAAAAAAAAAATTTGTTCTCTCTATTCTTATTTTGTGACCTAAAATTCTGAGCTTGCAGAGCAACGTCATCACAAAATTGCAAGCACAATTAAGTGGTGATTTCCATGTGTTCGTTCATCCGTTCGTCGTTGTGACCTAAAATTTGTTCTCTCTATTCTTATTTTGTGACCTAAACAGGATTGTTTCTTTCTTTTTTGTTGAGTGACGAGAGAGAGGGGCCATAAGGGTGTGCGGTCGAGTGGATCATGGGGGCTCAATGGTTTGTCCTAAGTTTCGTTCATGTCATTTAGACGCATGAAAGTTTCAATTGTGGCTCTTGGCTCATGTGAACACTTGATGAACAAGAAATAATGTGATTAGCTCATTTAAAGTGACATGGCTTGACGATATGTTATCTTAGATGTCCATGATAATGTGTCTAATGAATGGCTAAGATATTGTTGTCTATATAAAGGGAAATTTTGGCAAGTTTGAAAATGGAAAAATTGGCTTGAAATTATGGTCAATAATATTCTCAGGGTCAAATATCGTGACGAAAACAAACTTTGAAAATATCTGAAAATTGACATGAAATTTGGGGAAAAGCCATTTTCTGATCGATTTTTGTAAAATACATCATGCTGAAATGAAATTTGAGTAGGAAAGGCTGATTTGACCCGTTTTCGGGAAGTCGACCAATGGTTGAGCTTTTGATCAATCTTTGCACCCCAAAAAAAAAAGTCAACCTTTGACTTTTCGAAAACTAAGTGCAAATTGGCATAGAAATGACGTGCTCATGCGAGAAAAAGTATTAAGAGATGCTAAATAACTCTTTTCGTGTCCGGAAACGGGTCTAGTTGGGAACAAAAGCCCTAATCCCGAGTTTTCATGTTTTAGTGGGTTATCGGCTAAAAATCAGGTGTCAACAAAGTCATGCCATGCCAACACATTGTTCGCAAGAATGAGATAGACCACATAAAGTCCACTTAATCCAATGGCCTCCATACATGGGGGCCAAATGTATGCATTCTATAAAAGGAAATTATTCTCCCGATTGAGATGCAGCCTAACGAGGATCATTGGTAGTTCAGTTTCAGCCAACCTAAAATAGGACACCAAAAGTGGAGTTATACTCGAACCATTTGCACCTTGATCATATAATTATCATACTAGCAGCATGAAGAGAGCTTTTTGAGCACAACAGCGTCTCGCCAAGTGGTTGAGACTAAAACAAAATTTACTACCATTAGTAGCACAGTAGCAGTTCAAGCTAAAAAATGTGCAAAATTTATGAGATTGAGCAATTTAGTGGCAAACCCAATATAGAAGCACAGTAGGACTAATCAGCAAAAGAATGAAATATCACGTAGTTATTTATTTGCACTGTTTACTTCTGAAAGTTTCAGGATCAAGGAGGTTTGCAATTAGCTTTTCGAGCCTTTTTGAGCTCAAAGTTGGTTTAACAAGGACAGGACTCCCAGAAACCAAACAAGGATCCTTACCTGCCCGGCTGCTTCCCGTACACCAAGCACCAGGTGTGAATTGGCCATCCGATCTCAGTAGAAGCTCCTTATCAATCCTATCGAGAACAGAGCCATCCTTCTCAAATTTACGAGCAAATGGAGCTCCACTCCGGACCATGTCGTCAAAATGTTCCATTGTCAAAGCGATGGGATGCTGTTTAGGAGGATTATCCCACATACTGTAATGCAAGTCGTGATTGACGGTCGTATTCTGGTAGCCCTTATGGTTGCAGACAACTGTGTGAAAATAACCCTCTGGAGATGACAGGAAATTCGTGTAGTACATGAGAAGGGTGCGAGGGAGATTGTCCCATCCCCAGACACAAAATTCCAGGAACGACTTTGTGAGGACAACCCATGCAGATCCTGGTGATGGAAAAAGTGATATTAAAGATAGAAGGGCACATCGACCACATATTTATGAGGAACTCGAGTAAGAAAACAACCACGCACTTTCTATTGCAGAATTACGGCCTTTAACAGTTTGCACCATTTCCACAATAATAGTGTGTTGCTCCTCCATTAGTGAAAATATTGCAAGTATTGCAGAGAACTCAACGTGCATCATAATCAATATCATTGAGAAGTATAAACTCAGAACGCACGCCGACATACACACCCATAACACACAAAGGATTTCCCCTAATCAGCCCAACAGTCGCAATCAAAACAAGATTTTAATATAGATAGGCATCAACAACCAATAGACTTTAAGCGTATCAAATAATCCCCAGATAAAATTCTATGCGCACAACTTTGCAACTTTTAATGCTTGAGTAACATTCAGTCAAAGGTCCCTGACAACATTTTTTTTTTAATCATTGATTTCCTGACAACAGTTACCGACAAGTAAAAGACTAAGTTGTACTTCACTCTTCTCCAAAGAACTTTGAAATTAAATAATTGTGAAAGGTTGTATTACATATTTTTAAGAAAACTTTCTCATCAATCTGATGTAGTGAGACTCTAACATTAAAACTGGTGCTTTACCCATAAATAATTTAAAAGAAGCTGGTAAAGATCTTCTCTCTTTTGCATAGAATACACCAGATTTCTTCAAATGATACAAGCCCGGATCTATAATGATAGGTCTTGCTCGTTCAACCCTACAAGCATGTACAAGAATTTTCATCAGGACAACTGACTGAAGACGTCAAAATTCGAAAACATACAACATAAGAAGGAATAAAACCACTGGCATGACTTTTATACTCACTCTTTATAGCCAAGGTCACCATTGTGCTCAAGGAAATTTAGATCCCTCGGCAAGTATGAGAAGATGTGCAAGAGATCTGGAATTAAAAACATGTGAAAAGAAAATAGTCAAGCTTCCATCCCAATTTCATACTTACTCCAACCCTAATTTGTACAGAAGCAATATTAGACAAAGGATAAATCATGATTACCACAGAGTGCATCACCCTAGCAGAGAGTTAATAATTGAAATGAAGACCACTGTAGAATGTAATGGGAGTAAGCTTTTGCACAGGGAGAGATTGTGTCCTTACAAAAGGTTTGCCTATTCTATGGATTTAAAAACGCTCAATCTAGAAAGCAAGCTCTTGTAGTTACTACGCATCTGCTGAAAAGTGAACTAAGAGTTTTATGCTATATGGTGCCATCTCTATGTAACTTATTAATCTCATGGGACATTATGGGCATTACTTAGTTCCACAAAAATCGTACAGAGAAAGGACCAAATTAGGTAACATCTCATCGTCCGCAGCTTATCAGATCAAGATTCAAAGTAGCCATAATGACTAGTATTAGATCCTTGAATAGGTGCATCAAGCTAGGCACAGGCTGTGGCCTTGAGTTCCTGCCAAGTGTCAATCACAAGCACAGAGGTGGCTGCCTTGAGCAAGGCAATGGATGATCGGGGATAAATCATTGGCATTTCAGAGGGATTGAAATCCATTCAAACAGGAATCGAAGAGCTTCAGAATAGCACAAGTTGTTATTCTTAGATGATCCAAATGCAAAGGGGGTTGACGACTGAAATGCACGAGCATGGCATGGTTCAGATTTGCATGGGCTAGGGGGCTCGTGCATGATCAAGTGTTGAGCATGGATGGACCGACTTGGAGGATCGACATGAGCAACACACTTTATGGATTTGATGATCATGCTCTGCTAGTGTTCATGCACCAGTAGTGCCAACATGTGAACCAAGCGAGTGGTGCATGTGTGAGTTGGTGGGTCCTGTGACAGGCTATATAAGTCAACGAGATGACCAACAAGAATGTGCATGAGCCAGTGAACAGCAGTGCACCTGAGTGCGCCAGCGTGTACCCAAGGTTCCAACTCAGTCGGGTGTGTGTCCATGAGCGCCAAAGGCAGTTGCTGAATGTTGCAAAGGTCTGCCAGACAGGTTCCAAGGCTAGTTGCAGATAAGGCTTAGAAAATCCAGGGGGATTGGTCTAAAGTAAAGTTAGTAACCACAGGACACATGTAATAATCTGAGTAGCAAGTTGTAACCACTTGTCCGTTGTGTATTAGCATGTTGTAACCACTTGTCCGTTGTGTATATCTTGAGTCTATCTGAGCATATCCAGACCAGAAAGTATAATTTCCATGAGTTTATAATGAGTTTGAGAGGCACAGACAATGTTGTATTATACGAGTTTGAATCTATAATATTGTTGGAAGGTTCCAGCATCTCTTGTGCATTTCAATCACTCTGTGTGTGAGCGTCTGAACTATTCCTAGAATTGTGCTCAATTCTGACTTGGTCATTGAGTGTTTCAATGTGTTTCGTCAAGAAAAACCCTCGGGAGTGGCCAGGTTTTGGCCAAGCATGAGAAAGTGTTTGTGACTTGGTCACCAGTGTGATCAAGCGTGCGGTGCAACCAGGGCATCCTGCCTGGTTTGCAGACAAGGGTGCTCATGATAAAGGGGAAGCTAGAATCGTGTATGCTTGCGTTGGATCCTACAACAAAGTGGCCTGGCTCGAGGGGTAGTGTTCCTTATAGCGTGTGCTTCCGTTGAATAGGGTGTGGCCTGGCCAAGGCGTGGTGCTCTTGATGGCATCATAGGGCAGAAAATTTGGTGGCCAGAATTGACTAGCACACTTCATGCAATAGAGACAGAATAGTTACACATGTGAGAACGATAAAATTCACCATTATACGCCTGATTATGTAGAGATATATCGATCTCCATGCCCATAAAAAACAGAGATCCACACACAGAAATGACGACAAATAAAAGAGTAGAGAATGTTTCAAAATTATTCCAACATCTACCATAACAACTTAATGATGAACACTCCAACTTGCATCCACATTCAAAAGGCACACTTCCATTCAGCCAACTCAATAAATCAAGCATTACCAAATGGGCAATCCTTTGCACGAAAATAAAATAAATGCTGAACAACTTGCAGAGGCCCAGCGCTAGCTACTTCTTTTGAGCTTTCATTTTTCTTTTTCAATGTACACTCTGGTTAGACAAGTCACAGGCTATAGCAGGCAATTCAAGAGTGTATGTTAGATACTAAATAGCTCCAACTCCCCCATTCTCTTTCCCCCACTCCCCCAACAGAAAAAACAGGGAACAACCCCGTCTTTCCACGCCAATGCATTACCACCATCAATGGCCCTTGTCAGGCCACTAATGAACACGAATTTCAATTTTCACTCCTTCATATAACAGTTGCTTGGACAATCTAACTGCATAGTAGGCCAAGAAAATAAAATCTTGGCTCTAAGCATAATCTAGGACATAAATACTATAAATGACTCCTCATAATAATGGCAAGCAGACAACTGACGCCCTAAAAGTATTTACACTGGTTCTTGAAACAAACCTAATGATACCATAAAGTCCATACCTAGCCACTAGCTAGTCACTTCAAACTTCATTCCATGATTGAATCGACAGTGAAATTTGAGATTTTTGAAGGTCCAAACAAGACTCGGATTAAATTTGTTTTCCTTCTCTTCATTCCTCCACATAAGATACACCCAAAACTCCACCCGTTAATCTTCACATTGAAGAAATGATAGATTAATAATCACTAGTACAAAAGTTTAGTTAGCTCAAATTTCACTTGGATTTAAGTTCAACCAACAAAAGAATTCTGCATCAGAATGGGATTGCATCAAAGGAGTCGGAAAGAAGAAGAAATATCAGTAAATGGTCGGCTCGCGCGAGGGAAAATAGCAAACTAACCATCTTGAGGCACGAGAGGATAATCCGAGGCGCTCAGATTGATGAACCAGTCCCAATCCTTGGCCTGCTTCAACAGAACCGCGATCGCGTGGAGCGTGGAAGCGATCATCGTCGGGCCCTTCGACGTGACCAAGTCCGCATCCCCGATCACCATCACATTCCCGAACTCCCTCACCACGCCCTCCGACTTCGCATACCTGGCGAGCTCGAGCCTCTCGCTCTCGAGGGCCTCGACATCCAGGTGGATCAGATAATAGTTCCTCGGGTGGTACACCGCCTGAAGGAGGCGCTTCACGCGGGGGCCGTCGTCCTTGGTGCCGGTTATCAAGTACGCGAATCTGGGCAATCTCGGGAGCTCCGAGGACGAGACTCCGGCGGAGAGGGGCGGGGATAAACGCTGGCTGGAGAAGCCGGAGGCGGGCGGCGGGAACTTGGCGCTGATGAGGGAGAGGGAGAGGAAGAGGAGGAGGAAGAGAGTGGAGGTGATGAGCAGCGGGGCAAGCCATTTGTGGTCGAGCAAGGGAGGAATGTGGCTTCTTTTCATGGCGGATTCAGTGAGATCAGGGCTTCGCACACGAGGGGTTTTGACACTTCGAAGACGTCGGTTGAAGTCGAGTTTGGTACGGAATGTGCGTCGGGCGTGCGGTGATGTGTCGGTGTCGAAGTGGACTGATGATCTTCATTCACCAATTCAAGATGTGATTCGTTGTGAAGGCCCCCCGGCGAGGTCGTGAGCTGTAGGAGCAGAACCGAAGCTGAGTCCGAGTCAAACCGAGAGTGGGATTTAGTGTGATCTTCTCTTCAGAGGACGCGCTCAATTCGAGCACAAGTCGAGAAGACGACCATGGTTTCCATGGCCGAAAATCTCATCGGACCTTTATGCTAATTGATAAGTGAATGAAAATAATTCTGAGAGATAGATTTCCGGCTGGAAATAGTTTTTTCTATTTTGTTTCTAAATGAGTTTTTGAGCGAAAAAAAAAAGCGTTTGATAACGAAATAAAATTTCTCATTCCGAAATAAAAGTTCGGCCAGCGGGTGGGCGCGGGAGGTCGCTGTCGATGGGTGGCGGTAGTCGGCGGAGGTCACCGACAGTGGCGGGTGGCATCGGCCAATGGTGGGGAGGCGGTTGGCGGTGGGGTGCTAGTGGCTGGTGGTGATCAATGGTGGCGGTGGCGGCGGCGGCGGTGGCCGACAGTGGGTTGTGGTGGTGGCCGTCGACGGTGGGCGGCGGCGACGGTGGTGGAGGTCGCCGATGGTGGGTGGCGGCGGTGGTTGTGGTGGAGGTAGTTTGCGGTGGCGGTGGCCGGCGGCAGCAGTCGGTGGTGGCAGTGGCGGCGGCGATCGTCAGTGATTGACGGTGACTGTCACGCCCCGACTCCCGCGAGCACGTCAACATCCCACCTGGCCATCAAGCTTGGCAGCTTACCCCAAGATCCGACAGCGAACTCATACGGACGCAATATGAAAAGCACATGCGGAAGCGAAACCAAACCCGATACATAAAATAAACACAAGGTGATATAGGATTTAAAATTGAACACACGTCTTCTTACTAATAAAAGGTCCACTACATCAAAAGACAGACTTCTAGTAAACCTAGCTAGTCCAGATCACCCACCCGGACATCAAAAGAAAAGATATACATCCCAACTAGTCGAACTCCTCTTCGACCTCTTCTTCATCATCATCTTCGGGGTGTCTTTAGGGCTTTGGGTATAAAAATATTGGTCCCACGACAAGGTGATATAACAATCTCAGTAAATCAACTCTAACCCTAAGCTAGGCTATTAGTATCTCCAAGCTCATTTGAAAACATGCAGGTTTTGAAATAAAGAAAATCTTTTCAAACATGACTATCAGACAATTGGAAAACATGGCACGTCAGGCATTTCAGGCATTCATTGACTCATGTCATTCACACGATCACTTTCCAATCCGAACCTCACAAGCCTTACAGGCATATCAGGTAATCCATGCACTCCAGGCATTCTAGTCAATTCAGGCTTTTCAAGCACACATACTAAGGAATACATCAAGGTCATGTTTAAGTCTTTTATCTTCTTTATGCCCATTAAGGGCCGCCCTCCTTGGGCCGCGAGATGATTCGGTCAATCACATGACTCTCGATGTCTTATCGAGATGATTCGGTCATCATGACTCTTGCCGTGAGATGATTCGGTCTCTATAGCGACTCTTGACACTCCGCGCCATCGAGATGAATCGATCGACTATAGGACTCTCGCGTCTATACCTAGAGATGATTCGGTCACTATCTGACTCTCGATTCTTACAACTTTCGAGATGATTCGGTCAAGGTAGGACTCTTTAGTCGCACGACCTCGTCAGGTCAATCAGGATCAAACACCCGCGGCGCAATGCATTGGCCAAAGTAACCTCATTTGTGATACTTCTTATTAGTCCCCTTTTCACATCCACAAGCAAATTCATTCCATCGTCATTCAAGGCACATCATTCAATCACATCCGGCTCATAAATTCAAGCATGCCATTCGATCATATACACCATTCATGCCTTCACATTAAGCCACATAACCATTGTTGACACCTAATTTTGGCATTCTAGTATTTTATTTTATTTACGAAATAGAATATTGTCTAAATTTGTTAAATATGCATTTTATTCATCTATTACTTTTATTTATTTATTTATTATTGTTTTTATTTGCAAAATAGAAGAGTAATAAAAAAAATAAGAAATAAAAATCGGATCAGGCCAGGCTTGGCAAGCACAGCCCATGCCCATCCCTTCCACTAGAGCGGACCGGCACAATTTAGGCCCAGCTTTTATCTTTATGTTATTTTCCCGCTTGGACCTAAGCGAGTGGCCCATTTCCCCTTCTATTTCCCTTCAACCCTTTCCCCAACGTGGCCCTTTCCCTCATCATCACCATTCACTCACCTGCACTTCACTCACATCACCCATTAATTCTACCGTACACGTTCACGTGCTCTTCACCAACCTACGTCGGCATCAGGAGTAATAGGCTCCCATCCAAAAGAGGAGGTACGGCTCTTCCAAGAGCGAAGATTGGGGGGAGATTCGACGAAAAAGAGGCGAGAATTCAGAGAGTGGAGAGAAGCCGACGAGCTCTGGCTGGCCGGTGTTAGTTCCTTTCCTCTGTCTCGCGTCGCTTATTACTTGAGGTCGAAAGTTTTTGCCTCGGGTCTGTGGTCTACTGCCTTTGCCGAATGGTGATATGTGGACGTCGTTTTGAGGTGACTGGTCGTCAGGGAAGGTGTGTGTCACGCCTCGACCCCATCGAGCTGACCTACATGCCACCAGGCCGTTGATTTTCAGTTATCTCCCAGGATCCATTGGCCAATCATATAACAACTTGACAAAGAAACGGTATCGCAGAAGTCATAAACTTGTTCCAAACAAATTACAATGAGATGACTCAGGACAAAGGGTATACACCTTTTATAAATAAAATTCTCCTCAGAAGTTATCGCAGTCAAGTACCCAAAATTCAATTCCTAATCCTCAAAATTTAAATACAATCCCTAAGGCCACCAAAGACATAAAACCATTCATTCCATTACTTCATCGAGAGCTCATCCTCATCTCGCATGTACTTCCGTCTTCAAAGACCTGAAAAGTTAATCCCCCACTGGGGTGAGATATATATATATCTCAGCAAGTGAAACCTAACCCTATATCTCAATACCAGTCCTACCAAACCACCCACATATGCCGCTCATATGCAAAATAACAAATAACGCAATGGCACAAGGCATCACACAACAACAGTATCAATTAGCAAGCATGGACAATTGATACAAATAGTCATGCTCAATCACAGGGTCTTATACCCAAGCACATATACTCAAGTACACCACAACCACTTCTTTATCAACCATCCACATACTCCACTGGCACTCTTGCCACTTGACATCTCCGGGGTCATCAGACCAAACGATGTCCACGTACCACTAGAGTCATCAGACCAATCGGTGTTCTCCAAGCTTACAGCCAATCTATGTCGCTAGGGTCATCAGACCAAATGGCATTCACATTTTTATTTTATTTCACCACCCTTCGATACCGCCGGGGTCATCAGACCAAATGATATCCTCAACACCTTTTTCATTCAGTTTCACCATGCCATCAAGACACACATGCAAATCATTTCATAAAAATTCATCAGTCAATCACATCATTCAATTACTCATCCAGTGTGTCCAGGCATTCAGAGAAAGAATTAGGTAACACTTACCTTATTAAATATCACAATACAACACCACGCAATTCTCCCAAAGCCACTAGTATGGAATTTCCACAAATGCATCGTCAACCTAACAAGATTAATCAATCTTGAGTCATAAACCATGGAATATTCATTCCCATAAACGCAAACTTTCCCTAGCCATACCATTGGCAATTCGAGACACCTTTTATCACAATATGACACAAGACAATGCTTGCTCCGAACCCTTAATATGTTCGGTTTACACAGCCATATACATGGCAATACTCAATTTAGCATTTCGTGAATCAATTTCACCACAAATCACCTTTAAACTTCAATCCACTTCTCACATATCCCATTGACATCTCACACGATATCATACAATATATTACGGGTCAATTGACATCCAAAAATTCCTCATTTAGTCCCTAAGTAGAACTGGCCAGCAAGTACTCTTCTTTAAAACAGAACCGATTTTGGGTTCCAACCGCTCAATCGAGCCATAACTAAATTCTAATCCTCAATCCTTCAATAATCAACTTGCTAAGACCTTCCTTTATGAGTTTAGGAAGCTCACCGTGAGATTTGAAGTGGATTGATACCCCCCAAAGACGTTGAAACAGCACGCTCTCTTCAAAGTCAGAATCTATCCATTTTTGTACCACCCATAATCAGCCATAAAACTCATTTTAAAACCATCTATTTACAGCCAAAAACCATCTGGACATAGTACTAGATGTTATGAAGCTCTCCTAAAAAATTTAAGGTCATTTGAAATTTCTAAGAGCTAAAACCAACACTTCTCCTCAGCTAGCTCAGAATCCGTCCGTTTTTCTTCCAAAAATCACCACAAATTAACTAGACCTCCAAAAATCATGAAACAACGGGAAAATGTCAGGGACATCCTGACCTAACCTGTGGTAAAAGGACTCGACCAAACGACACTGGGAAGAGCCGTTAGACCGCACCGAACAGAAGGTTCCAAAACTATTTTTCGGGACAGTTTTTGGTGAGGTGAGTTTGAGGAGGAAATTGAAGTGAACGTGAGGTATATGGTATACACAGCAGATGAGACTTCATTATACTTGTCTCACACAAATAATGGAGCTTAATTGGATAAGACATGGTTAGGTGAGGTCATTTAATGCTTGGGCTCCCAATGGTTGACAAGTGGCAACACCAATAATGCATCTTAGAACTTTGACTCACCTTTGACCCCATGCACATGTGATTTTCGGCAGCCACATAGGATAAGAGAAATGTCCATTTTGTCCTTCTTGAGTTCTTTAGACGTGGGCAAATGGTCTAGGGGCAAAACGGTCTTTTCGTACTTTCAGTCCAATCTTCACTTTTCCAATTCGAAACTACCATTTGGCGAGACATTGTTGAATTCCTACTCATAATTGGAATTGTCTATTTCCAATTGCCAATTTTGAGCTTCCATTTCATGGTCATTCGTCCGTCGATTGTAATTCCAGTTTGTCTCGAACTAACGGGCGGCTTTTGCTAACATTACGCATATCGACTCTGTGATTCTCATCACACTGAGGATAACTCAAGTTATGACAGCTTTGGTTATCATGTAATTGCGAGGGTTCATCGCTAGTTCCGACGACTTCGATCGTCATAGTTCGATTTAGGAAAATTTACAAATTATACATAGGTTAAGCGGTTTCACCTGCGATCCAATCGTATAACGCTAGCATTGTATTCTTTAATCATTATCTGATCGGCCTCATTGGCTCTAAATGTTCTCTCGACAATCCTTATGGTCAAAGCGTCACTGCCTTTTTCAAGTTTCCTAGGTCTACGTACCTTGTTATGCGTTAGCCTTTCTCTTTTGGTCAGTTTACTCAAGATTGATCAGATCAGAGCGAGACAAAACTGAAATACATCGTAAGGTACATTCACATTCAACAGCCTCAAAATGGCAGGAAATTTAGAATGTCACAGTGCGACAGTATGAAACGGAGTTGGCGCGCTATCTTGGAGTCAAGGAACCAAGGATTTGTAGAGAAGAGGACGGGGAGGGGACCAAAAGAGAAGAAAGAGAAGAGCGAAAGGCCGTTTCCTCATTTGGTTCTCAGCTCTACCTTCGTTTACGCCGTCACTGTGTCCGTCGAGCCGTTGCCACCGTCCGATGTCCGTCAACTGCCGAATGACATCCTCCCGCATCAACGTGGTTATATGGAGCGACACTAATGGAGGTTGTGAGAGCTAGTAGAGCTCGGGTGAAGGCCATGGTAGCCACCGTTATGGGCCAAAAGGACAGCGGGGGCTTCTTCTTCGATGGCCTATTAGAGCGGACGCGTGGGGGGGGGGGGGTTGGGGAGGAGAGCTCTCTCGAGCTAGGCTCTTTGGGATCAAAGGAAGCAGATGGAGTATTCTGGTCTTGTAAGGCTGAGGGAGCTTCCTTTGATGCCAGCATGAGACCAGAGAGAAATGAACCCGAAGCCAAGATCAGACCCAGTAAGCTCGGAGAAGGAACGAGCGAAAAGCCCGGCGTTGACGGCGAGACGAGTTGGACTGGTGGTGGCGCAACTTTGAACTAGACTCGACGCAAGTTCAGACAGAGAGAGACCTCGTCGATCCTCGTGAATTAACCTTGAACTACGGCGAAGAGCGGGTGCCGCGCAATGAGAAAGTCTAGTGGCTGGCGTCACGGCCCAGGGCGGTGACAGCAGTGGCGACGGCTTCGTCTCTCTCCTGAGAATTCGAGAGGAAGAGGTTTCATCATGATAACGACTGAATATGTTTGTCGACACAGTGGTGTCCGATGGTGGTAGTTGAGGATGGAAGTTCGGTTTCACGACATGGGTCGAACCAAAGATGGCGACAGCTAGCTTACTGGTGCTGGGGGGCGTCTCGGCCGGTCTAGAGGTGATGCGACGACCAGCTCGGAAATGGCGTGACAAGCGGGGCCTGGAGGCAGTGTTGGTCACGAGTAGACCTGGCGTTGCCTTGACGAACCGATCCCATTGGTGGCGCCGTGAGTATAACCCGACATCGTTGGTGGTGAGACGATTCAGATCAGTGATGGGTTTGGTGACGAGCCGAATCAGTCACGGGCTTTGGCTAGTAGATCCTAGAGGTGTGGCGTAGCAAGTAGATCCTAATGCCGATTCGTTAGCAGGATGTGCAGATTCGAATGACTTGAGGGTGTCGAGTCGCGGTAGACCCGACACCCTCAAAAGGTCATATTCGAGGATGAGTATATTGCTCAAAAGGTCATCACCGATAATGAAGCGTCAGACTATCAGAACTCATCATCTGAGAAGCAGGACTCATCATCTGAGAAGCAGAACACATCATTTGAGGATGAAAAAGCAACTGAATCTTCTCAGAACTTGGAAGATAAGTGACCAGCTACAACTTCTGAAGATCCAAATACTAAAGAATCAATCGAAGATGAGCTTGAAAAGTCAAAGAAAAATTGAAAATACAAATCCAGTCATCCTAAAGATCAAGTCATTGGAAACATCAATGAAGGAATTAGAACTAGATCCAAACTAAGAAGTGCAATAAATGCATTTGCTCTAGTTTATGAGTATGAATCCAAAAGAATTGAAGAAGCTCTTGAAGATAAAAGCTGGATTGAAGCTATGCAACAAGAGTTACATCAATTCAAACTCAATGAAGTATGGGAATTGGTGTCAAGACCAAAGAATCATCCTGTTATTGAAACCAAATGAGTATTCAGGAACAAACTAGATGATAAAGGCAAAGTAATCATGAACAAGGCAAGACTTGTTGCTAAGGGATACTCTCAAGAAGAGGGAATCGACTATGATGAAACCTACGCCCCAGTAGTGAGACTTGAATCCATCAAATTTCTACTCGCCTACGCTTGCTATCATGATTTCAAGCTATATCAAATGGATGTCAAGAGTGCATTCCTGAATGGATATATCAAGGAGGAAGTCTATGTTGATCAACCTCTAGGGTTTGAAGATCCAAAATGTCCAAATCATGTGTTCAAACTTAAAAAGGCACTCTATGGACTCGAGCAAGCTCCACGAGCGTGGTATGAAAGGTTAATTAATTTCCTTACTAACCAAGGCTTTGAGAAAGGTCAATCAGACTAAGCAAGGCACATTCGCACATCAAGAAAAATATGCTCTTGAACTGGTAAAGAAGTTTGGTCAGGAAAATTGCAAGAAAATTGATTTGCCTATGTCTTCTTCATCCAAACTAGATAAGGATGAACAAGGTTGTAAATTAGACAAAAAAAAGTACTTCAAGAACATATCAAATTCTCATATCAATGCTAGTGTCCTGGTTCTCCAAGAAACAGAAAATTGTAGCTCTATCAACTGCAGAAGCTGAGTATGTCGCCTTAGGGAGTTGCTGTGCACAAATCCTATAGATGAAGCAACAACTGAAGGACTTTGGTGTTCAATCTCACAACGCGGAAATCCAATGTGACAACACCAGCGCAATCAATCTCACCAAGAATCCAATTCTGCACTCACGAGCTAAGCATATTGAAATTAAGCATCATTTTATTCGTGATCATGTGCATAATGGTGATATTAGCATTCAATTTGTTGATTCAAAGCATCAATTAGCTGACTTATTCACCAAGCCACTTGATAGAAATATATTTGAATATATCAGACAAGAATTAGGTATTACTATGATACCTGTTTAAGTTGCTATCTAGATAGGAAGATTTTACTTCAAAGCTTAAAGCGATATTTGGAAGAATCAAAGATACCAAAGTTTCATCTGAAGAAGCTCTATGACTACAAGGAACTCATAACTTAAAGCATCATCTGAAGATAACATCTTCTGAGTGGAGAATGATTAAAGGTTTGATCATTCAAATTTTTGGCGCGTAAGTAGTTATATTTCTGGTAACAAATAAGGTACGCATCTTCACAATCTTTCTAGATATTTTGCAAATTTTGTGATTGTGTGGATTGTGCTGATTGCCGTGATTGATTGATTGATCGGTTATTTGATTTGTTCAAATTGATTGATTTCGTATAAATCTTCCAAAAAGAAATTTGTCATATTCTTTAAATAAATCGACTTCCAAATCTTCAAAAAGAAAACCTAAGCTGATGCGTCGTTTCTTCTCAAAAGCCTAAAGAAACTGTCACGCCCCGAGCCCGGCGGGCACGCGTACATCCCTCCGCATCCTTTCTTCTTCTTCTTGTTACCCAGGATCTATCGGCCAACGACCTCAAAACTTCCAAAATGATACATGTATGCGGAAGTGAGACTCCATACAAAATAAACAAGATGACTCAGGAAAAAAGAAAGGGGTACACTTCTCATAAAATATCAAAGTCAGGTACAATTCTAACTCCAAACAATATATCTTCATTTCCTCCAATGACTTCTTCAAATGCCAATCCATGGCAAGCTCGGGTTTCCATCGTTTGGGACCTGAAAAATGTTATCCCACGATGAGGTGAGATATAAAATCTCAGTAAACTAAACCTAACCCTAAACTAGGCTGCCAGTACCTCCAGGCACTTTTGAAAAATGGGTATTTTGGAGTTCAAAAATATTGGCATGTTTAAAACAGGGTACTTGTCAAAACCGGCATTTCAGTACTTCAAATCGACTCGACTCAGTCATGATTCATGATAGGATCTAAGCTTCGTACAATGGCAGGGTTTTCAATCAAATATACACTTGACGCCACTTCAAAAACATGAGGCAACTTTCCCTTTCATCAAAATAGCACTATCGGAACTTCCAGAAAACATAGCCTTTTCTTTCACGCCCTTCCTAGGCCATTTTCAATTCATGAGACAAATTTTTCGATCTTGAGGCAAACTTCCAAAACATGAGGCATATTCATTTTTCACAAAATCATCCTTTGACTTTTCTAGAAAACAAGTCATTCCATTTTCGCCCATCCTGGGCCGCCCACTTTGTGGCTGCAAGATGATTCGGTCTCCATATGACCCGTCGGTCCATATGAGACTCTCGCGTCCAGACCTAGAGATGATTCGGTTACCATACGACTCTCAACGCCCATTTTCAATCGAGATGAATCGTGTCAGTATGGGACTCTCTAGCCGCACGACCTCGTCAAGTCAAATGGGAGTAACTCCGTCCCAGAGCTCTATTTGAGAGTAACTCCCTTTCAGTCAAAATTGAGAGTAACTCCTTCTCAGTCGAATGGAGTAACTCCCTACAGATCAAGTTGAGAGTAACCCCCTCTCAGTCAAATTGATTGGCCTCAATTTTTCTTTAAAAATAATTTCATGCCTCAAATCTTTCATTCAAGAAAACTCATGTATTTCTAGCAAAGCCTCAGACTATTCAATGAACAGGTTCAAAGCAAATAAAGTCTCAAGTTCTCATTCAGAAAAAATTCACGAAATTTAAGTATTTCATCGCCCATTCGAGACATTCCTTCCAAACGTCCATCAACTGGACAAAACATATTTCACGTTAAAAAATTCTCAATCAAGCACATGCATCACTCGAATCAATTCAAACAAGGCCTCGGGCAAATTAACAAACATGGCCATTTCATGAAAGTCAAGGCTCGATATTAGTCACGGGCCCCTCAATACACTCGACTCAAACAGGAATTTTCATAAAACATGCCAAAAGGTCCAACCACACTCCATGACCAGATTAGACTCCTCAATTCAACCTTGATTTCACAAGTTTCATGACATGAAATCACTCAAGTTCAATTCATCAAAACAAGACCGAATTGGGTTTCCTCACGTCTCTTAAAAAATCAGTCCATAAAATCTTTCATTCCAACTCAAAACTTCATCCTTTAGTAACCTAACATCCGAATAAAGATTTAGGCATAACTTACCTCAAGCCTAGGCCAAGCAATTCCATACAACGATCGACGCAATAACGTAGCACCAAGCTGTCCACTCTTGGCCTTCCATGACCAGATTTAGTCCCGAATAAATTGGTATTGTTCTGCTGACCATTTGAGAAATATAACTTTAGAATCATGTCCTTCATGATCTTACGATCGTGTGGGAGAAAACGGGGCTTAATTTGGATTTCGAACGACCTAGAACAAGCCATTTCAAAATCAGTGCGCGCTTAAGACAGATTGGTCGGCGTCTCATGTTTTTTACCTCAACAGCCCTTTAATCATCTCTTAACCCAAATTTCTCACAAAACCGACTTGCCAAAACATCAATCTACACCATAAAGCCCTTTGAACAGCTTGGTTTCCTAGGGTGTGCTGGCAGTCAGAATCTATTCGGTAGAAACCACTACCAATCAACCATAAAAACACTCCAAATCTCTATTTAACTCTCAACCTCTTTTGAGCTAACTCAATTACTATGAGTGTAGAAGATCTCACCGAAAATTTGGAGCCATTTGAAGTCTTGAAGCCCACGAAACAGCTCTTCCCCCAAAACCGGTCAGATTCTGACTCAATCTGACCTTTGCCCATTCAAACGGACTTACGGGGCAAATGGCTGGGCTAAATTGAGCTTATAATATGTCCTTAGAAAGGTAAGACAATAAGCTTTCATATGGAGGTAGTTTTACCTCAATCCAATATCGGACGAAGCAGTTATGACCAGAGGAAGGGAGGTAGTCGGGACTGGTTGAGCTGCAGCTGATCGGCCAAGAGAGAGGAAGAAGAAGAAGAAATGGAGAGAGAGAAAAGTGGTCATCCAAAATGAAGAGAGAGAAGCTCCCACAACAATAATTGGGGCCAAAATGATAAGATGGTAATTAATGCTTAACCTCTCCTTGGTTGACACATGTCAAAGCTTCTAGAACCTCTTGGCCCACCATTGACTTCCATTGGCCATCTCACCTCTTCATTTTTTGGCAGCTCTTAGGGGGTTCAAATGACCCAAATGACCTCCATTAGTTCTTAAGGCAAGGCCAAGGGTCGAGGGGCAAAATGGTCATTTTGCACGTGTCGTCCGAAATTTCATTTTTCCAATCTAAATTGCTCTTGATGAGGTGACGTCCATTTCAATTCCAATGTTGAAATTCCTAATTGTCCAATACCCAAATCTCGAGGTCCAATTTCATGTCGAGCCCTCGTCGACCGTAATTCTAGTTTATCTCAAATCGACGGGGGACTCCTTGCAGGCGCTACGTGTATCGACCTTGGGATTTTCTCAAGCGATTGCGACTTTGGTTGTCATGTAATTGCGAGGGTTTATCGCTAGTTCCTACGGTCTTGATAATTGGAATCTGATTTAGAAAATTCTCTCAAATTACACATTGGTTAAGCGGAATTACCCGCGTCCGAATGTATAACGCTAGCAAAGCATTCCATGATCACTTCTAAATCGATCTCTGCTGGCCCAAAATATTCCCTCGACAATCCTTATGGTCAAAGTGCCATTTCTCATTCAAATTCCCCAAGTCCACGTACCCGACTCTATAGTAGTCTTTCACTTTCAGTCAGTTAACTCGGGAGTGGCCAACTCCGAGCGAGTTATAACTGAAACACACCGATCGATATCTTTCCAATCCATAGCCTCGAGAGGGGTCGGAATTAGGAATGTCACAACTCTTCCCCCTTAAAGAAATTTCGTCCTTAAAATTTACAACCATCCAAATCATTCAATCTTATGGGGTACTGACGTCTCATCGCTACTTCACTTTCCAAAGTAGATTCCTTCGGTACTTGACATTTCCACAATGTCCTTACTAGTAACAGCTCTCATCCTTTGGAACTCATCTTCCTTTATCCACAATCTATACTCGTCTTTTCCTCATTGATATTTCTTTCTGTTCACTTTCATAACTCCATTATTCAAATCAGAGTTAGTCTGGTTCGTACTTCCTTAGTACGGTTATTCGGAGTTCAATTCTCTTTTCTTTTAGACTGAAATGGTTCTATCCCTTGCGACACCTTGTAATATTTGTGAATTTTCCTCTTTGAACACTCAAAATCTGTGTCGCTTGTTCACTTGTTCCTTTCAGGTACTTTGAAACTTTCCTCCTTTATTGAATACGTTATTCGCCCATGAGACTTTAGGGCTTCTACCCCAAAATTCAAGGTTCATTTTTCAAGTACTCGAAAGTCTGGATTTTCTCCCTATTAGTTTTATCCATACTATCCCTTGGACATTTAGGTCCGTGGATTATCATACGTTGCTCTCTTCCTGACCCTCAGGCCCAATACTTGAGGTAGTCATTATACCAGTCAATTGGCAAACTTCCAATTTAGAAGTTGAATCTCTCACTTCGTGAGGTGAGGTCTATCCTCCAATCGCCAATCACGCAATGCTCGATTTCCTATTATACGCATCAGCTACCTTATTCGCCCTTCCCAAGGCGATATGGAATATCTTCCTTAGTCCTTAAGTGTGGCATCCCCTATTCGCTAGATTCCTAACAATCGGAAATGATCAAATGGATTTTGAAGCTGACTTTTAACGCGAGGAATTAAGATTTTGGAATGCAAATCAAGGTGAGGAAAAACAAAATATGTCCAAATGACATAGGTAGCAAAGGCAAACAGAGAGATTCATCAAGAGACTTATGAGATATCGTTACGCGAAGTTCCTTAAGTATAAGGAATTTTGGCCGTGAGCATTGGAGTATGTCATGACAGAAGATCTCATTTCGTTTTGACAATTGGTGAACGACCAAATAGATAAGACATTAGAGGACTACAATACATTGGATAGAAATCGACCAAGAACTATAAGAGCGAATGGTTAGAATTCATAAGGAGTCAAATGCGCCTAGACTACATACTCGAATTTCCTAAAGCTCGATGAAACAAGGATGAACGGCCGCTAAGAGTAACGCCAAGTGGCGAAACTGTCACGCCTCGAACCCTAAGAGCATCCCTCTAGGCACTTCAATCACTATGATTGTCTTCCAGGATTCTTCGGCCTTCGACTTATCAAATCCTTACAATAAAAGGGCACAAGCGAAAATGAGACAATTACTTCTTCCCTTTAATACAAATGATGACTTTAGGACGTTCTAATACAAGAGCATTGTACTCCCAAGGTAAATCATGAATTCAATGTATAACTCTAATTTCAAAACATTAAGAGGTCCTCATAGACATTAATAGAAAAGACAAACTTCTCATCTAATCAAATTCTCTTCGACCTTGATGTCATCATCTTCCTTTAAGGGTCTCCGTCAGTGCTTCGGGTCTAAAAATATTGGTCCCATGACAGGGTGAGATAATAATCTCAGCAAGTCGACCCTAACCCTAAGCTAGGCTATTAGTACCTCCAGGCACGTTTGAAAATATGCAAGTTTTGGCAAAAATACTTTTCACACATGACATTCAAGCAATTAGCATAACAGAGCAGCTCAGACATATCGGGCATTCAAGTTCATGTCTTTCGCACTTTCACTTTCCAATCCGAATTTCTCAAGCCATACAGGTAATATAGACATTCCATGCACTCCAGGCATCCTAGGAATTCCAGGCATTCTAGCTAATTCAAGCATTCCAACCACACAGACTCAAAAACATATCATGATCATGTTTCAGTTTTTTATCTTCCTTACGCCCATTAAGGGCCGCTCTCCTTGGGCCGCGAGATGATTCGGTCATCATGACTCTCGCTGCGAGATGATTCGGTCACTATAGTGACTCTTGACACTCCGTGCCATCAAGATAATTCAGTCGACTATAGGACTCTCGCGTCCAGACCTAGAGATGATTCAGTCACTACATGACTCTCGATTCTTACAACTTTCGAGATGATTCAGTCAAGGTAGGACTCTCTAGCCGCAAGACCATGTCAGGTCAATGGGAGTAACTCCCTCACCAGCTTAATGCATTGGCAATAAGAACAAACAGTGATTCTTTCTCATTAAGCCTTTTATCACAATCACAGGCAATTCATGTCATCATGTCATCTCATCTCCATTCAAGGCACATGGTTCAATCACAACCAATTCATCATTTCAAGCACATCATTCGATCATCATGCATATGTATATCATTACATTAAGCCTCATGCGACTTCGAGTGCAAAACCGAGCATTAAAGCCCTTAATTGAACCCCATTAATCATCACATGCCCAAATTCACACACATCATAACATCACTAAGCATTCACACCTTTAATTCAACATTTCAAGGCATGCTAAAGAGTCATTCAATCAAGGCAATTCATCCGAAATATCAATTCATCAAAACTACCCAATTTGAGCCCCCCACGACCAGGTTCAGTCACATAAAAACTGTAATTTTTCTACTGATTTTTTGAGAAAACAAATTTCAGGATCTTGAACTTCAAGATCTTACGGACACGTGGCCGTTTTAAAATTGGTGCGCGCTGAAAATAGATTTGGGCACCTCTCGGGTCTCTCACGTTTTTTTCACACAAACAACCTTTAAAGTCCTTTCAATTTCACCAAAAATTCACCCTTTAGTAACCCAACATCCTAGGGAAGGGTTAGAATCAACTTACCAAGCTAAATAAGCCAATAAACTCCTCCAAGAACCGCAACAAACTTTGAATCCTACACTGTTCAGTACCAGGCAGATTTTGTCCTTAAGAAAAACCATGCAAACCGACCATCAAATCTTCAATCCAACTCACCTATCCTTTACTAACATGTAGTATCATGTCTTAGGGTGTCTTACCAACAAGTTTTGGGGCAAGACGACACCTCCGCGGACCTCAAAAGCTCACGGATGCTCTACCGGTTGAAGAAGACAGAATTTGTTCTTCCATGACCAACCAATTTCAACCATGCAAACCCACCAAAACTCCCTTAAACTAGCAACCTTAGTTCATCCAACTTTAGTACTGTAAGTTGAGAAGTCCTCACCGAAAGTTTGAAGTCGTTTAAAGCCTCAAAGTGGCTAAACGAAGACCTTCCTCCAACTTGGTCAGAATCTACCTTGTCCTGACCTTTGTCCACTCAAACCGATCTACGGGAAGATCTACTGGGTCAAATCGAGCTTATAATATGTTTCTGGAAAGATAAGACGATAAGCTTTCTAATGGTGAAAGAATCACCTCAATCCAATGTCGGACTATGGAGTTATAGCCGGAACAGTGGGTCGGGTCGGTGCTGATCGTGAGCTGGCGGGCGAGAGAGAAGAAGAGAGAAAGGAAAGAGAAAATGAGGGAGAGGTTGGGGTGGTCGGCTGAGCAAGAGGAAGAAGTGAGTCTTCTTAGCTTAATCCCCAAGTTGTGAGAGAGAGAGAGAGAGAGAGTAGGTAAGGATTTGACTTGTAATTAATGCCACCTAATCTAGGGTCTAAATGGATAAGACCTCCCATTTGATGACACTTGTCCACTTCTTCATAATATCTTCAATGTCTAATGACTAAATTGCCCCTAGAATTCGGCCACTACAAGGGAGGATAAAAGACTAAAATGCCCTCACTTGATTCTAAAGAAAGGAATGTCCTTAGAGGGGCAAAATGGTAATTTTTCACTTTCAGTCCAAATTTCACTTTTTCCCAATCTAAATTACACTCGATGAGGCAACATCTAATTCCTTTTGAATTGTTGGAATTCTTCATTTCCATTTGCCAAATTTGAGCTTCCGTTTCATGATCGATCTCTCGTCATTCGTATCTTCAGTTTATCTCGAACTAACGGGCGGCTTTTGCAGACGTTACGCGTATCGACTCTATGACTCTTGTCACACTTAGGACGACTCAGGATAAGACGACTTTGGTTGTCATGTAATTGCGAGGGTTCATTACTAGTTCCGACGGTCTCGATCGTCATTGTTTGATTTAGGAAAACTTCGCAAATTATATATTGGTTATACGACATCACCCGCGTTCCAATCGTATAATGCTAGCAATGAATTCCTTAATCATTATTCAATCGGCCTCATTGGTTCTAAATGTTCCCTCGACAATCCTTATGGTCAATGCGTCATTTCCTTTTTCGAGTTCCCTAGGTCCACGTACCTTACCATGCATTAGTCTTTCCCCTTTGGTTAGTCTACTCTGGATTGATCAGATCCGAGCGAAATATAACTGAAATACATCGATAGATTGTTCTCATTCAATAGCCTTAGAATGGCAGGAAATTCAGAATGTCACAGAAACTATTCTTAACGCTTGGTTGTTATTGGTCGAGAAAGTCTAGGGAATAAGCAAGAAGAATGTGGTTCAATCATTGGCTTCAATCCCACCACAATCTAGCAAATGATTATCGACCACTTGGGGCTAGGACAAGTGGCGACCTTGTCTCTAATTGCATGAAATGGTATTGGTCGATTGAGTCCAGGGAAGGAGCAAGACTCTATACTTGATATATGGCCAATAAGGACTAAGCAAGGTGGCACATTCATTCTTGGTGCATGAAAATAGACTGGCCGGTTGGACTTAGGGGATTGATGAGAGAAGCAAGATCATCCATTGGTAAACTATCCCCTCAAAATCTTGCCTTAGATAATAAACCATTAGAAGACATTACAAGTGGCGCCCATGTCTCTCCTTGCATGAAAACCTATTGGTTGATCACACCAAGGGAAAGTGCAAGAAAGATCAATGGTGTTTAGTCTTGTCAAAATTTCATGGAAATGATTTACCACCATTAGGGGTAAGAAAATGTGGCGTGAGATTATTAGAGGGGAAAGAATGAATGACAAATGTCACTTTGAGAACTCTTTAAGACATGCAATAAGAATGGTCCATCTTCATTCTCCCATCTCCATTTTTCGATCAAGCAAGAGACAAGGAGAGAGAGAGAGATAGATCGAGAACAGAGAGAGAGAAAGGAGGAGCAGCTCGGCAACTTCACCAAAGGAGCAAAAAGGAAATCGTGAAGCTCGAGCAAGGCCAAGCTGCAATTAGGCAAGAATTCCTTCAATCTCATTGTAGGTTAGAGGTATACTATGGTTTCATTTCATCAAAGAGTTCATGGAGAGATTTAAAGGCTGGAAATCGTCTTTGTGGTCTGGTATAGAGCTGATCTTATTGTGGTTCTGTTTAGAAATGGAAGTAGGGACTGTTTTGGTACTACATTGCATGAACTTGAAAGCAAATCTTGAAGAGTAGGGTTGAGATGATGCGATTATGTTGTCATCTTGCTAAATTAGAGAAAAATGGAGTAAACTGCATGTTCAAGACCAAAACTAAGTTCGGTCACCCTGCTGTACTTTTCTGTTCGGAAGTGAAAATGGAGTTGGTTTGAGCTACTTAGTAAGTTCTTGAGCTAATAATTGAAGGACTAGGTCCAGATGTCAGGAATGTAGCAATTGATGATCGGTTAAAAAAAAAGGAGAGAGACTAAGACTTGAATTGTAAAGCTAGAAGCAAAATGGTGTTCGGAAAAGGACAGAGTTGTTATCTTCTGTTTAAGTGTCAATAGATGTTATACTGAGCCACATTGCTTTATTTTGGGCTGTTTAATGAAATGTCGTGTCTGATTGAGGATGAATCTTGAGTGATTAGTTGATTCGAGAGGAAATGAGACTGAGTTGCAGGTTTAAGACCGAGTTTGTATTCGGCTCTAGGACAGAAAAACTGTTCTGTTTCTAGTTGTTACTTTGTCATAAAAGCCTACCTATATTATGCTTGATTGTTTTGCATACCGTAGAATCATGTTAATACTTCGTATAGAGTCGAATTGTTAGCTGAATTGAAGAGTATTAGGTTCGCTTTGGGGTCAAAACCGTGACTGGCAGAGGCCTAAAACAAAACAGTTTTTGTGACGTGAAGTGATAGTCCTCATGTACGTATCCTTGTAATATGTATGCTTGTATGTCGGCTTGGCATTGTGTCATGATTTACAGAATTGACATTGAGCATCATGTGAATCATGGTCGAGCATCCATTGGTCCATGGTATGTGACTAATGTTCGATGAGATATGCGGAGTAATTGCTCTTCAGTGCACTGAATTGAGTTGACGCCCATGGGCTGTGTGCGGGAATTTGTACGTACTTGATGACCTTAAGCTGTGTGCGGGGTAGAGTCGTACCATGCGTCGATGATGCCCTAGAGTAAGGGTCACAAGTCATTTGACTTGGCGATGGTGGTATGAGCGAAGAGCATGTCATATTCATGATATTTTTGCATTTTTGCATCATATGATCTTTGATTGGATTTTGAAATGCTGCTATACTATATTGTTGCAGGATTGTTTTATAGTTGCCCTAGGGAGTCTTAGGACCCATATGGTGAGATTGAATGATTTCTTGATAGCCGTCGCGCTAACCCACGTTTGTGGATACATTTTTCAGGTTAGCACCCATGGTAGCTGCTCCTAGGCATTTTGGTGTTCGTTTTGACTCTGAGTCTTATACGCGTGATATGATTCACCTTGATGTGCCTCATTTGAGGCTTGTTATGCATGTTCATACTATGTGAGTTGATGAGGGAGAGTCTGGTTTAACCATATATCGTTGGTATGCTATTTACGTTCAAGTAGGCAATAGACTAGTAGGTCATTTTCCAAAGAGTACTTTCGATGCACCCCCGAACCCCGTTGTGCCGGTAGTACCTGTTCCCCCTGCTGCTGCTGCACCCGTCCCTCCTCCGGAGCCTGCCGAGCTGGAGGTGTTCATTCCGTCGCCAGAGCCACTTGAGGACACTGAGGATGAGAAGATGTTGCTTACCGACCCATCTGAGGAGGATTGAGGACTGGAGTTCGTCTTGGTGACTTTTTTGTTTAGGCGACTATATTGGATGATGGAGTAGATTCCTTTTTTACCATCCTAGTTAGACCTGGGCCAAGACAATCACACGATGCCAACTATAAAACATGCCAATTAGGCCAATCACCACATCAGTTTCCTTTTCAAACGGCATCCATTTCCAAGTACGAAACTTTTAACCTTGCCAATCACGGTGTCATTATACATACCATGCCACTTTCGAACATTCACTTTAAGAATCAATCATGTGCCATACATCTCTCAACCACAATCAGACTCAACTCTGATACCTAGGTTTTCCCTTTCAATTTATGACTTGGGTCATCCCTACCTCCTAGCTATCTTAGAAGCCTACCAGGAGCCGCTCCTTGTCCGGACCTCTCTATCCTGGCAATTGCTCCCTGCCCTCATCAGACCTAGTTGTTGCAGGTTGTCCCAAGTCATATATCTACGGAGGAAGCCCCGTTCCACACGTTCCATAACATGCTTCATTACGGTTTATAGGTATCCCATCAACTTGTCACATACCAAGCGACAGTTTATTAAGTCTGATAGTGATAAGCTCATGCATGCACCGTCATCAACTTTCATTTTAATGCCACAAACACGTACACTATGACTGTCCTACTTGTCATACCACAACCGCTTTCAGATCAATTCTTATCCATCGAAGATTTCTAATTCCACCAATGACCGTCACATCACATAGATCAATTGCTTATATTCACCCATACACCTCAAGTTTAGTCGCTATTCAAGTCAAATCCATATGCATTCGATCACAACTGATCTTCAATCCAAATACTCCTTGTACACATCTCATCTCATATCACCCAAAGTTGTCAATAGCCATCGATAACTAAAACCATCAAGGTATAACGCGATTCAAGTCTGAATCTACTAATACCAATCGTCTCTTTATAACTCATATTTCTCAAGTTGGGTCATTGACAAACCACAGTCACAATCATGTAATCCAATTGACCCCTTATTCATAAGCAATTGTGTACTAACCTCAAGCACAATTATGACCTCAAAATCCACACTTAAAACTCCTAAATTTCCGCTTACTTCTTTATGAACCTCAATAATATTACCACCTAAGATCATCGATCAAAATCAACGCCAGAACCATTAGAGTATACATAAGTTCCAGCTTATAATCATCAAGATTCAATGATCGACGCTTAATCCTATAGGTCTCACTTATCTAATTGTCCCCAAGTCATCACTCCTTATCACTACAACCCTCAATCACATTGAATCGAGCTGACCTTGCTCTTATACCACTTAAACGGGGATGTCACGTCTCGAACCCGACGAGCACGCGAACATCTTCCTAGGCCGTTCATATGTCGGTAATCTCCCAGGATCTTTCGACCAATCATCCAATACTTCTAAATGAAACAGGCACACGGAAGCGATACAACAGCTCCACACAAATTCAGTACGAGATGACTTAGGACAAAGGGTATGTCTTCTCATGAACTCCCATTACAAAATCAAAGGTTACGATTCTATCTTCAATACAACATGAAATTCTTAAAGCCTCAAAAGGGTAAATCCATTTCCCTACAACTTCTTCTTCAAATACCAACCCTTGGCAAACTTGATGTTTCATCGCCTAGGACTTGAAAAAGTAAATCGCCTACGGGGTGAGATATAAATCTCAGTAGGTGTACCATAAACCTAGACCAGACCGCTACGAGATGACTTAGGACAAAGGGTATGTCTTCTCATGAACTCCCATTACAAAATCAAAGATTACGATTCTATCTTCAATACAACATGAAATTCTTAAAGCCTCAAAAGGGTAAATCCATTTCCCTACAACTTCTTCAAATACCAACCCTTGGCAAACTTGATGCTTCATCGCCTAGGACTTGAAAAAGTAAATCCCCTACAGGGTGAGATATAAATCTCAGTAGGTGTACCATAAACCTAGATCAGACCGCCAGTCCCCCCAGATCATACAATGAAGCAAAATATAGAAGTTTCTTAAGCATTGGCACATGGCATTTAAACATCAGACATCTCCAGGCCCTTGGCATAGCAAGAAGCACATCACATAGAATGAACTCATATAATGGCATCATACTCTCTCATCGCCAAGGGCACAATAGCCGCAGTGTATAATCAATGGCACTCGGGCCAATTTAATTGTATAAGGGCATAATAGCCTTGCATCATACTGGGGCACTATAGCCATTTCATTTGCATAATGGCATAATTGCCATGCAATATCAGGGGCACTACAGCTAATACATTTGCATTATGGCATAATAGCCATGCAATATCAGGGGCACTATAGCCATTTCAATAACTGGGGCACTATAGCCAATTCATATGCATTAAGGCATTATACTAGGGAACCAAGCCAATGCGATCTTCGGGGCACCAAGCCAATTGATCGTTGGGGGCACTACAGCCCATTCATAGGGTTAGGTGCATCTCAAGTGCCATAAGTTGTATACGGCGCTCACTTTAGTGCTAAAACTTTCAAATCGATCACTTTAGTGCTAAGTTTTTGTAACTTCGATCACTTCAGTGCCAAAACTTTCAAATCGATCACTTTAGTGCTAAGTTTTTATAACTTCGATCACTTAAGTGCCAATTTCTTTTAAAAATGATCACTTTAGTGCCAAGTCCGATGAGCCACCTCATCTCAAATAATAATAATAAAAATATACGTGTCTGATTTTCGTTGAGCCACGTCAGCTTAAATCGGAGTTGGCACTAAAGTGATCGTTTAAAAAAAATTGGCACTTAAGAGATCGAAGTTACAAAAACTTAGCACTAAAGTGATCGATTTGAAAGTTTTAGCACTAAAGTGAGCACCGTACACAACTTATGACACTTGAAATGTACTTAAGCCCCAATTCATATAACATCGGCACTGTAGCTAATTAATCTCAGGGGCACTATAGCCTAATATATCATAGAGGCACTATAGCCAATCAATTTCAAGGGGCACTATAGCCTAATATATCATAGAATTTATCAATTTAACCTCACACAAAGGCATGTGGATTGATTACAACAATCTCACGTATTCCACATCCCATTGGTCATAAATTACCACCACTTCATCAACCAAACTCATATGGTAGTGTCATAACGTTTGAGTAAAGGTTTAAGGGATACTTACCGCTTCAAGCAAGCTAGCAAATTCAATCCAAATGACCCTCCTAGGGTCAACAAGCTCACGGCCAAACAGAGCTCTCATGGCGTGCCTAGGAAAATCACATCGAAACTCAATCATTTCTCAATTCTCTTGCGCAACTGTTGCGACATGCATGAAGCCTCCCGAGAGGGGTCTGGCGGGTTTAGGGGTATTGCCATCGGTCAATGGCGCGGACTCTCTCAAGTCCTACCTCGCGTGACTTTGGATTTCGTTTTACTGATTAGCAAACTAAAATGCTATTAAGAGTCGCCACTAGCCTATTGGGGTCGACTAGAAACCAATCGAGATACAGGGAGTTTTATCTCGATTCCTACGCAACCAGAGCTTCTAAGTTCGGGGACTTGTTTACGCTGACTAGATAATTAGTGCCCTTTCGGTACCGAACCAGTTAATATTCTAAGGTGACCACACATTCTGCATATCATTTTAAGCTTACCAGGCATTTAACCAGTACTAAATGATCATGCATAATGTTTTTCTGCCATTTCGTGCAATTACCTATTTCTCCTTAACCTAGCATCCAGGAAAGAGATTAACAGGCAATTTTTCAAAAGATAGTGTTATACACACTCAATCAGGTAAATATGCCAAATAAAGACTGGAAAAAGCGCATGCAATCCAAATCTATAATGGCGATATTTAAAGAAAGTAACTCCGACATGTGGATCGGATATGCAAAAATGGACTAGATTGGACGTCGATCTTCAATCACCAAGCCTCGATGGGCTACCATCTCCACGGGCATCATTGTGGACCGCCACGTCGGGAGCACATGCAGTCATGTTCTTCGTCTTCCTCACGTCGTTTTTCTGCGACACGGCGACCACGCCTGCACCTGTGACTAAGTCTAACGCTGCCACCAGCACTTGCTCGTCTTGCCGCTACACCGCCACGGCTCGCTTGTCGCCACCGCTAGGTCATGCTCGCTGCCTTTCACGCCCGCCGGACCTCCCCGGTTCTGTCTAGCTCGTGCCCACCTGTTCTTTCCACCTACCGACGCCCTTGACCGCCGCATGTCACCTCCAGGCAGCAACAATGGCCGCCGAAGCTCGCTTAGACTCGCTTACCAGATTTACTCGTGTGCCGCATCTGCTTGCATTTGCCTTGCCTATATCCACCTTTGCGTCGCCTCGGGGTCTACTCACTGGTCAGACCCGGTGTGACTCGAAGTCTTCAGGCCGTTGGGCAGACACCGCACACAAGGTCATCGGGCAGACACCAACTTTGCTCGACCACCATCTCTGCCAACGTGAGACCGGGCCTGCGCTGTTCGCTCGGCCAACCACCGGATCCAACTTTGCTCGACCCATGGCATCGGCTTTATGGTCGGCCTCTTCGGCCCCACTGGCTTCCCCGTCGATCTAGCCTAGCTTCCTCAGGGATCCGCTCATCGTGCCGCCATCAAACCCGCTCGCAACTCAGCTCAGTTGGTCACGCCTTTATCACTACGCATCCTCTGCTCGAAGCTCGCTTGCCTCCTTTGCTCGTGCTCGCGTTGACACTAGTGCGAGCTCTCATTGCTTCTGGTCATCCTTGTCCGCCACTAATGGAATGGTTTTTATCACCAACCACCTCAGGTGGCCTTGCCACCACCAGCTACTCCTGACTCAAGAAGCTCCTCAGGTGCTCTGAACCTCCACCGTTACTTAACCGCCAGACCACACCTCACTGCTGACCACCTTGAATGGCCTTCGTCAGTCCGCGACCGAGAGATCGACCGAATACCAATAATGAACGGCACTGAATGATGACCCTGAAACACGATGCAACGATTGGCCCTTCGCGGGTTTCAACTGGTCGCACTCATCCTCGATCACTTCCCATAGTTGATGCACCCATCAATGACATCGACCAAACCAGCCTCAAGCTCCATAGATGGAACAGCCACAGAAACAAACCCACTTCGGCGGCCTTCATCGGACCACCACCACGAGGTTGACTAAACGCCCCCAACGAATGGAACCAGTCGAGGACGGTACAAGACGTCTGAGGAATGAGGGCCAAACGGGCACTGAGCCCCTCAGTTTCTTCTTTGGCTGAGCTTTCACGGTTTGAGCTCTCTAGGGCTGTTGCTCGCGCCGTCTTCCTGCCAACTCCAACGGACTGATCTGGCTCGGTGAGGAAAGGCGCCCATGGATGGTGGTAGCTGGCTGATAGAGCGAGCTCCAAGCTTTTCGCTCTCGTTCTGTCGAGGTCCCTTCGTGCTTCTGCAGTCTCGGCTGCTCTTCTCAACACCTCTTTGGTCCAAGCTCGGAAGTGCGGCTGGTTATGAGGCGGCCGGAGTGTAGTAGCTGACGGACGGTTGTATGCCGCGACGGTTTTTCCTGGCCAAGGCGCGACCACTCCTTTTTCCTGCACCACCAACTCCTTCTAAATGCCGCCGCAGTGGCCACGCCATCATCACAGACCCACGAGGTTGGTTTCTCGGGCCGTGATGACGGCGTTTGGTGGGAAGAAATGGTCCGGCGAGCTCTCGAGGTTTGCGTTGCTCGAGCACTCTCTCCAACTGGACTTGCATCGAGTCTGATTCGATGTAGCGCCACTGCTAGCCCGGCTCGTTTCGCCATTGGCACAAGGCCTGCTCACCGAAGACCCCACGAGCTCGCTCCCTCAGCTCTTTCTTACGCTCTGGTCTCCTTCCGTCCTCCTCCCGTCCCTCTGTTCTCGACCAAAAAAGAAGAAGAGCACCATTCTCTCTCCCTTCCTGAACTCTCGCCCGCAGCTCGAGCTCCCTCTCTCTCTTTTTTTTTCTCCAGCCTGGCCTTTTGGACGGGAACCAATTACTCCTCATCAAGATCGGTTGGTGAACCCACGTGACTGTGTCCCATATAATGATGAATCATGATGAATGATGTGAATTGTGTGCAGAATGAGAGACGTGAGCGTGTGGGTGTAGGTGTGGGTATGGGGAATAAGAGAGATGAGCCATTCAGCTTGGGCCCAAATGGGGAATGAATAAAAAAGGAAAGCTGGGCCTAAATGAGAAATGAGCCCATGGAAAAAAAGAAAAGCAATGGGCCCATGTCGTGCGGGCCCACTCCAATAGAAGGAAAACACACGGGCCATGCGGCGCCAAGCGCGGCCCACTTTGATTTTTTTTTTTTATAATAAATTTTTATTATTATTACTCCTCTATTTTGCAAAATAATAAAATAAATAGATAAATAAATAAAATTAATGGATGAGTAAAATGAATATTTAGCAAATTTAGACAATATTATATTTCGTAAATAAAATAAAATATTAGACTCACAAAATTAGGTGTCAACAGCTGCCCCTCTTGAAATGGAAGCTCGGAGAGTTTTCATTTCAAGACGAAAGGACACCTAATTTTGTCAGTAAACTAACTTGATAGTGCCTGGAAAGAAAAACAACCAAAGCAACTAGCGAGACAAAAAATGAGGAAACTCACTCAGGGAACTAGCTCCGGGGCTCCAACTCTCAGTACATCGGAACCAGCGCATGCAAGGTTAAAACTCTGGGCCTCCATGCCTTGGTAATGTATTCGCTCTGGACTTTAAGGCTCTCCAGATTTGAGGGGACTGCTCGGGGAGCTGGTTTCGAGGATCTATGTCTCTCGCAGCGGCTCAAGCAAGGTTAGCTCAAACAAACACACCTCTTGGACGACTATGTAAAAACACGGATTTGGTTTGGCTCGAGGAGACTCGCTCGAGAAACATGCGCATGCAAGATTATCCTTAGGGCTCCGCGCCACTCATAACCTGCATATGCAAGGGTAACAAAAACAAAAAGGCTTGGGGTGACTCACATCGGAACCTGCGCATGTAAGGTTAAAACTCCGGGGCTCCATGCCTTGGTAATGTGTTTGCTCTAGGCTTTAAGGCACTCCAAATTTGAGGGGACTGCTCGAGGAGCTGGCTTCAAGGATCTATGTCTCTCGCAGCGGCTAAGGCAAGGTTAGCTCCAACAAAAACACCTCTTGGATGACCGTGTAAAAACACAGATTTGGTTTGGCTCGAGGAGACTCGCTCGGGAAACCTACGCATGCAAGATTATCCACAGGGTTCCGCGCCACTCATAACCTGCATATGCAAGGTTAACAAAAACAAAAAGGCTTGCGGAGACTCACATCGGAACCTGCGCATGCAAGGTTAAAACTCCGGGGCTCCGTGCCTTAGTAATGTGTTTGCTCTGGGCTTTAAGGCTCTCCAGATTTGAGGAGACTGCTCGGGGAGCTGGCTTCAAGGATCTATGTCTCTCGCAGCGGCTCAGGCAAGGTTAACCCAAAGAAACACACCTCTTGGATGACCGTGTAAAAACACAGATTTGGTTTGGCTCGAGGAGACTCGTTCGGGAAACCTGCACATGCAAGATTATCCCAAGGGCTCCGCGCCACTCATAACCTACATATGAAGGTTAACAAAAACAACAAGGCTTGGGGAGACTCACATCGGAACCTGCGCATGCAAGGTTAAAACTCCGGGGTTCCATGCCTTAGTAATGTGTTTGCTCGGGGCTTTAAGGCTTTCTAGATTTGAGGGGACTGCTTGGGGAGCTGGCTTCGAGGATCTATGTCTCTCGCAGCGGCTCAGGCAAGGTTAGCTCAAACAAACACACCTCTTGGACGACCGTGTAAAAATAGGGATTTGGTTTAGCTCGAGGAGACTCGCTTGGGAAACTTACGTATGCAAGATTATCCCCAGGGCTCCGCGCCACTCATAACCTGCATATGCAAGGTTAACAAAAATAAAAAGGCTTGGGGAGACTCACATTGGAACCTGCGCATGCAAGCTTAAAACTCCGAGGCTCCATGCCTTGGTAATGTGTTTGCTCTCGGCTTAAAGGCTCTCCAGATTTGAGGGGACTGCTCGGGGAGCTGGCTTCGACGATCTATGTCTCTCGTAGCGGCTCAGGCAAGGTTAGCTTAAACAAACACACCTCTTGGACGACCGTGTAAAAATATGGATTTGGTTCGGCTCGAGTAGACTTGCTCGGGAAACCTGCGCATGCAAGATTATCCCCAGGGCTCCGCGCCACTCATAACCTGCATATGCAAGGTTAACAAAAACAAAAAGGCTTGGGGAGACTCACATCGGAACTTGCGCATGAAAGGTTAAAACTCCAGGGCTCCATGCCTTGGTAATGTGTTTGCTCTAGGCTTTAAGGCTCTCCCGATTTGAGGGGACTGCTCGGGGAGCTGGCTTCGAGGATCTATGTCTCTCGCGGCGGCTCAAGCAAGGTTAACTGAAACAAACACCCCTCTTGGACGACCGTGTAAAAACACAGATTTGGTTTGGCTCGAGGAGACTCGCTCGGGAAACCTGCGGATGCAAAATTATCCCCAGGGCTCCACGCTACTCATAACCTACATTTGCAAGGTTAACAAAAACAAAAAGGCTTAGGGAGACTCACATCGGAACCTGCGCATGCAAGGTTAAAACTCTGGGGCTCCATGCCTTGGTAATGTGTTTGCTCTGGGCTTGAAGGCTCTCTAGATTTGAGGGGACTGCTCGGGGAGCTGGCTTCGAGGATCTATGTCTCTCGCAGCGGCTCAGGCAAGGTTAGCTCAAACAAACACACCTCTTGGACGACCGTGTAAAAACACGGATTTGGTTTGGCTCGAGGAGACTCGCTCGGGAAACCTGCGCATGCAAGATTATCCCCAGGGCTCCGCGCCACTCATAACCTGCATATGCAAGGTTAACAAAAACAAAAAGGCTTGGGGAGACTCACATCGGAACCTGCGCATGCAAGGTTAAAACTCCGGGGCTCCATGCCTTGGTAATGTGTTTGCTCTGGGCTTTAAGGCTCTCCAGATTTGAGGGGACTGCTCGGGGAGCTGGCTTCGAGGATCTATGTCTCTCGCAGTGGCTCAGGCAAGGTTAGCTCAAACAAACACACCTCTTGGACGACCGTGTAAAAATACGGATTTGGTTTGGCTCGAGGAGACTCGCTCGGGAAACCTGCGCATGCAAGATTATCCCTAGGGCTCCGCGCCACTCATAACCTGCATATGCAAGGTTAACAAAAATAAAAAGGCTTGGGGAAACTCACATTGGAACCTGCACATGCAAGGTTAAAGCTCCGGGCCTCCATGCCTTGGTAATGTGTTTGCTCTGGGCTTTAAGGCTCTCCAGATTTGAGGGGACTGCTCGGGGAGTTGGCTTCGAGGATCTATGTCTCTCGCAGCGGCTCAGGCAAGGTTAGCTCAAACAAACACACCTCTAGGACGACCGCAAGAATGATATGGATTTGGTCCTCAGAGGGAAAACAAGATTCAAAGTCTTAGACTCGTAAAAAGTCTGTAAAAAGCCACATTACACGGTTTTTAACCCATGAAAAGTTATGGAAAAAATTCACAGTTCACGATCTTAGACCCTCGAAATGGCTATAGAAAAAGTCACAGTCCATGGTCTCCGACTTGTGAAAAGGCTATGGAAAAGTCACAGTTCACGGTATCCGACTCGTGAAAATGCTATAAAAAAGTCACAGTTCACGGTATCCGACCCGTGAACAGGCTCTAGAGAAAAAACACATTTCATAGTACTCTGACTTGTGAAAAGTGATTAAAAAGTCATGATCCGTGCTATTTTTTAACCACGAAATATGACTGAGCGTTATACCCGCTCACCAGAATGAAGAAACCTACATATGGGACGGATCTCGGGATGCGAAAGTTCACCCTACCTGTTCAAAGAAGGTCAGCTTCACAAAAAGTAATACCAATGGGGAAAGAGTGCTACTCCGGGGCTGAACTTACACATCGGCCTTTGGAGTATATTCTCTAGATTGGATGGGACAAACTCTCGACCTCTGCGCTTGCATGTTGATAAGAGCTTGCTAAATGACATGAAAATGTCGTCTACGAGTTCTGCCACCACAATTGACACTCGCGCGACTTGGCTCTTGATAGACACTTGGCATCATCTCTGTTCTTGGCTGTAAGACTCGCCAGACTGAGGAATCTTATTGTGGAACTGGTTTAGGGACGTTAAAGCTCGCCTTACCTGTCCAAACAAGGTTAGCATAAACAAATACTAACGCGAATGAATATTTATGATATGTTCCTTCACACCTTGAAACTTGCCACAGGTAAACAAGTTACTCAAACTGGGTCCCTACCCAAATTAGGAATTATAAAACAAATCCGGAATCATGGGTAGATGGCATTAAATGCATGGGTATATGAAGCAAGTCTACTCGTTGGGAAAGCTACTTGGTACAATGCGATGCTGAAAGCTTCTCCCTCAGTTAGAGGACAATGTCAACCATTAGACTCCATGGGAAAAATTAATTGATGGGAGAACTATTGCTCTCGAAAATGGTTTTTTTGATGAAAACCTCAGTTCATGAAAACCGACAATTTTACTTCATGAAAATGATTTATTGAGCATGCCAAGCTAAGATCCTTAATCTGAAAGGGTTTCTCACACACTCTCGCTGGGGATATCTGTTGATCCCAATCGCTCACTTGAGGATTTGGGATAAAATCTATCAATACCTCGCACTCTTTTCGTGTCTGAGGTTTCGGACATATTCGCAATGTGTACATTCTTGGTCAATCTGAAAGGTCCTTCTGGGACTATAACGTTGGCTTGGTCATGGGCTTACATAAGGGGTTTTTCCTGCTTTGGAGCCACATTGGAAGAGACATTTGAAGTTATTACCTTCATTGGGTCTACAAGTCAAGAACCTAGAAGATAAGACAAGAAATGGTTGGCTCCACTCCTTCGAGCAGAAGCTTCTTTGCAAAGTCTTCATGTTGACTCGAAACATCCCAATCAGAAGAGTCTTCGGATGGGTTGTAATGTCGGTTCAAGGAAGGCTTATAAGGCTATGATTTTTTTCTTTTTTCTTGGGGGGAGGTTTAAGAGTTGGTGACCATCTTGGTATCTTCAACAATATTGCTCCATTTGGGGAAATCATTTAACTCTGGGGATCACAATATGTCTCGAGAGTCCAACAAGCTATCAGTTTCCCCTTTTTTGCAACAAAAGAGTTCCACTCTATTTTCTGCATTTATTTTTTGTCAAGGTAAGCTCAATACTTTTTTTTTTACCTTTTTTTTGCTCTTTGGGCTTCGACCTTGCTTTTACTAGGCACTTTGCTTTTATAACCCTCTATTTTATTTTCTTTATTTTCTCTTCTTTGCTATTTCATGAGCTCTCTAAACTCTCAAGACATTCCACAATGACACCGATTTTCTGATAAATCATACACCTTGCCCCAATTTGGGGAGATGATCACCACTCAGGTTCTAGAAATGAATGATTCCAGGCTCGACTTGGCTAGCAAAGGGTATTCAGTGTTTGGGTAGAGAAAGAAATATTTTTCTTCATTTCGAGATGTTTCGAGCTTCCATGGAGATTCACCTGAAGCTGCCACACAAAGGTTAATGCGAGTGAAGGCAATTAAATCTTTCTTACCTCTTTCACCATTGATTTTCGACTATAATCTCCTGTATCTGCCCCGATGTGGGGTGGTTCTTGACAGGGGTATTTTGAATGTTCTCCTTATTCAGGCTCAACGGGGCTAGCAAGGGATAAATTGTGTATATGGGGAAAAGAAAGAAACGCCTTTCGTCACTTCGACCCTTGTACACATTGTGAATGAATCCTATATCCTCAAACACGAATCTTATTTTTTGCTCCACTCAACTCTCAGAGTGTATGAGGGACGTGTTTAGAGAAGGTTTTCCTTTCATCTAGATCACACATGGTTGGCATACTCAATACCTCTGTTTCGCTCATCAAAATCATCTGATCAAATGAACCTACTGGCGACTTCAATGCAAGATGCATGTATACATGAATGGATGCACCAGTTCAGTGAACATGGATGCTTTTCTCTGTATGATGATGAAACAATGACTTAGGCTCCAAGTCGAGATGAGATGTTTCAATGATAACCTGAACATTTGTTTTGATCCGACTGAGGACGAAAGATTTGAACATTCATGCTTCCTACAGAGATTTTGGGAGAGGGATACTTACCTGGACTGCAGTGGCCAGTTGACCCTTTGTGTCTATTCCTCTCAGGATCTATGTTAACAGGGGAACCTGAAAGTTCATGAATTTTCCCATTTGGCTTGCTATTAAGGGGGCCTAGTGGATCAGTGGAACAACTGATATAGCAGTAGTTGTGACATTCTAAATTCCGACCCTATCTCGAAGCTTATTAATGAATGAATGTCTATCGACGTATTCTAGTTAATCTCGCTCAAAATTGATCACTCTCGAGTCGACTAACCAATGGGGAATGGCCATATAGGATTTAAAGTACGTGGACCAAAGGACTTAACCACGAGTCGACGCTTTGACCATAAGGATCGCCGAGGGAATATTTAGGACCGCTAAAGGTCGATCTAAGAATGGTTTTAGAACGATTTGCTAGTGTCGTGCGATTAGTTCACGGGTGATTCCGTATGACCATGACATAATTTGCGAATTAACCTAAATCGATTCCTAACGGTCGTGACCTTCGGGACTAGTGATTGACCCTCGCGATTACATGACAACCAAAACCGCCGTGGTTCGAGTAACTCTTAAAAGTGACATTAGTCGCGGGTCGATACCTGTAACTCCTAAGAGCCGCCCGTTAGTCTGAGACGCGCTGGAATGACAATTGACTGAATTTAGCCATGGATTGGACTTCGAGATTGGAGGTCGGACATTCGAGGGTCGCAATGGAGTAAATTTGGACGTCGCCTCATCGGAGGGTTAATATGATTAGAATTAACCCCGTATAAGTTACAAAAGCGAGATTTGAACCGCCAAGGGAAATCGACCCTTTTACCCTAAGCTTAGTACCCTTTTCTATTAGTTAATGCAAGGGTAATTTGGACATTTCCCTCTCCCCTAGCCTTGGCCGAATTTTGAAGGGCAATTAGGTCATTTAGCCTCTAAATTATTTGATTGGAATTTGAGAGATGGGATGAGACAACCATGACAAGATTGAAACCCCAATACCAAACCTCTTACACCATGTCTTTCATGGCCACTATTCCCTTGTACTTCCCCAATCACTCCTATCAATCACTCTTTTCCTTGGACCTTGGATGGACAAAGTCTTCACTCTCCCCCTCATTTCTCTCGTCATTCTTTCTCTCTACCCCTCCATTTTGGACGACGCCACTTCCTCTCTTCCTCCATTGCTTGGCCGCCCTCTCCCTCTCGTTCTCTCTCAATCTCTCGGCCTCTAAGTGGGCGCCGCCTTCCTCACCGCCACTCCACCACCTTAGGCCGCCACCACACCACCTCCTTGGACCGTGGAAGGCCGCCGTCCAAGCCAAAGCCACCCGAGCCACCGCCGACCGAACCAAGACTGAGAGAGAACCAGGGCCGATCTTAGGGAGTTCTTGAGGTGAGTGAGTCTAGAGACTTAGATAATCATGTGAAGGGAGTATAGGCATGTATTAGATGAAGTATTGATGCTTGTCTTGGTCATTTTATGGTTGATCTTCAAGGAACCTATTTTGATCGTCGAGGAACCGCCGTGCGCCGCGCCGTTTCCCACGCCACTTGCCGCCGATTTCTTGGACTCTTGAACTAGGGAAGCTTATTCTAACCCTTAGCTAAGACCTTGTGTGATGGAAAGACCGAGTGAGTGACTGTTTGATGAGTTTATTGGCTAAAGGGGCGAGAAACCCTAGAGGACCGAATATGTTCTTGGGGGAAACCGAGCATGGCCTTACCTTTTAAGACTTGTTGTAGTGATTTCATGGTTGAAGCGGGTTAGGGAATAGATGTTAGTATAGACCGAATCCCTCATGGCACCATTGGAAGTGATAGGATTTGGTTGAGCTCGTTTATGTTAGTAAAATCCCCGTTCGAGCTTAGGATAATTCGGCCATGAGTGTGATTGAATGACTCGACGCATGAAAATAACCTAATGAACCCTATTCCTATGATGGCCGTGAGCACTAGTAGGGGATTAGAGATGGGAACGACACCATGATTATGATTGACGGCCGTGCGAGATTAATTGATGCACTTTGTGACTTCGTCGATTGATTGGTTCCATGACTTTGTGGCACGACCGAATGATTATAGTGATGATTGCTGTGTGATATATTATGAGGTATGACTTGATCGCGAAGTTTGGTAATGGCCTCGATTGATTGTGATGTGATGGTATGCCACGATGCAGAGTTGTGATTTGAAATGGCCGAGAGGTCATTGTATGGACGATATGCACATGTGATTGTTCTGTACTATGATTGGTTGAATTATAGCCAATGTGCATATAATGCCCTGATGCGTTAAACGCGGGGCTTAGTGATATCCTGATGCGTTAAACGCGGGATAGACCTGAGGCGTTAAACGCGGGTCATGACATGGCATCAGAAACCTGAGGCGTTAAACGCGGGTTCCTTGATTTAATAAGCCTGAGGCGTTAAACGCAGGCTCTGCCATGAGTATTACGATCGTAATAAGTGTATATAAGTATATATATAAGCTATCCTTTATAATTTGGGATGTTAAGTACCAAGGTACGAAAGCCAAGCCTAGCCTAGATTGGTGAACTTTATGTCAATTTGTGCTTTAATTGAGTTACCGCATGCCATTGCCTGTTTTTGTACAGTTGGTCATTGCATGTGTTTGGGTGCGTCTGGAAGGCCCGAGTGCCTAGCTTAGGGTTAGGACTAGCTTATTGAGTTTATCTCACCCCGTCGTGGGACCCACCTTTCAGACCCCAAGCCTTGACCATGCCGCCGCCAGCTTTTGGGGTGCTAGTGATGACCGAGAAGTACGTTACTAAGTACCCAGTGGGCGAGGATGAGGTTTTTGTCTATGAGCGTAGTACCGTCGGGGTGGAGGACGGGACAGACCATTGGAGGCCAGACAGGTATGCAGCATGGTGGTATCGAGACCACGTCGCTACTTGGGGACCTCTGCGATCTTTTGACGTGCCTTGGGATATCCTTGAGGAGCATGACCCGATGATCACATACCCACCCGATGGCGAGATTTTCGATCCGATGACCAGCCTCAAGCAAGGCATGGGCCTCCCAGCAGTGCAGCCACAGCATCCCGTTGAATATGGCGAGGTCATCGAGCCCTCTGATGCCGACGACGTTCCCATGGAGGAGGCAGGGTTCGAGTGGGAGATTGTAGGCGCCGAGGGCGAGCCCATGGACTTAGGGTCCGATTCCGAGGAGGAAGATATCCCAGTGTATTCCGAGTCAGAGCCAAAAGAAGAAGTCCCAGAGGAGCCTCAGCCGGGCGATTGGGTAGAGTACCATCCAGCGGCCAGTGTCGCCTGATCCATCAGCAGCGAGCCTGTCTTTTAGGCCTTGTAGCGACCTCTGATTTTTGGAGTATCCCTTAGGGTAGTGGCGTGTGTCCCTTGGTAGATGTCTCTTTTTGAGTAGGCTAACCCTTTTCCTCTAGCCCTAGCTATCTTAGTAGTTCTTGTGTACTTTGTAAAACTGACAGTTTGTGGTGTAATGATTAAGTGGCTATTTCCCTCAAGTCATCTTATTGTCTTATGCATGGAGTTATGTATGTCGCTTCCGCATGTGCATATGAGTCTCATTAGCTAGTGCGATATTTTGGGTCCTGGGCATGAGACTAAACGGTTTGGCAGTAAGGCGATGTTGGGCGCTCGAAAGGACTCGGGGTGGGACATCCCCTCTTGTTTGGTATCCGAGCAAGGTCAGCTCAATCCAAGTTGGTTGAGGACTAGAGTAATAAGGTGTGATGATTTGAAGAAAACTGGGTAGCGAGACCTTAGGGATTCGCTAGAGTTAGGCATGAAATGTATGACATGTGAAATGGCGCTTGTGATTGGTACATTGACTGGCATCATCTTTGGTAGACTTAAGGCTATAAGGCTTCGTACTTGGCACTAAGTGTTGACTGCTGCTTGTTGGATTGGATAGCTTATTGTGATTTGGCCAAGTTGCAGAGGCAACTGAATGTGTGGTACGATTGTGATTCCCTGAGTGTGATTGCTTTTGATGGTTGCTGGAATAATGATTGCCTTGATCGTGATTGCTGCTGTAAGAGTAGCGTAGTCTTGCTAGACTTAAGTAGATGGCTTAGGTCTCTAATTCCTGGATGGAATTATAGTGACTCAGGTGTTGTGAGACTTAGCAAGATGAGCAACCGAACCAGGGGCACTGGAGGAGCGTCTAGCTCTAGGCCACAAGTGGTAGAAGATCCTAGGTACGACGGAGTCATGAGGATCTTGGAGGAGATCGGGAACTTGATGGGTAGACAGACCGAGGAAAGAGATGATGCTGTTGCCCAAGCGGCGGTAGCTGCTGTTGCTGCTGCCAACCTAGCGAATGGGAACAATGGACGTGACAATGAGGGTGGCAATGCCCAAGGACAAGGGAATCGCATGATGGGCCAACTGATGGAGCACTTCATGAAGCTGAAGCCATCGAAGTTTGATGGTACGGAGGACCCTGGAGCTGCCCCTGCATGGATTGAGGAATTGGAGAAGGCCTTTGAGGTGCTGGGCTGTACTGAGGCGGAGAAGGTGATTCTAGCTGTGTACCAGCTTCGTGGAACTGCGAACGATTGGTGGAAGGCCACCAAGGGAAGAGTTTTCCCCGAAGGAACGGAGCCGAATTGGACTGTCTTCTCTGAAGTGTTTAATGCTAAGTATTTCTCCAGAGCGGCTCAAGAACAGAAGATGATTGAATTCCAGAATCTTCGCCAGAACCAGATGACCATCGACCAGTATGAGGCTGAATTTGCAAGACTGTCCAGGTATGCCCCGAGGATGGTCGAGAACCCTGAGGACAGGGCGAGAAGGTTCAGAGATGGACTGAGACCTGACCTTCGCAGCTAGTTGGTGCTGTTGGACCTACAAGGTTATGATGCAATTTATGAGAGGGGCCAATTAGTGGAAAGAGATATGAAGGAAAGAGGAATCGCTACTGGATCGCGGTTCACTCCTGCCAGGGATAACTGCCAGTTCGGCAAAAGGCCGATGGCGAGTAACCGACATTTTGTCCCTCCAGCCAGAAGGAATATTGGCAAGACTGCTCACCAGTCGAACTGGAACTGTCGCTTGTGTAGGCGGAAGCATGGAAATGGACCTTGCCCGAGCAGGACGGGCGCGTGCTTCAAGTGTGGCCAACTGGGCCATCACATAAGGAATTGCCCAGGCCAAGCACCAGGACCCCAAGCTCAAGGAAATCGACCGCCAGTGGGACCGCAGGCTGGAGCCCAGCAGAACAACGCAAATAGGCCGCCAGCTCAAGGAAGGGTGTACGCTGTGGCGCGAAGGGAAGTGGAGAACGCGCCCGGCGTGGTCACAAGTACGGTTACTTTATGTGATCATGCTGCCTATGCCTTGTTTGACCCTAGAGCATCGCACTCGTTCATATCTGCTCAGTTTGCTGATTTGGTTGGAATTGAATTGAGACCTTTGGATGTGATATTGCATGTTACCACCCCATTGAAGGATAAAGTGTTGGTTTCACTAGGCTGTCCAAATTGTAAGATAGTCATTGGTGGTAGTGAGGAACGAATAGATTTAGCTGTGCTGCCTATGTTTGATTTTGACGTAATTATTGGTATGGATTGGTTAAGTAGGCAAAAGGCTGTCGTTGATTGTGGTAGCAGGGTGATTCATTTCCATCCTAATGATCACCCTAGATTCGAGTTTGCGGGAAGTCGAGGAGGAACCTCAATCCCTTTGATTTCGTCACTTGAGGTGACTAGGCTTTTGGACGAAGGATGCTAGGCATACTTAGCTGCCGTAATGGATCCGACCGTAGAGGAACCAAAGCTAGAGGATATAGCTGTAGTACGTGATTACCCTGATGTCTTTCCTCAAGAGTTACCAGGGTTGCCCCCAGAAAGGGAATTAGAGTTCGTGATTGCGTTAGCACCTGGAACGGAGCCAATCTCGAAGGCACCCTATAGGATGTCCTTGTCAGAGTTGAAGGAATTGAAGGTTCAGATGCAGGAATTGCTGGACAAATGATTTATTCGTCCAAGTGCTTCGCCTTGGGGAGCGCCGGTTTTGTTTGTAAGGAAGAAGGACGGGTCCTTACGCTTATGCATTGACTACAGGCAGTTGAACCAGGTGACTATCAAGAATAAGTATCCGTTGCCAAGGATTGACGAATTGTTTGATCAACTGCAAGGAGCTTCTGTGTTCTCCAAGATAGACCTAAGGACGGGTTATCACCAGTTGAGGATTAAGAAGGAAGATATACCGAAGACAGCTTTTCGGACAAGATATGGGCATTATGAGTTTACAGTCATACCGTTTGGATTGACTAATGCCCCAGCTGCTTTCATGGATTTGATGCACAGAGTGTTTAAGGAATACTTGGATCAGTTCGTCATTGTTTTCATCGACGACATCTTGATTTACTCAAAGAGTCCTGAGGAGCATGAGGAGTAATTGAGTATAGTTCTACGGACGTTAAGGGAACACTCGCTGTACGCCAAGTTCAGTAAGTGCGAGTTTTGGCTTAACGAAGTTGCGTTCCTTGGACATGTCATCTATGGAAATGGGATTTCTGTGGACCCCGCTGTCGCGACCCTCTTGAGATTGTCGGGCTCTCGAGGGCTAATGGGCCGTCCTGTTTGGTCGGACGCAAGCCTCTCCCAAGGCCCATTACCCAAATCGCAACGGAGGTATGCGTGATCGACTTTCAGTGTGGTCTAGTGACATGTGCTAAGTGTGCATGTCATGGAGTCGCCACCAATCATTTTTTTAGGGTATGATTGGACAACCCAATTGAATAGTTGGGAGTTTCTATTCAATTCTGCGAGAACCAGAGAAATGGTTTCGGGGACTTAGTTACACCAACTGTTAGAGTTGACGCCCTTTCGGTACCTAAGTTGACTGAATTTTCTAGCCTGAGATTCATGCGGATGAGTAAGGTATGAACCCTAAATCTAGAAATTCATGCAGATAGGAGTGATTATCCTAGCAATCACAATCAGTAATAAAATGCCCAACTCAAGGAATCTAGATATGCAAATAAATCACATGGCATTCCTAGTAAGGCCATATTTATCAATCACAGCTCAAGAATGATTTAGCTGTCCTAGCCATTCTACACACGATCTAACCTAAGAAAAGCATTAGGAAGCATCGAAGGAGTTCGAGAGTACTCACATGGGGTTCGCCGTGCCCTGGTTTGGTCTTGGACGAGCTATCGAGCTCATGCCGACCCGATTATATTTGGGGATCCACTCGGCGTTTTACACCATGAAATCATGTGAAACAAAAACGAAAATATTCAGCAATGGGCATTTATTGTAGATGGTGGTCGATCTAATTGGACATCAAGACTAAAAAAGATGTAGAAATTTACAAATTAAAAGACTCGAATGATATTTTTTTTTGCCAAATTCAACTCTATGCGTCGTGAAGAAACACATGCAATTGAACTTGAATTTTGACTATTTATGAGTTCAAAATGAAAAGAAAATTAAAATAAAAATATTGACTATTTTTCTATATTTTTACGACATCGAATGCTATTTTTCTTCATTTTTCATGTATTTTTCTATTTTTGGAAAATATTAAAAAATTGAAAAATTATTTTTTGTCAAAAATGGTTCCTTTAGCTTGGTTAAGGCTACCAAAGATGATTTTTTAATTTTTTAACTTTTTATATATTTTTATGAATTTTTAAAAAATAAACAATGAAAGACTAATAAAAAATCAGGTGTCAACACCCACAAAGATTGAAGCAGTAACGAATTGGCCTAGACCTACGTCAGTAACAGAGGTCCGAAGCTTCCTAGGATTGGCAGGATATTACCGCAGGTTCGTGGAAAAGTTTTCCTCGATAGCTACTCCTTTGACGAGGCTGATTAAGAAGGATACGCGGTTTGTACGGACGGATAAGTGTGAGAGGAGTTTTCAGGAACTCAAGCATCGTTTGACGACTGCACCAGTGTTGACCATCCCTTCCGGACCTGGAGGTTATGAGATCTATAGCGATGCGTCACTGAAGGGATTAGGATGCGTCTTGATGCAGCATGGAAGAGTTGTAGCTTATGCACCAAGACAGTTAAGACCTCATGAGATGAACTACCCGACGCACGATTTGGAACTAGCAGCTATCATCTTCGCCTTGAAGATTTGGAGGCATTACTTATGTGGAGAAAGGTTTCAGATTTATACAGACCACCAGAGTTTGAAGTACTTGTTTTCCCAAAAGGAGTTGAACATGAGGCAACGTCGATGGATGGAGTTGCTCAAGGACTATGATTGTGATATCCTTTATCACCCTGGAAAGGAAAATAAGGTTGCGGATGCGCTGAGTCGGAAATCGAGCATCGTGCATTTGTTGGTTAAAGAATGGACTCTGTTGGAAAGATTAAGGGATTCAGAGTTTAAGCTTGAAGTCTGCCAGCTGTCTTGTCTCCTAGCCACATTGAGGATTGAACCAGAGATTCATGAGAAAGTGAAAGTGTTGCAATCTACGGACCCCGACATCCAAAAGATCTTGGAAATAGATGCCGCAAAAAGGAAACCCGATTTTCAAGTATCCGAGGATGGGATACTGAAGTTTCGTGGACGCTTGTGTGTGCCCAGTGACGAGGAACTAAGAGAAAGGATCTTGTCGGAAGCTCATAGGAGCAACTACAGCATTCATCCAGGTAGCACGAAGATGTATCAGAATCTGCGTCAACACTACTGGTGGAATGGAATGAAAGTGGACGTAGCTAAGCATGTGGCAAAGTGTTTGATGTGCCAGCAAGTTAAGGCTCAGCATTGTAAGCCTGGTGGTATGTTGCAACCTTTGGAAATCCCCGAGTGGAAGTGGGAGCACATCACCATGGACTTTGTCATGGGTTTGCCGAGGAGTCAGAGAGGACATGATTCGATTTGGGTGATCGTGGATAGACTGACTAAGTACGCACACTTCTTGGCAGTAAGAAAAGATTTCGCGATGGATAGATACGCAGAGTTGTACATGAGGTACGTAGTTTGTCTTCATGGAGTCCCAGTGACAATTACTTCGGACAGAGACCCCAAGTTTACCGCTTCATTTTGGAAAAGCCTACAAGAGGCTTTGGGGACGAAACTACAGTACAGCACCGCTTACCACCCCCAGACAGACGGACGATCTGAAAGGACAATTCAGACGCTTGAGGATATGCTGAGAGCTTGCGTATTAGACTTTAAAGGAGGTTGGGAGGATCAGTTACACTTGGTAGAGTTTGCCTATAACAACAGTTACCAGCAGAGCATCGGAATGGCACCGTTCGAAGCGTTATACGGTAGAGCATGCAGGACTCCTTTATGCTGGGACGAGGTTGGTGAAAGAAACATAACAGGCCCAGAATTAGTGGAGCAGTCAGTGGAGGCAGTAAGAGTCATAAGGGAAAGATTGAAGACCGCGCAGAGTCGCCAGAAAAGTTACGCCGACAAGCGACGCAGGCCTTTGGAGTTTCAAGTAGGAGACCATGTCTTCTTGAAGGTGTCACCTATGAAAGGATTATCTCGGTTTGGAAAGAAAGGAAAGCTAAGTCCGAGGTACGTAGGCCTTTTTGAAATCTTAAAGCTGATTGGGACCTTGGCCTACAGACTCGCCTTGCCGCCAAGTTTATCGCAAGTTCACAATGTGTTCCACGTGTCGATGCTGAGAAAGTATGAACCGGACATGACCCATGTACTGGACCACAAAGTGATAGAAGTGGACGATCGAGTGTCGTATGTGGAAAGGCCAGTCAGGATCGAGGACAGAAAAGAGCAAGTCCTAAGGAACAAGACGATCCCGCTAGTAAAGGTGAACTGGGAGTACCATGGAACCGAAGGAGCCACCTGGGAAAGCGAGGAAGCGATGAGGCGCCAGCACCCCCATTTGTTTGAATAGGTGGTTATAATGTAAATTTCGAGGACGAAATTTCTATAAGGGGGGAAGAGTTGTGACATTCTGAATTCCGACCCTATCTCGAAGCTTATTAATGAATGAATGTCTATCGATGTATTCCAGTTAATCTCGCTCAGAATTAATCACTCTCGAGTCGACTAACCAATGGGGAATGGCCATATAGGATTTAAAGTACGTGGACCAAAGGACTTAACCACGAGTCGACGCTTTGACCATAAGGGTCACCGAGGGAATATTTAGGACCGCAAAAGGTCGATCTAAGAATGGTTTTAGAACGATTTGCTAGTGTCGTGCGATTGGTTCACGAGTGATTCCGTATGACCATGACATAATTTGCGAATTAACCTAAATCGATTCCTAACGGTCGTGACCTTCGGGACTAGTGATTGACCGTCGCGATTACATGACAACCAAAGCCGCCGTGGTTCGAGTAACTCTTAAACGTGACATTAGTCGCGGGTCGATACACGTAACTCCTAAGAGCCGCCCGTTAGTCTGAGACGCGCTGAAATGACAATTGACTGAATTTAGCCATGGATTGGACTTCGAGATTGGAGGTCGGACATTCGAGGGTCGCAATGGAGTAAATTTGGACGTCGCCTCATCGGAGAGTTAATAAGATTAGAATTAACCCCGTATAAGTTAGAAAAGCGAGATTCGAACCGACAAGGGAAATCGACCATTTTACCCTAAGCTTAGTACCCTTTTCTATTAGTTAATGCAAGGGTAATTTGGACATTTCCTTCTCCCCTAGCCTTGGCCGAATTTTGAAGGGCAATTAGGTCATTTAGCCTCTAAATTATTTGATTGGAATTTGAGAGATGGGATGAGACAACCATGACAAGATTGAAACCCCAATACCAAACCTCTTACACCATGTCTTTCATGGCCACTATTCCCTTGTACTTCCCCAACCACTCCTATCAATCACTCTTTTCCTTGGACCTTGGATGGACAAAGCCTTCACTCTCCCCCTCATTTCTCTCGTCATTCTTTCTCTCTACCCCTCCATTTTGGATGACGCCACTTCCTCTCTTCCTCCATTGCTCGGCCGCCCTCTCCCTCTCGTTCTCTCTCAATCTCTCGGCCTCTAAGTGGGCACCGCCTTCCTCACCGCCACTCCACCACCTTAGGCCGCCACCACACCACCTCCTTGGACCGTGGAAGGCCTCCGTCCAAGCCGGAGCCACCCGAGCCATCGCCGACCGAACCAAGACCGAGAGAGAACCGGGGCCGATCTTAGGGAGTTCTTGAGGTGAGTGACTCTAGAGACTTAGATAATCATGTGAAGGGGTTATAGGCATGTATTAGATGAAGTATTGATGCTTGTCTTGGTCATTTTATGGTTGATGTTCAAGGAACCTATTTTGATCGCCGAGGAAGCGCCATGCGCCGCGCCGTTTCCCACGCCACTTGCCGCCGATTTCTTGGACTCTTGAACTAGGTAAGCTTATTCTAACCCTTAGCTAAGACCTTGTGTGATGGAAAGACCGAGTGAGTGATTGTTTGATGAGTTTAGTGGCTAAAGGGGCGAGAAACCCTAGAGGACCGAATATGTTCATGGGGGAAACCGAGCATGGCCTTACCTTTTAAGACTTGTTGTAGTGATTTCATGGTTGAAGCGGGTTAGGGAATAGGTGTTAGTATAGACCGAATCCCTCATGGCACCATTGGAAGTGATAGGATTTGGTTGAGCTCGTTTATGTTAGTAAAATCCCCGTTCGAGCTTAGGATAATTCGGCCATGAGTGTGATTGAATGACTCGATGCATGAAAATAACCTAATGAACCCTATTCCTATGATGGCCGTGAGCACTAGTAGGGGATTAGAGATGGGAACGACACCATGATTATGATTGACGGCCGTGCGAGATTAATTGATGCATTTTGTGACTTCGTCGATTGATTGGTTCCATGACTTTGTGGCATGACCGAATGATTATAGTGATGATTGATGAGTGATATATTATGAGGTATGACTTGATCGCGAAGTATGGTAATGGCCTCGATTGATTGTGATGTGATGGTATGCCACGATGCAGAGTTGTGATTTGAAATGGCCGAGAGGTCATTGTATGGACGATATGCACATGTGATTGTTCTGTACTATGATTGGTTGAATTATAGCCTATGTGCATATAATGCCCTGATGCGTTGAACGCGGGGCTTAGTGATATCCTGATGGGTTAAACGTGGGATATACCTGAGGCGTTAAACGCGGGTCATGACATGGCATCGGAAACCTGAGGCGTTAAACGCGGGTTCCTTGATTTAATAAGCCTGAGGCGTTAAACACGGGCTTTACCATGAGTATTACGATCGTAATAAGTGTATATAAGTATATATATAAGCTATCCTTTATATTATGGGATGTTAAGTGCCAAGGTACGAAAGCCAAGCCTAGCCTAGATTGGTGAACTTTATGTCAATTTGTGCTTTAATTGAGTTACCGCATGCCATTGCCTGTTTTTGTACAGTTGGTCATTGCATGTGTTTGGGTGCGTCTGGAAGTCCCGAGTGCCTAGCTTAGGGTTAGGACTAGCTTATTGAGTTTATCTCACCCCGTCGTGGGACCCACCTTTCAGACCCCAAGCCTTGACCGTGCCGCCGCCAGCTTTTGGGGTGCTAGTGATGACCGAGAAGTACGTTACTGAGTACCCAGTGGGTGAGGATGAGGTTTTTGTCTATGAGCGTAGTACCGTCTGGGTGGAGGACGGGACAGACCATTGGAGGCCAGACAGGTATACAGCATGGTGGTATCGAGACGACGTCTCTACTTGGGAGATTGTAGGCGCCGAGGGCGAGCCCATGGACTTAGGGTCCGATTCCGAGGAGGAAGACATCCCAGTGTATTCCGAGTCAGAGCTAGAAGAAGAAGTCCCAGAGGAGCCTCAGCCGGACGATTGGGTAGAGTACCATCCAGCGGCCAGTGTCACCTGATCCATCAGCAGCGAGCCTGTCTTTTAGGCCTTGTAGCGACCTCTGATTTTTGGAGTATCCCTTAGGGTAGTGGCGCGTGTCCCTTGGTAGATGTCTCTTTTTGAGTAGGCTAACCCTTTTCCTCTAGCCCTAGCTATCTTAGTAGTTCTTGTGTACTTTGTAAAACTGACAGTTTGTGGTGTAATGATTATGTGGCTATTTCCCTCAAGTCATCTTATTGTCTTATGCATGGAGTTATGTATGTCGCTTCCGCATGTGCATATGAGTCTCATTAGCTAGTGCGAAATTTTGGGTCCTGGGCAAGAGACTAAACGGTTTGGCAGTAAGGCGATGTTGCGTGCTCGAAAGGACTCGGGGTGTGACAGTTGTGCTTCTTTGATTCGTTCAAGACAAATGGGAAAATAATTCCTTACCGACCCATTGTTGGGAGAAATGACCTTCTACATCCTTCTTCAGGAATCCCGAATGGGGAGTATTTGCATGATGATCTTGCTAGGAACCAAACAACATGATGCTTTTCCTGGACAACGATCACTACAATTCTGGGAATCACCTCCCATCAAGAAACATCCTGACTCCACATCTGAGCTCTGTGTGAATTGAGAAATTCGCTGACTCCATCTCTCAAACTGTCAGCTGCTTTGCAAGGGTTCCATGATCATATTGGATGCTGGATTTGAAATCATTTTTCACTCCAGATTGTCATTTAAAACAAGGCGCCTAGGCTCTTCGCTAGGTCTTGAAAAACCTTTTCTCTAACAGGTTTTAAGGAGGATGATACTTACATGATCCACACGGGACGGTTGATCCTGCAATCATGTAAAGAAAATCACGTTAGCAAGTATCATTTTCAAAAATGACAAATTGGAACGATACAACGTTACGCTCATGTCTACACTTCTGGGGATTGATGGTTTCCCGCTCGTTTAGGTTTGTCTCACCACTCTTCTGGCATTCTCCATTTTTATCCCTTCGCTTTAACTCCCTCTTGTGAGAAAGTTTCTTGTCTAATTTTTGCTTTCCTTTAAGGGAATTACCAACGGCAAGGCGATTTGGCAACCCTGTCACGAATAGCAAGAACTATGTCATTGCTTGAATTCTCAAGAATTGAAAATTGGAAACGACACAGCGTTACCCTTCATTTGGGCCAATTTTCATACTGCTGAAACTGCATCCTAGCCTGACCTCAACAGGTCACAATAATACATGAGTGGGTTATATAAGGCCCATGGAGCTGCTGGAATCATCCTGCAGCTTTATCACCTAAGGAATGACTTTAAGGAATATTGGCTCGCACTGACTACGCGATGTCTTCGATACATCCTCGCTTTTGATGAGAGGTTCGATCACCTATTGGGAATTGTCTTCATCCCTCAATACATGGTAGTGAGTGGATCTAGTTGTCCCTATCATCTTCGCATGTGCATGAGGATAGAAGTCCTATTTGCAAGGGTGGCAAACTTCACTGTTTGGACCAATGAACTAAAGATCACCTTTGTTCAGGGGGTCTATAAGCTTTGCTGCCATGGTCTAATTCATCGTTTAAGACTTGCAAGAGCTGAGACTTCCTGATTTTGTATTTTCGAGCTGACTGATAGCTACTACTCATTGACCTTAATTGGCAGGCCAATCCAGATTTCTTTCCTCTTGCCATACTTGATGGAACTCTTGACATCATCTACAGACATTGGCTACAAGCAGAAATGTGAGTGACAACTCATTTCCATATCTTTCTTGGCTCAACCAATTTATTTTTGTTGAAGTTTCACTTCCCATTGCGAAGAAAAAAAATCTTCTCAGACAGACTGGATGTTAATCCGTCTTGGGCTTAACTTGACCAGACGTTGATCCGCATCGACCAGCTGATTCTTTATACTTGGCCTTCTGATTGCTTCGTTGAGCTCGTAAGGCAATTATTCAAGTTGATTGAAGAGTATAAAACAATCTGAGATCGAATGATTCCCTCCTTCTTACGTGCTGAAGTATTATTTGAGACCTGTGCATGGGTATTCGCTCAAACCTTCGAGTCTAAAAATTTTCTAGACTAGTCGTGGGGGTCGCCTTTTCGATGTCCACATCTCCTGTAAGAGAGGGAAAACAAGTCAAATATGTTATTAAAAGGGATAAACTGGAATCGATACCCAACTACCATGCTCTTCGATTTCGTGCTTTTGGGGTGCTTTACATCTCCCTTTTGTCTGCTTCACCATTTGGGTGTTTGGCATCATTCCTTTACCAACTTCGTCACTTGGCGGCAATGGTTGAATGGATCAATAGCGCTCAAGGTTCAAGTATCACCCGAGATTCCCTACCTTTCCAAGTTAATTCATTTGAACTTTATCAAAAACTGGACTGCTGATGCCAGCATTGTGAGGGAATGTTGATTTGGGTGGTATTCTCACCATTTTCTGCAAAATAAAGGGAGTGCAAAAAGTTTTTTAATTAATATTTACACATATATACATTGATGCCGACCGCGAGATTTGAACCCGGGTCGTGCTCGGACCACTGTCACTCCCCCTGCCACTACGCTGCAGCGCGGTTAGCGTTTACGGGGTGCGTTGCTTTTTATTTAAGTGTTAACTCCTAGACGGCACGCCTTTCAATGTTGTACCGGATGGCTAAGTTTTGTGCTAATCTGGAGTCGTTTGACAATTCTCTGTCAGGAATGCAATAAATTCATGTTAGAATTGAAATAATTAAGGGTCAATTTGAAAACGATACAGAGCTACCCTTTTTCAAGCTCGTTTGGGCTCTGTCGTTCCCAACTTAAAGCTGCTCAAAATCCCTTTGGCAGCACTCGGAAGGGGGGTGCCACCTCCAATTTGATTTGCCCCATATCTGTTTGACGAGGCATCTATGCACTCGACAACGAATGAGGAGAAAACTAACCTCATGTCTGAGGGCTCGTCAGGTAATGTGTTCCACTACGACATGACTTCTCGACTGTCGATATTTGTCAACGGGTTGAATGACTTCGAGACGTGCTTCTAATAGCATTGATCGTGACAGATGGCCCACAGTCTTTTCTCGTCGATCAGATTCGGCTGTTCATATCTTTGTTGAATCCATTCGGCTTCTGACAATTTCAATTGAGACAGAATCCTCAGTGATGGGATCTCTGTTTCCACTGGCAGCACCGTTTCCATACCATACACCAAAGAGAAAGGAGTTGCCCTAGTTGAGGTACAGATCGACGTTCGGTATGCCACTAGTGCATAGGGGAGCCTCTCATGCCAATCACGATAATTCACTACTGTCTTGGACATGTTCTTCTTGATTTTCTTGTTTTCCGCTTCCACTGCACCATTCATGTGACATTCTGAATTCCGACCCTATCTCGAAGCTTATTAGTGAATGAATGTCTATCGATGTATTCCAGTTAACCTCGCTCAGAATTGATCACTCTCGGGTCGACTAACCGATGGGGAATGGCCATATAGGATTTAAAGTACGTGGACCAAAGAACTTAACCACGAGTCGACGCTTTGACCGTAAGGATCGTCGAGGAAATATTTTGGACCGCTAAAGGTCGATCTAAGAATGGTTTTAGAACGATTTGCTAGTGTCATGCGATTGGTTCACGGGTGATTCCGTATGACCATGACATGATTTGCGAATTAACCTAAATCAATTCCTAACGGTCGTAACCTTCGGGACTAGTGATTGACCCTCGCGATTACATGACAACCAAAGCCGCCGTGGCTCGAGTAACTCTTAAATGTGACATTAGTTGCGGGTCGATACGCGTAACTCCTGAGAGCCGCCCGTTAGTCTGAGACGCGCTGGAAGGACAATTGACTGAATTTAACCATGGATTAGACTTCGAGATTTGGAGGCCGGACATTCGAGGGTCGCATTAGAGTAAACTTGGACGCCGCCTCATCAGGGAAGTAATAAGATTAGAATTAGCCCCGTATAGACTAGAAAATAGAAATTCGAACCGACGAGCGAAATCGACCCTTTTACCCCTAAGATTAGTACACTCTTCACTAGTTAAGGCAAGGGTAAAATGGACATTTGCCTATTCTCCTACCTTGGCCGAAAATCTAGGGGTGTTTTAGTCATTTGTGGATTGAATTATTTGAGTGGATTTGTACTAGCTTGATTGGACAATTTCCCTAAACCTAACCCCACCAAGTAGTCATTCTAAGTCACTATTCATGTCATATAACCACCACACTATCCAATTTTCCCTCCAAAACCTTCCCTTGATATCTTCCTTCCTCTCTCTCTCTCTCTCTCTCTCTCTCTCTCTCTCTCTCTCTCTCTCCCTCCATTCGGACGATCACCTCCCTATTTCCCTCTCTCTCCCGTTCGCTCTCCTTCCATCTCGCCCGCCGCTCTCTCTCTCTCTCGGTTTCGCGGAGGGAACCGGCCAACCGTCGTGCCGCCGCCACTCCGCCACCTCGCACCACCACCAGCAAGACCTCCTCTCCCTCTTGGACCGTCGTGGAGACCGCCGTTCGGCCCGGAATCGCCCGAACCACTGCCGACCTGAACCAGAGCCTAGGGGAAACGCGGGCTGATCTTAGGAAATCCTTGGCTATCCTTGAGGTGAGCGACTTCTAGGACTTAGATGAGCATAATAGGGTGTTGGAAGCTTGAGTTAAGAGTGGTATTAAGGTTATTCTTGGTCCTTTTCGTGTAGAGCTCCTAGAGGCCAGACTTGACCGCCGAGGAACCGCCATGCGCCGCGTCGCCTCCCGCCGCTTCAACCGTTTCTTGTTGGCCTTGAGGACTAGGTAAGCTTGCTCTAACCTTATCTTAGGAATTTGTGCGATGAAAGGACCAAGCTAGAGTTAGATTGGATGAGTTTGATGGGCTGTTTTGGGGAGGAAGTCTTGGTGGCCGAATCTACCATTAGAGAGGACCGAGTATGGCCGCGCTTTGTCGTATTTAAAATGTTGATTTCTTAGTTGAAGTATATAGTGAGCATCCCTAGGTGGGAGCTGAATGCTTATATGAATGTGCTAAGCGTGCTAGATGGGAGTTGAGCTTGATCGAAATCATGAATCGCTTGATCGATCCTAGGAGTATTCGGCTATGGCATTGATTGGCGACACACCACGTAAAAATAACCTATTGACTATTCATTGTGTTCGGCCGTGGGCCATCGAATGAGGTCGTGAGATTTAAAATGGTACCATGCTTGTAAACTCGGCCTTGTTCGATGATTTGAGACCTTAAATGTATTAATTGATCGAGTGAACCCATTGATTGTACTATGGCCGAATGATGGTGTCCAAAAATGATGATTCCTTTAATGAACTTGTAATCGATCACAGAGTATGATATTGGCCTTGCTTGACCGATTAATGTAAAATGGCATCATGATATGAAATCGAGAATGAAACGGCCAGGCGATGTCTTGAATCGGTAATGTGCAGATTTGATTGAGTCACATCATAATTGATCGAAATATAAGTTTATGTGCATGAGGCATCCTGATGCGTTAAACGCGGGATGGACCTGAGGCGTTAAACGCGGGTCATGAGAAATGGCATCGGAAGCCTGAGGCGTTAAACGCGGGTTCCTTGACCTCTTAAGCCCGATGCGTTATCACATGGGCTAAGCCATGAGAGTTTCAATCGTATCGTACATGTAAACTATCTCCTATATGATAGAATGGTAAGTGCCAAAGTACAAGTCCTGTCTAGCCTAATTTGTGAATTACATGACTAGATATGTTTTAATTGAGTTATTACGTGCCATTGCCTGTTGTTCGTTTGTTTAATCATTGAATGTGTTAGGAGTGTCTGGAAGTCCCAAGTGCCTAGCTAAGGGTTAGGGCTAGCTTATTGAGTATATCTCACCCCGTCGTGGGACCCACCTTTTCAGACCCCAAACCCTAAGTATGCCGCCGTCGCCGATTTTTGGGGTACTCGTCTGGGTGGAGCAGTATTCCACGGAGTACCCGGTGGGAGAAGGGAAGGCGTATATTAGGAAGTACGGCACTATCTGGATGGATGTGGGCTTAGCAGACTGGAGGCCGGACAGATTCGCAGCATGGTTCTACCGAGACAGCGACCTCATAGTCGGACCGTTGAGGACTTTTGACGTACCGTGGGATGTCATTGGCGAGCAGGACCCTTCGATTGTACACCCTGCTGATGGGGAGCTCACTGATTCCGAGACCGCTCCTGACCCAGATCTTCCGCCGGTGCCGTCTTAGAACCCCGAGGTTGATGACGACATCGTGGGGCTCTCTGATGCCGAAGACCCCATGGAGACTGACGAGTCTGAACCCGAGGAAGATGAAGAAGCGCTAGACGATCCCGAGGACGAGCCCTTGGAGGAGGAGCACAATCCCGACGGAGAGGCCATCTTCCACCCTCTGCCCGAATCCGAGGAAGACGAAGATCCAGAGCAAGTGCTTGAGGAAGAAGAAGAGGAGGAGGAAGACCTTGAGGAGTATGACCATGTACACCGCAAGGATCCAGACGACGACCGTCAGCTCGACCCTTAGTTAGCCTAGGCACCCAAGACTTTTGGAAGTTACTTTTTGAGTAGTGCCTGACCCATAGCTCGTTGTCCACCTTCCCCTGATTCCAAAGTGTTGTATTCCATTTTATGCTTATGTGGTGAAACGAACCGTATCTTATGCTATGACTTGATTAAGTGCCTTATTTCCTCAAACCATCTTGTCGTCTAACTGCCTAGGAGTTGTGCATGCCGCTTCCGTATGTTCATTTAAGTATTCAGTGTCTACCGCGCACCGCTTGGATCTTGGGTATCATTTATATGGTATACGACGATGAGGCGATGTTGCCCGCCGTTGAGGACTCAGGGCGTCACAATTCATCAGCGGGCGATAAGGCGAAGAGTTCAAGTGGCGAACGCGAAACCGCCAAGGGCCTTGTCAACAATTTTGCTAATAAGGTTTGAGCCATTGTCGATGATTATAGCCTCTGGTGCCCCGCATCTGGCGAAAATATCTCGACGCAAAAATATGGCCACATTATTGGCTGTGACATTGACGTATGGGTTGGCTTCAATCCACTTTGAAAAGTAATCGATGGCCACGAGTATAAAACGATGCACATTCGAAGCTTTGGGATTAATTGGTCCTATGACATCGACCCCACACATGATAAAAAGGCCATGCCTCAGACATCTGGTGCAACTCGCTTGGTAGAGCAGCAATTCTATCTCCATAAACTTGACATTGATGGTAGGAACGAACATGCTGAACACAGTCGTCTTCCAAGGTGAGCCAATAGTACCCCAACCTCATGATCTTCTTGCTTAGCAGGTGGCTGATCATATGGGGGGCCACATTCACCTCCATGGGTTTCATTCATCAACTGATTAGCCTCCCTGGTATCGATGCATCTCAGTAGAACTGAGTCATATGACCTTTTATACAACGTATCGCCGCTGAGGAAGAACTTTGAAAATAGTTTCACCAAATACTGTCTATCCACTGTCTCACTCCCTTCAAGGAACTCCCTTTTTACGCAAGTAGGCCTTAATGTCATGGTACCATAGCCTGCCGTCTACCTCTTCCTCTGCTAGCAGGGAGTACACTGATCGTCTCAGGATCTCGATTCTCAAAGGCTCGATATCTGGACCTGTCGTCAATCGAAACATTGAGGATAGGGTGGCCAAGGCATCTGTAAATTGACTCTGGGTTCTTGGGTTGCGAGTCTTCCATATCTCCAGGGTTCTCTGATATGCAGCTCCGGCATTCATTAGGCCGAAGGGTATTATCTTGAAATGAACGGTTCCCCGCGGGCTTATGAATGGAGTCTTGCTCCTATTCTCCTCCTTCATGCGGTTATGGATATGTCCAGAAAAATCATCCATGAAAGGAAACAACCTGGATTCCGCTCTACCATTGAGCAGAACATCAATGTATGGAAGCAGAAATTTTTCTTTCGAACTATTCCGATCGAGATCTCAATAATCAGCTCATGTCCTGATTCTATCGTGCTTCCTCACCACGAAACGATAATTTCTATCCACCCAAAATGGTAAGCAATATTAATGAAATCAACCACTTAGAAGCTTGATCGCTTCCCGTTTGATTTTCTCGGGTATCCTTCCCAAACGCCGCCTCTTTAGTGGTACATTTGGATTGGTTGGTAAAGCATCACACAGTGCCCGAGCTTAACCTTGACGTGTGTGTGTTAGACCAGGTAATCGCATGCCGAAACTCTTGGAAAAGATTGACCAGTTTGGAGGCTTCTGCTTTCCGCGACCCTGTCCCAGTTTTAACCTTCATGACCCTATCCGCATCACCCAGATTATCGGCTCTGCAGTCAGTGGCTTTGACTTCTTGTGGAGGTTCCATTTGAAGTCTATCACATTCGGGTCTTCGCGGTCATTTATCTGAATTTGAATAATTCCTCCTTGAGAATCTGAGTCATAGGTGATCTCATCTTGAACCAACAGAAAACCCTGCTTGATTCATGTGCTCATCGCGTAGGCCATTCTTCATTTTTCACCTACAAGAGCAGAAATAATGCGTTAGCTTGCATTTAAGATGAATTCAATTTTAGGAACTAAATACTCCCTTTTATCTCGACTGGACGGCTCAGCTTGATTGTCCTTCCCTCCTAGGATGCATTGTCACTACGGTTGAGCACACTCATTTACCTGCAAAATAAGAGATAGAACGAGTCATTTCTATTCTCAATTGAGCTAAGTTAGGAACGATACACATTGTTACCAAAGTCGAATGATTCTTTGTTATCCAGATTCATTGGCGAGAGTCATCGCAACCACAACATGCTATGATTCGTCGGAGAAATTGGCTTCGTCAAGACTCTGTACTTCCTTGTTAAGTGCTGTCTTTTCTATCGCGAGAACTTGGCTTGCCTATTTGTCGTTGGCAAACGCCTTCTGATACAGCTCTTGGTCTTGAAGCTTCCCTCAGTCACTGAAGCGCACGGGATAAACTTCTCAATCATGGTTGTTTATGCCCGCGATTCTATCAAGAATGCCATCGAGGTTTGGTCTAGGAAGACATTGATGTCAGACTGTTTTTGCCAGCGGACATTGCTTCGTATTAGGCCGAACGCATCCCTGGCCTTGAAGTCATAAGATCGGAGGAATGTGAACGGGACATCGGTCCGCTCGTCTTACTCCGAGGTTTGCTTGGAAAAGAAAGTGATGGCGTTGAAGGTTTTATGGATGACCTGTTCTAGCTTCTTTAAAGCTTTTCTCTCAGAACCAGAAAGATGATTAGCCTTGTCGCTATTATCTTTGAAGAAAGCGAAGGATGGAAAAGGGGAAAGCCTCAGTAGCTACAGCTTATTGACGGTGTTAACAAGGTTGACAATATCCTCGTAGATCGGCGTCGATTTCTCAAGTAGATTGGACTACATTGTCATAGTCATTGTCATGACTTTCCATCTTTTATCTACAAGAAGAGTATTCAAAATGTTACTCCACAAATCAATTTGGATGATACTTTGGAACGATACATCATCTTGTATCGGATTGAATAATCTCATCATGTTTTGACGCTAGAGGCTGCCCCAGTAGTTGGATCCGCTACCACACTTGTCTTTTGAGACTGGTGTAGACTACTGCATCATGTCATGCTTTTTTTAGCAAGGAGGATTAGTGTTGTCCACATGGATGGACGTGCGTCATGCTACCCATCAAATCCTCTGGTTTATGTTAAACTTTTCTTCATTCGAGTTGGTTGACCAGGACATCTCATGCCCTCGAGCTACTCTGTGATTTCCTCTTATTAAGCACTTCCTGTATTTTGAAGAAGAAATTGATCAGTTGCCTGTAATGACTTGAACTAAGACCAGGAACAAGATATGTCACCTTCGTTTTTTATTCGAAAAGCTGCAGTGTTTTATTGAGTCTGCTCAAAAGTCCCTTTTAATTTAGAGCGATTGCTAGCTTTTTCGACTCGAGCATGATGAGGCCCCATTTTTTCAGTGGGAGGCTAGCCGTCACATTTGAGTCCTCAATTCATCACCTCCAGGTGGGTGATTATCTGACATCTCTATCTAGTCCAACTTTGATTTATTTAACTACATATGAAAAAAGGGAACAATATCCGACATATAACTCAAAATGGAAGAAATCAGGAACGACTTCCTTTTCATTCACACAGGGGCGTGATTGCTACTGCATGGTAGCTATCCTCTACTATCATTAGAATAAGTCATCACCCTTCGAGAAGTTGCCCCAGTCAGCTCTTCTTGTTCATTTTGGCACATTTTTCGCTGATCGACTCTAGCTTGAAAAACGACTAGGAATGTGAATTTCCCATCCTGCGAAATTGAGTGATAGGTCACCGATTCATTTGGAAGTGAGGCCTTCTTGCTCTCCGTCCAACACAGGTTTAACATTTTCAAGGCTCGCTTTCCGATGCAATCTTTACATGGTCAATCAAGAGAATCTCAAAGAGTGACCATCATACATGTCCTGCGATAAGAAGACATCAATGTCAGTTTACAGATGAAAACTGATCTTTTAATGAGGTCGTCTCTTACATGAAAATGAGGCGATGACACTTGCCCCCACAATCTAAATCTAGAGGCATCGATATTTCGCTGCAATTTCATTGTAAGAGGAGGCACCATTAAAAGATTATTCGTGATTATCAATAGGACGCCCATTTAATTTCAAAAGTATAATGCACAAAAAACGTCATCAACCTTGAAAAATTGATTTGGGATATTCCTTTTGCAAAAACAACGTGAAAATTATGACAAATGATTTGTTCATTTAAAATTTATTCTCCAAGTTCACTGAAAAAAATGATTACCAAAATTTTCAACTACGGGCCTAGCCACGTAGGGCGTCCAATTGATAATCGCGAATTTCCGAAAATAAAATTCGGAGGGAACTAATAAATACAAGAATCCTACTCACAGTGATTGGCGAACAATACCTGTTGATAGCATAAACATGCACATGCTAACAGTGAGGTTTGACACATAATGGGTAGGATAGACTAATGGTTAAAGGCTCCCACCACAACGAAATGATATACCGCCCCCAAAAATGCTGACAGCACAATCGGGTCGGGGGCACATATTTCGAGGCGATGAGCGGGATCAGAAATGATCGTGCCATTTGCAGACCTGCATATGGCCCGATGTATTTCTGATACCTCCTAAAGGTTCACTAGAGTCGCAGTCGGGGTTTGACCGCTGGATGTGAGTGCGAAAAGTGTAGTGTATGAGAAACATGCACGGCAGGGTATATCAAACATCGCTTCAATATATATATCAAAAACATAAATTCTCATGACTCCTTGCAAAACAGACAGGTCAACAATCACTACACCCCTTATAACTCCCAACTTGCAAGAACATCTAACACAAGGTTAGCGAATTAACCTGATTTTCCTCGCAGCGCTACAAAATGTAGATCAAGTTAAGAAACAATCAGCTGGTTATTACGGCCTAAGTCTACACAGGTTACTAACCAAGGTTTCCCCAGCAGAGTCGCCAAGCTATCGTGACCTGCCTGAAGCCTCCCGAGAGGGGTTCGGAGGGTTTAGGGGTATTGCCATCGGTCAATGACGCTGACTCTCCCAAGTCCTACCTCGCGTGACTTTGGATTTCGTTTTACTAATTAGCAAACTAAAATGCTATTAAGAGTCGCCACTAGCCTATTGGGGTCGGCTAGAAACCAATCGAGATACGGGAGTTTTATCTTGATTCCTATGCAACCAGAGCTTCTAAGTTTGGGGACTTGCTTACGCTGACTAGATAATTAGCGCCCTTTCGGTACCTAACCAGTTAATACTCTAAGGTGACCACACATTCTGCATATCATTTTAAGCTTACCAGGCATTTAACCAGTACTAAATGATCATGCATAATGTTTTTCTGCCATTTCGTGCAATTACCTATTTATCCTTAACCTAGCATCCACGAAAGCGATTAACAGGCAATTTTTCAAAAGACAGTGTTATACACACTCAATCAGGTAAATATGCCAAATAAAGACTGGAACAAGCGCATGCAATCCAAATCTATAATGGCGATATTTAAAGAAAGTAACTCCGACACGTGGATCGGATATGCAAAAATGGACCGGATTGGACGTCGGTCTTCAATCACCAAGCCTCGATGGGCTACCATCTCCATGGGCATCATTGTGGACTGCCACGTCGGGAGCACATGCAGTCATGTTCATCTTCTTCCTCACGTCTTTTTTCTGCTACACCGCGATCACGCCTGCACCTGTGACTAAGTCTAATGCTGCCACCAGCACTTGCTCGTCTTGCCGCTGCACCGCTGCGGCTCGCTCGTCGCAATCGCTAGGTCATGCTCGCTGCCGCTCACGCCTGCCGGACCTCCCCGGTTCTGTCTAGCTCGTGCCCACCTGTTCTTTCCACCTACCGACGCCCTTGATCGCTGCCTATCACCTCCAGACAGCAACAATGGTCGCCGAAGCTCGCTTAGACTCGCTTACCAGATTTACTCGTGTGCCGTGTCTGCTCGCGTTTGCCTCGCCTATATCCACCTTCGCGTCGCCTCGGGGTCTACTCGCTGGTCAGACCTGGTGTGACTCGAAGTTTTCAGGCCGTTGGGCAGACACTGCACACATGGTCGTCGGGCGGACACCAGCTTTGCTCGACCACCATCTCTGCCGACGTGGGACCGGGCCTGCTCTGTTCGCTCGACCAACCACTAGATCCAGCTTTGCTCGACCCCTGGCATCGGCTTTATGGTCGGCCTCTTTGGCCCCACTGGCTTCCCCGTCGATCCAGCCTAGCTTCCTCAGGGATCCGATCGCCGTGCCGCCATCAAACCCGCTCGCAACTCAGCTCAGTTGGTCACGCCTTTATCACTATGCATCCTCTGCTCGAAGCTCGCTTGCCTCCTTTGCTCGTGCTCGCGTTGACACTGGTGCGAGCTCGCATTGCTTCTGGTCATCCTTGTCCGCCACTAATGGAATGGCTTTTATCACCAACCACCTCAGGTGGCCTTGCCACCACCAGCTACTCCTGACTCAAGAAGCTCATCAGGTGCTCTGAACCTCCACCGTTACTTGACCGCCAAACTACACCTCACTACTGGCCACCTTCAACGGCCTTCGTCAGTCCGCGACCGAGAGACCGACCAAATACCAATAGTGAACGGCACTGAATGATGACCCTGAAGCACGATGCCACGATTGGCCCTTCGCGGGTTTCAACTGGTCGCACTCATCCTCGATCACTTCCCACAGTTGATGCACCCATCAACGACATCGACCAAACCAGCCTCAAGCTCCATAGATGGAATAGCCATAGAAACAAACACACTTCGGCGGCCTTCACCAGACCACTACCACGATGCTGACTAAACGCCCCCAACGAATGGAACCAGTCGAGGACGGTACGAGACGTCTGAGGATTGAGGGCCAAACGGGCATTGAGCTCCTCAGTTTCTTCTTTGGCTGAGCTTTCACGGTTTGAGCTCTCTAGGGCTGTTGCTCGCGTCGTCTTCCTGCCAACTCCAATGGACTGACCTGGCTCGGTGAGGAAAGGTGCCCATGGATGGTGGTAGCCAACTGACAGAGCGAGCTCCAAGCTTCTCGCTCTCATTCTGTCGAGGTCCCTCCGTGCTTCTGCAGTCTCAGCTGCTCTTCTCAGCACCTCTTTGGCCCAAGCTTGAAAGTGCGGCTGGTTATGAGGCAGTCGGAGTGTAGTGGCTGACGGACGGTTGTGTGCCGCGACGGTTTTTCCTGGCCAAGGCGCGACCACTCCTTTTTCCTGCAGCTCCAACTCCTTCTGAATGCCGTCGCGGTGGCCACGCCATCATCACAGACCCACGAGGTTGGTTTCTCGAGCCGTGATGACGGCGTCCGGTGCAAAGAAATGGTCCGGCGAGCTCTCGAGGTTTGCGTCGCTCGAGCACTCTCTCCAACTAGACTTGCATCGAGTCTGATTCGATGTCGCGCCACCGCTGGTCCGGTTCGTTTCGCCGTTGGCGCGAGGCCTGCTCACCGAAGACCCCACGAGCTCGCTCCCTCAGCTCTTTCTTACGCTCTGGCCTTCTTCCGTCCTCCTCCCGTCCCCCTGTTCTCGACCAAAGAAGAAGAAGAGCACCATTCTCTCTCCCTTCTTAAACTCTCGCCCACAGCTCGAGGTCCCCCTCTCCCCTTTTTTTCTCTGTTCGATGACCGCCCCTGAAGAAGAGCCTCAAGCCTGGCCTTTTGGGCGGGAGCCAATTACTCCTCATCAAGACCGGTTGGTGAACCCACGTGACTGTGTCCCATATAATGATGAATCATGATGAATGATGTGAATTGTGTGCAGAATGAGAGACGTGAACGTGTGGTGTGGGTGTGGGCGTGGGTGTGGGCATGGGGAATAAAAGAGATGGGCCATTCAGCTTGGGCCCAAATGGGGAAGGAATAAAAAAGGAAAGCTAGGCCTAAATGAGAAATGAGCCCATGGAAAAAAAGAAAATGAATGGGCCCATGTCGTGCGGGCCCACTCCAGTAGAAGGAAAGTGCACGGGCCATGTGGCGCCAATCGCGGCCCACTTTGATTTTTTTATAATAATTTTTATTATTATTACTCCTCTATTTTGAAAAATAATAAAATAAATAGATAAATAAAATTAATGGATGAGTAAAATGCATATTTAGCAAATTTAGACAATATTCTATTTCGTAAATAAAATAAAATATTAGACTGCCAAAATTGGGTGTCAACAACAACTACTTCAATAACACACAACACCTTATGCTCATGTCATCACAATGTTAAATCAATGCCCCTAAGCATGCCAAGGGTCGTTCTATTAAGGCAAATTATCATAAATATCATTCCGCCAAAACTGCCCTTTTCTAGGCCCCACGACCAGCTTCATTCACAAGTAAACTGACATTGATGTATCGAATTTTTATCAAATAAAATTTCTTAATCTTATACTCCAATATCTTGCGGACGCGTGGACGAAAACGGAGCTCAATTTGAATACCGGATGACTTAGAACGACTCAATTCAAAATTAGTGCTCGCTGAGGACAAGTTGGACGGCATCTCACATTTTCACTTCAAATAGCCCATTAATCACCTCTTAACCCAAATTCCTCACAAAACCAACTTGTCCATACACCATACATCAAGTTTAGGAGTCTCACCGAAAAGGTTTGGAGCGAAATAACACCACAAAGCTTCGAACAGCCCAGTTTCCCCATGGTGGTCAGGCGATCAGAATCTGTTTGGTGGAAACCACTACAAATCAACCATAAAAACACTCTAAATCTTCAATGAACTCACAACCTCTGTTCAGCCAACTCAAGTACTATGAGTGTAGAATATCTCACCGAACATTTGGAGCCATTTGAAGTCCCGAAGCCCATGAAACAAATTCTTCTCCAAAATCGGTCATATTCTGTCTCAATCTGACCTTTGCCCACTCAAACAGACCTATGGGAAAAACTACCGCGCCAAATCAAGCATATAATATGTCCCTAGAACCACAAGACGATAAGCTTTCAGATGACGGTAGTTTTATCTCAATTCGATGTTGGATGAAGAAGTTATGGCCGGAGGAAGGGATGTGATCGGGACTGGTAGGGCTGGACAGATTCGGCCGAGAGAGAGGAAGAAGGAAATGAAGGGGAAATGGAGAGAGAAGGAAGGTAACGACAGATGAAGGAGGGGGAGAGAGAGCTTCCACACCAATAATTGGCCCCAAGGTGACAAGATAGATTGGTGGGGGTCATTAATGGCTAAGCTCCCAAAGAGTGACACTTGTCACTTAACAAATAATTAACCAAGATTGCATTGACTTCCATTGACCCATCTTCACCCATTTTCAATAGCCACCTAGGAAGGTCCAAATGACCATTTTGTCCTTCAATCATCCTTAAAACAAGGGCAATTGGTCGAGGGGCAAAATGATAATTTTTCACTTCCCGTCCGAAACTTCACTTTTCCAATTTAAATTACCTTCGATGAGGCGACGTCTAATTCACTTCCAATGTTGGAATTCCTCATCGTCCAATTTTCAATTTCGAAGTCCCATTCCATATCTCAAGTCTCGAGGAGTCGGAATTCGGAATGTCACAACTCTTCCTCCCTTAAAGAAATTTCGTCCTCGAAATTTGCGACCTTCTAACCACCCAGTCTTTTGAGGCAACAGCGCCTCATCGCCACCTTACTTTTCGAAGCAACTCTTTTCATCACTTGACACTTCCATAGCATTCTTGACTGAGGGCCCTTCTAGAGCATCATATTACACTCAAGCTCCATGCCTATCAGTACTAACCCATCGCAAGTATGTGCTCTTTGATGTCTATACCATTTGGCGTGTCACTCCCTTCAAACGTCCTTTCGTACCATCAGAGATTCATGGGCTCTATCGACTTGCCCCCAATCAACCAAATCGAGTCATAACCTTCTTGACTCCTTAAACAAATTTCTGATTACTTCATAATAATTCACTCTCAATTCCATTCAAAAATATCTAATGATCATAGCGATCTTTCGATCTTCAAGATCACGCCTCTTTCTTATCAGCATGTCTAATACTTGACCACACGTGAGACTAACCCGAACTTCAATCCATATCACCGATAGTATTAAAGAAAATCTTGGCACATCCTTGTGCCATCCCAAAGGACACCATAATGCTCCGTTCGAGTTCCGATGAGGTCATCTCTTTAAGTTCCCCTTCAATACTGGACTCATACTCTCGTCCATGGAACCTCAAGAGTTCTATTCATTCCCATAACCCCTCAAGTATCATGGTTCGATCATGGAAATACCTCAATTCCCTTTTGGCTTTCAGGCTAGGTGCTTCCAGTAGTCGTCAACTAGTCAATTGACAAACTTCCAATTTAGAGGTTGAATCTCTTATTTCTCAAGGGAAGATATGTCCCTCTATCATCAATTACACAATACTCAATTCTCAACCTCTTATAGTTTGCATAACTTCGAGGTCTTTCTTTATATAAGCGACGCTCTCATATTTATAAGCAATTTCACCCATCGGCGTTGCCTCTCATTCAATTCCCCTCATGAAACTACTACCTTATTTTCTTGTGGTAGACATAGACTCAAAACCTCCTTCCACACAAGCAAGGTTTTCCAAACTTTGTCGCGAGGACATTCGCAAACTAACTCCAATTATGCTCTAAGGATTCCAACTCATATGGCATTATTGTCACGACATACAAGCAATATCCATTTCAAATCACCTTGTTATGCCTCAAATTTCCTTTCCACGTCACATCACTAAGATTCTATCGACTCTTTTGATTCGAAATAGGAACGTCATTACCACTGTAGTCATCAACTTGACTCAAGCCCTCGAAAACTCTTTTCATGTTTGTTCATTCATTCGCATTACATCTTGTCCTTAGTTCATTTCATCAACAAAACAGTTCTTGTGGGGAATCTTCCCACGTTTCGTCTATAACAATCCATCAATTTTAGGAAACTTCAACTTTTAGCAATTCGCATCAACCTTAGTTGATTCATCACTTATTCCATTTCTCAAGTGCTCCATGGGGATTTCACTTTCCAGAAACTTCACAGCTAAGGGATCTTACCTTATCCAGCCCACAGCTCATGCTCTTCACATTTAGCATACAACGAGCATCTCCTTAGAGTTCATAGGATACTCTCAAAATTGTTCATATTTCTCATGACTCCTTAAATGAGTCTAATCATCGTCTCTCAAGACGGTAACAACCAATCAAATTATTCTTTGGATGTTCAATCTGGCTATTGTCAGCTTCTTTCTACCATGTGTTAAATCTTTCAAACTGCTCTTCATACTATCCATTGGAGAGCTCAAACCTTGGCCCTTTGCTCTCATGGGTCTCCACTTTACCATACAACATTTTGTTTATTTTTGTCACTCTTTCCTCATGAAGCATTAGTGCATTAGTCTATGGGTTCCACAACCAGCTAATGCGACCATGTCTCAATTTCATCCATACAACCGAATGTCAATACTATCCTGGATTCGACAAAAAAAAAATACTATCCTGGAATTCAACGCTGTCTACAGGACAGTTTCTCGGATTTCACTTCCAAGAATCATTCAAGTTCTGCGTCTTCTTTCTCAATCCAAATGCTCAATCTTAATAGCAAGACAATTTGGATTTCTTCTTCCTTTCACACTAGGGTCTCTTACCCTTAAGAAGGAAACTATATACTTCGGTGGCATTATCTTACTTCGAATCCACCTTGTCCTTCCTATTTCATAGGACGTCAATTTTGGAGTCTATATCAACAGCGGTGTTTTTACTACAGGATTCAGATGCCACCATACTTGACATTCTCCTTCCAATAACTCAATCACCTCAAGTGACAAGGTTCCAAGGAGTTGAGGTTCTTTCTTAGTCATTATAAATTCACGTATCGATTACTCAATTCAACTACCTCGAGTCACTTTGTAATTACACTCTAAGCGCTCTTTTCGCTTGCTCAACCATTCATTAAGATTACGAACAGCCAGGACTATCAAGTCCATTCACTTTCCTTTCCCTCAACGGCCATCTCATGGTCCAATCACTCTTTAAGAACGATACTCTACTTGTTAGGGGTGATAACTCACAATGTCTCTTCTTGGGATTCTAATTTAGCCTCAATCAATCCCATTCCATTCAACAGGGTCCGGCAGACTGACACTTCAGTCGCTTTTATAATCCTCACAACAACAATAGGTTATCCACCATTAGCCTTACGCCAAGGTAATAGCCATCTTCACAGGCACATTCCATGTTTCATCATGAACATTTCCTTGCTCGTAACCCAAGAGTGGGAGTTCTCTTATTTATGTCTCCCGATCATTCTCTCCTTCTTCTGAGTCCCAATACCGTTCCTCAAAATCAGGAATAACAATCAGCCATAATACTCTCAAATCCCCATCCACTCGGAGACCTTGTGTCTCACTCAAAGGATATTTGACCACTTTTATTACACGTAAGCGACCTTGAGGACTCCGCCTCACATTGGTCGATCATCTTCAGATCTTTACAAGACTAGTAGGATCCAAACAATCTTTGCTCTCAAGCAATGCTAGGAAGGTACTTCCATTAAACAACTCAACGAAGGCGATCCAGACAGATACCATGCCTTCCAGGAAAAACTCTTCCTTTGGTGACACTTAACCAATCATCATCAGTCTCTTAGGGCTAATAACTGCTATGGTCACTTTCTTTCTTTAATGTATCCAAAACCTCTAAGGTTTCTCACGAAACCCTCAATTTGGAGGGAGACAGTTTCAAATCCACTTTCTCCATCAACTTAGCCAATCTCAACTTTATACATCTCTTCACAAGCTTTTCAAAACTCTCGTGGTTCCTGTCCACGTTTTCACTTTGGAAATGAGTAGTCTCAAAGTTACATTTCTCGTGACTTCCATCACTTAACTCATCAGCACTAGTTGTCTCAGCGACTTGGGTAACAAAAGCAGCTCCTTCACGAGTCTGCCTACCCATCTATTTTTCTCAATTCCATTTGAGTTCTCATGACCCCTTATTACACTTGGGTCTCTCGCGATAAATAAAATCGAGCCATATTCTCTTTCAGTACTCATACTCTAGTTGCTCGATTTTACTCAATTCTCATGATCCATCTCAATTTTTTTTTTATCTCCCCATATCTTGCATATTCGAGCCAAGTGCTCCTCTAGCGATCGTACTTTGGTCGTTCAACCTTATTAGGTTCTCACGTCACTTGAACCACTACGATTCCCTCAAGGAATCAAAGACTTAAGTCATTTACTCAAGTCCAGCAATCTCAGACTGCTCATCTCATTATCTTTCACCATCAATCAACTAGTGGTTCCCAAACAACTCTCAACTAGTTGCTCATTATCCAAGGATTCCAAATCCTCCTTGTGCAGCAACCACACATCAAGCAAGCCTCAACTAGGCCGACATCAATCAACCACTTAAGGCATCACTTCTATGAGTCACACGCTCATGCATTAAGCATAAGGCATCTGCCACTCCGTCACAAACACGACAGGCTATCTCAATTTCAATAGGCATCAGTTCAATGGGTATAAACATCACATGCCGTCTAATCTCTCAGTTAGACCTTGGCCAAGACAATCACGCGATGCCAACTATAAAACATGCCAATTAGGCCCATCACCACATCAGTTTCCTTTTCAAACGGCATCCATTGCCAAGCACGGAACTTTTAACCATGCTAATCACGGTGTCATTACACATGTCATGCCACTTTCCAACATTCACTTTAAAAATCAATCATGTGACATACATCTCTCAACCACAATCAGACTCAACCCTGATACCTAGGCTTTCCCTTTCAATTTATGACTTGGGTCATCCCTGCCTCATAGCTATCTTAGAAGCCTACCAAGAGCCGCTCCTTGTCCGAACCTCTTTGTCCCGTCGATTACTCCATGCCCTCATCAAACCTAGTTGTTGCAGGTTATCCCAAGTCATACATCTACGGAGGAAGCCCCATTCCACACGTCCCATAACATGCTTCATTACGATTTGTAGGTATCCCACCAACTTGTCCCATACCAAGCGACAGTTTATTAAGTCTGATAGTGATAAGCTCATGCATACACCCTCATCAACTTTCATTTTAATACCACAAACATGTGCACACCATGACTGTCCTCACTACTTGTCATACCACAATCACCTTCAGATCAATTCTTACCCATCAAAGATTTCTAATTCCACCAATGACCGTCACATCACATAGATCAATTGATTATATTCACATATACACCTCAAGTTTAGTCGCTATTCAAATCAAATCCAAATGCATTCGACCACAACTGATCTTCAATCTAAATACTTCTTGTATACATCTCATCTCATATCACCCAAAGTTGTCAATAACCATCGATAACTAAAACCATCAAGGTATAACGCGATTCAAGTCTGAATCTACTAATACCAATCATCTCTTTATAACTCATATTTCTCAATTTGAGTAATTGACAAACCACAGCCACAATCATGTAATCCAATTGACCCCTTATTCATAAGCAATTCTCTACTAACCTCAAGCATAATTATGACCTCAAAATCCACACTTAAAACTCCCTAATTTTTGCTTACTTCCTTATGAACCTCAATAATATCACCACCCAAGATCATCGATCAAAATCAACGCTAGAACCATTAGATTATACGCAAGTTCCAGCCTATAATCCTCAAGATTCAATGATTGACGCTTAATCCTATAGGTCTCACTTATCTAATTGTCCCCACGTCATCACTCCTTATCACTCCAACCCTTAATCACATTAGATCGAGCTTACCTTGCTCTGATACCACTTAAACGGGGATGTCACGCCCCGAACCCGACGAGCACGTGAACATCTTCACAGGCCGTTCATATGTCGGTAATCTCCCAGGATCTTTCGACCAATCATCCAGTACTTCTAAATGAAACAGGAACACGGAAGCAATACAACAGCTCCACACAAATTCAGTACGATATGACTTAGGACAAAGGGTATGTCTTCTCATGAACACCCATTACAAAATCAGAGATTACGATTCTATCTTCAATACAACATGAAATTCTTAAAGCCTTAAAAGGGTAAATCCATTTCCCTACAACTTCTTCTTCAAATACCAACCCTTGGCAAACTTGATTCTCCATCATCTAGGACCTGAATAAGTAAATCCTCTACGGGGTGAGATATAAATGTCAGTAGGTGTACCCTAAACCTAGACCAAACCGCCAGTCACCCCAAATCATACAATGAAGCAAAATACATAAGTTTCTTAAGCATTGGCACATGGCATTTAAACATCAGACATCTCCAGGCCCTTGGCATAGCAAGAAGCACATCACACAGAATGAACTCATATAATGGCATCATACTCTCTCATCGCCAAGGGCACAATAGACGCAATGTATAATCAAGGGCACTCGGGCCAATTTAATTGTATAAGGGCATAATAGCCTTGCATCATACTGGGGCACTATAGCCATTTCATTTGCATAATGGCATAATAGCCATGCAATATCAAGGGTACTATAGCTAATACATTTGCATTAGGGCATAATAGCCATGCAATATCAGGGGCACTATAGCCATTTCAATAACTAGGGCACTATAGCCAATTCATATGCATTAGGGTATATAGCCAGGCATTATACTAGGCACCAAGCCAATGCGATCTCTGGGCCACCAAGCCAATTGATCGCTGGGGGTACTATAGCCCATTCATATAACATCGGCACTATAGCCAATTAATCTCAGGGGCACAATAGCCCAATATATCATAGAGGCACTATAGCCAATCAATTTCAGTGAGCACTATAGCCCAATATATCATATAGGCACTATAGCCAATCAATTTCAAGGGGCACTATAGCCTAATATATCATAGAATTTATCAATTTAACCTCACACAAAGGCATGTGGATCGACTACAATAATCTCACGTATTCCACATCCCATTGGTAATAAATTACCACCACTTCATCAACCAAACTCATCTAGTAGTGTCCGAACGTTCGAGTAAAGGTTTAAGGGACAATTACCTCTTCAAGCAAGCTAGTAAATTCAATCCAAACGACCCTCCTAGGGTTAGCAAGCTCACGGCCAAACAGAGCTCTCACGACGTGCCTAGGAAAATCACATCGACACTCAATCATTTCACAATTCTCTTGCGCAACTACTTCAATAACACACAACACCTTATCCTCGTGTCGTCACAGTGTTAAATCAATGCCTCTAAGCATGCCAAGGGTCATTCTATCAAGGCAAATCATCATAAATATCATTCCACCAAAACTGCCCTTTTCTAAGCCCCACGACCAGCTTCATTCGCAGGTAAAATGACATTGATCCATCAAAATTTTATGAAATCAAATTTCAGAATCTTATACTTCAATTTCTTACGGACGCATGGGCGAAAACGGAGCTCAATTTGGACACCAGACGACTTAGAACGACTCAATTCAAAATTAGTGCGCGCTGAGGACTGTTGACACCTAAATTTTGATCAACTTTTTATTTATTTATTTATTTATTTATTTTTATTTTTTTGAAAATTCATAGAAAATCCATAAAAAGTTGAAAAATTGAAAAATCAATTTTGGTGACCTTAGCCAAGCTAAATGAACCATTTTGACCAAAAAAATAATTTTCATAATTTTCATTTTTTAATATATTTTCGAAAAATACAAAAAAAAAAAGAAAAAAAAAAAAGAAAATCAAGAAAAATAATATTTGAGGTCACAAATAGTCAGTATTTTTTATTTTTAATTTTCTTTACTTTAAGACCTCATAAAACAGTAAAATTCAAGTTCGATTTCGGGTGTTCTCTGATCACCATAAAATTGAATTTGACAAAAATATTAGTAATGATTAAAAGGAAAAAGAGTGAAAACATCATCATTTAAAAGGAAAATGGGACTAATCATTTTGTCTTCACTTTTGATTATTTTATTATTTTTACTTTTTAATATTTTATTATATTATTATTATATTACTATTTTATTATTTTATTTTATTTTTATTACTATTTATACCCCCCTAATCATCCGTAGCTCTTCTTCTTCTCCTCCTCCTTCCTCCTCTTCCTCTTCCTCTTCTTCTTCTTCTTCTTCTTCTTCCTCTCTCCTCTCCCTTTCCCGAACCATCTCACTGTTCCGGTCATAACTCCGTCGTCCAATATCAGATCGAGGCGAAACCACCTCCAATAGAAAGCTTATCGTCTTATCTTTCCAGGGATATATTATAAGGCTCATTTGGCCCAGCCATTCGTCCGATGGAGCCGTTTGAATGAGCAAAGGTCGCTGCTGACCCTGTAACGACCAGTTTCTGCCGCCGCCGTCGTCCTCCACGATCAGCCCTTCCGGCGACCTTTGCGCCTCCCTCTGACCATCACAGGTTAAGTTAAGATGTCCTTAACAATTTCCCGTTGGTTTCGTGAATTTTCGAGGTCTGGTTAAATTATGGTGATTTTTTGAAAAACAGTCGACGAAAATCGAGCGAATTGAGGTATTGTGGTCATATCTCACTCATTTGGACTCCTTTTAAGGTGAAATTTTCGGTGATGGCTTCCTAAGATGATAGGCTATGTTCTGGAATTTTAAGGTTGCTGAATATTTGCTGTGTATTTACTTTATGTCATAGCATTTCTATATTTCGCATAAAAGACCCAGAATCGGAAGGCCGAGCCTCCTGTTGGTGTCTAAATATTTGCTGCGTATTTACTTTATGTCATAGCATTTCTATATTTCGCATAAAAGACCCAGAATCGGAAGGCCGAGCCTCCTGTTGGTGTCTAAATATTTGCTGTGTATTTACTTTATGTCATAACATTTCTATATTTCGCATAAAAGACCCAGAATCGGAAGGCTAAGCCTCCTATTGGTGTCCAAGGTGTTTTATTTATTTATTTTCTGTAAATTATATTGTGCTACCCCAGAATCGGAAGGCCGAGCCTCCTGCTGGTGGTTTATACCCCCCACACATTGTTGCACGAGCACCGACGGACTCCGACGTCGTAAAATTCACCGGATCCCATCTCCTTTGCTTATGTTTATGTTGTATAATGACTTAATATCTTCTTTATTATTATTTTTTTTTGCATTGTGTTGCGTCCTATAAAAACAAAAAAAAAATGCTAGATTGGATGGTTGCAGATGAGCCACGTGTCGTGATCCGATGATTTTCAGAATAAAAAAAATATTTTTAACATTAAAAGAAATAAATTTCGAATTTTACAACAATTAAAATGATTCGATTGTCACCGAGACGCCACGTGGCGAGTTAGGGACCGTTCAGTTGGGACTTATTTTCAGGAAATTTATAATAAAAAAAATCAAATAAAAAAAATTCAAAAAAAGTGAATACTAAGGAAAAATTCAAAAAAATTTTGAGAAAAATTGCAGAAAATTCAATCAACTTAGGTACCGAAAGGGCGTCAACTCTAACAGTTGACGTAACTAAGTCCCCGAACCCATTTCTCTGGTTATCGTAGAATTGAATAGAAACTCCCGACTATTCAATAGGGTAGTCCAATCATACCCTCCAAAAAAATGATTGGTGGCGACTCCATGGCATGCACACTTAGCACACGTCACTAGACCACACTGAAGGTCGACTACGCATACCTCCGTTGCGATTTGGGTAACGGGCCTTGGGAGAGGCCTGCGTCCGACCAGACTGGACGGCCCATTAGCCCTCGAGAGCCCACGGCGAACCTCGAGAGGGTCGCGACAGACTGGCGACTCCGCTGGGGAACGGTTCTTAACCATTTAGTGGACTTGAGCCGATTAAAAAGTTGATTGTTTTATGCAGACGCTCTTCAAATTGAAGTATGTACTTTAATCCTTGAGGTGTTAAACGTTTTTGCAGATTGGAGAAATAAGGGGTGTAGTCCGTGATTTACATTATTTTATGCAGGTTGGCGTAGGAATGTATGTTGTGTGGGTGATTTGAAGCGCTGATTGATAAACTGTTATGCATGACTTGCATTGTGATGATCACGACACCTGAACACACACAACCGCGCCTAAAACCCCGGGCGCCCCTATAAGCAAACAATAGAAGGAATTGAAAATGGAACCTCCGTGAGGAAAAACACGGGGTAATCCATTTTTAATTTCGCTCACTTCGAACTATGGATTGGGTCCCAATGCAACGATAGTTGTGCAATGGAACCTACCCTTTCTAGAACTCGAGGTGGGAGCCTTTAAGCCTCAGGAACCCCACCATTTAGGTGTCAAAACTTCACAAGTTTACATGCGCATGATCGATGTGTTTGACATGTCTTACCCCCTTCAAAAGGTTTGTAAGTATCATTCCTTTCACCCCTTGAACTCAGTATAACTTTTTTCCATATGCTAACACGTCTTTCTACCTACCACATGGCAGGTAGCTTTAATCACGGAACCAAGAATAACTCGTATTATAACTCGTCTCCGAGCCAGAATGGAGCAAGAGGAGTTGGGATCTCGCGTGAATAGTTTGGAAGGTCAGATGGCGTCAATGGCCACCATGCTAGCAGAAATGAAAGCCATGATGGTGGCTGCACAAGAAAGAAATCATGACCTCAGCCAGGATGCTCCGCCCGCACCCCCCAATGCTTCGAATGTGGCGCGAACTCGGGAAGAGAATGTGGCCGAGAATGTTAATCGAGTGTTAGCAGCTGATGCACTACCGAAGGCCGTGTCTGCAGTCATCGACCTAGAAAAAGACAAAAAGGAGAAACCCCCGGGCAAAATCGAAGAAGGCGCAAAGAGGCTAGCGAAGATAGAGGAATGCCTAAGCAGCCAAGGGTATGAGCTGGCTCGATTTGACAAGATATCACCATTTGCAAAAATTGAAGCGCCGTTAGACTATAAAGAACCCGATTTCGTCAGAAAATACAACGGGACGAGCTGCCCCCGAGCCCACTTAAAATATTACCTACGCAAAATGGCACTTTTTTCTGACTACGTTCCCTTGCTGATGAACACGTTTCAAGAGAGTCTGGAGGGTGCTGCTCTGGCTTGGTTCATCGAATTAGATTTGGAGGACTATGATGGATGGGAAGACCTAGCGGAGGACTTTTTACATCAATATAAGTTCAATACTGCTACAGCCCCTTCCAGAGAAGAGTTGCTGAGGACCACTAAAGGGAGGAATGAGGCAATCCGTGCCTACGCTCAAAGATGGCGGGCCTTAGCAACACAAGTCAAACCGTCCATTCCAGAGGACGAGCTGGTCGACCTTTTCTTGAGAGCGTTGCCTTACGAGTATTTCGATAGGCTGAACACATCTGGTTGTCAAACATTTGTACACCTCATAAAAATCGCAGAAAGGCTGGAATGGGCAATGAGGGAAAGGAAAGCACCAGAAATCGCAACAAGACGCCAATATCCGGCCCGAAGGGAGAAGGAGGCTGAAGTTGATGTGGCCTTCGTACCAAACCCACCCAACCCTAAGCAGTTCTCCAATTCAAGTACGGTGCAAGGAAACTCGTCGATGTCGGTACAGAAACCATATGAACTAAGGAGGAAGTTGCCTCCCAAGCAGTTCACCCCCCTGCCAAGGCCGTTATCGAAATTACTTCCTATGTTACTAGAGGAGCACTTAGTGGCTAAGGAGCCTCCAAGGCCGAATCCGGTGAAATTTAACGGGTACGATGAAAGCCAGTCATGTGTCTATCACATGGGAGAGAAGGGCCATAACGTAGACAATTGCATTGTTTTGAAGCACAAGGTGCAAGCCCTTATCGATAATTGCATCCTTGAATTCGACAAAACAGAGCCGAACGTGCAAAATAATCCACTTCCTGATCACCAAACCGTGGGGGTGATCTTCGACAACAAGTTCGACCGGTTCTTCTCTGAGGATTCCAAATGGTCGAAGGACGAGGGGATAGAAACGACATCGGAGGAACTTGATTTGACCAGCTTGTCTTTGGGAGATTTTGTCAAATCACTCGACGGCGACGCTCCTACCATGGAGTAAAGAGATATCTGTCTCTCTTCGACGCATCTAAATCCACATTAGGTGCCTCGGGCTTTTTCTTACGTGTTGTATTGTAATATAAGTATACTAAAAAAACCAAAAAAAACCAAAAAAAAAAAACCAAAAAAATCATCAAAAATCAAAAATCAAAAAAAGGGGACGTGTGGGAGCCACAAATCGGTCAATGACGAAAAAAAAAAAAAAAAAAAAACTGAGACCTGATTTCCCACATGTCTCCTGGTTTGCAAAGTTTTGGGATGCGAGGATGCCCAATGATATGAGGGCTAGCTCCCATCCTACCCTTTCAATTTTTCTTAAGACGTCTCCCAAAGAAGTTTATCATTACATGAACTTTCTCTATTTTATAACCGTCTTTGTGACACTTCAAGCATGCCATTCCAAGCATACATAGCAGTTGTTAAATAACTCAGGTTCCCGAGGTGGAGCTTCCCTCCTAAATGGGGAATAAAACGATGCGGAGCCATCCATTCCAGCAACGATCAAAAGCAGGGGAATCAGATGGCAGTGCTTCCAAATGACGAAACAAGGAGTACCCCTTTTCATAACATGAGTCTGACTCAATGTTTTCAAGAGCGTTCTAATGGCTCAATTTGTGAACAAAATCTTTGAGAAAACCTGAAAAAGTTTCTCATCACCTGAAAATCTCTGTGAAAAGAATGCTTGAAAAGAAAATCTTAAGTTTTATCAATACCTTCTTTGAATAGAATGAAAAACACGAATTCATAGATGACCAGGATTGGCAAAACTCGTGGGAGCAAGTCTCTCCCTTTTCTCCGAGAAGCCCAGCCAGGGGCAAACTCTCATGATCCCCCCTAAAAGTGCAACAGACCAGGGTCATCAAATCCAGAGAGGACAAACAGCGAAACCGGCCTCACCGGGGCAAATTGCTCGAAAAGCACGAAAAGACGAAACTTCGGAGGGAGTACCTCTTTTCAGAAATTCCAAATGAAGTCAGATAAAAACCCACGTCTATTTCTTCACACGCAGGTGCGTGGACTCCTTCAGATGGGATTAGAAATCTCCAACAAAAGCGGAAAGCGTTAAGACATGATTGGGGCATGCGAATCAATTTTGCCCTGGGCAAAGAAAGACGTTTCTTCTCTGGCAAAATCCGTAGACGCAATGACAGAGTTATCTGCATCAGAAATAAACCCCAGGATACAAACCTAGAGGCGGTAACTTTGTATCGTTCCAATTTGATCTCCATAAATCCCATGCTTAACAGGAAGTCGTTGGCGCCAAAAGCCACAAAAGAAAAGAACTCGCCAATGAGGAGGCGAATAAAATTATTAACCTTGGGAGTCAGCACTCCAAGGAAGGGTCTTTGATCAAGTGGAGGAACTATGAAGAGTGACGCTGGAATGCGCCCAAAAACACAAATGGATTTCCTCTTGGGCAAATCCTCGAGAATGATTCATCGCCAACCAAACGGAGGAATCGTGGCCACAATATAGATGGCCAATTTCTGTAAGCCGCGCGTTTGTGTTCAAATGAAAACACCAAGCAAGAACAAGGCGGTATCGTTCCAATTTGTCTTGAATTTTGGAACGCAAACTGACACTTATTGTTTGTTTTTGACAGGGGAGTCGCCTTGGAGACGAACAAGTTTTTACATCCCACGTACTACTTGTTAGGGTACATGACCGAGGGTAGGATGTATCGTTTCGATTTTCAAAAAAATTCGTGAATATACAATGATATGCTTCTCTTACATTTTCAGGGGTCTGCAGCCGCGACAGGTAGGTAAGTATCACTTTCCCAGTTAGCTGGAGATAAAGAATGTTAAAATCCTTTCAGTCGTCATGAAAATTATCCAATGCATCGATGTTCATGATTTAAATCGGGAGGTTGCCCAAAGCATGAATAAAACATGCACGATACATCACAAGATCCCCTCAATGGATAAATTTTGGGAAAGAAGGGAGTGAATTTTTCCAAATATCATTATTTGTCAAATCATTCAAAAGGAAGTTTACTCAAAAGAGAGGCGAGCCTAATCCAAACATGTCCAACACACACTTGAGAGATGAGTGGAGTGGGCAGATAGCAAAATCTGGGTCTACGATGGTAGGGATCATTTGCAGCGATTACATGGGTTGGGACGACAGAGGCATTCGTTTCATATCCAAACACTACAGGTGACCATTGATAAACCCCTTTGAACGGCGTTTTTCATTCTTAACCCTATCAAGAACCACCCCACATCGGGGCAAAATGGAGGTGAGTCCAGTAGCATCAGGAGAAAATGGTTAGAAATTTTTTTTTGCTCGGACTAACATTAATCTTTGTGTGTTGTTTATATGGTAATCCAAGTGCCATAGGATGATGAGAAGCATTCATTTCTCTATCCCACACACCATATCCTTTGCATAGCCAAGTTGAGCCTGCGAATTCATTTCATAAACCCATCGGTGATCATTGCAAGTTCCAAAACAAAGGCAAATCACTTCAGGAACGGAGAAGTTCAAGACTTAGGGTTTACGAAGAAACTACTAAGTTGATACTCAAGCGTGCTAAGAGCCAAGTCATATATCTAGCACAATTGCCAAGCATCCCACTTGCGACAAGGGATTAAAGAAATCCCCAGCATCAAGAAAAAGCAAAGTGCCTGGTAAAAGCGAGGCCGATGCTCGGGTGAACAATTTGATCGATCCCTAAAGAAACCTGGTAGGGAAAAGAAGAGGGAAAAACCCCTAATGGAGTCAGATCAAGAAGACTGCTCCCCAAATGATGTCAGCCGTGGAGCAAAAACACAGAAAGAGTTGTCAACCTCTTAATACCACAAGAGACGCTCTCTAAAGAGTTTGTACACACCTCAAAAACGGTTGCACGTCTCAAAAATTGAAGATACAGAATGGAAAAGACAGGTGACAAGTTTGCAATGATCACCAAGGTCAATTCCCTCATAAATTCTGGGCCAAAAACAAGCTTTTTTTCGGTCCTCAATCCTACCAACATCATAACCCTGAAACAGCCTTCTCTGACTAAGACACTTGGGTTAACATATAGCTTAGCTCGAAGAGGTACGAGCAAGACTATTTCTTTCTCATTTTGCAGGGTTCTTGACTTGTAAACCCGAAGCAGATGGTGAAAACTTTCGTTCAATGGCTTTGACTCAAAAATGAGTCCCCCTTTGAAAACCAATATCCAAGCCCAACATTACGGTCCCGTGGAAGACCTCCCGACCGATCAAAATGTATGCGCTGCGAATGAGCCTAAAACCTAGGCACAGGTCAGTAGGGAATTAAGTACATCCCCTATAAAAATCATTACCTCAAAACAGATGAGATGGCCTCCTTGTCGAGAAATATTCCAATTGATGTTTTGAACAAATTCTTTTTGGAATCTTCAAACTGTTGATCAAAATTTTCCACGCAAGGAATTTGTGATCACATTTGCATGTTGTAAGAATGCTTTGGATAACCTCCAGCATCAAAATGCACATTTCATGACTAAAACTTAAGTCATAAAATTTTGTCAATTAGACAATTATTGTCTTCCCAAAGATTATTAACATTTTCTTGGTGAAGAAAAATCTTTCAGGTTTGAACTTTCTACAGGATACCTGGAGAACCCAGCTCTCAGAATGTCGGCTCAGCAGACTCAAGTGAAGCTTTGTCAAAATAAAATCTTTCATTGCTTCAAAACTGAATTCCCGACAAATTTCGGGATCTCTAAAAAAAAAAAGAAAGAAGGGGGAGAAAAACCCTTTTAAAAGAAACAGTCTCATCGAACGTGGAGAACCCTCGTCATGAGACCCATTTTCAAAAATCAGACAGTCTCATCGGACGTGGAGAACCCTCGTCATGAGACCCTTTTCAAAAATATCAAACAGTCTCATCGGACGTGGAAAACCCTCGTTATGAGACCCCTGTTCAAAAATCAGGCAGTCTCATCGGACGTGGAGAACCCTCGTCATGAGACCCCTTTTCAAAAATATCAAACAGTCTCATCGGACGTGGAGAACCCTCGTTATGAGACCCCTTTTCAAAGCAAAACCATGGTAGATACCGCCTGAAGGGTCAACCAAAGGTAGAAACCGCCTGAAGGGTCAAATCAAGGTAGAAACCGCCTGAAGGGTCAAATCAAGGTAGAAACCGCCTGAAGGGTCATCACACGGTAGATACCGCCTGAAGGGTCAACATGAAGGTAGAAACCGCCTGAAGGGTCAAACTCATGGTAGAAACTGCCTGAAGGGTCAACACAACGGTAGAAACCGCCTGAAGGGTCAACCCAATAGTAAAAATCACTTAAATGGCCAACTCAATGGTCCGATCCACCATACGGATCAAAATCCTTGGCAAATCCCAAATGGGACGCGTCTTCCTTAGATTCCTATCAGTTATGAATCCCATTATGGTTTGACCTACCATACGGGTCAGAGCTTAACCTCTCTAGGATACTTTAGTAACGAGTTCCTAGAAATTCTCTTGAATCCATCAAACACCGCGAAAATCGCACAAACATCGAACAGGTAAGTGGCAGGTATGTCTCTCTATTATCTCACTCTCTCATGTCAAATGAATGTTTCCCCCTTCAAGAAAGAGCATACACGGACAAGCATGTAGATTGGATGTCAAGACTCCTTTTCCTTTAGTTTCCCGAGTCGAGTCGATCAGGACTCAGGTGTCACCTTATCTTTGAGAGAAACCTCTAACGAGATTCCTCTCAAAGAGGGGCAGCTGTTGACACCTAAATTTTGATCAACTTTTTATTTATTTATTTATTTATTTTTATTTTATTTTTTTGAAAATTCATAGAAAATCCATAAAAAGTTGAAAAATTGAAAAATCAATTTTGGTGACCTTAGCCAAGCTAAATGAACCATTTTGACCAAAAAAATAATTTTCATAATTTTCATTTTTTAATATATTTTCGAAAAATACAAAAAAAAAAAGAAAAAAGAAAAAAAAAAGAAAATCAAGAAAAATAATATTTGAGGTCACAAATAGTCAGTATTTTTTATTTTTAATTTTCTTTACTTTAAGACCTCATAAAACAGTAAAATTCAAGTTCGATTTCGGGTGTTCTCTGATCACCATAAAATTGAATTTGACAAAAATATTAGTAATGATTAAAAGGAAAAAGAGTGAAAACATCATCATTTAAAAGGAAAATGGGACTAATCATTTTGTCTTCACTTTTGATTATTTTATTATTTTTACTTTTTAATATTTTATTATATTATTATTATATTACTATTTTATTATTTTATTTTATTTTTATTACTATTTATACCCCCCTAATCATCCGTAGCTCTTCTTCTTCTCCTCCTCCTTCCTCCTCTTCCTCTTCCTCTTCTTCTTCTTCTTCTTCTTCTTCCTCTCTCCTCTCCCTTTCCCGAACCATCTCACTGTTCCGGTCATAACTCCGTCGTCCAATATCAGATCGAGGCGAAACCACCTCCAATAGAAAGCTTATCGTCTTATCTTTCCAGGGATATATTATAAGGCTCATTTGGCCCAGCCATTCGTCCGATGGAGCCGTTTGAATGAGCAAAGGTCGCTGCTGACCCTGTAACGACCAGTTTCTGCCGCCGCCGTCGTCCTCCACGATCAGCCCTTCCGGCGACCTTTGCGCCTCCCTCTGACCATCACAGGTTAAGTTAAGATGTCCTTAACAATTTCCCGTTGGTTTCGTGAATTTTCGAGGTCTGGTTAAATTATGGTGATTTTTTGAAAAACAGTCGACGAAAATCGAGCGAATTGAGGTATTGTGGTCATATCTCACTCATTTGGACTCCTTTTAAGGTGAAATTTTCGGTGATGGCTTCCTAAGATGATAGGCTATGTTCTGGAATTTTAAGGTTGCTGAATATTTGCTGTGTATTTACTTTATGTCATAGCATTTCTATATTTCGCATAAAAGACCCAGAATCGGAAGGCCGAGCCTCCTGTTGGTGTCTAAATATTTGCTGCGTATTTACTTTATGTCATAGCATTTCTATATTTCGCATAAAAGACCCAGAATCGGAAGGCCGAGCCTCCTGTTGGTGTCTAAATATTTGCTGTGTATTTACTTTATGTCATAACATTTCTATATTTCGCATAAAAGACCCAGAATCGGAAGGCTAAGCCTCCTATTGGTGTCCAAGGTGTTTTATTTATTTATTTTCTGTAAATTATATTGTGCTACCCCAGAATCGGAAGGCCGAGCCTCCTGCTGGTGGTTTATACCCCCCACACATTGTTGCACGAGCACCGACGGACTCCGACGTCGTAAAATTCACCGGATCCCATCTCCTTTGCTTATGTTTATGTTGTATAATGACTTAATATCTTCTTTATTATTATTTTTTTTTGCATTGTGTTGCGTCCTATAAAAACAAAAAAAAATGCTAGATTGGATGATTGCAGATGAGCCACGTGTCGTGATCCGATGATTTTCAGAATAAAAAAAATATTTTTAACATTAAAAGAAATAAATTTCGAATTTTACAACAATTAAAATGATTCGATTGTCACCGAGACGCCACGTGGCGAGTTAGGGACCGTTCAGTTGGGACTTATTTTCAGGAAATTTATAATAAAAAAAATCAAATAAAAAAAATTCAAAAAAAGTGAATACTAAGGAAAAATTCAAAAAAAATTTGAGAAAAATTGCAGAAAATTCAATCAACTTAGGTACCGAAAGGGCGTCAACTCTAACAGTTGACGTAACTAAGTCCCCGAACCCATTTCTCTGGTTATCGTAGAATTGAATAGAAACTCCCGACTATTCAATAGGGTGGTCCAATCATACCCTCCAAAAAAATGATTGGTGGCGACTCCATGGCATGCACACTTAGCACACGTCACTAGACCACACTGAAGGTCGACTACGCATACCTCCGTTGCGATTTGGGTAACGGGCCTTGGGAGAGGCCTGCGTCCGACCAGACTGGACGGCCCATTAGCCCTCGAGAGCCCACGGCGAACCTCGAGAGGGTCGCGACAAGGACATGTTGGACGGTATCTCACATTTTCACTTCAAACAGCCCATTAATCACCTCTTAACCCAAATTCCTCACAAAACCAACTTGTCCATACACCATACATCAAGTTTAGTAGTCTCGCCGAAAAGGTTTGGAGCGAAATAACACCACAAAGCTTCGAACAGCCCGGGTTCCCCACGATGGTCAGGCGATCAGAATCTATTTGGTGGAAACCACTGCAAATCAACCATAAACACACTCTAAATCTCTATTGTAATCACAACCTCTATTCCGCCAACTCAATTACTATGAGTGTAGAATATCTCACCGAAAATTTAGAGCCATTTGAAGTCCCGAAGCCCACGAAACAGATTCTTCTCCAAAACCGGTCATATTCTGTCTCAATATGACCTCTGCCCACTCAAACAGTCCTACGGGAAAACATACCAGGCCAAATTAAGCTTATAATATGTCTCTATAACCACAAGACGATAATCTTTCAGATGGCGGTAGTTTTACCTCAATCCGATATCGGACGAAGAAGTTATGGCCGGAGGAAGGGAGGTGGTCGGGACTGGTTGGGCTGGACAGATTCGGCCGAGATAGAGGAAGAAGGAAATGAAGGGGAAATGGCGAGAGAGGGAAGGTCACGGCAGATGAAGGAGGGGGAGGGAGAGCTTCCACACCAATAATTGGTGCCAAGGTGACAAGATAGATTGGTGAGGATCATTAATGGCTAAGCTCCCAAAGAGTGACACTTGTCACTTAATAAATAATTAACCAAGAATGCATTGACTTCCATTGACCCATCTTCAACCATTTTCGGCAGCCACCTAAGAAGGTTCAAATGACCATTTTGTCCGTCAATCATTCTTAAAACAAGGGCAATTGGTCGAGGGGTAAAATGGTAATTTTGCACTTCTCGTCCGAAACTTCACTTTTCCAATTTAAATTACCTTCGATGAGGCGACGTCTAATTCACTTCCAATGTTGGAATTCCTCATCGTTCAATTTTCAATTTCGAAGTCTCATTCCATATCTCAAGCCTCGAGGGGTCGGAATTTGGAATGTCACACAACACTACCAAGCTAATTAAATAAACAAACTCCTCCAAGAACCGCAACAACCTTCGGATCCTAATCCGACCGGTGCAGGGCAGGTCCGATTCCTAGGAAATTTCATGCAAACCGGCCATCAAAATTCCAATCCAAATCACCTATCCTTTGCTAACATGTAATCTCATATCTTAGGGTGTCTTATCAACAAATTTCGGAGCACGGCGACGCCTCAAGAGTCTTTGAAAGTGCTTGGTTCCCAAACCGGTCAGCAACGACAGAATCTGTTCCTTGAAGAACTACCAAGGTTTAACCATCAAAACCCCTCTAATCTTTAATCAAACTTCAAACTAAACCTATTAAACCCTCATACTATGTCTTAAGAAGGTCTTAGCATGATTTGAAAGCAAATCAAGTCCTCTAAGTCGGTCCAATGAAGCTTGAGGCCGAACCGGGTTCGATTCTGACCTCTTCGGGCTCCGGCGGCTTCATGGGTCAAACGGGTTAGCGAGAGGATGATAAGAGGGCAAGAGGTTGTAGGCAAGACACTAAGGGATGTTGGAGTGGTCGGCTTGAGGTCGGATAGTGGCCAGAGGCCGACGACGTGGCGAGCGAATCGCGGCCGTACGGTTGGCCTTGAGAGAGAGCATGAGAGAGAGTGAGGGAGGAAGAAGAAAATGAGAGATTAGAGAGAGTGAGAGAGGGTGGTTTTCCGCTGAAACTTCAAGAGGAAGAGAAGGTTTACTTAATCCCCAAGGCTAAGAAGAGAGAGGAATGGTAGGTGGGAGATTAGACAACTAATCAATACATCCTAGGTCCCTAATCTAGCCTAGGTGTACTCTTAAGCCCTCACTAAGACACTTGTCTTCTTCCACATAAAAATCTTGAAGGCCAAATGACTTCCTTGCCCTCATGATTTCGGCCACTATAGGGGTGAGAGTGATTGACTATTTTGCCCTTGTTTGATCTTAAGAGAAAGAAAGTCCTTGAGGGGCAAAAGGGTAATTTTCCACCTTCAATCTGAATTTCACTTTTCCAATCTTAATTACCCTCGATGAGGCAACGTCCAATTCTCTTTCAAATGTTGGAATTCCTCAATGTTTGATACCCAATTCTAAGGCCAAGTTCATGTCGAGTTTTCGTCGACTGTAATTTCAATTTATCTCAAACTGACAGGCGACTCTTGTAGGCGCTACACATATTGACCTTAGGATTTTTCAAGTCGTGGTGACTTTGATTGTCATGTGATTGCGAGGGTTTATCGCTAATTCCTACGATCTTGATCATCGGAATCCGATTTAAGAAATTCTCGCAAATTACACATTGATTAGGCGGAATCACCTGCGTCCCAACGTGTTACTTTAGCAAGGTATTCCATGATCGTTCGTAGATCGATCTCTGCTGGCCCAAAATATCCCATCGACAATCCTTATGATCAAAGTGTCATTTCTTATTCGAATTTCCTTAATCTTTCCCTTTCGGTTAGTTAACTGAAGAGTGGCCAGCTCTGAGCGAGATACCACTGAAATACACCGATCGATACATTTCCATTTGATAGCCTTGAAAAGGGTCGGAATTCGGAATGTCACAGAACGATACTGTATCTGAGTAGACATTGATAACCGTTGAAGTAGAATTTAAACCCTTCTAATTTAGCCGCTCATACAACCAAATCTTCAGTTTCCAAAAGTAGAATATATTCAAATAAGTCACAAGATTTATTCTTGGAAAGTAATATCCAATCGTACATTTCCTCCTGTTTAAATAGAAGGGATATCTTGTCAATCAAATTTTACAAACTTCCATAAAGGAACTTTCCTTAATTGAAAGCCTGCCATTCGTGGGTCTTCAGAATATGTTCTGTTGATAATCACAGAATCTGACCAATGTCAGAAGCAATCTTCAAAAGAAGACTTTCTGAATCTGAATAAATAGCTTAGAATGGTAATACTGAGGTTCAATAAAGTCCATCTGACACTGTATATAGTTCTTTAGACGAATAAACATTCAAATGAGAAACCATGTTCCGTCTGATCCTCAGAAGCAACTACATCTGAATGTCTTCAGAAGCACTCCTTCTGAACGTCTTCAGAAACAACTATATGATTACCCCTTCTCGAGTCTTAATTCCAGAAAGAGAACAATACAAACTTCTATTTACACATTCTTCTTGCAATAAAACATTACAAATATCACATAGATTCTTACTAGAATAGATAGTTTTGTCAGAATCAAAATAGAGAGGGGATTTCCACAACAATTGTGAGGGTTTATCATTAGTTCCGATGGTCGCAATCGTTAGAGTTCGATCTAGGAACGATTTGCAAATCATACGTTAGTTAAGCGGAATTACCCACACTTCGACCATATAACACTAGCAATAGATTCCAGGATCGTTCTTGAATCGGCCCTTATTGGCTCAAAATATTTCTTGAATAATCCTTATGGTCAAAGTGACATTCCTTATTCGAGTTCTTAGGTTCACGTACTTAATCCTGCGTTAGCCTTTCCCTTTTGGTCAGTTAACTCGAAATTGATCAGGCCCGAGTGAGATATAACTTAAATACATCGATAGATATCTTTTTATTCATAAGTCTCAAAATGGTCGGAATTCAGAATGTTACACTAGTGACATCTAGCTGATCGGCTGCCAGTGTGAAGAAGTGCACGTGAGCTTGAATAAAGCCGAACCACTATAAATCCTCTGTGCATAAACAAATCCTCACTTTGGTTGGGTTTCTATGGCACCTAAAAAAAAATGGCTAATGGCGATTCCTAGAGCTAATTAGATTTTAAAGAATTAGAATGAAATGTCCCAAACCGTCGCCTAAGGTATGGAGCTTGGGATAGCCCCCGCCCTCGAATCGATTAGCCTTTTGGGTCGTGTTAACGAGCCAATTGATATTCACACTCTTGGGAGAATACCGAACTCCCCTTTTGAGAGATCGTGACACAGACATGTGCTTATCAACGATCTTCCAGACATGTGCATATCAACGGTCGGATTATTTCTAGTATCAACAACATATACCATGGCCGTTGATTACGTGCGAATTGCACATGTTCTAAATAATTTCTACGATTACGACTGCTATATGTCCACAGAATTGGAAGTTGTTTTCATGCATTCCGAGATTCATCTGCGTCTGAACTTGCACAAATAGAGAGAGAGAGAGAGAGAGAGAGGAGGGGACCAAAGGCTTCCCACTCAAGCGAACCATTCAAACAAAAAACGAAAGGCTTCAAAACATTTAACCATCATCATTGCCATCATCTTTTCACACCTTCCACTCTCAGATGGGAGTCGGGACCAAGAAGAGAATGGGACTTTAGTGATCATCAATGTATGGAAGGACATACAGACATGGGCCAATAATATTCACAATCATCTCGTTGCTTGACTTTTCTTTTCTCACCAGCCGCGTGCATCTTCTCTTTCTTTTGTTCCTTTTTACTTTTCTTTTGCTCCACGATTTTGCCCAGAAAAAGCAAATGATTGCTAAATGAGTTTGGTCAGTTGTGAGGCATCAATGCTTTGCTCAATGATGGACCAAAAAAGATAAATTGAATGAGACCAGCATTTGCTGGACATAGTTATGGTAGATGCCTGAGGTTTTCTTTTTCTTTTTCTTTTTCTTTTTTTATTTTATTTTGAATCCTGAGTTCATACACTGTAGTACTCGTGAATTCTGACAAGAGAGAAAATCTGTCATAATATAAGGAGATCATACACAATCGAGTCATCATTTTCCACGTCCCCTTTATAAGTACATCAAAGCAGAAGGATCCAACTTGTCCCCCAAAGACCGCTAAATAACTTGTCCTTTCATGAAAAAGGGTGGATGAGGAAGAGTGTTCACCTTCGTCGTCATCTTTAGACTGTATTTGATTCTTGAGAAATGAAAGAGCTGAAAAATATTTTTTTAAAAAATTATACTGCTTATAAAAATGAAAAACGAAATATATTTTTATTATCTATGTAAATATTTAGATACAATGAATCGCTTCATTTGCATTTTCCTACCTGCAGTTTCTTGCACAGTAATAGAAACAAAAATGGTAAAAGAGCAACCTCAAAATTATAATCTGGAAAATTGACGTCAGTTGAGGTGAAAAGAAAATAAGGAAATCAAATATTCTCAGACCAAATCAGCAGCACGTTCAAGGCCCTGGTGGCGAAATACTTCTCTGGCCGCTGTTGGTGGCGGCGGCGCCGCCGGATTGTTTGGTTTCTTCACTGCGATCGACGCTCGGCAAACCGGGCAGTCAGAGTGAGACTCCAGCCACCTATCGATGCACGCGCTGTGGAACGCGTGGGCGCACACGCTCAGCCGCTTGATCTCCTCTCCGTCGGACAACGTCGAAAGGCACACCGGGCACTCGCCGCCAACAACATCTGCTGCGCGGCCGCTCTCCTTCTCATGGTTGACGCGGTTGACTTCCGGAGGAGCCACGACGCCGCCACCGCCATCAACTGAGGAGATTTCGGAGGAGTAGCTGCCGGAGCTCCGGCGGCCGAGGCGGAGAGGCAGGGAGGGGCATTTGACCCTGAATACGATGGTGTAGATGAGGACGAGGATGGTGATGATGGCGATGAAACCGACGATAAGCCCGAGAGGGGAGAGATCGTCGGAGGGAGAGTCCGTAGGGAAGGGAGGGAGCGGCGGAGGGATGAAGAGAAACGTTGGCGCGCTGGCAGTGGCCATTGATGACGATAACGGTAGTTAAGTATAAGCAAAAAACTAAATAAAGATTAAAAAAAGAAAAGGAGTGAGCGGTGAAGGCGGCCGTGGGGAGATTTTCTCTTCAGTAGGTTTGGCTTTGCAGCTTTGGTCAGTGAATGTGATGGTGCTGTTTTCTTCTTTTCGATGGGGTTATTTCTGTCATTTTGAAAATAGTAATCATTGGGAGGAAATAGTGCGGCAAGCTTGTAGAGATAGCTAGATAGGTATAAGTTTGAGATCCGTTATAATTCTACCAAAAATCCTAAACTTTTTTCATGAAACCTAAGTATTATTTTGTCCCATCAATATCCTAAATATTGTATAAATGACTTGGAAATATCTTTCTTAGAATTTCGTCCATATGGCCATTAAAAATTTTGCGACGCGGTAGCATTTCGTAAACAACATAAGACAAACAGATCTGATGTAAAATTGTAGTGATGAATTTTTAACAGTCATTATGTCAAGAGATAAAAGGGTATAAAATCATGTCCCCTTAAAGATAATAAGCCTCGCAAGAATCAAGATAGGATTTGAGAAGATCCTCATAACTAAGGTACTAAGGGGCCTAGGCTCGCAACCCAAGCTGGCACGAGGGACTTCTACAATCCCTCCTGGCGGTGTATGTGATAAGTGCTATTACTACTTATCATGTAAGGATGTGTTAATATGTCAATAATTCCATGTCGTTTATGGGTGATGTATTTATTTGTAGTGTACACTCAATGGAATGACCTATATATACATGGTTGAGTGTGGAATAGGGCCGCTTCTAAGAATTTTTATCACTAAATCTCTAAAGAACTCGAGAATAACCAGGCACGGACACGGCATATTAGTAAAAATCCAACAACAGAAATTGTTGGGGGGTGTCACATGATTATTTAGAACTGTAGCTTAAAACAACAAATCCTAGGTTCATGAAGCTATCAGCTTGTCTCATTCCTCCAGGTCTGGCTAATAGTCCAAAAGACGCCAGATTTCAATTTGAATTATATGAGGGATTGTCCCACAATTCTTGAGAAGCTCTCTCTCTTGTTGACATTATCTATGGGTACACTTTCGCTAGCTTTGTCACAACAAGAAAATACTGTTGGGCTCGGGCGCATGAGGTTAGCCGAACGAAGTGCAAAGTTGGGCCGATCTAGCTGTTTAGACATTTAATTTGCTAGCTTGCCAACTTGTCTATGGATTCATATCTTTTCGTTCATAGTTGAGCATCTATGGAGATTTATTAACAGAATACATCCTCCTGCTTCTCCTCTCTGCTGGTCTCATATCATTTCGGTTTTTTTCCTGATTTTCCTACATAATCAAGTGCACAGTATTTGGAGGTTCCTGTTGGGAACTTACTTGATAGTCATTTATATTCTACGCTCAATGAAGAATGAAAATTATCCTTGAATACGGTGCTTACACATCTCAAGGGATCGTAGCATTTCCCTCCAGTAGTTCTCGAGTTTTTACAACTTGGCCAAGCCCGCGAATGGTCTTAAGGATTATATAAATTATCCTCGTGATCCACTTGTTAAAAAAAAAACTTGATTTAGGATAATTCAACTTTAAAAGCATTGATTTCGCATAACACAAAAGATATTGGGAACTGAGAAACAAAAAAGAATGTTAGTTCCTTAAAATGTATTTCCGGAACATTTCATTAACAAGATTTAAAAAAAGAAAAAGAAAACAGAACATGTGATGATGGAAAATTGACCTTAAGGAAGGCAAGTCTCTAGTTTAGAAAAGAAGGAAGCCAAGTTGTAACTACTAGCCACACGTTGGCCGACCAATCTTTTAGACACAGTCGACCGATCTTTTAGACTTGGCTGACCGATCATCATACATGAGACAACAAATTGTTGGACTTAGTTTGATGATTCGATTTTTTTATTTTATTTTTCGAGGTAAGAATTAGCAACTGATATATTTGATATGGGCTGACAAAAGTAAGCCCGCTGGGGGCATTGACCACATATCCACCAACTCTTCCCTCTCTCTGGCCGAATAATTTGTAGGCCCCCCTTACTAGGGTTCACTTAAGTGATTCTTAAGTGAACCCTATCTTGCATTGCAACCACATTTTGTCGTTGCTTTGAGTAATTTTGGGGGTTTCGCCCACTTGGAGCAAGTGGGGTCGTTATAGAAGAATCCGAGCAAGACTCCCATCTCCAAAATGTGTGATTTGAGGTCAAACTAGGGCCAAGCGAATCCAAAGAGGACAGAGTGTTGTGAAAATTCTTCTTTTATTTTGATTCTGACAAAACTATCAACGGAATATGTGTAATAGTTAAAATGTTTTATTGCAGGAAGAATGTGTAAACAGAAGTTTTTATTGCTCCAATTCTGTCACTAAGACTCGAGGAAAGAGTAGCCATATAGTTGCTTCTGAAGACGACAGTCAGATAGAAGTGCTTCTGACGCGGTTAGATGGAAGTGCTTCTGAAGACATTCAGATGGAGTTGCTTCTGAGGGTCAGATGCAACATGATCTCTTATTTGAATACTTCGTCTAAAGAGCTATATGCAGTGTCAGATAGACCTTATTGAAACTCAGATTTACCATTCTGAATTATCTGCTCAGATTCAGAAAGTCCTCTCCTTCTAAAGACTACTTTTGAGACTGGTCAAATTCTGCAACACTGACTCTGAAGATCCACGAATGGCAGGTTTTCGAACAAGGCAAGTATTATTATGGAAGTTTGTGATATTTGATTAATTAGATATTCTTTCAAATCAATCAAGAGGAAATCTACGATTGGATATTATCTTCCAAGAATATTTTTGGTATCTTATTTGAATCTATTCCACTTATGGAAACTGAAGATTTAGTTGTATGGGCGGCTGAATCAAAAGAGTTCAAATTCTACTTTGACGATTATCACATCTTCTCAAATACAGTCTCGTTCAATCACGATTGATGACGTCCAATCAAAGATTGAAGAGCGATCATTTGATTGTATATCCAACAGCTAGTTTGGGGGCAAATGAGTATAAAAGGAGAACCATGATGATCTGCGATAGAGAGAGAACAAGCAATCCAAAGTGCAAGAGTTGTTCAAATTCACCGAAGTATTTAGAGCATTCTAAATCCCTTTCATTGTGAGGATTTGTAAGAAAAAGATTGAGTGTCCGATCAATTGTAACCTTCTTCGAATCATTAAAGTGAAATCCAGCCAATCGGCTGTCATCGTGGGAGAGTGGACGTAGGCCTAACAAGCCGAACCACTATAAACTCAGCGTGCACACTTCTCTTCTTTAAACTCTATTTTTGTGTTTAGCCTTCCTGCACGTTGTTATACTGTTTCTGATTCTAATCGTTGTTGACACCTGATTTTTGACCATCCGTTATTATAATTTTTTTTTATTTCTAAAATTAATTAAAAATAGCAAAAAAGGTCAAAAAATTGCAAAATCAACTTTGGAAGCCTTAGCCTAGCCTTAGGAACCAATTTTGAACAAAAAATATTTTTTGAATTTTTTAATATTTTTTGGAATTTATTTAATTATTAAAATAACCCAAAAATAAGGAAAAATACCATTCGTGGTCAGAAAATTACACAAAAATATTCAGAAATTTTATTTTAATTCTCTCTTTAATATTTTCACTTTTTATTAAGGAAATTTGGCCTGGTTCATGGGGTTCCTTCACAAACCTAATCCCGAACCGGGCCTAAAAAATCCTTTTCGAGTCTTTTAATTTTCAATTCTCGGTTCTTATAAGCTATGACATTGTATGCTAGAGTATTGAAATGAAATTGGGTCAATTTGCCCTCCAATTTGATCAATTTTAACCAAAAGGGCTTAATTGCATAAAAATCTTTCAATTTAGTCCCCGGTTTTACAATTTGTGAAATTAAATTTCACACGGGCACACCCATTAAAATTAAACACCTCTACCCTATAGTTTTCATCATGCTGAATCCATTGGTGGGCTCAATTTTGAATAATTAGATCGTTTGGACCTTCGATTTGGGGAAATTCGTTTTCGGATCCTAGGGACAATTTGGGGTTTTCACAAAATTTCAATCAATTGATTCACGAAAATACCCATATTTGATAGAAAACATGTCAAGGAGTCCGATTTTGCCGTCAATTTCATGAAAATAGGTCAATTTGGAGCCCAATTAGAGTGATTTGGTCGAACCGGGCCGGTCGGGTCAGACCCGACCCGACCCGGTCCGACCGGGTCTGCAACAAAGTTGCAGACCCATGCGCACCGAACAGAGCAAAACAGGGCATGTCGGGCGCGCATTTTTTGAAGGAAAAAAGGGGGAGTTGAACGTGGGAGGCAGTCGGCAGAGCGTGTTCGGCTTTGGCAGGAGTGGTGGACGTGCCGAGGTGGGCGGTCGGCCACGCGGAACCGGCCGAATCTCGGATAAAACCGAGTTTGGCCGAGAGCGAGGGAGGAGGATTTTTTTTGGCAAACACCGGACGAGAGGAGCTGGGGCAGACCTTCAAGAACCTTCCTTGATCATCACCGGGTATTCAGTGGCCGTCGGCGAGCTCCAAGCAGGTCGGTTTCCCTCCCCCGACCTTCGTTTTTACATGTAGACCATGTGTTCGACGGAATGCCCAAATGGGCTTTGAATTTTCGGCTCTCGGCCGAGCCACCCCGGAGCTCCATTTGCGCGTGTTTAGCCTCAAGCATGCATTAGAACCGCCTCTAAGTCTTTGTATGTGTTTATTTCGCAATGAAAATGCGCCGACGGCGTGAGCCGGAGCTTCGCCGGCCGCGGTCCGAACGGGGAGCTCGACCGGGAACTTCGAACGGTCGCCGAAGATTGGGAGACCTCAGGTAAGTTCCCCGACCCTTCATGGATGCTCCTTGATTGATCAGAATCGTTTTCAAAGCAAAAAAAATTTTCTGGAAATTTGCTCGCCGGCGCCGGTTCGGTCGAGCCTCGTCCGGTCACTTTTCGACGTTAAACCTTGCATTTTAATGCCGTATGATGATGTTGGTAATATAGGAAACCTAATGGCGAAGAAATGGGTGAAAAATAATAAGTTTTGGAGGCCGGTTTGCGTTTTCCGGCGAAGTTCCGGCGAGGGTCGCCGGAAGTAGACACTGTTCATCGTCTTCCCCGGCGACCCTCCGGCCAGTCAACCGGTCAACGGTTGACGTGGCATGCCACGTAGGCGCCACGTCAGCCGGGTGGGCCGGTCCAAGTCTTTTTTCAATAAAATAAAATGAACGGCCCGGATCGCGACACGTGTCGCGATCCTGTAATTTTGGGAAATAAAAAAAATGATTTTCGGATAAAATAAATGATTTTCAGAAAATTAAATAAATTCGATTCGATGGACAAGAACGTGCCAAGTGGCCATCTGTGGATCGTCCGATCTCGTCCAAGATCGGACGCACCACGATTGGACACGTGGAATGGTTCTGATCGTCCGATTTGAGGTTTTTCTAAAAAAGGAAAATAAATTGATTTTTGATCCGACGGTTATAATCGAGCCACGTGTTTCTCTCTGGAACGTCCGATCTAGTGGAAGATCGGACGCACAGGAGGAGGCCACGTGGCGCATTGAGAGCCGCCGGATCCGGGGAATTTCGGATAATTAAATAAAATAGATAAAAAATCAAAAAAATTGTTAAAAAATAAAAAAAAATATTAAAAAATATAAAACGGTGTCGTTTTAGGCCGGTGTCGACCCCTAGGGTCGGGCCGGGCGCCCGAGAGGCGCGGGCCGGGTTTGACCCGGCCCGGAAAATATTTTTAAATATTTTAAAAAATTCAAAAAATAATAAAAAATAATAAAATAATCAAAAAATCAATAAAAAATGGAAAAATCATAAAAAATTCAAAAAATTCGGAAAATTCAGAAAAATTCTAAAAAATTCCAGAAAATAGGAAATGACCACATTCAACTGGCCATCACCTGTTTCGGGTCTTTGGACCCCCGGTCTTTCCAGAAATGACGGTTTTGCCCTTATGGCAAACCATCTTCCAAAAAAAAAAAATTCAAAAAAATCCAGGAAAATCCCAAAAAAAAAATAGGAAATGGCCACAAACAACTGGCCAAGGCTCATCTCGGGTGTTTTGAACCCCGAACCTTCTTGAAAATGACGATTTCGCCCTTTGGGCGAATCGTCTTCCAAAAATTGAAGAAAAAATCAAGAAATTCCAAAAAATTCTCAAAAATGGGAAATGGCCACAATCAACTGGCCATGGAATATTTTGGGTAATTCGATATCCAAACCTTTCAAAAAATGACAATTTTGCCCTTCGGGCTAATTGTCCTCGAATCTTCCCATTTTACCCCTAGTCCTAAATCGCATCTTCGCTAAGCCCTCGTGGCTATACTAGGAGGCCCATGATTGCAATTGATATGCATCAACATGATTTATTTATGCACTTGACTTGCGCTTTCATTATATTGACTGTGATTTGATAGGACTAGTCTTCCAATCTGCATGAAACCCTGACTCATACCTATCTCACCCAAAATCGCGCCTGCATGAACTCTTAGTTAAGAAAATCACTCGCGTTAGGTACCGAAAGGGCGTTGGTAATGACACCGACGTAACCAAGTCCCCGAACCCAAAATCTCTGGTTCCGCAGAACTGATCGATCTCTCCCAATCGGCCAGTAAGGTTTCCGGTCTACCCTCCAAGAAAGACCGGTGGCGACTCCAAAAGCATGCACAAGTTGCACATGCCACCACGACCACACTAAGGTCGAAAGCGATCGACTTTTATCGTCGAATCCCTCAAAAGACACTCCCGCCGCGATTTGGTATGGGCCTAGGAGGGCCCGCGCCGATCAAAGGCCCGCGATCCACATTTCAGAGTGGGGGCCGCGATCGGTAATCCATTAGCCGCGTCCGATTTCGGACGGGTCGCGACAGCTGGCGACTCCGCTGGGGACATTGTTCTAGAACACATGGTTCTAGACCTCAAGTGGACTTAGGCCGTAATTAAAACGTTGAGTGATTTTTCTAACCCTGCAGGCGCTCTTGAAGGTGAGGTAAGTCCGCTCACGATAGGTGTTATATGTTTTTACAGATTGGAGTGATAAGGGGTGTAGTCTGTGATTAACATAGTCTTATGCAGGATGGGCGTAGGAATGTATGTTATATGGATGATTTGAAGCGCTGATTGATATATAAATTGTTGCGCATGATTCACTGCATATTTGAGGATCACGACACTTTGCACAAAGCGCCCAAACCCAGGCCGCGAAATCACCTTTTTAGGTAGCCATAGATCAGGGATCGATATGCAACGCTCTAGCGTGGATTGCGCTGGGGTTGACCATATTCGATCCCGCTCACTATCCAAGTCGAGACTTTTATCCATTTGTTGTGGATTGCGCTCATGGACGAATTTATCGACTCGGATAGAGGGAAGCCTCTAGGTTCCTCACCTAAGCCATTTTGATTTCTAGAGTCAATCCTCACTTGTCTCACGCGCATGTATATGGATGGTTGGTATACCTAAAACCAAGAAAATCATCGGGTACCTCTTATGGTAAGGTCTTTCCATTATTGTTTAATTTACCTGCAGCTTCGTATTTATTGCACAACATGTTGCATTCATTGAGTCCGATGGTTGGATCTAATTCCATTCTACAGTTTAGATAAAGTGGAGATGGTCTCCCCAAATCTCTCCAAGGTCCCAGAGGTATTCGAGTATGAGCGACGTGTCATCCGTCATCGAGCCACCGAGACGTTCAATGGATTCCACTCCTTCCGATTTATCCAAGGGAGGGCACTTACTGGACGCAATCTTATCCGAGGAACAGACTGCTTCTACACCAAGTCCGCCGAGCAACTCGAACGCGAACATAAATTCGAGTACGAAAGGGAAAGGATGTGGAACATTTATCTGAAGTTAAGGGGCATATTCAGCAGGGTACGAGCAAATCCAACATCTCCTCTAGTGGTCATCGAGATCTCATCAGACGAAGAGGATTCTCTCGAGAGCCAGCCGTCCTCTTCCACCCCTATAGACATTTCATCTGATGAAGACGACGACCCGAGCTAATCGGAGCAAGGACGACGGACGACGTTACCCGACGACCTGACTTGGGGCATCTCCTTAGGTTCCTTAGGGTCGCCTTCCGGAGGTGTTTTAGAATTATTCAGTTTTCTGAGCCTTCTGAGTCTGTAAAAGGAATCCGTCTGTGGATCCCCCTCTTACCCCCTGCGCTTTAATTCCCGTGTCATTCATAGGCGTCTTAATACCGGAATGCGGCATTGGAATTTCACCCAACCATTCGGACTTTTCTGTTTCAATCATACGTCGCTTCCGTTTGAAATTTTTGTTAGAACTCACGCTTGGTTGGTTCGACACAAGTGCGAAGATCTAATTCTCATTTCATGGTGTGTGCGACGTATGATTGAAGTGGTTCACGCCATGCATAAGCATATCATCTGCATAACATCATTATTTTCGTCCAATTCATTACGCCTATTGATGGGATTAGCATGGGAACCCTAGTTTGGCATTCCCTTTATCCAAATGTGGGAACTCAACCCTCGTCACATCACGGGTAAATAATGATTTGAACGAATCTAATGCCCGAGTAATCCATGGATAATTAATCGCATTTTCATATTCTAGACTCGATGGGAAGAGGTGATATCCAAATTCTGCCGGTCCCGCATAGAGAATTGCTAGTTTGGTGGGGACGCTTCAACAAGACCAACCAGGCGTATGTTAAGCAAAGGCTGGGGCATCTGGTTAGCCTCATCGAAATCAAATACCAACCGGCACTGATACAAGCAGCAGCACGGTTCTGGGATCGCACCACACTAACATTCAACTTCGAAGGATTGGAGGTCACACCCACAGTGGAAGAATATACAGCCGTCATCGGAGTCGAATTCAAAGGACAATTAGTCCGTCCCCCTTTAGGCCTTGACCCATCCAAGCTGCTCTCCAAGTTCCTTCGGCTCAAGACCACCGAGATTGAAAGGATTCTCAAGTCCAACTCTGGTAGATTCCCGTTCTCATTCATATTCAACAATTACTCGAACCTACCCACTGACACTGGCCACAGGGCCGGAGGGGTCTTCATCCTGGCCTTCTTTGGATTCGTGCTATTCCCTACATCCAGGACCACATTCAACCCTCTCATTGTCCACATAGTCCAGCAGGCATGTGACCAACTGGATTATTCCTATATGATCCTTGCTGAGACTTTGTTATCCCTGAATCGCTATAAGGCCGCACTGGATGATTCCAAATCCACCCGGAAAACCATTTTCCAAGCCTCCAATGGCCTTCTCTTCTTGTGGATCACTTCCCATCTTAAAAAACTCAACCTTCGCGCTGGATGCACTCGAATCGATGATGACGTCCACCCTATCCAGTCCTTCCTCAAGTGCCAATCACTCATTGCCAACCGCTCTTTCAACGACTGGTACGAACTCCTAGAAAAATTAGAACCCGAACAACTCCGATGGCGGCTAAGGCGACCGAAGATGCATAAAGCACGCATCGCCACCAAGACCGGCGGGCCAATTCCTCTCTTGGGTTTCACAGGAGCCGTGTCATACTACCCGATCAGAGTCGTCAGACAGTTCGGCATGCTGCAGCAGATACCACCCCAAAGTCCTCCAGACGAATTCGCCTTCGACATTCCCCAAGGCCCAATCACCAAGAGGACCAAAGCGCGCCTCCAGATGATGATCAATGACCTAGAACAGGCACTGAAAGACTCCCCGCCTCAGGATGTGGAGTGGCCGGATCAGTTGGACCCTGAGATGAACATCCATCGGGCCTCCGAGGAATATATCCGGGCTTTCAAAAGAGTCCGGCCGACCCTAGTCGAACCATATGTTCCAGAGTACATCGTCCCATATGTACCAGGAGTGGAGCCTTACATACCGGAAGACGTCGGACCGCCAGCCTATCCTGAAGGCGAAGAAGTCCAGAGTTGAAGACTCGGCTCCCAGCAATATCGGAGGATGACAGAGGAGCCAGCCCTCCCATCGAGTTTAGAATAGTCAAGCATTTTCATTTCCCATTGTGATCAAACTCCTCCGGGAGCCTTTTTTATGCATTATCCAAGCATCTTTTCAAAAAGAACTTATCCTAATTATCATGGATTACTCTTTGCATAACGACATACTTGCCTTGACAAACTGGGGCAAGACCGCGCCAGCGTGATTAGGCCGCCGTTCACTTTGCGGCACATGATTTATCTCTCGTATCCATAAGCCTAACTTTTAATCTCCCGACCAGGTAACTCTCAATCACGAGGACTCGAGCCCAAGCGCGTTCTCAGGCCCGTATGGAGCACGAACAGGTTGACGCCCGCCTCGGGACTCTGGAAGCACGATTAGACCAAGTGACTCAGATGCTGGCTGAAATGAAGGACATGTTCATCGCGGCTAACGCCAGGCCCACTCTGCCAGTTGATCTTAACCAAGCTGCAAACCCAAGCACGCCTGCTGGTTCCGACGCAGGTGGACCCGCTGGGACGAATGCTACACCTGGCACTGAGCAGGCTCCAACTGTTGAAGTACCGCCAAGAGCCCCGCCTGTCATCATCAACCTAGAAGGGAAACAGAGTGAGAAGTCTGTCAAGGTCGATGAGGGAGTAAGAAGGATTGCCAAAATCGAGGAATGTCTCACCAGCCAGGGATTTGAGTTGTCAAAGTACGATAAAATCATGCCTTTCACCAAGATTGAGGTCCCTGTGGACTACAAGGAGCCGGATTTCTCAAGGAAGTATAATGGGACAGGCTGTCCCAAGACCCACCTAAAGTACTACTTGTACAAGATGGCCAAATACTCAGATTACACGCCATTGCTGATCAATACCTTCCAAGAGAGTCTGGCTGGCGCCGCTCTGTCTTGGTACGTGGAGTTAGACATACAAAGATATGACGACTGGGACGAGTTTGCAGGAGACTTTCTATCCCAGTATAAGTTCAATGCACTGACTGCTCCAACCAGAGAGGACCTACTGCGGACCGCGAAAGGGAGGACTGAAAGCGTTCGTTTATACGCCCAAAGGTGGAGGGCGCTCGCCACTCAGGTGAAGCCGCACATCCCGGAGGAAGAGTTGGTAGACATCTTTCTGAAAGCGCTGCCGTATGACTACTTTGACAAACTAAACACCTCTGGGTGTCAGACCTTCGCGCACTTAATCAAAGTGGCGGAAAGACACGAGTGGGCTATAAGAGAAAGGCGTGTGCCGGAAGTGACTCCGAAGCGACCGTTCCCCGCAAAGAAAGAACGAGAATCTACTGCAGAGGTTGCCTTCGTTTCCAATCCACCAAGAGCCAAAAAGTTCGAAAACTCCACCCCGACCCAGGGGAACACCTCTTGGACGGCCCAGAGGATCTTAGCACCAAGAGGAAGGGGTCCTCCCTCTTTTACCCCGCTCCCAGTCCCGATGTCAAAGTTACTCCCTAAGCTTCTAGACGCAAGGTTGTTAGCCAAGAAGCCGCCGAGGTCAGCACCGCCAAGGTTCATGGGTTTCGACGAGAGTCGAACTTGTGCATATCACATGGGCGAAAAAGGACACAACATAGACAATTGTCGGACCCTACAATACGACATACAGGCCCTTATCGACAGTGACTTGCTGAAGTTTGATGGAGCAGATCCAAACATCCAACAGAATCCGCTACCTGACCATACCGTAAACGCGGTGTTCAATATAGACCTCGGGAGAAACCCGTACGACTCAGAGGAATCATGCCCTGTTGAATCGATCTGCATGGTGGAGGGTATGACCCCGCTGATAATAAACCTCGCTGAGTTCAACCTTACACAAGAAGATCGTAGTGACATCGAGGTAGAGGCGACAGGGGAGGCCAGCAGTTCTCACAAAGACGAGGTCACGCCCTTAGTAATTACACTCCCCGCAGTAGAGGCTTACAACCCCAAAGCAGTGCATTGGAATTACGGCACCAGTGAAGTAGATGCCATTACTCGCTCCGGGAGGTGCCTAGTCCAAAAGGAGGGAGATGTTGAAAAGAAGGGGATAACGGAGGAAGACGCCAAGCAGGTCCTAGCCATCATTAGAACCAGTGAGTTCGAGGTGGTCGAACAGCTGAGAAAGATGCCCGCGCAAATCTCACTCTTGGACCTCTTCAAGACATCTGAGAAGCATCGAAATGCCCTTTTGAAGGTGCTGGATGAGGCCCACGTGCCTGAAACAATCAATGAGGCCCAGTTGGAGGACTTCGTGGGGGCAATCCTCTTGAAAGATCAAGTCTCATTCTCAGATGAAGACTTCCCACCAGAGGGGCGAGGACATAACAAGGCTATCTACGTGTCAGCAATGTGCCACGGCAAACGGGTATCTCGAGTCCTCATAGATAATGGGTCCGCGTTCGACATATGCCCTTTAAGCACGCTTAGAGGCCTCGGGGTGAAAGAAGATTTAATCAAAACCTCGAAGTCCACCATTCGAGCTTTCGATGGGGCTAAAGGCGAGGTAACTGGAGAGATAGAACTACCTGTCCTTGTGGGCCCAACAGAGTTCCTGATCAATTTCCAAATCATGGATATCCCAGCGTCATTTGGGTTTTTGCTTGGAAGACCTTGGATTCACACGGCTGGCGCCGTGCCCTCCAGCTTACACCAGAAGGTCCGGATGGTCGTTCACGACAAACTGATCACCATACACTCAGAGGCTGATCACTTAACGAGCCACATCGACACTATTCCATTGGTGAAACCTTCGTCCGGAGAAGAATCAAGCTTTCACGTTGCGGAGAGAATGTACATTATGCATGTACCAGCTGGTACAGCCATGAGGCCGCCAAATTGCTCCAAATCCTCGATCATGGCGGGAAAAATACTGACGCGACATGGTTTTATCCCGGGCCTTGGTTTAGGCAAGCGCCACCAAGGTATTCAAGAGCCAGTTAGCTTGGCGACAGTGAAGAATCGCCGAGGGCTGGGTTATAAAGGAGAACCGAGTCGACATTTCCAACCAGAAGGTTTTGGGAGAGGTAGGGGCCGTGGTGGCCGCGTCCTAGGGTCGAATACATGGAAGGGCAAGGGAAAGATGTTCGAAACTCCCCTGAGTCGTTTCTTCGATGAGGCGTCTAAGTGGCTGAAGGACGAGAAGGTGGACGTTACAACGGAGGACCCCCAGTTGGCCAGCCTGTTCCTGGAGGATTCTGTCAACGTCATTATCGAGGGAATCGACGACGACGCGTCTGTCATTGAGTAAAGAAATTTCCATCCCCCTCTGATGCATCTGAATCTACATCAGATGCCTCGAACTATCACCCTTGTTTTATGTCTTTACGTCAAAAAAATCATCATCATAAAAAAAAAAAAACAAAGAACCAAAGAACCAAAAAATCAAAAAATCACCATAAAATACAAAAATTGAGACGTGGGGGAACCACAAATCAGGTCGATGACGATCCAAATGAGAGAAAAGAAAAGATGCAAAGAAAAGAAGAGATGAAAAGAAAAGAAAAGCCCTGAGACCTGATTTCCCGCACGTCTCTCAGTTTTCAAAATTTTGGGAGGCAAGGATGTCCAATGATATGAGGACTAGCCCCCATCTCGCCTTTTCAGTTTTAATCTTTGTTCTTAAAACATCTCCCAAAGAAATGCATCGTCCATGAGCCTTATCTGTTATATGTCAACTAACCATTTTCATGACATTTCAGGCATACCATTCCACACATACATAGCAGGTTGTTAAGTTATCCAAGCTCTCAAAAAGAAGCTACCCTCCATATCAAGGGAGAGGAAGACGACCGGGTCGAGGAGGGAATCAGAGTTGATTGGGAACGCTATGAAGACTCCAAGCCACCCACTGCGGAGGGCACTACCTCGGTGAATTTAGGGACTCCAGAGAATATCAAGGAGGTGAAGATTGGAGAAAGCCTACCGCCGACAGAAGCATCCAGAATAATTGAGCTCCTACGAGAATATCAAGATGTCTTCGCATGGTCATATGCGGATATGCCGGGTTTACACCCTAGTATCGTGGAACACGCTTTGCCAACCGACCCCAGCATCTTGCCCAAGAAGCAGAACCTCAGGCGTACAAAACCCGAATTGGCAAAGAAAATCGAAGAGGAGGTGATGAAGCTCCTCAAAGTGGGGTTCATCGAAGTGATTGCTTACCCAGAATGGATCGCTAATATCGTCCCCGTCATGAAGAAGGACGGGAAGGTCCGGATCTGCGTAGACTACAGAGACTTGAACAGAGCTAGCCCCAAAGACGACTTCCCATTGCCGCACATTGACGTCTTAGTTGACAGCACAGCCGGATTTGAACGATTCTCTTTTATGGATGGTTTCTCGGGCTACAATCAAATCCGCATGAGAGATGAGGATAAAGCTAAAACATCGTTTATCACACCTTGGGGCACCTTTTGCTATAAAGTCATGCCATTCGGCCTGAAGAATGCAGGGGCAACTTACCAGAAGGCGATGGTTACCCTATTCCACGATATGATGCACAAGGAGATAGAGGTGTACGTGGACGATATGATAGCAAAATCCAGACATGGCGAAGACCACGCCCTGGTACTAAGGAAATTGTTTGAACGACTCAGGAAATACAAGCTGAGGCTGAATCCCGCAAAATGCATATTCGGGGCGAGATCAGGCAAGCTATTGGGGTTCATAGTTAGCAATCGTGGCGTCGAGATTGACCCCACCAAGGTTCAGGCTATCCTCAACCTTGAGGCCCCTTCAACAGTTAAAGATGTAAGGAGCCTCCTGGGAAGATTAAACTACATCGCCCGCTTCATATCTCACCTTTCAGAGTCAGCTAAGCCACTCTTCAAACTTTTGAAGAAGAATGCCAAAATCAAGTGGGATCACGAGTGCCAGCAGGCTTTCGAGGAGATCAAGGGACATCTGGTCAGTCCGCCAATACTGGTGCCTCCGGTCCCAGGGATCCCCCTAACCCTTTACCTTACCATCCACGATGAGTCCCTAGGGGCCTTACTCGCTCAAACAAACCCAAAAGATAGCAAAGAGCGAGCTGTGTATTACCTAAGCAAGAAGTTCACCGCATCAGAGGCAAGGTACCAGGAGGTAGAGAAGACGTGCGTCGCGCTAATCTGGGTACTCCGCAGACTAAGGCAGTATACCCTTCACCACACCATCCAGTTAGTCACAGAGAGCGACCCAATCAAATACTTGTTAGAAAAGCCGTCATTGATAGGGAAGCTGGCCAAGTGGCAGGTGCTCCTTTCTGAGTTTGATGTCAGGAGCTCAAACCAGAAGTCAGTAAAAGGGCGAGCCATTGCTGACATGCTAGCCGAGAATTCCCAAGGCCACGATGCCCTTGAGGAGGAGGAGAATAAGGCGGAAGGCCACGTTCTGACACTCTCGGACGACAAATGGACCATGTATTTTGACGGCGCGGTCAATTTAGCTGGGGCAGGTACCGGAGCCGTCCTCATATCTCCAGATGGCCAACACTACCCCGTGGCCGCAAAGCTGACATTTCCATGCACCAATAACGTGGCTGAGTATGAAGCATGCATCCTTGGTTTGCAGCTCGCCGCTAACTTGAAAGCGCGGAAGTTACAAGTCTATGGAGATTCAATGCTAATCATCCTCCAGACCCAAGGAGAATGGAAAACTAGGGACTTCAAGCTCATCCCGTACCATAAATTCCTGGAGGAGACGATCAAAGAATTCGAAGTAATTGATTTCGAGTATCTGCCGAGGACGCAAAATCACTTCGCAGATGCGTTGGCTACTTTGGCCTCTATGCTTCAAGTAGCGAACGGCATAGACATTGAACCGTTGCGCATAGGCATTACCCGAGAACCTGCACATTGCATGGTAATTGAGGAGGGGTTCGAGGACCTACCGTGGTATCATGACATAAAGAACTACCTGGCCAAAAGGGAATTCCCTCCGGATGCTCAAGCAGGAGACAGGAAATACATTGCAAAGATGGCGGGCAAGTTTTTCCTCAGTGGTCCAACTCTCTATAAGAGGTCTTATGACTCGGTCCTCCTCAGGTGCGTAGACGCCAATGAAGCTAGGTCGCTTATGATCGAAATACACGAGGGGGAATGTGGCCCGCACATGAACGGCCATCTTCTCGCCAAGAAAATCATGCGACTAGGTTATTTTTGGATGACACTGGAGTCAGATTGTAATCAACACGTCAGATCATGCCATCAGTGTCAAGTATATGGAGACAGGATCAATGCGCCCCCGAACGAGCTTCATCAAATGTCCGAGGCTTGGCCTTTCTCAATGTGGGGCATAGACATGATAGGGCCAATCAACCCTAAGGCCTCGAACGGACACAGATTCATACTGGTGGCGATAGACTATTTCACCAAATGGATTGAGGCTGCGTCATATGCTAACGTGACTGCGAAGAACGTGGCTAAATTCATCAGGCGGGACATCATCTCAAGATACGGGACCCCTCAAGCAATCGTAACTGATAATGGTTCGAACCTGAACAACGAAACGGTGGATAACCTTCTGAGTAGTTTCAATATCCACCATCTCAATTCATCGCCTTACCGACCCCAAATGAATGGAGCAGTGGAAGCGGCAAACAAGAACATCAAGAGGATATTGGCTAAAACGGCAGAGAATTACCGTGATTGGCATGAAAGACTACCTTACGCACTGATGGCGTACCGAACTTCGATCCGAACTTCTACAGGGGCAACGCCCTACTCCCTTGTATACGGTATGGAAGCGGTCCTGCCAATTGAAACAGAAATCCCATCGTTAAGAATTTTGTCTCACGTCAAGCTCAGTGAGGCGGAGTGGGTACAGCAAAGACACGAACAGCTGAACTTGATAGACGAGAAGCGTCTGCAGGCAATTTGCCATGGCCAAACATACCAGAAAAGAGTCGCTAGAGCGTTCAACCGTAAAGTTCGACCGCGAATGTTCGAAGCTGACGAGCTCGTTGTCAAGAAGATCCTCCCGAACGTGTCGCACCCAGGGGGCAAGTTCACCCCGAATTACGAAGGACCATATGTGGTTAGGAAGGTTCTACCTGGAGGGGCCTTAATTCTGGTAAACATGGATGGAGAAGAACTGGGACACCCTGTAAACGCCGATGCAGTCAAGAGGTACTATCCATAAGCAAATCAGTGAAGGGGTCGTTGACACTAAAAGTCATGAAAGAAAACAGCTCGCCGACGTAGGGGCGAAATAAAATATCAGTTGCAGGGGACAGGTTGCTAGGAAGAGAAGCCCTGGAAAAGACGTACGATGCGTCCAGGAGCATGAATGGATCTCCTCCAGTGCAAATCCTCGACAAGGATTCATTGCCAACCAGAGGGAGGAATCATGGCCACAAGATAGATGGCCAACTTCTGCAAGCCGCACGTTTGTGTTCAAACGGAAACACAAAACAGAACAAGGCGGTATCGTTCCAATCTATCTTGAATTTTGGAATACAAACTGACACCTAACTCTCGTCCTTGACAGGGGTTTGCCAACAAGGCGAAGCAGGATTTTTACAACCCTTGCATACTGGTCGGAGCACATGACCAAGGGTAGGATGTATCGTTCCGATTCTTGAAAAATTCGGGAACATACAATGACATGTTTCTTCTACATTTTCAGGGACCTCCAGCCACGGTGGGCAGGTAAGTACCCATTTCCCCAACCCAAAGCAAAAAAGAGAAAAAAGAGAAAAAGAAAAGTTTTCAGAATCTAATGTCTAGAAAAGACATAGAGTTCTAACTTCATTGACATTCATGTTTTGAAAACAGGAGGTTGTCTAAACATGATTAGAACACGCATGGTGCAGCATAAAATCCCATTGACGGGTAAAATTTTTGGAGAAGATGAAAGAGATTTTTTTTCCAATCAAAAGTTGTGCAAAACTTTCAAAAGGACGTTTTCTCAAAAGATAAGAGGCAAAGCCTAATCCAAACACGTCCTATATACACTTGAGAGAGAAGTGGAGCGGATCAGATAGCAAAATCTGGACCTACGGAGATAGAGACCATTCGCAGTGGTTACATGGATTGGGACGACGGAGGCATTCGTTTCATATCCCCAAACACTTCAGGTGACTATTGGCAACCCCTCTTTGAACGGCGGTTTTCATTCTCAACCCTGTCAAGAACCACCCCACATCGGGGCAAGAACGAAAGCAAGTCCAGCGGCATCAGGAGAAAATGGTTAGAAATTTTCTGGCTCGGACTAACATCAATCTTTGTGTGTTGTTTATATGGTAATCCAAGTGCCATAGGATGACGAGAAGCGTTCATTTCTCTATCCCACACACCGAATCCTTTGCATAGCCAAGTTGAGCCTGCAAAATCATTTCATAAACCCGATTGGTGATCATTGCACATTCCAAGACGGATGCATCATCACTTCAGAAACGGAAGAGTTCAAGACTTAGGGTTTGCGAAGAAATTCCTAAGTTAATGCTTAAAGTTGTTAGACCTTTGGTCACATGTCTAACACGATCTCCCGAAGATGAGAAAAGCGGGATTTCAAAAGAAAAATGAAAAGGAAAAGATGATGAGAAAAATCCCCAGCATCAAGAAAAAGCAAAGTGCCTGGTAAAAGCAAGGCCGATGCTTGGGTGAACAATTTGTATCAATCCCCCAGTGAAACCTGTTTGAAAAGGGGAGAAGAAAAATTCAGAAGGAGTCAGATTCCAAAAACTACTCCTCAAACGGTATCAAGCGCGGAGCAGAGACGCAGATAGAGTTGTTAGTCTCTCAATGCAGCCAGAGGCGCTTTCACAAGAATTTGTGCACACCTCAAAAGCGGTCGTGCACCTCAAAAATTGAAGATGCAGAATGGAAAAGACAGGTGACAAATTTGCAATCATCACCAATGTCAATCCCCTCATAAATTCTGGGCCAAAAACAAGCCTTTTTCGGTCCCCAATCCTACCAATGTTACAACCCCGAAACAGTCTTCTCTGACTAAGACACTTGGGTTAACATATAGCTTAGCTCGAAGAGGTGCGAGCAAGACTATTTCTTTCTCATTTTGCAGGGTTCTTGACTTGTAAACCCGGAGCAGATGGTGAAGACTTTCATTCAATGGCTTCGACTCCAAAGCGGGTCCCCCTTGAAAACCAATATCCAAGCCCAGCATTACGGTCCCGTGGAAGACCTCCCGACCGATCAAAATGTATGCGCTGCGAATGAGCCTAAAACCTAGGCACAGGTTAGTAGGGAATTGAGTGCATCCCCTATTAAAATCGTTACCTCAAAACAGGTGAGAAGACCTCCTCATCGAGAAATATTCCAACTGATGTTTTGAACAAACTCTTTTTGGAATCTTCAAATTGTTGGATCCAGATTTTCCATGCAAGGAATTTGTGATCACATTTGCATGTTGCAAGAATGCTTTGGAAAACCTCCAGCATCAAAATGCACACTGCATGACTAAAATTTGAATCATACGGCTTCGTCAACTGGCCAGCCATCGTCTTCCCAGAGATTGCTAACATTCTCCTGGTGAAGAAAAATCTTTCAGGCTCAAACTTCTGCAGGATACCTGGAGAACCCAGCTCCCAGACTGTCGCCTCAACACAACCAATGGTAGATACCGCCTGAAGGGTCAACTCAAGGTAGAAACCGCCTGAAGGGTCAACTTATGGTAGATACCGCCTGAAGGGTCAACTCATGGTAGAAACCGCTTGAAGGGTCAAATCCATGGTAGATACCGCATGAAGGGTCAAATCATGGTAGAAACCAAGTAGTCCCATCACGTGGAAAACCTCCGTTTTGGGAACCTTTTCAAAAAAATCAGGCAGTCTCGTCGGACGTGGAGAAACCTCGTCATGAGACCCCTTTTCAAAATATCAAACAGCCCTAGCATGACGAGGAGAACCCTCGTCCTAGGACCCCTCTTCAAAAGCCAGATAATCTCATCAGGCGTGGAGAAACCTCGTCATGAGACCCCTTCCCAGAAAAACATGTAATCTCATCGGACGTGGAGAAACCTCGTCATGGGACCCTTTTTCAAAAAATCAGGCAGTCTCATCAGGCGTGGAGAAACCTCGTCATGAGACCCCTTCCCAGAAAAACAGGTGATCTCATCAGGCGTGGAGAAACCTCGTCATGGGACCCTTTTTCAAAATTCAGGTAATCTCATCAGGCGTGGAGAAACCTCGTCATGAGACCCCTTCCCAGAGAAACAGGTAATCTCATCGGACGTGGAGAAACCTCGTCATGGGACCCTTTTTCAAAAAATCAGGCAGTCTCATCAGGCGTGGAGAAACCTCGTCATGGGACCCCTTCCCAGAAAAACAGGTAATCTCATCAGGCGTGGAGAAACCTCGTCATGAGACCCCTTCCCAGAAAGACAGGTAATCTCATCGGACGTGGAGAAACCTCGTCATGGGACCCCTTTTCAAAAGAACAGGTAATCTCATCAGGCGTGGAGAAACCTCGTCATGAGACCCCTTCCAAGAAAAACAGGTAATCTCATCGGACGTGGAGAAACCTCGTCATGGGACCCCTTTTCAAAAGAACAGGTAATCTCATCAGGCGTGGAGAAACCTCGTCATGAGACCCCTACCAGAAAAACAGGTAATCTCATCGGACGTGGAGAACCCTCGTCATGAGACCCCTTTTCAAAAATCAGAAAATCCCCTTGGACTTGGAGAACCCTTGTCCCGGGAACCTTTTCAAAAGATCAAACCATCCCAGCGGACGTGGAAAACCTCCGACTCGGGACTCCTTCTCAGAAAAACAGGTAATCCCATCGGACGTGAAAAACTCCGTTTTGGGAACCCTTTCAAAAAATCAGGAAATCCCATTGGACTTGGAGAACCCCTGTCCTAGGAACCTTTTCAAAAGATCAAACTGTCTCGCCGGACGTAGCAAACCTCCGACTGAGAGATCCCCTATGGCCCCGCTAGTCAGCGCCATGGGATCCCCTTTCAAGCCAAAATATCCCCTCTGTCACCGCTAGTCAGCGTCATGGGATCCCCAAAGCTCGGGGTGCTCGATAAATCTTTCTGTGAGTGTTTCCTGTCAGTAGCCGGGAAAGGTTTTCGAGGAATAAAGCCTGGGATAGTGTGTCAGAAGCTACGAGGGCCTATATCAAAAAAAGAAAAAGAAAGAAAAAAAAAGAAGAGAACAAAAAGAAAAGGGAACAAGCCCCTCATTTTTCCGGCATCCTGAGAGCGCAGTGATAAAACCTTAGACTCCGCATGCGCAGGACCCAATGGGCAGACTTCAGGTAAGCCGCTCTCCCTCAGGCGCACGTTCGAATTGCAAGAGTAAACCGGTGATTAATTTGAGCATTCATCAAAGGACTTAAGGGTTCGATGTCATAGCATTTCTTTTCCCCAGTTGAGTCGGTTAATATTCGGGTGTCATTTTGTCTTTGAAAGCAACCTCTGACGAGCTCACTCTCAAAGAGGGGCAGCTGTTGACACCTGATTTTTGACCATCCGTTATTATAATTTTTTTTTATTTCTAAAATTAATTAAAAATAGCAAAAAAGGTCAAAAAATTGCAAAATCAACTTTGGAAGCCTTAGCCTAGCCTTAGGAACCAATTTTGAACAAAAAATATTTTTTGAATTTTTTAATATTTTTTGGAATTTATTTAATTATTAAAATAACCCAAAAATAAGGAAAAATACCATTCGTGGTCAGAAAATTACACAAAAATATTCAGAAATTTTATTTTAATTCTCTCTTTAATATTTTCACTTTTTATTAAGGAAATTTGGCCTGGTTCATGGGGTTCCTTCACAAACCTAATCCCGAACCGGGCCTAAAAAATCCTTTTCGAGTCTTTTAATTTTCAATTCTCGGTTCTTATAAGCTATGACATTGTATTCTAGAGTATTGAAATGCAATTGGGTCAATTTGCCCTCCAATTTGATCAATTTTAACCAAAAGGGCTTAATTGCATAAAAATCTTTCAATTTAGTCCCCGGTTTTACAATTTGTGAAATTAAATTTCACACGGGCACACCCATTAAAATTAAACACCTCTACCCTATAGTTTTCATCATGCTGAATCCATTGGTGGGCTCAATTTTGAATAATTAGATCGTTTGGACCTTCGATTTGGGGAAATTCGTTTTCGGATCCTAGGGACAATTTGGGGTTTTCACAAAATTTCAATCAATTGATTCACGAAAATACCCATATTTGATAGAAAACATGTCAAGGAGTCCGATTTTGCCGTCAATTTCATGAAAATAGGTCAATTTGGAGCCCAATTAGAGTGATTTGGTCGAACCGGGCCGGTCGGGTCAGACCCGACCCGACCCGGTCCGACCGGGTCTGCAACAAAGTTGCAGACCCATGCGCACCGAACAGAGCAAAACAGGGCATGTCGGGCGCGCATTTTTTGAAGGAAAAAAGGGGGAGTTGAACGTGGGAGGCAGTCGGCAGAGCGTGTTCGGCTTTGGCAGGAGTGGTGGACGTGCCGAGGTGGGCGGTCGGCCACGCGGAACCGGCCGAATCTCGGATAAAACCGAGTTTGGCCGAGAGCGAGGGAGGAGGATTTTTTTTGGCAAACACCGGACGAGAGGAGCTGGGGCAGACCTTCAAGAACCTTCCTTGATCATCACCGGGTATTCAGTGGCCGTCGGCGAGCTCCAAGCAGGTCGGTTTCCCTCCCCCGACCTTCGTTTTTACATGTAGACCATGTGTTCGACGGAATGCCCAAATGGGCTTTGAATTTTCGGCTCTCGGCCGAGCCACCCCGGAGCTCCATTTGCGCGTGTTTAGCCTCAAGCATGCATTAGAACCGCCTCTAAGTCTTTGTATGTGTTTATTTCGCAATGAAAATGCGCCGACGGCGTGAGCCGGAGCTTCGCCGGCCGCGGTCCGAACGGGGAGCTCGACCGGGAACTTCGAACGGTCGCCGAAGATTGGGAGACCTCAGGTAAGTTCCCCGACCCTTCATGGATGCTCCTTGATTGATCAGAATCGTTTTCAAAGCAAAAAAATTTTTCTGGAAATTTGCTCGCCGGCGCCGGTTCGGTCGAGCCTCGTCCGGTCACTTTTCGACGTTAAACCTTGCATTTTAATGCCGTATGATGATGTTGGTAATATAGGAAACCTAATGGCGAAGAAATGGGTGAAAAATAATAAGTTTTGGAGGCCGGTTTGCGTTTTCCGGCGAAGTTCCGGCGAGGGTCGCCGGAAGTAGACACTGTTCATCGTCTTCCCCGGCGACCCTCCGGCCAGTCAACCGGTCAACGGCTGACGTGGCATGCCACGTAGGCGCCACGTCAGCCGGGTGGGCCGGTCCAAGTCTTTTTTCAATAAAATAAAATGAACGGCCCGGATCGCGACACGTGTCGCGATCCTGTAATTTTGGGAAATAAAAAAAATGATTTTCGGATAAAATAAATGATTTTCAGAAAATTAAATAAATTCGATCCGATGGACAAGAACGTGCCAAGTGGCCATCTGTGGATCGTCCGATCTCGTCCAAGATCGGACGCACCACGATTGGACACGTGGAATGGTTCTGATCGTCCGATTTGAGGTTTTTCTAAAAAAGGAAAATAAATTGATTTTTGATCCGACGGTTATAATCGAGCCACGTGTTTCTCTCTGGAACGTCCGATCTAGTGGAAGATCGGACGCACAGGAGGAGGCCACGTGGCGCATTGAGAGCCGCCGGATCCGGGGAATTTCGGATAATTAAATAAAATAGATAAAAAATCAAAAAAAATGTTAAAAAATAAAAAAAATATTTAAAAATATAAAACGGTGTCGTTTTAGGCCGGTGTCGACCCCTAGGGTCGGGCCGGGCGCCCGAGAGGCGCGGGCCGGGTTTGACCCGGCCCGGAAAATATTTTTAAATATTTTAAAAAATTCAAAAAATAATAAAAAATAATAAAATAATCAAAAAATCAATAAAAAATGGAAAAATCATAAAAAATTCAAAAAATTCGGAAAATTCAGAAAAATTCTAAAAAATTCCAGAAAATAGGAAATGACCACATTCAACTGGCCATCACCTGTTTCGGGTCTTTGGACCCCCGGTCTTTCCAGAAATGACGGTTTTGCCCTTATGGCAAACCATCTTCCAAAAAAAAAAAATTCAAAAAAATCCAGGAAAATCCCAAAAAAAATAGGAAATGGCCACAAACAACTGGCCAAGGCTCATCTCGGGTGTTTTGAACCCCGAACCTTCTTGAAAATGACGATTTCGCCCTTTGGGCGAATCGTCTTCCAAAAATTGAAGAAAAAATCAAGAAATTCCAAAAAATTCTCAAAAATGGGAAATGGCCACAATCAACTGGCCATGGAATATTTTGGGTAATTCGATATCCAAACCTTTCAAAAAATGACAATTTTGCCCTTCGGGCTAATTGTCCTCGAATCTTCCCATTTTACCCCTAGTCCTAAATCGCATCTTCGCTAAGCCCTCGTGGCTATACTAGGAGGCCCATGATTGCAATTGATATGCATCAACATGATTTATTTATGCACTTGACTTGCGCTTTCATTATATTGACTGTGATTTGATAGGACTAGTCTTCCAATCTGCATGAAACCCTGACTCATACCTATCTCACCCAAAATCGCGCCTGCATGAACTCTTAGTTAAGAAAATCACTCGCGTTAGGTACCGAAAGGGCGTTGGTAATGACACCGACGTAACCAAGTCCCCGAACCCAAAATCTCTGGTTCCGCAGAACTGATCGATCTCTCCCAATCGGCCAGTAAGGTTTCCGGTCTACCCTCCAAGAAAGACCGGTGGCGACTCCAAAAGCATGCACAAGTTGCACATGCCACCACGACCACACTAAGGTCGAAAGCGATCGACTTTTATCGTCGAATCCCTCAAAAGACACTCCCGCCGCGATTTGGTATGGGCCTAGGAGGGCCCGCGCCGATCAAAGGCCCGCGATCCACATTTCAGAGTGGGGGCCGCGATCGGTAATCCATTAGCCGCGTCCGATTTCGGACGGGTCGCGACAGCTGGCGACTCCGCTGGGGACATTGTTCTAGAACACATGGTTCTAGACCTCAAGTGGACTTAGGCCGTAATTAAAACGTTGAGTGATTTTTCTAACCCTGCAGGCGCTCTTGAAGGTGAGGTAAGTCCGCTCACGATAGGTGTTATATGTTTTTACAGATTGGAGTGATAAGGGGTGTAGTCTGTGATTAACATAGTCTTATGCAGGATGGGCGTAGGAATGTATGTTATATGGATGATTTGAAGCGCTGATTGATATATAAATTGTTGCGCATGATTCACTGCATATTTGAGGATCACGACACTTTGCACAAAGCGCCCAAACCCAGGCCGCGAAATCACCTTTTTAGGTAGCCATAGATCAGGGATCGATATGCAACGCTCTAGCGTGGATTGCGCTGGGGTTGACCATATTCGATCCCGCTCACTATCCAAGTCGAGACTTTTATCCATTTGTTGTGGATTGCGCTCATGGACGAATTTATCGACTCGGATAGAGGGAAGCCTCTAGGTTCCTCACCTAAGCCATTTTGATTTCTAGAGTCAATCCTCACTTGTCTCACGCGCATGTATATGGATGGTTGGTATACCTAAAACCAAGAAAATCATCGGGTACCTCTTATGGTAAGGTCTTTCCATTATTGTTTAATTTACCTGCAGCTTCGTATTTATGGCACAACATGTTGCATTCATTGAGTCCGATGGTTGGATCTAATTCCATTCTACAGTTTAGATAAAGTGGAGATGGTCTCCCCAAATCTCTCCAAGGTCCCAGAGGTATTCGAGTATGAGCGACGTGTCATCCGTCATCGAGCCACCGAGACGTTCAATGGATTCCACTCCTTCCGATTTATCCAAGGGAGGGCACTTACTGGACGCAATCTTATCCGAGGAACAGACTGCTTCTACACCAAGTCCGCCGAGCAACTCGAACGCGAACATAAATTCGAGTACGAAAGGGAAAGGATGTGGAACATTTATCTGAAGTTAAGGGGCATATTCAGCAGGGTACGAGCAAATCCAACATCTCCTCTAGTGGTCATCGAGATCTCATCAGACGAAGAGGATTCTCTCGAGAGCCAGCCGTCCTCTTCCACCCCTATAGACATTTCATCTGATGAAGACGACGACCCGAGCTAATCGGAGCAAGGACGACGGACGACGTTACCCGACGACCTGACTTGGGGCATCTCCTTAGGTTCCTTAGGGTCGCCTTCCGGAGGTGTTTTAGAATTATTCAGTTTTCTGAGCCTTCTGAGTCTGTAAAAGGAATCCGTCTGTGGATCCCCCTCTTACCCCCTGCGCTTTAATTCCCGTGTCATTCATAGGCGTCTTAATACCGGAATGCGGCATTGGAATTTCACCCAACCATTCGGACTTTTCTGTTTCAATCATACGTCGCTTCCGTTTGAAATTTTTGTTAGAACTCACGCTTGGTTGGTTCGACACAAGTGCGAAGATCTAATTCTCATTTCATGGTGTGTGCGACGTATGATTGAAGTGGTTCACGCCATGCATAAGCATATCATCTGCATAACATCATTATTTTCGTCCAATTCATTACGCCTATTGATGGGATTAGCATGGGAACCCTAGTTTGGCATTCCCTTTATCCAAATGTGGGAACTCAACCCTCGTCACATCACGGGTAAATAATGATTTGAACGAATCTAATGCCCGAGTAATCCATGGATAATTAATCGCATTTTCATATTCTAGACTCGATGGGAAGATGTGATATCCAAATTCTGCCGGTCCCGCATAGAGAATTGCTAGTTTGGTGGGGACGCTTCAACAAGACCAACCAGGCGTATGTTAAGCAAAGGCTGGGGCATCTGGTTAGCCTCATCGAAATCAAATACCAACCGGCACTGATACAAGCAGCAGCACGGTTCTGGGATCGCACCACACTAACATTCAACTTCGAAGGATTGGAGGTCACACCCACAGTGGAAGAATATACAGCCGTCATCGGAGTCGAATTCAAAGGACAATTAGTCCGTCCCCCTTTAGGCCTTGACCCATCCAAGCTGCTCTCCAAGTTCCTTCGGCTCAAGACCACCGAGATTGAAAGGATTCTCAAGTCCAACTCTGGTAGATTCCCGTTCTCATTCATATTCAACAATTACTCGAACCTACCCACTGACACTGGCCACAGGGCCGGATGGGTCTTCATCTTGGCCTTCTTTGGATTCGTGCTATTCCCTACATCCAGGACCACATTCAACCCTCTCATTGTCCACATAGTCCAGCAGGCATGTGACCAACTGGATTATTCCTATATGATCATTGCTGAGACTTTGTTATCCCTGAATCGCTATAAGGCCGCACTGGATGATTCCAGTGATATTGCTCGAATTCACCTATTCATCCCACCTCTAGGTGATATTGCTAGATCCAACAATTGGTATCAGAGCATGTTACTCTTGTTTAAGAAGTGTTTTTAACTTCTGAGTTAACGATCTACTATGTCTAGCCATTACTCTTCAGGAACAAGCGATTCACATTTTGCCAACAAACCGCCATACTTTGATGGAACGGATTACAATATGTGGAGCAACAAAATGAAATGTTCTTCAAGGCTTATGATGATCTAATGTGATATGTTGTCACAAATGGCGTTGTACCTGATGCTGCTGCAAGTGCATCTCCTGGAAATGGAACAACTCCCACTACAACGATGACTGAGGCCGAAATGGCCAAAAGACGAGGCTTGGACTCCAAAGCTGTCAATGCTTTATTTTGTGCCTTATCAACTCCTTTATACAATCGTGTCTCAGAGGTAGAATCTGCTAAAGCAATATGGGATAGACTTCATATTACTTTTCAAGGGACCAACAGAGTAAAAGAAACGAAACTCAGTTTTTTACTAAGTGATTATGAAGCATTTCATATGAAACTAGATGAATCTATTGCTGATATGATAGACAGGTTTCAAAGTCTGGCAAGTGGTCTCGCAAGACAAGGTGCACCCATTGCAGAGCCAATGCAACTCAGAAAGATACTTAGAGGTCTCACAGACGAATGGAACTACATCAAACCTTCTATACAAGAATGTCAAACAATCAGACCACTTTCAGTGGATGAGCTTGTTGGGACATTGCAATCCTATGAGACAGAACGCGCCAATAAAAAGGGAGATAAAAAAGGTAAGAAATCAATTGCCTTAAAAAATGAAATTGCTCAATGTTTGTCTGATACATATGATGAAGATGAGGATGATGAAGAGCTGGCACTCATGGTGAAGAAATTTAGAAAGATGGTTCGAAAAGTCAGAAACTTCAAGGGAAAGAAACCATTGAAGAAAAATGATCAGAAATAATCAAACAATGATTCCCAAGAAAGCAAACATGTGATATGCTTCAATTACAAGAAAGTAGGACACATCAAGCTGAATTGCCCAATTCTGAAGAAAGACAAGATCAAGTATGAGAAGTACAAGAAGGCTCTAAAGGTAGAAACATTAAGTGATTCTGATGACAATGAAGATGACTACGCAAATATTTGTTTGATGGCTAAATCGGATTCAGATTCAGATTCAAGTTCAGATTCATAAATAGAGGTGTTCGATTTGAAGTACTTTGATGGAGTTGGAATCCCTCTTCGTAAGCACCTACAACATAGCAATCTTGAGAACTTTATAATCCAAAGGAGACAAACTTTTCCTGATCTTGTTGCCTATTTCTACTCCAACCTTCACTTCGTCAACTTCAATTCTCTCTTCTTTACTATGGCAAGAAAAACATATCATCTGCATGTTCATGAACTGGCCTTCTTGATGGGTGTTGATAAGATAGACTTCACACCATTTGATATTACTTCTGAGGAAGCTTTTGGTTTTCTTATTGGAAAAATAAACTTTTCAAGAGAATCAAAGGCTCACATTGCTGACACTGACTTTCCACTGAAACATACTTTGATGCACAAAATTGTCATTGAACGTCTTAGACCAAACGCAGCCTCGAAGACTGACATATCGAAGTATGAAGCAAAAATGTTGTGGGGGATGTTGAAGGGAAATAAAATCTCCTTTGCCCATATTATCTTGCTTCACATGTACAGGACAGTCCAAAAACCCAAGGGACAACTTCCTTATGCAGGCTTAATTTATAGGATGATGAACTTTCTCCAAATCAAGATACCTGCAAGTCTTATTACATAGGAAATCCCACTGATGATTGCCGGTGAGAACATGATTAGGAAGATGGGTTTTAAGATGACAGCTAGTGGATGGGGGAACAAGAACTCTGAGATAGTTCTTGTAGAATTTGAAGACAAAACAGAATAGAGATCCCCAAAAAGAAGAAAAGTAATGGCCACTAAAGGAAAACTGGCAGACACCTCAGATGATGAAGACTTCACAGAAGAAGAAGGTGATACTGAAAGATCAGATTCAGAAGCTACACTCTCACCTCCTTCTGAAGGAGAAGCAGATGTAGTTGAAACATCTGAAGTAACTGGAAGTGAGACTGAACATGAGATTTCCATTGCCAAAGGAGAGGAACTCCATGGGACACAGCCCATAGATACTACTGAATGTATAGTTGAGATTGCACAGGAAGAGTATTTTCACATGTGGACTGTAGACCTGACTGCAAGAGAGGAGATGGAGATGCAATATAATGAAGCATTTATAAGTTTTTATGAGCTGTGGTGTACTCAGCCTATTGCAGATGAACAGATGGAAGAGGCGGAAGCACAAGATCGTCCTGAGGTATATTCCATCTCATCTAACATATTGACTAAATCCCCAGTTCCATTCGAGACTGTTGTACATGTAGCTCTGGAGTCAGAGGCAGCAATTGCTCAAGATGAGCAAGTTTCAAGTATTCAGTCAGCACCAATGGATATTAGTGTGGAGGCAAAAGCTGTTCCAAGCACTCTGTCTAAAAGGAGGGACACTATAATTCAGGGGGATCATTTTTTGGCAGAATCTGATGTTCTTTTGACAGAAATTCTAGCTTCTCAATCTATTCCCCGGCCTCCATCTGAGGGGGAGACATTGCTTAGCAAAAAGGTGCTTCAAACTGCAAAACAGGGAACATCATCCACTGCCTAGAGGATGCATCCAGTCGAGACTGTTCATTCCTTCATTGGCGAGCTTCTTGAAACAAAATCTTCTCAGTTTGAAGTTTAGAAGCAAGTGGAAAACCTTCAACAGATCATCACTCAATGTATGGCTGCCATGGAGAAAATGATTGATCAGAAGCTGTCTAGCTTTGAAAGGAAGGTTGATGATAAAATACAGGGCTTAACACATAAAGTGGACACACTAGAGAACTCTCTTGATCTTTACGGCAGGATGTTCTGTGCTGAGGTGGCTAATATGCCAACATACACTCTGGTTCGTACTGACAAGGTAACCCAAGAACTCCCTCCCTCTCAAGTAGTCAGAGATCATGCACTACATGTGGGAGAAAACTATGTCAAAGATTCTTCCAAGGAGGCTGATAAAGAGCTCGGAAATAATCCATTTTCTTCAAAATCGCCTCCACCTTCCTCTATTTAAAGTTTTTTTTTTAGATCTAGTTTTGTTTCTTGATTTTTTTTGAAAAAATTTATACTGAATTATTATTCCTTATGCATTGCCATTTTTCTATAGATATTCTTCTTGTTGATGACAAAAAGGGGGAGAGGAAGTCTCCATAATGCTTGTAGGCATTACTACTTTATATTATTGTAGGCATTACTACTTTATATTATTGCAGGTTGTATCCCCTGATGTTGTAATTCCTGATGATCTAGTGATATTTCTTCACTCTCTTTCAATTAAATTAGTCACCATACAACATACTTCTAGATACACTTGTTGATATTTCAACAGTTTTGTCATCATCAAAAAGGGGGAGATTGTTGTGAAAATTCTCCTTTTATTTTGATTCTGACAAAACTATCAGCAGAATCTGTGTAATAGTTAAAATATTTTATTGCAGGAAGAATGTGTAAACAAAAGTTTGTATTGCTCCAATTCTGTCACTAAGACTCGATGGAAGAGTAGCCATATAGTTGCTTCTAAAGACGATAGTCAGATGGAAGTGCTTCTGACGCGGTCAGATGGAAGTGCTTCTGAAGACATTCAGATGGAGTTGCTTCTGAGGGTCAAATGCAACATGATCTCTTATTTGAATACTTCATCTAAAGAGCTATATGCAGTGTCAGATGGACCTTATTGAAACTCAGAATTACCGTTCTGAATTATCTGCTCAGATTCAGAAAGTCCTCTCCTTCTGAAGACTACTTTTGAGACTGGTCAGATTCTGCAACACTGATTCTGAAGACCCACGAATGGCAGGTTTCCGAACAAGGAAAGTATTATTATGGAAGTTTGTGATATTTGATTAATTAGATATTCCTTCAAATCAATCAAGAGGAAATCTACGATTGGATATTATCTTCCAAGAATATTTTTGGTATCTTATTTGAATCTACTCCACTTATGGAAACTGAAGATTTAGTTGTATGGGCGGCTGAATCAAAAGAGTTCAAATTCTACTTCAACGATTATCATATCTTCTCAGATACAGTCTCGTTCAATCACGATTGATGACGTCCAATCAAAGATTGAAGAGTGATCATTTGATTGTATATCCAACAGCTAGTTTGGAGGCAAATGAGTATAAAAGGAGAACCATGGTGATCTGCGATAGAGAGAGAACAAGCAATCCAAAGTGCAATAGTTGTTCAAATTCACCAAAGTATTCATAGCATTCTAAATTCCTTTCATTGTGAGGATTTGTAAGAGAAAGATTGAGTGTCTGATCAATTGTAACCTTCTTCGAATCATTATAGTGAAATCCAGACAATCGGCTATCATCATGGGAGAGTGGACGTAGGCCTAACAAGCCGAACCACTATAAACTCAGCGTGCACACTTCTCTTTTCTAAACTCTATTTTTGTGTTTAGCCTTCCTGCACGTTGTTATACTATTCCTGATTCTAATCGTACATTGAAAATGTTATAAATTTCGCATTAAATTTCAATTAGACTCGGATTCACCTATTCACCCCCCTCTAGGTGATATTGCTAGATCCAACACAGAGCATGATCGCAGCGGTGTAAGAGGACTCGAACAATGTGCGACTCCTAGTAGATTTTCTAGGACGACAAAGGTACAAGAATGGATTCGATCACAAACGAATAGGGGAAGTAGCTTAGCGAGATAGGCGAAATTGACGAGGATGTCAGTCTTTTAAAGGGGAGGAGTCGTTTCATTTAAAGTCATGTATTGGATGGGTAAAGTGTTAAATGATCAATGTTGAGACCCACTCTCAAACGGTCAGTCTCTTGCAATTACATTGGACATATCTTTTAAGGACTCGACAATGTAAAACAAGATGGGTCATTGCAGAGAGTGGCTACTTTGTTTCGGGGCTTTGACCCACATGAACATGACTCTTTTGTGTGTGTGTGTGTGTCCAGAACGGAAGTGCTTTCATTTAACTAGGAACTACAAACGGCCCGATGAGCGGGTGACATAATATGTCCAAAAGAGGAGGAGGTGGTACAATTAGAGGGTAAAGACTTGTGTCCGTGGGATTTAACGACCCAATTCACAATAAAATTAGCCTCTATCCATACCCGATTTGACAAGGCAGGTCAGTGTGCCTCCCAGACCAAAGCATTGTAGCTCCTTGCAAGATTCCAAGATGGCAGAAGTCGGAATAGACCGAATCACACTTCAAATTTAGAAAGTATTGCTAGATGATAGGGGCCAATATCAAAGTGAAGGGAGTACGTAACATACCAAAGTCGCAAATCAGATGGAATAGAGACTTTATTAATATTTATAAGGAATATCAGTTACTAAATGGTTATCATCTTGTGTTGTTATATATGAGTACGTTGTTTTAAGCTCGGCGCACATAAAATGGTTCGGCTCGTTGTAGTCACTATTTTCCGACAACAAATTCCACCTGCATTTCTGAGCCACCATCGTCATCTCTTAACCATCTTAAACTGACCACAAAACCACCATCTTTTAATAACAAACAAACTTAACAAATATATAAATACTAGCTGAGCCATGTTCTCGAAAGAGGGAGAGACGGCTTGCAGGGCTTGAACTTGGGAAGCATACAATGATTGCTTTTGTAATCTAGATCGCGCATAGGAGAGAGAGAGAGAGAGAGAGAGAGAGAGAGAGAGAGAGAGAGAGAGATTGAACATGTGAAGTATACAACAAGTGATTCTAATGGTAATTATGACATCTTTGGCATTAGACACTATAAATCTAGATCGCGCATGAAAGATGTACTAGAGATATCATGCATCAATTTATCAACGGTTCTAGCTAAACGTCATAGCCATCGTACTTTAAAATGATAAACGAATTTGATGATTTTTAAAACTAGTTAAATGAGTTCACTAATGACAACACAGATCTCTCCAAAAGAACATGAGCAAGTGTTAGATTGGCCAATGTAGTCAGATGGTGTATTAACAAAATGTCAGAAGGTTGAGAGTTATCTATCAATGATGAACAAGGCATTGTGTGTAGAGGCGTCTGCAAGTTGGATATACATAAGTAGAAGGTGAACAAGCTTAGAATGGAAAGTTCGATAAAGCTTGGAAGGACCTTAGATAGGTTAACAACGAGGTAGAGCCGCAATTACCAATAAGCTTAGGGGGACCAAAAGATGGAGCTCAAGATATTGATCTAAGTTATGCATTCTGAAGACTGGTTTCGTTTATGAAGACTACTCAGATACATCGAAGTATTCAGATGCAGAAGACTGTTCTGCTTTGAAGTCTGCTTCTGAAGTCTATTTCTAAAGATTGTTCAGAAACTCCACGATAAATTGTTTTGAGATTGTGAAGACCCATGGCTGACAAATATCCATTATTGATAAGGTATTTATGGAAGTTTGTAATCTTTGATTGATATGATTATTCTATAATATGGTTGATAAAATATCCTTGATTGGAAATTACCTTCCATGGGACCAAAAACCTTCTCTATCTGAAGAACTCCACTTATGGAAACCGAAGACTGAGTTGTATGGGCGACTAAATCTGAAGGGTTTAGATTTTGCACCAACGATCACTAAATCTCCCGAGATACAGTCTCGTTCAATCAAGATTGATGGCATCCAATCAACGATTGAAGAGCGATCCTCTGAAGAGCGATCCAATAGCTAGTTTGGGGGTGAAAGAGTATAAAAAGAGATCTATGGTGCTACTACGAAGTAGGATAAGAATCATAAATTTCAAGGTGCTACAGTTGTTCAGATTCATACTCGTCCTCGTGAGCTTTATACAAGAGGTTTTGTAAGAGTAATTGTGAAAGGATAGTATGACCTATCAGAGAGAATATCATCACTTATTGTAAACCTGCATTGATTCATCTAATCGAATCCAACCAATCGGCTGTCAGCGTGGGAGAGTGGACGTAAGCTTAATCTAAGTCGAACCATTATAATCATCGTGTGCAATATTCTCTATCTCTAAAATCTTATCATTGTGTTTGATAGAATATCGCATATTATGTTCATATTCTGAATCTGCATACCCAGAAATTGCACATGCGTGTTCAGAAGCAAAATTTTATTTGTTCAGATTCAGATTCTATGTACATTTTGGTTTGATTCTTTTAATTCTTCATTTTCTAGTCAAAATTGTTTAGAATCACTTATTTACCCCCCTTCTAGGTGATATTGCTAGATCCGACAATTGGTATCAGAGCAGGTTGCTCTTGTTTGTGATGTGTTTTGACTTCAGAGTTAACGATCTATCATGTCTAGCAATATTTCTTTAGGATCAAGCGATGCACAGTTCAACTACAAGCCTCCTTATTTTGATGAAAATGATTACAACATTTGGTGCAATAAGATGAAGTGGTACTTCACGCATTAAACAATCTGATGTGGGATGTCGTGACTAAAGGAGTATATCCTACAACTACTGTAACTTCTGGAAATGGGAATAATGCTCATGCTCCTACCTTACTGAATACTGAAAGAGCAAGAAGACAGTGACTCGATTCCAAAGCTGTTTACGCACTCTTTTGCGTACTATCCACTCCTTTATATAATCGCGTTGCAGATCGACAAATGCTATATGGGATATACTTCATGTCATGTTTCTAGGAACTAACAGAGTGAAGGAAACCAAACTTAGCATTCTGCTGAGCGAATATGAAGCCTTCAAAATGGAACTATATGAGTCAATTATTGATATGATTGACAGATTTCAAATACTAACAAGTGGTCAGGCAAGGCAAGGTGCTCCTATTTCTGAACCTATCCAGGTTCGTAAAATTCTTTGAGGACTTATGGATGATTGGAACTACATCAAACCGTCCATTCAAGAATGTCAAACAATCAGACCATTATACATTAACGAACTTGTTGAGACTCTATAGTCGTACGAGACAGAACGATTCAACAAAGAAAATGATACGACAGGTCAGAAGTCGATTGCTATAAAATCTAAAATTGATTATGATGATTCAGATTCTGAAGATGATGAAGAGGAAGGTGAAGAGTTTGCTCGCATGGTAAAAAGTTTAGAAAAATGGCTAAGAAGGGAGGAAAACTCAAAGAAAAAAAGCCATTCAAACAAGCTAATCAAAAGAAGACGTTCGGCGATAGAGAAGAAGGTACGAATGTGATTTGTTTTGTACACTGGAAAAAAGGGACACATCAAGCCAAATTGTTCTTCGCAAATGAAAAAGAAAGGCAAGTATGAGAAGTCCAAAAAGAATTCAAAAGCAAAGACTTCGAGTGACAATGAGTGCAAAGATAGATAAAGACCATGCAAATATTTGTCTCTTGGAAAATTCGGATTCAGATGAAGAAATTGAGCTATATGTGAGGAACCATCAGAGCTCATGGTGACTTAGTCTCGCCTCACAAGTTACGGCTATTATTAGACATAAATAAAGCATACATAAAGCACGTATATCAAAACACGATGCTTATTTATTAAGACTGGAATCATCAAGTTTGTCGTACAAATATACTAGGAGACTCCATAGGGTGGCAATAAAAAAGTGGCCTCGTGCCCACCCGTCCAAAAAGTGACCAGGGACAACTACTCCCATCAAAAGCTCCCCTAACAAGCTAATCACTCACCACTTGCCTATTACAACATTCGTTTGTGTCATCAACACATGCTACTCCCCTACAGTAGCCAAGCCCTCTAAGGCTCCACCAGATGAAAGGGAAGCGGACCCACAAGGTTATGCCCTATGAGAGCATAAATCGCCACAAAACGATGCATGACCTCTCCTACATCCAAACCGCCATCCACCCACATCCAGATCATAACGCGAACAAAACTGCACTCCGGCATGTCCGGAATGTCAAAAGGCGACACCGTCCACTATACATGGGATGGTAGACCGTAAGATAGAGTCGGAAGGCTACCCTTGACTGTCACCTAAAAAATGTCAACGGTAAAGGAGTGAGATAAAATCTCAGTAAGTCAAACCACTAAAACTCCCACTAGATAAGACAATATAGATAAAGAGCAACAGTAGATTGAGAGATTCGACCATCACACTAATTTAATGTCTCAACTTGTCTACGAATTCTAAATTAAGAGAAGGTATAATGATCACGCCATCAAGCAAAGTAATGGAATATGGTGAGATGCATATATGACTCTCAATTTTCCTCCGTTTCTCAGTTTATCACAAGCTTGTCTCATACCACCTCCGAGACCGGTCCACATATTGTTTTCGGACCACCCGACACACGGTGGGGTCTTCTCATATCTCCATGGGGCATGATTTACCAATGCGTATTCCACATTACAACTTTTACTTGATATAAACATAATAATGAATGTAAATGTAGTGCATGACAAGATATATTCAAACATAAAGCATATGAAATGTTCAAGCTCAATGTCAGAGAACTACCACCACTTACTGACTTGGAATTCAGACCACTTTCTTGTCTGACTAATCCAAATTTTAGTAGCACTCTCCAAAAGCATGTAAAACCAAGAGACAACGCAAAGCAGCTCAATTGTATATTCAATCCTTACTGACATCCATTCTTTGATCATCTACTAAAACATGCACGACCATCTCTTCTTAATTTTTTTTTTACTTGAACTTCCGTTCTCCGACCAACTCCTTGTATCTGATAATTGAACTCAGCTCCTATAAAGTCCGACTTCTCTCATTATCAGGGACTGAATAGACCGCCTATACTCCACTCTTTCTCCACTCAAGCCTATCACCCCCCGAATCCAACGGCACGCGAGCATCACACCTTCGCCGTCACCTGCAATGATCCCAAGAACCAACGGCCAAAACTTATAGACCTATATGAAGCATGCATGCGAAAGCGAGAACAACTCCATACATAAAAATAACACAAGATGACTTTTAGGACAAAGTGGAACACATTTTATAAAGGTCAATCGTACATCAGAGATTGCAAATCTAAACCCCCAAATTCATCATTACAACACTAAGTCACAAAAGGATTCGTAACCATTTCTGTGACATTCTGAATTTCCTGCCATTTTGAGGCTGTTGAATGTGAATGTACCTTACGATGTATTTCAATTTTGTCTCGCTCAGATCTGATCAATCTTGAGTAAACCGACCAAAAGGAAAAGGCTAACGCATAACAAGGTACGTGGACCTAGGAAACTCGAAAAAGGAAGTGACGCTTTGACCATAAGGATTGTCGAGGGAACATTTAGAGCCAATGAGGCCGATCAGATAATGATTAAGGAATACAATGCTAGCGTTATACGATTGGATCGGGGGTGAAGCCGCTTAACCAATGTATAATTTGTAAATTTTCCTAAATCGAACTTTGACGATCGAAGCCGTCGGAACTAGCGATGAACCCTCGCAATTACATGACAACCAAAGCTGTCATAACTTGAGTTATCCTCAGTGTGATGCGAATCACAGAGTCGATACGCGTAGTGTTTGCAAAAGCCGCCCGTTAGTTCGAGACAAACTGGAATTTCGATCGGCGGACGAATGATCATGAAATGGAAGCTCAAAATTGGCAATTGAAAATAGAGAATTCCAATTATGAGTAGGAATTTGACAATGTCTCGCCCAATTGGTAATTTCGAATTGGAAAAGTGAAGTTTGGACTGAAAGTGCGAAAAGACCGTTTTGCCCCTAGACCATTTGCCCATGCCTTAAGAACTCAAGAAGGACAAAATGGATATTTTCCCTCTCCATTAGTGGCTGCCGAAAATTCATGAACAAGGGTCAAAGGATTGGTCAAAGCCTTGGTTGCATTATTGGTCCATGCCACATGTCACCCATTGGAGGTCTTAAGCATTTATTACCCATCTAATCCCATCTTATCAATTTGGAGCTCAATTATATTTGTGAGACAATGTTATTGAAGACCTCATCTGCTGTGTATACCCCTCCCACACGTTCACCTCTTTTTCCTCTCCATTTGGCCTCAACAGAAAACTTCCCAGAAAGTCAGGTTTCTGCCCTCCCGTTCGGTCCGTACGAGAGGCCTCTCCCGACGTTTCATTGCCTCCGTTGATTACCACAGGTTATATCAGGATGTCCTTGACATTTTGCCGTTGGTTTCATGATTTTTGAAGGTCTGGTTGATTTATGGTGATATTTGGAAAAAAGGCGGACGGATTCTGAGCTAGCTGAGGAGAAGTGTTGGTTCTAGCTCTTAGAAATTCCAAATGACCTTAAATATTTTAGGAGAGCTTCATAACATCTAGTACTATATTCAGATGGTTTATGGCTACAAATAGATGGTTTAGAATGAGATTTCATGGCTGATTTGAGGTGGTCTTTACCGAACAGATTCTGCCTCCTCTGACCGGTAGAGGATCCGTGAGCTTTTGAGGTCCGCCGAGGTGTCACCTTGCCCCGAAACTTGTTGGTAAGACACCCTAAGACATGATATTACATGTTAGCAAATGATATATGAGTTATATTGGAGTTTTGATGGTCGGTTTATATGGAAACTTGTTGGAACAGAATCTGCCCGGCACTGAACAGTGTAGGATTCGAAGTTTGTTGCGGTTCTTGGAGGAGTTTATTGGCTTATTTAGCTTGGTAAGTTGATTCTAAGCCTTCGTTAGGATGTTGGGTTACTAAAGGGTGGATCTTTGGTGAAATTGAAAGGATTTTAAAGGTGGTTTTGGTGAGAAAAACGTGAGAGACCCGAGAGGTGTCCAAATCCCGTTTTCTGCGCACACCGATTTTAAAACGGCCCGTTCTAATTCATCCGATGTCCAAATTGAGCACCGTTTTCGCCCACACGACCAAAAGATCTTGAAGTTTAGGACCATGAAATTCGTTTTCCCCAAAAATTTAGTAGAAATATTTCAGTTTTCATGAGAATGAACCTGGTCATGGTGGGTAGTCATGTGGATTGGGGTCATTGATGACTTTTCTTGATTGAATGTTCCTTAAACATGCCTAGGGAGTGTCTAGTTGATGCTGTGATTGTTTGATGATGAAATGCTATATGAGAAAATGGGCATGTGATGATTAATTGGGATTCAATCGAGGGCTTTAATGCTCGGTGTCGCAATTGGTGTCGGATGATGCATGGTGTAACGATATGCATGTGTATGATGGCCGAATGGCTTGTTTTAAATGGTGAACCTGATGTGCTTAAATGCGTGCCTTGAGTGGCGATGGCATGATTTTGCTTGTGATTGTGAAATTGAGATTAATGAAAAGGTTCACAATGATGTTTTATGGCCAATGCATTGAGCCGGGGAGGGAGTTACTCCCATTGACCTGACGAGGTCGTGCGGCTAGAGAGTCCTACCTTGACCGAATCATCTCGAAGGCTGTAAGAATCGAGAGTCAGGTAGTGACCGAATCATCTCTAGGTCTGGACGCGAGAGTCCTATAGTCGACCGAATCATCTCAATGGCGCGGAGTGTCGAGAGTCGCTATAGAGACCGAATCATCTCGCAGCGAGAGTCATGATGACCGAATCATCTCGATAAGACGTCGAGAGTCATATGATTGACCGAATCATCTCGCGACCCAAGTGGGGCGGCCCTTGATGGGCGTAAAGAAGATAAAAGACTGAAACATGATTCTTGATATGTTTCCGAGTCTGTATGCTTGAATTGGATGGAATGCCTGGGATGCCTAGAGTGCATGGAATGTTTATTATGCCTGTATGGCTTGAGAAACTCATATTGAAAAGTGAAAAGTATGAAAGAAATGAAACTGGTGCCTGATATGCCTGGGTTGCTTTATTATGCCAATTGCTTGAGTGTCATGTGTGAAAATCATTTTGCCCAAAACTTGCATATTTTCAAACGTGACTGGCGGTACCAATAGTCTAGCTTAGGGTTTACTTACTGAGATTATTATCTCACCCCGTCGTGGGACCAACATTTCAGACCCAAAGCCTTGAAGAATGCCCAGGAGGTGATGAAGAAGGAAAAAGGAGGAAGATGAAGACGAGTTTGTCAAGTTTATGAATTTCTTTTTGGGAGTTTCTTTTGTAGTCCCATAGTGCCTTCCTCTTAACCCTTCTGTCTTTTGATGTACTAGATCTTTTAATTGGGAGACGATGTGTGTTGTTTTTAAATCCTATGTCACCTTATGTCTTTTCTTTTATGTTTGGGGTTTTGTTTCGCTCCCGCATGCGCTTCTCATATCACGCTCTCAAAGTATAGTCGTTGGATCCTGGGTTATCTTATTATGATTGACGGCTGTGTGGGATGTTGGCGTGCCCGCCGGGGGCGGGGCGTGACAATTTCTTCTAGTGATCTCATCGAATTCCAATCCATAGCGAGCTCGGGTTTCTTGCGTTTGAGACCTGAAAATGTTGCTCCCACGATGGGGTGAGATATATAATCTCGGTAAGTTGAACCTAACCCTAAACTAGGCTGCCAGTACCTCCAGACACTTTTGAAAAATAGGGTATTTTGGTAACAATATCTTGGCATGGCAAAACGGGGTACTTTTTCAAAACATGGCATTTAGTACTTTCAAATCGACTCGACTCAGTCACAACAGATTTCATGAGTAAAACTGAACTTCGTACAGTGGCAAGGTTTTCCAATCAAAAGCGAACACTCGACGCCATCTCAAAACATGAGGTAACTTGCACATTTCATCAAAATGTCATTATCGAAATTTACAGCCTTTTCTTTCACGCCCTTTTTGGGCCATTTTCAATTCATGATGTAAAATTTTCTATCTTGAGGCAAACTTCCAAAACATGAGGCATATTCAGTTTTCTCAAAATCATCCTTTGACTTTTCTAGAAAACTAGTCATTTCATTTCATCCCATCCTGGGCCGCCCACTTTGGGGCTGCGAGATGATTCGGTCTCTATATGACCCATCGGTACATATGAGACTTTCGCGTCCGGACCTAAAGATGATTCGGTCACCATACGATTCTCGACGCACATTTTCAATCGAGATGAATCGTGTCAGTATGGTTCTCTCTAGTCGCACGACCTCGTCAGGTCAAATGAGAGTAACTCCCTCCCAAAACGTTGGCTAAATTATAAATTCCCTACGATCCCACACGCCAGTGCACATATAATTTTTCCCGTCGATCCCACACGCCCTTGGCGATCCCACACAGTTGTGCACTTAAGATTTCCTCGGCGATTCCACACGCCATTTTATTCATAAAAATTTCAATTATAGAAAGCCTCAGATTTTCATTTAAAGAAAATAATTCACGCCTCCAAATTCATCATTTAAGAACAACTCATGAAATCAAGCAGTTCATCACCTACTCGAGGCATTCCTTTCAAACGTCCCACAACTGGACAAAACATATTCCACGTCATAAATTCTCAGTCAAGCACGTGTAAATTCAAGTAAAGCCTCGGGCAATTCAATGAACATGGCCAATTCACAAAACTTACGGCTTGACAATAGTCATGGCCCTTTCATCATCTCAAGCTTGACATTTCTTTCGATAAAATATTTTTCGAGCCTTTCCAACTCAAGGCAATCAATTTGGCCAATAAAGCACCCATTCACGGTCAAGCAAGACTCTTCAAAACGTTAAATTTTCAATCAAGAACGGGTCAAGGAATACTAACTTTAAAAAATGGACAGATTTAGACTCCCTCGCGCCTCTCACAAAATCAAGCCATAAAACTATTCAATCCAAACTCAAAACTCTATCCTTTAGTAACTTAACATCCTAATAAAGGTTTAGGAATAACTTACCTCAAGCCAAGGCCAAGCACTTTCCACCAAATGCGCGACACAACGTCGCGGCACCATGCTATCCATATTGGCCTTCCACGACCAGATTCAGTCCCGAATAAAATGGTATTGATCTATTGACCTTTTGAGAAATATACTTCTCTAGCCTTATCTTTCAAGGTCTTATGGACGTGTGAGCGAAAACGGAACTCAATTTGGACACCGGACGACCTAGAACGAGCCATTTCAAAATTAATGCGCGCTAGGGTCAGGTTTACACGGTTTTCGATTTTCACCTCAAATCAGCCCTTCAAACACTTCTAAACTCTAATTCTTTGCAAGATCTCCTTGCCAACACATCATACAACATCAATAGAGGTCTTACCAAGCAATCCATAGCAAGGAGACACTTCCAAGAGCCTCCGGACAATAAGTGGGCAGTTTCTGCCCTTACAAAACCAAGCCATTTACTCCATCAAAATCTATTTTAACTCCAACAAAACCTTAATCTCAGCTGCTAAACTCTTATGCTATGATTTTAGAGTAACTCACCGAAATTTGGAGCCATTTGAAGTCCGGAAGCCCCCAAAAACGGATTCTCTCCAAAATCGGACCAGATTCTGACCTTTGTCCATTCAAACAGACCTACAGGAATAAATACTAGGCCAAATTGAGCTTATAATACCTTGTTGGAACGAAAAGACGATAAGCTTTTAGATGGAGATAGTTTTACCTCAATCCAATGTCGGACGATAAAGTTATGGCCGGAACAATGAAACAGTTTTTGTCTGTCCGCGAGAGAGCTTATCGGCCGAGAGAGGAAAAAGAAGAAAAATGAAAGGGAAATGAGGCAGAGGAAGAGGGGAACGGCTGAAGATGGGCTAGGGGAAGTGTTCCTCAAATAAATGGGGTCAAGTGACAAGATTGGTAATTAATGCTAGAAGGATAAGCTTTGTTCTCACAATGACACATGACATTGCTTCTAGAAGGTCTTTGGTCCAACATTGACTTTCATTGACCAATTTTCCTCCCATTTTCGGCAGCTAGGGAATCCAAAAAGACCAAAATACCCTTGTAGAAATCTTAAGGCAAGGGCAAGGCGTGAGGGGCAAAATGGTCATTTTGCACGTGTCGTCTGAAATTTCATTTTTCTAATCTAAATTGCCCTCGATGAGGCGACGTCCATTTCAATTCAAATGTTGGAATTCCTCAACGTCCAATACTCCAATCTTGAGGTTCATTTTCATGTCGAACTCTCGTCAACTGTAATTCCAGTTTACTCAAACTGACGGGCGACTCTTGCAGGTGCTACGCGTATGGACCTTGGGATTTTTCTCAAGCCATGGCGACTTTGGTTGTCATGTAATTATGAGGGTTTATTGCTAGCTCCTGCGGTCCTGATCATCGGAATCCGATAAAGGAAATTCTCGTAAATTACGCATTGGTTAAGCGGAATCACCCGCGTCCCAACGTATAACGCTAGCAAGGCATTCCACGATCGTTTCTAGATCGATCTCTGCTGGCTCAAAATATTCTCTCGACAATCCTTATGGTCAAAGTGTCATTTCTCATTCAAATCCCCCAGGTCCACGTACCCGACTCCGCGTTTGTCTTTCCCTTTTGGTCAGTTAACTCGAGAGTGGCCAACTCTGAGCGAGTTATAACTGAAATATACGATCGATATCCTTCCATTCAATAGCCTCGAGAGGGGTCGGAATTCAGAATGTCACAAAGCCTCTGCGGTCTGACTCACCCCATAAAAAATAAAAAATAAAAATAAAAATAAACAAAAAATTCGGTACCCAACTCAACCATCGCCGTCCTATATCACCAGCTCAGCCATGTGACCCACTGACTCACACGACCACAAACTCGCAAAGGAAGAAAGAATACCCACTGACCACATCTTCTACTTTACACACCATCTAACGTAAGTCCACTCCTTTCAAGTCGTGGCCTTGCGCAATTTCTACACCAATACCAGCTTGCTCTACGCCTAAGTTCGACATGCACGACATCTGTTTCCTCTTTCATCCACCCCACACCAACGACCCATCACCACCCGAGCTGTCATTTACGGCCTACCATCCCTACAACCCACATTATCGAATCTAGGAAGAGGTTTAGAGGTCGACTTACCTTGTTCTTGCAATGTCGAGGTCTGGTAGTGCGCCGGTAGGAGCTACGTCACGGCGTCCGGTGTACGGCTGGTCGAACGAAGAACTAAAACGTCACAAAGGAGAGGGCATCGTCACCAAGGAAGTACGAGCAGGGAGCCACCAAAAGTGTTATGTTCTCTCGCTTTTAACAGCCAATAGTTGGGCTGAAAACTAATCCCCACTTTAGGCCCAAAGTAAATATAGAATGTGGAGACTTGGGGTAGACAAAACCCAAAATTTATGGGGCCCATCCTCGCTAGTCCGCCCCACGCATTCGGGGCAAGCGAAATTCCACCCGGCTAGACGGCCGTTCTCCCAATTTCTTTTTCTTTTTTAAAATTTTGGCTCGACCAAAATCGACTATGCCAAACCAGATTATAGCTACTTCCTTTGGCACAAATCAACTTCAAAACCCATTTCGTCTAATTTCTATTTATTTGGAACTATAAACATGAGGTGTCACAAACTATTCCCCCCTTAAATAATTCCGTCCTCGAAATTATCTGTTTCCTTACAGTACATTACTCAAACAAATGGGGATATTTATGTTTCATAGTGACTTCGCTCTCCCAAGTTTCTTCTTCTTGCCCCTGACGTTGCCACAACACTTTCACTAGAGGTATCACTTTTGTCCACAGAACTTGTTCTTTCCATCCCGAAATTTTTATTGGGGTTTCCGTATAGCGAACCTTCTTGTCAACCTCCACAGTTTCGTAATCCAAAATATGCGATGGATCTGGCTGATATTTTCTTAATATGTCACCTCACCAATTCTTTCTAAAACTTCGAAGGGTCCCACATACCACAGACTTAATTTTCCCTTTTTCCCAAATCTGGAGATCCCTTTCATTGGTGATACCTTCAAAAATACATGGTCGCCCATCTGAAACTCCAAAGGACTTCTGTAGTTATCAGCATAACTCTTCTGCCTATTCTGAGCCGTTCATAGACGTTCTCGAATTATCGTTACTGCATCAGAAGTCGCTTGGACTAACTCAGGTCCTGTTAGCTTTTTCTCGCCTACCGCTGCCCAACATGCATGTGTCCTACATGATCTTCCATATAAGGCCTCAAACGGTGCCATGCCAATACTCTGTTGATAGCTATTATTATATGCAAACTCCACGAAAGGTAACTTTTCATCCCAGTTCCCTTTAAAATCAATGGCATAAGCGTGCAGCAAATCCTCAAGGATCTGAATTACCCTTTCAGTTTGTCCATCTGTCTGGGGGTGAAATACGGTGCTAAAATGTAGCTTAGTTCCCAACGCCTCTTGTAGGCCTCGCTAGAACCTTGAGGTGAATTTTGAATCTCTAATAGAAGTAATGGTTACTGGGTGTGACATTCTGAATTTCGACCCTTTTCGAGGCCATTAAATGGAAAGATATCGATCGGTGTATTTCAGTGGTATCTCGCTCGGAGCTAGCCATTCTTGAGTTAACTGATTGAAAGGGAAAGACTAACGCGGAGTCGGTTACGTGGACCTGGGAAATTCGAATAAGAAATGGCACTTTGACCATAAGGATTGTCGAGGTGATATTTTGGGCCAGCAGAGATCAATCTAGGAACGATCAATGGATGCTTTGCTAGAGTTATACGGTTGGGACGCGGATGATTCCGCTTAACCAATGTATAATTTGCGAAAATTACCTAAATCGAATTTCGATGATCAGGACCGCAGGAACTAGCGATAAACCCTCGCAATCACATGACAACCAAAGTCGCCACGACTTGAGAAATCCTAAGGTCGATACGCGTAGCGCCTGCAAAAGTTGCCCGTAAGTTTGAGATAAACTAGAATTAATGTCACACCCCGCATTCCCTTGCGAGCGCGTCACATCCACCTACGACACTTTACCGTTGACGAACCTAGGATCCGAACGGCTATAGACTTACGAATGAAAAAAAATGCGCAAGCGGATACGAGAACAACCCTTACATAAACAAATATGATAATTTGGGACGACTACAACCAGGCATATCATAAAACATTAGCTTTACTTACAACGATCAAGGTGAAAGGACAAAGTACCTACTGCTGTGGCTAGCGTTATCACCTAGAGGGGGGGTGAATAGGTGATTATAGTGCAATTTAAAAGTTTTTTGCGGAATATCAATTGTACAGGCATTTTTATATCGTCTCAGATGATGGCAACACAATATAACAATATAAACAGTTCGTGTGCAGTTCTACTATCACAGTTTATATAATGTCACGCCTCGAACCCGGCGAGCACGCGAATATCCCACTAGGCCGTCCTTTACATAGCTAGATTACCCAAGATCCAATGGCCAACAACAAACTCAAGTCTTCTACATGAGAAGCATGCGGAAACGTGAAACAACACCAAACAATTAAAACACCACAAGATGACTTAGGACAAAAAGGTATACTTCTCATTAATACCAAAGTCAGGTACAATTCTAACTCTAAAGAATATATTCAATCCCTAAGGTTTCAATCAGATTAATCTTCATTGCCTCCAATGACTTCCTCAAATGCCAATCCATAGCAAGGTCAGGTTTCCTTTGTCTGAGACCTGAAAATGTTGGTCCCACGACGGGGTGAGATATATAATCTCAATAAGTTGAACCTAACCCTAAACTAGGCTGCCAGTACCTCCAGACACTTTTGGAAAATAGGGTATTTTGGGATAAAATCCTTGACATGGCAAAACATGGTACTTTCCAAAACATGGCATTTCAGTACTTTCCAAACAGCTCAACTCAGTCAAGAAAATCGTGATAAATCTAAGCTTCGTACAAAGGTAAGGTTTTTAATCACACGCAAGCACTCGACAGCATCTAAAACACATGAGGCAACTTTCCATTCTTTCTCAAAAGTACCACTTCTTGAATTTCCAAAAAACACATTCTTTTCTCATACGCTCCTTTCTGGGCCATTTTCAAATCATGAGGCAAATTCGGTTTCTTGAAACCATTCTTTAATTTTTCCAGAAAATAGTTCCTTCCATATCCGCCCATCTTGGGCCACCCACTTTGGGGCTGCGAGATGATTCGGTCTCCATATGACCCGTCGGTACATATGAGACTCTCGCGTCCGGACCTAGAGATGATTCGGTCACCATACGACTCTCGACGCCCATTTTCAATCGAGATGAATCGTGTCAATATGGGACTCTCTAGCCGCACGACCTCGTGGGGTCAAATGGGAGTAACTCCTCCCAATACGTTGGCCAACTTATAATTCTTGGCGATTCCACACGCCATTGGCGATCCAACATGCCAGTGCACTTATAATTTTTCCCGGCGATCCCACACGCCAGTGCACATCTAATTTCCATTGGCGATCCCACACGCCATTTATTCATAAAAGTTTTTAGTTATAAAACAGCCTCAAATTTTCATTTAAAGAAAATAATTCACGCCTCAAAATCCTTCATTCAAGAACAACTTATGAAATCAAGCAGTTCATCGCCTACTCGAGGCATTCCTTTCAAACGTCCGTCACTGGACAAAACATGTTTCAAGTCATAAATTTCTCAGTCAAGCACATATAAATTCAATTAAGCCTCAGGCAATTCAACAAATACGGCCAATTAATAGTTTCAAAGCTTGACTCAAAATCCCATTTTTCGGCACTTTCATTCTTGGCTTTCCTTTCAATCAAAACTTTCGACTTCTCATCACACATGCTCAAATATCTATTAAGGCACACATTCATGGTCAATTAGGGCTCCCCAAACAATTGGTTTTCAATCAAACATGCCAAGGAATGCTAACTCACAAAACTGGACAGATTTTGTAACGCCCCGAGTCCCCACGACGCACATCATCGCCTCCACAACCCGTCCTTTTGATAAGATACCCAGAATCCTTGCAGTGCGCGGCAGACAATGAAACTTAAATGAACATGTGAAAGCGTCATGCACAACTCCTAGGCAGTTAAACGCAAGATGGTTGGAGAGAGCAAGGCACTTAGTTAAGTCATAGCATAGCATAAGATTCTTTTATACAACATAAGCATAAACTGGATTACAACACTGGGGATCAAGGGAAGATGGTTAGCCTAATCAAAAAGGGGCGAAAGGCTAAGGGTCAGGCACTACTCAAAAGGTAACTCCCAAAAGTCAGGGGCGCCTAGGCTATCTAAGGGTCGAGCTCGCGGTCGTCGTCTGGATCCTCGCGGTGCACAGGGTCATACTCCTCGAGGTCTTCCTCCTCTTCCTCCTCTTCTTCTTCTTCCTCAAATACTTGCTCTGGGCCTTCGTCTTCCTCAGGCTCGGGCGAGGGAGGAAAGATGGCCTCTCCGTCGGGGTTATGCTCCTCCTCCAAGGGCTCGTCCTCGGAGTCGTCCAGTGCTTCCTCATCCTCCTCAGGCTCAGACTCATCAGTCTCCATGGGATCCTCGGCATCAGAGGGTTCCACGACGTCGCCATCAACATCGGGGTTCTGAGACGGTACCGGCGGAAGATCCGGATCGGGAGCGGTCTCGGAATCGGTGAGCTCTCCATCAGCAGGGTGTACAACCGAAGGGTCCTGCTCGCCAATGACATACCACGGCACGTCAAAAGTCCTCAATGGTCCAACGGTGATGTCGCTGTCGCGGTAGAACCATGCGGCGAATCTGTCTGGCCTCCAGTCTGCTAAGCCCACATCCATCCAGATAGTGCCGTACTTCCTAATATAAGCTTTCCCTTCTCCCACCGGGTACTCCGTGGAATACTGCTCCACCCAGACGGGTACCCCAAAAATCGGCGGCGGTGGCATAATCAGGGTTTGGGGTCTGAAAAGGAGGGTCCCACGACGGGGTGAGATATACTCAATAAGCTAACCTAACCCTAAGCTAGGCACTTGGGACTTCCAGACTCCCAAACACATGCAATGACTAAACATACGAATAACAGGCAATGGCACAAAATGACTCGATTAAGCATATCTAGTCACGTAATTCCCAAAATTAGGCTAGGCAGGGCTTGTACTTTGGCACTTCACATCCCACAACGTAGAGGATAACTCATAAGCGTAGTACGATTGGGGTTCACATAGTTTAGCCCGCGTGATAACGCATCAGACTAAAAGATCAAGGAACCCGCGTTTAACGCCTCAGGTTTCCAATTACTACTCATGACCCGCGTCTAACGCCTCAGGTCTTTCCCGCGTTTAACGCATCAGGATATTGTTAAACCCCGCGTTTAACGCATCAGGGCACTACATGCACACGAGCTCATAAGTTCATTCTATTAGCATAATTAAATCAATTGAGCACGTTCTCATCCAGTTAAGCTCAATTCGGCCTTTTAAGCTACTAAACCACGTTATGACTTCGCTTTACGCAACTTAACAAATTGAGGCCACGGCAATACTTTGCCATCAATATGTTAACGATTAAACGATTCGTCACCAGTACCTTTGAACATTCGGTCCAAGCATGCAATCAAGTACACATAATTCACTAAGGGGTACAACTTGCTAATTAATTATTCATGATCGACACTACTAGTTTAAGTTCCTTTGATTCCGGTTTAGCTCCCTTCGATCTCCACGGCCGAAACACAACACCTAGATTTAAGGTCATTCTTGATGCATTCTCAAGGGTCATCCCGTGACTAGGCGCTCTTGTGGTAAATCTAAGGCTTCATTGACTCAATCAAGCACGATACAAAATCCGACGCATCATACGACATCATAGGACATTCGGTTTACTCTTAGGGACATTTACCATTAATTACAACCAAGGAATCAATGCTATAGGCCCAAATGCAACACAACCATGATCGGTCTTCCCCATGGACAGATTCGGTTCCCCACGGATTCCATCCAAACAGCCCATCCAATTTGTTAAGTCTAGTTCTAACTTAGTCCTTCCGTCGCTCAATGTCCTACCGAAAGGTTAGGGAAGCTTACCAAGTCCAAGAGCTAGGCGAAATCGGCGGTGGGACGGCGCGGTACACGGCGGTTCTTGGCGAACAGACCTGGTCCCGAGGGGTTCTAGGCGAAAATGACCAAAACAAACTTTAATAACACTTTTACCACAAGCCTAAAACCTATTAATATGCCTACCTAAGCACTAAGAGCAACTTACCTCAAGATCAAACAATGGACTCTCAAGAACAGCCCTTCCTACTTCCTCTCGGCTCGGTTCGGTCTTGGGGTGTTCGGGTGGCTTCCGACTCCCACGGTGGTCCAACTAGGTTCGAGGGGGAAGGGAGCGTCGTCTAGATGGTGGTCGAAGGTGGCGGAGCGGCGGCGAAGTGGCGGCCGGCCACGGCTTCGAGGGAGGACGAACGGGCGAAGAGGAAGAGGGAGAGAGAGCGAATGAGTGGGAGGAGAGAGTGAGAGGTCGGCCGAATGGGGGAGGGGAGAGAGAGAGTGTGGGTGATAAGAAGTAAGGAAAATTTGGAGGGAAAAGTGGTAGTGGGGTGGTTGACATGAAATAGTGTCCATGAGTGACAAGGTGTAAGAGGTTTGGTCATGGGGAAAATGTCATTCCATAGTCAAGTCAAATGGTCAAAGTGGTCTACCAATAATTCATAAGGTCAAATGACTAAAGGGCCCTCAAATTTTCGGCCAAGGCTAGGGGGAGGAAAGGTCCAAAGTGCCCTTACTTTATGTAATGGTAAAGAGTACTAGATTAGGGTAAAAAGGGTCGATTTCGCTCGTCGGTTCGAATTTCTCTTTTCGAGTCTATGCGGGGCTAGCTCTAATCTTACTAACTTGCCGATGAGGCGACGTCCAAATTTACTCCATTGCGATCCTCGAATGTCCGGCCTCCAATCTCGAAATCCAATCTATGGCTAAATTCAGTCAATTGTCATTCCGGCGTGTCTCAGACTAACGGGCGGCTCTCAGGAGTTACGCGTATCGACCCACGACTAATGTCACGTTTAAGAGTTACTCGAGCCACGGCGGCTTTGGTTGTCATGTAATCACGAAGGTCAATTACTAGTCCTGAAGGTTTCGATCATCAAGAATCTATTTAGGTTAATTCGCAAATCATGTCATGGTCATACGGAATCACCCGTGAGCCAATCGCATGACACTAGCAAATCGTTCTAAAATCATTCTTAGATCGACCTTTTGCGGTCCAGAATATTTTTTCGACGATCCTTATGGTCAAAGCGTCTACTCGTGGTTAAGTTCTTTGGTCCACGTACTTTAAATCCTATATGGCCATTCCCCATTGGTTAGTCGACTCGAGAGTGATCAATTCTGAGTGAGATTAACTGGAATACATCGATAGACATTCATTCACTAATAAGTTTCGAGATAGGGTCGAAATTCAGAATGTCACAGATTTGGACTCCCTCGCGTTTCTCACAAAATCAGGCCATGAAATCATTCAATCCAGCTCAAAACTCTATCCTTTAGTGACCTAACCTCCTAATAAAGGTTTAGGCATAACTTACCTTGAGCTTAGGCCAAGCAATTCCATAAAACGATCGACGAAACATCGCGGCACCAAGCTGTCTACATTTGACCTTCCACGACCAGCTTCACTCATGAATAAACTGATATTGATATGTTGCCTTTTTGAGAAATCCACTTTCATAACCTTATCCTTCAAGGTCTTACGGATGTGTGAACGAAAACGGAGCTCAATTTGGATACCGGATGACCTAGAACGAGCCATTTTAAAATCAGTGCGCGTTAGGAACAGACTTACACGGCTCTCGGCTTCTAATGCATTTCACTCCAAAACGGTCCCTTAAACACTTTCAATTCAGCCATAATTCAGCCATTAGTAACTTAATACCCTAACGGAGGGTTAGAAGTTGTCTTACCACACGAATCAAGTCGGCAAGGTCCACTAAGAGCAGCCACAATTCTCGGTTTAGTCAGGGAAATGCAATTCTGTCCATTTCAAAAGAAATCGCCACAAACACCTATCAAGACCCATCGAATCCTCTCTAAATCTCAACCATCCACCTCTTAACATGTTAAGCTAGGCTTAAGAGTCAACTTACCAATTATTGAGAGGCGAAAAATTGATCCAAGAGGTCAGCAACCTCACGGCAAACCCTGAACAGAATCGGTTCGGTTTTTGGTCCACAAAACAACAAGCAATCAGCCCTTTAATCCAACCACAAACCATCCTCAACCTCAAATACATGTTGCTAAAGGTCTTAACTAAGTTCAATGAGAGCCTTACCGATGATTGGAGTGAAATGAGCTCAGAAATCCCACTTAGAGCTCTCGGGCTCAAATTCGACCAGCCTGACCTTTGCTCCTTCAAACGGCTCTACGGGACAAATTACTGGGTGGATTTGGCCTCATAATACCTTGTTGGAACGGCAAGAGGATAAGCTTTCTAATTGATGTGAAATCACCTCAATCTGATATCGGAAGACGTAGTTATGGTCGGAACAGTAACCGGTGACGGAACTGGAAGCGAGCTGGCGGGCGAGAGAGAGAGAGAGAGCATCGTGAGAGAGATGGGAAGAGAGAGAGAGGAAAGTCTTATTCAATAATTCACCTTGGTCAACTCTTTGAATGGTAGTTGGAAAGTGATCCATAAATGCCAACTAATCCCCATTTGACACTTATCTTCTTGCAATAAAAATCTTGTTGTCAAATGACCATCCCACCCTTGTATTTTTCGGCAGCCATAGGGGTAAGTAAATGACTAAAACGTCCTTCATTAAACCTTAAGACAAGGGCAAACCTCGAAGGGCAAAATGGTCATTTTGCACGTGTCGTCTGAAATTTCATTCTTCCTATCTAAATCACCCTCGATGAGGCGACGTCCAATTCATTGCTAATGTTGGAATTTCTCATCGCCCAATACCCAATTCTGAGGCTAGATTCATGTCGAGTTCTCGTCGACTGTAATCATAGTTTATCTCAAACTGACGGGCGACTCTTGCAGGCGCTACGCGTATCGACCTTGGGATTTTTCTCAAGCCGTGGCGACTTTGATTGTCATGTAATTGTGAGGATTTATCGCTAGCTCCTGCGGTCCTGATCGTCGGAATCCGATTTAGGAAATTCTCGCAAATTACACATTGGTTAAGCGGAATCACACGCGTCCCAACGTATAACGCTAGCAAGGCATTCCATGATCGTTCCTAGATCAATCTCTGCTGGCCCAAAATATTCTCTCGACAATCCTTATGGTCAAAGCGCCATTTCTCATTCACATTCCCCAGGTCCACGTACCCGACCTCGCGTTAGTCTTTCCCTTTTGGTCAGTTAACTCGAGTGTGGCCTACTCCGAGCGAGATACCACTGAAATACACCGATCGATATCCTTCCATTCCATAGCCTCGAGAGGGGTCGAAATTCGGAATGTCACTACTCTTCCCCCTTAAAGAAATTTCGTCCTCGAAATTTACAACCTTCCAAATCATCCAATCTTGTGGGGTACTGACGCCTCATCGCTACTTCTCTTTCAAAAGTAGCTTTCTTCGGTACTTGACATTTCCACGATGTCCTTACTAGTAACAGCTCTAATCCTTTGGAACTCATCTTCCTTTATCCACAATCTATACTCGTCTTTTCCTCATTGATATTTCTTTCTGTTCACTTTCATAACTCCATTCTTCAAATTAGAGTTGGTCTGGTTCGTACTTCCTTTGTACGGTTATTCATAGTTCAATTCTCCTTTCTTTAGACTGAAATGGTTATCACCTTGCGACACCTTGTAATATCTGTGAATTTTCCTTCTTGAACACTCAAAGTCTGTGTCGCTTGTTCACTTGTTCCTTTCGGGTATTTTGAAACTTTCCTCCTTTATTGGATATGTAACTCGTCCATGAGACTTTAGGGCTTCTACCCCCAACTTCAAGGTCCTTTTTCCAAGTACTCGAGAATCTGGATTTTCTCCCAGTTATTATTATTCTCACTATCCCCTGGACATTAAGGTCCGTGGGTTACCATACCTTACTCCTTTCCTGACCCTCAAGTCAATACTTGAGGTAGTCGTTATACTAGTCAATTGGCAAACTTCCAATTTAGAAGTTGAATCTCTTACTTTGTGAGGTAAGATCTATCCTCCAATCGGCAATCACGCGATGTTCGAATTCCTACTATACGCATCCGCTACCTTATTCGCCTTTCCATAGCGATATAAGATATTTTCCTTCGTCCTGAAACAATTTCATTTACCCACGTTGCTCCTCGTTCATTTCTCTTAGGCAACCAAATACTTCTAGTTCTCACGGCCTGTGTAAACTCACAACCTTTCTTCACACAAGTAGTGTTTTTCAAACTTTATCACAAGGGTGTTTGCGAGCCAACTCCAACCACGCATCCGGCACTCCAACTCATAGGGTCTTACTATCGCAACGTACACCCAATGCCCACTTCAGATTGCTTCGCACGTCTCCAATTTCTCTTCTGTAACATGTAGTTATGATTCTCTTGATCCTTTCGATTTCAATAGAAATGCCATCAATTTGTCCCCGAAAACTCTTTTCTTGTTCATTCGTCCATTCACGCTACATCTCGTCCTTAGTCCATTTCACTAATGGAATAGCTCTTGTGGGGAATCGTCCCACGATTCATCAATATCAACCCATCAATTCTAGGGAAACTTCGAATTTCAGTAACTAATATCGACCTTAGTTTTGCCATCACTCATTCCAATCCTCAAAGGATTCAGAGGGATTCCATTTCCCAGAAACTTTATGACCAAGAGGTTCCACTTACTAAACTCATATCTTGTGCTCTTACACTCAGCATACCACGAGCATTCATGTTCTTCACGGCTCCTTGAACAATTCGATCATCGTCTCTAAGACGGTAACAACCAATCCAATGCGACTTTGTCTCAATTCAAACCATTCGACTGAAGATCGACATTATCTCAGTATTCAACATTGTCCACAAGACAAGTCTCTTAGACTCAATTCTCAGAAATCATTCAAGCTCTGCGTCTTCATCCTTAATCCAGACGTTCAACCTTAACACGAAGATACTTAGGGTTTCTTCCTCCTTTCCACGCTAGGGTCTCTTACCCTATGATGGGAACTATACACTTCAGTGGTATCCTCATACCTCGAATCCACCTTGTCCTTCCTATTCCATAGGACGTCAATCTTGTAGTCTATATCAACGGCAGTGTTTGTACTCCAGGATTCAGATGCCACCAAACTTGTCATTCTCCTTCCAATAACTCAGTCATCTCAAGTGACAAGGCTCTAAAGAGTCGAGGTTCTTCCTCGGTCTCCATAAATTCACGTATCGAATACTCAATTCGACTACCTCAAGTCACTTTGTCATTACACTCTAAGCGCCCTTTTCGCTTACTCAACCATTCATTAAAAACCTGAATGGCTAGGACTATCAAGTCCATTCACTTTCCTTTCCCTCAACGACCACTTCATGGTCCGATCGCCTTTTTAGAACGATGCCCTACTCTTTAGGGTGATAACTCACAATACCACTTCTTGTGGTTCCGATTCATCCTCAATCAATCCCATTTATTCAACAAGGACAGACAACTGACATAACTTTTTCCTTAACTCTATCCCACGACGAAAGAAACGAAATATCAATCCCTCATTATAAGCCTTACGCCAAGGTAATAGCCGTTTCTCGCAGGTGCGTTCCATGTTCCATAACTAACATCTCTTTGCACGTAATCCATGAGCAGGAGTTCTCTTACTCATATTTCTTCCAATCATCCACTCCTCTCATTAAAATCCATCATAGTTCCTCAAGTTCAGGAATACAACTAGCCGTAAGGCTTCCAAATTCCACCACTCAAGGACTTCACATCTCAATCAAAGGGTCATTGACCACCCTTGGTATACTTAGACAACCTTGCGAACTCTGTCTCACACTGATCGATCATCCTCAGATTCTTGCAATCTGATATAACTCAAGCAATCTTTGTTCTCGAGCAGCTTCGGAGTGGTACTCCTCCTTATATAACTCAATGAAGGCATTCCAGGCAGACACCATGCCTTCAAGGGAAACTCTTCCTTTGGTGACCTTTCACCAATCATCAACGGTCTCTTAGGGCTAATAACTACTAGGGTCACTTCCTTTCTTCAGTATACCCAAAACCTCTAAGGTTTCCTTTCCATGTTCTCAATCTAGAGAAAGGCAGTTTCGGGATCATCTTTTCCATCGAACCTCAGTCGATCTCAACCTCATGATCCACTTCATAGGTTATTCAAAGCTCTCGTGGTTCATTTCCACATTTCCCATTTTCCATCGTCTTTCCCATGATCTTTACTATTTACTTTACTAGCAATAGTAACAGCAGCCTCAGCTACTTGGGTAATAATGGCAGCTCCTTCTCGAGTCTGCTTACCCATTCATTTCCCTATTGCCATCCAAGTTCTCACGACCCCTTCAATTCTTGGGTCTGGCGCACTTTTCAAAGTTGAGCCAAATGCTCTTCCAGCTCTCATATTCTAGTTGTTCATCTTTAATCAGTTCTCATGACTCCTTTCAGTTCTAGAGTCCTTTCATATCTCACATACTCGAGCTAATACTCCTCTTGTAACATACTTTGGTCATTCAATCTTATTAGGTTCTCATGACATTCGAGTCACTACAATTCCCTCTAGAAATTAAAGACCTAAGTCATCTCCTCGAGTCTAGCAATCTCAAGCTGCTCAACATCATGGAAATCTTAGGCAACCAACCAATCATCCAGGGATTCCAAGTAATCCTCAATTGGCAATCCCTTATCCAGCCAGCCTCAACTAGGCAACTTCTCAACTAATCACCATCTACTAAGAAAGCTCTTAACTCACAATTCATTGGGTCAAGTACTCACACCTTAAGTTCAGACGTATCTGCGACTTAGAAATAACTCAATAGGCTATCTCAATTCAAAAGGTAATAGCCAACGGCATTCAATGCCAAGACTCGCCATACAGGACAAACACAAGCGTCAATTTTCTTTTTTCAAACAACCCACTGCCATGTATAAAGCTCCTAACCACTGCCATGTATGAAGCTCCTAACCATGCCAATCACACATGCCATTACAAATGTCATGCAATTTTGAAAATTCCCCTTGAGGATCACTTCAGTGCAATACATCTCTTAATCAAAATTAGACTCAACCCGATACCTAGACTCACTTTTTCAATTTATGACTTGGGTCATTCCCGCCTCCTTGCTATCTTAGAAGCCTGCCAGGAGCCGCTCCTTGTCCGAACCTCTTTGTCCCGTCGTACACTCCCCGCCCTCGTCAGACCTGGTCGTTGTAGGTTGTCCCAAGACATACATCTACGAAGAGAGTCCCGTTCCACACGTCCCATAACATATTTCACTACGGTTTATAGGTATCCCTTCAGCTTGTCCCATACCAAGCGACGGTTTGTCAAGTCCAATAGTGATAAGCTCATGCATGCATACTCATCGACTTTCATTTTAATGCCACAAATACATGCACTGTATGATCGTCCTCAATACTCGTCACCCCACACTCATTTTCAGATCAGTTCTTATCCATAGAAGGTTTCTAATTCCACAAATGACAATCTCACAGATCAATTGACTAGGTTCAACCATATACCTCAAGGCCACAATCACGATCATATAATTCAATCTACCCTATACTCATAAACAATTCTTTATTAGCTTCAAGCACATCCACTACCTCAAAATCCATGCTTAAGTCTCTTTAATTTCAGCATGCTTCCACTTAGACCTCAATCACCACACCACTCGTGATCATCCATTAAAGTCAACACTAGGACCATTAGAATACACACAAGTTCAAGCCTATAATCCTCAAGATTCAGTGATTAATGCTTAATCCTAAAGGTCTCGCTATCTAATTATCCCAAAGTCATCACTCCTTATCACTCAAACCTCAATCACATTGAATCGAGCAAACCTTGCTCTGATACCACTTAAACGGGGATGTCACGCCCTGAACCCGGCGAGCATGCGAACATCCCACCAGGCCATCCTTTCCATAGCTAGATTACCCAAGATCCAACGGCCAACAACAAACTCAAGTCTTCTACATGAGACGCATGCGGAAACGTGAAACAACACCAAACAATTAAAACAACACAAGATGACTTAGGACAAAAAGGTATACTTCTCATTAATACCAAAGTCAGGTACAATTCTAACTCCAAAGAATATATTCAATCCCTAAGGTTTCAATCAAATTAATCTTCATTGCCTCCAATGACTTCCTCAAATGCCAATCCATATCAAGCTCGGGTTTCCTTTGTCTGAGACCTGAAAATATTGGTCCCACGACGGGGTGAGATATATAATCTCAGTAAGTTGAACCTAACCCTAAACTAGGCTGCTAGTACCTCCAAACACTTTTGGAAAATAGGGTATTTTGGGATAAAATCATTGACATGGAAAAACAGGGTACTTTCCAAAACATGGCATTTCAGTACTTTCAAAACAGCTTAACCCAGTCAAGAAAATTGTGATAAATCTAAGCTTTGTACAAATGCAGGGTTTTTAATCACACGCAAACACTCGACGCCATCTAAAAAACATGAGGCAAATTTCCATTCTTTCTCAAAAGTACCACTTCTTGAATTTCCAGAAAACACATTCTTTTCTCATATGCCCCTTTCTGGGCCATTTTCAAATCATGAGGCAAATTCGGTTTCTCGAAACCATTCTTTAATTTTTCCAGAAAACTATTCCTTCCATATCCATCCATCCTAGGCCACCCACTTTGGGGCTGTGAGATGATTCGATCTCCAGATGACCTGTCGGTACATATGAGACTCTCGCGTCCGGACCTAGAGATGATTCGGTCACCATACGATTCTCGACGCCCATTTTCAATCGAGATGAATCGTGTCAATATGGGACTCTCTAGCCGCACGACCTCGTCAGGTCAAATGGGAGTAACTCCCTCCCAATACGTTGGCCAACTTATAATTCTTGGCGATCCCACATGCCATTGGCGATCCCACACGCCAGTGCACTTATAATTTTTTTCGGCGATCCCACACGTCAATGCACATCTAATTTCCATTAGCGATCCCACACGCCATTTATTCATAAAATTTTTCAGTTATAAAACAGCCTCAAATTTTCATTTAAAGAAAATAATTCAAGCCTCAAAATCCTTCATTCAAGAACAACTCATGAAATCAAGCAGTTTATCGCCTACTCGAGGCATTCCTTTCAAACGTCTGTCACTGGACAAAACATGTTTCAAGTCATAAATTTCTCAGTCAAGCACATATAAATTCAAGTAAGCCTCAGGAAATTCAACAAATACGGCCAATTCATAGTTTCAAAACTTGACTCAAAATCACATTTTTCGGCACTTTCAATCTTGGCTTTCCTTTCAATCAAAACTTTTGACTTCTCATCTCACATGCTCAAATAGCCATTAAGGCACATATTCATGGTCAATTATGACTCCCCAAACAATTAGTTTTCAATCAAACATGCCTAGGAATGCTAACTCACAAAACTGGACAGATTTGGACTCCCTCGTGCCTCTCACAAAATCAGGCCATGAAATCATTCAATCTAGCTCAAAACTCTGTCCTTTAGTGACCTAACCTCCTAATAAAGGTTTAGGCATAACTTACCTCGAGCTTAGGCCAAGCAATTCCATAAAACGATCTATGAAACATCGCGGCACCAAGCTGTCTACATTTGACCTTCCACGACTAGCTCCACTCCAGAATAAACTGATATTGATATGTTGCCTTTTTGAGAAATCTACTTTCATAACCTTATCCTTCAAGGGCTTACAGACGTGTGAACGAAAACGGAGCTCAATTTGGATACCGAATGACCTAGAACGAGCCATTTTAAAATCAGTGTGCGTTAGGAACAGACTTACACGGCTCTCGGCTTCTAATGCATTTCACTCCAAAACGGTCCCTTAAACACTTTCAATTCAGCCATAATTCACCCATTAGTAACTTAATACCCTAACGAAGGGTTAGAAGTTGTCTTACCACACGAATCAAGTCGGCAAGGTCTACTAAGAGCAGCCACAATTCTCGGTTTAGTCAGGGAAATGCAATTCTGTCCAATTCAAAAGAAATCGCCACAAACACCTATCAAAACCCACCGAATCCTCTCTAAATCTCAACCATCCACCTCTTAACATGTTAAGCTGGGCTTAAGAGTCAACTTACCAATTATTGAGAGGTGAAAAATTGATCCAAGAGGTCAGCAACCTCACGGCAAACCCTGAACAGAATCGGTTCGATTTTTGGTCCACAAAACAACAAGCAATCAGCCCTTTAATCCAACCACAAACCATCCTCAACCTCAAATACATGTTGCTAAAGGTCTTAACTAAGTTCAATGAGAGCCTTACCGATGATTGGAGTGAAATGAGCTCAGTTATCCCACTTAGAGCTCTCGGGTTCAAATTCGACCAGCCTGACCTTTGCTCCTTCAAACGGCTCTACGGGACAAATTGCTGGGTGTATTTGGACTCATAATACCTTGTTGGAACGGCAAGAGGATAAGCTTTCTAATGGAGGTGGAATCACCTCAGTCTGATATCGGATGACAGAGTTATGGCCGGAACCGTAACCGGTGACGGAACTTGAAGCGAGCTGGCGGGCGAGAGAGAGAGAGAGCTTCGTGAGAGAGATGGGAAGAGGGAGAGATGGCCGGCCAAAATGAGGGAAGAGAGAGAGAGAAAAGTCTTCTTCAATAATTCACCTTGGTCAACTCTTTGAATGGTAGTTGGAAAGTGATTCATAAATGCCAACTAATCCACATTTGACACTTATCTTCTTGCATTAAAAATCTTGTTGTGAAATGACCATCTCACCCTTATATTTTTGGCGGCCATAGGGGTAACTAAATGACTAAAACGCCCTTCATTAAACCTTAAGACAAGGGCAAACCGCGAAAGGCAAAATGGCCATTTGTCGTCCGAAATTTCATTTTTCCGATCTAAATCACTCTCGATGAGGCGACGTCCAATTCATTGCTAATTTTGGAATTCCTCATCGCCCAATACCCAATTCTGAGGCTAGATTCATGTCGAGTTCTGATCGAATGTAATCCCAGTTTATCTCAAACTGACGGGCGACTCTTGCAGGCGCTACGCGTATCGACCTTGGGGTTTTCCTCAAGCCGTGGAGACTTTGATTGTCATGTACTTGCGAGGATTTATCGCTAGCTCCTGCGGTCCTGATCGTCGGAATCCGATTTAGGAAATTCTCGCAAATTACACATTGGTTAAGCGGAATCACCCGCATCCCAACGTATAACGCTAGCAAGGCATTCCGTGATCGTTCCTAGATCGATCTCTGTTGGCCCAAAATATTCCCTCGACAATCCTTATGGTCAAAGCGTCATTTCTCATTCATATTCCCCAGGTCCATGTACTCGACCTCGCGAGTCTTTTCCTTTCGGTTAGTTAACTCGAGAGTGGCCTGCTCTGAGCAAGATACCACTGAAATACACCGATCGATATCCTTCCATTCCATAGCCTCGAGAGGGGTCGGAATTCGGAATGTCACATATAATATGATTAGAGTAGAGATAGAGAAGACTGCACATAAGGTTTATAGTGGTTCGGCTTTGGTTAAGCCTACGTCCACTTCTTCGGCTATCAGCTAATCGCCTGGATTCCACTAGTGAATTGCTTGAGAGGTTACAGCTTAGTGATCTCCTTAACACGCAGGATATCCCACCTAGCGCTCAACACTCTTGTGTACACCTCCTCACAATTACAATGGATGAATCAAGAAGTGTGTATGAAATGAAGTACTCTCGATCTAAGAATTATAAAGACTTTTCCCTCTTAACGCTGACCTTTTTGTCCCTTCGACCTTGAGATGTCTTTTATACTCCTCCTCCTCCAATCTACCCGTTGCAAGGCTTCTAGAAGAGGTCTTTCCAAAACTTCCCGTTTGAACAAGACATACCAAAAGAAGATCTCGTAGCCGTAGGGGATCGCCAAAGGAAAGTTTTCCCCGTTCGGATCAAATCGCCCATACAATTATGATCCTGAGTTTCCATAGATGATTTCACTCACTTGGAAAATCGTATGTTTGTCTCCTTGATTTCGCATCATTGATCGATCTCTATCCTCGACAATCCTCAAGAATGATCCAGCTCGATTGTATCCGTTGTAGTATTTCAAATAAGCGCATTTGAAAGTCCTCTTCAAGTTCTGATTACTGCACAGGAATACTCCACTCAAAGCTTGAGCATCGATCCAACATCTGAGCAATCCCCGCTCAATGTTCAACGTATAAGTTATCCACACTCAACGTCTGAACTCCAACCAGCATCTGAGCCCCTCAGAAATTTCATCTGAGCAAAACATTTTGACAGATTCAATCCTGCACATCCCCGTACCAAAGGATAATCTGCAAAATAAGTATTCCACGGCATTATCTCGAAAACTTAAGAGTACTTGGATTGTTTCGTCAACTTCAAAATCACCGAAGGGTTTTTCTCAACAATCTCCCCCTTTTTTATGATGACAAAACTATCCACAAAAGTAACAATGATTTCGATAAAAAGAGTGAGCAACTTGGATTGTTTTGTCAACTTCAAAATCACCTAGGGTTTTTCTCAACAATCTCCCCCTTTGTGATTATGACAAAACTATCCACAAAAGTAACAATGATTTCGATAAAAAGAGTGAGCAACTTGGATTTAGTTACTCTCAATACAATCTTGCTAATAAAAGATTTCAACAATCTGCGCTTTGCATTTTCTAGGAAGAATAAATTCTGAAGTCAATATTCTCACAACATAAGCAGTCTCAGAACTTACGATAATGCTTAAGATTTGGAGATTATTGACAAATATTGTTTCAAAGCATTGTCATGTGATCCTACTTGATTTTACATGAAACTTAATCACATGCATGACAAACTTGAGCAGCATAATAATAATAATGAGCATATTACTAGTGATATGGAATTTCTACACAAAGGCTCAGAACATGTATGTTAGCATGAAATTGCTACTTAATAGCTCAGAGCTTATATATGAGCGTATTGCTTGTGATATATACTTGCTATACAATAGCTCAGAACTTGCATGTGAACATATTGCTTACTATGCGATAGCTCAGAACTTGCAGTTTAACACATGCTCAGATCACAACGGTTTTAACATGCTCCAGTTAACCTGTTTTGGCAGATGTGTTGCCAAACATACATATTAATAAAATGCTCGCAGTAAGGAACTTGTTCACCTGTTCGGCTTAGGAAAGAAATTGTATTTCTTTTCAGATCTTGTTCCTGCTGAACATAGTGATAGTATATCTTACTAGTTCCATCTTTTCCGCTTTGAAAACCCTTTGAAAACCTGTGTGAATATCTTGTTTGTGCGTGTTCTCGCATAACTATTATACCTGAAATAACTTATCATTTACAGAATATGATATTCACAGAACAATCATAGATGTATCCATAGAGATAAATGTCTTCAATAAGTATCTCCTATGTGGACTTGTTCCTATATATGTAATCATCATGACTTATTGTCATAAGTCACATTAGTATCTCTTCTCTGTCCTTGTTTGATGACTTAACTAGTATCTTCTATCTCCCCATGTTTGATGACTTAACTTTTGTGTAACTTTCTTCCCCTTTTTGTCATCATCACAAAAGGGTAAGGGAATGACCAGCAAGGTCAAACACATAGATGGAGTGATACTCCCTCTAACATATGATTAATCCAGAGTAGCATAAATACTCCCCCTGAATGATTGAACATTAAATAACAGGGTTGAGGAAAGTACTGAAATAACTCCAAACAGCATTCAAAATATTCAAAGTACAATACCAATCAATCAAAGTTGTGAATCGAGCAAGCCAAAAATAAAAAGATGAAAAAAAAAACATTTGAAAGGATCTTTTTAGTCTCTTTGTTAAGGTTGAGAGGTGGATGGTTCAAAGGTTGGTTGGGCGCATCGTTGGAAGAGAAATATGAATGACTGAAGCGAGCTTTATTTAAGAGATACTTTGGGTAGCTTTAGAAATTTTAGGAAGATTCAGTATAGAGCTGGAGAGCAACAGATCATTTCAGTAATCTGCAGTTTGATTTCATCTTCCACCTGATTCAATTTCTTTGTGGTCTCTTCAATCGCCAGACAAGTAAGATGACATTTCTTCCCCATGTCATCACATAGGCTTCTGCTTTTCAGACTCATTTCTTCTTTGAACTGAAATAGAGTGATAGTAAAGTCTGAGCGAAATTTTCGCACGTTATCTGTGCATTCGCCCTGTTTGAATAGAATATCCCATAACTTATCTGAGTCTGAGATATATTCCCTTTTGTCCTTTTTCCAGCAATCACAGGTCAATTCTTGATCCATGTCACACTCTTGTTGCTGTATTTCTTCATCTATTTCATCATTCATCTGTAAAGATAATTTTTCAAGGACATACATACCTCGTAGAATATAACTAGGATCAAGTTGATTCTCTTGGACAAGCCATATTGCATATTCTGCTCTTGCCATTTCCTGCTCGTTTTCCTTACAGAATCTTATGAGATCTGGAATCTTGAAATCATTTATCAATGGAGCAGTTCTGAACTGAACATCCGTTTGTTTGGATGAGGCATTCTTTAACTCTCTTCAGTTGATTTTGATGCGAATTCAACTACATCCTCCTCCGAAACAAAACCATTATGCACTATCAAATCTTTCACAGATCTTTTGTTGTCTCCTTGTTCTTTGATTTCTATAATAGCTTCTCTAACAGCTCTGGCAAGTATAATTTTTATCTCAAGGTAAAAAGCAGCTTTTTCAGCAGTGAGAGACTTTATCAGAGTAGAGAGTTGTGCAAACTCATGCGTTACTTGATTGGAATCTTTATGAACTGATTCAGACAGAGTGAAGTCCTGAGGGAATTTCTATACGACCTTTTTGGAGAATTCTCTCAATTCACTGTTTATGACTTCTTTGAGTCATTTCATCCTTGTCTCTATGTGATCCATTTTGAGAATGACTAGGCCGGTCTTCTTAGACAAGTTATTCAATAACTTTGAGAACTCTTGTGCTAGCGCCTCCCGTAACGTCATGTTTTCTTGAAACAGAGCCTTGTATAAATCATGAGTTTGATGTTTCAACTCGTTCTAGGAGTATACAACCTCCTTCACCAGTTCAGTATCTGTTTCTTTGTTAAGTTCTTCTTCCTCTTCGTTCAATCTGGCTTTTGATTCAACATTTTTCTCCTCGTCTTCTGTTTTGATGAATGGATCAGAAGCGATGTGTTTTTCTAGATCACTCAGAGTGATTTTGAGATTGTCAGAGGTTTTCTTTTATTCGGAAAGACTTTTACAATCCATGAAGGATAATCAAAAGTGTTTAGGATGAGGTAGTGTATGAAAGTAATGGAGATGTGCGTATTGTTTTGAAGAAGAAGGATGTTTAAATAGAGTGACTAAAACCTATTTGGAAGTGAAATGTCTGAAGATATGATTGAAATAACTTATGGAAAGTTTGCACGAAATCAATCAATTTGAATAAATCAAATAACCAATCAATCAACTGATCAATTAAATCAATCACGGCAATTAGCACAATCCACACAATCATAATATTTGCAGAATATCTAGAAAGATTGTGAAGATACGTACCTTATTTATTGCCAGAAATATAACTACTTACGCGCCAAAAATTTGAATGATCAAACCTTTAGTCGTTCTCCACTCAGAAGATGTTATCTTCAGATGATGCTTTAAGTTCTGAGTTCCCAGTAGTCATAGAGTTTCTTCACATGAAGTTTTGGCATCTTTGATTCTTCCAAATATCACTTTATGCATTGAAGAAAAACCTTCCTGTCTAGATAGCAACTTAGGGGGTGCATGATAACCATCCAGAAACTGTTTCTGGATGAGTTTTCTATTTCTGGAATAGATTTGGAATAGAAATTCGTTTGGTAACGCAAATGCAAGAAACTATTTCTGGAACAATTTTAAAAAACATAAATAGATTTGAAGCAAAAATGAGAAACAAAAAAAAGTTAATTCTCCGAGAAATAGAAATCTTCGTCGACAATGGCTGCCACCAGTCGTACCTCTTAGACTGCCGGCCGCCCCCACCGGTCGCCAGCCGCCTCCGCCAGACGACTCCTCCGGCCGCCGCCGGTCGCCGGACGGCCGCCGCCGGTCGCCGGTCGACTGCCAGAGGTAGCCAGCCGATCGACTGCCGGAGGTAGCTAACCGGCCGCCACCAGTCGCCGAACGGCCACCACCGATCGCCGGCCGGCTTCCAGAGGTCGCCGACCAGCCGCCGCCGGTCGCTGGAGGTCACCGGCCGGCCGCCGGTTGCCCCCCTGCCGCCGTCACTTCCGCTGGTCAAATAAATTTCTATTCCAAAAATATAAATTTTTTACCATTATCAAACACATTTATTTTTCTTAGAAACTCATTCTGAAATAGAAATGCAAAAAACTAATTCTGTTCCAGAAACTCTTTCTGGAACAGAAATTTTGTCATTCACCCCCTTAAACAGGCATCGTAGTAATACCTAATTCTTCTCTGATATATTAAAATGTATTTCCATCAAGTGGCTTGGTGAATATGTCAGCTAATTGATGCTTTGAATCAACAAATTGAATGCAATTATCACCATTATGCACATGATCACGAATAAAATTATGCTTAATTTCAATATGCTTAGCTTGTGAGTGCAGAATTGGATTCTTGGTGAGATTGATTGCGCTGGTGTTGCCACATTGGATTTCCACGTTGTGAGATTGAACACCAAACTCCTTCAGTTGTTGCTTCATCTATAGGATTTGTGCACAGCAACTCCCAAAGGCGACATACTCAGCTTCTGCAGTTGATAGAGCTATAGTGTTTTGTTTCTTGGAGAACCAGGACACTAGCATTGATCCGAGAAGTTGACATGTTCCTGAAGTACTTTTTCTGTCTAATTTACTATCTGCAAGATCAGCATATGTATATCCATGTAATATAAGATCTGAGGTCTTAGGATACCATAGTCCCAAATTAGGATAGGTTCCTATGTATTTAATGATTCTTTTGACAGTAGTAAGGTGTGATTCCTTCGGATCTGATTGGAATATAGCATGCATGCATACACTAAAAATGATGTCATGTCTAGAAGTAGTTAAATATAGTAATGAACCAATCATGCTTCTATAAAGCTTCTGATCAACCTGTATACCCTATTCATCGTTGTCTAGTTTGGATGAAGAAGACATAGACAAATTAGTTTTCTTGCAATTTTCCTGACCAAACTTCTTTACCAATTCAAGAGCATATTTCTCTTGATGTACGAATGTGCTTTGCTTAGTCTGATTGACCTGCAGTCCTAGGAAGAACGTAAGTTCTCCCATCATGCTCATCTCAAATTCATTTTGCATGATCTGAAAGAATTCCTTGCATAGATTTTTGTAAGATGAACCAAATATAATATCATCTACATAAATCTGAATGAGTACAATTTCGTTACCTTCCCTTTTGATAAAAAAAAAGTTGTATCAACTTTACCTTTCACAAAACCTTGGTTGGTAAGGAAATTACTTAACATTTCATACCACGCTCGTGGAGCTTGTTTGAGTCCATAGAGTGCCTTTTTAAGTTTGAACACATGATCTGGACATTTCGGATCTTCAAACCCTAGAGGTTGATCAACATAGACTTCTTCCTTGATATATCCATTCAGGAATGCACTCTTGACATCCATTTGATATAGCTTGAAATCATGACAGCAAGCGTAGGCGAGTAGGAGTCTGATGGATTCAAGTCTCGCTACTGGGGCGTAGGTTTCATCATAGTCGATTCCCTCTTCTTGAGAGTATCCTTTAGCAACAAGTCTTGCCTTGTTCCTGGTTACTTTGCCTTTATCATCCAGTTTGTTCCTGAATACCCATTTGGTTCCAATAACAAGATGATTCCTTGGTCTTGGCACCAATTCCCATACTTCATTGAGTTTGAATTGATGTAACTATTGTTACATAGCTTCAATCCAGCTTTCATCTTCAAGAGCTTCTTCAATTCTTTTGGGTTCGTACTCAGAAACCAAAGCAAATGCATTTATTGCACTTCTTAGTTTGGATATGGTTCTGATTCATTCATTGATGTTTCTAATGACTTGATCTTTAGGATGACTGGATTTGTATTTCCAGTTTTTCTTTGACTCTCCAAGCTCATCTTCGATTGATTCTTCAGTATTTGGATCTTCACAAGGTGTTGCTGGTTGCTTATCTTCCAAGTTCTGAGAAGATTCAGTTGCTTTTTCATCCTCAGATGATGTGTCCTGCTTCTCAGATGATAAGTTCTGATCATTTGACGCTTCATTATCGGTGATGACCGTCTAAGCAGTATACTCATCCTTGAATTTCACATTCATGGATTCTTCAACTGTCTGAGAATTCTTGTTGAAAACTCGATAGGCTTTGCTTGAAGTCGAATATCCCAAGAATACTCCTTCGTCTGATCTTTCATCAAACTTACTCGGCCGATCATTTGAGTTCTTAAGAATGTAGCATTTACAACCAAAAATATGAAAGTATGAAATACTTGGTTTCTTTCCTTTGTAAAGCTCATAAAGGGGTTTTCTCAAGCAATGGTCTAAGAAAAACTCGATTTATAATATAGCAAGCAGTAGAAACAACTTCAGCCCAAAAGTATGATGGTGCTTTACTTTCAATCAAAAGTGTCCATGCCATTTCTTGTAAAGATCTATTCTTTCTTTCAAAAACTTCATTTTGTTGTGGAGTATATGGAGATGAAAAATTGTGTTGAAAACTATTTTGATCACAAAATTCAGCAAAGTAATGATTTTCAAATTCCCCTCAATGATCTGTTTTGATGCTTGAAATGGAATAACCTTTTTCATTTTGAACTTTCTTTGAAAATGTTTCGAAATATGAAAAAACATCACTTTTATGTGCAAGGAAGAACACCGAAGTGATTCTGGCATAATCATCCACAATGACCAAACAATATCTTTTACCTCCAATACTCTGAGTTCGAGTAGGTCCGAAGACATCTATATGTAACAGCTGCAGAGCACGGTCAGTAGATACTTCATTTATAGATTTGTAAGAATTTCTTACTTGTTTTCCCAATATGCAAGCTTCACAATGCTTAGTCCTTTCAAACTTTGCTTATGGAAGACCTCTTACAAGCTTCTTTTTGGAGAGCTTTGATATTTGCTTGAGGCTTATGTGTCCCAGCTTTTTGTGCCAAAGTTCTAGATCGTCTTTAGCAGATAAAAGACATTTCTCTTCCTCAGATGTTGTATCCAATAGGTACATATTACCATGTCTTCGTCCAGTGAACGAAGATTCATTGTCTTCACTTTTACCTGAACACTTATTCTCTGCAAAATAAACTTTATATCCAATATCGCATAATTGGCTTATACTTATAAGATTGAAATTCAAACCATTAATCAATGAAACATCATGGATAAAAAGATTTTCAATCTTCACGGTTCCTTTGCCAATAATTGTTCCCTTGTTATTTCCTCTAAAGGAAACGTTTTCACCATTGAACATCTCAATATTTGTGAACTTTGTTGCATCTCCAGTCATATGTCTGGAACACCCACTATCAAGGTACCATTTATTTTTCCTTTTCATTGGTACCTGCAATGATCAGTAAAATTCAAGTTTTCTTTGGTACCCAAATCTGTTTGGGTCCTTTGGGGATAGCAACATTTATATATCTAAGAATATCTCGAGTAGATCTTTTGATTTTTGAATAATAACTACGAGAGTGTCTAGTATCACCACAGTTTGAACATACATATAAATTTTGACCTTTGAATTTCACAAACTGTTTTCGAAAATGATTTTCGTAAAATCTCTAAGGAGGTCTTCTCCTGATTTTTTCCTTGATAGAAGGAAAATGATTTTCCACGTCTCTTTCTTTTTGAAATCCTAATCCCAATTTATTATAATACGGAACTTGTATATGAAGTATATGCGGTAACGTTTTAGAACCGGTGGAAAATTTCTTATGAATATTCGAGATTTCCTTCCTTAACGAAACATTCCCTTTTCCGAAGATATCTTTTTTCCTTTTTCATAGAATTCTTCTCTGTATCACAAAGATGTCTTTCCTTTCTCAAAGAATTAGTTTTTTTTCTCAAGACTTTCCAATTCCGATTTTAAACGAATATTCTCGTTAGACACAATCAGAATTCTCTTTCAATTGAAAAAATTCCTTTTGGAGAAAACTAATCTTTTATTTTTGAGAAAGATCTTTCTGTTTAAAAACTGTTAATTCCTTTTTCAGTTCAGAAAGTTTCTTAAGAGTGGCTCTATATTCTAAACATAGCTCGTTATAATCAGATACTTCAATAGGAATATTTGAATGAGTTACCTGGAGATCATCATCTGAGTCGGCCATCAGACATATGTTTGCATATTCTTCGTCGCTTTCACATTCAATGTCGCTCCAAGTTTCTGCTTTCAAGGATTTCTTGGATTTTTTATCCTTGCCTTTCTTCTTTAATAGAGGGTAATTTGGTTTGATATGTCCTCTCTTTCTGCATTCATAACAGATGACTTCTTGGCTCTCGCCTTTGGTCTCAGATGATCGTTTCTGATCATATCGTCTGAGATCCTTTTTGTCCTTGAAGTTCCTTCCTTTCTTGGCCATTCTTCTAAATCTTTTGACCATTAGTGCTAGCTCCTCGTCATCTTCGTCTTCTGAATCTGAAACATCTGAATCAGAGTTAGATTTTAATGCAATGGATTTCTTACCTTTTGAGATTGTCTCTTCATTAACTCTTTCTTCCTCGTAGAATTGAAGGGTTCCAATGAGTTCGTCCATAGATAGAGGAGATATCCTTTGAGTCTCTCGAATGAAAGTTTTGACGTTATCCCATTCCTTTGTGAGAGCTCTCAGTAGCTTGTTGACACTCATTGGTTCTGAAATAGGTTGCCCGTGGTATGTAAGACCATTCACTATCTCTGTCAATCTGTCAAATATTTGTTTTACAGTTTCTCCGAGCTTCATCTTGAATGCTTCATATTGGCCGAGAAGAAAATTGACTTTGGTCTCCTTCACTCTGTTTGTTCCTTCATAGGTGATGTAGAGCTTGTCCCAGATCTCTTTCGATGAGGAACAATCTGCAATACGTTTGTATTTAGTAGGAGATAAAGCACTATAAAATGAATAGACAGCTTTTGCATCAAGAGCATCTCTCTTGGCAATTTCGGTGGTTAACAAAGTAGCATTCGGCGTTGGATTGATATCCCCTGCATTTGATGTAGTCGTGGAATTTGCAGCTGGATTCACTCCTCTTTGTACAATATTCCATATTTGAGGATCTTGGCATCTTTGAAATGCTTTGAATTTGTTTTGCCAGTCGCTGTACTCCTTCCCATCAAAATATGGTGGTCTGTTGTTGCTTTCACCTTCGATCCATGTGGGAGAAAAATCGCTAGCCATGAAAATCGTTAGCTCAGAAGTAAAAACACTTCACAAAATATGAGCACTAGGCTCTGATACCAATTGTTATGCCTAGCGTTATCACCTAGAGGGGGTAAATAGATGATTATAGTCAAATTTAAAAGTTTTTCGTAGAATATCAATTGCATAGACGTTTTTATATCGTCTTAGATGATGGCAACACAGTATAACAATATAAACAGTTCGTGTGCAGTTCTACTATCACAGTTCATATAATATGATCAGAGTATAGATAGAGAAGACTACACATATGGTTTATAGTGGTTCGGCTTTGGTTAAGCCTACATCCACTTCTTTGTCTATCAGCCAATTGGCTGGATTCCACTAGTAAACTGCTCGAGAGGTTACAACTTAGTGATCTCCTTGACTCGCAGGATACCCCACCTAGCGCTCAACACTCTTGTTTATACCTCCTCACAATTACAATGGATGAGTCAAGAAGTGTATATGAAATGAAGTACTCTCGATCTAAGAATTATAAAGACTTTTCCCTCTTAACGTCGATCTTTTTGTCCCTTCGACCTTGAGATGTCTTGTATACTCATCCGCCTCCAATCTACCCGTTGTAAGGCTTCCAAAAGACGTCTCTCCAAAACTTCCCGTTTGGACAAGGCATACCAAAAGAAGATCTCGTAGCCGTTGGGGATCGCCAAAGGAAAGTCTTCCCCGTTCGGATCAAATCATCTATACAATTATGATCTTGGGTTTCTATAGATGATTTCACTCACTTGGAAAGTCATATGTTTGTCTCCTTGATTTCACATCATTGATTGATCTCTATCCCCGAGAATCCTCAAGAATGATCCAGCTCGATTGTATCCGTTGTAGTATTTCAAATAAGCGCATTTGAAAGTTCTCTTCAAGTTCTGATTACTGCACGTGAATACTCCACTCAGAGCTTGAGCATCAGTCCAACGTCTGAGCTATCCCCGTTCAACGTCTGTGTTATCCCCACTCAACGTCTGAGCTCCAACCAGCATCTGAGTCCCTCAGAAATTCCATCTGAGCAAAACCTTTTGACAGATTCAATCTTGTGCATCCCTGCACCAATGGATAATCTGCAAAACAAGTATTCCACGGCATTATCTCGAAAACGTAAGAGTACTTGGATTGTTTTGTCAACTTTAAAATCACCTAAAGGTTTTTCTCAACACCTGCTGAATGTCAGGGTCGGAGAAACTAAAGGCCATACAAAAAGCAACACCAAAGCCCTAACAAAAGCCTATATCTAAGTGGTCACCAAAAGACCCACAACTCCTAAGACTACTAGTCTGCGCTGCTAGCCTCGTCTTCGTCTTCGTCTTCATCTTCGTCGGGGTCGTAATCCAAAGAGCTCTCAGATCGCACCTCTAGGGAATCGTCATCCTCGTCGCTCTTAGAAGCAGATAATTCTATAACATCGATATCCTCCTCAGGTGTCGGGGTCTTCTTAGGAACGTTCCTCTAACCAACTACCGAAACCTCGACCTCGACCTCATCGCGGATAGGATGACACCAATCGAGCACTACTCCTCTAGGGACTTCGGTAGGCTTCAATGGTCTTGTGGTACTATCCCCGACTCATCAAAACCAAGCCTCATAGCGGTGAGGCTTCTAATGCTCCACTCTATCTTTGACCCATATTGTAGTACCCTTCTTAACATATACTACACCCTGACTGTCATGCCCCGAACCCGGCGAGCACGCGAGCATCCCATGTGGCATCCCCCGTTTGCTATATTCCTAATGATCAAGGATTTGGAACCCCATTGTATTGGGTTTAAGCAAGGTGGTCAAGTTATGTCAAGGTGACATACGTGAAAGTGGGTTAGGAAATTACCAAGGAATTGATTAATTTTGGGATTGTCATGGCTCAAGTGATATTATGAGAAAATGGTCGAGTACATTGAAGAATATGATGGATAGAAATTCAAGTTTCATTGACCAATTTTCCATCAAATAGAGTTGATGAGATATTAGGGAAAATAAATTGAGGAATTTCAAGTCAAGGGATTATAAAGCATTGGTTGAGATTTATAGTTCTAAGATCAAATTATTATCAAGTGGAAATCAATGAGGAAATTGGAGAATTAATTGGATTTATACCATGGCCGAATATATGAAGAAAATCGCCACCATTGAAATTATCTTGGGGAGCAAGGAAATGAATAAATGGCCGATGGATCAAGAGCTCGTGGAGATTAAAATGAGCATGGTTGTGTGATTTAATTTCCCTAACCTTGGAGAGCAAGGAATTTTCGGACAATGGGGGTAGAGACACTTGGCAAGACTAACCCATGCGCGTGAAGAGGGATTGGCCAAATGGTATTGGGAATTAGCAAGGAAAGATGGACAATCATTGACTCAATGTTCAATCAAGATCTTGTGATGGATAACAAACCAATAAGGGTAGTGACAAGTGGCAATGCCATTCCTCATGCATGAAATGTGATTGGCTAAAACTACCTAGGGAACTAACAAAGGAATGTGATTCAATCATTGGTCCAAAATCACATCAAGGTCTTATCAATGATAATCAACCAATGGGGGTAATGCAAGATGGCATCATCAATTTGTATGCATGAAAATTGATTGGATGAGCAACCTTGGGAATAAGCAAACCTTTGTATTGGACATTTGACCACTTGGGGTAGTGCAAAGTGGCACATGCTTATATGAGAAATCCTCATATCATGGGATGTGAGACAAGTGTCAAAGTCAAGAACGTTTTAAGACATGCAAGAGGACATTTGTGGGAGCTTCATTGGCCTTAATGCAAGGTGGATTTACATAAAAAATGGCCACGATCCGAGAGCCCGTATTTCCGTTTTTCAGCGCTCGTCAAAATTAAAACGGCTCGTTCGAAGTCGTCCGGAGTCCAAATTGAGCTCCGTTTTCTCCCACGCGACCGTAAGATCATGAAGTATATGAATCTGATGTCTTTTCATCAAGGAAGTGGGCGAAAAATTGCCAGTATATACGAGAGTGAACCTGGACGTGATGAGAGGGGCAGATTCAAAGGCAATTGCATGTTCTACAAGTGTCAAGGAAGGTTAGGCCATTTGGCACAGATGCAAAAAGGGTGTGTGATAATGGGACAAGTGGCGTGCTAAGAGAGGGAAGGAAAGGTTGGAAAATGCAAGCCTAAGAAATTAGGACAAGTGGCATGAGAAGAAAAGGTGAACATGCATGCTAGGGAGTCGATGGCAAGTGGCAAACATGCATGAAGCTAAAATTACATGTCCACCAAGTGGCGATCCAAGAAATGCATGTCTTACAAGTGTCAAGCAAGAGAGGGTAATGTGGCAAGTGGAGATAGCTATAAGGATGCATGAAGAGCAAGTGGCATGCATGCGAGATAAATAGGCCAAATGGCGGCTTAGCTTGCCGCATGTCCGCCAAGTGTCACGCGACTTGGTCCCCAAGTTGTCATAAAACTTGGTGACCACTCTTCCCTCAACTATAAATAGATGGCCTTAGAAATTAATTAAGGTTTTAAGCTCATTTTCCTCCTTAGACCGATCGAGAGAGTGAGAGAGAGAGAGATCGAGAGAGGGAAGAGCTAGTCGGCGTCCACTGAGAGGATTAGAGTGCTTGCAAGAGAGTCTGAGCAGCTTCACGACTTCAAAAAGGCAAGAGATTCCTTCAATCTTGCTATAGGATAGATGTTCATTATGTTGTTGCCATGCTAGGGAGTTTGGATTAGGTTTTAGATCAAGAAACCCAATCTGTGGAATACGGATCTAGACTATGCTTACTAGGTTGTGAATTTTTTCGAGCCTTGTGTGATGAGAATCTAACCAAATTTCCTTCACAAAACTTGTTTATCACGCCCTTGGCTATAACTTAATTTAATTTCATAATTTTTGGATTTGAGATGATATTTATAATTCCCTTAGAACCACACGGGCTTAACCTGTTTCTGGCGAGCTTAGCCGAGACCCCTACCAGTTCGTGAATTTACACCAATTTGTGGATAATTATTTAGACCAACTTCCCTTCATGAAAGTTTAAGAGAACATCTTGTGTTATAACATATAAAATTTTGGGATTTTTATGATATGTCTAACCCCACGAAACAAAGATATTTCTGTGAAGTTGCCACCGATTTACTGAATGTCAGATTTCCTCTAGAATGCATGAATTACTGCAATTTTTCTAGATGGGATCAATTCACGATTTCTTGACACAATGTTCCTCAAGGTCTTAAGTACAACGTGGTGAGATTTGGAAATTTTAGGAGCTCATTTGCCTTTTTTTTAAAAACTAATTCTATTCGGGTATAATGAAGATCAGATTTTCGGGTCTGAGTTAGCTTTGGAAATGGACGATTAGAATTAAGTTTATGAGGAAATGAAATGGAGAAGTTAAGGAATATCTCTTGTGGATCTTTAGACTAATTTGTGATGAATTTCCTTGATGAAATTGTGAATTTATGGATCAAGAACATGGTTGACCCGATAGCTTCAATTGGATATTCTCTTGGTCTTGATAATTCAATTCTCATGTGTTTTGCTTGATTAAATTCAATGCTGTGATTTTTCCATGTACTTGTCATTGTGGACATTGACATTGGTATGTTGGCTTTGCAATTGAGATATTGCCTGCGAGAATTGAGATTGTGAATCATGTGAATTCATAGCCAAGCATACATTGTACATGGAACGATATCGATGAGATATGAGGAGTTATTTCTCTTCAGTGCACTGAATCGAGTTGACGCCCCTGGGCTGTGTGCGGGGATTTATACGTACTTGACGACCCTGTGCTGTGTGCTGGGTAGAGTCGTACCATGCGTCGCGAAGCCCCAGAGAGTGGGATTGCAAGGTGGAACGCTTTGCAATGGTGTAAATGAACGAAGAGCACGTCATTGCATATTGCATTGGCATTCTTATGGCTTCACATTCATCTTGGCTGTTGATCGTTGATTGATATTGTTACGTGATTATATGTCTCGATTATATGATGTCCACTTAGTTTGTTTTAGGGAGTCTTAGAACCCCTATGGTGGGGTTTAATGTTTTTCTTGCTAACCGTCGCGCTAACCCACGTTGTGGGAACATTATTCAGATTAGGAGATATGACAGCTGGGCATTGGGTTGGTATCGAAGTTGGAGGCTAGAAGGTACCTGGGATGCCACATCCCACCTCCGCCGTTACCTTTGATTATCTCCCAGGAACCAACGGCCATTAAAATAAAGACATATAAGAAGCATGCACGCGAAAGCGATGACAACTCCATAAAAACAACTCAAGTGAGATGACTTAGGACAAGAAAGGGATACACTTCTCATTAAAGGCAAGTTAGGTACAATTCTAACTACAAAGAATATACAGTCTCTAAGGTCTTAATCAAATTAAATCTTCACATCCTCCAAAAGTTTCTTCCAATGCCAGTCCATGGCAGGCTCATGTCTCCATCGTCTAGGACCTGAAAATGTTGTCCCACGACGGGGTGAGATATATAATCCCAGTAAGTCAAACCTAACCCTAAACTAGACTGCCAGTACCTCCAGACGTTTTGGAAAATAGGGTATTTTGGAATTAAAAACTTTGGCATGGTAAAACGGGGTACTTTCCAAAACATGGCATTTCAGTACTTTCAATACAGCTTGACTCAGTCAAGAAAAATCACGACAACTCTAAGCTTCGAACAATGGCAGGGTTTTCAATCAAAAGCAAATATTCGACGCCATCTAAAAAATGACGATATTTCAAATGACATTTCATGAATTTCCAGAAAACATATCATTTTCTATCACGCCCTTCCAAGGCCATTTTTATCACATGAGGCAGACATGAAACTCGCAAGACAACTTTCATTCTTGAGGCAAATTATTCAAATCATGAGGCATTTTCGTTTTCTCAAAACCCAGTCTTTGAATTTCCCCAACAACAAGTCTTTCCATTTCCGCCCATCCTGGGTCGCCCACTTTAGGGCTGTGAGATGATTCGGTCTCCATATGACCCGTTGGTACATATGAGACTCTCACGTTCGGACCTAGAGATGATTCAGTCACCATACGACTCTCGACGCCCATTTTCAATTGAGATGAATCACGTCAGTATGGGACTCTCTAGCCGCACGACCTCGTCAGCTCAAATGGGAGTAACTCCCTCCCAATACGTTGGCCAAATTATAAATTTCTTGGCGATCCCATACGCCATTGGCAATCCCACACGCCAGCGCACTTATAATTTTTCCCGGTGATCCCACACGCCAGTGCACTTATGATTTCCTCAGCAATCCCACACGCCATTTATTTATAAAATTTCCAATTATAAAGTAGCCTCAAATTTTCGTTCAAAGAAAATAATTCATGCCTCATAATACTTCATTCAATAACAACTCATGAAATCAAGCAGTTCATCGCCTACTCGAGGCATTCATTTCAAACGTCCCTCACTGGACAAAACACGTTCTACGTTACGAAATTCCCATTAAGAAAACAAGCATCATTCAGCCATTTTCTCAAAACTCAAGCTTGACATCAATCACGGTTTCAAAATCTCCATTAGAGACTTGATTAGTCATACATGCCCCTCATTACACTCAATTAAAACAGGAATTTTTATAAAACATGCCAAGAAGTTCAACCACATTCCACTACCAGATTAGGACTTTTCAAAATCACCTTGATTTCATAGTTCCTCATGCCACAAATCAATCAAGCACAACTTGCCAAAACATGGCAGATTTGTTTCCTCGCGCCTCTCACAAAATCAGTCCATAAAACCTTTCACTCCAACTCAAAGCTTCATCCTTTAGTAACCTAACATCCTAATAAAGGTTTAGGAATAACTTACCTCAAGCAATTAGCAAAAATCCACACCAAACGAGCCTTCTCAATCCTCAAGATCACAGTTAAATGAGAACCGCGTGCCGTCCTAGGAAGTTCATCAATGTTGAGTCAAAATCCACTCAATTTTGGATTAGAAACAATCGAACTTCACTTTCAATAAACCATTCTCTCGATCACCAATCAAATGGCAACCCAGGATGCCTTAACAATTGATCAAATACACGTTGACATCACCATGAACCCTTTATGTATTCGGTTCAAATAGAAACTTATAGGGCAGAATATAACTCGAAGGTTTCGCGCCCAAATTAGTCCTTAAATCACTTTTAAATCCCAATCCACTTCACATACTTTCCACTAATACCTTAATCAATATTATATGTAGTCCCTTGAGTCAATTTGAAGTCAAAACACTCTTATATCAGCCCCCAACAGAATCGGTACACAAAGAACATCATCCAAAACAGAACCGATTTTGTGTTCCAACCGCTCAATCGAGCCATGAATCAATTCTAATCCCCAATCCTTAAATAATCAACTTGCTAAGACCTTCCTTTATGGGTTTAGGAAGCTCACCGTGAGATTTAAAGCGGATTGATACCCCAAAGACGTCGAAACAGCCCGATCTCTTCAAAGTCAGAATCTGTCCATTTTTGTACCACCCATAATCAGCCATAAAACTCATTCTAAAATCATCTATTTGCAGCCATAAACAATCTGAACATAATACTAGATGTTATGAAGCTTTCCTAAAAAATTTGAGGTTATTTGGAATTTCTAAGAGCTAGAACCAACATTTCTCCTCAGCTAGCGCAGAATCCGTCCGCTTTTCTTCCACAAATCACCATAAATCAACCAGACCTCCAAAAATCATGAAACTAACGAAAAAATATCAAGGACATCTTGAACTAACTTGTGATTGTCGGCTCACCTCAAATAGCCACTAGGAAGGGCCACTCGAGCTGACCGAACAGCAGGGTCAGAAATTATTTTTCTGGGCAGTTTTCTGTTAGGTGAAGATGAAGAGGAAAATGAAGGATTTGGCAAGGAGTGAGGGTGGTCGACTAGCTGAAGATAAGGAGGTTGTCCATCAAATAATTGGTGCCATTTTGTCAAGATCACAATTAATGGCAATTAATGCTTGTTTTAACCATAGGATGACACTTGGCAATCTCCCATTGGTTGCTTCATTGACTTTGACTTCCATTGACTTTCCTTGCCTTCTTCTCCAAGAATTTTCAGCAGCCTCTAGGGATGGGTAAAACGACCATTTTGACCTTCTTGAGTTCTTTAGGCATGTGCAAATGGTCTAGGGGCAAAACGGTCTTTTCGCATTTTCAGTCCAAACTTCACTTTTCCAATTCGAAATCACCATTTGGCGAGACATTGTCAAATTCCTACTCATAATTGGAATTCTATATTTCCAATTACCAATTTTGAGCTTCCATTTCTTGATCATTCGTCCGTCGATCGTAATTCCAGTTTGTCTCGAACTAACGGGCGGCTTTTGCTAACATTACGCATGTCGACTCTGTGATTCTCATCACATTGATGATAACTCAAGTTATGGCAGCTCTGGTTATCATGTAATTGCGAGGGTTCATCGCTAGTTCCGACAGCTTTGATCGTCATAGTTCGATTTAGGAAAATTTGCAAATTATACATTGGTTAAGCGGCTTCACCCACGATCCAATCGTATAACGCTAGCATTGTATTCCTTAATCGTCATCTGATCGGCCTCATTGGATCTAAATGTTCCCTCGACAATCCTTATGGTCAAAGTGTCATTTCCTTTTTCGAGTTTCCTAGGTCCACGTACCTTGTCATGCGTTAGCCTTTCCCTTTTGGTCCGTTTACTCAAGATTGATCAGATTTGAGCGAGACAAGACTGAAATACATCGTGAGGTACATTCACATTCAACAGCCTCAAAATGGCAGGAAATTCAGAATGTCACAATTCTTCCCCTCTTAAAGAAATTTCATCCTTGAAATTTGCCACTTTCCAATTATCCAATCTCATGGGGTATCGACGCCTCATCGCATCCTCACTCTCCAAAGTAGATCCTCCCATTACTTGATGTTCCCACTTGTCTCTTTTTTTTTTTTTTACAAAAGTCATATTCCTCCAGGACTTATTTTCCTCAGTCCTTAACCTGTACTTGCTTTTCACTATTCTCTTTAGACATTCATGATATCTGTCGGTGATACACCTTCGAGCACTCAAATCCTCCGTTCAATTTGCCTATTAGTCCGAGGATAACGCGTGCATCACACTACAGCCTTGCTTTTGAAATTCCCAGTCGAAAGGCTTTTCCAAAACGTCACCTTAAATTCATGTTCTTTACCTCTCACAATCATTACCAGATCGTCATGAAAACGTACTCGTTGGCGCCTTTACCATTTGGCATAATCATCCAATTCCAATATCTTTTTCGTATCGTCAAGGACGCACAATTTCCATTAGCTTACCCTCGATCGTCCAAATCAAACCGTAACCTCTTGACTTCTCTGGCAACTCATGATTGAGTTCTTAATAGCTCTTCCTTGATTACATTCGAGATCTTCCAATGACCAATTTAATCCATCAACTCGTAAAGGGTATGCCTTCCCCTCAATTCCCTTAGAGCAATCAACATTTCCAACTCTTGCATTTCACACAGTTACGAGGTCTTTCTTTACACGAGCAACGCTCCCGTATCCGTAAATAAATTCATCCGTCGGCGTTGCTTCTCATCAATTCCTTTCGGGAAACCACTACCTTATTCTTTTGTGGTAGATATAGACTTGAAATCTTCTTCCATCCAAACAATGTTTCCCAAACTTTGTCGCGAGGACATTCGCAAACCAACTCCAATCACATAGTAGGCGTTCCAACTGATATGGCCGTACTATCACAGCGTACATACAATGCTTACTTTAGATCACCTTGTTACGCCTCAAATTCCCTTCTTACGCCACATCATTATGATTCTCTCGACTCTTTCGATTCCCAATAGGAACGTCATTCACAACGCAGTCGTCAACTTGATTTAAGCCCTCGAAAACTCATCACGTTCATTCATACATTCATGTTACATCTCGTCCTTAGTCCATTTCATCAATGGAACAATTCTGGTGGGGAATCTTTCCGCGATCCATCTGTAACAATTCACCAATCTCACGAAATATCAACTTCCAGCAACCCACGTCGACTCTAGTCGATTCATCACTTATTTCATCTTAAGTGCTCCACAAGGACTTCATTTCTCATAAATTTCACAACTAAGGAATCTTACCTCATCAGACCCATAGATCGTGTTCTTCGCAATTAGCATACAACGAGCATCTCTTTAGAGTCCATATGTTACTCTCGAAGGTCATTCACATTTCTCATGACTCCTTAAATGAGTCCACTCATCGTCTCTCTAGACGGTAACAATCAATCCAAGTACTTCTTAGATACTCCATCCGACGGTTATCCATTTCATCCATTTAACCGAACGTTGACATTATCTCGGAATTCAACGCTGTCCATAGGACAGTTTCTCGGACTTCACTTCTGGGAATCATTCAAGTTCTGCGTCTTCCTTTTCAGTCCAGACGCCCTATCTTAATTCCAAGACAATTCGGATTTTCTCTTCCTTTCACACTAGGGTCTTTTACCCTAGGAAAGAAACTATATAATTCAGTGGCATTCTTTTACTTCGAATCCACTTAGTCCTTTCCATTCCTTCGAGTGTCAATCTTGGGGTCTGTGCTAACGGTTGTACCTCCACTCCAAAATTCATATTTCACCATATCTGACACTCTTCTTCCAGTGACAGAGTCACCTGTAGTGACAAAATTCTAAGGAGTCGAGGTTCTTCCTTGGTCTCCACAAATTCTCGTATCGAATACTCAATTCGACTACCTCGAGTCACTTTGTAATTACACTCTAAGCGCTCTTTTTTGCTTACTCAACCATTCACTAGAATTACGAACATCCAGGACTATCAAGTCCATTCATTTTCCCCTCCCTCAACGACCATCTCATGGTCCAATCGCTCTTTCAGAACGACACCCTACTCTTAAGGGGTGATAGCACACAATACCACTTCTTGTGGTCTCGATTCGCCCTCAATCAATCTCATAGAATCATCAATGTCAAACAACTGACATAACTCTTTTCTCAACTTTCCCCACGACGGAAGGAACGACATGCCAGTCTCTCATTACAAGACTCACGCCAAGGTAAAAGCCGTTTCTTGCAAGCACTTCCATGTTCCAGAATGAACATCCCATTGCTCGTAATCCATGAGCAGGAGTTCTTTTATTCACATATCTTCCGATCATTCACTTCTCTTACTGAGTCTCATTACCATTCTTCAAAGTCAGGAATAATCACTAGCCATAAGGCTTTTAAAGTTCATTCCTTCATCAGACTCAGTCAATCTCAACTTTATACATAGCCTCACAAACTTTTCAAAACTCTCGCTATTCATGTCCACGTTTCCACTTTGGAAATGAGTAGTCTTATGATTACCTTTCTCGTGACTTCTATCACTTAACTCATTAACACTAGCATCAGTCGTCTCAGCGACTTAGGTACAAGGGTAGCTTCCTCTCGAGCTTGTCTACCCATCAAATTTCCCCATTTCTATTTAAGTTCTCATGACCCCCTTATTACACTTGGGTTTCGTACGATCAACAAAATCGAGCCATACTTTCTTCCAGTACTCATACTACGGTCGCTCGATTTTACTCAACTCTCATGATCCATCTCAATGCTTGGATCTTCTCGTATCTCGCATATACGAGCCAAGTGCTCCTCTAGCTACCGTACTCTAGTCTTTCAACCTTATTAGGTTCTCATATCACTTGAACCACTATGATTCCCTCCATGAATCTAAGACTTAAGCCATATACTCAAGTCTAGCAGTCTCCAGCTGCTCATCTCATCATTCATCACCAGTAATCAACTATCCAATGGTTCCCAAACAACTCTCAATCGGTTGTCTATTATCCAAGGATTCCAAGTAATCCTTAACAATCACTAGGCAAAATCTCAAGTCATAATTCATTGGGTCAAGTGCTTACACTTTAAGTCCAGACGTATCTGTGACTTAGAAAAAACTCACCAGGCCATCACAATTTCACAAGATACCAGTCAAACGGCACTCAAGGCCAAAACTCGCCATACAGGCCAAACACAAGCGTTAATTTTTATTTTCAATCAACACCCACTGCCATGTACGAAGCTTCTAACCATGCCAATCACATGCGCATTACAAATGCCATGCGATTTTGAAAGTTGACCTTGAGTATCACTTTAGTGCAATACATCTCTTAACCAAAATCAGACTCAACTCGATACCTAGACTCTCTCTTTCAATTTATGACTTGGGTCATTCCTGCCTCATTGCTATCTTAGAAGCCTGCCAGGAGCCGCTCCTTGTCCGAACCTCTCTGTCCCGGCCTACACTCTCCGCCCTCGTCAAACCTGGTCGTTGCAGGTTGTCCCAAGACATATATCTATAAGGAGAGTCCTGTTCCACACGTCCCATAACATGCTTCATTACAGTTTGTAGGTAACCCATCAGCTCGTCCCATACCAAGCGACGGTTTATCAAGTCTAATAATGATAAGCTCATGCATTCACCTTCCTCAACTGTCATTTTAATGCCATAAACAAATGCAATGAATGATCGTCCTCAATACTCTCCATATCACATTCGTTCTCAGATCAATACCTTATCCATGGAGGTTTCTAATTCCACAAATGACCATCCATCTCGCAGATCAATTGCCTATGTTCAATCATATACCTCAAGGCTACAATTATGATCATAAGATCCAATCGACCCTTTACTCATAGGCAATCCTCATTAACCTCAAATATAATTGCAACCTCAAAATCATGCTTATAGCTTACTCCCTTATGAACCTCAATCATATCTCCACCCAAAATCATCAATCGAAATTGCTAACCATTAAAATATAACTCAACTTCAAGCCTATAATCCCCATGATTCAGTAATCAATACTTAATCCTAAGGGTCTTACTATCTAATTGTCCTCAAGTCATCACTCCATATCACTCCAAACCTCAATCACATTGGATCGAGCTAACCTTGCTCTGATACCACTTAAACAGGGATGTCACGCCCCGAACCCGGCGAGCACGCGAGCATCCCACCTCCGTCGTTACCTTTGATTATCTCCCAGGAACCAACGGCCATTAAAATAAAGACCTATATGAAGCATGCACGCGAAAGCGATGACAACTCCATATAAACAACTCAAGTGAGATGACTTAGGACAAGAAAGGGATACACTTCTCATTAAAGGCAAGTTAGGTACAATTCTAACTACAAAGAATAAACAGTCTCTAAGGTCTTAATCAAATTAAATCTTCACATCCTCCATGTCGCCACCCGTCTGAAGCGGACGCGGCTAATGGATTACCGATCGCGGGCCTTCCCTCGCACAAGGGTGCAGATCGCGGGCTTTGGATCGGCGCGGGCCCTCCCAGGCCCATACCAAATCGCGGCGGGAGTATTTTTCAAAGGGATTCGACGATAACAGTCGATCGCTTTCGACCTTAGTGTGGTCGTGGTGGCATGTGCAACTTGTGCATGCATTTGGAGTCGCCACCGGTCTTTCTTGGAGGGTAGACCGGAAACCTTATTGACCGATTGGGAGAGATCGATCAATTCTGCGGAACCAGAGATTTTGAGTTCGGAGACTTGGTTACGTTGATGTCATTACCAACGCCCTTTCGGTACCTAACGCGAGTGATTTTCCCTAACTAGGATTTCATGCAGGCGCAATTTTGGGTGAGGTAAGTCTGACTTTGCACATTAACCAGTTTAACATGCTCACGTAATCATAATAAATAAATAGATGCCAATCACATAAACATCTATCCTACGTGGTGATCATGGAATTATGATTTAATGGGTCTCGAGCCAATGAGACCACATTTAATTATTTTAATATTTTAATAACGGAGAGCCGCTCTTCGCTTCTTCTTGGTTTCTTGAACTCTTCAAGAATCGGGCCCCAAAGAGCTCGCCGACTTAAAAGGCTCCTCCACGTAATCCTCGTAGCATTTACATCAACAATTGACTATGCTAAAAATAAAGATTACATGAAAAATAAAACGAGTACGCAGCCTCCATTTAATAATTACAACCCCAAATATATAAGTAATCACCATACATTCATACATACATCAATCACATTGATTAGGGATTTTTCCATGATCACCACCCTTCCACGTAAGTAATAAATTCACAATTTAAAACTTAGGAAGGCACAATAAAAATTCTACGTTGAATCATATTCAGAATTTTTACGTAAAATAAGATAGCCATAAATTTTCGATTCAAAATTGATTTAGTCTCAATTTTTGCTACGTTGATTAATTTATCATATAAAATAATCAACCTCCATTAGCCATGTAAGACGAACAATTCGTTAATACATATTGGCCATAGTATTGCAAAAATTGCAAAAAATCAATTAAATGCACGAAAACACCTAAGGATCGGCTCTGATACCACTGTTGGGATCCACGTAACACGTAGCGGAAATAAATAACAACCCATACATGTATCTCCAGAGGCGTACTTCGTGCATTTCAATCGAAAAAAAATCACAAAGCCTCAAAGGGAGTAAATGGATTACCTCTCGTAGCGTGCTTGAACGGAGGTGTCGGTTCGATGTTCTTCGATCTCAGCCTCCACAAGTGTTAGGCATCTAGTTCGGACACACCACCAATTGACGAACGGGGATACGACTAATAACTTCACAACAATTGTGCTAGCAATATGCGGAATCAATATTCCGAACATAGTATATTTTGCTTACTCAAGATTATGAGAATATAGAGAGTGTTTGTGTTCTTCTCTCTAAGCTCTCAAAAATTTGCACACTCTACAAAATGTCTCTCCCTTCGACCTCAAAACTCTTGCCATCCTTTTATAGCCAAAAATACCTTCCAATAAATTGTATTTAAAAATAGCACTAACAATTATAAATTCTATCTAAAAATAGCACTCACAAATAAATGACATTTAAAAATAGCACTAACAATAGCACTCACAATTTATAATACAAAAATGCTATTTAAAAATAGCACTAACAATAGCACTCACAATTTATAATACAAAAATGTTATTTAAAAATAGCACTAACAATTATAAATTCTATCTAATAATAGCACTCACAATTTATGATAAATAAATGACATTTAAAAATAGCACTAACAATAGCACTCACAATTTATAATACAAAAATGCTATTTAAAAATAGCACTAACAATAGCACTCACAATTTATAATACAAAAATATTATTTAAAATAGCACTAACAATAGCACTCACAATACAAAAATGCTATTAAAAAAGCATTAACAAAGGTGTTAAAAATAATAACCATTATTATTATTACAAGAGTTAAAGAGGTTACCAAACAGTACAAATACACATAACATATAAATACGTATGACGTATAAATACGTAGAGCATACGTATACATCCGTGAAACCGGGGACTAATTGAAACAAAAATGTGCAATTAAGCCCTTTTGGTAAAAATTGATTAAATTAGAGGGCAAATTGACCCAATTGCACTTCGAGACTTTAGAATCCAATGTCATAGCTTAGAAAAGTGAGAATTGAAAATTAAAAGACTCGAAAAGGAATTTTTTAGGCACGGTTCGGGTTTGTGTTTGTGAAGGAACATAGTGATCCGAGCCGAATTTTGAGATTTAAAGTGACACACTTGAAGAGGAAAATAAAACAAAATTATTGAATATTTTTGTGTATTTTGCTGACCACGGATGGTATTTTTCTGATTTTTTTTGGTATTTTTAATAATTAAATAAATTCGAAAAACTATTAAAAATTACGAAAAATATTTTTTGTTCAAAATTGGTTCTTGAGGCTAGGCCAATGCTTCCAAAGTTGATTTTGCAATTTTATGATTTTGTTTGCTATTTTTAATTAATTTTTTAAAAAATGAAAATCACAATAATAGATTGGTCAAAAATCAGGTGTCAACAGCTGCCCCTCTTTGAGAGGAATCTCGTTAGAGGTTTCTCTCAAAGATAAGATGGCACCTGATTCCTAACCGACTCAACCGGGAAAATGAAAGAAAAAATGCTATGACATCGGATCCTTAAGACTCTTGATAAAGCTCGAATTAATCCTCGGTTTGCTCTAACAATTTGAACATGGGCCGGAGTGAGAGAGGCTTACCTGAAGCTCACCTGTCGGATGTTGCCGGTTGCGAAGACTTTCAAGAAGATGCCTATGACTCGTCATTCAGAATATCCTAGGGAGATTAAGCTCTGACCTGTATGGTAGGTCATACCATGATGGGATTCCTAACTGGTAGGAACCTAAGGAAGGCGTATCCCACTCTTTGGGATTTGCCAAGAAGTTTGATCTGTATGGTGGATCGGACATTTGTGTTAATCCTTACGGCGGTATTTACCAATGAGTTGACCCTTATGGCGGTTTCTACCTTATTTGACCCTTATGGCGGTATCTACCGTCAAGTTTAGTTTGACCCTTATGGCGGCTTCTACTTTTGGCTGACCCTTCAGGCGGTTTCTACCTTGAGTTGACCCTTCAGGCGGTTTCTACCTTTGGTTGACCCTTCAGGCGATTTCTACCTTGAGTTGACCCTTCAGGCGGTTTCTACCATTGGTTGACCCTTCAGGCGGTTTCTACCTTGAGTTGACCCTTCAGGCGGTTTCTACCATTGGTTGACCCTTCAAGCGGTTTCTACCTTGAGTTGACCCTTCAGGCGGTTTCTACCATTGGTTGACCCTTCAGGCGGTTTCTACCTTGAGTTGACCCTTCAGGCGGTTTCTACCATTGGTTGACCCTTCAAGCGGTTTCTACCTTGAGTTGACCCTTCAGGCGGTTTCTACCATTGGTTGACCCTTCAGGCGGTTTCTACCTTGAGTTGACCCTTCAGGCGGTATCTACCATTGGTTGACCCTTCAGGCGATTTCTACCTTGAGTTGACCCTTCAGGCGGTATCTACCATGTGTTGACCCTTCAGGCGGTATCTACCATCATTTTGACCCTTCAGGCGGTATCTACCTTGTGTTGACCCTTCAGGCGGTTTCTACCATGGGTTTGACCCTTCAGGCGGTATCTACCATATATTGACCCTTCAGGCGGTTTCTACCATGGTTTGACCCTTCAGGCGGTATCTACCTTGTGTTGACCCTTCAGGCGGTATCTACCATCATTTTGACCCTTCAGGCGGTATCTACCTTGTGTTGACCCTTCAGGCGGTTTCTACCATGGGTTTGACCCTTTAGGCGGTATCTACCATATATTGACCCTTCAGGCGGTTTCTACCATGGTTTGACCCTTCAGGCGGTATCTACCTTGTGTTGACCCTTCAGGCGGTATCTACCATCATTTTGACCCTTCAGGCGGTATCTACCTTGTGTTGACCCTTCAGGCGGTTTCTACCATGGGTTTGACCCTTCAGGCGGTATCTACCATCATTTTGACCCTTCAGGCGGTATCTACCTTGTGTTGACCCTTCAGGCGGTTTCTACCATGGGTTTGACCCTTCAGGCGGTATCTACCATATATTGACCCTTCAGGCGGTTTCTACCATGGTTTGACCCTTCAGGCGGTATCTACCTTGTGTTGACCCTTTAGGCGGTATCTACCATCATTTTGACCCTTCAGGCGGTATCTACCTTGTGTTGACCCTTCAGGCGGTTTCTACCATGGGTTTGACCCTTCAGGCGGTATCTACCATATATTGACCCTTCAGGCGGTTTCTACCATTGTTTTGACCCTTCAGGCGGTTTCTACCTTGTGTTGCTTTGAAAAGGGGTCTCATGACGAGGGTTCTCCACGTCCGATGAGACTGCCTAAATTTTGAGAAGGGGTCTCATGACGAGGGTTCTCCACGTCCGATGAGACTGCCTGAATTTTGAAAAGGGGTCTCATGACGAGGGTTCTCCACGTCCGATGAGACTGCTTGATTTTTGAAAAAGGGTCCCGGGATGAGGGTTCTCCACGTCTGCTGGGATTGGTTGATTTTTTGGAAAGAGGTCTCATGACGAGGGTTCTCCATGTCCGATGAGACTGCCTGAATTTTGAAAATGGGTCTCATGACGAGGGTTCTCCACGTCCGATGAAACTGTTTGATATTTTTGAAAAGGGGTCACATCCTCACCCCTTCTTTTGAAAGATCCCAAAATTTGTCGGGAATTCAGTTTTGAAGCAGTGAAAGATTTTATTTTGACAAAGTTTCACTTGGGTCTGTTGAGGCGACATTCTGGGGGGCTGGGTTCTCCAGGTATCCTGCAGAAAGTTCAAACCTGTGTGCTCCACTCTACGGAGCAAATGTTTTTCTGGGATTTGGGGTTTCCAAGAATCCTGCAGAAGTTCGAGCCTGAAAGATTTTTCTTCACCAAGAAAACGTTAGTAATCTTTGGGAAGGCCACGGCTGTCCATTTGACAAAACCGTATGATTTAAGTTTTAATCATGAAATGTGCATTTTGATGCTGGAGGTTATCCAAAGCATTCTTGCAACATGCAAATGTGATCACAAATCCCTTGGACGGAAAATCTGGATCAACAGTTTGAAAATTCCAAAAAGAGTTTGTTCAAAACATCAATTGGAATATTTCTCGACAATGAGGTCTTCTCACCTGTTTTACGATAGTGGTTTTTTTGTAGGGGATGCACTCAATTCCCTACTAACCTGTGCCTAGGTTTTAGGCTCATTCGCAGCGCATACATTTTGATCGGTTGGGAGGTCTTCCACGGGACCGTAATGTTGGGCTTGGTTCTTGATCCTCAAGGGGGACTCACTTTTGAGTCAAGGCCATTGAACGAAAATTTTCACCATCTGCTCCGGGTTTACAAGTCAAGAACCCTGCAAAATGAGGAAGAAATAGTCTTGCTCGTACTTCTTCGAGCTAAGCTATATGTTAACCCAAGTGTCTTAGTCAGAGAAGACTGTTTTAGGGTTATGATGTTGGTAGGATTGGGGACCGAAACAGGCTTGTTTTTTGCCCAGAATTCATGAGGGGATTGACGTTGGTGATCATTGCAAACTTGTCACCTGTCTTTTCCATTCTGCATATTCAATTTTTTGAGGTGTGCAACCGCTTTTGAGGTGTGCACAAATTCTTTAGGGAGAATCTCTGGCTGCATTGACAATTATGTCTGCGTCTTTCCTCCACGCTTGACATCATTTGGAGGAGCGACCTTTTGATCTGACTCCTTTAGGGGCCTTTCTCTCTTCCTAACTAGGCTTCATTGGGGATCAAGCAAACAGCTTGCACGAGCATCGGCCTTGCTTTTACCAGGCACTTTGCTTTTTCTTGATGCCGGGGATTTTTATCTTTTGTTGAAATCCCACCTTTTCTATTCCTTTGGAACTACGATGTTCAGAAAATTGTGCTAGACATACAACTTGAATCGTAGCACACTTGAACGCCGATATGAAATCTTTCTATAAATCCCATCTCTTGGATTCTTCCGTTCTTGGAGTGATGCAGTTTCCATCTTGAAACATGCCATGATCACCAACAGGGGTTTATGAAATGAATTTGCAGGCTCAACTTGGCTACGCAAAGGATATGGTGTGTGGGATAGAGAAATGAATGCTTCTCGTCATCCTATGGCACTTGGATTACCATATAAACAACACACAAAGATTAATGTTAGTCCGAGCAAGAAAATTTCTAACCATTTTCTCCTGATGCTGTTGGACTCGCCTCCATTTTGGCCCGATGTGGGGTGGTTCTTGACAGGGTTAAGAATGAAAATCGCCGTTCAAAGGGGTTATCAACGGTCACCTGTAGTGTTTGGGGGATATGAAACGAATGCCTCCGTCGTCCCAACCCATGTAATCGCTGCGAATGGTCCCTAGTTCCGTAGGTCCATATTTTGTTGTCTGATTCGCTCCACTTCTCTCTTAAGTGTGTATAGGACGTGTTTGGACTAGGCTTTGCCTCTCGTCTTTTGAGAAAACGTCCTTTTGAGAGTTTTGAACAACTTTTGATTGGAAAAATCTCTTTCGTTTTCCCGAAAATTTTACCCGTCAAGGGATTTTATGATGCCCCATGCATGTTCTTATTCATGTTCAGACAACCTCCTGTTTTAAAACATGAATGACAATGAAGTTTGAATCCTATGTCTTTTCTAGACATTAGATTCTGAAAGCTTTTCTTTTTCTCTCTGTATTTTTATTTAACATCTTCAATGGATTGGGGAAAGGGATACTTACCTGTCCCTCGCGGCTGGAGATCCCTGAAAATGCGGAAGAAACATGTTATTGTACGTTCACGAATTTTTCAAAAAATTAGAACGATACATCTTACCATTGGTCATGTATTCCAACGGGTAATACATGGGATGTGAAAACCCGTTTTGCCCTGATGGCGAGCCCCTGTCAAAAACAAACAATAAGTGTCAGTTTGTGTTCCAAAATTCAAGACAAATTGGAACGATACCGCCTTGTTCTTGCTTGGCGTTTTCATTTGAACACAAACGCGCGGCTTGCAGAATCTGGCCCTCTATCTTGTGGCCTTGATCCCTCCGTTTGGTTGGCGATGAATCATTCTCAAGGATTTGCCCCATAGGAGATCCATTTGTATTTTTGGACGCATTCCAGCGCCACTCTTCAGAGTTCCTTTTATTCAAGGAAAAAGGAAATTGTTATCGAAATGCATGTCAAAGCATGAAGTGTGGAAGCGATACTTTTTACCCTCCAATCGATCTTGTAATCAAAGACCATTTCTTGGAGTGCTGACTCCCAAGGTCAATAATTTTATTCGCCTCCTCGTTGGCGAGTTCTTTTCTTTTGAGGCTTTCGGTGCCAACGACTTCCTGTTAAGTGAGTAAAAACTCATGTTAGGCATGTGGTCTTCGAAGACCAAATTGGAACGATACAATGTTACCGTTCACCCATATTCGTATCTTGGGGTTTGATTATGATGCGGACGACTCTGTTATTGCGTCCATTGACTTTGCCAGAGGAGAAACGTCATTCTTTGTCCGGCGCACAAATGATTCACTTGCCCCAGTTGGGTGTGATTTGTCGTAGCTAGGTGACGCTTGCCCCAGCTAACTTCATTCCTGCATTTTGTTGCAATCCCCATCCTCTTTGGGGGTGTCTTTTCTCTTGGGATTCATGATGACGTCTTACTGATGTATTCCCTTCTTTCGCCGATTATTGACGCTTCTCATTTGATGGAGGTCGTTTCAATATCGTATATTGATGTGGATGATGAGTATTGCTTCATCTCGTCTGCATTTGTGGGTGTTGTTCGTGAGATGATTCCTGATTACTTCCAAAACTGCTTTGCCCCAGTTGGGCGGTGTTCGTCTTGGCAATATGCCTTAGCACTTTCCGTGTTTGTTGGCAATTTTCAATTCAATTTTGACAACGTCCATGCACTCCCATGGGTTTCGTCGATTCTGATCTTCTATCTCAATTGTCAGAATCTTCAATTATTTTTATCCGTCTCTAGGTGGCTTGACGGCCTTGGGATTTGTCGTGTGGCGGTTTTGTGATTCTCTCGATCATCGTCGCCATTTGAAGTATTTGATGTTTGCCTGTTGAAGAGAAGAGACCTCATGAGTAAAGGGCATGTATAATTGACTATTGGAGTCGATACAATTTACCTTTGAAAATTATCCTGCGGGAACCGGCATTTCTCCCTTTGGGTTCTCTGTATGCAGGATATGTGCATGATATACATGATGAATGTTAGGTATGCTTGCAACGAAAAATGAGTTCGAGCTTTTCACTCTATTCAGAGAAAGCATTTTTATCAGATGTGTCAATCTGCAAAACTTGAATTTTTCTTTTCAAGTGTTCTTTTCACGGAGATTTCTAAATGATGAGAAACTTCTTCAGGTTTTCTCAAAGGTTTTGTTCACAAATTGAGCCATTATAATGCTCTTGAAAATATTTAGCCACAGTGCATGTCTGAGATGCCATGAAAAGGGGTACTCCCTGTTTGTCATTGGAAAGCACTGCATCCTGAGTCCTTTGCTTTTGATCATCATCTGAGAGGAAAAGGGAGGAAGCATTATTCCCATATAGAAAAAACAATCATTTTGGAACGATACGTCCTTTTACCAAATGGATGGCTCCGCTTTAATTGAAACGACTACGGATTTACTATCCCTGCTCTGGTCACTTCTGGCATCCAAGATGCTGGAAATTTTTCAGTGGTCCCATTCATTTTGTCATCACCTGCAAGAATGGAAAACCATATCAACTCGTGAACCGGTCAATCCGATTTGGAACAGATACAACTTTTTCGACTTAAGGAGAGTCGATCCAAATTAGGTTGCCCCAGCTTCACGTTGTCTACTTAAGGCTCATCACAATAAATCCATCTTGTTTTTGCAAACCCAATGGGTGATGCCCGATGAAGGTGCACTCCTTTCCATTTTGTAGGGAAGGCAAGCTCCCTTTTGTTGGTCTTTAACCATCTTATCTTGAGAGGAAGAGATATGAAATATTATGTCATTATCTGATTGAAAATCAATTAGGAATGACACGTCCTTATCCTTGATTCGGTTGCCCGGTCAAGAGGCATTTGCTCTCGTCAGTTGACTCTCCAAGGTGGTCCAGCGCTTTTCCATGCCATCCTGGTTCGTTTCAACTCGCGACTGATTCTTCACACAAGTTTTTGGATTTTGATTCATAAGCGGCGCTGAATGACCTTTCGGTTTCAAGGTGTACCAATCATTCACATACATACGCATGAGACCAGTGAGGTTTGACTCTAAGAATCAAGATAGGGTTTGGAACCTAAGGCCAAGGCTCCCACCTCGAGTTCTAGAAAGGGTAGATTCCATTGCACAACTATCGTTGCATTGGGACCCAATCCATAATTCGAAATGAGCGGAATTGAAAAGTGGATTACCCCGTGTTTTTCCTCACAGAGATTCCATTTTCAATCCCTTCTATTGTTTTCCTATCGGCGGCGCCCGAGGTTTTAGGCGCGATTGTGTGTGTTCATGTGTTGTGAGTATCACAATGCAAGTCATGCACAACAGTTTATCAATCGGCGCTTCAAATCATCCATACAACATACATTCCTACGCCAACCTGCATAAGACAATGTTAATCACGGACTACACCCCTTATCTCTCCAATCTGCAAAAACATATAACACCTACCATGAGCGGACTTACCTCACCTTCAAGAGCGCCTGCAGGGTTAGAAAAATCACTCAGCGTTTTAATTACGGCCTAAGTCCACTTGAGGTCTAGAACCATAGGTTCTAGAACAAGGTCCCCAGCGGAGTCGCCAGCTGTCGCCACCCGTCCGAAGCGGACGCGGCTAATGGATTACCGATCGCGGGCCTTCCCCCGCACAAGGGTGCAGATCGCGGGCTTTGGATCGGCGCGGGCCCTCCCAGGCCCATACCAAATCGCGGCGGGAGTATTTTTCAAAGGGATTCGACGATAACAGTCGATCGCTTTCGACCTTAGTGTGGTCGTGGTGGCATGTGCAACTTGTGCATGCATTTGGAGTCGCCACCGGTCTTTCTTGGAGGGTAGACCGGAAACCTTATTGACCGATTGGGAGAGATCGATCAATTCTGCGGAACTAGAGATTTTGAGTTCGGGGACTTGGTTACGTTGATGTCATTACCAACGCCCTTTCGGTACCTAACGCGAGTGATTTTCCCTAACTAGGATTTCATGCAGGCGCAATTTTGGGTGAGGTAAGTCTGACTTTGCACATTAACCAGTTTAACATGCTCACGTAATCATAATAAATAAATAGATGCCAATCACATAAACATCTATCCTACGTGGTGATCATGGAATTATGATTTAATGGGTCTCGAGCCAATGAGACCACATTTAATCATTTTAATATTTTAATAACGGAGAGCCGCTCTTCGCTTCTTCTTGGTTTCTTGAACTCTTCAAGAATCGGGCCCCAAAGAGCTCGCCGACTTAAAAGGCTCCTCCACGTAATCCTCGTAGCATTTACATCAACAATTGACTATGCTAAAAATAAAGATTACATGAAAAATAAAACGAGTACGCAGCCTCCATTTAATAATTACAACCCCAAATATATAAGTAATCACCATACATTCATACATACATCAATCACATTGATTAGGGATTTTTCCATGATCACCACCCTTCCACGTAAGTAATAAATTCACAATTTAAAACTTAGGAAGGCACAATAAAAATTCTACGTTGAATCATATTCATAATTTTTACGTAAAATAAGATAGCCATAAATTTTCGATTCAAAATTGATTTAGTCTCAATTTTTGCTACGTTGATTAATTTATCATATAAAATAATCAACCTCCATTAGCCATGTAAGACGAACAATTCGTTAATACATATTGGCCATAGTATTGCAAAAATTGCAAAAAATCAATTAAATGCACGAAAACACCTAAGGATCGGCTCTGATACCACTGTTGGGATCCACGTAACACGTAGCGGAAATAAATAACAACCCATACATGTATCTCCAGAGGCGTACTTCGTGCATTTCAATCGAAAAAAAATCACAAAGCCTCAAAGGGAGTAAATGGATTACCTCTCGTAGCGTGCTTGAACGGAGGTGTCGGTTCGATGTTCTTCGATCTCAGCCTCCACAAGTGTTAGGCATCTAGTTCGGACACACCACCAATTGACGAACGGGGATACGACTAATAACTTCACAACAATTGTGCTAGCAATATGCGGAATCAATATTCCGAACTTAGTATATTTTGCTTACTCAAGATTATGAGAATATAGAGAGTGTTTGTGTTCTTCTCTCTAAGCTCTCAAAAATTTGCACACTCTACAAAATGTCTCTCCCTTCGACCTCAAAACTCTTGCCATCCTTTTATAGCCAAAAATACCTTCCAATAAATTGTATTTAAAAATAGCACTAACAATTATAAATTCTATCTAAAAATAGCACTCACAAATAAATGACATTTAAAAATAGCACTAACAATAGCACTCACAATTTATAATACAAAAATGCTATTTAAAAATAGCACTAACAATAGCACTCACAATTTATAATACAAAAATGTTATTTAAAAATAGCACTAACAATTATAAATTCTATCTAATAATAGCACTCACAATTTATGATAAATAAATGACATTTAAAAATAGCACTAACAATAGCACTCACAATTTATAATACAAAAATGCTATTTAAAAATAGCACTAACAATAGCACTCACAATTTATAATACAAAAATATTATTTAAAATAGCACTAACAATAGCACTCACAATACAAAAATGCTATTAAAAAAGCATTAACAAAGGTGTTAAAAATAATAACCATTATTATTATTACAAGAGTTAAAGAGGTTACCAAACAGTACAAATACGCATAACGTATAAATACGTATGACGTATAAATACGTAGAGCATACGTATACATCCGTGAAACCGGGGACTAATTGAAACAAAAATGTGCAATTAAGCCCTTTTGGTAAAAATTGATTAAATTAGAGGGCAAATTGACCCAATTGCACTTCGAGACTTTAGAATCCAATGTCATAGCTTAGAAAAGTGAGAATTGAAAATTAAAAGACTCGAAAAGGAATTTTTTAGGCACGGTTCGGGTTTATGTTTGTGAAGGAACATAGTGATCCGAGCCGAATTTTTGAGATTTAAAGTGACACACTTGAAGAGGAAATTAAAACAAAATTATTGAATATTTTTGTGTATTTTTCTGACCACGGATGGTATTTTTCTGATTTTTTTTGGTATTTTTAATAATTAAATAAATTCGAAAAACTATTAAAAATTACGAAAAATATTTTTTGTTCAAAATTGGTTCTTGAGGCTAGGCCAAGGCTTCCAAAGTTGATTTTGCAATTTTATGATTTTGTTTGCTATTTTTAATTAATTTTTTAAAAAATGAAAATCACAATAATAGATTGGTCAAAAATCAGGGTTTCGGAATGGCACCGTTCGAAGCGTTATACGGTAGAGCATGCAGGACTCCTTTATGTTGGGACGAGGTTGGTGAAAGAAGCATAACAGGCCTAGAATTAGTGGAGCAGTTAGTGGAGGCAGTAAGGGTCATAAGGGAAAGATTGAAGACCGCGCAGAGTCGCCAGAAATGTTACGCCGACAAGCGGCGTAGGCCTTTGGAGTTTCAAGTGGGAGACCACGTCTTCTTGAAAGTGTCACCAATGAACGGATTATCTCGGTTTGGAAAGAAAGGAAAGCTGAGTCCGAGGTACGTAGGCCCTTTTGAAATTCTGGAGCGGATTGGAACTTTGGCCTACAGACTCGCCTTGCCGCCAAGTTTATCGCAAGTTCACAATGTATTCCACGTGTCGATGCTGAGAAAGTATGAACCGGACGTGACTCATATGCTGGACCACGAAGTGATAGAAGTGGACGATCGAGTGTCGTATGTGGAAAGGCCAGTTAGGATCGAGGACAGAAAGGAGCAAGTCCTAAGGAACAAGACAATCCCGCTAGTAAAGGTGATCTGGGAGCACCATGGAACTGAAAGAGCCACCTAGGAAAGCGAGGAAGCGATGAGGCGCCAGCACCCCCCATTTGTTTGAGCAGATGGTTGTAATGTAAATTTCGAGGACGAAATTTCTGTAAGGGGGGAAGAGTTGTGACATTCTGAATTACGACCCTATCTCGAAGCTTATTAATGAATGAATGTCTATCGATATATTCCAGTCAACCTCGCTCAGAATTGATCACTCTTGAGTCGACTAACCAAAGGGGAATGGCCATATAGGATTTAAAGTACGTGGACCAAAGAACTTAACCACGAGTCGACGCTTTGACCATAAGGATCGCTGAGGGAATATTTAGGACCGCTAAAGGTCGATCTAAGAATGGTTTTAGAACGATTTGCTAGTGTCGTGCGATTGGTTCACGGGTGATTCCGTATGACCATGACATGATTTGCGAATTAACCTAAATCGATTCCTAACGGTCGTAACCTTCGGGACTAGTGATTGACCCTCGCGATTACATGACAACCAAAGCCGCTGTGGCTCGAGTAACTCTTAAACGTGACATTAGTCGCGGGTCGATACGCGTAACTCCTGAGAGCCGCCCATTAGTCTGAGGCAGGCTGGAATGACAATTGACTGAATTTAACCATTGATTGGACTTCGAGATTGGAGGCCGGACATTCGAAGATCGTAATGGAGTAAATTTGGACGTCGCCTCATCGGAGAGTTAATAAGATTAGAATTAGCCCCTTATAAGTTAGAAAAAGCGAAATTCGGATCGACGAGTGAAATCGACCCTTTTACCCTAAGCTTAGTACCCTTTTCTATTAGGTAAAGTAAGGGCAAATTGGACATTTGCCACTTTTCCCTAGCCTTGGCCGAATTTTGAGGGGCACTTTGGTCTTTAGCCTTTTGAATTATTAAAAGTTAGAATGACCATTTGATTTGACAAAAATCCTTCAAACTACTTCCATCAAAGGTCTTTCATGGCCACTATTCCCTTGTACTTCCCCCTACCAACTCCCGCTTACTCATTTCCCCTCCAATTTCCCTTTCTTTAATGGATCTCTCTCTCTCTCCCTCACTTCTTCTTCTTCCTCCCATTCTCACAATCGTCTCTCCCTCTCGTTCTCACTTTCTCGCTCGCTCTCCTCATCCTCCTCTCGGTTTCAAAGGGAGACCGATCGGCCGCCTCACTCCATCACCACACGACCACCCTCTCCTCCTTCTTAGGACCGTGGAGCAACCACCTTTCGGCTTGGAGCCGAGCAAGCCGCCGCCGACCGAATCAAAACCGAGAGAGAACCGGGGCCGATCTTGAGAAGTTCTTGAGGTATGTGACTCTTAGTGCTTAGGAAGGCATGTTAGGAGGTTATAGGCTTGTGGTAGAAGTGGTATTAAGGTTTGTTCTTGGTTATTTTCGCATAGAACTCCTAGAGGCCGGATTTGATCGCCGAGCAACCGGCGTGCGCCGCGCCGCCTTCAACCGCCTTCAACCGGTTTTTCTTGGACATTTAAGCTAGGTAAGCTTGCCCTAACCTTTTGCTAGGACCTTAGGCGATGGAAGGACCGAGCGAGAGTTGATTTTGATGAATATAGCGGGCTGTTTTGGTGAGAACCTCTTGAAATCCGAATTTGAGTTTTGTAGGGTAGATTGGTTTAATAGTTTACGGCCCTTGGGGTGTTAAAGCCATGATTGAGAAATACTTTGGGACATGTTCTTGTGGTGGCCGAATATCATGGTGTGCCGTTAGAAGCGTTAGATCTTGTTTGAGCTTGTTTGTGTTGACGGAATCCCTTGTTTGTGCATGCCAAAGTTTGGCCATGGTGTGGTTCCGTTAGTGCATTGCGTGCGATAGCCCATAGACCACTAAATGTGTTCTGGTCGTATAATTATAAGAGGATTTAAATGAGTTAAACGACACCATGATAGTGATTTCGGCCTTATGTAACTAGTTGACGAGTTATGTGGCATAATTGATTGAATGGCTTCGTGAAATTGTGGCATGGCCGAATGGCCATAGTGTTGGTAAGTAAGTCATTCCAATCGAAATGGGACTTATCCTGAAGTATTATAATGGCCTTGATTGGTTGATGGATGTGATGAAATGCCACGATATGGAAATGTGATGTCAATGGCCGAATGGTCCTTGTATGGACGATATGCACATGTGATTGTATTATGCTATAATCGATTGATTTTCTTTAGCCTATGTGCATATAATGCCCTGATGCGTTAAACGCGGGGTTTAGTGATATCCTGATGCGTTAAACGTGGGATAGACCTGAGGCGTTAAACGCGGGTCATGACATGGCATCGGAAACCTGAGGCGTTAAACGCGGGCTCTGCCATGGGTATTACGATCGTAATAAGTATATACATACATATATATATATATATATATATATATATATAAATATATAAGCTATCCTTTATATTATGAGATGTTAAGTGCCAAGATACGAAAGCCAAGCCTAATCTAGATTGGTGAGTTATATGACAATGCATGCCTTGATTGAGTTATTATGTGCCCATCCGCCTGTTTTCGCATGACTGGTCATTGCATGTGTTTGGGTGTGTCTGGAAGTCCCGAGTGCCTAGCTTAGGGTTAGGACTAGCTTATTGAGTTTATCTCACCCCGTCGTGGGACCCACCTTTCAGACCCCAAGCCTTGACCATGCCGCCGCCTATTTTTGGGGTACCCGTCCGAGTAGAGCAGTATTCTACGGAGTACCCAGTGGGAGAAGGGAAGGCGTACATTAGGAAGTATGGCACTATCTAGATGGACATAGGACTACAAGACTGGAGGCCAGACAGGTTTGCAGCTTGGTTCTATCGAGACGACGATCTCACCGTTGGGCCGCTGAGGACGTTTGACGTGCCTTGGGATGTGGTAGGCGAGCAGGACCCCGCGATCGTACACCCTACGGATGGAGAGCTTACTGATGCCGAGACCGTTCCTGATCCGGATCTTCCTCCAGTACCGTCCCAGAACCCCGTCGCTGATGGCGATGTCGTGGAGTCCTCTGATGCTGATGACGATCCCATAGAGACAGAGAAGCCCGAGCCGGAGTTCGAGGAAGAAGAAGAAGAGCCCGAAGAAGACCTTGAAGAGTATGACCCCGTGCACCGTGAGGACCTTGCTGATGACCACGAGCCTGACCCTTAGACAGTCTAGGTGCCCTTGACTTTTGGGTGTTCCCTTTTGGGTTAGTGTCTGACTCGTAGTTAGATGGCCCCCTTTTGATTAGGCTAACTACCTTCCCTTGATTCTGAGTGTTGTATTTCAGTCTGTGATCATGATGTAAATTTAATCCATGTTATGTTTTGGTCAAGTGTTTCTTTTCCTCAAGTCATCTTGTTATTTTATGTATGGAGTTACGTATGTCGCTTCCGCATGTGCATATGAGTCTCATTGTCAAGTGCGTTCCGTCGGATCCTGGGTAAGAAGTTAAATAGTACGCAGTAGGGCGATGTTAGCGCGCTCGAAAGGACTCGGGGCGTGACATCCCCGCTTGTTTGGTATCAGAGCGAGGTCAGCTCGATCCAAGATGGTTGAGGACTGGAGTAATAAGGTGTGGTGATTTGAGGATGACTGAGTAGCAAGACTTTAGGCATTCATTAGAGTTAAGTATGAAATGCATGACATATGGATTGGCGTTTGTGATTGGCATATTGACTGGCACCATCTTTGGTAGACTTAAGGCTATAAGACTTCGTACTTGGCACTGAGTGTTGACTGTTGATTGCTGGATTGGATAGCTGAGTGTGATTTAGTGAAGTTACTGGAGCAACTGAACGTGTGATACGATTGTCGATTCCTGATTGTGATGCTTCTGATGGTTGCTTGAGTAATGATTGTCTTAATTGTGATTGCTGCTGTGAGAGTGGCGTAGTCTTGCTAGACTTAAGTAGATGGCTTAGGTCTCTAATTCCTGGATGGAATTATAGTGACTTAGGTGTTGTGAGACTTAGCAAGATGAGCAACCGAACCAAAGATATTGGAGGAGCATATAGCTCTAGGCCGCAAGTGGTAGAAGATCCTAGGTACGATGGAGTCATGAGGATCTTAGCGGGAATCGGGAACTTGATGGGCAGGCAGGCCCAAGAAAGGGCTGCTACCGTTTCCCAGGCTGCTGAGGCTGCAGTCGCTGCCGCCAATCTGGCGAACGGGAATAATGGGAACAATGGAAACGACAATGAAGGTAGCAATGCCCAAGGGCAAGGGAATCGCGTGATGGGCCAACTAATGGGACACTTTATGAAGTTGAAGCCATCGAAGTTCGATGGTACAAGGGACCCTGGAACTGCCCCTGCTTGGATTGAGGAGTTAGAGAAGTCCTTTGAGGTGCTGGGCTATACTGAGGCGGAGAAGGTGACTCTAGCCGTGTACCAGTTTCGTGGAACTGCGAACGATTGGTGGAAGGCCACCAAGGGAAGAGTTTTCCCCGAAGGAACGGAGCCAAATTGGACTGTATTCTCTGAAGTGTTTAATGCTAAGTACTTCTCCAGAGCGGCTCAAGAACAGAAGATGATTGAATTCCAGAACCTCCGCCAGAACCAGAAGACCATAGACCAGTATGAGGCTGAATTTGCAAGACTGTCCAAGTATGCCCCGAGGATGGTCGAGAACCCTGAGGACAGGGCGAGAAGGTTCAGAGATGGACTGAGACCTGACCTTCGCAGCCAGTTGGTGCTGTTGGACCTACAAGGTTATGATGCAATTTATGAGAGAGGCCAACTAGTGGAAAGAGATATGAAAGAAGGAGGAATCGCTGCTGGATCGCGGTTCACTCCTGCCAGGGATAACCGCCAGTTCGGCAAGAGGCCGATGGCGAGTAACCGACGTTTTGTCCCTCCAGCCAGAAGGAATATTGGCAAGCCTGCTCATCAGTTGAATTGGAATTGTCGCTTGTGCGGGCGGAAGCATGGCAATGGACCTTGCCCGAGCAGGACGGACGCATGCTTCAAGTGTGGCCAGCTGGGCCATCACATAAGGAATTGCCCAAGCCAAGCACCAGGACCTCAAGCCCAAGGAAATCGACCACCAGTGGGACCGCAGGCGGGAGCCCAGCTGAACAACGCAAATAGGCCGCCAGCTCAAGGAAGGGTGTATGCTGTGGCGCGAAGGGAAGTGGAGAACGCGCCTGGCGTGGTCACAGGTACGGTTACTTTATGTGATCATGCTGCCTATGCCTTGTTTGATCCTGGAGCATCGCACTCGTTCATATCTGCTCAGTTTGCTGATTTGGTTGGAATTGAATTGAGACCTTTGGATGTGATATTGCATTTTACCACCCCATTGAAGGATAAAGTGTTGGTTTCGCTAGGCTGTCCAGATTGTAAGATAGTCGTTGGTGGTAGTGAGGAACGGATAGATTTAGCCATGCTGCCTATGTTTGACTTTGACGTGATTATTGGTATGGATTGGTTAAGTAGGCAAAGGGCTGTCGTTGATTGTGGTAGCAGGGTGATTCATTTCCATCCTAATGATCACCCTAGATTCGAGTTTGCGGGAAGTCGAGGAGGAACCTCAATCCCTTTGATTTCGTCACTTGAGGTGACTAGGCTTTTGGACGAAGGATGCCAGGCATACTTAGCTGCCGTAATGGATCCGACCGTAGAGGAACCAAAGCTAGAAGACATAGCTGTAGTACGTGATTACCCTGATGTCTTTCCTCAAGAGTTGCCATGGTTGCCTCCAGAAAGGGAAATAGAGCTCGTGATTGAGTTAGCACCTGGAACGGAGCCAATCTCGAAGGCACCCTATAGGATGTCCTTGTCGGAGTTGAAGGAATTGAAGGTTCAGATGCAAGAACTGCTGGACAAAGGGTTTATTCGTCCAAGTGCTTCGCCTTGGGGAGCGCCAGTCTTGTTCGTAAGGAAGAAAGATGGGTCGTTGCGCTTATGCATTGACTATAGGCAGTTGAACCAGGTGACTATCAAGATTAAGTATCCGTTGCCAAGGATTGACGACTTGTTTGATCAACTGCAAGGAGCTTCTGTGTTCTCCAAGATAGACCTAAGGACGGGTTATCACCAGTTGAGGATTAAGAAGGAAGATATACCGAAGACAGCTTTTCGGACGAGGTATGGGCATTATGAGTTTACGGTCATGCCGTTTGGATTGACTAATGCCCCAGCTGCCTTCATGGATTTGATGCATAGAGTGTTTAAGGAATGCTTGGATCAGTTCGTCATTGTCTTCATCGACGACATTTTGATTTACTCAAAGAGTCCTGAGGAGCATGAGGAGCAATTAAGTATAGTTCTACGGACATTAAGGGAACACTCGATGTACGCCAAGTTCAGTAAGTGCGAGTTTTGGCTTAACGAAGTTGCGTTCCTTGGACATGTCATCTCGGGAAATGGGATTTCTGTGGATCCCGCGAAGATTGAAGCAGTAACGAATTGGCCTAGACCTACGTCAGTAACAGAGGTCCGAAGCTTCTTAGGATTGGCAGGATATTACCGTAGGTTCGTGGAAAAGTTCTCCTATATAGCCACTCCTTTGACGAGGTTAACAAAGAAGGATACACGGTTTGAATGGACGGAAAAGTGTGAGAGGAGTTTTCAGGAACTCAAGCATCGTTTGACGACTGCACCAGTGTTGACCATCCCTTCTGGACCTGGAGGTTATGAGATTTACAGTGATGCGTCGCTGAGGGGATTAGGATGTGTCTTGATGCAGCATGGAAGAGTTGTAGCCTATGCATCGAGACAGTTAAGACCTCATGAGATGAATTACCCGACGCACAGTTTGGAACTAGCAGCTATCATCTTCGCCTTGAAGATTTGGAGGCATTACTTGTGTGGAGAAATGTTTCAGATTTACACAGACCACCAGAGTTTGAAGTACTTGTTTTCCCAAAAGGAGTTGAACATGAGGCAACGTCGATGGATGGAGTTGCTCAAGGACTATGATTGTGATATCCTGTACCACCCAGGAAAGGCGAATAAGGTTGCGGATGCACTGAGTCGGAAATCCAGCATCGCGCATTTGTTAGTTAAGGAATGGACTCTGTTGGAAGGAATAAGCGATTCGGAGTTTAAGCTTGAAGTCTGTCAGCTGTCTTGTCTCCTAGCCACACTGAGAATTGAACCAGAGATTCATGAGAAAGTGAAAGCGTTGCAATCTACGGACCACGACATCCAAAAGATCCTGGAAATGGATGCTGCAAAAAAGGAAACCCGACTTTCAAGTATCCGAGGATGGGATTCTGAAGTTTCGTGGACGCGTGTGCGTGCCCAGTGACGAGGAACTAAGAGAAAGGATCTTGTCGGAAGCTCATAGGAGCAACTATAGTATCCACCCGGGTAGCACGAAGATGTATCGGAACCTGCGTCAGCACTACTGGTGGAATGTTGCAGCCTTTGGAAATCCCCGAGTGGAAGTGGGAGCACATCACCATGGACTTTGTCATGGGTTTGCCGAGGAGTCAGAGAGGACATGATTCGATTTGGGTGATCGTGGATAGACTGACTAAGTTCGCACACTTCTTGGTAGTAAGAAAAGATTTCACGATGGATAGATACGCAGAGTTGTACATGAGGTACATAGTTCGTCTTCATGGAGTCCCAGTGGCGATTACTTCGGACAGAGACCCCAAGTTTACCGCCTCATTTTGGAAAAGCCTACAAGAGGCTTTGGGGACGAAACTACAGTACAGCACCGTTTACCACCCCAGACAGACGGACAATCTGAAAGGACAATTCAGACGCTTGAGGATATGCTGAGAGCTTGCGTATTAGACTTTAAAGGAGGTTGGGAGGATCAGTTACACTTGGTAGAGTTTGCCTATAACAACAGTTACCAGCAGAGCATCGGAATGGGACCGTTCGAAGCGTTATACGGTAGAGCATGCAGGACTCCTTTATGCTGGGACGAGGTTGGTGAAAGAAGCATAACAGGCCCAGAATTAGTAGAGCAGTCAGTGGAGGCAATAAGGGTCATAAGGGAAAGATTGAAGACCGCGCAGAGTCGCCAGAAAAGTTACGCCGACAAGCGGCGCAGGCCTTTGGAGTTTCAAGTGGGAGACCACGTCTTCTTGAAAGTGTCACCAATGAAGGGATTATCTCGGTTTGGAAAGAAAGGAAAGCTGAGTCCGAGGTACGTAGGCCCTTTTGAAATTCTGGAGCGGATTGGAACTTTGGCCTATAGACTCGCCTTGCCGCCAAGTTTATCGCAAGTTCACAATGTATTCCACGTGTCGATGCTGAGAAAGTATGAACCGGACGTGACTCATATGCTGGACCACGAAGTGATAGAAGTGGACGATCGAGTGTCGTATGTGGAAAGGCCAGTTAGGATCGAGGACAGAAAGGAGCAAGTCCTAAGGAACAAGACAATCCCGCTAGTAAAGGTGATCTGGGAGCACCATGGAACTGAAGGAGCCACCTGGGAAAGCGAGGAAGCGATGAGGCGCCAGCACCCCCCATTTGTTTGAGCAGATGGTTGTAATGTAAATTTCGAGGACGAAATTTCTGTAAGGGGGGAAGAGTTGTGACATTCTGAATTACGACCCTATCTTGAAGCTTATTAATGAATGAATGTCTATCGATGTATTCCAATCAACCTCGCTCAGAATTGATCACTCTTGAGTCGACTAACCAAAGGGGAATGGCCATATAGGATTTAAAGTACGTGGACCAAAGAACTTAACCACGAGTCGACGCTTTGACCATAAGGATCGCTGAGGGAATATTTAGGACCGCTAAAGGTCGATCTAAGAATGGTTTTAGAACGATTTGCTAGTGTCGTGCGATTGGTTCACGGGTGATTCCGTATGACCATGACATGATTTGCGAATTAACCTAAATCGATTCCTAACGGTCGTAACCTTCGGGACTAGTGATTGACCCTCGCGATTACATGACAACCAAAGCCGCCGTGGCTCGAGTAACTCTTAAACGTGACATTAGTCGCGGGTCGATACGCGTAACTCCTGAGAGCCGCCCGTTAGTCTGAGGCGCGCTGGAATGATAATTGACTGAATTTAACCATGGATTGGACTTCGAGATTGGAGGCCGGACATTCGAAGATCGCAATGGAGTAAATTTGGACGTCGCCTCATCGGAGAGTTATTAAGATTAGAATTAGCCCCGTATAAGTTAGAAAAAATGAAATTCGGATCGACGAGTGAAATCGACCCTTTTACCCTAAGCTTAGTACCCTTTTCTATTAGGTAAAGTAAGGGCAAATTGGACATTTGCCACTTTTCCCTAGCCTTGGCCGAATTTTGAGGGGCACTTTGGTCTTTAGCCTTTTGAATTATTAAAAGTTAGAATGACCATTTGATTTGACAAAAATCCTTCAAACTACTTCCATCAAAGGTCTTTCATGGCCACTATTCCCTTGTACTTCCCCCTACCAACTCCCGCTTACTCATTTCCCCTCCAATTTCCCTTTCTTTAATGGATCTCTCTCTCTCTCTCCCTCACTTCTTCTTCTTCCTCCCATTCTCACAATCGTCTCTCCCTCTCGTTCTCACTTTCTCGCTCGCTCTCCTCATCCTCCTCTCGGTTTCAAAGGGAGACCGATCGGCCGCCTCACTCCATCACCACACGACCACCCTCTCCTCCTTCTTAGGACCGTGGAGCAACCACCTTTCGGCTTGGAGCCGAGCAAGCCGCCGCCGACCGAATCAAAACCGAGAGAGAACCGGGGCCGATCTTGAGAAGTTCTTGAGGTAAGTGACTCTTAGTGCTTAGGAAGGCATGTTAGGAGGTTATAGGCTTGTGGTAGAAGTGGTATTAAGGTTTGTTCTTGGTTATTTTCGCATAGAACTCCTAGAGGCCGGATTTGATCGCCGAGGAACCGGCGTGCGCCGCGCCGCCTTCAACCGCCTTCAACCGGTTTTTCTTGTACATTTAAGCTAGGTAAGCTTGCCCTAACCTTTTGCTAGGACCTTAGGCGATGGAAGGACCGAGCGAGAGTTGATTTTGATGAATATAGCGGGCTGTTTTGGTGAGAACCTCTTGAAATCCGAATTTGAGTTTTGTAGGGTAGATTGGTTTAATAGTTTACGGCCCTTGGGGTGTTAAAGCCATGATTGAGAAATACTTTGGGACATGTTCTTGTGGTGGCCGAATATCATGGTGTTCCGTTAGAAGCGTTAGATCTTGTTTGAGCTTGTTTGTGTTGACGGAATCCCTTGTTTGTGCATGCCAAAGTTCGGCCATGGTGTGGTTCCGTTAGTGCATTGCGTGCGATAGCCCGTAGACCACTAAATGTGTTCTGGTCGTATAATTATAAGAGGATTTAAATGAGTTAAACGACACCATGATAGTGATTTCGTCCTTATGTAACTAGTTGACGAGTTATGTGGCATAATTGATTGAATGGCTTCGTGAAATTGTGGCATGGCCGAATGGCCATAGTGTTGGTAAGTAAGTCATTCCAATCGAAATGGGACTTATCCTGAAGTATTATAATGGCCTTGATTGGTTGATGGATGTGATGAAATGCCACGATATGGAATTGTGATGTCAATGGCCGAATGGTCCTTGTATGGACGATATGCACATGTGATTGTATTATGCTATAATCGATTGATTTTCTTTAGCCTATGTGCATATAATGCCCTGATGCGTTAAACGCGGGGTTTAGTGATATCCTGATGCGTTAAACGCGGGATAGACCTGAGGCGTTAAACGCGGGTCATGACATGGCATCGGAAACCTGAGGCGTTAAACGCGGGTTCCTTGAATTATTAAGCCTGAGGCGTTAAACGCGGGCTCTGCCATGGGTATTACGATCGTAATAAGTATATACATATATATATATATATAAGCTATCCTTTATATTATGAGATGTTAAGTGCCAAGATACGAAAGCCAAGCCTAATCTAGATTGGTGAGTTATATGACAATGCATGCCTTGATTGAGTTATTATGTGCCCATCCGCCTGTTTTCGCATGACTGGTCATTGCATGTGTTTGGGTGTGTCTGGAAGTCCCGAGTGCCTAGCTTAGGGTTAGGACTAGCTTATTGAGTTTATCTCACCCCGTCGTGGGACCCACCTTTCAGACCCCAAGCCTTGACCATGCCACCGCCTATTTTTGGGGTACCCGTCCGAGTAGAGCAGTATTCTACGGAGTACCCAGTGGGAGAAGGGAAGGCGTACATTAGGAAGTATGGCACTATCTGGATGGACATAGGACTACAAGACTGGAGGCCAGACAGGTTTGCAGCTTGGTTCTATCGATACGACGATCTCACCGTTGGGCCGCTGAGGACGTTTGACGTGCCTTGGGATGTGGTAGGCGAGCAGGACCCCGCGATCGTACACCCCACGGATGGAGAGCTTACTGATGCCGAGACCGTTCCTGATCCGGATCTTCCTCCAGCACCGTCCCAGAACCCCGTCGCTGATGGCGATGTCGTGGAGTCCTCTGATGCTGATGACGATCCGATAGAGACAGAGGAGCCCGAGCCAGAGTTCGAGGAAGAAGAAGAAGAGCCCGAAGAAGACCTTGAAGAGTATGACCCCATGCACCGTGAGGACCTTGCTGATGACCGCGAGCCTGACCCTTAGACAGTCTAGGTGCCCTTGACTTTTGGGTGTTCCCTTTTGGGTTAGTGTCTGACTCGTAGTTAGATGACCCCCTTTTGATTACGCTAACTACCTTCCCTTGATTCTGAGTGTTGATTTTCAGTCTGTGATCATGATGTAAATTTAATCCATGTTATGTTTTGGTCAAGTGTTTCTTTTCCTCAAGTCATCTTGTTATTTTATGTATGGAGTTACGTATGTCGCTTCCGCATGTGCATATGAGTCTCATTGTCAAGTGCGTACCGTCGGATCCTGGGTAAGAAGTTAAATAGTACGGCAGTAGGGCGATGTTAGCGCGCTCGAAAGGACTCGGGGCGTGACAAGACTGAAATGCATCGTACATTCACATTCAACAGCCTCAAAATGGCAGGAAATTCAGAATGTCACACTGACCATCTGAAAATTCTTCAAAAGAGGCGGACATGTCCTTAGGATCGCCTCGGCGCACGGGTAACATCTTTAGGGTTTAGGGTCTGAAAAACAAATCCCATGACAGGGTGAGATTTACATCTCAGCAAGCTAGCCTTAAACCTAGACTAGACCGTCAGTACCTCCAGACAACATTTTAAAAGAATATGCAAGAACTCATCAGAAAAATAGCACACGGCACTAAAGCATCAAGACGCATCGTCATAATTGACATGAAATAGACACGACTCGAAGGCACACATCACAATATGACCAAGCCTTATGTACAAGCACAAAATAAATCCACATATAATACCAATCTCATCACAAGTCCTCATTCCAACGACTAGGCCCGCTTTCCGACGTGTTAGGCTATATCAATTCACAAACCCACGTTCTAACGCATCAGGTTTCATATGCCATATCAAGGCTCATATCGATACGCATCAAGCTAATCCCGCGTTCTGACGCATCAGGACATTAATCGACTTCGCGTTCTGACGTATCAAGGTTCGATATGCCCTTAGGCTCATAGTTCGATTCTCCCGAAGCTTGCCATCATATATCGCACTTCATATTAAATAAGGGCTCACAAGCTAAAACTCATCTTTTACACAACTTCATAATCGAGTATAACTCCATTTGGTAAGCAATTAGACTTATGTCATGGATAGATATCATGGCCGAACATACATAACTCATGGCATGACTTGCACACTAAGCAATCAATCAATGAGACCATCTCTTACCAATTCAAGCATGGACTTCACAAAATTTATAATTGTTGTGGCTAACGTTATCACCTAGAAAGGGGTGAATAGGTTATTATAGTGCAATTTAAAAGTTTTTGTGGAATATCAATTGCACATGCGTTTTTATAACATCTCAGACGATAGCAACACAATATAACAATATAAACAGTTCATGTGCAGTTCTACTATCACAGTTTATATAATACGATCAAAGTATAGATAGAGAAGAGTGTACATATGGTTTATAGTGGTTCGACTTTGGTTAAGCCTACGTCCACTTTTTCAACTATCAGCCAATCGCCTGGATTCCACTAGTAAACTGCTCGAGAGGTTACAACTTAGTGATCTCCTTGACACGTACGATACCCCACCTAGCGCTTAACACTCTTGTGTACACCTCCTCACAATTACAATGGATGAATCAAGAAGTGTGTATGAAATGAAGTACTCTCGATCTAAGAATTATAAAGACTTTTCCCTCATAACGTTGATATTTTATCCCTTCGACCTTGAGATGTCTTTTATACTCATCCGCCTCCAATCTACCCGTTGCAAGGCTTCCAGAATAGGTCTCTCCAAAACTTTCCGTTTGGACAAAACATACCAAAAGAAGATCTCGTAGCCGTTGGGGATCGCCAAAGGAAAATCTTCCCCGTTCGGATCAAATCGCCCATACAATTATGATCCTGGGTTTCCATAGATGATTTCACTCATTTGGAAAGTCGTATATTTGTCTCCTTGATTTCGTATCCTTGATTGATCTCTATCCCCGAGAATCCTCAAGAATGATCCAACTCGATTGTATCCGTTGAAGTATTTCAAATAAGCGCATTTGAAAGTCATCTTCAAGTTCTGATTACTGCACGTGAATACTCCACTCAAAGCTTGAGTATCAGTCCAACGTCTGAGCTATCTCCGCTCAACGTTCAACGTCTAAGTTATCCCCACTCAACGTCTGAGCTCTAACCACCATTTGAGTCCCTCAAAAATTCCATATGAGCAAAACCTTTTGACAGATTCAATCTTGTGCATCCACGCACCAAAGGATAATCTGCAAAACAAATATTTCATGGCATTATCTCGAAACTTAAGAGTACTTGGATTGTTTTGTTAACTTCAAAATCACCTAGGGTTTTTCTCAACAATCTCCCACTTTTTTATTATGACAAAACTATCCACAAAAGTAACAATGATTTCGATAAAAAGAGTTAGCAACTAGGATTTAGTTACTCTCAATATAATCTTGCTAATAAAAGATTTCAACAATCTGCGCTTTGCACTTTCTAGCAAGAATAAGTTCTGAAGTCAATATTCTCACAATATAAGCAGTCTCAGAACTTGCGATAATGCTTAAGATTTAGAGATTAAGCACAAATATAGTTTTAGAGCATTGTCATGTGATTCTACTTGATTTTACAAGAAACTTAATCACATGTATGACAAATTTGAGTAGCATAATAATAATGAGCATATTACTAGTGATATGAAATTGCTACACAAAGACTCAGAACATGTATGTGAGCATGAGCTTTCTTTTTAATAGCTCAGAGCTTGTATATGAGCGTATTTCTTGTGATATATACTTGATATACAATATCTCAGAACTTGCATGTAAACATATTGCTTATGATATAAAGTTACTATGCGATAGCTCAGAACTTGTAATTTAACACATGCTCAGATCACAACGGTTTTAACAAGCTCCAGTTAACATGTTTTGGCAGACGTGTTACCAAACATACATATTAATAAAATGCTCGTAGTAAGGAACTTTTTCACCTATTCGACTTAGGAAAGAAATTGTATTTTTTTTTCAGATCTTGTTCCTGCTGAACATAGTGAATGTATATTTTACTAGTTCCATCTTTTCAGCTTTGGAAACCTGTGTGAATATCCTGTTTGTGTGTGTTCTCACATAACTATTGTACCTGAAATAACTTATCATTCACAGAATATGATATTCACATAACAATCATAAATATATCCACAGAGATAAATGTCTTCAATAAGTATCTCCTGTGTGGACTTGTTCTTGTATATAAAATCATCATGACTTATTGTCATAAGTCACATTAGTATCTCATATCTCCCCCTGTTTGATGACTTAACTTTTGTGTAACTTTCTCCCCATTTTTGTCATCAGCACAAAAGGGTAAGGGAATGATCAACAAGGTCAAACACATAGATGGAGTAATACTCCCCCTGAACATATGATTCATCCAATAAAGCATAAAGAGTAGCATAAATACTCCCCCCGAATGATTGAACATTAAATAACAAGGTTGAGGAAAGTATTGAAATAAATCCAAACAGCATTCAATCAATTATTAGAGGCTGAAAAAAGATTAATGCCAGTTGTGAATCGAGCAAACCAAAAATAAAAAGATGAAAAAACATTTGAAAGAATCTTTTTAGTCTCTTTGTTGAGGCTAAGAGGTGGATGGTGCAGAGGTTGGTTGGGCTTGGCTTGGTTGGGCTTGGCTCTGGGGGATCTGGACCAGGACAAATTGAGAGATCCGACTAAATTTCTTATCAAAATCCTCATTTAGTTGGAGAATAGTTGTCACGCCCCGAACCTGGCGGGCACGCGAACATCGCCCCAAGCCACTCTTACTCCTCGACATTCCAGGATCCTTAGGCCCACTTCTTCCTTGTGAGATTACATACAAATAGGCGAAAGTAAGAAATCACCTCCATACAAAATCAATACAATATGACTTGGGACAATAGTGGTACATTTCTACTTAATCACCAATTACAATTCTATTTCAAAGCGAGATGGATTCCTTAACGTCATAAAATATCCTTTAACCAACCAACTACTACTTCCTCGAAATTTCCATCCTTGGCCAGCTGATGCTTCATAGCTTGGAACCTGGAAAAAAAAAAAAAAGAATCCCACGACGGGGTGAGACTTACGTCTCAGCGAGCTATCCTAATCCTAGATTAAGCCATCCGTCCCACCAAACCAAATCAATCACAGTAACATGCAATCTTTAAATAAAACAGTGCATGGCAATTTCTCAAAGCATTAAATCATGCTAACACGAAAATTTCAATCCAGGTAAACATGGAATCAAGTGGTCAAGCTTCCGCACTAGCTTAATGAATCATAAAATCTCGTGAAATAAAAGATTTTTCAGTCACAACTGCGCATTCACTCCGCCTCCAGCACATCATGTTTCTCTACCCCGTGTCATATAGGCACCTCAAGGCATTTCTCATTTCACAACCCCGTGTCATATAGGCACCTCAGGGTGTTCACAATTCTCAACCCCGTGTCATATAGGCACCTCAGGGTGTTTCACAATTCCTCAACCCCGTGTCATATAGGCACCTCAGGGTGTTCACAATTCTCAATCCCGTGTCATATAGGCACATCAGGGTGTTTCACAATTCCTCAACCCCGTGTCATATAGGCACCTCATGGTGTACTCAGTTCCCATGTGACTCCCTGGCTCAACAGCCTATCTCCTCCAGCAGTTCGACTCAAGTCAAAATAATTACCACGATAAACATTTAATCTCAGCTCATCACGAGGAACATTAGGCATATGACATAAAACAGAGTTTGCCACAACCAAACGTGCTTTATTACAACAAAAGATTTAAGAGTGGTTTCATGTCACCACATAAGACAACAAGGCACTCGTAATAGCACGTCATCAATTCTATTGCGAAAACACAATTTCATGGCAAACTAGAACTTACAGCATCATTCCTCATCAAGGCCATTCGACTTTCATTCAATCAAGCAACACAAGTTAATAAATTCATCAATTTCCCAATGAAATCGTCCAGTCGCGTCCGAATGTCCTAATAAAAGGTTAAGGGTCACTCACCTTCGCCCGAGCTAGCCAAAAATCCACCGAAAATACCTCGTCAAGCTCGATTCAAACTCACTACACCGCTGTCCAAAACAGGGCAGCAACTCAATTAGGAACAATACATCAATTTAATCAATTTAACACTCCTAACTTCACTTCCCACAATCATACTCCTTGTTAACACCTCAATTGACATTCAAATAAATCCTAACAACGCATTTAGAACACGGCGACACCACAAACAGCCCCCAGCAGAACAGGACTACTCAGAATCAAAACAGGGCAAAAACTGGTTCTGCTTCCTCATGTTCTAACAACCCACTAATCAGCCTTAAGCTCCCATTTATCACCAATTCCACTTGTCAAGACCTAGATTTACATGTCTAGGACATCCTCTAATGATTTGGAAGCAAAATAACACTCCTAGGATGTCCAAATGGTTCGACCTCCACAGCTTGTCCACCGGTCATAATTTTACCCAAATCTGTCCACCCAAACACAGCCATGGAACACCTCCAAATTACAACGTTTTGGGGGATTAGATGGCCATCCACTTTCACATTGACACTTGGCTAATGCACCAATAATAGAGCTTAATCTTTTGACTCTCATTGACCACTTTCTTGGCTAATTTTCTGTCTACTTTCGGTAGCAATAGGGGGAGGTGTCCATTTTACCCTTCTTAATTTTCCAAGGACAAGAATTAAGCTTGAGGGGCAAAACGGTCATTTTGCACTTTTCCTCCGAACTTCGTTTTTCAGTCTTAATTGTCCCATTTGGCCAGGTGTCGTCAAATTCAAATCCAATGTTTAAATTCCTCAATTCCATTTCCCAATTTCGAGCTTCCAATTTATGTCGTTAGTCTCGAGGGGTCGAAAATTCAGAATGTCACAATTCTTCCCCCCTTAAAGAAATTTCGTCCTCGAAATTTTCCACCTTCCTATCCACTCAGTTTCTTGGGGCATCGGCGCCTCACCGCTATCTCACTCTTCCAGATAACTTCTTCCATGACTTGTTACTTTCGCTTGTCCTTTCCGACGGAAGTCATCCTTTCCCAGGATTTATTTTCTTTAGTCCTCAATCTGTATTCGTTTCTCTCTATTCTCTTTCGACATTCATGAATCTGGTAGTAGTTTGCTCTCAAGCATTCACATCGTCTCTTCTATTTGTCTATCACCATTATTACTAAACCCTCGCCAGGTTGACTCCTTAGTGCCCATGCCATCTGGCGTATCATTCTCTTTATACATCCGTTCGTACCAATAGAGATTCAAGGGCTTAATCAACTTGCCATCTATTATCCAAATCGAGCTATAGCCCTCTCGATTTCTTAAACAATTTCACAATTACTACTGTAGTAATCCGCTCCCGACTCCATTCGAAAATTCCCTTGGATCAAAGTAATCCATCGACTTTCATGGTCATGTCTCTCTCTTATAGGCACGTCTAATGCTCAACCACATGTTAGACTATCTCAACTCTCAGTCCACATTACCGATAGTATTAAAGAAAATCTTGGCACATCCTAGGGCCATCTCAGGGAACACCATAATTCTCCCTTCGGATTCCGATGAGGCCATCACTTTAGGTTCCCCTTCAATATTGGACTCATACTTTCATCCATGGGACCTCAAGGGTTCTATTCATTCCCATAACCCTTAAAGTATCAGAGTTCGATTATGGAAATACCTCAATTCCCTTCTAGCCTTCAAGTTAGGTGTTTCCAGTAGTCGTCAACTCGTCAATTGACAAACTTCCAATTTAAAAGTTGAATCTCTTATTTCTCGAGGGAAGGTCTGTCCCTCCATGACCAATTACACCACTCTCAGCTCTCAATTAGGAGCATCTGTTACTTAATTCATCTGTCCTTAGCGATATGAACATCGCAGTAGCAGCACTTGGGTAAACTCTTCGTTTCACGTGACTTTCCTTCAATTCCCTTTTGGCAATCAATGTTCTCAATCTCTTGCAGTTCACATAACTTGCAAGGTCTTTCTCTGCACAAGCAACGCTCTAATATTCACAAGCAATTTCACCCATCGACGTTGCCTCTTGCTCAATTCCCCTCGGGAATCTCTTCGTACTATCTTATTCTCTCGTGGTAGATACATACTCAATATCTTCTTCTACTCACATAAGGTTTCCCAATCTTTGTCGCGAGGACATTCACAACCCAACTCCAATCATGCACCGAGCATTCCACTCATAAAGTCTTATTGTCAAGGCGTATTCACACAGCCCATTTTAATCTGCCTTGCTACGCCTCAAATTTCCTTTTCACGTTACGTCATTATGATTCTCTTGACTCTTTCAATTCCACACTGGCACACCCTTATCAGCGTAGTCATCACCTTGACTTAAGTCCTTGAAGACTCACCACATTCATTCACACATTCATGTTATATCTCGTCCTTAGTCCTTCTCATCAATGGGGCCACTCTCGTGGAAAATCCGCCCATGATCCGTCTATAACAATACATCAATTTCAAGGAACTTCAAATTTCAGTAGCTCACATCGATCCTAGTCGATTCATTACTCATTCCCACTTTCAGAGGCTCTACAGGAATTTCATTTCCCGTAAATCCCACGACGGAGGAGTCTTACTTCATCAACTCACAGCTCGTGCTCTTCACCATTAGCACACAACAAGCATCTCTTTAGAGTCCATATGATACTCTCAAAATCGTTCATGTTTCTCATGACTCCCTAGATGAGTCCAATCATCGTCTCTCTAGACGGTAACAACCAATTCAATCCTTCTTTGGACACTTAATTCGACTGCTATCCACTTCATTACTACCAAGTGTCGAACCATTTCAACTGTCCATGGTACCATCCACTTGAGAGCTCATATCTTGGTCCTCTGCTCTCATGGGTTTCCACTTGGACCATACCACATTTTGTTCATTTTGTCACTCTTTCCTCAAGAAGCATTAGTGCCTTGGCTTCTTGGTTCCATAACCAGCTAATGCAATCAAGTCTCGATTTCATTCATTCAACTGAACATCGACATTATCCTGGAATTCAACGTTGTATACAGGATATCCTCTCGGACTTCACTTCCAAGAATCATTCAAATTCTGCGTCTTCTTTCTCAACCCAAACGCTCAATCTCAATATCGAGACAATCAGTTTACTCTTCCTTTCATACTAGAGTCTCTTACTCTGTAAAGGAAACTACACACTTCATCAACATTCCCTTACTTCAAATCCACCTTATCCTTCTTATTCTTTAGAGTGTCCATCTTGGAGTTGGCGCTACCGGCGGTACTTCCACTCCGAGATTCGAATGTCACCATGCCTTTGTCGCGACCCGTCCGAAAGCGGACGCGGCTAATGGATTACCGATCGCGGGCCTTCCCCCACACAAGGGTGCAGATCGCGGGCTTTGGATCGGCGCGGGCCCTCCCAGGCCCATACCAAATCGCGGCGGGAGTATTTTTCAAAGGGATTCGACGATAACAGTCGATCGCTTTTGACCTTAGTGTGGTCGTGGTGGCATGTGCAACTTGTGCATGCATTTGGAGTCGCCACCGGTCTTTCTTGGAGGGTAGACCGGAAACCTTATTGACCGATTGGGAGAGATCGATCAATTCTGCGGAACCAGAGATTTTGAGTTCGGGGACTTGGTTACGTTGATGTCATTACCAACGCCCGTTCGGTACCTAACGCGAGTGATTTTCCCTAACTAGGATTTCATGCAGGTGCAATTTTGGGTGAGGTAAGTCTGACTTTGCACATTAACCAGTTTAACATGCTCACGTAATCATAATAAATAAATAGATGCCAATCACATAAACATCTATCCTACGTGGTGATCATGGAATTATGATTTAATGGGTCTCGAGCCAATGAGACCACATTTAATCATTTTAATATTTTAATAACGGAGAGCCGCTCTTCGCTTCTTCTTGGTTTCTTGAACTCTTCAAGAATCGGGCCCCAAAGAGCTCGCCGACTTAAAAGGCTCCTCCACGTAATCCTCGTAGCATTTACATCAACAATTGACTATGCTAAAAATAAAGATTACATGAAAAAATAAAAGGAGTACGCAGCCTCCATTAAATAATTACAACCACAAATATATAAATAATCACCATACATTCATACATACATCAATCACATTGATTAGGGATTTTTCCATGATCACCACCCTTCCACGTAAGTAATAAATTCACAATTTAAAACTTAGGAAGGCACAATAAAAATTCTACGTTGAATCATATTCATAATTTTTACGTAAAATAAGATAGCCATAAATTTTCGATTCAAAATTGATTTAGTCTCAATTTTTGCTACGTTGATTAATTTATCATATAAAATAATCAACCTCCATTAGCCATGTAAGACGAACAATTCGTTAATACATATTGGCCATAGTATTGCAAAAATTGCAAAAAATCAATTAAATGCACGAAAACACCTAAGGATCGGCTCTGATACCACTGTTGGGATCCACGTAACACGTAGCGGAAATAAATAACAACCCATACATGTATCTCCAGAGGCGTACTTCGTGCATTTCAATCGAAAAAAATCACAAAGCCTCAAAGGGAGTAAATAGATTACCTCTCGTAGCGTGCTTGAACGGAGGTGTCGGTTCGATGTTCTTCGATCTCAGCCTCCACAAGTGTTAGGCATCTAGTTCGGACGCACCACCAATTGACGAACGGGGAGACGACGAATAACTCCACAACAATTGTGCTAGCAATATGCGGAATCAATATTCCGAACTTAGTATATTTTGCTCACTCAAGATTATGAGAATATAGAGAGTGTTTGTGTTCTTCTCTCTAAGCTCTCCAAAATTTGCACACTCTACAAAATGTCTCTCCCTCCCAACCTCAAAACTCTTGCCATCCTTTTATAGCCAAAAATACCTTCCAATAAATTGTATTTAAAAATAGCACTAACAATTATAAATTCTATCTAAAAATAGCACTCACAAATAAATGACATTTAAAAATAGCACTAACAATAGCACTCACAATTTATAATACAAAAATGCTATTTAAAAATAGCACTAACAATAGCACTCACAATTTATAATACAAAAATGCTATTTAAAAATAGCACTAACAATTATAAATTCTATCTAATAATAGCACTCACAATTTATGATAAATAAATGCCATTTAAAAATAGCACTAACAATAGCACTCACAATTTATGATAAATAAATGTCATTTAAAAATAGCACTAACAATAGCACTCACAATTTATAATACAAAAATGCTATTTAAAAATAGCACTAGCAATAGCACTCACAATACAAAAATGCTAAAAAAAGGCACTAACAAAGGTGTTAAAAATAATAACCATTATTATTATTACAAGAGTTAAAGAGGTTACCAAACAGTACAAATACGCATAACGTATAAATACGTATGACGTATAAATACATAGAGCATACGTATACATCCGTGAAACCGGGGACTAATTGAAAGAAAAATATGCAATTAAGCCCTTTTGGTAAAAATTGATTAAATTGGAGGGCAAATTGACCTAATTGCACTTTAAGACTTTAGAATCCAATGTCATAGCTTATAAAAAGTGAGAATTGAAAATTAAAAGACTCGAAAAGGAATTTTTTGCTCGGTTCGTGTTTATGTTTGTGAAGAAACATAGTAACCCGAGCCGAATTTTCAAGATTTAAGGTGACACACTTGAAGGGGAAATTAAAACAAAATTATTGAATATTTTTGTGTATTTTTCTGACCACGAATGGTATTTTTCTGATTTTTTGGGTATTTTTATAATTAAATAAATTCGAAAAATATTATAAAATACCAAAAAATATTTTTTGTTCAAAATTGGTCCCCGAGGCTAGGCCAAGGCTTCCAAAGTTGATTCTGTGATTTTATGACCTCTTTTTATAGTTTTAATTAATTTTTAAAGAATAAAAATCACAATAATAAATGGTCAAAAATCAGGTGTCAACAGCTGCCCCTCTTTGAGAGGAATCTCGTTAGAGGTTTTTCTCAAAGATAAGATGGCGCCTGATTCCTAACCGACTCAACTGAGAAAATGAAAGAAGAAATGCTATGACATCGGATTCTTAAGCCTTTTGATGAAAGCTCAAATTAATTCCCGGTTTGCTCTAACAATTTGAACCTGGGCCGGAGTGAGAGAGGCTTACCTGAAGCTCACCTGTCGGACGCTGCCGGTTGCGACGACTTTCAAGAAGATGCCTAGGATTCGTCATTCAGCATATCCTAGGGAGATTAAGCTCTGACCTGTATGGTAGGTCATACCATTATGGGATTCCTAACTGGTAGGAACCTGAGGAAGGCGTATCCCATGCTTGAGGATTCGCCAGTGATTTTAATCCGTATGGTGGATCGAACCTTTGTGTTGATCCTTATGGCGGTATTTACTAATGTGTTGATCCTTATGGCGGTATCTACCATCATGTTGACCCTTGAGGCGGTTTCTACCTTAATTTGATCCTTCAGGCGGTATCTACCATGAGTTGACCCTTCAGGCGGTATCTACCTTGAGCTGACCCTTCAGGCGGTTTCTACCATTGTTTTGACCCTTCAGGCGGTTTCTACCTTGAGTTGACCCTTCAGGCGGTATCTACCTTGAGTTGACCCTTCAGGCGGTTTCTACCATGATTTGACCCTTCAGGCGGTGTCTACCATCATGTTTTGACTTTGAAAATGGGTCTCATGACGAGGGTTCTCCACGTCCGATGAGACTGCCTAAATTAAGAAAAGGGGTCCCATGACGAGGGTTCTCCACGTCCGATGAGACTGCCTAATTTTTTTTAAGGGATCTCATGACGAGGGTTCTCCACGTCCGATGAGACTGCTTGATTTTTGAAAATGGGTCTCATGACGAGGGTTCTCCACGTCCGATGAGACTGTTTGATATTTTGAAAAATGGGTCCTGGGACGAGGGTTCTCCACGTCTGATAGGACTTTTTCTTTTAAAATGGTTTTCTTCCCCTCTTTTTTTTGGAGACCCCGAAGTTTGTCGGGAATTCAGTTTTTTGAAGCAGTGAAAGATTTTATTTTGACAGAACTTCATTTGAGTCTGTTGAGGCGACATTCTGGGAGCTGGGTTCTCCAGGTATCCTGCAGAAGTTTGAGCCTGAAAGATTTACCTTCACCAAGAAAACGTTAGTAATCTTTGGGAAGACCACGGCTGTCCATTTGACAAAACCGTATGATTTAAGTTTTAATCATGAAATGTGCATTTTGATGCTGGAGGTTACCTAAAGCATTCTTGCAACATGCAAATGTGATCACAAATCCCTTGCACGGAAAATCTGGATCCAACAGTTTGAAAATTCCAAAAAGAGTTTGTTCAAAACATCAATTGGAATATTTCTCGACAATGAGGTCTTCTCACCTGTTTTTGAGATAGTGGTTTTTGTAGGGGATGCACTCAATTCCCTACTAACCTGTGCCTAGGTTTTAGGCTCATTCGCAGCGCATACATTTTGATTGGTCGGGAGGTTTTCCACGGGACCGTAATGTTGGGCTTGGATATTGGTTTTCAAGGGGGACCCTCTTTGGAGTCGAGGCCATTGTGTGAAAGTCTTCGCCATCTGCTCCGGGTTTACAAGTCGAGAACCCTGCAAAATGAGAAAGAAATAGTCTTGCTCGTACCTCTTCGAGCTAAGCTATATGTTAACCCAAGTGTCTTAGTCAGAGAAGACTGTTTAAGGGTTATGATGTTGGTAGGATTGGGGACCGAAAAAGGCTTGTTTTTGGCCCAGAATTTATGAAGGGTTTGACATTGGTGATCATTGCAAATTTATCACCTGCCCTTTCCTTTCTGCATCTTCAGTCTTTGAGGTGTGCGCCCCTTTTTTAGGTGTGCACAAGTTCTTTAGAGAACGTCTCTCGTCGCATTAAGAGACTGATGACTCTGTCTGCGTCTCTGGTCCACGCTTGACACCATTTGGGGAGTAGTCTTTTTGATCTGACTCCTTTAGGGGTCTTTCTCTTTTCCCATCCGGCCTCATTGCGGATCAATCAAACAACTTACACGAGCATCGACCTTGCTTTTACCAGGCACTTTGCTTTTTCTCGATGCCGTGGATTTTTCTCAAGCATTAACTTAGGGATTTTTTGCAAACCCTAAGTCTTGAACTCCTTCGTTTCTGAAGTGATGCTACATCCGTCTTGGAATGTGCAATGATCACCAACGGGTTTATGAAATGATTTTGCAGGCTCAACTTGGCTATGCAAAGGATTCAGTGTGTGGGATAGAGAAATGAATGCTTCTCATCATCCTATGGCACTTGGATTACCATATAAACAACACACAAAGATTAATGTTAGTCCGAGCAAGAAAATTTCTAACCATTTTCTCCTGATGCTGCTGGACTCACCTCCATTTTGCCCCGATGTGGGGTGGTTCTTGACAGGGTTGAGAATGAAAACCGCCGTTCAAAGGGGTTGTCAATGGTCACCTGTAGTGTTTGGGGATATGAAACGAATGCCTCCGTCGTCCCAATCCATGTAATTGTTGCGAACAATCCCTACTTCCGTAGGTCCAGATTTCACTATCTGATCTGCTCCACTTTTCCCTGGAGTGTGTATAGGACGTGTTTGGATTAGGCTTTGCCTCTCGTCTTTTGAGAAAAAGTCCTTTTGAAAGTTTTGAACAATTTTTGATTGGAAAAATCTCTTTCCTTTTTTTCCAAAAATTTTACCCGTCAAGGGGATTTTATGATGCACCATGCATATTCTTATTCATGTTCAAACAACCTCAAGTTTCAAAACATGAATGCCAATGAAGTTAGAATTCTATGTCTTTTCTAGACATCAGATTCTGAAAGCTTTTTCTTTTTCTCTCTGTTTTTTTTTTGTTTAACATCTTCAATGGATTGGGGAAAGGGATACCTACCTGTCCACCGTGGCTGGAGATCCCTGAAAATGCAGAAGAAACATGTTATTGTACGTTCACGAATTTTTCAAAAAAATTAGAACGATACATCTTACCCTTGGTCGTGTACTCCAACGGGTAATTCATGGGGTGTGAAAACTTGCTCGCCTTGATGGCAATCCCCTGTCAAAGATGGGAATTAAGTGTCAGTTTGCGTTCCAAAATTCAAAGCAAATTGGAACGATACGGCCTTGTTCTTGCTTTGCGTTTCCATTTGAACACAAACGCGCGTCTTGCAGAATCTGGCCCTCTATCTTGTGGCCTTGATCCCTCCGTTTGGTTGGCGATGAATCATTCTCAAGGATTTACCCCAGATGAGATCCATTTGTGTTTTTGGACGCATTCCAGCGCCACTCTCCAGAGTTCCTTTTATTCAAGGAAAAAGGAATTTTTATCAGAACGCATGTCAAAGCATGAAGCGTGGAAGCGATACTTTTTACCCTCCACTAGGTCTTATAATCAAAGATCATTTCCTGGACTCCTGACTTCCAAGGTCAATAGTTTTATTCGCCTCCTCGTTGGCGAGTTCCTTTCTTTTGAGGCTTTCGGTGCCAACGACTTCCTGTTAAATGAGTAAAAAAACTCATGTTAGGCATGTGGTCTTCAAAGACCAAATTGGAACGATACAAGATTACCGTTCACCCAAATTCGCATCTTGGGGTTTACTTGATGCGGACGACTCTGTCATTGCGTCCCCGGATTTTGCCAGAGAAGAAACGTCCGGCGTACAAATGATTCACTTGCCCCAGTTAGGCATGGTTTTTCATGTCTGTCCCAGCTAAATTCATTCATGCATCTTGCTGCAATCCTCATCCACTTTGGGAATATCTTCTCTCGTCTGTATTTATGGGTGTTGTTCGTGAGATTAACAGCTGTTCTGCCCCAGTTGGGCGACGTTCGTCTTGGCAACATGCCTTAACACTTTCCGCGTTTGTCAACGATTTTTAGTCCAATCTGAAGGCGTCCACGCACATTTGAAGGAACAGTGCTTTTCGAGGATTTTGCTCCCGTGAAGTTGGTCTTGCTGTTTGTCATCTCTGGATTTGATAACCCTTGTTTGATGTGTCTTCATGGGGCTTATGAGAGTTTGCCCCCGGCCAATGAGTGATTCGCCTGGGTTGGCTGATTTATTTGTAGGCAGTTTGATCATGTCGTGTTGATGCATTCGTGCTATTCGCAAGCATGAGTTCACTCGTGATTGAGTACTTCAACAACTTTAGTCGCTTCGGGCATCCCAGACGATGGAAATTCTTCAGTGGTCCCATTCATTTTTATCATCACCTGCAAGAATGGGAAACCATATCAGCTTGTGAATAAATCAATTTAATTTGGAACGAATACACCCTTTTCGACTTCAAGAGAGTCGATCCAAATTAGGTTGCCCCAGCTTCACGTTGTCTACTTAAGGCTCATCGCAATAAATCCATCTTGTTTTTGCAAACCCAATGGGTGATGCCCGATGAAGGTGTACTTCTTTCCATCTTGTAGGGAAAGCAAGCTTCCCTTTGTTGGTCTTCAACCATCTTATCCTGTAGATAAAAGACATGAAGGTCCCAGTCAAGTATAACACTCGAAGGGCTTATTGGAACGATTACAGTTTTACCATCATTCCATTATCATCTTGCATGTGATCGGATGAGGACATTTTTGACAAATGTGTGCCATGTAAAACATGTCCCTCGTGTCTATCCACAAATGGATTTTCCTTCTCTACCTGTTTTTCACCTGAGAGGAAAAGATAGGAAATATTATGCCGGTATCTAATTGAAAAACAATTAGGAACGACACGTTTTTACACTTGACCCGGCTGCCCCGGTCAAAAGGCATTTGCCCTCATCAGTTGATTCTCCAGGGTGGTCCAGCGCTTTTCCATGCCATCCTGGTTCGTTTAAACTCGCGACTAAGTCTTTGGATTCTGATTCATAAGCGGCGCTGAATGACCTTTTGGTTTCGAGGTGTACCAATCATTCACATACATGCGTATGAGACAAGTGAGGCTTGACTCTAAAAATCAAAAGGGTTTGGAACCTAAGGCCAAGGCTCCCATCTCGAGTTCTAGAAAGAGCAGATTCCATTGCACAACTATCGTTGCATTGGGGCTCGATCCATAGTTCAAAATGAGCAGAATTGAAAAGTGGATTACCCCGTGTTTTTCCTCACGGAGATTCCATTTTCAATCCCTTCTATTATTTTCCTATAAGGGGCACCCGGGGTTTTAGGCGCGGTTGTGTGTGTTCATGTGCCGTGAGTATCACAATGCAAGTCATGCACAACAGTTTATCAATCGGCGCTTCAAATTATCCATACAACATACATTCCTACGCCAACCTGCATAAGATAATGTTAATCACGGACTGCACCCCTTATTTCTCCAATCTGCAAAAACATATAACACCTATCGTAAGCGGACTTACCTCACCTTTGAGAGCGCCTGCATGGTTAGAAAAATCACTCAGCGTTTTAATTACGGCCTAAGTCCACATGAGGTCTAGAATCATATGTTCTAGATCAACAGTCCCCAGCGGAGTCGCCAGCTGTCGCGACCCGTCCGAAAGCGGACGCGGCTAATGGATTACCGATCGCGGGCCTTCCCCCGCACAAGGGTGCAGATCGCGGGCTTTGGATCGGCGCGGGCCCTCCCAGGCCCATACCAAATCGCGGCGGGAGTATTTTTCAAAGGGATTCGACGATAACAGTCGATCGCTTTCGACCTTAGTGTGGTCGTGGTGGCATGTGCAACTTGTGCATGCATTTGGAGTCGCCACCGGTCTTTCTTGGAGGGTAGACCGGAAACCTTATTGACCGATTGGGAGAGATCGATCAATTCTGCGGAACCAGAGATTTTGAGTTCGGGGACTTGGTTACGTTGATGTCATTACCAACGCCCTTTCGGTACCTAACGCGAGTGATTTTCCCTAACTAGGATTTCATGCAGGCGCAATTTTGGGTGAGGTAAGTCTGACTTTGCACATTAACCAGTTTAACATGCTCACGTAATCATAATAAATAAATAGATGCCAATCACATAAACATCTATCCTACGTGGTGATCATGGAATTATGATTTAATGGGTCTCGAGCCAATGAGACCACATTTAATCATTTTAATATTTTAATAACGGAGAGCCGCTCTTCGCTTCTTCTTGGTTTCTTGAACTCTTCAAGAATCGGGCCCCAAAGAGCTCGCCGACTTAAAAGGCTCCTCCACGTAATCCTCGTAGCATTTACATCAACAATTGACTATGCTAAAAATAAAGATTACATGAAAAAATAAAAGGAGTACGCAGCCTCCATTTAATAATTACAACCCCAAATATATAAATAATCACCATACATTCATACATACATCAATCACATTGATTAGGGATTTTTCCATGATCACCACCCATCCACGTAAGTAATAAATTCACAATTTAAAACTTAGGAAGGCACAATAAAAATTCTACGTTGAATCATATTCATAATTTTTACGTAAAATAAGATAGCCATAAATTTTCGATTCAAAATTGATTTAGTCTCAATTTTTGCTACGTTGATTAATTTATCATATAAAATAATCAACCTCCATTAGCCATGTAAGACGAACAATTCGTTAATACATATTGGCCATAGTATTGCAAAAATTGCAAAAAATCAATTAAATGCACGAAAACACCTAAGGATCGGCTCTGATACCACTGTTGGGATCCACGTAACACGTAGCGGAAATAAATAACAACCCATACATGTATCTCCAGAGGCGTACTTCGTGCATTTCAATCGAAAAAAATCACAAAGCCTCAAAGGGAGTAAATAGATTACCTCTCGTAGCGTGCTTGAATGGAGGTGTCGGTTCGATGTTCTTCGATCTCAGCCTCCACAAGTGTTAGGCATCTAGTTCGGACGCACCACCAATTGACGAACGGGGAGACGACGAATAACTCCACAACAATTGTGCTAGCAATATGCGGAATCAATATTCCGAACTTAGTATATTTTGCTCACTCAAGATTATGAGAATATAGAGAGTGTTTGTGTTCTTCTCTCTAAGCTCTCCAAAATTTGCACACTCTACAAAATGTCTCTCCCTCCCAACCTCAAAACTCTTGCCATCCTTTTATAGCCAAAAATACCTTCCAATAAATTGTATTTAAAAATAGCACTAACAATTATAAATTCTATCTAAAAATAGCACTCACAAATAAATGACATTTAAAAATAGCACTAACAATAGCACTCACAATTTATAATACAAAAATTCTATTTAAAAATAGCACTAACAATAGCACTCACAATTTATAATACAAAAATGCTATTTAAAAATAGCACTAACAATTATAAATTCTATCTAATAATAGCACTCACAATTTATGATAAATAAATGCCATTTAAAAATAGCACTAACAATAGCACTCACAATTTATGATAAATAAATGTCATTTAAAAATAGCACTAACAATAGCACTCACAATTTATAATACAAAAATGCTATTTAAAAATAGCACTAGCAATAGCACTCACAATACAAAAATGCTAAAAAAAAGGCACTAACAAAGGTGTTAAAAATAATAACCATTATTATTATTACAAGAGTTAAAGAGGTTACCAAACAGTACAAATACGCATAACGTATAAATACGTATGACGTATAAATACATAGAGCATACGTATACATCCGTGAAACCGGGGACTAATTGAAAGAAAAATATGCAATTAAGCCCTTTTGGTAAAAATTGATTAAATTGGAGGGCAAATTGACCTAATTGCACTTTAAGACTTTAGAATCCAATGTCATAGCTTATAAAAAGTGAGAATTGAAAATTAAAAGACTCGAAAAGGAATTTTTTGCTCGGTTCGGGTTTATGTTTGTGAAGAAACATAGTAACTCGAGCCGAATTTTCAAGATTTAAGGTGACACACTTGAAGGGGAAATTAAAACAAAATTATTGAATATTTTTGTGTATTTTGCTGACCACGAATGGTATTTTTCTGATTTTTTGGGTATTTTTATAATTAAATAAATTCGAAAAATATTATAAAATACCAAAAAATATTTTTTGTTCAAAATTGGTCCCCGAGGCTAGGCCAAGGCTTCCAATGTTGATTCTGTGATTTTATGACCTCTTTTTATAGTTTTAATTAATTTTTAAAGAATAAAAATCACAATAATAAATGGTCAAAAATCAGGTGTCAACAGCCTTACACTCTTCTTCTAGCGACTCAGTCACCGCTAGTGACAAGATTCGTTTGTTTTTGGTCTCCACCACTTCATGCATCGAATATTCGATTCAACTACCTCGAAGCGCTCTGTAGTTACACTTTAAGCGCCCTTTTCGCTCATTCAGCCATTCACCAGGATTACGACAGCTATGACTATTAAGTCCATTCACTTTTCCTTTTCATCCACGACCATCTCATGGTCTAATCGCCCTTCAAGAATGACACCCTACTCTATAGGGGTGATAGCTCGTAACGCCACTTCTCGTGGTTCCGTTTCAACGCCAAACAATCCTATTTTTTTTTCGATAATGTCAAATAACTGACAAAATTCTTTCCTCACTTTCCTCGTAAAAGAAGAAACAAAACATCAACATCTCATCACAAGCCTTACACCAAGATAATGGCCGTGTCTCATAGGCACGTTCCATGTTCCATTCTGAACATTTATTTGCTCATAATTCATGAGGATGAGTTCTCTTATTCATAAGTCTTCCGATCCCTCTCTTCTTTCACCGAGTTCATTATCATTCCTCAAAATCAGGAGTAACAACAAGCCATAAGGCTTTCAAGTTCCAATCTACTCAGGAATTTAATTATCTTATTCAAGGGATCCTTGACCATTCTTAATACACTTAGGCGACCGTGAGAACTTTGTATCACATTGGTCGATTATCCTCTTATCCTTGCAAAACTATCAAGATCCAAACAACCCTTGCTCTCAAGCAAGCCTAGGAAGATACTTTCCGTCGAACAACTCAATAGAGGTAGTTCAGGCAGATAATATGCCTTTGAGGAACCCTTCCTCTGGTGACCTTTCACCAATTATTAATAGCCTCATAAGGCTAAAGACTACCGAGATCGCTTTCTTTCTTCAGTGCACCCAAAAGCTCTAAGGTTTTCTTACCAAGATCCACAATCCAGAGGGAAACAATTTCAAATCTCATCCCTCCATCAACCTTGGTCAATCTCAATCTCATTCATAGCTTCACAAGCTTTTCAAAACTCTCGTGGTTCTTCCCACGCATTCAATTTAGGAAGGATCGACTCAGAGTCACCTTTCTCGTGACTTCCATCCTTTAACTCATCGTTACAAGCATCAGCCACTACAGCAACTTAGACAATCATGGTAGTTCTTCCTCGAGCTTGCCTACCTATTCGTTTTCTCATTTCCATTTAAAGTTCTCACAACCCCTTATCACATCTGGGTCTCATACGATTAACCGAATCGAGCCATATACTCTTCTCGTACTCCGATTCCAATTGTTCTCTTTACTCAATCCTCACGATCCCTTTTTAGTTCTCGGATCTTCTATACCATTTATATACTTGAGCCCAAAGCTCTTCCACGACTATGCTTTGGTCGTTCAACTTCATTAGGTTCTCATGCCACTTGAACCACTATAATCCCCTCTAGGAATCAAAGACTTAGGTCATCTAAGTCTAGCAGTCGTAGGCTGCCCATCTTATCATTTATCACCACCAATCAACCAGTGGTTCTCAAACAACTTTCAACTAGTTGCTTATTAATCAAGAATTCCATATCATCCTTAAGTAGCAACCACATAACAAGCAAGCATCCACGAGACAACTTCTCAATCAACAGCCAAATATTAGGCAAGCTTCAAATAGGCCAAAACTCAACTAGACCAAGCAAGTACTCAAAATGTCATTTCAATGGTTCGTACCATAAATCTAGGGCATCTGCCACTCTAGCATAAACATAACATGTTATCTCAATCTCAATAGGCATCAGTTCAATGGGTATAAACCCAACATACCGTCTAATTTCTCAGTTAGACCTTGGCCAAGACAGTAACACGATGCCAATCATAAAATACGCCTAACAGGCCCATCACAACATCACTTTTCTTTTTCCAACGGTATCCACTGCCAAGCACAAAGCTTTCAACCATGCCACTCATAAGCGTCATTTCACATGCCATGCCACTTTTGATCATTCATTTCGAAAATCAATTTCGTGCCATACATCTCTTAACCACAATTGGATTCAACCTGATACCTAGACTTTCCCTTTCAAGTTATGAGTTGGGTCATTCCTGCCTCTTGCCATCTTAGAAGCCTGCCAGGAGCCGCTCCTTGTCCGGACCTCTCTGTCTCGGCGTTCACTCCCCGCCCTCAACAAACCTGGCCTTTGCAGGTTGTCCCAAGTCATACATCTACAGAGAAAGCCCCGTTCCATACGTCTCATACCATGTTTCATAACGGTTTATAGGTATCCCATCAACTTGTCCCATACCAAGCGACAGTTTATTAAGTCCAACAGCAATAAGTTCATGTACGCACCCTCATCCGCTTTCGTTCCAAGGCCACAAACACATGCACAGCACGTTCGTTCTCACCACTTATCATACCACAATCGATTCCACACCAAACCTCAATTATTGAAAACCTTTAGTTCCACCAATGACTTTCACAACTCATAGATCAATTGCCTATATTCAACCGTATACCTCAGATCTAGTCGCTATTCAAGTCAGATCCATCTGCATTCAATCACAACTGGTCTTTAATCCAAATTTTCCTTATCCGCTTTCCTGTATACACCTCGTCTCATACCATCCAAGGTTGTCACTAGCAATCGATAACTAAACTGCCAAGATACAATGCAACTCAAGCCTGAATCCACTAATCCCAGTCGTCTCTTTTTAATCCATACTCCTCAAGTTGGGTCGTTGACAAGCCACGATCACAATCATATACTCTGATCGGTCCTCCATCATAAGCTATTCTCTAGCAACATCAATCCAAGCTTGTGACCCTTCAACTCCTACTCACTTTCTTGTGAGCCTTATACATAAAATCACTCATGATCATTCATTAAATCAATACTAGGACCGTTAGAATACCACGCAAGTTCAAGCCTATCACTCCCAAGATTCCACAATCCATGCTTAATCCTAAGGGTCTCATTATCCAATCGTCCTCAAGTCATCACTCCTTATCACTCCAAGCCTCGACCAAATTGGATCGAGCTGACCTTGCTCTGATACCACTTAAACGGGGATGTCACGCCCCAAACCTGGCGGGCACGCGAACATCGCCCCAGGCCACTCTTACTCCTAGACATTCCAGGATCCTTAGGCCCACTTCATCCTTGAGAGATTACATACAAATAGGCGAAAGCAAGAAATCACCTCCATACAAAATCAATACAAGATGACTTGGGACAATAGTGGTACATTTCTACTTAATCACCAATTACAATTCTATTTCAAAGCGTTACGGATTCCTTAACGTCGTAAAATATCCTTTAACCAACCAACTACTACTTCCCCGAAATTTCTATCCTTGGCCAGCTGATGCTTCATAACTTGGAACCTGAAAAAAAAAAAAAAAAAAAAAAAAAGATCCCACGACGGGGTGAGACTTACGTCTCAGCGAGCTATCCTAATCCTAGATTAAGCCATCCGTCCCACCGAACCAAAGCCATCACAGTAACATGCAATCTTTAAATAAAACAGTGCATGGCAATTTCTCAAAGCATTAAATCATGCTAACATGAAAATTTCAATCCAGGTAAACATGGTATCAAGTGATCAAGCTTCCGCACTAGCTTAATGAATCATAAAATCTCGTGAAATAAAAGATTTTTCAGTCACAACTGCGCATGCACTCCGCCTCCTGCACATCATGTTTCTCTACCCCGTGTCATATAGGCACCTCAGGGCATTTCTCATTTCACAACCCCGTGTCATATAGGCACCTCAGGGTGTTCACAATTCTCAACCCCGTGTCATATAGGCACCTCAAGGTGTTTCACAATTCCTCAATCCCGTGTCATATAGGCACCTTATGGTGTTCACAATTCTCAACCCCGTGTCATATAGGTACCTCAGGGTGTTTCACAATTCCTCAACCCCATGTCATATAGGCACCTCAGGGTGTACTCAGTTCCCATGTGACTCCCTGGTTCAACAGCCTATCTCCTCCAACAGTTCGACTCAAGTCAAAATAATCACCACGATAAACATTTAATCTCATCTCATCACGAGGAACTTTAGGCATAGGACATAAAACAGAGTTTGCCACAACCAAACGTGCTTTATTACAACATAAGATTTAAGAGTGGTCTCATGTCGCCACATAAGTCAACAAGGCACTCGTACTAGCACGTCATCAATTCTATCGCGAAAACACAATTTCATGGCAAACTAGAGCTTACGGCATCATTCCTCATCAAGGCCATTCGACTTTCATTCAATCTAGCAACACAAGTCAATAAATTCATCGATTTCTCAATGAAATCGTCCAGTCGCATCCGAATGTCCTAATAAAAGGTTAGGGCTCACTCACCTTCGCTCGAGTTAGCCAAAAATCCACCGAAAACAGCTCATCAAGATCGATTCAAACTCACTACACCGCTGTCCAAAATAGGGCAGCAACTCAATTAGGAACAATCCATCAATTTAATCAATTTAACACTCCAAACTTCACTTCCCCCAATCATACCCCTTGTTAACACCTCAATTGACATTCAAATAAGTCCTAACAATGCATTTAGAACACGGAGACACCACGAACAGCCCCCAGCAGAATCGGACTACTCAGAATCAAAACAGGGCAAAAATCGGTTCTGCTTCCTCATGTTCCAACAGCCCACTAATCAGCCTTAAGCTCCCATTTATCACCAATTTCACTTGTCAAGACCTAGATTTACATGTCTAGGACATCCTCTAATGATTTGGAAGCAAAATAACACTCCTAGGATGTCCAAATGGTTCGACCTCCACAGATTGTCCACCGGTCATAATTTTGCCCAAATCTGTCCACCCAAACACAGCCATGGAACACCTCCAAATATCAAATGAAAAATTTATTTCTGCTCAACCACATGTAGTACTATATGTTATGAAGCTACCCTCGTAAATTTGAGGTCATTTGGAATTTCTATGAGCTAGAATCACCACTTATCCTCAGCTAGCTCAGAATCTGTCCACTTTTCTTCCAAAAATCACCATAAATTAACCAGACCTCCACAAATTATGAAACCAACGGGAAAATGTCAAGGACATCTTGAACTAACCTGTGGTGGTTAGCAGTCGGCTAAAAGGTCATCGGAGTGGGCCGTAGTACGGACCGAAGGAGGCGGCAGTGGCTGGTCGGGCAGCAGAGTCTCGCCAAAGAGAAAATGGTGAGAAAAATGGAGAAACTGGAGAGGCTTTCAGGAATTGTCTCTTTGGGGCAGAAGATCAATAGTAAGTGGGTCTCCAATAATTGTTTCTGATTTTTCTTACAACGTTTTGGGGGATTAGATGGCCATCCACTCTCACATTGACACTTGGCTAATGCACCAATAATGGAGCTTAATCCTTTGACTCTCATTGACCACTTTCTTGGCTAATTTTATATCTACTTTCGACAGCAATAGGGGGAGGGGCAATTGTCCATTTTTCCCTTCTTAATTTTCCAAGGACAAGAATTAAGCTTGAGGGGCAAAACGGTCATTTTGCACTTTTCGTCCGAACTTCATTTTTCAGTCTTAATTGTCCAATTTGGCCAGGGGTCGTCAAATTCAAATCCAATATTTAAATTCCTCAATTCCATTTCCTAATTTCTAGCTTCCAATGCATGTCGTTAGTCTCGAGGGTTCGAAAATTCAGAATGTCACAATAGTCATGTCCATCTTAGCAATATGAGAATCTGTAAGGTTCTGAGTAGTGGTCCTTTGTAATGCTTGTTCAGCTTCTCTCTTAGCAGCCAGATCTTCAATCTCTGCGTGTAGAGAGTCTCAAATGTTGCTCAATTTCTGATCCAGAGCTCTCTGATTCAGTAACTGTTCTCTGAGAAGGTCTAAGTCTGTGGCATGGTCTGTGTCAGTACTCACATTTGAAGACTCTCCTTGAGTTCTAACTGGTGGCTCAGATGATGATACTGATTTGCCTGAGGAATTTGCAACATTTGCTGCATGGATATCCATCTCAACATCCTCCCCTGCAGACATAGCTCTTTAAGAAGTTGCTCCTCTGTTATGAGAAAATCAGATATGTTGACCTGGGCAATTTCTTTATCCTGTTTACGAGCCTCTTCTACATCTTCCCTTTCCAGTTGCTCTTTTTCTTCTTGTGCCTTCTTCTTCCTTTCTTCTTCTCTAGCTTATGCTTCCTGCTGCTCCAGATCTTTTGGAGGGACAGCCTCATGGGTTGATTTTACTATGGTCCTTACCAAGTCCTCAAGTTCATTTTCACTTACTAATGAGCTGTTAGAGTCATGTTCCTTCTCAATTCTTTCAAGTAGTACTCTGGCAAGCTTTCTCTTTTTGAGGGCTGATTTGGTAGGTTGGTGAGCAACCATTTTAATCCTTCTCTTGCGAGTGGATTCTGAAGATTGTCCTGTAGGTTCAGTTTGTGGAGTCTTGGCAATAGGTTGCCTCTGAGCAGGTTTCTCACTGACTTGTAGCAAGTCGACAAGCATTGTATGCCTTTTTCTATCCATCCACTTTCCATCCTCAACCTTATATCCCATCTTGGTAAGCATCGTCTCACCAGTGCTACCTTGAGGCATCTCAACTGATCTCAGCTCCAAAGGGATTGGTATCCGCAGATACTCGAAAATTCTGTTAATCAGGGAACCATATGGCAACTGACCCTTGGTCTTTTTCATAGCTCTCCTCATGTGTAGAAGAATTAAGTGTGGGAGAGAAAAGGGTTTACCATTTAGAATGGCCCAAATGAGTTTGGCCTCATATTTGGAGATATTGATCTTGGAGGATCCTTTAGGTCTAAGGCAGTTGATGACTACCTTATGCAGAATAATTGTTCGCAGTGGAGAAAAGGTGATGTTCAACGTGAGGTTTGTTTGCTCTAGAGAGATTGGGATTTTCAGAAAGGTCTTTGTAGACATCTTCATCAGAGATAGGAATTTTGGTAAAGGTGGAAAGTTCAGAAAGAACTATGTCTGTCACGCCTCGTGTCCTTCACGAGCGCGCGAACATCCCTTCTATGGTCTTTCATCGCGATTTACCCCAGGATCAAATCATCTAACGATACGCTCGCAGAATCAAAATGCACATGCGGAAGTGATGAATAAACTCCATACATAAAACTTTCACAAGATGACTTAGGACATAAAAAGGTACACTCCTCAGTTTGGCAAATACACTTCAAAGGTTACAGTCGTCCAATACCCATGATTCAATTCTAAATCCACAATTGAAAGTAAAATTTCTAAGACCATAAGTGAGTTTATATCCATTCTCTCCACATCACTTCTTCGAATGACAATCCATGGCAACCTCGGGTTTCCATCGCCTAGGACCTGAAAATGTTGGTCCCACAACGGGGTGAGATAAGATCTCAATAAGCTAACCCTAAATCCAAACTAGGCACTTAGTACTTCCAGACACTACCTAACACATACAATGACCAATAAATCATGAATAAAGCAATTGGCGCATGATAATTCAAATAAGGCGGAGGCATAGTAACATTCTTGAGTCCAGGCTAAACTTCGTACTTTGGCACTTAGTTAATCACATCATAAACAGTGTACTCATACTTGATATCACCATAAATCCCATAGTCAAGCCCGCGTCATAAAGGCGCCTCAGGCATTTCTCATCACTTAACCCGCGTCATAAAGGCGCATCAGGTATTCCTCAATGATTAACCCGCGTCATATAGGCGCATCAGGTATGTCTCAATACTTAGCCCGTGTCATAAAGGTGCATCAGGCATTCCTCAATGATTAACCCGCGTCATATAGGCGCATCAGGTATTTCTCATTACTTAGCCCGCGTCATAAAGGCGCATCAGGCACTTCTCATCACTTAGCCCGCGTCATAAAGGCGCCTCAAGCACTTCTCCTCAGTCAAGCCCGCGTCATTTAGGCGCATCAGGCATTAATCATAACTCAATCCCGCGTCATATAGGCGCCTCAGGATTTCTCATCCAATAAGCTCATGCTTAAAAACAAGTACGACTGAGTAAAATCGATCGAGCAATTTAACCATTCACGGCATCAATCATTATTTTCGTCACGTGGTCATTATCATATTAATATAGTCATTTGTCAAATAATCCACGTAAATATTCCATGTGTCAAATAATCCACATAACAATTAATCTACGTGCCAATTAATCCACGTAAATATTCCACGTGTCAAATAATCCACATACCGAATAATCTACGTGCCAATTAATCCACGTAAATATTCCACGTGTCAAATAACACCCAAGGCCGAATATACTTAGGGTAAGATAGATCAATTTCGCTTGTTAATGCATCAACCTCATCATGGCCGAATATACATTTAGGTCTAATCAAGCATTCAAGCAACCCAAGCAAGCGATTCTACGACTAGGAACATTTATATGCGAACTTGCCTTCCACGGACTGATTCTAACCAAACCCTTAGCATCATAAATTATCAACAAGCCACAATTTCAAGACATGAAACTACACGGCAACTTTGAATCCTCAAGGATAGGCTCGGCAAGCTTAGCTTCATTGGGGGTTTGCTCATGGAAACTACTCAATAACCCTTCTATAGCATCCTTCGGTAACCTAAGGTCCTAATAAGAGTTTAGAGTTAACTTACCAAGCGATGGAGTCGAGGTGAGTCGGTCCGAAAAGTGATGAAACTCACGGCTCAATCCTGTCCATGGAGGGGCCGAACATCAACTCACGGGTTAGTCATAGGTTTCCTCTCAAAACCGCACTATCCCTCAATCACTCATCAAACAACACTTAGGGCTTAGTCTTAGGGAGACTTACCAAGGAAATGAGCTTGCGGCGCTCGTCAACGAAGCTTGAAGACCGGCGAAGAAGGGCTCGGTCGTGAGAGAGAGAGAGCGGCGGCCGAGAGCGAGAGAGAACGGGCGAGCGGCAGAGAGAGCCGAGAGGGAGAGTGAAAGGGAGAGTTTGAGAGGAAGAGAGAATGAGAGAAATGAGAGAGTGAGGGAATGGGAGTGAGGGAGCTTCATCCATTACAAAAGCAAGAGAGAAAGATGGAGGGAAAAGCTAGTGGGGTGGTTGAAGGATGAATGACATGAATAGTGGCTTGATTGACTAGTTGGTGAGAAGTGGTTTGTGGGGAATTTGTCAAGACCAATGGTCATGTCACTTAGTCATTCTATCATCCAATAATTCAAGAGCCCAAATGACTATACTACCCTCATATTTTCAGCCAAAGCTAGGGGATGGCAATTGTCCAAATTGCCCTCGCTTGTTTCTAAAGAAAATGCATTTATCTAAGGGTATAAGGGTAATTTCCTAATTGTCGGTCCGAATTTCACTTTTCAAAGTGCTAAGGACGAATCCTAATCCTAATGGTTCCCGATGAGACGACGTCCAATTTATTTCTGTTAGAATCCTCGGATACCCGATGCCCAATTTCGAAGTCCAATTCGTGGCGATCTTACTTCGAAATGGGGGTCGAATTTCAGAATGTCACAACTCTTCCCTTCTTATAAAAATTTCGTCCTCGAAATTTGCCATAAATCCCGCCAGGTTTAACAAATGGGTGATAACGCCTCATCACTACTTCATCTTCCTCGGCGGTTCCCTTTTATTGTCAAAATTTCCAAATAGGTCTACACCTCTCGGACTCAACTTTCCAAATCGGACAAGCCTCGCATGAGTGATATTTTAAGGAAAAACATAATCTCTCACTTGAAGTTCTAAAGATCTATACCGTCTATCCATTTAGTTCCATTATCGATGCCAAGGCTTTTGGTTTACCAGACTCAATAAGGATCCGCGTAACACACCTCAGATCCGTAAACTACTCTGAAACCCGCGTCTCAACGCTTCAGGTTAACATCTCACGTAGTAACGCATCAAGATGGGCAAAAACCCCCGCGTCAACATGCTTCAGGGCATTACGCGACGATCTACACATAATTTCAAACAATCGGCCCATGAGGTAAACTAAGGACGCACCCATGCTATCCAAAAGGCTTAATACATTCCGATGCCCTTCCAATTAGTCCTTCATGAAGTCATTTCAAACCGTGATCGGTCAATCGCAATAAGTCCTTACTCAAGCATCTTTGATTAAGGTGTCACCGATCGCCAACCAATCAGCAAATCTGTCTACCAGTAATTATCACTGCGAACATTTCCACAAGGCGTAGCCACTCGATACCATTCCCTTCAAAATTTGTGGCACACGCTGGCAACGTAACCTCAAGCATCTAGATCATTTCTTTAGGCCACCTATTTGTCTGCATACGACAGGGCATGCTTGTGGCATAATTTCGTCCCCATGACGTCTTTAGGACTCTCAACAGTTATGGTAGATTTAGGGTCTCTATTTGGCCCAACCATCATTGAAATTCCACACGAATTTCCTGACGCCTATACCAATCGTCTCACGGCCTTCTTAACTTTTCAGGTGATCCCATGACCAAATTCACAGTAATTCGTTCTTAGCTCCATTCAAGAGTCTGGATTTTCTCCCTGTTATAATAATCACTTCCATGATCTCTTAGGCATCAGGGTTCGTAGATCGCAACGCTTTAGTCTCTTTCTGACTCCCAGGCTTGACGCTCCAAATAGCCGTCTGACTAACCTTTCGATAAGCTTCCAATTTAGAAGTTGAATCTCTTATTCCTTGAGCGAAGCACGTCCTTTACCCATCGATCTCGTGATGCTCAACTCTCAGCGACACGCATCCTTTTATCCTTATTCTTCCTCAAGGTAGGGTAGGGCATCACATTCTAATTCCTTAAGCAACTTCATCCATCTGCGTTGCTTTACACATTTAATTCCTCCTCAGAACGATAGGTACTTCAAGTTTCGATGGTCCTCCTCGATCTGAAATCTTCTTCACTACTTAAGTGATATCTCTAAATTTCCAACATAAGGATGCAGCTGTCAGCTCTGAATTATCAATTGGGGCATTTATCTCGTTATGTCTACTATCACAACACATAGGTAGCAATCCTTCCACGTTGCATTACCATGAACCATAATCATTTCATGACACATCACCGTAACTCTTACAACGTTTCTACTCTAATGGAAACACCAATGTCGACGTGGTCACCAACTAGATTTAGGCCCTTGAAAACTCCTTTCATTTTCGCTTGTCTATTCGCGCCGCACCTCGTTTGTCGTCCATTTCCTTATTAGGACGGTTCTTGCCATAATTCGTCAATTCAAGCCATCAATTTCAGCAACTTCAAACTCTAGTAATCCATGCTAATTTCAGACAATTCATTACTTATGCTAATCCTTAAGGGTTCCAAATGAATTCCATTTCTCAGAAACCTTATGACCAAGAACTTCTCCTCAATAGACTCAAATCTCTCGCTTTTACATTCCGCAAACAGCGGGCGTCCTCTTAGGATCCATGGAATATCTTCTCAAGGTCGTTCACGCTCCTTATGACTTCTTGATTCTGATCAATTCCTATCAATCTAACGTTTCTAATTCCACAGGCAGCTATCACATCTCAAAAATCAATGGCCTAACATAAATCTATGACCTCAAGCCTAGTCAGCGTTCAAGTCGAACCCATATATACTATATTGCAACAGGCCTTTAATCCAAGTATCCCTTGTCCACTTCCTTGCTTCTCGTCTCACACCACCTAAGGTCGTCAGTAGCGACCGATAATCTAAGTCATCAAGATAAAACGCAATTCAAGCATAAATCCATTCATACATGCCGTCTCTTTATAACTCATTTTCGCAAATGAAGCTTGTCAGTCAGTCGTTTTCCATTTCGACATATTGTCTAATCCACTGTCAATCTCTTAGATTATAACTCCAGGTAGTTATAAAGGTCATCAATCAAGGCTGATTCTAAGACCATCAGAATGCAACAAAATTCAAGCCTATAATATCGAGACACTATCTGGTGATGTTCACTCGTAACACCAAAACAAGTAGAATTCCTATTCTTCCATACTAGGGCCTCTTACCCTATGAGGGAGACTATATACTTTAGTGACATCCTTGTCACGAATCCACTTTGTTTTCCTCATTCCATAGGGCATCAATCTTGGAGCCCGCGCCAATAGCTGTACCTTTATCTTAGGATTCATATGTACCCATACTCGGCATTCTCCTTCCAATAACTCTATCACCTCAAACATCAAGGGTCTAAGGAATCGAGATTTCTCCTTGGTCTCTACAAATCCACACCTTGGATATTCAACTCGATTAATTCAAATCAGTTTGCGGTCATAATCCAAGCACACCTGTTGCTTACTCGTCCATCCATTCGTAACCAAGACTATCAAGTCCGTCCTCTTTCCTCCCCATCAACGACCATCTCAGGGTCCGATTATCCTTTAGAACGTCGCCCTATCCTTTAGGGAACAACAACTTATAACTCCATTTCCGATGGTTCGGTTCAAACTCAGTCAACCTCACAGAATCACTAGACTCAAGCAGACTAGCATGCTGATTTTCCTTAACACTTTCCACATGACGAGAGAGACAGTCCACCAATTTCCCTTCTAGGCCTTACGCTCAGGTATCAACCATTCCTTACAGGTACATTCTATGTTCTATAAGTGGTAATCCTCTTTACTCATGGTTTCCCTAGTCCTTTAGCCCTTCAAGATGAGGTTCATCATAACACTTCAGATTTAAGAATATCAATTCGCCCCGATGCTTCGAACCTCAATTCATTCTTTAACCTCATTGTCCTTATCCAACGGGTCTCTAACCATCTTTGATGCATGCTTAGGCAGTCTCGAGAACTTTACCCCACAATGGCAGATCTTTCTCTGATTCTCACAAACTCCAAGGGTTCCACCAACTTTTGTTCCTTAGCAATCTTAGTAACGTATTCCTCATTGATCAACTAGATGAAGACAGCCCGGTTTAGTGCTACGCCTTCACGAAAAATCCTTCCTTTGGTAACTATTTACCGATCATTATCAGTACCTTGGAGTGTTAATCGTTAGGGTCATTTTCTGCTCAATATACCCACGCTTCTAAGGCTCCCTTACAACTCCTCGTTCCAGACAGGAGTAAACTCACAATTACACTTTCTGCCAACTCAATCGACTTCAACTTCACAAACTATTCAACAAGCTAGCCCATATGTCGACTCATATTCGTGTCTCCAAGATCATCCTTCCGATCACCACCATTTTCTCTAATAATCACAACAGCAATAGTATCAACTGGCCAAGTCACAAGGCAGCCCAATCTCGAGCCTACCTACTCATCCAATTCTCGATTTCTTTTAAGGCTCTCTCGACTTTACCAACTCTTGAATCTCCCACAACTTGTGGTCTGGAGTTAGACGCTCCTCTAACACTTTTATCTCGATTACTCATTCCCACTAAGCTCTAACATCATAGGAGCTACTACAGTTCCACCAAGGGATTCAAAGACCTAAGCCATCTACTCAAGTCTAGCAGTCCTAAACTGCTCACTACAACGGTAACCATAAGCCACCAACTAATTACCAAACAATTACAAGCAACACTCAACCATAAGTCAATCATCAAACAAGTCTCAACTAGGCAAACATCAAGCAAACACTCATGGTATCAATTTAATGGGATATTTTCTCGTACCTTAAGTCCTGTCGCACCTGCGACTTAGCAAAATTACAACATGCTATTTAGTTTCTTAAACAAGCCGTAGCCAAACAACAACTCGGTGCCAAGTAAGCCAACATAGATCAAGCAATCAGAGGCATATACCAACAAGTTCTCATTCGTACCTCAAGCCTAGATGCATCTGCCAGTTAGCACAACCACAATCAGCTATCCAACCAAACACTCAGTAAACAACGCTTAGTGCCAAGTACGAAGCTCTAGGACCTCTAATCGCCTATGGTGATGCAATCCAATAGTGTCATTCACATGCGCCATATCAAATGCCATGCAATGTTTGAAATTTCATCTTGAGGATCAGCTTTAATGCAATAATTTTTTTGATAAAAGAATCAGACTTAGCCCGATATCTAGACCCATCCCTTTCAATGTATGGTTTAGGTCATTCCTGCCTCCATTTCTGTCTTAGAAGCCTGCCAGGAGCTGCTCCTTGTCCGAACTTCTATGTCCCGGCGTACACTCCCCGCCCTCATCAGACCTGGTCTTTACAGGTTGTCCCAAGTCATACACCTACGAGGAGAGTCCCGTTCCACACGTCCCATAACATGCTTCATTACGATTTATAGGTATCCCATCAGCTTGTCCCATACCAAGCGATGGTTTATGAAGTCCGATAATGATATGCTCATGCATGCACATTCCTCAACTTTTATTTCGATGCCATAAACACATGCAGTGCATGCTTGTCCTTATTGCTCGTCACATCGCAGTTTTCTCCAAATCAATTCTTATCCATAGAGGACTTCTAATTCCACAAATGACCATCTCACAAATCGATTTTTCCCTAGGTTTAGCCATATACCTCAAGGCCACAATCACTATCACATAATCCAACCGACCCTCTACTCATGAGCAACTCCCTATTAACCTCAAGCACATTCACAACCTCAGATCTATGCTCATGGCTCCTCAATTTCTGATTGCTTCCTTGTGAACCTCAATAGAATCACCACCCAAGATATCAATCAAATCAATTCTAGAACCATCGAAATGTACACGAGTTCAAGCCTACAGTCCTTAAAATTCAGTGATCAATGCTTAATCCTAAAGGTCTCACTATCTAATTGTCCCCAAGTCATCACTCCTTATCACTCCAAACCTCAATCGTATTAGATTGAGCTAACCTTGCTCTGATACCACTTAAACGGGGATGTCACGTCTCGCGTCCTTCACGAGCGCGCGAACATCCCTTCTATGGTCTTTCATCGCGATTTACCCCAGGATCGAATCGTCTAACGATACGCTCGCAGAATCAAAATGCACGTGCGGAAGCGATGAATAAACTCCATACATAAAACTTTCACAAGATGACTTAGGACATAAAAAGGTACACTCCTCAGTATTGGCAAATACACTTCAAAGGTTACAGTCGTCCAATACCCATGATTCAATTCTAAATCCACAATTGAAAGTAAAATTTCTAAGACCATAAGTGAGTTTATATCCATTCTCTCCACATCACTTCTTCGAATGACAATCCATGGCAACCTCGGGTTTCCATCGCCTAGGACCTGAAAATGTTGGTCCCACAACGGGGTGAGATAAGATCTCAATAAACTAACCCTAAATTCAAACTAGGCACTTAGTACTTCCAGACACTACCTAACACATACAATGACCAATAAATCATGAATAAAGCAATTGGCGCATGATAATTCAAATAAGGCGGAGGCATAGTAACATTCTTGAGTCCAGGCTAAACTTCGTACTTTGGCACTTAGTTAATCATATCATAAATAGTGTACTCATACTTGATATCACCATAAATCCCATAGTCAAGCCCGCGTCATAAAGGCGCCTCAGGCATTTCTCATCACTTAACCCGCGTCATAAAGGCGCATAAGGTATTCCTCAATGATTAACCCGCGTCATATAGGCGCATCAGGTATGTCTCATTACTTAGCCTGCGTCATAAAGGCGTATCAGGCATTCCTCAATGATTAACCCGCGTCATATAGGGGCATCAGGTATTTCTCATTAATATAGTCATTTGTCAAATAAACCACGTAAATATTCCATGTGTCAAATAATCCACATAACAATTAATCTACGTGCCAATTAATCCACGTAAATATTCCACGTGTCAAATAATCCACATAACAATTAATCTACGTGCCAATTAATCCACGTAAATATTCCACGTATCAAATAATCCACATACCGAATAATCTTCGTGCCAATTAATCCACGTAAATATTCCACGTGTCAAATAACACCCAAGGCCGAATATACTTAGGGTAAGATAGATCAATTTCGCTTGTTAATGCATCAACCTCATCATGGCCGAATATACATTTAGGTCTAATCAAGCATTCAAGCAACCCAAGCAAGCGATTCTACGACTAGGAACATTTCTATGCGAACTTGCCTTCCACGGACTGATTCTAACCAAACCCTTAGCATCATAAATTATCAACAAGCCACAATTTCAAGACATGAAACTACACGGCAACTTTGAATCCTCAAGGATAGGCTCGGCAAGCTTAGCTTCATTGGGGGTTTGCCCATGGAAACTACTCAATAACCCTTCTATAGCATCCTTCGGTAACCTAAGGTCCTAATAAGAGTTTAGAGTTAACTTACCAAGCGATGGAGTCGAGGTGAGTCGGTCCGAAAAGTGATGAAACTCACGGCTCAATCCTGTCCATGGAGGGGCCGAACATCAACTCACGGGTTAGTCATAGGTTTCCTCTCAAAACCGCACTATCCCTCAATCACTCATCAAACAACACTTAGGGCTTAGTCTTAGGGAGACTTACCAAGGAAATGAGCTTGCGGCGCTCATCAACGAAGCTTGAAGACCGGTGAAGAAGGGCTCGGCCGTGAGAGAGAGAGAACGGGCGAGCGGGAGAGAGAGCCGAGAGGGAGAGTGAAAGGGAGAGTTTGAGAGGAAGAGAGAATGAGAGAAAAGAGAGAGTGAGGGAATGGGAGTGAGGGAGCTTCATCCATTACAAAAGCAAGAGAGAAAGATGGAGGGAAAAGCTAGTGGGGTGGTTGAAGGATGAATGACATGAATAGTGGCTTGATTGACTAGTTGGTGAGAAGTGGTTTGTGGGGAATTTGTCAAGACCAATGGTCATGTCACTTAGTCATTCTATCATCCAATAATTCAAGAGCCCAAATGACCATACTACCCTCATATTTTCAGCCAAAGCTAGGGGATGGCAATTGTCCAAATTGCCCTCGCTTGTTTCTAAAGAAAATGCATTTATCTAAGGGTATAAGGGTAATTTCCTAATTGTCGGTCCGAATTTCACTTTTCTAAGTGCTAAGGACGAATCCTAATCCTAATGGTTCCCGATGAGACGACGTCCAATTGCACTCAAGATCACTCAGTCAAGAAATTAACCATCAAGGCACATAGCCACGATCATAGGTCATCCATGAGCATTCGATTTTTTTACACTTCCCATTCAAACTTCGGTTTAGTCTATTAAACCACTTCACTTGCTCAAATTCAATTAAAATGACTTCAACACATGCTCAAGACCCTAAGATCATTCATGACCAGAATAGGACTTCATCATTTAAACTCAATTTCACCATTTTTAATCCAAGAAACGACCAAGTGCGGTTCATCCATTTCATGGCGGGTTCGATTTTTCCATGACCAGGCTTACTCTCAGAAAAACTGACATAAATCTGTTTAATTTATTAGCAATCTAACTTTAGAACCTCGTTCTTCATGATCTTACGGTCGCGTGGGCGAAAACGGAGCTCAATTTGGACTCTGGACGACTTAGAACGACCCATTTTATTTTCGACGCGCGCTGAAAACGGGATTACACCGGCTCTCGGGTATTAACATTTTTCTCACAAAAAAAGCCCTTAAACTCTAACAATCCAACCATAAAACATCTATTAGTAACCTAACATCCTAATAAAGGGTTAGGGATAACTTACCAAGTCCAAGAGCTAAGGAAAACCGGCAGAAATGGCGACGGAACCCGCGGTTCAAATCTGTCCAAAGAGGTCCGAACATTAACTCTACGGATTAGCCATGGATTTCTTCTCAAAATTGCACTAAACCTCATCTACTAACCAAACAACACATAGGATCTAGTCTTAGGGAGACTTACCAAGGCAAGGTAAGTGCGAGAGCCGACGAAGGAGTGGCGACCGGCGGCGGCTTCGCCGTGAAGGAGAGGAAGAGAGAAAGAATGAGAGAAATGGGAGAGTGAGGAGGAGAGGGAGTCGGCCGAATGGTGCAGGGGGAAGAAGAAGAGAGAGTGATACAAAGAGAGGAGATTTGGAGGGAAAAGACTTGGTGGAGTGGTTGATGGGGCAAGGACATGAATAGTGTCATGGAATGACAAGAGTGGTTCATGGGGAAATCTAATCCAAAGTCAAGTCAACTTGTCATTCCTTTCTTCAATAATTCAAGAGCCCAAATGACCATACTACCCTTCAATGATCGGCCAAGAGTGAAGGTTGGCAAAAGTCCAAATTGCCCTTCTTGTTCTTATAGGAAATTCACTAACCTAAGGGTATAAATGAAATTCCTTAACCGTCGATCCGAAATTCACTTTTCTAAATACTAAGGACGAATTCTAGTCCTAATGGTCCCTGATGAGGCGACGTCCAATTTAATCCCGTTGGAATCCTCGAATATCCGACGCCCAATCCCGAAGTCCAATTCGTGGCTAAAATCCGTCAGTGGCGATTCCAATGTATCTTAAACTAACGGGCGGCTCTTGGGAGTTACGCGTATCGACCCGTGGCTAATGTCACGTTTAAGAGTTATTCGAGTCATGGCGACCTTGGTTGTCATGTAATTGCAAGGGTCAATCGCTAGTTTCAAAGGACGCGATCATCAGGAATCGGTCTAGGTTAATTTGCAAATTATACAATAGTCAAACGGAATCACCCGTGATCCAATTGTATAACACTAGCAAATCGTTCTGTGACCAATCCTAGACCGGCCTCTAATGGCTCAAAATATTCCCTCGGCAATCCTTATGGTCAAGGTACAGATCCATGGTCGAGTACTTTGGTCCACGTACTTAAATCCTACTCAGCCTTTCCCCTTCGGTCAGTCTTCTCAAGAGTGGCCAACTCTGAGCGAGGTTTAACTGAAACGCACTGACAAGATGCCTCATGAAATCATGCTTCGAAAAGGGTCGGATTTCAGAATGTCACAACTCTTCCCTCCTTATAAAAATTTCGTCCTCGAAATTTACCATCAATCCCATCGTACTCAACAACTGGGTGCTCACGCCTCATCTCTACTTCATCTTCCTTGGCGGTCCGCTTTTAATTACCAAAACCCAAAATAGGTCTTCACACCTCGGACTCGAGTTTCCAAATCGGACAAGCCTCGCATGGGTGATACTTTAAGAAAAACATAATCTCTCACTTGAAGTTCTAAAGATCTATATCGTCTGTCCATTTAGTTCCAGTATTGATGCCAAGGCCTTCGTAATGGCGCACCGGCCGTCAAACTCACCTACAATTCGCGTAACACGCCTCAGATCAGTATACTTTTCTGAAACTCGCGTCTCAACGCATCAGGTTAACATCTCGCGTACCAACGCATCAAGAAGGGCACTAATCTCCGCGTTGACACGCCTCAGGGCATTGCGTGACGACCTAAACATAAACTCAAGCAATTTGGTCCACAACATACTCTAAGGACCCACCCATGCTATCCTGAAGGCTTAATACAGTCCGATGCTATTTCCAATCGATCCCTAACGAAGTCATTTCAAACCAAGAGGGGTCATTCGCAATGAGCCTTCACTCAAACATCCTCGATCAAGGTATGTACCAATCACCAATCTGTCATCAAATCTGTCTACAAGCAATTGTTACTCTAGGCATCTCCACCAGGCATAGCCACTCATTACCACATCCTTTAAAGTTCGTGACACACGCTCGAAACCTAGTCTCATGCACCTAGATCATTTTCTTAGGCCATCTGTTTATCTGCACACGACAGGACGTACTATAATGTAACTTCATCTCTATGACGTCTTGAGGACTCTCTCAACAGTTATGGTAAACTTAGGATCTCTACTTGGAACAACCATTGTTGAAATTCCACATGAATTGCCTAACGCCTTCACAAATCGTCTCATGGTCCTCCAGACCTTTCAGGTGACCCTACGGGCAAATCCACAACAATTCGTTCCTAGTTCCACTTGAGAGCTCCCTACGGCTGGGGCAACTCGTCGACTTATCGAGTCATGCCTTCCTTTGTTGACACATCTGATCCTTAACCACAAACTTGGCTATTTCTCTTTTCATTATATTCCAACACTAGTGCAGACGTAAGTCCTGGTACTTCTTGGTAAATGTATGGGACACTATAGTCATCATGATGAGTTCCCAACATGACCTTGCCCTCTAAGTCCTTCATCATCGTATACTTACATTCGTTCATGAAGCTTCTAAGTCTCTATCCGTGGGTACTTAAGAGTCTGTATTTTCTCCCTGTTGTAATCTCTTCCATGATCTCTTGGCATCAGGACCGGTAGGTCACAACGCTTTAGCCCCCGAAAACTCCTTTCATGTTCATTCGACCATTCGCGCCACATCTTGTCCTTAGTCCATTTCATTAATAGGATGACTCTTGCCACGATTTGTCTATAGCAAACCATCAATTCTAGCAACTCCAAACTCCAGTAATCCATACTGTTTTCCGACAATCCATTACTTATACTAATCCTTAAGGGTTCCACATGAAATCCATTTCCCAGAGGCTTTATGACCTAGAACTTGCCTTATTAAACCCAAATCTCGCGCTCTTATATTCTGCCTACCTCGAGCGTCCTCTTAGAGTCCATGGAATACCTTCCGAAGGCCGTTCGTGCTCTTCATGATTCCTTGTTTCCGATCAATTCATTTCAATCGAAATTTCTAATTCCGCAAGCGACTATCACATCTCAAAAATCAACTACCTAATATTAATCTATAACCTCAAGTCTAGTCGCCATTCAAGTCGAATCCATATGCCTTCGATTACAACTGGCCTTTGATCCAAATATCCCTTGTCCACTTCCTTGCATACATCTCGTCTCACACTGTCGAAAGCCGTCAAGAGCAATTGATGACTAAAACCATCAAGATGTAACGTAATTCAAGCCTAAACCCATTAATATCAGTCGTCTCTTTATAACTCATATTCACAAATGAAGCTCATCAGTCGGTCGTTTCCATTTCAGCACATTGTCTAATCCACTGTCGATCTCTGGCCTGGTGGCGTTCACTCTTAACACCTAGACAATAGAATTACTCTTCTTTTTGTACCGGGGCCTCTTACTCTATGAGGAGACTACATTTCTTAGTGGCATTCTCTTGTCTCGAATCCACCTTGTCTTCCTCGTTCCATAGAATGTCAATCTTGAAGTCTGCATCAACAGCGGTACCTTTACTCCAGGATTCAGATGTCACCATACTTGACATTCTCCTTCCAATAACTCTATCACCTCAACGACAAGGTTCTAAGGGATCGAGGTTTCTCCTTGGTCTCTACAAATCCACACCTTAGATATTCAACTCGATTAATTCAAATCACTTTGCGGTCATAATTTAAGCACCCATGTTGCTTACTCGTGCACCCATTCGTAACCAAGACTATCAAGTCTGTCTTCTTTCCTCCCCATCAACGACCATCTCAAGGTCCAATTGTCCTTTAGAACATCGCCCTATCCTTTAGGGGACAACAACTTATAACTCCATTTTCGACGGTTCGGTTCAATCTCAGTCAACTTCGCAGAATCATTGGACTCAAGTAGACTAGCATGCTGATTTCCCTTAACACTTCCCACATGACGAGAGAGGCAAACCACCAATTTCCCTTCTAGGCCTTGCGCCCTGGTATCAATCATTCCTTACAAGTACATTCTATGTTCTATAAGTGGAAATCCTTTTTACTCATGGTTTCCCCAGTCATTTAGCCCTTCAAGATGAAGTTCATCATAACACTTCAGATCTAAGAATATCAATTCGCCACGATGCTTCGAACCTCAATTCCTTCTTTAACCTCCTTGTTCTTATCCAACGGGTCCCTAACCATCTTTGATGCATGTTTAGGCAGTCTCGAGAACTTTACTCCACAATGGCAGATCTTTCTCTGATTCTCACAAACTTCAGGGGTTCCACCAACTTTTGCTCCTTAGCAATCTCAGTAACGCATTCCTCATTGATCAACTAGACGAAGGCAAATCTGATTACGTGCTGCGCCTTCAAGGAAAATTCCCTTTGGTAACTATTCACCGATCATTAGCAGTACCTTGGAGTGTTAATCGCTAGGGTCATTTTCTCCTCAATATACCCACGCCTCTAAGGCTTCCTTACAAATCCTCATTCCAAATAAGAGTAATCTCATACTTACATTTCCTGCCAACTCCGTCGACTTCGACTTCACAAACTATTCCACAAGCTAGTCCATATGTAGGCTCCTATTCGTGTCTCCAAGATCATCCTTCCGATCAGCACCATTTGCTCTAATAATCACAACAGCAATAGCCTCAACTGGCTAAGTCACAATAGCAGCCCAATCTCAAGCCTACATACTCATCTAATTCTCGATTTCCTTTAAGGCTCTCTCGACTTTACCAACTCTTGAATCCCCACAACTTGTGGTCTGGAGTTAGGCGCTCCTCTAACACTTTTATCTCGATTGTTCATTCCCACTAAGCTCTAACATCATAGGAGCTACTACAGTTCCACCTAGGGATTCAAAGACCTAAGCCATCTACTCAAGTCTAGCAGTCCTAAACTGCTCACCACAACAGTAACCATAAGCCAGTCACTAATTACCAAACAATCACAAGCAACACTCAACCAGGAGTCAATCATCAAACAAGTCTCAACTAGGCAAACATCAAGCAAACACTCATGGTATCAATTCAATGGGATATTTTCTCGTACCTTAAGTCCTGCCGCACCTGCGACTTAGCAAGATTACAACATGCTATTCCGTTTTCAAATAAGCCTCAGCCAAACAACGACTCGATGTCAAGTAAGCCAATCATAGATCAAGCATTCAGAGGCACACATCAAGAAGTTCTCATCCGTGCCTCAAGTCTAGATGCGCTTGCAAGCTAGCACTACCACAATCATCTATCTATCACGTTAGATAGGTATTGACCAAACAACACTTATTGCCTAGTACGAAGCTTTAAGACCTGTAACCGCCTATGGCGATGCAAACAAGGAGTGCCAATCACACGCGCCATATCAAATGCCACGCAATGCTTGAAATTTCATCTTGAGGATCAGCTTTAATGCAAAAAATCTTTTGATACAAGAATCAGACTTAGCCTAATACCTAGACCCATCCCTTTCAATGTATGGTTTAGGTCATTCCTGCCTCCCTTTTTGTCTTAGAAGCCTGCCAGGAGCCGCTCCTTGTCCAAACTTCTATGTTCCGGCGTACACTCCCCGCCCTCATCAGACTTGGTCTTTGCAGGTTGTCCCAAGTCATACACCTACGAGGAGAGTCTCGTTCCACACATCCCATAACATGCTTCATTACAGTTTATAGATATTCCATCAGCTTGTCCCATACCAAGCGATGATTTATCAAGTCCGATAATGATATGCTCATGCATGCACATTCCTCAACTTTTATTTTGACGCCATAAACACATGCAGTGCATGATCGTACTCATTGCTCGTCACATCGCAGTCGTTTCTAGATCGATTCTTATCCATAGAAGACTCTAATTCCACAAATGACCGTCTCACAAATCGATTTCCTAGGTTTAACCATATACCTCAAGGTCACAATCACGATCATATAATCCAATCGACCCTCTACTCATGAGCAATACTCTATTAACCTCATGCACATCTACAACCTCAAATCCATGCTCATGGCTCCTCAATTTCTGATTGCTTCCTTGTAACCTCAATAATATCACCACCCAAAATATCGATCAAAATTAATTCTAGAACCATTAAAATGTACACAAGTTCAAGCCTACAATCCTCAAAATTTGGTGATCAATGCTTAATTCTAAAGGTCTCACTATCTAATTGTCCCCAAGTCATCACTCCTTATCACTCCAAACCCCAATCATATTGGATTGAGCTGACCTTGCTCTGATACCACTTAAACGGGGATGTAACACCCCGTGCCCTTCTCGGGCTCGCTAACATCCCGCCACGGCCGTTTGCATTGAGTAGTTCCCAGGATCAACGGCGAACGACCTAAGTGCAATACCAAATGTACATGCAGAAGCGACGAACCATCTCCTTTACAAAAATTTTCTTTCCGAACACAATGACTTAGGATGAAAAAGAGAGATTTAAAACTTACTTCATACACTCCTTAAAAGCGTCAAATACACAACAGAGTTACAACTTGCCATCTCCCAAAATACAACTTCCTTTAATAAAACAACAGTAGATGAAGTTTAACCCTACAGAGCTATAAAGGCGTGAACAACCCAAAATAAGAAAATAGCTCCCTAAGTCTTAAAATGGAAATATAGTCAGGTAAGGTTAACGGTTCATCTTCTTCAAAAGGGTATCCTCAAAAGTCAGTCCATAGTATTCAAGGGACCTCGTCATTCGGGACCTGAAAATGTTGTCCCACGACGGGGTGAGAATAAATCTCAGCAAGTCATTCCTAACCCTAAACTAGGCCATTAGTACCTCCTAACACCTGAAAATAAATAATTCTAATAGAAAGCATAATCATGGCATTTAAGACAATAAATAGAAGTACAACAAATAGACACTCAATTCAGTCCAATTCAAGATGCGATTTCACGATTTAAGCTAAGCTTCAAACTTTAGGCATCTAAACAATCAACTGCTCGAATAAGGCAATCCATCAATAACTCGATTCTAGCTATTCAGCCCTCGCCGTAGCGCCCGGGACATAGCTTAATAATCACATTATATTAGGCAGGACCCTCGTCGTAACGCCCAGGTCTTAATAAATTCATCTACCCGGACCCCCCGTAAAAACGGCTCTTAGGTCATACTTGCATTTGGTAAACGCCTTCGTCATAACGCCCAGGCTATTATATGTTTACCAAGACCCCCCGTAAAAACGGCTCTCGGGTCATACTTGCATTTGGTAAACGCCCTCGTCATAACGCCCAGGCTATTATATGTTTACAAGGACCCCCCGTAAAAACGGCTCTCGGGTCATGCTTTAACCTTAATAGGTTAATATGTGATTTAGTACTTATACATCTCATTCCAACGGCCAATTGCACTCAAGATCACTCAGTCAAGCAATTAACCATCAAGGCACATAGCCACGATCATAGGTCATCCATGAGCATTCGATTTTTTTACACTTCCCATTCAAACTCCGGTTTAGTCTATTAAACCACTTCACTTGCTCAAATTCAATTAAAATGACTTCAACACATGCTCAAGACCCTAAGAACATTCATGACCAGAATAGGACTTCATCATTTAAACTCAATTTCGCCATTTTTAATCCAAGAAACGACCAAGTGCGGTTCATCCATTTCATGGCGGGTTCGGTTTTTCCATGACCAGGCTTACTCTCAGAAAAACTGACATAAATCTGCTTACTTTTTTTAGCAACCTAACTTTAGAACCTCGTTCTTCATGATCTTACGGTCGCGTGGGCGAAAACGGAGCTCAATTTGGACTCCGGACGACTTAGAACGACCCATTTTATTTTCGACGCGCGCTGAAAACGGGATTACACGGGCTCTCGGGTATTAACATTTTTCTCACAAAAACAGCCCTTAAACTCTACCAATCCAACCATAAAAAATCTATTAGTAACCTAACATCCTAATAAAGGGTTAGGGATAACTTACCAAGTCCAAGAGTTAAGGAAAACCGGCAGAAATGGCGACGGAACCCGCGGTTCAAATCTGTCCAAAGAGGTCCGAACATTAACTCTACGGATTAGCCATGGATTTCTTCTCAAAATTGCACTAAACCTCATCTACTAACCAAACAACACATAGGATCTAGTCTTAGGGAGACTTACCAAGGCAAGGTAAGTGCGAGAGCCGACGAAAGAGTGGCGACCGGCGGCGGCTTCGCCGTGAAGGAGAGGAAGAGAGAAAGAATGAGAGAAATGGGAGAGTGAGGAGGAGAGGGAGTCGGCCGAATGGTGTAGGGGGAAGAAGAAGAGAGAGTGATACAAAGAGAGGAGATTTGGAGGGAAAAGACTTGGTGGAGTGGTTGATGGGGCAAGGACATGAATAGTGTCATGGAATGACAAGAGTGGTTCATGGGGAAATCTAATCCAAAGTCAAGTCAACTTATCATTCCTTTCTTCAATAATTCAAGAGCCCAAATGACCATACTACCCTTCAATGATCGGCCAAGAGTGAAGGTTGGCAAAAGTCCAAATTGCCCTTGCTTGTTCTTATAGGAAATTCACTAACCTAAGGGTATAAATGAAATTCCTTAACCGTCGATCCGAAATTCACTTTTCTAAATACTAAGGACGAATTCTAGTCCTAATGGTCCCTGATGAGGCGACGTCCAATTTAATCCCGTTGGAATCCTCGAATATCCGACGCCCAATCCCGAAGTCCAATTCGTGGCTAAAATCCGTCAGTGGCGATTCCAATGTATCTCAAACTAACGGGCGGCTCTTGGGAGTTACGCGTATCGACCCGTGGCTAATGTCACGTTTACGAGTTATTCGAGTCATGGCGACCTTGGTTGTCATGTAATTGCAAGGGTCAATCGCTAGTTCCAAAGGACGCGATCGTCAAGAATCGGTCTAGGTTAATTTGTAAATTATACGATGGTCAAACGAAATCACCCGTGATCCAATTGTATAACACTAGCAAATCGTTCTGTGACCAATCCTAGACCGGCCTCTAATAGCTCAAAATATTCCCTCGGCAATCCTTATGGTCAAGGTACAGATCCATGGTCGAGTACTTTGGTCCACGTACTTAAATCCTACTCAGCCTTTCCCCTTCGGTCAGCCTTCTCAAGAGTGGCCAACTCTGAGCGAGGTTTAACTGAAACGCACTGACAAGATGCTGTTGACACCTGATTTTTGATCAGTCTTTCATAGTTTATTTTTAAAAAATTCATAAAAAATCTATAAAAAGTTAAAAAAAATTAAAAAATCATCTTTGGTAACCTTGACCAAGCTAAAGGAACCATTTTTGATAAAAAAAAAAAATAATTTGTCATATTTTTTAATATTTTTTAATATTTTCCAAAAATAGAAAAATACATGAAAAATGAAGAAAAATAGCGTTCGATGTCGTAAAAATATAGAAAAATAGTCAATATTTTTATTTTAATTTCCTTTTCATTTTGAACTCATAAATAGTCAAAATTCAAGTTCAATTGCATGTGTTTCTTCATGACGCATAGAGTTGAATTTGGCAAAAAAAATGTCATTCGAGTATTTTAATTTGTAAATTTCTACATATTTTTTAGTCTTGACGTCCAATTAGATCGACCACCATCTACAATAAATTCCCCTTGCTGAATATTTTCGTTTTTGTTTCACATGATTTTATGGTGTAAAACGCCGAGTGGATCCCCAAATATAATCGGGTCGGCTCGTCCAAGACCAAACCAGGGCACGGCGAACCCCATGTGAGTACTCTCGAACTCCTTCGATGCTTCCTAATGCTTTTCTTAGGTTAGATTGAATGGCTAGGACAGCTAAATCATTCTTGAGCTGTGATTGATAAATAGGGCCTTACTAGGAATGCCAAGTGATTTATTTGCATATCTAGATTCCTTGAGTTGCGCATTTTATTACTGATTGTGATTGCTAGGATAATCACTCATATCTGCATGAATTTCTAGATTTATGGTTCATACCTTACTCATCCGCATGAATCTCAGGCTAGAAAATTCAGTCAACTTAGGTACCGAAAGGGCGTCAACTCTGACAGTTGGTGTAACTAAGTCCCCGAAACCATTTCTCTGGTTCTCGCAGAATTGAATAGAAACTCCCAACTATTCGATTGGGTGGTCCAATCACACCCTAAAAAAATGATTGGTGGCGACTCCATGGCATGCACACTTAGCACATGTCACTAGACTACACTGAAAGTCGATCACGCATACCTCTGTTGCGATTTGGGTAATGGGCCTTGGGAGAGGCCCGCGTCCGACCAGACAGGACGGCCCATTAGCCCTCGAGAGCTCGACAACCTCAAGAGGGTCGCGACAGACTGGCGACTCCACTGGGGACTGGTTCTTAACCATTTAGTGGACTTGAGCCGATTAAAAAGTTGATTGATTCTTCTAACCTAATTTTATGCAGATGCTCTCGAAAGTGAGGTGTTTATGCTAACGAATGTGTTAGATGTTTTTGTAGACGGGAGAAATAAGGGGTGAAGTGCTTGTTAACTTTGTTTTATGCAGGTAGGAGTTTTGGATGTATGATTGTGTGGATGTTTCTATTGAAGCGGTGATTGTTAAATAAAATGCATGTCTATTGCTTTAGCACGACACAATGAATACACACAATTGCGCCTAAAACCCCAGGCGCCCTCTTTAGGAACACAATAAAAGGAATTGAAAATGGAATCTCCGTGAGGAAAAACATGGGGTAATCCACTTTTCAATTCCGCTCACTTCGAACTATGGATTGAGTCCCAATGCAACGATAGTTGTGCAATGGAATCGGCTCTTCCCAGAATTCGAGGCGAGAACCTTGGCTTTAGGTACCAAGCCCTATCTTTTGATTTTTAGGAGTTTTCCCTCACTTGTCTCATGCGTTTGTCTATGAAAGGTTAGTATACCTAACACTGCAAAAAATACAGAGAAGCTTGATTTTCTCTTAAGTTTGGTTGGTAAGACTTTTCTATCCCTCGAACTTGTTACAGCTCTTAATCATTATATTCATTGCATAATTCCGGTGATTGGATTAAATGCCATTTTAAGGATAGATATGAGTGTTTTCCTCCCAATGTTCTTGATGGAAGATGAAGATGGTGTCATCCCATTACGAGCGCCAAGTGGACAAGAAGAGCCTACTATGGACATCATTGAGGTATCATCTAATGAAGATGATGATTTGGAATAGGTGATCCTGAAGTCACGTCTCAAAGATCGAAACTAGGGCATCTCTAAGTATTAAGATCACATTCCTTTGTTTTATTTTTCATTTCTAGCCTTGTATAGGATTTATTTTGCTGAGATCCTCTCTATCTGATCCCTTAGATTGATTGTATTAGGGATCTATTTGTGTTTATATACATTCAGATTGAAATTTGTTGTATTTCTATTGACTTGTCATTGGAATGTGATAGTGGCATTTCTTCTAATCACTCGAATACTCCAAAATCAATTTTATAATTCCTTTGGATGAAATTGAAATTGGAAGTCTTATACAACCTTTTGGCCGTATAGGGCAATACAATCCCAATTTCGCCAGAAGGAACTATAAACTTGAATTGGTTCATGCATGTTTTGCATCATTGGTAATCCACAATAATTGATCAAGAATATCAAGAGTATTCGTGTTTTTCAAATTTAATGAAAAGATAGATATCCAAATTACTCTCGTTCTTAGCAAACAGCTTTAATTTGGATACTGTATCTTCAATTGAATTTAAAACACATCGTAATTGTGTACTTTTGAACATTCCATTGATTTTCTTGGAATTGATCAAAGGCAATTATCGTGAATTACATTCCTTTCAATGATATGCTTTCCTTTGAGGAATATCGATAAAAGCTTTTGCACAAGGCCAAAACCCTTGTAAAAGCTCTTATCCCTATTAATCATAAGTAAGCATAAAATTGAAAGGATTTATGCTTTATTTTTCAAATTCTTTCTTCTGATTCTGCCTTTTCATTTGAAACAGGTTAAAAACAAGTAGAGAAGAGAAGTCTTTTTGTGGATAATCGCGGTGGGAGGTTCCTTTATCCGATCATAAGCAAGATTAAAAAATCAAGATGTACACGTTCGAATCATCAATGTCAAAGCGCAGCTTGCCTAGGTTGAGAGTGGTCAGGTGTTCGAGAAAGTCAGCCATACAGAAGTTGAGACACACACATTAGAGCTTTCATTCATTTCGCTCAATCGAGGGACCTTAAAAGCAGATCATACAAATTATCGGGGTGGAAACATAAAACCGCAATGAGCCCTAATTAGCATCACAAAGGAACCTAGTTGGCCCTCCATATTATTGATGCTTTGGTTATACTCACCACCTTGAGACTCGAGATCTGCAAGCTTAAGAAGAAGGCGTTTACATTCCCCTTTAAGATCGGCAACCTTGGTCCCGTGATCTTCGGCGGCTATTTCCAGGTCCCGAACTAGTCCTCTCCCATGGGCTATATCCGCGGTAATGCTGTCAAGCCTTTCTTCCTGCCACTCACATTGAAACTTCAACACGACATTACGACGGTCGTGCTCATAGGTGGTCAGGGATAAGGCCAAGCGCTCCACCAAATTTCCCCTCTCGCGAAGCAACATCGAGACTCGCTTGTTGGCGAACTCAACAGCCTTTCTGTGACTATCGGCCACAAGGTTGGCCAACACCAAGCAGTTGGACCGATCCTCATAGCGAGCTCGCAAAACGTGAGCCACGGTAGCTTTTCGATGAGCGACACGGTAAGTCTCTAAAAAGTTTATAAAGAGGGTTGGGAAGATTCTATATTCCCTCTCTAAATTAGTGCCCTCGATGGAGGTGGTGTCTATTTCCACGAGCAAAATACGGATTTCATCTTCAGTTTCTGGGTGATCGGCTATATGAGCATAGCCTCGACCGAGGAGGTTATAGAGTTTTTCCCACTGGGCCAAAATTTCGGCTGAGAAAGCGCGAATAGGAGAGGAGGTCATTTTCGTTGGAGTGAGGGAGAAGAAGATGAGTGTGGTAGAGTGATTAAAATACGAAAAGGCAATTATGTAAGAGTGTTAATCTTCTATGCATTAACTCCTCCTTTTATAGCAACTCGAGAATGAAGAAAGGCACAGCAATAATGCTCGTGGAGCCAAGTTAATTGGGTAAAGCAATGGTGGCTCTTTCGGTGAACCATCAGATTTGTCCCAGTCCGCGATTTCAGGCTTGATAAACCTAAAAAAGTTGTAAAAAGATATGTCGGTGTCACCATATTAAAATTGAGCGGGAGTTAAGCGCAACTATCGAAAAAAGTTGCGAAAGGATTTGGCGGTCCCATCATATTAAAAAACTGAGCGGGAGGCGAGCGTAGTTCCACCTTTTTGAAAATAAGTGGGAGACAGACATGGATATCGAGAACAGGAAATCGATTTGGTGTCCCTCCACGTTGAAAAGAAGAAAGAAGACGACAAAGCGGGAAATACGAAATCTTGGGAGCAACGCTTGCCTGATGATCTTCATCCATGTTTAAAGAACGTTTCATGGGCATACAGAACCACTCAAAAGAAAATTTAGAGAGAGTGAGCATACATGAGAGAGTAGAGAACCCTGAGTGAGCAAAAATTGATCGAACATTTTTCGATCCAACATGTTTGAGAGTTACCATCAGTTGCTAGAGGCGACTGATCCAAAAATCTCAGAAAATGAACTACTGAGAGATCTCGAAGATTCTAGGATGGCGTCTGGTACCAGAACCACAGAACCCAACCCTTTCGGCAACGAAGTTCAGGATCTCAGCAGCGACGACAACAGCAGCAGCAATGGTCAATCCCGGAAAAGGAAACGTCGCCAGTGCCACACTCAGAATGAAATCCAAGAGCTTGAAGCTTTCTTTAGTGAATGCCCTCTCCCGAACATGAAACAAAGAAATGAATTGGGCCAGAAGCTAGGGATGAAACCTTTGAGGGTCAAGTTTTGGTTTCAAAATAAGCGAGCCAAATTGAGAGCTCAACACAGACGTCACGAACTTGCGATTCTAAAGGAGGAAAACGAAAAGCTTCGAGCGGAGAACATGAGGTATAAGAAAGCTCCCAGCACTATCGCTTGCCTTAATTGCGGTGGCCCTATCACTCTCGGCGAAATGTTCCTTGATAAGCCTTATATGAGGATTGAAAATGCTCATTCACCACCCCACTCCCTCGAACCATCTTCGATACAATCAGATTTTGTTGGAGATATGCATGAACAAATCAATTCTACGAAGTCAATACCGATGCCTTCTAAAGGATGTGATATGCGTCACCATGATTGGAGTTTCCTTAACGATGAGCTTACTATCACGACCGACCAATCCAAAGCTGATGAATTCCCTCCACAACAATTTCCGGCTCGATCAAATCCTACTGGAAATAGGCCAGAGAGCAATAGCCAAGTTGTCAACACTGTTCCGGGTCGCAAGAAGACGAGGGTCAATTGGTCCCCCGAGCTTCATCTCAAGTTCCTTAGTGCGGTTCAGCAACTAGGGATCAACTCAGCATATCCAACGCGCATACTTGAGATCATGAACATACCAGGACTCACTAAATATGGAGTCGCGAGTCACCTCAAGAGCTACAGAAGGGCGCTAAGACAGCGCCACACAGCACTGAACCTGAAAGAACTCAACTTGTGCCTAAACACTAGGCATGGCTATAACTACAATGCCCCTGAAGTAAGAAATACCCTGCCGAATCTAGGCACCGACCAAGCTGGTAGCAGCACCATCGACTACTTGGGCGCTAATCAGAATATTCCCCCGAATCATCTCAGCACCCCTCAAGAGTATATGCCACAAGTGCAGCAGGTACGAACTCCTTGGTTTGAGCAGCAACTTTTCGCTAGTGCTCTTCCTATCCCCGATCAACATATTGCGCCTAGTGTTCAAAGATCTGCTCGGCTTGGGCATATGATTTCGGAAGATCAAGCGGGCGGATGCTCTGAGGATTTTTGTTTCTTCCATTCCCAAATGGAAGGTGCTTTTGATAGTGAACCGATCAATCATCCTCTTATAATCTCGAGCAACGACGAAGGTTCTAGCTCGAAGAATCAGATCGCTCACAACAGAAACAGGAATCCTTCAACGCCAAGCGATGATGGTCAACTCGAATATCAGTTGCTCGAAGAATCAAAAGATTTCCTTGATGAGGAGCTACATATCTGGATCGATCAGTTTAAAACTGATGGGCTTATGAAGTTATGATCCAAAATGACGATTATATGTCTGATTCATGGTGTAACTGGCTGATCACCGAGAATCCTCAAGGGAACTAGGCACATGTGACTGGATGTATCATTAATCTTTCTGTCATAAAGTCTTCCATGCAAGATAATCTTCCTTAATGCCTAGAGTTAATCTGGGGCAGCGATCAGTACTACCTGCGAGCATCATCATGCTTGAGTGCGACAATCCCTTGTTAGATTAGAGTCGAGGCGAATCAATTGAACGCCACGAAGAAAAACATTTAAAGGCTTCACATAGGAAAATGCGAGCAAAAGCCCGAGCGAGCTCAAAGACGGTTAGTTCTGTATCGTTCTAAGGGACCTTTAGTCGTTATGAACTCTAAATTGAGCTTGTTTCATTCTCGATGGGGGTCGCTAACTGCTTCAAGAATTTTATAACAAAAAACGAACCAGTTAGGGACGCCAATAGTGCTGTGTCCTGGTAGTCAGTGAAATGGAAGTGGTACGAAACGTCAGGAGTTCGATCTCGGGATTGAAAAATCATTTTATCAGTTGGTCTATCACCCGATGAAGTTCAAAGAGATTCGACGCAGATGACTATAGAACTTGGGGCAATTCGAAAATCATCGATTCATTTTCATCAAGCGGCGAAGTTGGTATTGTAAAATGTGAAGCATGCAAATGACAAATCCGAAGCAGAAGGAGATGAATCATGATTCGCTTATCCAAGGTCGGGATTTCAACCTTCGACTAAAGCCAAATCTAGGATGAGTTTTTGATCTTGCCCACTCGACAAAACCCATCTCCACTGAAAATGGGGGCAAACCATTCCTACATCCGGAAAGCATGTCGAAGCCGAAGACATCAAATTCATCGTTTAATCCGTGGGGCAAGTCCCTGAAGCGATAGTTATCATCCGCAGAGCGTAATGGAATCCATTCTTTCAATGTAAAACGCATTTAGCCGCGGAGCCACCCATTTGGTAAAAAGAACGTATCGTTCCTAAATGATTTTCAATCAGATGCGGGGATAATGTTCTCTCATTTTCCTCTCAGGTGATGAACAGAGACGAGGCACCCAAGAAGCCATGCATTCAAATAACAAAACAGTGCATGAAACACGCCCAAAAAGATGAATGAATCTCCTCCGACGTAAATCCTCGAGGTGGATTCGTTGCCCAACCAGACGAAGAAATCATGGCCACAAGCTTGAGGGCCAGCTTCTACAATCTGCACATTGGCATGCAGAATGGAATTCAAATCAAGAGTAAAGTAGTATCGTCCCAATTTGTTTTGAATTTGGAAACCCAAAATAATGCTTAATATTTATCCTTGGCAGGAGCTCGCCATCAGGGCAGACATATTTTCACAACCCTTGTACACTCGTTGGAGCATATGACCAAGGGTAAGATGTATTGTTCCAATTTTTGTAAAGTTTTAGAATATACGATGACATATCCCTTTTATATCTCCAGGATCTCCAGCCTCGATGGGCAGGTAAGTATCCCTTTTCCCAATTCATTGGAGATTAAAAAATTTCAGAATTAATTCGATTCTCACATCTAAAAAGACATAGAATTCTTACTTCGTTGACATTCATGTTTTAAAACATGAGATTGTCTGAACATGAATTACACATGTATGGTGCATCACAAAATCCCTTTGAAGGATAAATCTTGATGAAATGAAATGAATTTTTCCAACAAGAGTCGTTTGAACTGTTCAAAAGGGTATTTTCTCATAAGAGAAGCGAGCCTAATCCAAACACGTCCCATACACACTTGAGAGATGAGGAGATTGGAAATGATAGCGAAACCTTAACCTATGGATATAAGGGTCATTCGCAACGATTACATGGATCGAGATGACAGAGGCATTTATTTCTTCATTCCAAACACTACAGATGCCCATTGAGAACCCCATTGAACGGCGATTTTCATTCTCAACCCTGTCAAGAACCACCCCACATTGGGGCAAATGAAGGTTAGTCCAACAGTATCAGAAAGTAAACGGTTTGAAATTTTCTTGCTCGGACTAACATAAATCTTTGTGTGTTGTTTATATGATAATCCAAGTGTCATAGGATGACGAGAATAATTCATTTCTCTATCCTACACACTGTTATCCTTTGCACGACCAAGTTGAGCCACCAAATTCATTTCATCAACCTATTGGTGATCATTGCATATTCCAAAGCAAAGGCAACATCACTCTAGGAATGGAAGCGTGCCAAAGTTTAAGTTGCATATCTAGCATGATTGCCGAAAATCCTAGCTCCAAAAGAAAAGAAAAACACGGGATTAAAAAAAAGGGGGAAAAGAAAAATCCCTAGACATCAAGAAAAAGCAAAGTGCCTGGTAAAAAGCAAGGCTGATGTCTATTCAAAATATCCCCAGTAAAGTCTAGATATACGATGAAAAGACCCTGCAAAGGAGTCAGATCAAGATGACTACTCTCCAAATGATGTCGTGCTCAAATTGCAAACACACAAACAGACGGTCTCTTAATGTAACAAGAGACGCTTTTAAACATCCTTGTGCGCTCTAAAAGAGGAGTGTACACTTCAAGAAATGGAGATGTTCTTCGAAGGACATGTGGTAAATTTGCAATGATCACCAATGCCAAACCCTTCACAATTTCTGGGCAAAAAATAAGCCTTTTTCGGTCCCCAATCCTTCCAATGTTACAACCCTGAAGCAGTCTTATCTGACTAAGACACTTGGGTTAATGTATAACTTAGCTCAAAGAAGTACGAGCAAAACTATTTCTTTCTCATTTTACAGGGTTCTTGACTTGTAAACCCGGAGCAGATAGTGAAAATTTTCGTTCAACGGCCTTGACTCAAAAGTGAGTCCCCCTTGGAAACCGATATCCAAGCCTAACACTACGGTCCCGTGAAAGACCTCCTGATCGGTCGAAATGTATGCGTTGCGAATGATCCTGAAACCCAGGCATAGGTTGGTAGGAAATTGAGCACTTTCCCTATTAAAGATCATTATCACAGAGCAGTGAGAAGCCTTCTTGGATGAGAAATACTCCAATGGATGTTTTGAGCAAACTCTTTTTGAAATTTTCAAATTGTTTGATCTAGAGTTTCCGTGCAAGGAATTTATGATCACATCTGTATATGGCAGGAATGTTTTGGATAACCTCCAGCAATCAAAATGCACATTTCATGACTAAAACTTAAGTCGTAGAATTTTGTCAGTTAGACAATTATTGTCTTCCCAAAGATTACTAATATCTTCTTGGCGAGGAAAATATTTTCAGGTCTAAGCTTTCTGCAGGACTTTTGGCCGCCCCAAAGACTGGGTGCGTCATCCTTAGGTGAAGCCTTTTAGTAGGCAAGTCTTTTCTAAGACCGATCCACAGAATGATCGAGTCTCCGACTAGCCCCGAAGAGTGGGTACGTCATCCTTTGATTCATATCAATTTGGAATCTCATAAATGGTAGAAACCGCCTGAAGGGTCAACTCAATGGTAGAAACCGCCATAAGGGTCAATCAATGGTAGAAACCGCCTGAAGGGTCAACACAATGGTAGAAACCGCCTGAAGGGTCAATGTATGGTAGAAATCGCCTGAAGGGTCAACCAATGGAAGAAACCGCCTGAAGGGTCAAAACAATGGTAGAAACCGCCTGAAGGGTCAATGTATGGTAGAAACCGCCTGAAGGGTCAACCAATGGTAGAAACCGCCTGAAGGGTCAACTCAATGGTAGAAACCGCATGAAAGGTCAATGAATGGTAGAAACCGCCTGAAGGGTCAAAGGACTGGTAGAGACCGCCTGAAGGATCAACCCAATGGTCCGATCCACCATACGGATCAAAACCTTGATGAATCCTGAACGCAGGAGGATTCGTTTTCCCTAATAAGCCTTACATTAGGCAAGCCATTTCTAGTTTAGTCCACCACACGGATCAAAACCCTTGGCAAATTCCCAAATGTGGGATGCGTATTCCTTAGGTTCCTATCAGTTAGGAATCCCATTATGGTTTGACCTACCATACAGGTCAGAGCTTAACATCCCAAGGACACTCCGATGACAAGTCCTTAGGAATCTACTTGAACCCATCAGACACAGCAAATGCTGCAAGCATTCGACAAGTAAGGGGCAGGGAAGTCTATCTACTCCTTAACTTTCTTACATCATATCAGGGAATTGAATGAGCACATCTCTTTTTAAGGAAAAGCACACATTGATGGGCATGAAAATTGGATGTCATGATTTCTTTTATTTTCCCAGTCGAGTCGATCGGAATATAGGTGTCACCTTGTCTTTGAGAGAAACCTCTGACGAAATTCCTCTCAAAGAGGGGCAGCTGTTGACACCTGATTTTTGATCAGTCTTTCATAGTTTATTTTTAAAAAATTCATAAAAAATCTATAAAAAGTTAAAAAAAAATTAAAAAATCATCTTTGGTAACCTTGACCAAGCTGAAGGAACCATTTTTGATAAAAAAAAATAATTTGTCATATTTTTTAATATTTTTTAATATTTTCCAAAAATAGAAAAATACATGAAAAATGAAGAAAAATAGCGTTCGATGTCGTAAAAATATAGAAAAATAGTCAATATTTTTATTTTAATTTCCTTTTCATTTTGAACTCATAAATAGTCAAAATTCAAGTTCAATTGCATGTGTTTCTTCATGACGCATAGAGTTGAATTTGGCAAAAAAAATGTCATTCGAGTATTTTAATTTGTAAATTTCTACATATTTTTTAGTCTTGACGTCCAATTAGATCGACCACCATCTACAATAAATTCCCCTTGCTGAATATTTTCGTTTTTGTTTCACATGATTTTATGGTGTAAAACGCCGAGTGGATCCCCAAATATAATCGGGTCGGCTCGTCCAAGACCAAACCAGGGCACGACGAACCCCATGTGAGTACTCTCGAACTCCTTCGATGCTTCCTAATGCTTTTCTTAGGTTAGATTGAATGGCTAGGACAGCTAAATCATTCTTGAGCTGTGATTGATAAATAGGGCCTTACTAGGAATGCCAAGTGATTTATTTGCATATCTAGATTCCTTGAGTTGCGCATTTTATTACTGATTGTGATTGCTAGGATAATCACTCATATCTGCATGAATTTCTAGATTTATGGTTCATACCTTACTCATCCGCATGAATCTCAGGCTAGAAAATTCAGTCAACTTAGGTACCGAAAGGGCGTCAACTCTGACAGTTGGTGTAACTAAGTCCCCGAAACCATTTCTCTGGTTCTCGCATAATTGAATAGAAACTCCCAACTATTCGATTGGGTGGTCCAATCACACCCTAAAAAAATGATTGGTGGCGACTCCATGGCATGCACACTTAGCACATGTCACTAGACTACACTGAAAGTCGATCACGCATACCTCTGTTGCGATTTGGGTAATGGGCCTTGGGAGAGGCCCGCGTCCGACCAGACAGGACGGCCCATTAGCCCTCGAGAGCTCGACAACCTCAAGAGGGTCGCGACAGATGCCTCATGAAATCATGCTTCGAAAAGGGTTGGATTTCAGAATGTCACACATTCTGGGTGAGTCGATGAGATCATAAGAGGTAGGAGCATCTACGGCGACTCTGAGTGTCCAAGATTCAAGTCGATCAGATCGATGAGAACCTATTGATTGGGTTTTCTTTGTAGAAGACGCCTTGTCTGCCATTGTAGTTAGGAGAATGAAAGTTGTTGATTAAGAGGATTTAGGGTTTTTGTGAGAGAAATGGAAGTTTGGAACTTTGGAAGCAGGCGCAGAATGTAAGTTGAGCAGGATTGTTTCTCTAGGCTTTTGAGAAGAAACGACGCTTCAGCTTAGGTTTTCTTTTTGAAGATTTGGAAGTCGTTTTATTTAAAGAATATGACAAATTTCTTTTTGGAAGATTTATACGAAATCAATCAATATGAACAAATCAAATAACCGATCAATCAATCAATCACGGAAATCAGCACAATCCATACAATCACAATATTTGCAAAATATCTTAGAAAGATTGTGAAGATGTGTACCTTAGTTGTTGCTAGAAATATAACTACTTACGCGCCAAAAATTTGAATGATCAAACCTTTAGTCGCTCTCCACTCAGAAGATGTTATCTTCAGAAGATGCTTTAAGTTCTGAGTTCCTTGTAGTCATAGAGGTTCTTCAGATGAAGCTTTGCCATCTTTGATTCTTCCAAATATCGCTTTAAGTTTTGAAGCAAAATCTTCTTGTCTAGATATCAACTTAAACAGGCATCATAGCAATATTGTCTGATATATTCAAATGTATTTCTATCAAGTGGCTTGGTGGATATGTCAACTAATTGATGCTTTGAATCAACAAATTGAATGCTAATATAATCATTATACACATGATCACGAATAAAATGATGCTTAATTTCAATATGCTTAGCTCGTGAGTGCAGAATTGGATTCTTAGTGAGATTGATTGCACTGGTGTTGTCACATTGGATTTCCACGTTGTGAGATTGAACACCAAAGTCCTTCAGTTGTTGTTTTATCCATATGATTTATGCACAGAAACTCTCTAAGGCGACATATTCAGCTTTTGCAGTTGATAGAGTTACAGTGGTCTATTTCTTGGAGAACCAGGACACTAGCATCGATCCGAGAAGTTGACATGTTCCTGAAGTACTTTTTCTGTCTAATTTACAACCTGCAAGATCAGCATCTGAATATCAATGCAATATAAGATCTGAGGTCTTAGGATACAATAGTCCCAAATTATGATAGGTTCCTATGTATTTAATGATTTTTTTTTACAACATTAAGGTGTGATTCCTTCGGATCTGATTGGAATATAGCATACATGCATACGCTAAAAATGATGTCATGTCTAGAAGCAGTTAAATATAGTAATGAACCAATCATGTTTCTGTAAAGCTTCTGATCAACCTGTTTACCATGTTCATCCTTGTCTAGTTTGGATGAAGAAGACATAGGTAAATCAGTTTTTTTGCAATTTTTCTGACCAAATTTCTTTACCAATTCAAGAACATATTTCTCTTGATGTACGAATATGCCTTGCTTAGTCTGATTGACCTGCAGTCCTAGGAAGAACGTAAGTTCTCCCATCATGCTCATCTCAAATTCATTCTGCATGATCTGAGAGAATTCTTTGTGGAGATTTTTGTTAGATGAACCAAATATAATATCATCTACATAAATCTGAATGTGTAAAATTTCGTTACATTCCCTTTTGATAAATAGAGTTGTATCAACTTTACCTTTCTCAAAGCCTTGGTTGGTAAGGAAATTACTTAACCTTTCATACCACACTCGTGGAGCTTGCTGAAGTCCATATGTGCATTTTTAAGTTTGAACACATGATCTGAACATTTTGGATCTTCAAACCCTAGAGGTTGATCAACATAGACTTCCTCCTTGATATATCCATTCAGGAATACTCTTGACATCCATTTGATATAGCTTGAAATCATGATAACAATCGTATGCAAGAAGGAGTCTAATGGATTCAAGTCTTGCTACTGGGACGTAGGTTTCATCATAGTCGATTCCCTCTTCTTGAGAGTATCCTTTAGCAACAAGTCTTGCCTTGTTCCTGGTTACTTTGCCTTTATCATCCAGTTTGTTCCTAAATACCCATTTGGTTCCAATAACAGGATGATTCTTTGGTCTTAGCACCAATTCCCATACTTCATTGAGTTTGAATTGATGTAACTCTTGTTGCATAGCTTCAATCCAGCTTTCATCTTCAAGAGCTTCTTCAATTCTTTTGGGTTCATACTCAGAAACCAGAGCAAATGCATTTATTGCACTTCTTAGTTTGGATCTAGTTCTAATTCCTTCATTGATGTTTCCAATGACTTAATCTTTAGGATGACTAGATTTGTATTTTTAGTTTTTCTTTGACTCTTCAAGCTCATCTTCGATTGATTCTTCAGTATTTGGATCTTCAAAAGTTGTAGCTAGTTGCTTAGGGTGCATGGTAACGCTCCAGAAAAAGTGTTTGTGTTCCCAAAGTGTTTCCGGAACACTTTGGGAACAGAAACGAGTACTGTAAAAAATTATTCTCAAAATGTTCCGGGAACACTTTTGAAGCATAATTGATGAACAACAAATACTTATTTCTGTGTTCCCGGAACACTTTTTAGAAAAGGTTTTGGAACATTTTTGTCAAAAAAATGAAAAATTCTAAAAAATTTTAAAAATTTTCAAAAAATAGAAAATGGCCACAATCAACTGACCATGACTTGTTTCGGGTCTTTCGACCCCCGATCTTTCCAAAAATGATAGTTTTGCCCCTCCGGCAAACCGTCCCCAAAAATATTCATAAAAAATATAAAAAAAATTCAAAAAATAGGAAATGATCATACTACGATTAACTGGCCAAGACCTATCCTGGTATTTTGATCCCCGATCTTTCTTTAAAATGACGATTTTGCCTTTTCGACAAATCGACTCCCAAAAATTAAAGAAAATCAAGAAATTCCGAAAAAAAAATTCAAAATTGAGAAATGGCCACAATCAGCTGGCCATGGAATATTTTGGGTAATTTGATATCCAAACCTTCCAAAAAATGATGATTTTGTCATTTGAGTAAATCGTCCTCAAATCTTCCCATTTTACCCCTGGCCTTTAATCACGGGTTTTCTAAACCCCTAGGGCTATGTTAGGAGACCCTTATTGTGAATTGATGTGCGTTGACATGGTTAATTTATGCACTTGATTGCGCTTTCATTATATTGATTGTGATTGATATGACTAGTCTTCCAATCTGCATGAAACCCTGAATCAGACTTACTTCACCTAAAATTGCGCCTGCGTGAAATCTTAGTTAGGAAAACCATATATTCTATTGGGGAGCGAGCAATAGGAAGTGGTCAAAATTTGATACTGTCGAATGATGAGGACAATTGTGAAGATGATGGTAATCCTGACTATGGTGATCTTGTCTGTGCATATGGATGTACAAAAGAAGAGGTTGCTTATGATGTATTAGATGTGCAGGGAAGTGAGATGAACATGCTTAGGAAAAGCATTGCAAATAAAATGGCAAGTGACTACAATATGCCTGCAATTCCATGACTTTGTATTTTTCTATCATGTAATCATATTTTTAATTACTTGGGAACATTTATGTATGTCTCATAATTGTAATTTTTTCTATCAATGGAAAACATATTTGATATTCTCATTATTTAATTTCAAATTCGACTTGTCTTTTAATTTATTTTATAGCTGATCTTGTCCCTATTCTAATTATAAACCGTGCATAAAATTTGCTTTACTAAATTGAATGAGATTTAATTTAATTTTAATATATATATAGTTGCCTTAATTAAATGAAAAAAATTGGAACATTTTTTTTTTGCGGTTACCATACGCGTTTCTGTTCTTTTTTTGTTCCGAGAACAAAATTTTTTTGCAGTTACCAAACGCGTTTCTTTTCCCAAAAATCGTAGCCGAGAACAGAAACACAAAAAAATGTTTCTGTTCCAAAAATTATTTCGGGAATAGAAACGTTATCATACGCACCCTTATTATCTTCCAAGTTCTAAGAAGATTCAGTTGCTTTTTCATCCTCTGATGATGTGTTCTTCTTCTCAGATGATGAGTCCTGCTTCTCAGATGATGAGTTATGATCATCTGACGCTTCATTATCGGTGATGACCTTCTTAGCAGTATACTCATCCTCAAATTTCACATTCATGGATTCTTCAACTGTAAGAGAATTCTAGTTGAAGACTCGATAGGCTTTGCTTGAAGTCGAATATCGCAAGAATACTCCTTCGTCTGATCTTTCATCAAACTTACTCGGCCGATCAACTGAGTTCTTAAGAATGTAGCATTTACAACCAAAAATATGAAAGTATGAAATACTTGGTTTCTTTCCTTTGTAAAGCTCATAGGGGGTTTTCTCAAGCAATGGTCTAAGAAAAACTCGATTTATAATATAGCAAGCAGTAGAAACAGCTTCAGCCCAAAAGTATGATGGTGCTGTACTTTCAATAAAAAGTGTTCGTGCCATTTCTTGTAAAGATCTATTCTTTCTTTCAACAACTCCATTTTGTTGTGGAGTATATGGAGATGAAAAATTGTGTTGAAAATCATTTTGATCACAAAATTTAGCAAAGTACTGATTTTCAAATTTCCCTCCATGATCTATTTTGATGCTTGAAATGAAATAACCTTTTTTTCATTTTGAACTTTCTTTGAAAATGTTTCAAAATGTGAAAAAACGTCACTTTTGTGTGCAAGGAAGAACACCCAAGTGAATCTGGTATAATCATCGACAATGACCAAACAATATCTTTTACCTCCAATACTCTAAGTTCGAGTAGGTCCGAAGACATCTATATGTAACAGCTGCAGAGCACGATCAATAGATACTTCATTTATAGATTTGTAAGAATTTCTTACTTGTTTTCCCAATATCCAAGCTTCACAATACTTAATCCTTTCAAACTTTGCTTCTGGGAGACCTTTTACAAGCTTCTTTTTGGAGAGCTTTAATATTTGCTTGAGGCTTATGTGTCCCAGCTTTCTGTGCCAAAGTTATGGATCGTCTTTAACAGATATAAGACATTTCTCTTCCTCAGACAATGTATCCAGCAGGTACATATTACCATGTCTTCGTCCAGTGAACGAAGATTCATTGTCTTCACTTGTACCTGAGCAATTATTCTCTGCAAAATAAACTTTATATTCAGTATCGCATAATTGGCTTATACTTATAAGATTGAAATTCAAATCCTTAACCAATGAAACATCATGGATAAAAAGATTTCCAATCTTCATGGTTCCTTTGCCAATAATTGTTCCCTTGTTATTTCCTCCAAATGAAACGTTTCCACCATCGAACATCTCAATATTGGTGAACTTTGTTGCATCTCCAGTCATATATTTGGAACACCCACTATCAAGGTACCATTTATTTTTCCTTTTCATTGGTACCTGCAATGATCAGTAGAATTCAAATTTTCTTTGGTACCCAGATCTGGAGATCATCATCTGAGTCGGCCATCAGACATTTATTTGCATACTCTTCGTCACTTTCACATTCAGTGTCACTCCAAGTTTCTGCTTTCAAGGCTTTCTTGGATTTTTCATCCTTGCCTTTCTTCTTTAATAGAGGGCCATTTGGTTTGATATGTCATCTCTTTCTGCATTCATAACAGATGACTTCTTGGCTCTCGCCTTTGGTCTCAGATGATCGTTTCTGATCATAATGTCTGAGATCCTTTTTGTCCTTGAAGTTCCTGTCTTTCTTGGCCATTCTTCTGAATCTTTTGATCATGAGTGATAGCTCCTCGTCATCTTCGTCTTCTGAATCTGAAACATCTGAATCAGAGTTAGATTTTAATGCAATAGACTTCTTACCTTTTGAGATTGTCTCTTCTTCATTAACTCTTTTTCCTCGTAGGACTGAAGAGTTCCAATGAGTTCGTCCATAGATAGAGGAGATATCCTCTGAGTCTCTCGAATGGAAATTTTGACGTTGTCTCATTCCTTTGTGAGAGCTCTTAGTAGCTTGTTGACCCTCATTAGTTCTGAAATAGGTTGCCCGTGGTATGTAAGACCATTCACTATCTCTGTGAATCTGTCAAACATTTGTTTTATAGTTTCTCCGAGCTTCATCTTGAATGCTTCATATTGGCCGAGAAGAAAATTGACTTTTGTCTCCCTTACTTTATCTATTCATTCATATGTGATGTAGAGCTTGTCCTAGATCTCTTTCGATGAAGAACAACCTGCAATACGTTTGTATTCAGTAGGAGATAAAGCATTATAAAATGAATAGACAGCTTTTGCATCAAGAACATCTCTCTTGGCAATCTCAATGGTTGACAAAGTAGCAGTCGGTGTTGGATTGATATCCCCTGCATTTGATGTAGTCGTTGAATTTGCATCTGGATTCACTCCTTTTTGTACAACATCCCATATCTAATGATCTTGGCATCTTAGAAATGCTTTGAATTTGTTTTGCCAGTTGCTGTACTCCTTCCCATCAAAATATGATGGTCTGTTGTTGCTTCCACCTTCTATCCATGTGGGAGAAAAATTGCTAACCATGAAGATCGTTAGCTCGGAAGTAAAAACACTTCACAAAATATGAGTACCATGCTCTGATACTAATTGTTGTGGCTAGCGTTATTACCTAGAGGGGGTGAATAGGTGATTATAGTGCAATTTAAAATTTTTTCGTGGAATATCAATTGCACTGGCGTTTTTATAACATCTCAGACGATGGCAACACAATATAACAATATAAATAGTTCGTGTGCAGTTCTACTATCACAGTTTATATAATATGATCAGAGTAGAGATAGAGAAGACTACACAGAGGGTTTATAGTGGTTCGCCTTTGGTTAAGCCGACGTCCACTTCTTCGGCTATCAGCCAATCGACTGGATTCCACTAGTAAACTGCTCGAGAGGTTACAGCTTAGTGATCTCCTAGACACGTAGGATACCCCACCTAGCGCTCAACACTCTTGTGTACACCTCCTCACAATTACAATGGATGAATCAAGAAGTGTGTATGAAATGTACTCTCGATCTAGGAATTATAAAGACTTTTCCCTCTTAACGCCGACATTTTATCCCTTCGACGACCTTGAGATGTCTTTTATACTCATCCGCCTCCAATCTACCCGTTGCAAGGCTTCCAGAAGAGGTCTCTCCAAAACTTTTCGTTTGGACAAGACATACCAAAAGAAGATCTTGTAGCCATTAGGGATCGCCAAAGGAAAGTCTTCCCCGTTCGGATCAAATCACCCATACAATTATGATCCTGGGTTTCCATAGATGATTTCACTCATTTGGAAAGTTGTATGTTTGTCTCCTTGATTTCACATCATTGATTGATCTCTATCCCTGAGAATCCTCAAGAATGATCCAGCTCGATTGTATCCGTTGTAGTATTTCAAATAAGCGCATTTGAAAGTCCACTTCAAGTTCTGATTACTGCACGAGAATACTCCACTCAAAGCTTGAGCATCAATCCAACGTATGAGCTATCCCCGCTCAACGTTCAACGTCTGAGTTATCCCCATCAAACGTCTGAGCTCTAACTAGCATCTGAGTCCCTTAGAAATTCCATCTGAGCAAAACCTTTTGACAGATTCAATTCTGTGCATCACCGCACCAAAGGATAATCTGCAAAATAAGTATTTCACGGCATTATCTCGAAAACTTAAGAGTACTTGGATTGTCTTGTCAACTTCTAAATCACCTAGGGGTTTTTCTCAACAACAATCAAACAACCTCATACTCCACAACCATTTGAGCATATGTATCAAATGAACATTCATATGTCAATTACAACTCAAGAACCTCACCATAGCACCCCAATATTTGCCATTATGGTTCGGCCAGCATAGGTTATAATCGGCCTTGGTTAGTTCATGCATAACGGCCCACTGTTGTGGCTAGTGTAATTATCTAGAGGGGGTGAATAGGTGATTATAGTGCAATTTAATTGTTTTTCACGGAATACAAATTGCACAAACGTTTACATAACGTCTCAGATGATGGCAACATAGTATATCATTATAGACAATTCATATACAGTTCTACTATCACAGAATATATGAAATGATTTGAGTAGGGATAGAGAAAACTGCACATAGCGTTTATAGTGGTTCGGCTTTGGTTAAGCCTACTTCCGCTTCTTCGGCTATCAGTCAATTGGTTGGATTCCACTAGTAAACTGCTCGAGAGGTTATAGCTTAGTGATCTCCTTGACACGCAGGATACCCCACCTAGCGTTCAACACTCTTGTGTCCACTTCCTCACAATTACAATGGATGAATCAAGAAGTGTGTTTGAAATGAGTACTCTCAATCTAAGAATTATAAAGACTTTTCCCCCTTAACGCCGATCTTTTATCCCTTCGACCTTGAGATGTATTTTATACTCATCCGCCTCCAATCTAATCGTTGCAAAGCTTCCAGCAGAGGTCTCTCCAAAACTTCCCGTTTGGACAAAACAGATACCAAAAGAAGATCTCATAGCCATTGGGGATTGCCAAAGGAAAGTCTTCCTCGTTCGGATCAAATCGCCCATACAATTACGATCTTGGGTTTCCATAAATGATTTTATTCATTTGGAAAGTCGTATGTGTGTCTCTTTGATTTCGCATCCTTGATTGATCTCTATCCCCGAGAATTCTCAAGAATGATCCAGCTCGATTGTATTCATTGTAGTGTATCAAGCAAGTGCATTTCAAAGTTCTCTTCAAGTTTTGATTACTGCGCGTGAATACTCCACTCAGAACTTGAGCATCATTCCAACGTATAAGCTCGAACCAGCCTATGAGTCCCTCAGAAATCCCATCTGAGCAAAATCCTTTTTGACAGATTCAATCCTGTGCATCCCCGCACCAAAGGATAATCTGCAAAATGAGTGTTCCACGGCATTATCTCGAAACTTAAGAGTACTAGGATTATTATGTCAACTTCAAAATTACTTAAAGGTTTTTCTCAACAATCTCTCCCTTTTTTATGATAACAAAACTATCCACAAAAGTAACAATATTCTGACAAAAAAAGATGAGCAACAAGAGTTTAGTTACTCTTCAGTAAAATCTTGCAAAGAACAATTTTATCAAATTTTGTCCTTTGTTCTTCTAGCAAGAGTAAATTCTGAAGTTCCAAAAAGATACTTCAATATTATGAACAATCTCAGAACTTGTGATTACTTTTTAAAATTTTGAATTTAAGCACAACCATAGTTCAGAGCATGGACAAATGATTCTACTTGATTTTTTATAGAACTTAATCACATGCATACCAATCTTGAACGGCATGATAAGAGTGAGCATATTGCTTTTGATATAGAATTGCTACACAATAGTTTAGAACTTGTAATTTTAGCACATACTCAGATTTAACATGCTCAAGTTACCCTATTTTGGTAAGTATGTTACCAAACATACTGATTAATAAAATGCTCAAGATAAAGAACTTGTTCACCTGTTCGGTTTAGGGTAAAATACTGATTAATAAAATGCTCAAGATAAAGAACTTGTTCACCTGTTCGGTTTAGGGTAAAATACTGATTAATAAAATGCTCAAGGTAAAGAACTTGTTCACCTGTTCAGTTTAGGGAAAGAAATAATATTTCTTTTCAAATCTTGTTCCTGTTGAACATGGGAACTTGTGTTCTCAGATTTTTCAATTATGAAAGCCTGGTTGCATATCATGTATGTACTCATACTCTTTATAGCTGTTGTACCTGATACAACCTATCATTCACAGAATATGACATTCACAAGTACATAACATTCACATAGATAAGTATATCCTTTTAGCACGGTGTATATGCACAATATCATATCTTGTTCTATTTGTAACCTTTTCAAAACTTGCACTGCATACTGTGTAACCTATTTAAGATTCATAACTTCTGTAACTTCTCCTTTTCATAACTTTTGTAACTTCTCCCCCTTTTGTCATCAGCATAAAAGGGTAAATGAATAACCTATGAGATCAAACATAAAGAATAAAGGACAAAGATAGAGTTTCACTCCCCCTGAATATAAGATTCATCTAGTAAAGCAGTGAGGGTGACATGTATCACTTTGGTAAGAGTAATTACTCCCCCTGAAAGATATGTCACTAAGATGGGAGTGACACACAATATGTATGCAATGTGCAAACACCCAAAATAGTAGGCAAGTATGAATTAAAGAACATCCAAATGACAAAGTTTAAAATATCCATCCAAAATAGTCAATTACAGAACCAGGAGATTAAACTAGCAAAATAACAACCAAAAACAAACACCAAAAAAAGATTAAAAACATTTGTTAAAAAAAATCTGTTTAGTCTTTTTGGGCTAGTTGAGAAGTGGATGGTGTTGAAAGTGATTGGGCTTGACTTGGGGGATCTGAACTAGGAAAAACTTGGCTATTTGACTAAATTTCTGATCCATGTCCTCCTTCAGATTGAGGATAGCCCTGTTTATCTAACTAAGCTGAGAGACTGTGAGTTCTTGAGCAGAGTCCGTCCTTAATGCAATCTCAGCATCTACCTTGGCATTCAGATCTTCAATTTCTGAGTGCAGAGAGTTCATGATGTCTGTCAATTTCTGATCCATTGCTCTCTGATTCATTAGCAGTTCTTCTAGAAGGTCAGAGTCTGTGGCATTGTCCATGTCATCAGTCTGAGTTTCCACATGGAAAGACTCTCCCTGAGTTCTAACTTGTTGCTCAGATGATGAGACTAACTTGCCTGGGGACTCTGCTATACCAGGAGCATGGAGATCTATATCAGTATCCTCCCCTTCAGACATGGCTTCTTGATGAATTGCCCCTTCATTTATGAGAAAGTTAGATATATTGACCCGGGCAATCTCTTCAGCTTGTTTGCGAGCCTCTTCTTCTGCTGCGCTTTCTTCTCTTTCTTTTATTCCGCGTTCCTTCTCCTTTCTCTCTTGGTCGCTGATTTCTTTTTCTTTTTACTCCTCCACTTTGTTTTTAGGGACATCCTCTTGGGGTTGACTTCACTATGGTCCTCACCAAATCCTCCAGTTCTGTTTCACTCACTAGAGAGCTATCAAAGTCATGTTCGTTTTCAATTCTTTCAAGTAACACTCTGGCAAGCTTCCTTTTCTTGAGGGCTAATTTGGTAGGCTTGCGAACCACCATTTTAATCTTTCTCTTGCGAGTGGATTATGAAGATGGTCCTGCTGGTGTGGTATTGGGGTCTTGTCAAGAGGTTGCTCCTGAGTAGTTTTCTCAATGCTTTTGTTCTGTGGCAAATCAAGCAGCACCGGTTTCCTCTTTCTGTCCTTTCACTATCCATCCTCAACCTTATATCCCATTTTGGTGAGCATTGTTTCACCAGTGCTACCTTGAGGCAACTCAACAGACCTAAGTTTCAAAGGGATTTATATCCTCAGAAGCTCAAAAATTCTAGTAATTAGAGAACCATATGGCAGTTGACCCTGGTTCTTTTTCACAGCTCTTTGCATGTGTAGAAATATTAAATGTGGAAGAGAGAAGGGTTTGCCATTCAGAATGGCCCAAATGAGTTTTGCCTCATATTTTTCGAAATATCAGTTTTGGAGGATCATTTTGGCCTAAGGCAGTTGATGACTACCTTGTGCAGAATGATGGTTCGCAGTGGAAAGAGATAATGTTCAATATGAGGTTTTTGTGCTCTAGAGAGATTGGGATTTCCAGACAGCTCTTTGTATACATCATCATCAGAGATAGGAATTTTCGTGAAAGTAAACAGCTCAGACTGAAGAATGCCTGCAAGGTCTCCAGCACTGAGAATGATGTTTTGCTCACGAAAGGAGAACTGAATTGCATCTCTATCAATCATGGTGAAGTTGGAATAAAAGTATGCAGTTAGTTCAGGATAACACGGAGTGTTTAATGAGCAAAATGAATGCAGATGTAGATTTGTAAGGGGGTAAAGAATCTGCAAGCTATTCCTTTCAAAGAAGTCAAACTCAATGGGTTGATTAGTCATAACACCTCGAGCAAGCAACGCTTCATAGCATTTCCTAAGCATCGCTGACTTAAAGAGTTTTTCTGCATTCTTTTCACCAGCCAAAAATTTCATTATGCAGTTAGTTCAGGATAACACTGAGTGTTTAATGAGCAAAAGGAATGCAGATGTAGATTTGTAAGGGGGTAAAGAATCTGCAAGCTATTCCTTTCAAAGAAGTCAAACTCAATGGGTTGATTAGTCATAACACCTCGAGCAAGCAACGCTTCATAGCATTTCCTATGCATCACTGACTTAAAGAGTTTGTCTGCATTCTTTTCACCAGCCAAAAATTTCATCACTACAGGCTGAAAATGGGCATAGATTGCTTTATCATCATCTTCTCTCAGATTATCACTAACATAAATTTCTTCTTCAACAATCTCTTCAATTGTAGCAACGAGAGGTTCACCAACCTTCTCCTTTCCTTTCTCAGATGATTTAATTTTTTGAAATTCATCACTTACTTTGGTAGTCAGCTGAATTTCGAATTGGGTCAACATTTCACTAAATTTTTGTACCTCTCCTTCATAAAAGAATCCATTACTACGCACAAGTTCAATAATATCATATGGGGGTCTTTCCTTTACCCTCATAGCCTTAATCAAATGAATCATGGCTCTAGCCAGATGTATTCTTTTATCAACATGCAGATTTGCTTTTTCTTCAGGAGTTTGAGTTACTGTTTTAGTGAGGCGATCCTGTAGCTTCTTCTTTCGTCTTTCAATGGTTCCAAGAGATCCTTGAATCTTGATTCATGCTATCAACTTTTTGACCTCTTTTCTCCTTTTCTCTGTTTCATCCATTTTGGGTGAATCGGTGAGATCATAAGTGGTAGGAGCATCACTTGCGACTTTGGGTTTGCGCGATTCAAGTTGATCAAAACGACGAAAGCTGGTTGATGATGTTTTCTTCTCAGAAGAAGCTTTGTCAGCCATTGTTGCTAGATGGTGGTAGGATTTTGAGAGATTTTAGGGTTTCTGAAGAAGAATTTGCTATTTGGGAAGAGTCGAAGAGCGTAAGAGAAGCAGAGTGGTTTCTTTTGGTTTTGAGGAGGGACGACAATTCAGTTTAGGTTTGCCTCTTTGCATATTAGAAACTGTCTTATTTAAAAGATGTGAAGAATTACCTTTTTAGAAGGTTTAAATTTAATCAAATTTAAATCAAACAATCAAACAATTAAATCAATCACGGCAATCAGTATAATCAACACCATCATATTATTTGCGGAATATTTAAAAATATTATGAAGATGCGTACCTTATTTGTTGCCAGAAATATAGCCACTTACACTCCAAAAATTTGAATGATCAAACCTTTAGTCGTTTTCAACTCAGAAGATGTCATCTTCGGATAATGCTTTAAGTTCTGAGTTCCTTGTAGCCATAGAGCTTCTTCAGATGAAGCTTTGGCATCATTTGCTTCTTCCATATATTGCTTTAAGCTTAGAAGCAAAATCTTTCTGTCTAAATAGCAGCTCAAACAAGTATCATAATAATACCTAATTCTTGTATGATATATTCAAATGTATTCTTATCAAGTGGCTTGGTGAATATGTCAGCTAATTGATGCTTTGAATCAACAAATTGAATGTTAATATCACCATTATGCACATAATCACGAATAAAATGATGCTTAATTTCAATATGCTTAGCTCATGAGTGTAAGATTGGATTCTTGGTGAGATTGATTGCGCTAGTGTTGTCACATTCAGTACCGTCGATTAAATTCTGGTGCTGTGTCCTACATTTTCACATGTCTGGTGTCATAGATTAAATTTCGGCATCGTGTTCTACAATAAGGTCCAGCATCGTCGATTAAATTTCGGTATTGTATCTTGATTACGATTACGTCGAAGCATTCGACAAGTTTCATTGAAACGTCACCAAGAGATCTATCGAATGTTCGTACAGAGCTATCGAAAGACACGCCTTTATCAATAAATATCCTGCATTTGACACTCTCTATCCAAAACTTGCCCGGAATCCTTCTTACTTAACGAACAGCTAACGTTCGATAAAGGATTTCTCACATTATCAACGATCTTGGCTTCTACCTTTTTGGGCCGAAACTTGAGAGATCAATCGGATCTAGCCGAGGGAAACAACATCAAACACCAAAGGAATCACATCATTTTAGTATATGGACTTTGGTAAATATTTTTTCTAATATCTTAGCATATATGCGAGAACTAACCTGACGCCTACTACATTTTCATGTTCATTAATCAACCTTTTTTTTTTTTTGTATCAAAAGCCGCCAGTGCATCAGTTTTCAACGTCTTGACCTCGTAACTAGCAATCGACACGATGCCGTCGAAGCAACGAAAAAAAAAAAAAACCAATATGAATTTGACATTTGGACAATGTAACATAAGTCTGCCAATATCACTTAATTAAAAACCATTTTTAACCTGTCCTCGCATACCTCAGCCCCCAAGTCCTAACCCTAAACAGCCACCTCCTGTGCATCTTTCGACCCACCTTCCTGAACCCTAAATAATAATTTGAACAAAAGCCATCTTGGTGTCGCCACCAATCCACACCCAAGCTGGCTCTAACCAAGGGAGGCTCACTGCCATGTTCATTTTTTTTAAAAAAAAAAAATCACTTTAATTCTATTGACCAGAAGAGGGAAATAAAATTAAAAAGAGGAAGAAAAGATCACTTTGAATATATCTCTGGAACTGTTTGTCTGTCGCTCATCTTGAGTATTCCTCTGCCAGGCACGTTTCCCCTCAATTAGGAGGCCATGTGGGGGCACCTTGGAAGTGTCCTAAACAAGAAACAGCTAAGTAACTTTCGGAGACACAAACACCTGAACCAAACAGGTTATATCTGGGACGTGACTAGCTCCTTCTTTTAATCTATTGGGGGAACATTTAATAGTCTGCTTAATCGGTCATTAAACAAACGTTTTCACACTTATTCCGCCTTGGTTCCCTTCTGAAATTTCTAATTAGTGAAGAAAAGCAATCACCCCACTTTAAAACAAGCCGCGGTGATTCTGAGCATGGCTTTTAAGTTTTCCGTATTTCACTGTGCTCACGCGATCTATCTAAAGTTTGAACTTATACGTGTTACCAATGAAATCTCTATTTAGTGAGCTTATGCAGGTTTTTTACACACATTCTGTCTTAGTTCCCTTCTTCCAATTAGTGAACCCATTTTAAAGCAATCAGCAAACGATTCTTACTAAACTTTCAAATTTTTCGAATTTCGTTGTGCTTGCGATTTCTATTTGAAATCTGAACTTATATAGGTTATCAACGGACCATGTTTAATATGAGGAATGGAGATCGGATTCGAATCGCAATCCCAATCCCGTTCCCTTTCCGTTCCAATGAGCTCATCCAAAAAAAAAAAAAAACCTGTTTGATTATGTTAAAATTCTTTTCGATCATTGTCGGTATAAAAATCTTCAAAGGGAGATCGAAGATAATTAATAAATCACGCGTTTGGGGAACTTTCAACGAAGCTTTTCTTTTGGCATTTTTGACCTCAGGGACCCCAGACCCGCATTCACACGCGCGGTGTCACACGAAAAGCAAAAGACAGAACTGCACCGTTCTAGTTTTACATTAACATCCGTAGCAACAGTAACCCCCCGCACGGTTGGTATTATCTGGTACAGGCCGCTTCTTCGACGCGATAATCTGTCCGCTACTAAAATAAGAGGCCAAGAGCTCCTCTGTTCTCCCTTTCACACCCTTCCCAACCCACATCCCTACGCCCACGCACATACGCATTGTTTCTCTGAGAATTCCCAGGAAAAATAAAGAAAGCAGCAATTCCTAGAGGCAGCAACCGCTCTGGTTGCTTGCTTCTGCTGTTGAAGTTTGGGGGTGGTGGTGACTATAAGCAGGACCCTTCATTTCCCTCCTCTTTCGCTCGATTCCATGATGGACATCCCAAATGGTACTCTTCTCTGAGAATCCCCAGTTGGGTTTTTTTGGTTTTGTTGGGTCTTTTTTTCGGGTTTTGATGTCTTGGTAGGTTTTGAGTTTTCTTTTTCTGGGTTTGTATTGGGGGTGGGGGCAGAATTAGGGCAAGAGTGCGTTTGACTTTTGATGGATTTGATGTTACTGATTCAGTGTTTCAGGCCTTTGTTTGGGGGATTTCAGGAGATTCTTGGGCTAGGTTTAGATATAGTGTTCCTTTAGCACTCTTTCCAATCCAATCTCTCTCTCTCCCGTCTCTAGGTAGAGTTTGAAGAGATTTTTGTAATACCTTGGAAAAATTTTAATTTTTTCTCTCACGAAAGTATTGGTTTTTTGTTTGTCGGATTTTTTTATTTGGGAATATTGGTTGTCTGTTGGATAATAATCTAGCGTATAGTATAAGATTGAGCGGAGGAATTATTCTGGGAATTGGTTTTTTACGGTTAGGTTGTTTGAATTTTGTTTGAGCTGCGACCATGGAGCTTTTTAAATCCTGCCCGACTGCTAGAAAACCCACAAACGAAATGAACTGAAATGGGAGATTCTTCTCTCCTGACATCCTTATCAATGGAAAGTCATCACCCATCCACTCTGTTGTCCATGGATTCAAGCTCCTCCTCCCACGACGAATCCGTTTTGGAGATGAATCGCCAAATGAATCTTAAGCGTCCGCCGGACATTAATCTACCCCTGTCCGTTGAACGGAGCCCACCCCCCCAGTCCTGGAATCCCGAACCCTGTGATATCCTTGATGTGGGCCTTTGTCCCCAAGTTTACGAGACAGAGAGCTTGCTCAGTATTCCTAAAGGTGGACGGAAATGTGTGAAGCGGGTGGATAGTATTTGGGGTGCTTGGTTTTTCTTCAGCTTTTATTTTAAGCCCGTGTTGAATGATAAATCCAAGGCAAAGATTGTAAGGGACAGCAATGGAGTATCGGGATTCGATAAATCTGATCTCAAGCTTGACATATTCATGGTCCAGCATGACATGGAGAACATGTACATGTGGGCGTTCAAAGAGAGGCCCGACAATGCATTGGGCAAGATGCAGCTGAGGAGTTATATGAACGGGCATTCTCGACAAGGTGAGCGTCCCTTTCCCTTCAGCGTAGATAAGGGTTTTGTTAGATCTCATAGGATGCAGCGGAAGCATTACAGGGGTCTCTCTAATCCGCAGTGTATCCATGGGATTGAGGTTGTTCCCTCACCCAATCTCATGGGTCTCGATGAGGAAGAGCGCAGGCGTTGGATGGAACTCACAGGCAGGGAGTTGAATTTCTCTATTCCACCTGAAGCGAGCGATTTTAGTTCTTGGAGAAATCTACCCAATATTGATTTCGAGCTCGAAAGGCCTCCTCCACTGGTTAAGTGTGCCTCCAATTCCCAGTCCAAGAAGCTGCTTAATGGGTCTGGACTGAATTTGTCTACTCAACCATCAAGCAATGGTAATGGGGATGGTATGGATTTGTCACCCGTGAGCAGCAAGAAGAGGAAAGACTTTTTCTCTCACGGACTTGAGGAGGATCCATATTTGACTGTTAATCCCCCCTCTGATCGGACTCTCGATATGGTTCTCCACCTGAGTGAACCACAATGGTTAAATGAGTTCAGTGGGATCATGAAGAATGTCTATGGGCCCGTTACAGCTGCAAAAACAATTTACGAGGATGAGGAGGGTTATTTGATAATTATAAGTTTGCCCTTTGTGGATCTTCAGAAGGTTAAGGTTTCTTGGAGGAATACTCCCACTCATGGGATCATCAAGATATCTGGAGTTAGCACATCTGGAACACCATTCATCCGGAGGAACGACAGGACATTCAAACTTACAGATCCATCCCCAGAGCATTGCCCTTCTGGGGAATTTGTGAGGGAGATTCAGTTATCAACTCGAATTCCCGAAGATGCCAATATAGAAGCCTACTACAATGAGCAGGGCTCATTGCTAGAAATCATGGTGCCCAAACTCCGTGCTGGCCCAGAAGAGCACGAGGTCCGCGTTTGCCTTCGCCCTCATCTTGGAGGCAGCGATCTCGTTCTGACCTAAGAGTTTCTTTTTGTGCAATTTGGAAGGGTTGTTGATAGCTGTTCTTGGTGCATCATTTGTTTACTAACATTGTACCACAGCATAGTCTATGAAAGAAATGTGCGTTTCACTTGGCTGCCTAATGAATTTATGCTTTATAAATCTATTTGGTTTGGATGTGTTAAATCTGGTTAATTACTTTCCCTCGCATCTAATGGTAAAGATGCTAGAATCCCTTTTCTCCTTGAAGTTGTCGGTCTTCCGTACCCAAACGGAAGTGGGATTTTAATTCCGAATCTGCTGCAGCCGCTCGTGGGTAATCTCATTGTAAGAGTTGGTTCATTCCGTCGCTTTTTGGCTTTGTAACTTAAACCACCGCTGCATGTTCTTCCAGCAAAATTTAGCAGGCCTAGGGCTAGTTGAACAAGTTCAAGTAACCGGATTGGTTTTAGACGATCTGCAACACTGTTCCTTACTCTGCATCTCCCAGCTCCCCCACGTAGTTGCTGTGATTCCAATTAGGTTTCCTTGTATGGAACTTCTTCACTGATGGTGGAAGACCCGAGTTTGTTTGTCATCCTGTGTCCAACGTCACCGATTTAGTTTTGTAATGGACTCCCTTTTCTTTCTTTGATTGATCTAGCTGGTTGGAATTGGTTTTGCCAGGCACTCCGCTTGTGAAACCCCTCTCTCTCTCTCTCTCTCTCCCGTGCTGCAGTAATCTATCGAGCTTCCCATTAATAACACAAAACATGATAGGTAATCCGTACTGGGTTTTGCTTACAGCAGCGGGAGAAAGATTGTCCATAGTTTGAAGCTAAAAAAAGACTCCTAAGATGTCTAAAAGACCCATTACTGCTGTTGCAACGTGGGTGTGTCGGTGCCAAAGGTGAGTTAATGGTCCAAGCACGGAACACCGACTTATCAGCCTCACATTACTTATCGATCTCGGCCTTATCATGAAACGGGTCAATCACGGTCGTGTCCATGTTTTTCGTGGTGAACATGAGATAGATGGATAGATCTCTAGCGCGCGGCAGGACCTGGTCCAAAATGGGGGCTGGCTCCTAGGCAAGACGGTGTGATGCAATGGCCAAAAAAGCACCAGAAGACACGCAATTCATAACTGTACAGTGATTACTCGTGTTCTTTCCAGGTTCTGCCAACCTGATCTGGGAAACGTTGACAAAACTTCCTGAATCATTTTTTTTTTACTCTCTCTCTCTCTCTCTCTTTAGGGACTGAGTCAGCAGGCGAGTCATGGTGATTGGGTGAGCGAGTCAAGGAAGGCGTCTGGTGACTGTGAACGATGATGCTGTCCCAGAAGAAGGAAGGGGCACGGATTCGCGTCGTGGGTTGTCCTTGTCTGCTCTCTCTTTCCCTCCTCTTGCTTTCCTTGCTCTGCCCTTTCCGGAGATCTGTGGTGTTGCCTTGTCCATTTGACGAGTGGATTCCACTGAGGCTGAGGGGGACTTGGACATTAAAATATTTTTTTCCTTAAAAAAAAAAAAGGAAAGAAAAAGCAAATTAGAAGTTGTAGTTGATCTTTGATTTGCTTGTTCTCTTCTTTTTCTTCTTGGTGGGGACGGGGAAAGCACGAGGAAAGAATTAAAGAAAGGGGGATTGCTGTTTGAATCTGATACGTGATTTGTCAAATCGTCGGTGTTAGTGGATAAGCAAACCTGTTTCGGTGCATTTCCACTTTTTTTTTTTGGGTTAAATTGAGATGTCATTTCATCACGTTTTGTATAAAATAATTCTTTTATTATCGCAGATGAAGAAACGATTTTTCACGAAAACGCGATGAATTAATGCGGATTTTAATATGTACTGCACTAAAATTCGCAAATATACTACTTGCTTCAACTTTCTCCATTTATCATGTCCTTCGTCTATGTAAATGTAAGAGATTGAATAATCACGCTCCCTTTTCATCGAGGGATGGTTTCTTGAATCTGTTCAAATTAACTAGAATAGTTGCACGAGGAAAATTGCATGTGTTTGCTAATTAAATATAAAAAAAACTTGAAGATCCTTATTCGATTTCCAAATCTTAAAATATACGTAAGCGGCACTAGCGGAAAAAAAAAAACTAAAACGGAAAAAAATGAAAAGAGAGGGATGGAAGCAATGAAATAGCGATACACATGCGATCTCTATAAACCTTCAACTTTACATTTATGTTTCTAGAAAATGTACATGAAATGAGATAAAAGTTATTTAAGAAAAAAGGAAGACAGGGGATCGGTTAACTGAAAAATGGGGAACCCTCTTCCCTTGTGTAGTATCGCTGATTAGTTGATAATTATGTTAACTATACGATTTGTGAATGAAAAGTGAGACATGACAAATTTTGTTTAGTGAAAATAATGTTAAACAAACATTCTCTTATTAGGCGTAACCATACATTTCTTTCTAATTAAAAAAACATTTAGACATTTCTGCAAAAGTCATGTATTTTGATTTTTTGACCCGATATGGGGTGAATCTCGAAAGATGTGCGTATCCAAGAGACAACTAATTTGCACAATCACCTCAAAATGAAAATGAAACGAGAAATCGAAGCCGGAAATCAGTTGTTAATCATGTGTAATCGGGAAAGAATTAAGAGCACCATTTGGGTCTGAAAATATAAGTGAGAGACTATATTATGTTAAACCGCCAAACGCCAAGATCTGCAATTGGTTCTGGCATTTTCATCTGGACGGTGATAACAAAACCGAGAAGAGTTTAGGTTCCATCTTGCGTCTCCGCCTCTCTGATCTTCTGCATCACTTTTCTCTCGGACAATCTTACTTGCGGACTGGCCCTTTTGGCCCTAACTCGGTAACTTGGCTTGATTTAGAGGAAGTGAGACAAGACAGGGGGAGGTAGATTTTAGTGTCTCTGTGTAATAGATGAGAACCCTTGGGAAATATTGATTCCAAACTTTGCGCACCAACGATTGCACCAATGATCCTAGGATGAAGATGAACCATCCGATACGCAGAGAAGTGACACAGGACCCTCTTTGCTTTGGGAACAAAACACTTCAAAAAAGCCAAAGCCAAAGCCAAAATGGGAGTACTTTGCAAATAAACAGAAAAGGGGCGTTAAAAAAAATAGAACAGTAGATAAAGATAGCCATGGGAAAATAACTAGTCGACCTCCTCAATCTTTGGACCAGCTCCGCTTCCTCCGGCAGCCGGACCATCTTCGTCCATTCCTGCGCCCATGTCGGCACCAGCGCCTTGGTACATCTTGGCGATGATCGGATTGCAGATGCTCTCCAACTCCTTCATCTTGTCCTCAAACTCATCAGCCTCAGCCAGCTGGTTGCTGTCCAGCCATTGGATGGCCTGTTCGATGGCGTCCTCAATCTTCTTCTTATCATCAGGCAGGAGCTTTGCGCCGATCTTCTCGTCCTTGATGGTGTTCCTCATGTTGTAGGAATAATTCTCCAAGGCGTTCTTGGCCTCAACCTTCTTCTTGTGCTCTTCGTCCTCGGACTTGTACTTCTCTGCCTCTTGAACCATCTTCTCGATCTCGTCCTTGGATAGCCTTCCCTTGTCATTGGTAATGGTGATCTTGTTCTTTTGACCAGTGGTCTTGTCCTCAGCAGACACGTTCAAGATACCGTTGGCGTCAATGTCGAAGCAAACCGTAATTTGAGGGACGCCCCGAGGAGCCGGAGGAATGCCTGACAGCTCAAATTTACCCAACAGGTTGTTATCCCTTGTCCTCGTTCTCTCACCTTCATAGACCTGGATGAGCACACCGGGCTGGTTGTCTGAGTAGGTAGAGAAAACCTGCTCCTTCTTTGTGGGGATGGTGGTGTTCCTTGGGATCAACACAGTCATGACACCACCGGCGGTCTCAAGACCAAGGGAGAGTGGGGTGACATCCAACAGCAAGAGATCCTGCACTTTCTCATTTCCCTCACCGCTCAAGATGGCAGCTTGAACAGCAGCACCATAGGCAACGGCCTCATCTGGGTTAATGCTCTTGCAAAGTTCCTTGCCATTGAAGAAATCCTGCAGAAGCTGCTGAACCTTGGGTATCCTAGTTGAACCTCCAACGAGGACAACATCGTGGACAGAACTCTTATCCATCTTGGCATCCCTCAAACACTTCTCAACCGGCTCCATACACTTCCTGAAAAGGTCCATGTTAAGCTCCTCAAATCTGGCACGGGTGATGGTTGAGTAGAAATCAACACCCTCATACAAGGAATCAATTTCAATGGTGGTCTGGGCAGTGGACGAGAGTGTCCTCTTGGCCCTTTCGCAAGATGTCCTCAGCCTCCGGAGGGCTCTAGGGTTGCCAGTGATATCCTTCTTGTGCTTCCTCTTGAACTCTTGGACAAAATGGTTGACCATTCTGTTATCGAAGTCCTCTCCACCAAGGTGGGTATCACCAGCGGTGGCCTTCACCTCAAAGATACCCTCCTCAATGGTAAGGAGAGAGACATCGAACGTCCCACCACCGAGGTCAAAGATCAAGACATTCTTCTCGCCGACACTGGTTGCTTTCTTGTCAAGACCATAAGCAATAGCAGCTGCCGTGGGCTCATTAATGATACGCATGACATTTAGGCCTGCAATGACACCAGCATCCTTGGTGGCCTGACGCTGGGAGTCATTGAAATAGGCTGGGACAGTGACCACCGCATTCTTCACGGTAGATCCAAGATAAGCCTCAGCAATCTCACGCATCTTAATGAGGACCATGGAAGAGATCTCCTCAGCAGCAAACAGCTTTTCCTCACCCTTGTAGTTGACACCAATCATAGGCTTGTCACCAGCACCAGGAATGACCTTGAATGGCCACAATTTAATATCACTCTGCACAGAGGCATCACTGAATCTTCGGCCAATCAATCTCTTGGCATCTGTAATGGAAAGGCAAGCGTAAATCACCCAAGCAACAACAACAAAAAAAAAACACAACAATGTTCCATAAAACACACAGTATTCCCATCTACGAACCCAAGCTTTCTAAAGCAAACTACTGTTTTGAAACTAATAATTTACTTTTCACAGCACCAACCCATTCTCGTGTAGAAAAGATTTGAAACGTCAAAACCCAACACTTCATATTAAAGTTGATCAAAGCGCGGACCCAACTGGAAGTATACCAAGTCAATTCTTTCTTTAGTGCAAAGGGTGGAACCGATTACCCTCCTACGTAATTGCTCGGTTACGCCGTGGTCACTGTCAAAGTCATCCATTACAGATGGCAGACAGTATATACGGTACATGTATATAAAGCATGTTACGCGGGCTTGCAGCTTTTAGGCTAGACCTCAAACTACGAAAAAAAAAGAACAATTTTAAACGAGATGCAGTAACAAATAGCGATTCGCCAGCATGATAATCCACGAAGAAAAAAAGTCAACTAGCCAGCGACATAAAAGAACAACTGTGGATCTAAGACAACAGACGAGCCAAATCTGGAAAGAATATACAGTGACTCCTCAGATCTACAGCAGATCACAAAGAAAAACTGCAAAGAGCGCAACACGAGCGTCATAAACAATGAGATCCACCAGGAAAACAAACATGCACTGGGTCAAAGTAAAAGGCTGAAAAGACCATAGATCCACCCATCTTTGAAAGAAGCCCTGATCGGACAAAACCACTCCACTGAACCAATAAAAATACACAAAACCAGGGCCAAGAACAAAGATCTTACCGAAAACAGTGTTCGTCGGGTTCATCGCGACCTGGTTCTTGGCGGCGTCGCCGATGAGGCGCTCGGTGTCGGTGAACCCGACGTACGACGGGGTCGTCCGGTTCCCCTGGTCGTTGGCGATGATCTCGACGCGGTCGTGCTGCCATACTCCGACACAGGAGTAGGTCGTCCCGAGGTCGATTCCGATGGCTGGACCCTCGCCTTTGCCCGCCATTGTGGTCTCTCTCTCTCTCCCGCTTAAGGGCTGTGTCGACGAAGAAGGCACAAGCCTGAAGCTTGAAGCCCGAAGTTTGAAGATTGAAGCTAGGGTTTCTAAGAGGGAGAGAAAGAGGGAGAGGGAGTAGCGAGGCTTGTATAGGGTCTGGAAAGAGAGCTTCGAGAATGTTCGGTAGCTCGAATCTTACTGGCTGTGGGACCGGCGCCAAATATGGACGGTCCGGATGGTTTCCGTGTTCTTTGGGCTGCGTAGACTTGTCTCTCTCCGTCCTGGGTCTCGATGAAGTCGCTTAGACGCGTGACGGAATCGGAATCGAAAACCAAATTGCTCTTTTCCTCCACCAGAAAAAAAATAAAAAAATAAAAAATAAAAAATTTAATATCACGAAAAATTCAACTGGTACACATGTGATAAATTTATCCTAACCACCAAAAATCTCAAATTAATACACTTATGACAAATTGTGACATTCCGAATTCCAGCCCTCTCGAGGCTATTGAATGGAAAAATATCGATCGAAGTATTTCAGTTGTATCTCGCTCGGAGGAGGCCACTCTCGAGTTAACTGACCGAAAAGGAAAAACTAACGTGAGGTGGGTACGTGGACCTGGGGATTGGGAATGAGAAATGGCGCTTTGACCATAAGAATTGTCGAGGGAATATTTTGGGCCGGCAGAGATCGATCTAGGAACGATCATGGAATGCTTTGCTAGCGTTATACGTTGGGACGCGAGTGATTTCACTTAACCAATATATAATTTGCGAGAATTTCCTAAATCGGATTCCGATGATCAGGACTGCAGGAACTAACGATAAACCCTCGCAATCACATGACAACCAAAGTCGCCACGTGTGACATTCTGAAATCCGACCCCCATTTCGAAGTAAGATTGCCACGAATTGGACTTCGGAATTGGGCATCAGGTATTCGAGGATTCCAACAGGAATAAAATTGGACGTCGCCTCATCGGGAACCATTACGATTAGAACTCACCCTTAGCATTTAGAAAAGTGAATTTCGGATCAATGATTAGGAAATTACCCTTTTACCCTTAGATAATTACCCATTCCTTTAGAAATGAGCAAGGGCAATTTGGACAATTGCCATCCTTCCCTCATGGCCGAAAATTGGAGGACCATTTGGTCATTTGCCCTTTGAATTATTGGTTGATGGATTGACCAAGTGACTTGACCATTGATTGGATTTCCCCATGAACCACTATGGTCATTCCAAGTTCCTATTCATGGTACTTTCCCCCATCAACCACCCCACCAATGCTTTCCCTCCAATTCTTTTATCTTCTTGTCATTCTCTCTCTCTCTCCCCCTACACCATTCGGCCAACACTCTCCCTCTCATTCACGCTCCCTCTCCCGTTCACTCTCCCTCTCGTTCTCTCGCTGCTCTCTCTTCATCTCTCTCTCTCTCGGTTTCAAGAGAAAACCGACCGATCGCCACACTCCACCGCCCCTTGCCGCCGCCACCATCACGACCTCCTATCCTCCTTGGTTCGTGAGAGAGCCGCCGACCAAGCCCGGAGCCGCACGATCACCCTTGATCCGAACCGAACCGTGGGGAACCGAGGGTTGTTCTTGGTTGTTCTTGAGGATCCAAGCTTGCTCCTCGCCGAACCCGTTTGCCTGAGCCTCCCGTCGCCATTACCGCCGGCTTTTCCTTGGACTTTTGGACGAGGTAAGCTTGTCCTAACCTTTAGTTAGTACCTTGTGTATGGAATGACCAAGTGAGGTTAGGTTAAATGGATTTTATGGGCCGGTCAATGTAGAACAACTAGGGACCGAAAGTGTGATCCTAGGATAAGTTGTGATAGTCCTTTTGTAAAGCTTGAAAGGTTGGAACCATGTTGGAAACTAGACTAGAGGATATGTGCATGTGTGGGCCGAATGCTTGTGTGTGCCTATGATGTAAGCGAAGAATGTTTGAACTTGATTAAGTTGATGGATACTTATTTGTACCTAAGTATATTCGGTCTTGATGAGATTTAATGTGGATTATTTGACACGTGGAATATTTACGTGGATTAATTGGCACGTAGATTATTTGCTATGTGATTTATTTGATACGTGGAATATTTATGTGGATTAATTGGCACGTAGATTAATTGTTATGTGGATTATTTGACACGTGGAATATTTACGTGGATTAATTGGCACGTAGATTATTCGGTATGTGATTTATTTGATACGTGGAATATTTACGTGGATTAATTGGCACGTAGATTAATTGTTGTGTGGATTACTTGACACGTGGAATATTTACGTGGATTATTTGGCAAATGACTTTATTAATATGATAATGACCACGTGACGAAAATAATGATTGATGCCTTGAATGGTTAAATAGCTCAATCGATTTTACTCAGTCGTACTTGTTTTTAAGCATGAGCTTATTGGATGAGAAATCTTGAGGCGCCCATATGACGCGGGATTGAGTTATGATTAATGCCTGATGAGCCTAAATGACGCGGGCATGACTGAGGAGAAGTGCCTGAGGCGCCTTTACGACGCGGCCTGAGGCGCCTTTAGGACGCGGGCTAAGTGATGAGAAATGCCTGAGGCGCCTTTATGACGCGGGCTAAGTAATGAGAAATACCTGATGCGCCTATATGACGCGGGCCTAGTCATGGAAATTATGGTGATATCAAGTGTGAGCACGCTGTTTACGATATAAGTCATTTAGTGCCAAAGTACGAAGTCCAGTCTGGATTTGAAATTGCTGCTAATGCTTTGCTCACTTGAGTCGTTTTATGCCAATTGCTGTATTCTGGATTTATTAGTCATTGCATGTGTAGGTTAGTGTCTGGAAGTACTAAGTGCCTAGCCTATGGTTAGGATTAGCTTATTGAGATTTGTCTCACCCCGTCGTGGGACCCATTTTTCAGACCCCAAGCCTTGACCCCGATGGTCATATGGAGAATCCCGATGCTGAACTTGAAGCTGGAGAGTCTGGACTAAAGTCGATGGATGTTGTCAAACCAGAGGCGTAGGAGTAGTCGTACCACTCCTTTTCGGATGTTTCCTAGAAATAAACAGTTTGAAGTTTAGGACCGACCTGGTCATGTTGTGTGAGTTCAAGCTGAATATTATAAACCGGCATGTTATAATTGTGTAGATTACATCCTAAGTCATCTTGTCGTAGTTTTATGTATGGAGTCTATTTATCGCTTCTGCATGTACATTTCATTTCGCGAGTATATTGATAGACGATTCGATCCTTGGGACTTCTCGCGAAGCACGAGCAGGAAGGGATGTTCGCGCGCCATGAAGGACGCGGGGCGTGACACCACGACTTGAGAAATCCTAAGGTCGATACGCGTAGCGCTTGCAAGAGTCGCCCGTCAGTTTGAGATAGATTGGAATTACAGTCGACGAGAGTTCGACATGAAATTGGACCTCATGATTTGGGTATTGGACATTTAGGAATTCCAACATTTGAATTGAAATTGATGTCACCTCATCAAGAGCAATTTAGATTGGAAAAATGAAATTTCGGATGACACGTGAAAAATGACCATTTTACCCCTCGACCCTTCCCCTTGTTTTAAGAATGATTGAAGGACAAAATGGTCATTTGGATGTTCCCTTGTGGTCGTTGAAAATCAAGAGAAAAATTGGTCATTGGAAGTTAATGGTGGACCAAGGTTTTTAGAAGCAATGCCAAGTGTCAACCTTTGAGTGACTTACATTAATTACTAATCTAATCATCTTGACCAAGTGAATTATTGGAGCTAATCTTCCTCTTCTTTCTCTTCACTTGGACGAGCACACACTCTCTCTCCTCCATCTTCTTCTTCATTTTTCTCTTCTTCTTCTTCTCAGCCGAATAGACCCAGCCCGACCAGTCCCGACCACCTCCCTTCCTCAGGCCATAACATTTTCGTCCGATATTAGATTGAAGTAAAACTACCTCCATCTGAAAGATTATTGTCTTGTGGTTCTAGAGACATATTATAAGCTCAATTTGGCCCAGTATTTCTTCCCGTAGGTCTGTTTGAATGGACAAAAGTCAGATTGAGGCAGAATCTGACCGATTTTGGAGAAAAAGATGTTTCGTGGGCTTCGAGACTTCAAATGGCTCCAATTTTTTGGTGAGATCTTCTAAACTCATAGTACTAGGGTTAGATGAGCTGTGGTTGCAAATTTATTTGAGAATTGATGGGTTTTCATGGCTGATTTGAGGTGGTTTCTTGAAGGCAGTTTCTGGTCATTTGAGGAGCTAGTAGAACTGAGCTGATTGGAGGTTCTTAGAAGTGTTATTTTGCTTCAAAACTCACGGTGAGCTTACTAGACATGTAGAAAAATGTTTTAGCAAGTTGGTTTTATGATGAATGAGAGTTTAGAAGTGTTTGAAGAGCTAATTTGAGGTGAAAACCGAGAGCCGTGTAAATCTGTTCCTAGCGCGCATTGATTTTAAATTGGCTCGTTCTAGGTCGTCCGGTATCCGAATTGAGCTCCGTTTTTGTTCACACGTCCATAAGACCTTGAAGGATAAATTTATGAAGGTATATTTCTCGAAAAGTCAATAGATCAATGCTAGTTTATTCGGGACTGAATCTGGTCGTGGAAGGCCAAAATGGATAGCTTGGTGCCGTGATGATGCGTCGATCGTTCTATGGAAATGCTTGGCCTAAACTTGAGGTAAGTTATGCCTAAACCTTTATTAGGATGTTAGGTTACTAAAGGATGAAATTTTGAGTTGGAATGAAAGGTTTTATGGACTGATTTTGTGAGAGGCGCGAGGAAACCCAATTCTGCCATGTTTTGATGAATTGAACTTGAGTAATTTCACGGCACGAAACTTATGAAATCAAGGTTGAATTGAGAAATATTAATCTGGTTGTGGCATGCGGTTGGGCCATTTGGCGTGCTTTGTGGAAATTCTCATTGATTTGAGTGCATTAAGCAGATTGGTTTACCAATCGAGTCTTGAGATGACTTGTGAATGACCAAATTTGAGATTTGCTTGAATTGAGCCGAGTGATGCTCGTGTTTTATTGAACATGTTCGAACTTGAAATGTGTTTTGTTCAGTGACGGACGTCTGAAAAGAATGCCTTGAATAGGCGATAAATGCTTGAGTTTGTTGAGTGTGTTTCTGATTGAAAATCGAGGCATGAATGCGTTTTCTAATGAAAACTGAGACTTTTATAACTGAATTTTTATGAGTAAATGGCGTGTGGGATCGCCGAGGAAATCCTAAGTGCATAGGCGTGTGGGATCGCCGGGAAAAATTATATGTGCACTGGCGTGTGGGATCGCCGAGAATTATGAATTTGGCCAATGTATTGGGAGGGAGTTACTCCCATTTGACCTGACGAGGTCGAGCAGCTGGAGAGTCCCATACTAACACGATTCATCTCGATCGAAAATGGGCGTCGAGAGTCGTATGGTGACCGAATCATCTCTAGATCCAGACGCGAGAGTCTTATATGTACCGAAGGGTTATATGGAGATCGAATCATCTCGCAGCCCCAAAGTGGGCGGCCCTGGATGGGCGAGATTGAAAAGATCTAATTTTATGGAAAGGATCGAGATGGGATTTTGAGAACTAGATTGCCTTTTGAATTGAAGTTTTCCTCGAGTTCTAAATTTGCCTCATGAGTTGAAAATGGCCCATAAAGGGTGTGAAAGAAAAGGCTGTAAATTTCGATAATGATATTTTGATGAAATGTGAAAGTTGCCTCATGTTTGAGATGGTGTCGAGTATTCGCTTTTGATTGAAAAACCCTGCTACTATATGAAGTTTAGTTTTACTTATGAAATCTTTTGTGACTGAGTTGAGATGATTTGGAAGTATTAAATGCCATGATTTGAAAAGTACCCCGTTTTGCCATGCCAAGGTTTTTATTACCAAAATACCCGATTTTTCAAATGTCTGGAGGTACTGGCAGCCTAGTTTAGGGTTAGGTTCAATTTACTGAGATTATATATCTCACCCCGTCGTGGGACCAACATTTTCTTGTCTCAGACACAGGAAACACGAGCTCGCCATGGATTGGCATTCGATGAAGTCATTAGAGGAAATGGTTACGAATCCTTATTTGACTTTAGGGTTGTAAATGATGGAATTGGGGATTTAGAATTGTAATCTCTGATGTATGATTGACCTTTACATATGGTGTACTTTTTATGTCCTAAGTTATCTTGGATTTTTTTTTGTCTGGAGTCATTTTCCTGCTTCCGCATGCATGTGTCATTAAGGAGTATTAATCTATTGGCCATGGATCCTGGGAGACTATGAAGTTATAACGGCCTAGTGGGATGTTCGTATACTCGCCGGGTTCGGGGCGTGACACAAATTTACCTCAAACTATTTTTTAACCACCAAAAATCCTAAACTAGTATAAATGTAACAAATTTACCTCAAATTACTTTTTTTACCATAAAAAATCCCAAACTGGTACACATATGGCAAATTTACCATTTGTTAATTTTCATTAAATTGAGTTAATACCACGAAAAATTTCAAATTGAGACACCTATAGCAAATATAAGGTATCGTGTACTCCCGACAATAGTTTCGTGTCATCCAACTTAGCACTTTGACGGTATGATCCAAAATATTTCGTCAACCACAAGAATCCCATTGGATGATGAAGATATCAAGTCTGTATTATCTGCTGAAGATGAACCTTCACTAGACATACTCTTTGCTCTCCAGACATATTCTTCAGATTCTGATGAATCCCTTGGTGATATTTTTGCATTCTTCCATGATACTACCTTTGACTCTTTCCATGTCCAACCTATTTTTGACTTTCTATATATCCTCATCCAAATCTATACCTCCGAAGATGATAAATCCATTCAAGTCATCGCTCTCATAGATATTGGTGCAGCTGCATTCCTCATGGATGTAAAAATACTCCCAAAGAAATTCGGGATGCCTTACATAAGGTGTTTTCATTATGTTTCTCGTGATACTTTTACCACAAAATTCCGCAGCAAAACCACTAAAATTCTTGGTTGTAATTCCCCAGATAAAGACTTCATCATTGGGTGGGATATTTTTGCCCAGCTTTCTCAGCTGAGGAAACCCACTGGTTTATAGTTTGATGATCAGTTTTGTGAGTATGTGGATATCCAGAGACTTTTCATAATTCATTCAGAAATCCTTGATCCAATCAGGCAAAGTCTCATATCTTGTTGTTCTGAGTCTCATTCCCAATTTGTCCAAACTTGTCCACACCCCCTTTGGAAAAATCCTAATTTCTTTGTCAAACTTCCTTTCAAGAAAAGAGAAAATGTCAATGCTACCAAAACCAGTCATTCTGGTATGAATCATGAACATCTTGCTTTAGCCCAGAATGAATGTACTAAGCTCCTCTTGTTGACACCTGATTTTTGACCCAGCCTTTTTCATTTTTTTTTGAAAAATCATAAAAAATTCATAGAAAGTCAAAAAATTACAAAATCAACTTTGGTGGCCTTGGCCAAGCCCAAGGAACCATTCTTGACCAAAAAATAATTTTTCATATTTTTCACATTTTTTAGTATTTTTAGAAAATAGAAAAATACTAGAAAAATCAACAAAAATAGAATTTGAGGTCACAAAAATATAGGAGAATAGTCAATATTTTTCTTTTAAATCCCTTGTCATTTTGACCTCATCAATAGTTGAAATTAAAGTTTAATTTTGTGTGTTTCTTTGTAACGCACAAGGTTAAATTTGCCAAAAAATACGTTTTGAGTCTTTTTATTTGCAATTTTTTGCATTTTACGAGTCTTGACATTCAACTTGATTGCCCGACATTTCAATTGGGTTCAATTGTGTGCCAATTTGATCAATTTTGGCTTTAGGGACCTAATTGCACAAAAAAATCTTTTCATTTTAGTCCCTATAATGCCAATTCTGAAATTAAACTTTTTTGAGGGGCACCCATTGAACCCCAAAGTTTCCCCCCTATAGTATTCGATCCCCTAAATCTAACGGTCAGTCCAATTGAGGTCGATTCGCCCATTAGGGCCCTCAATTTGACAAAAATCAAATTCGGATCCTGCCTTAAATTTGGGGCTTTCGCACAAATTAAAACCAATTTAACCATAGTTTACCTATTTCAGATGGAATTTGTGTCGCAGAGTCTGATTTCAGGATCAATTTGGTGATTCAAGCTCATTTTGGCATTGAAATTTGGAAAATATCGGACTGGGTCAACTGAATCGGGTTGACCCGAATCAGTCAACCCAGTCAGCCACGCAGAGGGATCCGCTCCGCCTGTTCGCCCAAAAACAAAGAGAAAAGAACGAATGAAGGGGCGATGATCAGTGGGCGAAGGAAATTGGTGAAGCAGGGGAAGTCAGTTAGCAAAAAAAACGAGTTAGTTAGAGGAACGAAGAAAAAAAACGGAGGGGGGGTGAGAGGAGGAGAGGAAGTCTGTTCGTGCAGGAGAGAGACAGAGAGAGAGAGAGAGAGAGAGAGAGAGAGAGAGAGAGAGAAAGTGAGAGCGCTGCGGCCATTGAAGCTCCGAGCTCGAGAGATTTGAGCTCGGATCCTTGGCGATCTAGACAACGCCGTTCGACGCCGCCGCCCCCATTAGCCTCGCCTCAACCTAGAGAACGCGTTGGATCGACTCACATCCACCGACGCCCTCGAAACAGGTGAGGCTCTTTCTCGAACTTCCTCTCGGTCGTTAATGGCAACTCGGGTTCTGCTTGTTTGTTTTACGAGTTATCGATCTAGAATTACTCCCTGCACCTCCTTGATCGTTCTCCAACTCGTTTTTTGCATCTTCGTCGTGTAAAACCTCGCGTCGACCTCCACCTATCCGCGACTGGATATGAGCTCGAGAGCTCGCCTCGAGCTACGTCGACCTTCCCTGATGGCCAGGTAAGTCTCCTCGATCTCCCACGATGCTTCCTGATTGATTGATAGGCTCGGATATCGCTAGAAATGGCTAGGGCGGACTTTCGTCGGAAATTAGCTCCGGCCTAGGTTGGTGAGTTGTTCAACTTTGATTCTGCTATATCAAGGCTTCGATATGTTGTAAAGGAGAACGAGATGAGTCGAATGGCGTTGGTTTCGCAAGCTTTGGTGACCTGTAGGTGGAGAAAACGTATTCCGACGAGGCGCCGGCGAAACAGAGCCGGCGCCGGTCGTCTTCTTCGACGGGCCGGTTGACTGGTCAACGAAAGTTGACCAGTCAACGCACACGTGTCGCTGACGTGGCGCCCACGTGGCAGCCACGTCAGCACGTTCGGTTATAACCGATTAATAAAATGATCGGACGGTGGTAGGCGCACCACGTGTCGCGATCTCGCTTTTTTCGGAAATTAAAAATGATTTTCAGAAATTAAAAATCTCTTAGATCGGACGGCTGTAGTTCGATCAAGCGTTTCAATCTGGTCCGTTGATTCATTGTGAAGATCAAGCCGCTCGTACATCAACGCGTGGTGAAATCACAGCCGTCGGTTTCATCATGGAGATCAGGCCGTCCGTAGCCCGCCACTTGGCGCAATCAGGGCCGCTGGTTCAAGTATAGGCGGGAGTTTGAAAATTTAAGCGGGAAGAGTGAACCGGCGTCGTTTTGGGGCGCGGGTCGTGCGGGCCCGGATCCGGGCCGGGTCAGTCGCCCGTGGGCCGGGTCACCCGACCCGGCCGGGATAACATTTTTTTAAATAAAAAAAATTCAAAAATGATTTAAAAAAATAAAAAAAAATCAGAAAAATCTTAGAAAATCCAAAAAATGCTAGAAAATTTCAGAAAATTCCAAAAAATGTGGAAAAATTGTGGAAAAATCCTAGACACTCCAGAAATCCCCAAAAATCGAGGGTTGACCACAGACAACTGGTCAACCCTATTTTTGGGGTTTCTTATCCAATTTTCCGAGACTTGACGACATTACCCTTTAGGGGTAAGTCGCCTCTGTTGTGCATGCTAGATAAGGCCGATAATGCCAAGGTGAGAATTAAGGTCAATTAGACGACCAATTCTAGGGTTTGGGTTTTCGAGTCCCGCCTCTTTTCTCAAAATGACGATTTTGCCCTTTTAGTGGGAAAATCGTCTTTCTTGTCTCAATCGAGTTCTGAAAATTGCTTGAAGTTAGGGTTTGGGTCAGGTGGACGACCAACCCTAATATTCGAGATTTTCAGTTCTCATCTTTGTCCAAAATAACGACTTTACCCCTCCAAGGGTAAAATCATTTTTTAAATACTAGAAAAATCCTGGAAATTCCCGAAAAATAGGAAATGGATTGGATTGATGGCCAATCCTATTTCCATTGCCTTTTGACTTCCCAATTCGTCTAAAATGACAGATTTACCCTCTTAAGGGTAAATTTCCCCAAATCATTCAAAATTACGATTCTGCCCCTCATGGGCAAATCATGCCAGAATCATTCCTAAGCCTTGATTGATACTTCTCTAGGCTAATATGGCCTCATTAGGGACACCACGCTGATTTCATGTGTTTTATCCGCATGTACTGGATCCTTGATTTGCGCACTTATTTCTATTGATTGTGATTGATAGGGTAGCAATTCCCATCTGCATGAACTCCTAGATTTAGGATCTGTACCCCACTCATCTGTACGAAATCCTAGGATCAGATAAACCATTCAGCTTAGGTACCGAAAGGGCGTCAACTTTGACAGTTGGCGTAACTAAGTCCCCGAACCCACTTCTCTGGTTTCCGCAGAATCGAATAGATCACTCCCAACTATTCGATAGGGTCTTCCGATCGTACCCTCCACGAAACGATTGGTGGCGACTCCTTGGCATGTACACTCATCACATGTCACTAGACCACACTGAAGGTCGACCACGTATATCCAGCAGTTGCGATTTGGGTAATGGACCTTGGGAGAGGCCCGCGTCCGATCAAGCCAGCTATCGGGCGGCCCATTAGCCCGCTCCCGCCTCCGAGCCGCGAGAGGGTCGCGACAGACTGGCGACTCCAGTGGGGACCGAACCCAGAATCTCTGGTTTCGCAGACCAGAGGACTTGAGCCGATTTAAAAGTTGTTTGGTTTATCTGACATTGTTTTCTGCAGATGCTCTCGAAGGTGAGGTACGTATGCTAACCATTGTGTTAAATGTTTTTGCAGATTGGAGAAATAAGGGGTGGCGTGATTGTTGACATCTTTTCTGCAGGTTGGAGTTGGGAATGTATGTTTACTTTATGCATTTACTGAAGCGGTGTTTGATACAAACTGCTGTGCATGACTTTGCATTGTGATGATCACGACACATCGCACACACTGGCGGTCAAACCCCGACTGCAACCACCCTATAGGTTACCTTAGATAGGGAAAGGATGCGAAAAGGATCTTGTGTTTGATGGCACTTGAGACTTTCGTATTCCTTCCCGCCTACCATCTGCATTGGCGATATCTAGCCCTCTTGGGTAGGTACCCTTGGGGAGGAATCTACCTCATGTGGATCGTGGGAGCCTGAGCCGTAGGTTCCTCACCTGATTTTCGATTTTCTTTAGAGTATACCCACTTGTCTCATGCGCATGTCCATGGATGGTTGGTATACCTAAAACCACCCATTGATACAGGGGGCATTTCACATCCCCCAAAGTGTGGTTGGTAAGATATTTATTTCTAAATGTTCTTTATTTCTTGCTCCATGATATTACTCATACATTGCATACATCCATATGCATTTGCATCATGAAGATTACTCAAGTGACTAATGGAAACAACAATGATTATGGGGTAGGATGTCGCTGTTCCCTAAGAGCTCGACGGAGTTGGTGACCTTCGAGTACTTGAGAAAAGTTACTCGCCCCGGACCAAACACGAGGCTACACTTTACTAGATTCGTGTATGGTCGGGAACTGACTGGACGTAAGCTGGGGTATGCTGAGGACTGTCAAACCCGCTACTATGCTGATAACCTCAGATTCAAGCGACAAGCAGACGAAATGATGAAAGATTATCTGGAGATGAAGAGACAACGTCGCAACCAGCTGGCTAGGGAAGCGTACGCTCGCAGGAAGGCTGAATTGCTGGTCAAAGGGAACATACCCATGATTACTTCTTGGGGTAGGAAGAGACGCCCTGCGATCAAGACCAAGCCAAGGCGCATCACACTCAAAAAAGTGGAACCCGAGAAGGCTCCCGAAGTCATCGTACCATGGACTAGAAAGTGGCCGGAGGAACTACAACCTCTCGACCAAACCACTGAAGATAACTCCCCTACCCTAGATTAAAGGAGAATTCCTGACCGATTGTCATTTGGGTAGACTTCTAAAGAAAGAGTGATCTAGACCCTCACGTTCCATTGTCTTTTATGGCTTTCTTGTTTGAAAAACCTTTCTTTACCGTTCTTTTATTAGACATCTTGACTGTAATAAGAGTACATCCCACTTTGCTCCTGTGATGTGTTGACCAATGGAACGTGACATTGCTGTTCCCTTTAGTCACTGAGTAAACCTGACTAAATTGCATAATTCACTTCCCTGAAATGCAAATTAGGCTTTGAGTCAGGCTTTCAAGACCTGAAAAAGGATCCTAATCTCCATTTCTTCAAATTGAACTATGCAATCAAGTTAGCTCATGCATGCTTCATGACATCTGCATATTCATACATTTAAAGTAATTTCTGGCGATTGACCTTTTAAAATCATTTGCATATTTTAGACTTGATGGGAAAGAATGATATTCAAGTGTTCAAGATCCCCCGAGCTGAACTCCAAGCATGGTGGGATGGCATGGGCGAAGCCAGCCAGAAGTATGCGGAGTCACGACTAGGATACCTACTGGACCTACTGAAGATTGAGTGCCCGCCTGCCTTTATTCAAGCCATGGCGCTCTACTGGGATCCTACCACCGCTACATTTTGCATGGAAGGATTAGAGATCACTCCCACTATCGAGGAATACAGCGCTGTCATCGGAGTTGAATTCACCCCTACGCTCGTCCGACCCCCTATAGGACTTGAACCCCTAAGTCAGGTAGCTGAATTCCTTGACACAAACCTAAATGAAGTCAAAGTAGATGCGAAAAGCAATTCTGGAAGAGTTTCCCTATCCTTCCTTATAGACCGATTTTCCCGCCTTCCTGCTTCTAAAGGAACCAAATCTGGTAGAGCCTTTATCTTGGCATTCTTTAGCTTTGTGCTATTCCCAATCTCAACTGTCACCTTCGACCCTATCATGGCTATAGTAGCTAGGCAAGTCTGTTGTGGGTGGGATTACTCAAACATCCTCCTTGCCGAAACCTTCCTCTTCCTAAATCGTTTCAAGAAAAGCAAAAAGGGAATCTTTAGAGCTTCTAGTGATCTGCTGTATCTGTGGTTCACATCCCATATCAGACAATTCCACATCCGCATGGGTTTCACTGAAATCAGCCCCAATGCACACCCTCTTAAAACATTTGCTAGAACCCATACACGTGTTCCTAAGTTTAACTTTGTAGAATGGAAGAACTTCCTCAAAGTCCTAAAACCTGAGCAACTCCGATGGCGGCTAAGGTTGCCGACGCTGAGCAAAGTCAGATTGACCTGCGATGACGGAAGCCCAGTCCCCTTGCTAGGATTCACGGGCGCAACTGCATACTATCCAAGGAGGGTGATTCGACAGTTTGGAGCACTTCAGGAGATCCCTTCTTCACCGCGACCTGGTGTCTTTTCCTTTGACTTACCAAACCAGACCCTCACGGAGGAGGAGAAGAAACAATTTGAAGCCAAGGTGGCATCCATCATACACTCCTTGAAGAATTCCCAGGCTGAAGAAATAAGTTGGCCAGAAGACATGACTCGAGAAGAAAACACTCATAGAGCCACCACAGAATACATTCAACATTTCAAAGCGATCCGACGAAGCCTTGTCGAGCCCTACATACCTGAATACATCGTGCCGTACGTACCTGGAATAGAGCCCTACATACCCGAAGACCTGGGACCACTGTCATGTTCAGAAGACGAAGAGCCCCAAGCTGAAGAGGGGAATCTATACTGGGATGATGAGGATACCTTAGGCTTCAAACGTCCTAGACTTGAATAGACTATTCTGTCAAGTGTAAAATAAGCAAGCATTGTGATGCCTTCTCACACATTCTCATTTCTGTGGAATACTATCTTGGACACATGAGTATGAATGTGAACATGTTTTGCAAATGCATAAAAAACTATCGTCAGAAATTACGCTTCTTTTAATTCCATGAGTTCTTGTCGGGAAATGATTAAAAGAACTACTTACATGAGGCTAAGGCTCACAGAGTAGCCCTTTTTCTCATCTACTGACAAGAAGCATGCAACTAAAAGAATTAACTGCTTCTTTTTGCTAAATAAGCGAAGCACTCACAGAAATCTTTTTAAACAGGTACACTCTCATCACGGAATTGCCAACGCATCGTTTCCGTACCCGCCTAAAGACGAGAATGGAACAGCAGGAATTGACTCCGCGCGTAGGCATGTTGGAATCTCAGATGACTGCCCTGGCAACTATGATGGCTGACATTAAGGCCATGCTGGAGACCAACCAAGCTAGACAGACAACCGCCCACAATCAGAACAACTCAGGCCCTTCCATGGTACCTGATGTAACAGATAAAGAAGCAACCAGGGATACCCAACATACAGAGGAAAACGTTCATGAACCAAATAGTCGGGCACAACAAAAAGCCTCGCCTGTTGTCATCAACCTTGAAAAAGAGGAGAAGGGAAAACAAACTGTGAAGACAGAGGCAGAGGCTAAGAGATTGGCCAAGATTGAAGAATGCCTGAGCAGTCAAGGCTATGAGCTGGCCCGCTTCGACAAAATATCTCCTTTTGCTAAAATAGAGACTCCTCCTGACTATAGGGAGCCAGAGTTCGTGAGAAAATACAATGGGACAGGCTGTCCCCATGCCCACCTCAAGTACTACCTGCGCAAGATGGCGCACTACTCGGATTACATTCCGTTGTTAATGAACACATTCCAAGAGAGTTTGGCTGGCGCCGCTCTGGCTTGGTTTATTGAGCTAGACTTAGAGGATTATGACGGATGGGAGGACCTTGCAGAAGACTTCCTCAGGCAGTACAAATTTAACACGGCTACAGCCCCAACAAGAGAAGACCTCCTACGAACTTCAAAAGCGAGGGGCGAATCGATCAGGACATATGCTCAGAGGTGGCGAGCCTTGGCTACCCAAGTAAAGCCTTCAATCCCAGAAGAGGAGCTGATCGACTTATTCCTAAAAGCACTCCCCTACGAATACTTTGACAGACTGAACACTTCTGGATGTCAGACATTCGCACACCTGATTAAGGTTGCTGAGAGGCTGGAATGGGCCTTGAAAGAAAGAAGGCCTCAGGAAGCTCCTACTAGGAAGCAGTATCCTCTGAGAAAGGAAAGAGAAGCCGGACTGGACATAGCATTTATACCAGATCCCCACAAGTTAAAGCCATTTGGCAATTCTAATCAGGCCAAAGGCGGATCATCCTGGTCAGCGCCAAAGGTACAAGAGCCTAGAAGAAAGCAACCCCAGAGACAATTCTCTCAGCTCCCGAGACCTTTATCCAAGGTATGCCTCATATTTGGAAAGTTGCCTCATGAATTGAAATTAGCCTAGAAAAGGGTGTGAGAGAAAAGAATATGCTTTTTGTAAATTTCAAGGTATGACACTTTTGAGAAAGAAATGAAAGTTGCCTCATGTTTTTGAATTAGCGACGAGTGCTTGCTTCGGAACGAAAACCCTGCCATTGTACGAAGCTTAGAGTTATCATGATTTTTCTTGACTGAGTCAAGCTGTATTGAAAGTATTGAAACGCCATGTTTTGGAAAGTACCCCGTTTTACCATGCCAAAGTTTTTAATTCCAAAATACCCTATTTTCCAAAACGTCTGGAGGTACTGGCTAGTTTAGGGTTAGGTTTGACTTACTGGGATTATATGTCTCACCCCGTCGTGGGACAACATTTTCAAGTCCTAGACGATAGAGACCTGAGCCTGCCTTGGACTGGCATTGGAAGAAGTTTTTGGAGGATGTGAAGATTTTCTTTTATTGAAACCTTAGAGACTGTATATTCTTTGTAGTTAGAATTGTACCTGACTTGGCTTTAATGAGAAGTGTATCCCATTCTTTTGTCCTAAGTCATCTTGAAAAGTTGTTTTTATGGAGTTGTCCTCGCTTTCGCATGCATGTTTCATATAGACCTTTAAGCATTGGCCGTTGGTTCCTGGGAGATCATCAAAGGTAACGGCGAAGGTGGGCTGCTCGCGTGCTCACCGGGTTCGGGGCCTGACACCTACCATATTCTCCTCAGGTCATAAGAGATAACGTCTCAGGCACGTTATCGACCAATTATTTTATCTTTGATTATGCATGCGGAAACGTTCAACTCCCAAATCATAACATCAAACAACATGGATAGTTAAACATCTAGTCATATCAATCAAATCATGACAGCTCACAAAGTCAATCATTTTTATTTAACCATCTTGTTTAGACAATAATCACAAGCCACTCTTCGGCTTCTGGTATACAACTCCCAAACTATCAGGTTCGGTCTAACATGATCTCTGGGACTACTCCAATAAGTCCACATCTACGCTCAGTTCTCTAAGCCGTCATTTCGGACCTGAAAATGTTATCCCACGACGGGGTGAGAAATAAATCTCAGTGAAGTCAATGCCTAAGCTCGGTTAGGATGTTGATTCATCCAGGATATCCTACCATATAGACATGACAGTCATCACATAATAAATATCCAGTCACATGCAACTTACCCACCAGGAAGCCACACATAATGCGATGCAGACATGACATGACAGTCAAACAGCCCAGTCAAGGCAAACATCACATCAATATGACATGGCAGTCAAGCAGCCCAGTCAAGGCAAGCATCATATCAATTGACATACATGATATCACACGTAGTCTATTTATTATGAGATAGGGCATGTCAGCCCACGGTATGTCAGCTCGAGAATTTGGGCATGTCAGCCCTGCACACTAGTCAGTTGGTGCCTAGGAGGACACTAGTCAATTGATACTCTTTTGGCGACGCTAGGTATCATCCCTTACTTCCAGCGAATGCTTCCAGTTGTCCTGTGGTTCCGATCGTTACAGCACGAAACTACCAGGAATCCCTTCCAGGGTTTCGATCCATCACAAGCTGCGACCGGCATCCATCAAACTGACATTACAGAATGACGTGCTTCCAACAAGTCATATTCTTCCGATCGTCACGGTACAATCTTGTTAGGAATCTCATAGTCCTATCATATGACCACACATGACACCCGACAATCAATAAATTTTGTCATCTTTGATTTAGGCAGGATGCTCATACAAACATGGTCAAAAACTCGGCCCAAGATGTTTTCATGCTAAATCATGCAGTTTGATCTCACACAGGTCATATGAATGTACAACCTCATAACTAGGCTTGCGCCCGACACGGACGATGAAACACTCAAAGACTCAATCGTATCATTTCACAGTCAATCAACTACACTCAGTCAAGCAGTGAAAGCACGATCGATTAAGCATTCAATTAATAAAACGGCATTGATTAAATCCCAATTTCATTAAATTACGATCAAACAACGGCAATAAATGCCCAATCAGTCAATCAATCAATTCTAGCAACCAATTAGCCACAGACGCCCTAGCTAATCCGACTAACTTAACCAATTACAGTCATTTAACCTAAACCATGTTTCTATCTAATCCGACCGTAATTGAAATTACCTAAATGCCCTAACGAGCTAATTAACTAATCTTAGGTGCAATTAGCGCCCTAACCAAGGATTAGGGGCCGACACACACTAATCAAGCTCGGGCAACAATGACAACGTCACGACGATGGAGAAACGGCGGCGTTGGAACTCGGTGGCGATGGTACTCGATTTTTCCTTTCGAACTCTCGGGTTTCTCGGCTAATTAAGCGGCGACAACACCCCCACAGCGATTGGAACACGACGTGGATGTCTAGCAAGGGGACGACGGCGGCAGCGGAGCTCTGGCATCTGGCGGCTAAGGGAACAACAGAATCGGTCAGAGTAAAATAGAGGTAAGTCGGGACTATTTTCGGGTGAATCTCGGCCTCATTAGCTGAGACAAAGTTGAGCAAGGCTCTAGGACTCACCAGGCCATAGAGGGCGACCGTTGAGACCAGCTGTGGGTGACGGACGGCGGTCGGAGGCGGCGAAACGACCGCCGGACAGAACCGAGCAAGTTCTCGAGCGAAAATATGGGAGGTGGGTTTCGAGTCTGCTTCCGGGCTCTACCGGCGACCACCGGTCATCAATGGAAGTGAGCTTCGTTGAGGGGCTAGAAGGGGTTGTTTAGGGTGGTCGGTGATCGGCGGGAGGTGGTCGGAGGCGAGCAAAGGGTGGCCAAACAGTCTCGAGCCTGAAACAGGGCACCGAGTCTGTTCTCGGGTCCAACAGCCCTCAACGGCGGATCTGGGGGACGGCGGGCGGTAGAGGGAGGTCGAGGGGATTGTAGGGGAGGTGAAGGACGACGACGAAGGGGTAATAGGTGGTCAAGAGCGGCGCAAGAGCCGGTGAAGCTCAAGAAGTTCCCTGCCGCCTAAACAGAGCGGGGGGAACTTCGGGTCTGTTTGGGGCTCTCCGACGACGCACGGCGGCTGAGAAGGCAGCAATGGGGTGGCGGAGGAGCGGAGGAGGTTCGATGGTAGTGGTGGCGCAAAGAAAACCAAGAAGGAGAAGAAGAGGAGCTCGGCTCAGTCGGGTGGAAGATCAATGTCTTTAATCGCTGGATTCCATAACCAGCCAATGCATCTTCATTCCTTTCCACGCTAGGGTCTCTTACCCTATGAAGGAAACTATATACTTCAATGGCATTCTTTTACTTCGGATCCATCTCGTCTTCCTTATTCCTTAAGACATCATTCTTAGAGCCTACGCCAATAGCGGTACCTTTTTTCGAGGATTCAGATGCCACCATACTCGACATTCTTCATCCAATAACTCAATCACTTCAAGGGGCGAGGTTCCGAAGGGTCAAGGTTCGTCCTTGGCCTCCATAACTCCATACCTTGGGTACTCGATTCGATTAACTCAAGTCACCTTGCGGTTATAATCCAGGTAACCCTTTTTACTTTCTCAACCATCCATTAGCATCGCAAATAGCTAAGACTGTCAAGTCCATTCACTTTTCTTTCCATTAACGACTATCTCATGGTTCAATCGTCCTTAAGAACAACGCCTTATCTTTTAGGAGACAGCAACTTATGACTCCATTTCCAACGGTTCCAGTTCATTCTCGACCAATCTCATAGAATCATCAAACTTAGGCAGACTAGCATGCCAGTTTCCTTAGTACTTCCTATGACAAAAGAGACGGGCCATTAATTTCCCACCATAGGCCTTACGCCCAAGTAATCAGCCTTTCCTTACAAGCACTTCCCATGATGTATAAGTAGAAGCCCCTTCACTTACACTTCCTCCATATCATTGGGCCATTCGAGATGAAGTTCATCATAATACTTTAGATTCAAGGATACTATCTAGTCACAATGCTTTGAACTTCGATCCATTCTGGAACCTCCTTGCCTTACTTAAAGGGTTCTGGACCATCCTTGGTGCATGCTTAGAGAATCTCGTGGACTCTACCTTATAATGGTAGATCCTTCTTTTCACAAACTTCAGGGACTCCAATAACTCTTGCTCCTTAACAACCTCTTTTCTCATCGAACAACTTGACGAAGGCATCCCAATTAGATATCATGCCTTCTAGGAAAACTCTTCCTTTGGCGACCTTTCACCAATCATCGACAGCCTCTTAAGGCTAATAACTATCAGAGTTACTCTCCTTTAGTGGACTCAATACCTCTAAGGTTTCCTTTCCAAATTCTCATTCCAGAGAAAGGTAGTTTCGGGATCATCCTCTCCATCGAACCTTAGTCGATCTCAACTTCATGATCCATTTCACAAGCTATTCAAAACTCTTGTGGTTCTTTCCCACATTTTCAATTCAGAAATGAGTAGTCTTAGAGCCAGCTTTCTCATGACTTCCATCACTTAGTTCATCAGCACTAGCATTAGTTATCTCAGTGACTTAGGCAACAATGGCAGCTCTTTCTCGAGTCTGCCTACCTATCAGATTCCAATTTCCTTTCAAGACTATCATGACCCCTTCAACTCTTTGGATCTTACGCAATTTACAAATTCGAGCCAAATGCTCTTTCAATACTCACACTCTAGTTGTTCATCTTTACTAGGGTTCACAATCATTTAAAACCATAACAATTCCCTCTAGGAATCAAAGACTTAAGTCATCTATTCGAGTCTAGCAGTCTCAGGCTGCTCAACATCATAGCCATCACAGGCAATCAACCATCCAATTATCTAGGGATTTCAAATCATCCTTCATCAGCAACCACTTATCAAGCCAGCCTCAACTAGGCAATTCCTCAACTCATAGCCATCTACTAGGCAAACTCTAGAGACACAATTCATTGGGTCAAGTGCTCACATTTTAAGTCCAGACGTATCTACGACTTAGCAATAACTCATCAGGATACCTCAATTTCAAATTACACCAGTCAAACGGCACTCAATGCCAAGACTCGCCAAACAAGCCAAACATATGCATCAATTCTTTTTCAAAAGACACCCACTGCCAAGTACGAAGCTCCTAATCATGCCAATCACATGCGCCATTTCAAATTCCATGCAAATTTTGAAAATTCACTTTGAGGGTCAACTTTAATGCAATAAATCTTTTAACGAAAATCAGACTTAGCCCGATACCTATATCCGTCCCTTTCAATGTATGATTTAGGTCATTCCTGCCTCCTTATTGTCTTATAAGCCTGCCAGGAGCAGCTCCTTGTCCGAACCTCTCTGTCCCGACGTACATTCCCCGCCCTCATCAGACCTGGTCATTGCAGGCTGTACCAAGTCATACATCTACAAAGAGAGTCACGTTCCACACGTCCCATAACATGCTTCATTACGGTTTATAGGTATCCCGTCAACTTGTCCCATACCAAGCGACGGTTTAGCAAGTTCGGTGATGATATGTCCAAGCAAGCACACTCCTCAACTTTCATTTTAATGCCATAGATAAATGCACTGCACGATCGTCCTCACTACTTGTCATACCACATTTACTTCCAAATCAATTCTTATCAATAAAAGACTTCTAGTTCCACAAATGACCGTCACATCTCACATATCAACTGCCTATGTTCAACCATATACCTCAAGTTCGGTCGTTGATAAGTCACAATCACAATCACAATCATATAATCCAATGATTATCAATTCTTAGGCAATTCTCTATTAACCTTAAGCATATTGACAACCTCAAAATCCATGCTTAGGACTCCTCAATTTCTGTTTACTTCCTTGTGAACCTCAATCATATCACCATCCAAGATCATCCATTAAAATCGATACTATAACAATTAGAATACGACATAAGTTCAAGCCTATAATCCTCAAGATCCAGTAATCATTACCTAATCCTAAGGGTCTCACTATTTAATCGTCCTCATGTCATCACTCCTTATCACTCCAAGTTTCAATTAGATTGGATCGAGCTAACCTTGCTCTGATACCAAACAAGAGGGGATGTCACGCCTCGAACTCGGCGGGCACACGAGCATCCTACCTTCGCCATTACCTTGATGATACCCAGGATCCAATGGCCTTTAACTATGACCTTCTAAATGGTACATACTTGCGAAAGCGATTAAACATCTCCATACATAAACATACAAGATGACTTAGGAAAAAAAGGGGTACACCTCTCATTCATGTCAATCTTATTTTAGAGGTTACAATTCATTGTCCCCAAATTCAATATGCAATCCCTAAGGTTACAAAAGGGTTAATATCCAATTCCTCCAGTTACTCCATCGAATGCCAATCCATGGCAAGTTCGGGTTCCCTTCGTCTAGGACCTGAAAATGTTATCCCACGACGGGGTGAGATATAAATCTTAGTAAGCTAAACCTAACCCTAAACTAGGCTGCCAGTACCTCCAGACACGTTTGAAAAATATATATTTTGGGGATAAAAGCCTTGTCATGGTAAAACATGGTATTTGTCAAAACATGGCATTTCAATACTTTCAAATTAACTCGACTTAGTCAAGAAAATCATGATAAGTCTAAGCTTCGTACAATGGCAGGGTTTTTCAATCATAAACATACACTTAAGGCAAACTTTCCAATCCATGAGGCAATTTCATTTCTTTTTCAAACCATGAGATATTTTCAAACTCGCTAGGCAACTTTTCATACTTGAGGCAAATTTCCAAAACATGAGGCATAATCAATTTCTCAAAAATCATTCTTTGATTTTTCTAGAAAACGGATCCTTCCATATCCGCCCATCCTGGGCCGCCCACTTTGGTGCTGGGAGATGATTCGGTCACCATATGACCCGTCGGTCCATATGAGACTCTCGCGTTCGGACCTAGAGATGATTCGGTCACCATACGACTCTCGATGTTCATTTTCAATCGAGATGAATCGTGTCAGTACGGGACTCTCTAGCTGCATGACCTCGTCAGGTCCAATGGGAGTAACTCCATCCCAATACATTGGCCAAATTCATAAGTCCTTAGCAATCCCACACACCATTGGCAATCCCACACGCCAGTGCACATATAATTGTTTCCGGCGATCCCACACGCCTATGCACTTATAATTTCCATCGGCGATCCCACACGCCATTTATTCATAAAAATTTCCAATTATAAAATAGCCTCAAATTTTCATTTAAAGAAAACAATTCATGCCTCAAAATTCTTCATTCAAGAACAACTCAGGAGATTCATCGCCAAAACAAGGCATTCATTTCCAACGTCCGTCGACTGGACAAAATATATTCCACGTCATAAAAATTTCTCAGTCAAGCACGTGAAATTTCAAGTAAAGCCCCAGAAAATTTAATGAACCCGATCAATTCATAATTTCAATGCTTGACCATCCTTTCGATAAAACTTTTGATTTTTCAAATTCATGATCAACTGGCCATTTAAAACATTTGTTCACGATCAACTGGAAATCCTCAAGAACATGATTTTCAAACAAGAACAAACCAAGCAATGCCAATTCTCAAATTGGGACAGATTTGGGTTTCCTTGCGCCTCTCGCAAAATTAGTCCATAAAACCATTCAATCCAACTCGAAACTCCATCCTTTAGTAACCTAACATCCTAATAAAGGTTTAGGCATAACTTACCGACAATCTAAGCAAGAGATGTCCATGAAACATGCGACGCAAGTCCTCCAAATCTGACCAGAATCGACTCCTAGGCGTTCCACAAAGTTTCAGCCGTTAAACTCCCTTAAATCACATCCAATATCAACCACAAGCTATCCTAGCATGTCAAGCGAGGTCCTAAGAGGCTTACCAATGATTTGTGCCACGAAAATTGATCAAAGGAGCCGTACGAGGCTCGTGTTTCCACCATAGTCTTCCGGTGGACAGATTCTGTCCACGTGTGATTCAAGCCAAGGTTTGGCTATAAAACAACTTCTAAACTAAGCCAAACTCATCCACAAGCTAAATAACACTTAGGTCTAAGTTCCATGAAGGGTCAACGACGTTTCCAAGCCAAACGACGCCTCGACGGACCTCAAAGTGCCGCGGTTCCAATCTAGATCGGCGTAGACAGATTCTGTCCAATTGAAGACCATGAAGATTCGACCATTAAAACCCATCAAAAAGAGTGCTTAGCTTCATCCACAAGCCAAGAAAGAGAGAGAGAGAGAGAGTGGTAGGTGAGGGATTAGACAACTAATTAATGCACTTGGGCCTCTAACCTAGCCTAGGTGTACTTTATTAGTCCACATTAAGACACTTGTCACTTAGCTCATAAAAATCTTGAAGACTAAATGACCATTATGCCATCATTTGTTCGGCCACTATAGGGACATAGAAAATGACTAAAATGCCCTTGCTTGTTCTTAAAAGGGAGAAAGTCCTTGAGGGGAAAAAAGGTCAATTTTCTACATTCGGTCCGAATTTCACTTTTCTAAATCTTAATTACCCTCGATGAGGTGATGTCTAATTCTCTTCCAATGTTGGAATTTCTCAATGTCCAATATCCAATTCTGAGGCCACATTCATGTCGAGTTCTTGTCGACTGTAATTCCAGTTTATCTCAAACTGACGGGCAAGTCTTATAGGCGATACGCGTATCGACCTTAGGATTTCTCAAGTTGTGGCGACTTTGATTGTCATGTGATTGTGAGGGTTTATCGCTAGTTCCTGCAGTCCTGATCATCAAGATCCGATTTAAAAAATTCTCACAAATTACACATTGGTTAGGCGGAATCACCTGCGTCCCAACGTATAACGCTAGCAAGGCATTCCATGATCGTTCCTAGATTAATCTCTGCTGGCCCAAAATATCCCCTCGACAATCCTTATGGTCAAAGCGCCATTTTCTTATTCGATTTTCCCAGGTCCACGTACCCGACTCCGCGTTAGTCTTTCCCTTTCGGTCAGTTAACTCGAGAGTGGCCTGCTCCGAGCGAGATAACACTGAAATACACCGACCGATATCCTTACATTTAATCACCTCGAAAAGGGTCAAAATTTGGAATGTCATACATTGTTACCCCAGTCGCTGAGACTGCAATTGCTATTGCTAGCAAAGTAAATGGTAAAGATCATGGGAAAGGTGATGGACAATGGAAATGAAAATCGCTCGATGGAAAGCTTGTGGAATGATGTATAATGTTGAGATTGACTGAGGTTCGATGGAGAAAATGATTCCTAAACTGCCTTTCTCTGGATTGAGAATTTAGAAAAGAATCTTAGAAGTATTGAATTCAGAGGAAGGGAAGTAACTCTGGTAGTTATTAGCCTTAAGAGGCTGTTGATGATTGGTGAAAGGTCACCAAATGAAGAGTTTTCCTTGAAGGCATGGTATTTTCCTGGGTCGCCTTCGTTTAGTTGTTCAATGGAAGTACCTTTCTAGGATTGCTCGAGAGCAAAGGTTGTTTGGATTCTAATAACTTTGCAAAGATTTGAAGGCGATCGACCGACGCGAGACAGAGTTCTCAAGGTCGTCTAAGTGTAATAAGTGTGGTCAAGGACCCTTTGAATGAGACGTGAAGTCCTTGAGTGGATTGGAATTGGGAAGCCGTATGGCTAGTTGTTATTCCTAATTCTGAGGAACGGTAATGGGTCTTAGTTAAAGAAGCGAATGATCGGAAGAGGAATAAGCAAGAGAATTTCCATTCATGGATTATGAGTATAAAGATTTCCACTTTTGGAACATAGGCTGCGCCTGTTGGGAATGGTCGTTATCTTGGCATAAGGCTTATGGTGATTAACCTTTATGCTATCGTGAAATATATTACGAAAAGAGTTATGTCAGTTGTCTTGCCTTGTTGATTAAAATGGAATTGATTGGGGATGAATCGGCACCACTAGAGGTGGCACCGCGAGTTACCATCCCTAAAGAATAGGGCATTGTCCTTAAGGACAATTGAACTACGCGATGGTTGTTGATAGAAAGGAAAGTGAATGAACTTGATAGTCTCAGCTATTCATGATTCTAATGGATGAATAAGCGAAAAAATGGATTGTAACAGCAAAGAGATTTGATTTAACAGATTGAGATATCCAAGTTGTGGACGTGCGGAGACTGAGGAAGAACTTCGACTCCTTGGAACCTTATCACTTGAGGTGACTAAGTCATTGGAAGAAGAATGTCAAGTACGGTGGCATCTGAATCCTGGAGTAAAAACACCGCTATGGGCACAAACTCCGAGATTGATGTCCTATGGAATAGGAAGGACAAGGCGAATTCGAAGTAAAAGAATTCCACTGAAGTGTATGGATTCCTTCATAGGGTAAGAGACCCTAGTGTGGAAGGATGAGGAATTTCTAATCGTTTGGGTGTTAAAGTTGAGCGTCTTGACTAAGAATGAAGACGCAGAGCTCAAATAATCTTTGTAAGATAATTCTGAGGAACTGTCCTGTAGACAATGTTGAATTCCAGGATCATGTCGATGCTCAGTTAAATGGATGAAATTGAGATAAGGTCGCATTAGCTAGTTGTAGAACCAAGAGGCTAAGGCACTAATGCTTCCTGAGGAAAGAGTGACAAAAATGAACAAAATGCTACATGGTCGAAGTAGGGACCATGGGAGTAGAGAGCCAAGGTTTGAGCTCTCAGGTGGATGGTACGAAGGACAGTTTGAACGATTTGACACCTGGTAGCAAGAAGCTGATAATAGTCGAATTGAGAATCCAAGGAATAATTGGATTGATTGTTACTGTCTTGAGAGACGATGATTGGACTCATTTAAGGAGTCATGAGAAACATAAACAACCTTTGAGAGTATTCTATGGACCCTAAGAAAAACGCTCATTGTATGCTAAATGTGAAGAGCACGAGCCGTGGGCTCGATAAGTAAGATTCCTTAGACGCGAAGTTTCTGGGAAATGAAATCCTTGTGAAGCCCTTGAAGAATGAAATAAGTGATGAATTGACTATGGTTGATGCGAATTGCTAAAGTTTGAAGTTTCCTAGAATTGATGGATTGTTATCGACGGATTGTGGGAAGATTCCCCACAAGAGCTATTCTATTGATGAAATGAACTAAAAATGAGATATAGTGCGAATGGATGAATGAACGTGAAAAGAGTTTTCAAGTACTTAAGTCAAGTTAGTAACCACACCGACAATGGTGACTCCGTTTAAAATCGAAAGGATCAAGAGAATCCTAATGACGCGACGTGGAAAGAAAATTTGAGGCGTAATAAGGCAATCTGAGGTGGGCGTTGTATATACGTTGTGACGATAAGGTCGTATGAGTTGGAACGCCTATTGCGTGATTAGAGTTGGCTTGCAAATGTCCTTGTGACAAAGTTTGGGAAACATTACTTGCGTGGAAGAAGGTTTCAAATCTATATATACCTCAAGAATATGAAGTATTAGTTTCTCGAGAGAAATTGAATGAGAGGCAACACGGATGAGTGAAATTAATTAAAGATATGGAAGCGTCGTTTGTGTAAAGAAAGACCTCGCAATAATGTGAACTACAAGAGTTGGAAATATTACCTGCGATACCCTATATCACTTAGGAAAGGTGAATTAAGTAGCGGATGCATATAGTTGGAAATTGAGCATCGTGCAATTGGTGATGAAGGGACAGACCTTACCTCAAGAAATAAGAGATTCAACTTCTAAATTGAAAGTTTGCCAATTGATTAGTTTGATGGCTACCTGAAGCATCAATTCTTAAGGTCAGAAAGAAATTGAAATGTTGCGATGAACGTACCCAGATATCTAAGGGATTATGGAAATAAATAGAGCAGGGAGAAAATCCAGACTTCCGAGTACTTGGGAAAGGAACCTTGAGGTTGAGAATAGAAATCTTGAAGTCCCATGGATGAGTGTACGAGTCCAATATTGAGGAGGAACGTAAAGAAATGACCTAATCGAAAATTCAAAGGGAGAACCATGATATCCATTGTGATGGCACAAAGATGTGCCAAGATTTGCCTTAATACTATCGATGGAATGGACAGAAAGTTCGGTTAGTTTAACATGTGATCAAGTATTAGAAATGCCGACAAGAAAGTAATCATGAACTTGTTTAAAGAGTCGATAAAGCTATGACTCGAATTGGATAATAGATGGCAAGTTGATAAAGCCCATGAATCCAAGATGGTACAAAAGGACGTTTGAAGGGAATGATACGCTAAATGGTATAGGCACCAGAGAGCGCATTCTTGCGATGGTTTAGTAAGGAAGTATAGGTAAAGATCTTAAGTATAATACGGCGTTATGGAAAAGCCCTCCATTAAGGAATTTGAAGAGCAGGATTGCAGTATAGCGTACATATTGTCCTCGGACCAATAAACAATTGAAAAGGTGATATGAATACTTAAGGGATACTACCAACAGATGTTATGAATGTCGAAAGAGAATAGAAAAAGGTAAGCATAGATTGAGGGCAAAAGGAAACGAGTTTTGAAGAATAAGGACTGTTACTAGTAAGGACATTATGGAAATGTTAAGTAACGAAGAGAGCTACTTTTGAAAGTAAGGTAGCGATGAGGAGTCGGTACCCCGTAAGATTGGATGATTGGAATGTTATAAATTTCGAGGATGAAATTTTTTTAAGGGTAGAAGAGTTGTGACATTCCGAATTTCGATCCTCTCCGAGGCTATTGACATGAAACGGGGTCTCAAAATCGGATATAGGATAATGAAGAATTTCAACATTGAAAGGAATTGGACGTCGCCTCATCGAAGGTAATTTATATTGAAAAAGTGAAATTTCGGACGAAAAGTGTGAAATTACCATTTTTTCCTTGGAAGATTAGCCTTACCTTAAGAAGTGATTAAGGGCGTTTTAGTCTTTTTCCATTTCCCCCATGTGGCCGAATTTAATGAGGGCAAAAGGGTCATTGGAGCCAAGGATATTTATGGATATAAGCCAAGTGTCATGACAAGGGTGATTAGCATTAATTAAACACCATTCCACAAGCTTTGACAAAGTGAAAGTGTGGAAGAAAGCCCTTTCTCTCCTCTCTTGACTTGCTCAGCCTAATCCCCCATCTCTCTCTTCCTTTTCTTCTTCTTCTTCTTCTTCTTCTTCCCTTTGCTCTCCCAGCTCGTTGCCCTGTCCGACACCTCCACTGTTCAGGCCATAACTTCTTCGTTCGATATTGGATTGATGCGAGTTACTCGCCATTAGAAATCCTATCGTCTTGCCGTTCTAAGGACATATTATAAGCCTAATTTAGCCCAGCCGTTTTTCCTGTAGAGTAGCTTGAAAAGGCGAAGGTCAGGCGGGTCAGTTTGGGATCTAGTTTGAGGGAAAGCTCAATTTCGTTGACTTCAAGAGCTTGATTAGCTCCCAAATTGAGGTGAGATCTTCTTAAGGTATAGTATTAGGGTTTAGTAGTTTGAGATTGAATATTGGTTGAGGTTTAAATGAAATTTGATGGTTAAATCTACGTGAACATCCTAGGACACCTTTTGCCCATAGAGACCGGTTTGGGAACCGTGGAGCTTTTGAGGACTTTCGAGGTGTCACCTAACCTTGGAATCATCGGTAAGACACTCTAGCATGTGGTAATAGATGTTAGTATGGAGTATGTGGATTAGTATGAAGTTTAAGAAGGATTTTGATGCCGGATTTGTGTGGAAATCCCTAGGACTGAACTGCCCTGCATACGGCCAAGCTGAACCGTGACTTGTGGCTGCCAATTGTGGGATTTCGCTTGCTTGGTTTTGTGGTAAGAAGCTTCTAACCCTTCATTAGGGTGTTAGGTTACTAATAAGTGATTTATGATTGAATTGAAAGTGTTTGAAGGCCGTTTTGAGGTGAAAATCGAGAGTTGTGCAAAATTATTTTTAGCGCGCACCATTTTTAAAATCGCTTGTTCTAAGTCGTCTGGTATCCAAATTGAGCCCTATTTTCTGCCACATGCCCGTAAGACCACGAGGGACAAGATTGTAAAATTTGATTTCTCAAAAGGTCAGCTTAAAGTTGTCAGTTTGTTTGTGACTGAACCTGGTCGTGGAGGTTAAGAAAGGGCAGTTTTGGGTGAAGTGAGATTTATGATGGTTATCTTGATTGAATGTCTCTCTAACATGCCTAGGCCATATTGAATTAAAGCTGTGAATGCTTGATAATGAGGTGCCGCGTGTGAAATGTGGCATGTGATGGTGTGTTTGATTGAAATTGCATGTTCAATGCATGATTTTGTATTCGGTGGTCATATGGTCGAATGTGAAGGCATGAGCTTTTGTATAAGGCTGAATGGTATGCTTGAAATGATGTGCCTGACATGCTTAAATCGTGAGCCCTTGAATTATGATAAGCAGGGCATATGATGGGAGTCCTTAATTGATTGAATTGAGATCCTAGTGACAAATCGAACCTTGATGCGTCAGAATACGAGGTCGATTAATATCATGATGTGTCAGAAAGCGGGATATACTAAGTATGTGTCGACACGAGTATTGAAATGACATTTGAAACCTGATGCGTTAGAACGCGGGTTGCCAATCAAAATCTTGATTTAGCCTGATACGTCAGAACGCGGGCATGGCCATTGAAAGTAGATGTATGATTTAGCTTGATGCGTTAGAATGCGGGCTTGGCCATTGAAAGTAGATGTATGATGAGCCTGATCCGTGTTGATGCGGGCTTGGCCATTGAAGTTGAAAGTATGAGGAGCCTGATGCGTGTTGACGAGGCGTAGCCATTGAAATGGAAAGTATGACGAGCTTGATGCGTATTAACGTGGGCCTAGCTATTCGAAAAGAGAACCTTGGTGAGATTGAGCTCTCAAGAAGTGTTTTGGCTAGTGAGCCCACAGGAAGTGACTTATGAACTAAACATTGTGCTAGTATGCCTGAAATACCTGAAGTGCCATGTTTTGCCAGTTGTCATGTTTGAAAGGAATTTACTTCAAAGCTATCATGTTTTTTTCAAATGTGCCTGGAGGTACTAATGGCCTAGCTTATGGTTAGAGTCGACTTACTGAGATTGTTATCTCACCCTGTCGTGGGATAAACATTTTTAGGTCCAGACAATAGAAACCCGAGCTTGCCATGAATTGACGTTGGAAGACAACTTTGAAAGAGAATAGATAGTGACCTTTTGTAACCTTAAGGATTGTCTTTTGAATTAGGGATTAGAATTGTAACCTCTAAAGTGTGATTGACATTAATCAGAAGTGTACCCTATTTTTGTCCAAGTTATCTTGTTGTTTTTATGTATGGAGTTGTTTTACTGCTTCCGCATGCATTTCATTTAGAAGTCTTGATTTGATGTTGGCTGGCGGATCCTGGGTATTAACTGAAGAATGAAGAAAGCCTGGTGGGATGCTCGCGTGCCCGACGGGTTCGAGGCGTGACAACACCTATAATTCGTAGGCCCGAAAGAACGCATCGTGAGCCTATGAGATATGTCTTTCATGTGAAGAACATTGTCATCTGTTAATAGAAAATTACGAGCCTACGACCTTTACAGAAGTTATGATGGGGCCAGACTCCAATAAATTGCTTCAGGCCATGAAATCCGAAATGAACTCAATGTATCAAAACAAAGTTTGGACTTTGATTGATCCACCCAAAGGTGTAAAACTTATGGAGTGCAAGTGGGTTTTCAAGAAGAAACTGATATGGATGGAAAGGTTCACATCCATAAAGCACGGCTAATAGCTAAAGGTTTCAAACAAACTCATGGTATTGACTATGATGAGACCTATTCACCAGTGGCCATGCTTAAGTCCATTTGGATTATCCTAGCGTTTGCCGCATATTATGACTATGAGATATGGAAAATGGATGTAAAGATGATTTTCCTTAATGGAAACTTAGAGGAGGATGTGTCTATGACATAACCTGAAGGCTTTACATCACCAGATAACGCTAGAAAGAAATACAAGTTTCAACATTCTATTTATGGATTGAAGCAGGCATCACAGAGCTAGAATATTCGTTTCGATGAAACTGTCAAAGAGTTTGGTTTCATCAGAAACAAAGAAGAAGCTTATGTATACAAGAAGTCTAATGTGAGCGCAATTGTGTTTCTAATGTTGTATGTGGATGACATACTACTCATTGGAAACAACATTCCTATGCTTCAGTTAGTTACGACATGGTTAGGAAAATGTTTCTCCATGAAGGACATGGGCGAGACAAACTATATCTTGGGGATCAAGATCTATAGAGATAGATCAAAGAGACTTATTAGGTTGAGTCAAAGTATATATGTTGACAAAGTCATCAATAGGTTTAATATGCAAGACTCTAAGAAAGGTTTTCTCTCGATGACACATGGCATAAGTCTTGGCAAGACTCAGTGTCCTTCAATACAATATGAGCAAGACCGCATGAGTAGGATTCCTTATGCATTAGCTATAGGATCCATCATGTATGTTATATTGTGCACTCGTCCTGATGTTGCTTATGCGTTGAACATGACAAGCAGATACCGGTTAGATACAGGAGAAACTCACTAGATAGCTGTAAAAAATATCCTTAAGTACTTGAGAAGAACTAAGGAATTATTCTTAGTCTGTGGAGTGTTGACACCTGATTTTTTTTTACCATTTATTATTGTGATTTTTATTCTTTAAAATTAATTAAAAATATCAAAAAAGGTCATAAAATCACAAAATCAACTTTGGAAGCCTTGGTTTAACCTTAGGAACCAATTTTGAACAAAAAATATTTTTCGGTATTTTTAATATTTTTCGAGTTTATTTAATTATAAAAATACCCAAAAAATCAGAAAAATACCATTCGTGGTCAGAAAAATACCCAAAAATATTCGATAATTTTGTTTTAATTTCCTCTTCAAGTGTGTCACTTTAAATCTCAAAAATTCGGCTCGGGTCACTATGTTCCTTCACAAACATAAACCCGAACCGAGCCTAAAAAAAAAATCATTTTCGAGTCTTTTAGTTTTCAATTCTCACTTTTTATAAGCTATGACATTGGATTCTAAAGTCTTAAAGTGCAATTAGGTCAATTTGCCCTCCAATTTAATCAATTTTTACCAAAAGGGCTTAATTGCACATTTTTCTTTCAATTAGTCCCCGGTTTCACGGATGTATACGTATGCTCTACGTATTTATACGTCATACGTATTTATACGTTATGCATATTTGTATTGTTTGGTAACCTCTTTAACTCTTGTAATAATAATAATGGTTATTATTTTTAACACCTTTGTTAGTGCCTTTTTTAGCATTTTTGTATTGTGAGTGCTATTGCTAGTGCTATTTTTAAATAGCATTTTTTGTATTATAAATTGTGAGTGCTATTGTTAGTGCTATTTTTAAATGACATTTATTTATCATAAATTGTGAGTGCTATTGTTAGTGCTATTTTTAAATGGCATTTATTTATCATAAATTGTGAGTGCTATTATTAGATAGAATTTATAATTGTTAGTGCTATTTTTAAATAGAATTTTTGTATTATAAATTGTGAGTGCTATTGTTAGTGCTATTTTTAAATAGCATTTTTGTATTATAAATTGTGAGTGCTATTGTTAGTGCTATTTTTAAATGTCATTTATTTGTGAGTGCTATTATTAGATAGAATTTATAATTGTTAGTGCTATTTTTAAATAGAATTTTTGTATTATAAATTGTGAGTGCTATTGTTAGTGCTATTTTTAAATAGCATTTTTGTATTATAAATTGTGAGTGCTATTGTTAGTGCTATTTTTAAATGTCATTTATTTGTGAGTGCTATTTTTAGATAGAATTTATAATTGTTAGTGCTATTTTTAAATACAATTTATTGGAAGGTATTTTTGGCTATAAAAGGATGGCAAGAGTTTCGAGGTTGAAGGGGGGAGACATTTTGTAGAGTATGCAAATTTTTGAGAGCTTAGAGAGAAGAACACAAACACTCTCTATATTCTCATAATCTTGAGTGAGCAAAATATACTAAGTTCGGAATATTGATTCCGCATATTGCTAGCACAATTGTTGTGGAGTTATTAGTCGTCTCCCCGTTCGTCAATTGGTGGTGCGTCCGAACTAGATGCCTAACACTTGTGGAGGCTGAGATCGAAGAACATCGAACCGACACCTCCGTTCAAGCACGCTATGAGAGGTAATCCATTTACTCCCTTTGAGGCTTTGTGATTTTTTTTCGATTGAAATGCACGAAGTACGCCTTTGGAGATACATGTATGGGTTGTTATTTATTTCCGCTACGTGTTACGTGGATCCCAACAGTGGTATCAGAGCCGATCCTTAGGTGTTTTCGTGCATTTAATTGATTTTTTGCAATTTTTGCAATACTATGGCCAATATGTATTAACGAATTGTTCGTCTTACATGGCTAATGGAGGTTGATTATTTTATATGATAAATTAATCAACGTAGCAAAAATTGAGACTAAATCAATTTTGAATCGAAAATTTATGGCTATCTTATTTTACGTAAAAATTCTGAATATGATTCAACGTAGAATTTTTATTGTGCCTTCCTAAGTTTTAAATTGTGAATTTATTACTTACGTGGAAGGGTGGTGATCATGGAAAAATCCCTAATCAATGTGATTGATGTATGTATGAATGTATGGTGATTATTTATATATTTGGGGTTGTAATTATTAAATGGAGGCTGCGTACTCCTTTTATTTTTCATGTAATCTTTATTTTTAGCATAGTCAATTGTTGATGTAAATGCTACGAGGATTACGTGGAGGAGCCTTTTAAGTCGGCGAGCTCTTTGGGGCCCGATTCTTGAAGAGTTCAAGAAACCAAGAAGAAGAGAAGAGCGGCTCTCCGTTATTAAAATATTAAAATGATTAAATGTGGTCTCATTGGCTCGAGACCCATTAAATCATAATTCCATGATCACCACGTAGGATAGATGTTTATGTGATTGACATCTATTTATTTTATTTTTTTATGATTACGTGAGCATGTTAAACTGGTTAATGTGCAAAGTCAGACTTACCTCACCCAAAATTGCGCCTGCATGAAATCCTAGTTAGGGAAAATCACTCGCGTTAGGTACCGAAAGGGCGTTGGTAATGACATCAACGTAACCAAGTCCCCGAACTCAAAATCTCTGGTTCCGCAGAATTGATCGATCTCTCCCAATCGGTCAATAAGGTTTCCGGTCTACCCTCCAAGAAAGACCGGTGGCGACTCCAAATGCATGCACAAGTTGCACATGCCACCACGACCACACTAAGGTCGAAAGCGATCGACTGTTATCGTCGAATCCCTTTGAAAAATACTCCCGCCGCGATTTGGTATGGGCCTGGGAGGGCCCGCGCCGATCCAAGACCCGCGATCGGTAATCCATTAGCCGCGTCCGCTTCCGGACGGGTCGCGACAGCTGGCGACTCCGCTGGGGACCTTTGTTCTAGAACCTATTGTTCTAAACCTCAAGTGGACTTAGGCCGTAATTAAAACGCTGAGTGATTTTTCTAACCATGCAGGCGCTCTTGAAGGTGAGGTAAGTCCGCTTATGATAGGTGTTATATGTTTTTGCAGATTGGAGCGATAAGGGGGATAGTCTGTGATTAACATTGTTTTATGCAGGTTGGCGTAGGAATGAATGATTGTGTGTATGTTTTATATTGAAGCGGTGATTGTTAAATAAGATGCATGTTTATCGCTTTAGCACGACACCGAAAACACACACAACCGCGCCTAAAACCACGGGCGCCCTTCTATAGGAAAACAATAGAAGGGATTGAAAATGGAATCTCCGTGAGGAAAAACACGGGGTAATCCACTTTTCAATTCCGCTCATTTGGAGCTATGGATCGAGCCCCAATGCAACGATAGTTGTGCAATGGAATCTGCTCTTTCTAGAACTCGAGGTGGGAACCTTGACCTTAGGTGCCAAATCCTTTGATTTTTAGAAGTTTTATCCTCACTTGTCTCATGTGCATGTCTTTAGATGGCTGATATATCTAAAAAAAAAAAAAAAATCGGCGATCCTGGAGTCACATCTCGAAGACTGGAACTGGGGCATCTCCGAGTGTTCGGACCACATTCCTTTGATTGGTTTGGCATTTTTAGTTCTCTTGAATAAGACTAATTTTGCTGAGGTCCTCTCTATCTCGTCCCTTAGATTGATTGTATTAGGGATCAATTTGTATTGTATACATCTCGATAAGGCTCATTTATATCGAAGGTAGGGGCAAATTCCCCAAACCCGTGGAGCATAGTGAAATTCGTCCCTTCAGTGCAAAATGCATTTGGCCGCAGAGCCACCCGTTTGGTGAAAGGATGTATCGTTCCTAATTGATTTTTAATCAGATCTGAGGATAAGTTCTTCTCCATTTTTTTTTATCTCAGGTGATAAAAGAGACAATGCACCCAAAAGCTCATACATTCAAATGACAAAACAGACGTCGCCCAGCTGGGGCAAATGAACCGTAGGCATTGCAAATACCTTCAAGCACGGATGGAGGAATTCGATAGATGTTGTTCATATCAATATGCAACGTCAAAACGGAATGCAAATCAAGTGTAAAAGGACGTATCGTTCCAAAATGATTATTTCCTTGATATGGGAATAATGCTTCCTTTCCTTTTCCTCTCAGATGATGATCAAGAGCAGAAGACGCAGGATGTAATGCTTTCAAATAACAAACAGGGAACGTCAAATACCTCAAACGGCGACTGTGATCAAGAGAATCACCAAACCGCCACATGACGAATCCCAAGAATATCAAGCTGTCTTGAGACAGATTAAATTGATCAAGGACTCTGACAATCGAGATGGATGATCAGAATCTGCAAAAATCAATGGGAGCAGGTTCCCCCCATTTGCTTTGAGGAGCCAAACCGGGGGCAAACTCTCATGATCCCCCATGAAAGCGCATCAGACCAGGGTCATCGAATCCAGAGATGACAAACAGCAAGACAAGCGTCACCTAGCTGTGATAAATCACGCCTAACTGGGGCAAGTGAATTAATTTTGCGCTGGACAAAGAAAGATGTGTCTTCTCCGGCAAAGTCAAATAGCAGAGTCGTCCGCATCAGAATCAAACCCCAAGATACGAATTTGGGCGAACGGTAACTTTGTATCGTTCCAATTTGATCTTCGAAGATCACGGGCTTAACATGAGTTTTTCTCATTTAACAGGAAGTCGTTGGCGCCGAAAGCCTCAAAAGAAAAGAGCTCGCTGATAGGGAGGCGAATAGAATCATTGGCCTTGGAAGTCAGGATTCCAGAAAATGGTCTTTGATTATAAGATCGAGTGGAGGGTAAAAAGTATCGCTTCCACACTTCATGCTTTGACATGCATTCCGATAACAATTTCCTTTTTCCTTGAATAAAAGGAACTCTGAAGAGTGGCGCTGGAATGCGTCCAAAAACACAAATGGATCTCCTCTGGGGCAAATCCTGGAAAATGATTCATCGCCAACCAAACGGAGGGATCAAGGCCACAAGATGGATGGCCAACTTCTGCAAGCCGCACGTTTGTGTTCAAATGGAAACACAAACCAAGAACAATGCTGTATCGTTCCAATTTGCCTGGAATTTTAGAACGCAAACTGACGCCTAATTCCCGTCTTTGACAGGGGATCACCATCAAGGCGAAACAGGTTTTCACATCCCATGTATTACCCATTGGAATACATGACCAAGGGTAAGATGTATCGTTCTAATTTTTTTGAAAAATTCATGAACGAACAATAACATGTTTCTTCTACATTTTCAGGGATCTCCAGCCGCGAGGGACAAGTAAGTATCCCTCTCCCAAATCCCTTGAAGATGTTGAGTAAAAAATAGAGAAGAAAAGAAAAGCTCTCAGAGTCTAATGTCTAGAAAAGACATAGAACTCAAATTTCATTGGCATTCATGTTTTGAAACAGGAGGTTGTCTGAACATGAATAAGAACATGCATGTGGCATCATAAAATCCCCTTTGACGGGTAAAATTTTTGGAGAAAATGAAAGAGATTTTTCCAATAAAAAATTTGTTCAAAACTTTCAAAAGGACGTTTTCTCAAAAGACAAGAGGCAAAGCCTAGTCCAAACACGTCCCACACACACTGGAGAGATGAGTGGAGCAGATCAGATAGCAAAATCTGGACCTACGGAAGTAGGGACCATTCGCAGCGATTACATGGATTGGGACGACGGAGGCATTCGTTTTTTATCCCCAAACACTACAGGTGACCGTTGATAACCCCTTCGAACGGCGGTTTTCATTCTTAACCCTGTCAAGAACCACCCCACATCGGGGCAAAATGGAGGTGAGTCCAGCGGCATCAGGAGAAAATGGTCAGAAATTTTCTTGCTCGGACTAACATTAATCTTTGTGTGTTGTTTATATGGTAATCCAAGTGCCATAGGATGACGAGAAGCATTCATTTCTCTATCACACACACTGAATCCTTTGCACAGCCAACTTGAGCCTGCAAATTCATTTCATGAACCCATTGGTGATCATTCCAAAACGGATGCAGCACCCCTTCAAAAATGGAAGAGTTCAAGACTCAGGGATTACGAAGAAGATTCCCGGGCTGATATTTAAAGCATGTTTAGACTATATGTCTAACATGATCCCATGAAGATGAGAAAAAAGCGGGATTCCAAAAATGAATGAGAAAAATCCACCGCATCAAGAAAAAGCAAAGTGCATGGTAAAAGCGAGGCCGATGCTCGTGCAAGCTGTTTGCTTGATTCCCAGTGAAACTTGGATGGGAAAAGAGAAAATTCCTAAAGGAGTCAGATAAAAAGACTGCTCTCCAAATGATGTCAAGCGCGGAGGAAAGGCGCAGACAGAGTTGTCAACCTTCTTAATGCAACAAGAGACGCTCTCTAAAGGACTTGTGCACACCTCAAAAGCGGTTGCACACCTCAAAAACTGAAGATGCAGAATGGAAAAGACAGGTGACAAATTTGCAATGATCACCAATGTCAATCCCCTCATAAATTCTGGGCCAAAAACAAGCCTTTTTCAGTCCCCAATCTTACCAACATCATAACCCTGAAACAGTCTTCTCTGACTAAGACACTTGGGTTAACATATAGCTTAGCTCGAAGAGGTACGAGCAAGACTATTTCTTTCTCATTTTGCAGGGTTCTCGACTTGTAAACCCGGAGCAGATGTTGAAGACTTTCATACAATGGCCTCGACTCCAAAGCGGGTCCCCCTTGAAAACCAATATTCAAGCCCAACATTACGGTCCCGTGGAAGACCTCCCGACCGATCAAAATGTATGCGCTGCGAATGAACCTAAAACCTAGGCACATGTTAGTAGGGAATTGAGTGCATCCCCTATAAAAAACCACTATCGCAAAACAGGTGAGAAGACCTCCTTGTCGAGAAATATTCCAATTGATGTTTTGAACAAACTCTTTTTGGAATTTTAAAACTGTTGATCCAGATTTTCCGTGCAAGGGATTTGTGATCGCATTTGCATGTTGCAAGAATGCTTTGGATAACCTCCAGCATCAAAATGCACATTTCATGATTAAAACTTAAATCATACGGTTTTGTCAAAATGGACAGCCGTAGTCTTCCCAAAGATTACTAACGTTTTCTTGGTGAAGAAAAATCTTTCAGGCTCAAACTTCTGCAGGATACCGGGAGAACCCAGCTCCCAGAATGTCGCTTCAACAGACTCAAGTGAAGTTTTGTCAAAATAAAATCTTTCACTGCTTCAAAAAAACTGAATTCCCGACAAACTTCGGGGTCTCCAAAAAAAAAGGGGGAAGAAAAACCCTTTTAAAAGAAAAAGTCCTATCAGACGTGGAGAACCCTCGTCCCAGGACCCATTTTCAAAATATCAAACAGTCTCATCGGACGTGGAGAACCCTCGCCATGAGACCCCTTTTTCAAAACTTAGGCAGTCTCATCGGACGTGGAGAACCCTCGTCATGAGACCCCTTTTTCAAAACTTAGGCAGTCTCATCGGACGTGGAGAACCCTCGTCATGAGACCCCTTTTCAAAATTTAGGCAGTCTCATCGGACGTGGAGAACCCTCGTCATGAGACCCCTTTTCAAAAATTTAGGCAGTCTCATCGGACGTGGAGAACCCTCGTCATGAGACCCCCTTTTCAAAATTTAGGAAATCTCATCGGACGTGGAGAACCCTCGTCATGAGACCCCTTTTCATTTAGGCAGTCTCATCGGACGTGGAGAACCCTCGTCATGAGACCCCTTTTCAAAGTCAAAACTGATGGTAGACACCGCCTGAAGGGTCAAACAAAGGTAGATACCGCCTGAAGGGTCAAATGAAGGTAGATACCGCCTGAAGGGTCAAATGAAGGTAGATACCGCCTGAAGGGTCAAATCAAGGTAGATACCGCCTGAAGGGTCAACACATGGTAGATACCGCCTGAAGGGTCAACACAAGGTAGAAACCGCCTGAAGGGTCAAACCAAGGTAGATACCGCCTGAAGGGTCAACACAAGGTAGAAACCGCCTGAAGGGTCAAACTCAAGGTAGAAACCGCCTGAAGGGTCAAACTCATGGTAGATACCGCCTGAAGGGTCAGCACAAGGTAGAAACCGCCTGAAGGGTCAAACTCATGGTAGATACCGCCTGAAGGGTCAACACAAGGTAGAAACCGCCTGAAGGGTCAAACAAAGGTAGATACCGCCTGAAGGGTCAAATGAAGGTAGATACCGCCTGAAGGGTCAAATCAAGGTAGATACCGCCTGAAGGGTCAACACATGGTAGATACCGCCTGAAGGGTCAACACAAGGTAGAAACCGCCTGAAGGGTCAAATCAAAGGTAGAAACCGCCTGAAGGGTCAACTCAAGGTAGAAACCGCCTGAAGGGTCAAACCAAGGTAGAAACCGCCTGAGGGATCACATTAATGGTAGAAACCGCCTGAAGGGTCACATATGGTAGAAACCGCCATAAGGGTCAATTCATTGGTAGAAACCGCCATAAGGGTCAACTCATTGATAAATATCGCAGTAAGGATCAACACAAAGGTCTGATCCACCATACGGATCAAAATCCTTGGCAAATCCCAAAGCGTGGGATGCGCCTTCCTTAGGTTCCTACAAGTTAGGAATCCCATCATGGTATGACCTACCATACAGGTCAGAGCTTAATCTCCCTAGGATATTCTGAATGACGAGTCCTAGGCATCTTCTTGAAAGTCGTCGCAACCGGCAGCATCCGACAGGTGAGCTTCAGGTAAGCCTCTCTCACTCCGGCCCACGTTCAAATTGTTAGAGCAAACCGGGGATTGATTTGAGCTTTTATCAATAGGCTTAAGGATCCGATGTCATAACATTTCTTCTCTTATTTTCCCAGTTGAGTCGGTTAGGAATCAGGTGCCACCTTATCTTTGAGAGAAACCTCTAACGAGATTCCTCTCAAAGAGGGGCAGCTGTTGACACCTGATTTTTTTTTACCATTTATTATTGTGATTTTTATTCTTTAAAATTAATTAAAAATATCAAAAAAGGTCATAAAATCACAAAATCAACTTTGGAAGCCTTGGTTTAACCTTAGGAACCAATTTTGAACAAAAAATATTTTTCGGTATTTTTAATATTTTTCGAGTTTATTTAATTATAAAAATACCCAAAAAATCAGAAAAATACCATTCGTGGTCAGAAAAATACCCAAAAATATTCGATAATTTTGTTTTAATTTCCTCTTCAAGTGTGTCACTTTAAATCTCAAAAATTCGGCTCGGGTCACTATGTTCCTTCACAAACATAAACCCGAACCGAGCCTAAAAAAAAAATCATTTTCGAGTCTTTTAGTTTTCAATTCTCACTTTTTATAAGCTATGACATTGGATTCTAAAGTCTTAAAGTGCAATTAGGTCAATTTGCCCTCCAATTTAATCAATTTTTACCAAAAGGGCTTAATTGCACATTTTTCTTTCAATTAGTCCCCGGTTTCACGGATGTATACGTATGCTCTACGTATTTATACGTCATACGTATTTATACGTTATGCATATTTGTATTGTTTGGTAACCTCTTTAACTCTTGTAATAATAATAATGGTTATTATTTTTAACACCTTTGTTAGTGCCTTTTTTAGCATTTTTGTATTGTGAGTGCTATTGCTAGTGCTATTTTTAAATAGCATTTTTTGTATTATAAATTGTGAGTGCTATTGTTAGTGCTATTTTTAAATGACATTTATTTATCATAAATTGTGAGTGCTATTGTTAGTGCTATTTTTAAATGGCATTTATTTATCATAAATTGTGAGTGCTATTATTAGATAGAATTTATAATTGTTAGTGCTATTTTTAAATAGAATTTTTGTATTATAAATTGTGAGTGCTATTGTTAGTGCTATTTTTAAATAGCATTTTTGTATTATAAATTGTGAGTGCTATTGTTAGTGCTATTTTTAAATGTCATTTATTTGTGAGTGCTATTATTAGATAGAATTTATAATTGTTAGTGCTATTTTTAAATAGAATTTTTGTATTATAAATTGTGAGTGCTATTGTTAGTGCTATTTTTAAATAGCATTTTTATATTATAAATTGTGAGTGCTATTGTTAGTGCTATTTTTAAATGTCATTTATTTGTGAGTGCTATTTTTAGATAGAATTTATAATTGTTAGTGCTATTTTTAAATACAATTTATTGGAAGGTATTTTTGGCTATAAAAGGATGGCAAGAGTTTTGAGGTTGAAGGGGGGAGACATTTTGTAGAGTATGCAAATTTTTGAGAGCTTAGAGAGAAGAACACAAACACTCTATATTCTCATAATCTTGAGTGAGCAAAATATACTAAGTTCGGAATATTGATTCCGCATATTGCTAGCACAATTGTTGTGGAGTTATTAGTCGTCTCCCCGTTCGTCAATTGGTGGTGCGTCCGAACTAGATGCCTAACACTTGTGGAGGCTGAGATCGAAGAACATCGAACCGACACCTCCGTTCAAGCACGCTATGAGAGGTAATCCATTTACTCCCTTTGAGGCTTTGTGATTTTTTTTCGATTGAAATGCACGAAGTACGCCTTTGGAGATACATGTATGGGTTGTTATTTATTTCCGCTACGTGTTACGTGGATCCCAACAGTGGTATCAGAGCCGATCCTTAGGTGTTTTCGTGCATTTAATTGATTTTTTGCAATTTTTGCAATACTATGGCCAATATGTATTAACGAATTGTTCGTCTTACATGGCTAATGGAGGTTGATTATTTTATATGATAAATTAATCAACGTAGCAAAAATTGAGACTAAATCAATTTTGAATCGAAAATTTATGGCTATCTTATTTTACGTAAAAATTCTGAATATGATTCAACGTAGAATTTTTATTGTGCCTTCCTAAGTTTTAAATTGTGAATTTATTACTTACGTGGAAGGGTGGTGATCATGGAAAAATCCCTAATCAATGTGATTGATGTATGTATGAATGTATGGTGATTATTTATATATTTGGGGTTGTAATTATTAAATGGAGGCTGCGTACTCCTTTTATTTTTCATGTAATCTTTATTTTTAGCATAGTCAATTGTTGATGTAAATGCTACGAGGATTACGTGGAGGAGCCTTTTAAGTCGGCGAGCTCTTTGGGGCCCGATTCTTGAAGAGTTCAAGAAACCAAGAAGAAGAGAAGAGCGGCTCTCCGTTATTAAAATATTAAAATGATTAAATGTGGTCTCATTGGCTCGAGACCCATTAAATCATAATTCCATGATCACCACGTAGGATAGATGTTTATGTGATTGACATCTATTTATTTTATTTTTTTATGATTACGTGAGCATGTTAAACTGGTTAATGTGCAAAGTCAGACTTACCTCACCCAAAATTGCGCCTGCATGAAATCCTAGTTAGGGAAAATCACTCGCGTTAGGTACCGAAAGGGCGTTGGTAATGACATCAACGTAACCAAGTCCCCGAACTCAAAATCTCTGGTTCCGCAGAATTGATCGATCTCTCCCAATCGGTCAATAAGGTTTCCGGTCTACCCTCCAAGAAAGACCGGTGGCGACTCCAAATGCATGCACAAGTTGCACATGCCACCACGACCACACTAAGGTCGAAAGCGATCGACTGTTATCGTCGAATCCCTTTGAAAAATACTCCCGCCGCGATTTGGTATGGGCCTGGGAGGGCCCGCGCCGATCCAAGACCCGCGATCGGTAATCCATTAGCCGCGTCCGCTTCCGGACGGGTCGCGACATGGAGGTGAGGAACAGATCATAGTAAGGGGTTACACTGATTCTAGTTTCCAAATTGACAAAGACAACCTTTGATCGCAGTCAGGGTTTTTCTTTTGGGTGAATGGTGGAGCGGTGTACTGGAAGAGTTCCAAGCAAGACACTATTGTAGATTCTACAACAGAAGCTGAGTATATTGCTGCTTCAGAAGTATTAAAGGAAGCTGTTTGGATTCGAAAGTTCATAGAAGAATTGGGAATCAGTCTCTCTAGTTCAAATCTAGTGGACCTCTATTGTGACAACAATGGGGCCATAGCTTTGGTTAAAGAGCCTAGGTCTCACCATAAGACCAAACATACACTTAAGAAGTATCACCTCATTCGAGAATTCATTGAAAGAGACGATGTCAAGATGTGCAAAGTTGCAACTAGGGGTGTGCAAATTGGACCGGATCGGACCGGGCGGGTTGGTTAGGTCCTTGAGGTGGACGGTCCGCTCCCCGATTCCATGTGTTAGGACCAAACCGCCTATATATATATATATATATATATATATATAGTTATCTACACAATTAGGAAAAAGAAAAAGAAATATTTAAATCAAAACAAAACAATGATTAAAAAAAAACTTACGTACCTTTTCATTCAACCAAGGTTATAAATCGTAAATTAACATACAATCGAAGCATATTTTATTCTACGGACTAGATTTTTATAAGCAGATGGTTGGTGTTAGCGGTCCTACTGGACCTGGACCAGGACCGGACCGCCTGTCCTAGTCCGGTCCATGGTCCCGAAAATATGGGGATCGGGACTACTGGTTCGGTCCTCGGTTTCATGCCGGGACCGGACCGGCCCGGACCATGCACACCCCTAGTTGCAACGGAGTTAAATACAGTTGATCTATTGATGAAGGCTCTTCCACAACCTAAGCATGAACGTCATTATAACGCTTTAGGACTCAGACACATTAGTGATTGGTCTTGATGTGAGTGGGAATATATATAATATACATTTTCATTGTTCATTAATAAAATAGATGTTATATTTGATTTCGATTTAATTTGAGTATATGATTAAATGCGAAATCTTAGTCCCATGAATAATGATATTCTTAATGGATAATCAAATGCGTGATTTGATCATGAAACTCTATTAATAGAATGGATATTAATATTCTAAATGTCCATAGTTAATTGTCATTGTGCATTGGAACGCCAATGGTGTTTGAGACTAGCATGTGAGTCAATTGATGACCAAGTTTCACGAATAATGAATATAGAGATATAAAGTTATTCACATGGATACATATTGGAGAACATTGTATTGGACATACCTGCCATGAGAATACTGTAGGATTGTTATATAATGTCATCAATGTTTCTCTTCACAGCTATAGAGTATAATCCTTTGACCTGAGTCTGCCATGGTTTCCTAGATTTGGATTGGCATGCTTTAACATTACCAAACGTCAACCATAACAGGTGATTATAAAGGTAATGGCCTGGCATGTTATGAATCGTGCTGAGGGATGTGAGTAGATAAGACGGGATTTGTCCCTCTCATATAACGAAAGTATGATATCCTGGCCTCCCGCAGATTGAGACTGTGAAATGCATAGCCATGCTCAAGTGAGTTGAAGAGTCAACTGCTTGGTTTAACAACCTAGCTACTGTATTGGGAAAATAAGTTTGAGCTTTATAAGGATGACACTTGTCCAGCCTTATGTTTAACTCGAACATCAAGTGACAAAGGGACTTAGTTTGTATGATTGGCTCTAGTCTAAGTGGGAGATTGTTAGTGCTTTGCCTTAGGAACCAATCAAGGTTGATACTTTAACATTAGTTGTGGTTTCGGTTGTATTGAAAAATCGATATTCACTATACTTAGGTAGTCATAATGTCTTGCTATAGATCGTTTATGACTTGTGGGCCAAAAGAGCTTTGAGCACATTGCTAATGTTTAGTGAACAAACTAAGTTCATTTTTCTCTGCGCCTTGATCTACTTAAGAAGTAGAGTTTAATTTATTCTCATGTTCTAAATATCTACGTGAGTGCATAGGGTTGTATGGAACGATCGTGCGCATTATGAGATAACGATTAAACGCACAATTGGAGGTGGACATTTTGGCGAGCGTTATGAGATAACAATTAAACGATCCAAAAATATTTGCCAAACCGCCCGGCGTCGAAGATTCGCCAAATTGCCCGGCGCCGCTCCTTTATATATATATATATATCCAACTATTAAGATAGGGCGAACGACGGGTGAAAAACCCTAGAGGCGCCTCATACATTGAGAAAGTCTCAATCGGGTGAAAAGAGGATACATAATCGTTCAACACTCATAGATCTTTGAGAGAGTCTCAAAGATAAAAGGCTATCAAGCAGAAGGAATTCCAAGATCTTTAAACTAGCACTTGGATCGTTGAAGATTTCAGTTCGCGTGTGTGGATACCGGTAGAGGCACAACAATTGGGGCGCTGATCCAGACACAGCCGATTGTCAGTTTATCTTCGATCCAACGAAAGGTACATATTGAACTCCTGTTTCGATTTCAATACACACATGGATCCTTTCTAGGGTTTTCGTTTTATAATACATTCCGCTACGTTTTAGCAACATAGAAACCCATCACATATCATATGACTTATATCAATTTGTCCCAACGTTTAGATAAACGTAATTTAATCGACTAATTTGATGCATTGACTTCTTTCAAAAGCATGTCACGCTGCTGTAATAATTTAAATAAATTGGCGTATTTCTTTGATTGAATGCTCTATGGAATTGAATTTAGAAGCTACACATGAAAAGAAAAATGTGCAACGTCTATTTACTTAAGAAACTCGTTGCCAACAGGCAAGCAATCGTATTGATGTTACATCTATTTATTTCTTGATGTATCTCCTCCAAGAGATTTATCTATAGTGTAAATGCAAGACTACAACCAAGTTATTGATTAAAAAGAAAAAGCAAGCCTGACCTCTAACTTCAGATATCGTGGACAACTTAGGGCGCGAGTGGCAACACTTCTGTTCTAAAAATCAACTTCTAGTCAGAAGTTAATTTTTCTAATTCTACTTTTGAGAGAAAATTGATTTTTTTATTTCTAGAAAGAATTAATTTTTCACTTTTTCAAGTGGTTCCAAAATTACTTTTGGAGCAAAAATATGCTCTATAAGTAGAAAAATGATGTTATGTAACCAAATGGATTCCTACTCTAGAAGTTTCATCACCAAACAAATTTTTGCTCCATAACACTTCTAGAGTAGAAATCCCCCTCTAGAAGTGTTGTCATGCGCGCCCTTAATGATTAGAGACGAAAAAGATGCATCCGCCTGTTAAATATAGTTAATTATAATTTATGCAGATTTATTTCCTTTTTTGGAAAAGTAAAAATTGTCGAAACAAAAGCATTTTTTAGACAACCTTTAAAATATTATATATGTTATGAAATGCGCGTGGTATGACGGAAGGTTCAAAGGAATAATCCATAAACTTGGTGACAAAGATGATTACTTAGACTTCGTTTATTTTCCAAAAAATAAACATTTTAAAAATTATTGTTCAAAAGGTGATCATTTCTATTATGTAAAATAATTAGTCAATGTGAAATATATTTATCGTTGATAACAATTTATATCTAAAAAAAAATTCGTGAACGATAAAAATGTTTTTAATTTTTTTTAGCGATAATGAGCAATCATTTTTTGAAAAATATTTCTCAAATCATTCATTTTTCGCCTTAAATTCTAGAGTCACCCTCCTTTTTAGTCTTTCAATGAACTAAATTTCTAGAGCAACTATGCACGATGAAACTATGTTGTTATCGATTCATATTTACTGATAGTATATATTATTAAGAAGATTTAAATTAAATGGGTTTTTGTAAATTGAAGTGAGGTATATTTACGTGGCTATGGTTCTAAAAGTCTACCAGAAGGATAAATGAGCATTTGACTTGGAAGTAATCAACGTTCAAAAGTCTAGGAGGACAAACTAGGATTAGTTGAAGGAAAATTTGTCAAAAAACCCCTAAACCTATTGCACTTTTGCCAATTCAATCTTAAACCTTTTAATTTTATCGATTAAGTCTGAAACATTTTCGCTTCTTGCCGATTTAGCCTATTGACTGAAAATCACTTATGTGAATACCAGTAGTCCTATGTAACATTACCAGCTTTAACGTGGATAATTTTTTTAATGATATTTCAATATATTTTTGAATTTTTATTTTTCGGCAGCCAGCAACGTTCGCTGGGCCCTTGACAGCTACGAGCGAGGGTCGCGGCACCCTCACCAGCGACTATGAGGGCTGCGACGCCTTGCCTAGACCCTTGCGGTCGTGGATGAGGTCGACCTCCATCGGGACCGCATTGGCCTAGCCCTTGCTAGCTACCAAAGAACAAACCAGAAAAAATCAAAAGGAAAAAAGGAAAAATTATATTACAATATTATTTTGATATGTTTACGTCAGCAATGACCATGCCACATAGGATTGTCGGTGTCCACGTCGACAATTTTCAGAATTAGCAAAAAGTGAAAATGTTTAGAACTAAATTAGTAAACTTAGAAGGTTTATGACTAAATTTATAAAAGTACAAAATGTTTAGGATTTTTTTGACAATTTTCTCATTAATTGGACATAATTAAGATTAGAAATCTTCCATAAGATAGGATAAGTGAGGACTAGTTTGGAAAGATCAATGTTCAAAGTCAAGATAATTGTCTAAAAAGTCCTAAAACCTATTGTATGGCGGTCAACTTAGTCCTAAACTTTTCAATTGTACTAATTCAATCATACACCTTTTGAGAAATTGTTATTGTGATTCTAAATATTTTAATTATGTCAATTCATTCCTAATCCTTTTGAAGATTTGCTTATTTGGTTCTAAATTTTAATTTATACAATTGGCTGGAAAGACTACATTGGCAAATCTTCAACAAGTTTAGGACTAAATTGACAAATCATCAAAAGTTAAGGACTAAATTGACACAATTGAAATATCGATGACTAGATGGATAAATCATAAAAAGTTTAGGACTACATTAGCACAACTGAAAGGTGTGGGACTCAATTGACCTTTGTACAATGTATTCAAGACTTTTTGGATAATTTTTCTTTTACAGTCTATAGACAATGTGATGCAGCCCGCATCAATGATGCCGCTAGCATTGAAGATGCGCTTACACGACCGAGGAGATTAGCCCGCATTCAAGCTCGACACATCACTCAACAAGTCTCGTCGATATCGAAAGGACTCAAATCGAAAGCCAAGACTCTCATCCTCGAGTCCACATCGAAATAAAGACTATGTCATTCCCTACGCATTGGAAGCCTAAAAGACACATTGGGATAGTCAAGAAGACGTTGGGAATTATCTCGCTCTTAATGGCTTCTACTTTCTAAGGAATTTAATGCTTTATGTTTTCTATGTTCTTTAATGTTTCTAGTTTCTTGACTAAACTTTGGTCTTTTCATTTGCCTCGCTTTTAGCTATAAAAGGCCATCTATGTTATGTATTCGAGAGACGATCTTGATGAATGAAAAATTTCCTTGTGCAATTCTTCCGAACCTTGAAGAGTTCAACCCTTGAAAACCTAGAAGAGTTTTCACTTTGTCCTTGAAGAGTCAAAGGTTTTCGAAATCTGCATCCTTGAAGAGTTGCAATCATTGATCTAGAAGAATTGACATTCTATCAACTTCACTGGAGGCCTAGAAGAGCAACCATCGAAGTTCCTACCCTTCCTTTGTTCTATTCCAAATTTTATCCATCATCATCCATTCATTTTCACTTCTATTTCGCCCATTTTCCATCGAAGTTACTTTCCCGATCTTTTGTTCGAGTAGCCTACCCCTAGGCTGCACCATTTGGTATCAAAGCTTTGGAGGAGAGAACCATACCCCCAAAACAAGCCAGACGTCGTGGCGGCAGAACCATCCCACTAGATGAAGTGCACAAACTCACTGACAACTTGCAGCAGCATATACAACAACAAATTGACGAGTTGATGTGGGAAGTTCAGCGTCTAAGAGCGGAAGGAAACAATCCTCCACCCCGTTCCAGAACCAAAGATTCCAATGGTGACTCTTCATCTTTGGAGAGTGTCCAATCTTATCGCAATCGGAGGAATGCTTGACATCGAGTACAGAACGTTCGTGAACCGGAGTGGGAAAATGAAGTTAAGAAAGATGTCCCAGAATTTTTAGGTAATGATTCTCCTGATGAAATTGTTGACTGGCTGACGCTTGTGAATGAAGTTTTTGACCATCAAAGTGTTTCGAAGGATTGTCGAGTCGGGATCATCGCTACGCGATTCCGAGGTAAAGCCATTACTTGGTGGAGACGTGAGAAGCAAACTCGTCGATCTGTTGGCAAAGTGCCAATTACTTCATGGACGAAAATGGAGAATGAGGTCCGCAAAAATTTCCTACCTAAAGGATACAACAGGGAGCTTTGCCAACAATACCAAAATCTGAGACAAGGTACGTGAACGGTGGATCAGTACACCAATGAATTCAATGAATTGGTGATTCACAACAACATCAAGGACTCAGAGGAAGTGCTTGTGAATAAGTACTTGAACGGTCTTCAACTCCACATCCAAGATACCCTAGAAGTCCTTGACATTTGGGACATAGGAGATGCACACCAACAGGCACTTAAAGTGGAGCATTCTCGCTTTAGGAGGCAACAGTCCTCTACCATATCCAGCCGAACTGCTAGGAGTACCACCGACACAACCACAATTGTTGAAGCTACGAAGCAAACCGTTAGTAAGTCTTCTGCTCAACCCAACATGTCGAAGCAACCCACTACGTCTGATATACGTTGCTATTCTTGTGGTGAGTTGGGTTATTGATGCGGGAGCATTCGACGACATCACCAATGATATACTCGACGTTAATGTGCAATCCTTGATTCCACCCATAAGTTCTGCACAGTCATTATTCAATCAGGCCAAGCCTCAATTTGGTTACAACTTGCTTCAATGGATCGCATCGACTTGAAGTCTAAGGATGTCACGCCCCGAACCCGGCGAGCACGCGAGCATCCCACCTCCGCCGTTACCTTTGATAATCTCCCAGGAACCAACGGCCAATGCTTAAAGATCTTTATGAAACATGCATACGAAAGCGAGGACAACTCCATAAAAATAAAACACAAGATGACTTAGGACAAAAGGGTACACCTTATATAAAGGTCAATCATACATCAGAGGTTATAATGCTAAATCCCCAAACAACTTCATTACAACCCTATGGTCACAAAAGGATTCATGATTATTTCTTCCATTGACTTCATCGAATGCCAATCCATGGCGAGCTCTGGTTTCCTTCGTTTGGGACCTGAAAATGTTGTCCCACGACGGGGTGAGATATAAATCTCAGTAAGCTAAACCTAACCCTAAACTAGGCTGGCAGTACCTCCAGACACTTTTGAAAATAGGGTATTTTGGTAATAAAAACTTTGGCATGGTAAAACAGGGTACTTGTCAAAAACATAGCATTTCAGTACTTTCAAAACAAAAGACTTGACCTAGTGACAAAAGACTCCATGAGTAAAATTGTGCTTCGTACAATGGCAGAGTTTTCAATCAGAAACAAACGCTTGACGCCACCTCAAAAACAAGAGGAAATTTTCACTTCTTTCTCAAAAGAATCATTCCTTGAAATATTCACAAAATACGTTCTATTCTTTCACGCCATTCTCTGGGTCAATTTCCTTTCACGCCCCTCTCTGGGCCAATTTCAAATCATGAGGCAAATTTTCAAACATGAGGCATTTTCGATTTCTCAAAACCCATTCTTTGAATTTCTCATAAAACAAGTCTTTCCATTTCCGCCCATCTTGGGCCGCCAACTTTAGGGCTGCGAGATGATTCGGTCTCCATATGACCCGTCGGTACATATGAGACTCTCGCGTCCGGACCTAGAGATGATTCGGTCACCATACGTCTCTCGACGCCCATTATCAATCGAGATGAATCGTGTCAGTATGGGACTCTCTAGCCGCACGACCTCGTCAGGTCCAATGGGAGTAACTCCCTCCCAATACGTTGGCCAAATTATAAATTCTCGACGATCCCACACGCCATTGGCGATCCCACACGCCCGTGCACTTATAATTTTTCCCGGCGATCCCACACGCCAGTGCACACATAATTTCCTCGGCGATCCCACACGCCATTTTATTCATAAAAATTTCAGTCATAAAGCAGCCTCAAATTTTCGTTCAAAGAAAATAATTCATGCCTCAAAATATTTCATTCAATAACAACTCATGAAATCAAGCAGTTCATCACCTACTCGAGGCATTCATTTCAAACGTCCGTCACTGGACAAAATATGTTTCAAGTCATAAATTTCTCAGTCAAGCACATATAAATTCAAGTAAGCCTCAGGCAATTCAACAAATACGACCAATTCATAGTTTCAAAGCTTGACTCAAAATCACATTTTTCTGCACTTTCAATCTTGGCTTTCCTTTCAATCAAAACTTTCGACTTCTCATCTCACATGCTCAAATAGCCATTAAAACACACATTCATGGTCAGTTAGGGCTCCCCAAACAATTGATTTTCAATCAAACATACCAAGGAATGCTATCTCACAAAACCAGACAGATTTGGACTCCCTCGCGCCTCTCACAAAATCCAGGCCATGAAATCATTCAATCCAACTCAAAACTCTGTCCATTAGTAACCTAACCTCATAATAAAGGTTTAGGCATAACTTACCTCAAGCAATTAGCAAAAATCCACTTCGATTAATCCTCATCAACCCCACAAATGTTTGGCAACCCAAGGTTTTCGTACTGTCCTAGGAAATTCATCAATGTCGAGTCAAAATCCACTCAATTCTCACTTCCTTGATACCAATCCCTCAATCATGAATCAAATGGCAACTCAAGATGCCTCATCAAATGATCGAATACACCACAATACTTCCACAAACCCTTAATATATTTTGTTTAAACAGTAAAATGCATAGCAGAATATAAATTGGTGTTTCCTGCTCAAAATAGCCCTTAAATCACTTCTATATCCCAAGCCACTTCATATACTTTCCACTAACACCTTAATCAACATTATAGATAGTCCCATGAGTCAATTTGAAGTCAAAACACTCTTATATCGGCCCCCAACAGAATCGGTACACAAAGAACATCATCCAAAACAGAACCGATTTTGTGTTTCCTGCTCAAAATAGCCCTTAAATCACTTCTATATCCCAAGCCACTTCATATACTTTCCACTAACACCTTAATCAACATTATAGATAGTCCCATGAGTCAATTTGAAGTCAAAACACTCTTATATCGTTCCCCAACAGAATCGGTACACAAAGAACATCATCCAAAACAGAACCGATTTTGTGTTCCAACCGCTCAATCGAGCCATGAATCAATTCTAATCCTTAATCCTTCAATAATCAACTTTCTAAGACCTTCCTTTATGGGTTTAGGAAGCTCACCATGAGATTTGAAGTGGATTGATACTCCAAAGACGTCGAAACAACCCGATCTCTTCAAAGTCAGAATCTGTCCATTTTTGTACCACTCATAATCATCCATAAAACTCATTCTAAAACCATCTATTTGCACCCATAAACCATCGGAATATAGTACTAGATGTTATAAAGCTCTCCTAAAAAATTTGAGGTCATTTGGAATTTCTAAGAGCTAGAACCAACACTTCTCCTCCGCTAGCTCAGAATCCGTCCGCTTTTCTTCCAAAAATCACCAAAAATCAACCAGACCTCCAACAATCATGAAACCAACGGAAATATGTCAAGGACATCGTGAACTAACCTGTGGTAAAAGGGTTAGACCAAACAACACCAGGAAGAGCCGTTAGACTGCACCGAACAGAAGGGTCAGAAACTGTTTTTCTGGGCAGTTTTCTGTTTGGTGAAGATGAAGAGGAAAATGAAGGAATTGGCAAGGAGGAGTGAGGGTGGTCGACCAGCTGAAGATAAGGAGGTTGTCCATCAAATAATTGGTGCCATTTTGTCAAAATCACAACTAATGGCAATTAATGCTTGGTTTAACCATAGGATGACACTTGGCAACCTCCCATTGGTTGCTTTATTGACTTTGACTTCCATTGACTTTCCTTGCCTTCTTCTCCAAGCATTTTCAGCAGCTTGTAGGGATGGATAAAATGACCATCTTGACCTTCTTGAGTTCTTTAGGCGTGGGCAAATGGTCTAGGAGCAAAACGGTCTTTTCGCACTTTCAGTCCAAACATCACTTTTCCAATTCGAAATCACCATTTGGCGAGACATTGTCAAATTCCTACTCATAATTGGAATTCTCTATTTCCAATTACCAATTTTGAGCTTCCATTTCATGATCATTCGTCCGTCGATCGTAATTCCGGTTTGTCTCGAACTAACGGGCAGCTTTTGCAAACATTACGCGTATCGACTCTGTGATTCTCATCACACTGAGGATAACTCAAGTTATGACAGCTTTGGTTGTCATGTAATTGCGAGGGTTCATCGCTAGTTCCGACGGCTCCAATCGTCATAGTTCGATTTAGGAAAATTTGCAAATTATACATTTGTTAAGCGGCTTCACCCGCGATCCAATCGTATAACGCTAGCATTGTATTCCTTAATCGTCATCTGATCGGCCTCATTGGATCTAATTATCCCCTCGACAATCCTTATGGTCAAAGTGTCATTTCCTTTTTCGAGTTTCCTAGGTCCACGTATCTTGTCATGCGTTAGCCTTTCCCTTTTGGTCAGTTTACTCAAGATTGATAAGATCTGAGCGAGACAAGACTGAAATACATCGTAAGGTACATTCACATTCAACAGCCTCAAAATGGCAGGAAATTCAGAATGTCACAATTCTTCCCCCCTTAAAGAAATTTCGTCCTCGAAATTTGCCACTTTTCAATTATCCAATCTCACGGGGTATTGATGCCTCATCGCATTCTTACTCTCCAAAGTAGTTCATCCCATTACCTGATATTCTCACTTGTCTTCTCTGATAAAAGTTATCTTCCTCCAGGATTTGTTTCTCTCAATCCTTAACCTGTACTTGCCTTTCTCTACTCTCTTCAGAAATTCATGATATCTGTCGGTGATACACCTTCGAGCACTCAAATCCTCCGTTCAATTTGCCTATTAGTCCGAGCATAACGCGTGCATCACAATGCAGCCTTGCTTTTGAAATTCCCAGTCGAAAGGCTTTTCCAAAACGTCACCTTAAATTCATGTTCTTTATCTCTCACAATCATTACCAAATCGCCATGAAAACGTACTCGTTGGCGCCTTTTCCATTTGGCATAATCATCTAATTCCAACATCTTTTCGTATTGTCAAGGACGCACAATTTTCATTAGCTTACCCTCGATCGTCCAAATCAAACCGTAACCTCTCGACTTCTTTGGTAAACCCATGATTAAGTCCTTAATAGCTCTTCCTCGATTACATTCAAGATCCTTCAATGACCAATTTAATCCATCAACTCGTAAAGGTTATGCCTTCCCCTCAATTCCCTTAGAGCAATCAACATTTCCAACTCTTGCATTTCACACAGTTACGAGGTCTTTCTTTACACGAGCAACGCTCCCGTATCCGTAAATAAATTCATCCGTCGGTGTTGCTTCTCATCAATTCCTTTCGGGAAACCACTACCTTATTTTTTTGTGGTAGACATAGACTTGAAATCTTCTTCCATCCAAACAATGTTTCCCAAACTTTGTCGTGAGGACATTCGCAAACCGACTCCAATCACACAGTAGAAGTTCCAACTCATATGGCCCTATTGTCTCGGCGTACATACAATGCTTACTTTAGATCGTCTTGTTATGCCTCAAATTCCCTTCTTATGCCACGTCATTATGATTCTCTCGACTCTTTCGATTCCCAATAGGAACGTCCTTCACAACGTAGTCGTCAACTTGATTTAAGTCCTCAAAAACTTATCACGTTCATTCACACATTCACGTTACATCTCGTCCCTAGTCCCTTTCATCAATGGGACAATTCTTGTGGGGAATCTTTCCACGATCCATCTGTAACAATTCACCAATCTCACGAAATCTCAACTTCCAGCAACCCACATCGACTTTAGTTGATTCATCACTTATTTCATTTCTTAAATGCTCCACAGGGACTTCGTTTCTCATCAATTTCACAACTGAGGAATCTTACCTCATCAGACCCAAGCTCGTTTTCTTCGCAATTAGCATACATTTAGAGTCCATAGGTTACTCTCGAAGGTCATTCACATTTCTCATGACTGCTTAAATGAATCCACTCATCGTTTCTTTAGACGGTAACAATCAATCCAAGAACTTCTTAGATACTCCATCCGACGGTTATCCATTTCATCCATTTAACCGAACGTCGACAATATCCCGGAATTCAACGCTATCTACAGGACAGTTTCTCAGACTTCACTTCCAGGGATCATTCAAATTCTGCATCTTCTTCCTCAATCCAGTCGCTCAATCTTAATATCCAGACAATTCGGATGTTCTCTACCTTTCACACTAGGGCCTCTTACCCTATGGAGGAAACTACACACTTCAGTGGCATTCTTTTACTTCGAATCCACTTTGTCCTTCCTATTCCTTAGAGTGTCAATCTTGGGGTCTGCGCTAACGGTTGTACCTCCACTCCAAAATTCATATTTCACCATATCTGACACTCTTCTTCCGGTGACTTAGTCACCTGTAGTGACAAAATTCTAAGGAGTCGAGGTTCTTCCTTGGTCTCCACAAATTCTCGTATCGAATACTCAATTCGACTACCTCGAGTCACTTTGCAGTTACACTCTAAGTGCTCTTTTCGCTTACTCAACCATTCATTCGCATTATGAACAACCAGGACTATCAAGTCTATTCACTTTCCTTTCCCTCAACGACCATCTCGTGCTCCAATCGTCCTTTCAAAATGACACCCTACTCTTAAGGGGTGATAGCACACAATACCACTTCTTGTGGTCTCGATTCGTCCTCAATCAATCTCATAAAATCATCAATGTCAAACAACTAACATAACTCTTTTCTCAACTTTCCCCACGACGGAAGGAACGACATGCCAGTCTCTCATTACAAGACTCACGCCAAGGTAAAAGCCGTTTCTTGCAAGCACTTCCATGTTCCATACTGAACATCCCTTTGCTCGTAATCCTTGAGCATGAGTTCTTTTATTCACATATCTTCCGATCATTCACTTCTCTTACTGAGTCCCATTACCATTCTTCAAAGTCAGGAATAATCACTAGCCATAAGGCTTTTAAAGTCCATTCCTTCATCAGACTCAGTCAATCTCAACTTTATACATAGCCTCACAAGCTTTTCAAAATTCTCGCTATTCATGTCCACGTTTCCACTTTGGAAATGAGTAGTCTCAGGATTACCTTTGTCGTGACTTCCATCACTTAACTCATCAACACTAGCATTAGTCGTCTCAACGACTTAGATACAAGGGTAGCTTCCTCTCGAACTTGTCTACCCATCAAATTTCCCCATCTCTATTTAAAGTTTTCATGACCCCCTTATTACACTTGAGTCTCGCACGATCAACAAAATCGAGCCATACTTTCTTCCACTACTCATACTACGATCGGTCGATTTTACTCAACTCTCATGATCCATCTCAATGCTTGGATCTTCTAGAATCTCGCATATACGAGCCAAGTGCTCCTCTAGCTACCGTACTCTAGTCTTTCAACCTTATTAGGTTATCATATCACTTGAACCACTATAATTCCGTCCATGAATCTAATACTTAAGCCATATACTCAAGTCTAGCAGTCTTCAGCTGCTCATCTCATCATTCATCACCAGTAATCAACTATCCAGTGGTTCCCAAACAACTCTCAACTGGTTGTCTATTATCCAAGGATTCCAAATCATCCTTAAGCAGCAATCACACATTAAGCAAGGCTCCATGGGGCAGATTCTCCAATAACGGCCAATAACTAGGCAAGCCTCAAGTAGGCCAAAACTCAACCAATCACTATTTGCTAGACAAACTCTCAAGTCGCAATTCATTGGGTCAAGTGCTTACACCTTAAGTCCAGACGTATCTACGACTTAGCAAAAACTCACCAGGCTATCTCAATTTCACAAGATACCAGTCAAACGGCAATCAATGCCAAAACTCGCCATACAGGCCAAACACACGCGTCAATTTTCTTTTTCAAACAACACCTACTGCCATGTACGAAGCTTCTAACCATGCCAATCACACGCGCATTACAAATGCCATGCAATTTGAAAATTCACTATGGGGATCACCTTGGTACAATACATCTCTTAACCAAAATTAGACTCAATCCGATACATAGACTCTCTCTTTCAATTTATGACTTGGGTCATTCCTGCCTCCTTGCTATCTTAGAAGCCTGCCAGGAGCCGCTCCTTGTCCGAACCTCTCTGTCCCGGCGTACACTCCCCGCCCTCGTCAGACCTAGTCGTTGCAGGTTGTCCCAAGACATACATCTACGAAGAGAGTCCCGTTCCACACGTCCCATAACATGCTTCATTACAGTTTATAGGTATCCCATCAACTCGTCCCATACCAAGCGACAGTTTGTCAAGTCTAATAATGATAAGCTCATGCATTCACCTTCCTCAACTGTCATTTTAATGCCATAAACATATGCAATGAATGATCATCCTTAACACTCTCCATATCACATTCATTCTCAAGTCAATTCCCTATCCATGGAAGGTTTCTAATTCCACAAATGACCATCCTCAATACTCGCCACATCACATTCGCTCTCGGATCAACTCTTAGTAGTAGAAGATTTCTATTACCGCAAAGGACCATTTATCTCACAGATCAAGTGCCTAGGATCAACCATATACCTCAAAGTCACAATCATGATCATAAAATCAAATCGACCCTTTGCTCATAGGCAATCCTCTATTAACCTCAAATGCAATTGCAACCTCAAAATCATGCTTATAGCTCCTCAACTTCTGTTTACTCCTTTATGAACCTCAATCATATTTCCACCCAAAATCATCAATCGTAATTGCTACTATGACCATTAAAGTGCAACACAAGTTCAAGCCTATAATCCCCATGATTCAATGATCAATGCTTAGTCCTAAAGGTCTCACTATCTAATTGTCCTCAAGTCATCACTCATTATCACTCCAAACCTCAATCACACTGGATCGAGCTAACCTCGCTCTGATACCACTTAAACGGGAATGTCACGCCCCGAACCCGGCGAGCACGCGAGCATCCCACCTCCGCCGTTATCTTCGATAATCTCCCAGGAACCAACGGCCAATGCTTAAAGATCTTTATGAAACATGCATGCGAAAGCGAGGACAACTCCATAAAAATAAAACACAAGATGACGTAGGACAAAAGGGTACACCTTATATAAAGGTCAATCATACATCAGAGGTTATAATGCTAAATCCCCAAACAACTTCATTACAACCCTATGGTCACAAAAGGATTCATGATTATTTCTTCCATTGACTTCATCGAATGCCAATCCATGGCGAGCTCTGGTTTCCTTCGTTTGGGACCAGAAAATGTTGTCCCACGACGGGGTGAGATATAAATCTCAGTAAGCTAAACCTAACCCTAAACTAGGCTGGCAGTACCTCCAGACACTTTTGAAAATAGGGTATTTTGGTAATAAAAACTTTGGCATGGTAAAACAGGGTACTTGTCAAAAATATGGCATTTCAGTACTTTCAAAACAAAAGACTTGACCTAGTGACAAAGGACTCCATAAGTAAAATTGAGCTTCGTACAATGGCAGAGTTTTCAATCAGAAACAAATGCTTGACGCCACCTCAAAAACAAGAGGAAACTTTCATTTCTTTCTCAAAAGAATTGTTCTTTGAAATATTCACAAAATACGTTCTTTTCTTTCACGCCCTTCTCTGGGCCAATTTCCTTTCACGCCCCTCTCTGGGCCAATTTCAAATCATGAGGCAAATTTTCAAACATGAGGCATTTTCGATTTCTCAAAACCCATTCTTTGAATTTCTCATAAAACAAGTCTTTCCATTTCCGCCCATCTTGGGCCGCCCACTTTAGGGTTGTGAGATGATTCGGTCTCCATATGACCCGTCGGTACATATGAGACTCTCGCGTCCGGACCTAGAGATGATTCGGTCATCATACGACTCTCGACGCCCATTATCAATCGAGATGAATCGTGTCAGTATGGGACTCTCTAGCCGCACGACCTCGTCAGGTTCAATGGGAGAAACTCCCTCCCAATACGTTGGCCAAATTAAAAATTCTCGGCGATCCCACACGTCATTTTATTCATAAAAATTTCAGTCATAAAGCAGCCTCAAATTTTCGTTCAAAGAAAATAATTCATGCCTCAAAATATTTCATTCAATAACAACTCATGAAATCAAGCAGTTCATCACCTACTCGAGGCATTCATTTCAAACGTCCGTCACTGGACAAAACATGTTTCAAGTCATAAATTTCTCAGTCAAGCACATATAAATTCAAGTAAGCCTCAGGCAATTCAACAAATACGGCCAATTCATAGTTTCAAAGCTTGACTCAAAATCACATTTTTCTGCACTTTCAATCTTGGCTTTCCTTTCAATCAAAACTTTCGACTTCTCATCTCACATGCTCAAATAGCCATTAAATCACACATTCATGGTCAATTAGGGCTCCCCAAACAATTGATTTTCAATCAAACATACCAAGGAATGCTATCTCACAAAACCAGACTGATTTGGACTCCCTTGCGCCTCTCACAAAATCCAGGCCATGAAATCATTCAATCCAACTCAAAACTCTGTCCTTTAGTAACCTAACCTCCTAATAAAGGTTTAGGCATAACTTACCTCAAGTAATTAGCAAAAATCCACTTCGATCAATGCTCATGAACCCCATAATTGTTCGGCAACCCAAGGTTCTCATACTGTCCTAGGAAATTCATCAATGTCGAGTCAAAATCCACTCAATTCTCACTCCCTTGATACCAATCCCTCAATCATTAATCAAATGGCAACTCAAGATGGCTCATCAAATGATCGAATACACCACAATACTTCCACAAACCCTTAATATATTCTGTCTAAACAGTAAAATGCATAGTAGAATATAACTTGGTGTTTCCTGCTCAAAATAGCCCTTAAATCACTTCTATATCCCAAGCCACTTCATGTATTTTCCACTAACACCTTAATCAACATTATAGATAGTCCCATGAGTCAATTTGAAGTCAAAACACTCTTATATCGGCCCCCAACATAATCGGTACACAAAGAACATCATCCAAAACAAAACGGTTTTGTGTTCCAACCGCTCAATCGAGCCATGAATTAAAATTGCAAAGCAACCCGATCTCTTCAAAGTCAGAATCTGTCCATTTTTGTACCACTCATAATCAGCCATAAAACTCATTCTAAAACCATCTATTTGCACCCATAAACCATCGGAATATAGTACTAGATGTTATGAAGCTCTCCTAAAAACTTTGAGGTCATTTGGAATTTATAAGAGCTAGAACCAACACTTCTCCTCAGCTAGCTCAGAATCCGTCCGCTTTTCTTCCAAAAATCACCATAAATCAACCAGACCTCCAAAAATCATGAAACCAACGGAAATATGTCAAGAACATCTTGAACTAACCTGTGGTAAAAGGGCTCGACCAACCGACACCAGGAAGAACCGTTAGACTGCACCGAACAGAAGAGTCAGAAACTATTTTTCTGGGCAGTTTTCTGTTTGGTGAAGATGAAGAGGAAAATGAAGGAATTGGCAAGGAGGAGTGAGGGTGGTCGACCAGCTAAAGATAAGGAGGTTGTCCATCAAATAATTGGTGCCATTTTGTCAAAATCACAATTAATGGCAATTAATGCTTGGTTTAACCATAGGATGACACTTGGCAACCTCCCATTGGTTGCTTCATTGACTTTGACTTCCATTGACTTTCCTTGCCTTCTTCTCAACGCATTTTCAGCAGCCTGTAGGGATGGATAAAATGACCATCTTGACCTTCTTGAGTTCTTTAGGCGTGGGCAAATGGTCTAGGGGCAAAATGGTCTTTTCGCACTTTCAGTCCAAACATCACTTTTCCAATTCGAAATCACCATTTGGCGAGACATTGTCAAATTCCTACTCATAATTGGAATTCTCTATTTCCAATTACCAATTTTGAGCTTCCATTTCATGATCATTCGTCCGTCGATCGTAATTCTAGTTTGTCTCGAACTAACGGGCGGCTTTTGCAAACATTACGCGTATCGACTCTGTGATTCTCATCACACTGAGGATAACTCAAGTTATGACAGCTTTGGTTGTCATGTAATTGCGAGGATTCATCGCTAGTTCCGACGGCTCCAATCGTCATTGTTCGATTTAGGAAAATTTGCAAATTATACATTGGTTAAGCGGCTTCACCCGCGATCCAATCGTATAACGCTAGCATTGTATTCCTTAATCATCATCTGATCGGCCTCATTGGATCTAAATGTTCCCTCGACAATCCTTATGGTCAAAGTGTCATTTCCTTTTTCGAGTTTCCTAGGTCCACGTATCTTGTCATGCGTTAGCCTTTCCCTTTTGGTCAGTTTACTCAAGATTGATTAGATCTGAGCGAGACAATATTGAAATACATCGTAAGGTACATTCACATTCAACAGCCTCAAAATGGTAGGAAATTCAGAATGTCACAAAGGATGTAGATATTTACTTTGATTCGGAAGATCTTTTAGGGATAATATTTGATATGCTAGACTAGTGGACGAGATTATCATGTTTCATTTTTCGTATTTGAATAGGTTTAAGATTATTTGTTTCCATTTCTTTACGTTATCTTCGTCCCTCTATTTAAAGGAGGAGTATTCTCTATTGTAAGAGACGATGATTATTGCTGAATGGGAATTCCTCTTGAGTGTTGAGTTTTAAACACTTCGGCATCTTTATCCTTGGAGAGTAGATACTCCTCGGTGGTGAGCCAAAAGCCCTTTATCCTTGGACCTTGGTGGTGAGCTTTCTATCAATCCCGATCTTCTTCCTCGGCTGGTGATATGTTTAGGCCTTGGTAGCGATCATTCTATCATTCGTTTTGTATTGTTGGCTGGTGATATCTTTACGCCTACGATATAACTCGAATTCTTTCATTATTTCCCTTCCATCCACCCACGTTATCCCGTTATTCCACAACACCGTCCCTCAATTCACCCCTTTTGAATCTCTATGCTTCGAAACACCCGTCCTACGAAAATCACTTCCCATGCACGCATCAAGTTGGTATCAAAGCCCTAGGTTGAATTATTTTGAGTGATTCCTTTTTTGCTATCAATATTTTTCTACCATGGGAGATGGTAACGTTCCAAGAGGCTTGACTTTGGAGCAAGCTCACAATGAAAGGCGCGATCGAGTAATCAACATGTTGCAGCAAGAGATGGAGCGAGTTCTCACCTTATTGGAGAATCAAGCGGAACAAGATCATTCACCTCGAGAACCTCGCAATAATCACCGGTGCCATGACGATCCTCGTTCAAATTCCGATGATGAATCCAGCAACACAGGAGGTGATTCTAGCGACTCGGATTATAGAACTAGGAGGATAAGAGGGAGGCCCGACAATGATCGTGATGTGAAGGTAGAGGTACCTGAATTTGAAGGTAGCCTTAATCCCGTTGATTTTATTGATTGGCTGCATACTATAGAATGAGTATTTGAATTTAAATCTTACTCAGATGAAAAGCGATGCAAGGTTGATATTCTTAAGTTTAAAAAGTATGCTTCATTATGGTGGGAGAATCTGAAAAATCAAAGAGTCCGGGATGGAAAAAGAAAAATTCATTTGTGGGAAAAACTCAAGAAGTTGATGAAGAAGAGATTCTTGCCTACGAATTATAAACAAGATTTATTTTCGAAGCTGAATTCTCTCAAGCAATACGGAATGAGCGTAGAAGAATACTGGTGATACCAGCTGAGGATCAGGAAAGAGGATATTCCTAAAACTGCCTTTAGAACGAGATATGGGCATTATGAGTTTATAGTTATGCCTTTTGGTTTGACTAATGCCCCTGCTTCATTCATGGATTTGATGCATTGCGTGTTCAAAGAATATTTAGACAGATTCGTCATTGTTTTTATTGATGATATTTTAATTTACTCAAGGAGTAATGAGGATCATGAGGAGCACTTGAGAATCGTCCTACAGACTTTGAGAGAGCATTCGCTTTACGCTAAGTTTAGTAAATGCGAATTTGGTTGAATAAGGTTGCCTTCCTTGGTCATGTGATTTCAGGAGAAGGGATCTCCGTTGACCCTTCAAAGATTGAGACAATGATCAATTGGCCTAGACCTACGACTGTTACAGAGGTTCGAAGTTTTCTGGGGTTAGCAGGATACTATAGACGCTTCGTGGAAAAGTTTTCATCTATAGCAATTCCGCTGACGAAGTTGACGACGAAGAATGTGAGATTTGAATGGACTGATAAGTTCGAACGAAGTTTTCAAGAACTTAAACGTCGTTTGACGACTACACCCGTGCTAACCATTCCTTCTAGACCTGGAGGTTATGAGATATATAGTGATGCTTCGCTAAAAGGATTGGGGTGCATGCTAATGCAGCACGGGAAAGTGGTCGCCTATGCGTCGCAACAATTGAAACCTCATGAGATGAATTACCCGACGCATGATTTGGAGTTAGCTGCCATTATCTTCGCCTTGAAGATTTGGAGACATTATTTGTGTGGTGAAAGGTTTCAGATTTATATTGACCATCAGAGTTTGAAGTATTTGTTTACGCAGAAAGAATTGAATATGAGACATCGTCGATGGATGTAATTGTTAAAGGATTATGACTGCGACATTTCGTATCATCCTGGAAAGGTGAATAGAGTCGCGGATGTACTAAGCCGAAAATCTAGCATTGCGCTGTTGCTGGTTAAAGGGTGGTCATTGTTAGAGAATCTGAGGGATTTTTAGTTTAAATTGGAGGTATGCTGTGGCGTCCCAGACTGCCACCCTACGGTCATAGGTCTCCAACAGTGATAATTAGAGATTCACTTATAATAATCAGTAGACTATAGTCTATTTACCACAGGCCACTATCAATAGTTATAACAATAATATAACAACTTAGCGAACCGTCAAGGCAAACAAACATAAGAACTAGAACTTTCATATAATAAGCGTCGTACACGACCATAAGAGTTCATACATATATATAACAAAATATAACTCGATCGTGAAACCATAGGCATAAACTGGGATGGTCACACAAAAACTACTCCATCGTCCTACGTAGTCGTCTATGTCCAAAAGTCGCCAAGACTATCTCCTCAGTCCTCAGTCCTCCTCAGACAGGTCGGAAGGAAACATCTCCTCATCCTCAGACTCCTCGAATGGCTCAAGTGGAGGAACAAACACATCTGGCACAGGTGCTAGAGGAGGAGGGATAGGTGCGGCGTCAGCAGCAGCAGCAGGCGGAGGAGGCGCAGGGACCACGGGCGCTACGGGTGGTGCAGGAGCTACGGGTGCAGCAGGTGCTGGGGGTGCGTCAAAAGTACTCTCAGAAAACGGGCCAATAAGTCTATTACCCTCGCGGATATAGATAGCATACCAACGATAAATGGTCAATGCGGGCTCTCTCTCATTGACCCACATAGTATGTACATGTGCTACAAGCTTCAAATGCGGAACATCTAAATGTATCATATCACGATAGTAAGAGTCATAGTCGATAGGGACTCCAAAGCGCCTGTGAACTGTCACCATGGATGCTAATATGAAAATGTGTCCACAACGTGGGTTAGCACGACGGCTACCAAGAAAACATTCAATCCCACCATAGGGGTCCTATGACTCCCTAGGGCAAGCTATAGAACAATTCTATAACAATAAAATACCATATCAATTCACAATTTCAATTAGGAATCATAAGAAGCAGGAATGCCATGATGTCATGCAATGACGTGCCCTTCGCTCACACAACCATCGCCAAGCTCAAAGGCTTGCAGCGACCCCTACTCCAGGGCGTCATCGACGCAAGGTACGGCTCTACCCAGCACACAGCACATGGTCGTCAAGCACGTACAAATCCCCGTACACAGCCCAGGGGCGTCATCTCGATTCAGTGCACTGAAGAGCATAATACTCCACATATCTCATCATATATCGATCGGCATCATGTGCCATTTCATGCTCGGCCATGAGTCACGAGGTTTTCACTATCATTTCTGCAAAGGATATAACAATGCCAGGCCAACAAACATGCATGCCAATTCACAAGATTGTACTCATGAGATATGTTATCAAAATGATAAATCGAGCAAAGCATCACAACTAGAATTTCAATGACTAATAAAATAGTCAATTCATCCTTGATAGTGGTCGGGTAAATCAAGTTATTGGCCTTTAGACGACTAATTCTAATAAGAAATTAAATCCCAGCTCATGGCGCAAGGTCAAAGATGAGAATTTTGATCACTTCCTACAACATTTCCACCACAAGAACTTCAATCAAGTCCTCATTAACTCGCGTCGCAAAATATTTTATCAACTCTATTGCACGGTCACGGTTTCCTCCTTAGGATCGAGATTGAATTACTTCAATCTAAATAGCCAACCACCCCTAATTATACCATTACACTATCACAGTTAATAATGCAAGAGACTAGATAAAACCGAACTCGATTAACCAACTAACCCACCAAAATCGAACTGCCATAGTACCAAAACCAATCATAATTTCCACCATTTCGTGACCCCAACTCAGTCCACTCCTTGTTCCAATCGACTAGCCACTTAAGATTCTTATTAAGTAAACTTGGAATCATAAAATAGCTCAATACCAAACCTACCTATACGGCTAGACTGAAAACGACAGTGGCAATGCCGAGTTTAGCTCCGATCTTTGACATGCAAATCATTGCGATCCTATAATTCAACAAAGGTTCCATTTTCTCACGACACTTCGATCCTTCTCCTCGTGGTTGATTTCTAATTCCTCGAAATACAATTTCAACTCATTCCCAATAAGATTACGACCGCAACTACTCGGCTCTAGGGCAATCACCGAACAATTTCCGGTCTTACACTACACGTGAAAACGCAACTAGATAAAATCACAATATACTTCTAACCTACGACGAAATTGAAGGAATCATTGCCTCAATGTTTGTACTAGCTCGAACTCGAAGCTTCTTCCTATTCTTCTTGATTCCTCGACGAAGCCGTGCCGCCCTTCTTCCCTTCTCGGTCGCTCGGCCTCCTCGTTCTTTCTTCCTCACTCACTCTCGCGAACACCTTCTCTCTCTCTCTCTCTTAGCTTACTCGGCCGAAAGAAAATGGGAAAGGGGAGAGGGAGGTTAAGGGTCTTTCTTTTGTTGCATGCCATTGGATAGTCCACTAGTGACACTTGTCTTGCATGCACCATTTCCTAGTCTTCAATTGCCACTTGGCAATGCCCCCAATGGCCACTAATCATTGTCACAAAAGTTGCTATGATTGATCACCAATGAAATTCCTTGCCACTTCCCCATGATTTTCGCCCAACCATAGTCCATGGAAGGAAGAGCCCATGTGCCACTTGTCACTACCCTCATTGCTTCATCATCCAAAGTGAGATCTTGACATGACATAGGCCAATGGTAGAGCTTGCTTCATACGCCATTCCCTATGCTTCCTTCGACCAATAGAGCTTCTTGCAATGGGAAGAGAAGTTGCCACTTTGTTCATCACTCTATGGCCGAACCAATGGCCTTTCTTGCATTTCCTATGCACGATCGTCCAATGGAAAAATTTCGTGCGCCACTAGCTATCCTTCCCTTTGCCGAATTCTTTTCATGTTCATCAAGCTTAGGAAAATTTTCAAGCTTATGGTCCTATGTACAAAATCCTCAAAATTCATAGGTAATCGATCAATCCAATGGTCTTCATTTCTTAAAATATAATCCCCGATTATTGCTCCATTGTCCATCTTATCATACTGAGAAATCAAACCCTCGTCTCGTAGACCTCTTTAGCGAATCTTCTAATTCCCAATTCCTTGCGTCAAAAGTCAGCTTCAAAACCCATTTGACCAATTCTGGTCATTAGGAATCTAATAAATGGGAGATGCCACAACTTCTACCCCCCTTAAAAGAATTTCGTCCTCGAAATTAAGTTTCTAGTTCCACTGTCAAGTCTACCGAAAATGACCAATCTCCTCTCCAGCCGGTCACAGCAAAAAGGTTTTTTACTATATTTATTCACAAGTATCAATTTACAATACGTACATCCGTTCCTCTTGTGGTTCGATCCAGCGACCACTTCATCGGACCATGTCACTCCACGGGGTGCCACTCGGCTATTGTGCCGACAGCGGTCATCAAGCACCAAATTTTTTTTTATTTAACTACTCCTTTGCACTACTATAGGTCGCTTAACATTTTCTTCAGGCCAAAGTAAAATGACTAGGTCAATCACTTTATACCTCGTGAATAGGTCATGCACCTTCTGCAGTAGTTATCGAAATGAAATGCAACATGTCTAGTGAAGGATCTTAACACTGACCTGCAGCTTCAAATAGGTGGGGGTGTTGTTGCTTCATTGTCTCCTCAAGTTCCCAGGTGGCTTCTTCCATACCATGGTATTGCCATAAAACTTTCACCAAATGGATGGTCTTGTTCCTTAGAACTTGTTCTTTTCGATCCAAAACTCGCAATGGTCTTTCTATATATTCACCCTTCTCGCTCACCTCAATAGTCTCATAGTCCAATATGTGCTCTGCATCTGGATGATATTTCCTCAGCATAGAAACATGAAACACATCATGCACATTTAACAGCTTTGGTGGTAAGGCTATCTGATAAGCCAAATCTCCTATCTTTTCCAGAATTTCAAAAGGTCCGACATATCTAGGGCTCAATTTCCCTTTCCTTCCAAATCGTGATATTCCTCTCAGTGGTGAGACTTTCAGAAACACGTAGTCGCCCACTACAAACTCCAATGGCCTTCGCCGTTTGTCCGTATAACTCTTCTGACGACTTTGGGCAGTTTTAAGCTTATCACGAACAATCTGTACCACCTCATTCGTGATTTGGATCAATTCTGGTCTTGTGATCCTTTGTTCTCCTACTTCATCCCAACATACAGGCGTTCTGTGTGGCATCCCCCATTTATTAGATTCGAAATGACCAGGATTGGTCAAATGGGTTCTGAAGTTGACTTTTGACGCAAGGAATTAGAAGTCATAAAATGGACGATGGAGAAATAATCGAGGATTTTATTTCTAGAAGCGACGACCATTGGATTGATTTATTTCCTATGAATTTTGAGGAATTCATATATAGGGTCATAAGCTTAGAAATTTCTAAGCTCGACTGATAAATTGATGGACAATTAAGGAAATTTACTGCCATGATTGGCATGGACGAGAATTAGGATTTTGTGAGGATAAATGTCTAGCAAAAGTTCGTGAGGATTAATTGTGCTCTAGCCTATGTCCGAAAATATTTTCCCTAAGCTAAATGGACAAGTGATATTCGGCAATGGGAGAGGTAGCTAGTGCCATATGAGATGTTTCCAAAGACCATAAGTTCGGCCATGTAGTGGATTGACAAGTGAAGATTATATTCCCAAGGCTTGATACTCCATTGGCCGAAGCAGACATGGGGAGTGGCGTGTGAAGCAAGCTTTTTCCATTGGCCAAGAGTTCCCTTGAAATCATGTGGGAAAATGCAACAATAGGGATAGCGCCAAGTGGCGCCTTCTTTCCTTCTTCAATGAGACCTCATTGGGTGCAAGTCATGGGGAAGAGGCATGGAATTCTATTGGTGGTTTATCATATCCACTTTTGTGACATTATTAGTAGCCACTTAGGGTATTGCCAAGTGGCAATTGAGGACTAGGAAATATTCCATGAATGACAAGTGTCATTCGAAACTTCCATGGACAAGCAACAAAGGAAAGACCTTCCACCTTCTTCCTCCTTTCCCTCATTTTCGTTCGGCCGAGGCAAGTAAGGGAGAGAGAGAGTGAGCTCCAGAGAGTGAGAGATAGGAGCTGAGAGCTCGCGAGGGGGAGAGGACAACCAAGGAGCACGTAGAGAAGGAAGAAGAGGCGGTCCGGCGCGGCAATTGCAACAGGAAACCGAGAGGAGAAGACGACGAGCTAGGCAACCTCATCAAGGTAAGATTTCCTTCAATCTTACCATAGGATAGAAGTGTATTGTGGTGTAGTTCCATTGAGAAATTCGCGTGAGGCCGTGAGGATGGAAAGTGTTCGATGGCTTTCAATTTAACCATGCGGGTTTCGTATTCTGTTTTGGGGTAAGAGGTGTGATTAGCTTAGGTTATATTGCATGATCGCGATGATAAGTTTTGAGGGAAAAAGGAAGGGAATCTATTGGACGATTAGTCGTCGAGCTGGAAAAGGAGCAATTTGCACGTTCGGGACCGAAATGAGTTCGGCATTGGCATAATCTCTTCTGTCTTGCTGATTGTTTGAGATATGATTAAATTGTATGGACATTCTCGAACTATTCATGGAAGAACTAGTTTAAGATGATGTGAATGAACTATGTTTACTTGGTTGGAATAGATTGGATATGAATTGCATGGTGGGCGCCAAACTGCTTTCAGTTAGTTGCAGAATTATTTTCTATTCTGTTTGGTGGGTCACTTGAGGTTAAAATGTATTACATTGCATGTTCTTAAGTTGAAGGATTGTCGAGCAAGGTTTGGGAAAAATGATTGGTAGAAAGACCAACGGAACCGAGGAGATGTAAGGAGTTTAATTCGGAGGTTTATGACTGAAATTTTCGTTCGGTTCTAGGACTGTACCGGTTCTGATTTGAGACGTGGAGTAGCGTATAAGAATTGTGTTCTAACACGGTGGATTGCTTTGACTCCCTTATGATTATGTTGATGTATTATAGGGGCACGAACGATTGGATAATTTAGAAACAAGGCAAGTCTATATAAAGGGAAAAGCCGATTCTGATTTAACCTAGGACAGATTATCGGACTTATAATTAGCGGAAGGAAGTGGCTTTATTAGGTTGCCTTGCACGTGACGGATATGAATCATGCATGGAAGGCTTTCTTAGTGAGCATGAGATTAAGCCTTGATAGTCTTACATGCCAATTTACGCTTCGATTGGATTAAGCATGGGATTGCTCGAAGACAATGATAGCCTCTTGATTTTGAGATTTGGCTCATGATGCTTTGTTGATTGAAACAGTCCATTGTTGTTTCTCATATACATATCTCATAAGTACGATCTTGTACATTGGCATGCTTATGTGATGGCCTGGCATTGTTTTATCAATCGAAGAATTGATAGTGAGAATCTTGTGATTCATGGCTGAGCATGCATTGGCACATGGTGCCGCGCGATATATGATGAGATATGTGGAGTATTTGCTCTTCAGTGCATTGAATTGAGATGACGCCCCTGGGCTGTGTGCGGAGATCTGTACCTGTTTGACGACCATGTGCTGTGTGCTGGGTAGAGCCGTACCATGCGTCGAGGATGCCCTGGAGTAAGGGGTCGCCACAAGCCTTTGGGGCTTGGCGATGGTTGTGTGAGCGAAGAGCACGTCATTGCATTTCATCATGGCATCTTGCATTTTATGATTCTTGCTTGATATTGTGAATTGTTATGGCGCCTTAATTATTATAGGTCTGCCCTATAGCTTGTCCTAGGGAGTCGTAGGACCCCTATGTTGGGATTGAATGTTTTCTTGCTAGCCGTCACGCTAACCCACGTTTGTGGACATATTTTTCAGATTAGCATCATGGTGACCATTCACAGGCGATTTGGAGTTCCTATTGATTATGATTCTTACTATCGTGATATGATACACTTAGATGTTCCACACCTGAAGTTAGTAGCTCATGTACATACTATGTGGGTCGACGAGGGTGAACCTGGGTTGACTATTTATCGCTGGCATGCTATCTATATTCGCGAAGGTAATAGGCTCATAGGTCCGTTTTCTGAGATCACTTTTGATGCACCACATGTACCTGCCGTACCAGTGGCTCCTGTTGAGCCTGTAGCTCCTGTTGTTCCTGGACCTCCTCCACCTGCTGTCCCTGCTGTCCCAGTCATCGCTACTCCTATTGTCCCAGTCATCGTTGCTCCTATTCCTGCTCCAGTACTTGTGCCAGCTGTTTATGTTCCTCCACCCGAGCCTCTTAAGGAGTCCGAGGACGAAGAGATGTTTCCCTCCGACCTGTCTGAGGAGGACTGAGGATTGGAGTTAGTCTGGGTGGCTTTTTGGAGTAGACGACTGATGTAGGATGGAGTAGTTTTATTTTGACCATCCCAGCTTATGCCTATGGTTATCACGACTGAGTCGTATTTTGTTATACATTTATATGTGAACTCAAATGGTCGTGTATGACACTTACATATATATATGATGTTCTAGTTCCTATGTTTGTATGTCATGTTGATTCACTAAGTAGTTATATCATTTTGTGGCATGTGGACATTTATTACTATAAGTAATCTCTAATTATCGCTATTAGAGACTTATGACCGTAGGGTGGCGGTCTGGGACGCCACAGCTCTACTGAGGTGGTATCAGAGCATAGATTTGCCCGGAGTAATAAGGTGCGATAGGAAATTAGAATGTTAGGATGCATGCATAAAGGACTAATGCATGTGATTGTTTAATGGCCGTACACTTAGCGATCTTGTTTAGGCCACTCGCAGAGTTTTCCATCGGCAATGGCAATGAGATTTGATGAGACAACTCAACTGAATATGAATTGATGTGCATGATCAATAGATCGTCATGAGAAGGACGTGGGCATCATCCTATGGAGGAAACGATGATGCTAGGGCAGGAGATAGAGTTAAAGGACCTGTTGATCGGACTGACGAAATCCTGCAGGCTTTTGCTAATCTTGGTACTGCAATAGGAGCTCAACCACGACAAGCTCCAGATAGAGCCGATGATGGAACGAAGAACGACGACTACAAAAGTTGGTAGAGCGTTTTCTGAAGCTAGAGCTACCGCGATTCACAGGGTTATGAGAACCTTATGAGGCTGAAAAGTGGATAAAGAGTATGGAGAAAATTTTCATGTTGTTCCACTGTAACAATGTGGATAGGGTTACCTTGGCCGAATATCTACTGGAAGACAATGCTCAGCATTGATGGGCTGCGAGCAAGGATGTGGTGTTTCCACTAGGAACTGCAGTAACATGGGAAGCCTTTGTTAATGCCTTCTATGGCCAATACTTTTCTAATTGTGCTAGGGGATCAAAAGATTTCTAAGTTTATGAACCTAACTCAAGGCAGTATGACTGTAGTGCAATATGAAGCAAAGTTCTCTGAGCTTTCCAGGTTTGCTCCTCAACTGATTGAGATTGAGGAACGTAGGTGCAAAAGGTTCCTAAATGGCCTCAAGATTGAAATATAGAAGCAACTGGCGTCCCTAAGGATCAGGGAGTATACTGAGTTGTATGAACGAGCTCAACTGGTGGAGCAAGTATTGTCAAAGGAAAAGAAAGAAGCAGAACAAAAGGCGGGAAGCAGCCGCGTGGCAACTCAAGGACTGGATAATAAGAGACCCAGATGGTTTGACAGATCTCAAGAGACTCCCTATAAGAGGCGTAACTTTGGAAGATTCCGCGGGGTTGGAAAGAATCGAGCGTTTGGACAAGCTCGAAATCGCGACAGAGTCTGTAATCGTTGTGGTAAGGCTCATGGCAATCTGCCGTGTAATACTGGGAGAGAGTGTTATGGATGTGGACGAGTGGGACACATAGTGAAGGATTGTCCCCAGAAAAGGCAGCAAGTTCAGCAGAATCAAGATAACCGAGCGAAACCCTTTGGAGCACCGCAAAGGCCTCTAGCTCAAGGCAGAATCCAAGCTATGACTCGAGAGGAAGCAGAAGCTTCTGGGACCACTATAGCAGGTATGATTCCTCTATGTGATAAGGATGCCTATGTGTTATTTGATACTGGAGCAACGCACTCTTTTATATCATCGAGATTTGCTGAGTTGTGTGGACTGAAACCTGAGACACTCGAGGTACCCCTTAGTGTATCCACACCACTTAAGGATAAAATAGTGACCACTCTGATTTGCAAGGGATGTGAAATCGTAATATGAGGACAGAGTCAGAGAATCGTTTTGATAGTTATGGGTTTTTATGATTTTGATGCCATTATTGGTATGGATTGGCTGCGTGACTTGCGAGCCACAGTAGATTGTTTTAAAAAGATAATTCGATTTAGCCCTCCTAATGAGAACAGTTTCGAGTTTGTGGGGACTGGAAACCGTGCGACTATACCTTTAGTATCCGCAGTGGAAGCTTATAAACTTCTGGACAATGGATGTCAAGGTTTTCTTGCTAATGTCAGAGAGTTAACCAAGAAAGAAGTCAATATTAATGACGTCCCGGTAGTTCAAGAATTCTTAGATGTCTTCCCCGAAGAATTACCAGGATTACCCCCGAAGCGAGAAGTTGAGTTTACTATTGAACTAGCCCTAGGAACTGAGCCTATTTCTAAAGCTCCCTATAGAATGGCTTTGACTGAGCTTAAGGAACTGAAAGTACAATTGCAGGAATTGCTTGATAAAGGATTTATTAGGCCAAGTACTTCACCATGGGGAGCACCGGTATTATTTGTTAAGAAGAAGGATGGGTCATTTCGTTTGTGTATTGACTACAAGCAACTGAATCAGGCGACCATCAAGAATAGGTATCCTCTGCCAAGAATTGATGACCTATTTGACCAACTGCAAGGAGCCTCTGTTTTCTCGAAGATTGATTTAAGGTCAGGCTATCATCAATTAGCAGTTAGAGAAGAAGATATCCCCAAGACTGCTTTTCAAACCAGGTATGGACATTACGAGTTCGTAGTCATGCCGTTTGGACTTACCAATGCCCCAGCCGCATTCATGGACTTAATGAACAGAGTGTTTAAACCCTATCTAGATCAGTTTGTGATAGTGTTCATAGACGATATTTTGGTATATTCCAAGGGACGAAAGGAACACGAGAAACATCTATGGAAGACGTTACAAATATTGAGGGAACACCAGTTGTACGCGAAATTCAGCAAGTGTGAATTTTGGTTGGACGAAGTTATATTTCTTGGTCATATGGTGATAGAGAAGGGAATCTCTGTCGATCCAGCCAAAATCGAGGCTATTATAAATTGGCCGCGACCGACTACCGTTACTGAGATACGAAGTTTCCTTGGTCTCGCTGGATATTACCATAGGTTTGTAGAAGGATTTTCTCGACTTGCAGGACCATTGACTCAATTGACTCGAAAATGAGTTAAATTCGAATGGACAGAGAAGTGTGAACAAGGCTTTCAAGAGCTTAAGGAAAGGTTGACTTCAGCTCCAGTATTAACCATACCGTCAGGACCAGGTGGATATGTGGTATACAGTGATGCATCTCTTAAAGGATTGGGTTGTGTTTTAATGTAGCATGGAAAGGTTGTGGCGTATGCTTCAAGACAGTTGCGACCTTATAAGTTGAACTATCTGACACATGACTTAGAGCTGGCAGCAGTAATTTTCGCATTGCAAATTTGGAGACATCATCTGTATGGAGAGAAATTCCAGATCTTCACTGATCACAAAAGTTTAAAGTACCTTTTCTCTCAAAAGGAATTGAATATGAGGCAAAGAAGATGGATGGAATTGCTCAAATTCTATGACTGTGAAATGCTTTACCAGGCAAGGCAAATAAAGTAGTAGATGCTCTGAGTAGGAAGACTACACTTCGTATAGCAAGTCTGATGAGTAAAGAGTGGGAATTACTAGAAGAAGTGTCGAATTCAGACTTCATAGTGGAGTTGGATGAATTGACTGCGTGTTTGCCACATTAAGAATCGAGTCCGAATTGGTACAAAGGATTAAAGAATTACAGCAGACAGATCTCGAATTCTCTAAGCTCCGACAAGAAACAACTGAGGGCAAAAGGCTAGACTTCTCAATTTCGGAGGTAGGAATTCTTCGTTTTCAAGGACGTTTATGTGTACTAGAAGAGGAAAGACTAAGAAAAGATATTCTGAATGAAGCTCATCGAAGCAATTATAGTGTCCACCCTGGATGTACAAAGATGTACCGAAATCTCCGACAACATTACTGGTGGAATGGAATGAAGAAAGACATTGCTGAATATGTCGCAAAATGCTTGACTTGTCAACAAGTAAAGGTGGAACATTTGAAGCATGCTGGTATGCTTAGGCCTTTGGACATTCCTGAATGGAAGTGGGAACACATAATGATGGATTTTGTTCAGGGATTACCTAGAACTTCGAAGGGACATGATTCTATCTGGGTAATCGTAGATTGATTGACTAAGTCAGCTCATTTCCTAGCAGTCAGGACTACATACTCATTGGAGAAATTGGCCGAACTGTACGTACATATTATATTAAGACTACATGGAATTCCAGTGAGCATTACTTCAGATCGAGACCCAAGATTTATGTCGAAATTTTGGAAAAGCCAACAGGAAGCCATGCGGACTAAACTTCAGTTTAGTACAGATTTTCACCCCCAGACTGATGGACAGACAGAAAGAGTTATACAGATCCTCGAGGATATGCTTCGAGCCTGTATTATGGATTTTAAGGGTAACTGGGAAGAGAAATTGCATATAGCAGAATTTGCTTATAGTAACAGTTACCAAAAGAGCATCGACATGGCACCATTTGAGGCTTTATATGGACGAAGATGCAGAACACCTGTATGTTGGGATGAAGTAGGAGAACGAAGGATCACAGGACCAGAATTGATCCAAGTCACGATTGAGGTTGTGCAGATAGTTCGTGATAAGTGGAAGACAGCCCAAAGTCGTCAGAAAAGTTATACGGACAAGCGATGAAGACCATTGGAGTTTGCAGTGGGCGACTATGTGTTTCTGAAAGTCTCGCAACTCAGAGGAATATCACGATTTGGAAGGAAAGGGAAACTGAGCCCTAGATATGTTGGACCTTTTGAAATTCTGGAGAAGATAGGACATTTGGCTTATCGGATAGCCCTACTGCCAAAACTGTCAAACGTGCATGAGGTATTTCATGTTTCTATGTTGAGAAAATATCATCCAGATACAGAGCATGTATTGGACTATGAGACTATTGAGGTGAGCGAGAAGGGTGAGTACATAGAAAAGCCAGTACGAATTTTGGATCAAAAGGAACGAGTCTTGAGGAACAAGACCATTCGTCTGGTGAAAGTTTTATGGAAATACCATGGTATGGAAGAAGCCACATGGGAACTTGAGGAGACGATGAGACAACAGCATCCCCACCTGTTCGAAGTTACAGGTCAGTTTTGAAATTCTTCACTAGACCTGCTGCATTTCATTTCAGCAAGTACTGTAGAAGGTAAATGACCTATTTATGAAGTATAGAGAAATTGATCTAGCCATTTGACCTTGGATTTACGAAAATGAGAAGCAGCCGTCATTTGTGTAAATGAGTGATTAAGGTAAAAATTGTGGAGCCTAAGACCGCTGTCGGCATGATAGCCGAGTGGCACCCCGGGGGAGCGACAAGGTCCGAAAAGTGGTCGCTGGATCGAACCACAAGAGGAACAAATGTGCATATTGTAATTGATACTTGTGAAAGAATATAATAAAAAACCTTTTTTCTGCGACCGACTGTAGAAGAGATTGGTTATTTTCTATAGACTTGACAGGGGAGCTAGAAGCTTAATTTCGAGGACGAAATTCTTTTAAGGGGGTAGAAGTTGTGGCATCCCCCATTTATTAGATTCCAAATGACCAGGATTGGTCAAATGGGTTTTGAAGCTGACTTTTGACGCAAGGAATTGGAAGTCATAAAATGGACGATGGAGAAATAATCGAGGATTTTATTTCTAGAAGCGACGACCATTGGATTGATTTATTTCCTATGAATTTTGAGGATTTCATATATAGGACTATAAGCTTGGAAATTTCTAAGCTCGACTGAAAAATTGATGGACAATTAAGGAAATTTACCACCATGATTGGCATGGACGAGAATTACGATTTTGTGAGGATAAATGTCTAGCAAAAGTTCGTGAGGATTAATTGTGCTCTAGCCTATGTCCGAAAATATTTTCCCTAAGCTAAATGGACAAGTGACATTCGGCAATGGGAGAGGTAGCTAGTGCCGTATGAGAAGTTTCCAAAGACCTTGAGTTCGGCCATGTAGTGGATTGACAAGTGAAGATTATATTCCCAATGCTTGATACTCCATTGGCCGAAGAAGACATGGAGAGTGGCGTGTGAAGCAAGCTTTTTCCATTGGCCAAGAGTTCCCTTGAAATCATGTGGGAAAATGCAACAATAGGGGTAGCGCCAAGTGGCGCCTTCTTTCCTTCTTCAATGAGACCTCATTGGGCTCAAGTCATGGGGAAGAGGCATGGAATTCTATTGGTGGTTTATCATATCCACTTTTGTGACATGATTAGTAGCCACTTAGGGTATTGCCAAGTGGCAATTGAGGACAAGGAAGTATTGCATGAAAGACAAGTGTCATTCGAAACTTCCATGGACAAGCAACAAAGGAAAGACCTTCCACCTTCTTCCTCCTTTCCCTCATTTTCGTTCAGCCGAGGCAAGTAAGGGAGAGAGAGAGTGAGCTCCAGAGAGTGAGAGATAGGAGCTGAGAGCTCGTGAGGGGGAGACGACAACCGAGGAGCACGAAGAGAAGGAAGAAGAGGCGGTCCGGCGCGGCAATTGCAAGAGGAAACCGAGAGGAGAAGACGACGAGCTAGGCAACCTCATCAAGGCAAGATTTCCTTCAATCTTACCATAGGATAGAAGTGTATTGTGGTGTAGTTCCATTGAGAAATTCACGTGAGGCCGTGAGGATGGAAAGTGTTCGGTGGTTTTCAATTTAACAATGCGGGTTTCGTATTCTGTTTTGGGGTAAGAGGTGTGATTAGCTTAGGCTATTGCATGATCTCGATGATAAGTTTTGAGGGAAAAAGGAAGGGAATCTAGTGGACGATTAGTCGTCGAGCTGGAAAAGGAGCAATTTGCAAGTTCGGGACCAAAATGAGTTCGGCATTGGCATAATCTCTTCTGTCCTGCTGATTGTTTGAGATATGATTAAATTGTATGGACATTCTCGAGCTATTCAAGGAAGAACTAGTTTAAGATGTTGTGAATGAACTATGTTTACTTGGTTGGAATAGATTGGACATGAATTGGATGGTGGGTGCCAAACTGCTTTCTGTTAGTTGCATAATTATTTTCTATTCTGTTTGGTGGGTCACTTGAGGTTAAAATGTATTACATTGCATGTTCTTAAGTTGAAGGATTGTCGAGCAAGGTTTGGGAAAAATTATTGGTAGAAAGACCAACGGAACCAAGGAGATGTAAGGAGTTTAATTCGGAGGTCTAGGACTGAAATTTCCGTTCGGTTCTAGGGCTGTACCGGTTCTGATTTGAGACGTGGAGTAGCGTATAAGAATTGTGTTCTAACACGGTGGATTGCTTTGACTCCCTTATGATTATGTTGATGTATTATAGGGGCACGGACGATTGGATAATTGAGAAACAAGGCAAATCTATATAAGGGCAAAAGCCGATTCTGATTTAACCTAAGACAGATTATCGGACTTATAATTAGCGGAAGGAAGTGGCTGTATTAGGTTGCCTTGCACGTGACGGATATGAATCATGCATGGAAGGCTTTCTTAGTGAGCATGAGATTAAGCCTTTTTAGTCTTACATGCCAATTTACGCTTCGATTAGATTAAGCATGGGATTGCTCGAAGGCAATGATAGCCTCTTGATTTTGAGATTTGGCTCATGATGCTTTGTTGATTGAAATAGTCCATTGTTGTTTCTCATATACATATCTCATAAGTACGATCTTATACATTGGCATGCTTATGTGATGGACTGGCATTGTTTTATCAATCGAAGAATTGATAGTGAGAATCTTGTGATTCATGGCTGAGCATGCATCGGCACATGGTGTCGCGCGATATATGATGAGATATGTGGAGTATTTGCTCTTCAGTGCACTGAATTGAGATGACGCCCATGGGCTGTGTGCGGGGATTTGTACGTGCTTGACGACCCTATGCTGTGTGCTGGGTAGAGCCGTACCATGCGTCGAGGACGCCCTGGAGTAAGGGGTCGCTGCAAGCCTTTGGGGCTTGGCGATGGTTGTGTGATCGAAGAGCACGTCATTACATTTCATCATGGCATCTTGCATTTTATGATTCTTGCTTAATATTGTGAATTGTTATGGCACCTTAATTGTTATAGGTCTGCCCTATAGCTTGTCCTAGGGAGTCGTAGGACCCCTATGGTGGGATTGAATGTTTTCCATCTAGCCGTCGCGCTAACCCACGTTTGTGGACATATTTTTCTGATTAGCCTCATGGTGACCATTCACAGGCGATTTGGAGTTCCTATTGATTATGATTCATACTATCGTGATATGATTCATACTATCGTGATATGATACACTTAGATGTTCCACACCTGAAGTTAGTAGCTCATGTACATACTATGTGGGTCGACGAGGGTGAGCCTGGGTTGACTATTTATCGCTGGCATGCTATCTATATTTGCGAAGGTAATAGGCTCATAGGTCCGTTTTCTGAGAGCACTTTTGATGCACCACATGTACCTGCGGTACCAGTGGCTCCTGTTGAGCCTGTAGCTCCTGTTGTTCATGCACCTCCTGCACCTGCTGCCCCTGCTGTCCCAGTCGTCGCTGCTCCTATTCCTACTCCAGAACCTGTGCCAGCTGTTTATGTTCCTCCACCTGAGCCTCTTGAGGAGTCCGAGGACGAAGAGATGTTTCCCTCCGACCTGTCTGTGGAGGACTGAGGATTGGAGTTAGTCTGGGTGACTTTTTGGAATAGGTGACTGATGGAGGATGGAGTAGTTTTATTTTGGCCATCCCAGCTTATGCCTATGGTTGTCACGACTGAGTCGTATTTTGTTATATATTTATCTGTGAACTCAAATGGTCGTGTATGACACTTACATATATATATGATGTTCTAGTTCCTATGTTTGTATGTCATGTTGATTCGCTAAGTAGTTATATCATTTTGTGGACTGTGGATATTTATTACTATAAGTAATCTCTAATTATCGCTATTAGAGACCTATGACCGTAGGGTGACGGTCTGGGACGCCACATTATGTACCTCCACCCATATAAGGCTTCAAATGGTGCCATGTCAATGCTATTCTGGTAACTGTTATTGTAGGCAAATTCTGCTATATGTTATCTCTCTTCCCAGTTACCTTTAAAATCCATAATACATGCTCGAAGCGTATCTTCTAGGATTTGTATAACTCTTTTTGTTTGTCCATCAGTCTGGGGGTGAAAGGCTGTACTAAACTGAAGTTTAGTCCCCATGGCTTCCTGTAGGCTCTTCCAAAATTTTTATGTAAACCTTGGGTCTCGATCTGAAGTAATGCTCATTGGGATTCCATGTAGTCTTACTATGGTCTGTATGTACAGTTCAGCCAATTTCTCCAATGAGTATGTAGTTCTTACAGCTAGGAAATGAGCCGACTTAGTCAATCGATCCACTATTACCCAGATAGAATCATGTCCTTTCGAGGTTCTAGGCAATCCTTGCACAAAATCCATCGTTATGTGTTCCCACTTCCATTCCGGAATGTCTAATGGTCTAAGCATACCAGCAGGCTTCAAATGTTCTTCCTTCACTTGTTGACAAGTCAAGCACCTCGCGACATATTCAGCAATATCTTTCTTCATTCCATTCCACCAATAATGTTGTCGAAGATTTCGATACATCTTTGCACATCCTGGATGAATACTATAATTGCTTCGATGGGCTTCATTCAGGATATCCTTTCTTAACTTTTCCTCTTCTGGTACACATAAACGTCCTTGAAAATGAAGAATTCCATCTTCCGAAATTGAGAAATCTGGCCTTTTACCCTCTGTTGTTTCTTGTCGAAGCCTAGAGATCTCGAGATCTGTCTATTGTAATTCTTTGATCCTTTGTACTAACTCAGACTCGATACTCAGTGTGGCAAACACGTCAGTCACTTCATCCAACTCCATTATAAACTCTGAATTCGTTACTTCTTCTAATAATTCCCACTCTTTGCTCATCAGACTTGCCATACGTAGCGTAGTTTTCCTGCTCAAAGCATCTGCCACCTTATTTGCTTTGCCATGGTGGTAAAGGATTTCACAGTCATAATCTTTGAGTAATTCCATCCATCTTCTTTGCCTCATATTCAATTCCTTTTGAGAGAAAAGATACTTTAAACTCTTGTGGTCAGTGAAAATCTGAAATTTCTCTCCATACAGATGATGTCTCCAAATTTTCAATGCGAAAATTATGTTGCTAGCTCTAAGTCATGTATCGGATAATTCAATTCATAAGGTCGTAACTGTCTTGAAGCATATGCCACAACCTTTCCATTCTGCATTAAAACTCAACCCAATCCTTTATGAGATGCATCACTGTATACTACGAATCCTCCCGGTCCTGACGGTATGGTTAATACTGGGGCCGAAGTCAGTCTCTTCTTCAGTTCTTGAAAGCCTTGTTCACACTTTTCTGTCCATTCGAACTTAACTCCTTTTCGAGTCAATTGAGTTAAGGGTCCTGCAAGTTGAGAAAATCCTTCCACAAACCTACAGTAATATCCAGCGAGACCAAGGAAACTTCGTATCTCCGTAACAGTAGTTGGTCGCGGCCAATTTATAATAGCCTCGATTTTGGCTGGATCGATAGAGATTCCCTTCTCTGTCACCATATGACCAAGGAAAATGACTTTGTCTAACCAGAATTCACATTTACTGAATTTCGCGTACAACTGGTGTTCGCTCAATATTTGTAACGCCTTCCGTAGATGTTTCTCGTGTTCCTTCCGTCCCTTGGAATATACCAAAATATCGTAAATAAACACTATCACAAATTGATCTAGGTAGGGTTTGAACACTCTGTTCATTAAATCCATGAATGCAGCTGGGGCATTTGTAATTCCAAACGGCATGACTACGAACTCGTAGTGTCCATACCTGGTTCTAAAAGCAGTCTTTGGGATATCTCCTTCTCTAACTGCCAACTGATGATAACTTGACCTTAAATCAATCTTTGAGAAAACAAAGGCTCCTTGCAGTTGGTCAAATAGATCATCAATTCTTGGCAGAGGATACCTATTCTTAATGGTCGCTTGATTTAATTGCCTGAATCAATACACAAACGGAGTGACCCATCCTTCTTCTTGACAAATAATACTGGTGCACCCCATGTTGAAGTACTTGGCCTAATAAATCCTTTATCCAGCAATTCCTGCAATTGTACTTTCAATTCCTTAAGCTCCGTCAACGCCATTCTGTAAGGAGCTTTGGAGATAGGTTCGGTCCCTGGGGCCAATTCAACAGTAAACTCGACTTCTCGCTTCGGGGGTAATCTTGGTAGTTCTTCAGGGAAGACGTCTAAGAATCATTGAACTACGAGAACGTCATTAATATTGACTTCCTTCTTAGTTAATTCTCTGACATTAGCAAGAAAACCTCGACACCCATTGCCTAGAAGTTTATGAGCTTCCATTGCGGGATACCAAAGGCACAGTAGCACGCGTTCCAGTTCCCACAAACTCGAAACTAGTCTCATTAGGAGGGCTAAATCGAATTACCTTTTTGAAACAATCTACAGTGGCTCGCAAGTCACGCAGCCAATCCATGCCAATAATGTCATCAAAATCATAAAAACCCATAACTATTAAATCGATTTTCTGACTTTGTCCTCCTATCACAATTTCACATCCCTTGCAAATCAGAGTAGTCACTACTTTGTCCTTCAGTGGTGTGGATATACTAAGGGGTACCTCGAGTGTTTCAGGCTTCAGTCCACACAACTCAGCAAATCTCGTGGATATAAAAGAATGTGTCGCTCCAGTATCAAATAACACATAGGCATCCTTATCGCATAAAGGAATAATACCTGCTATAGTAGTCCCAGAAGCTTCTGCTTCCTCTCGAGTCATAGCTTGGATCCTGCCTTGAGCTGGAGGCCTTTACGGTGTTCCAATAGGTTTTGCTCAGTTGTCTTGATTCTGCTGAACTTGGTGTCTTTTCTAGGGACAATCCTTCACTATATGTCCCACTCGCCCACATCCATAACACTCTCTCCCAGTGTTACACGGCAGATTGTCATGGGCCTTGCCACAACAGTTACAGACTCTATCTCGATTCCTAGCCTGTCCTAATGCCCGGTTCTTCCCAACTCCACGGAATCTTCCAAAATTGCGCCTTTTGTAAGGAGTCTCTTGAGATCTATCAAACCATCTGGACCTCTTGTTGTTCTGCTCTTAAGTCGTCGCGCGGCTACCTCCCACCTTTTGTTCTGCTTCTTTCTTTTCCTTTGACAACACTTGCTCCACCAGTTGAGCTCGTTCATACAACTGAGTATACTCCCTGATCCTTAGAGACACTAATTGCTTCTGTATTTCAATCTTGAGGCCATTCAGGAACCTCTTGCATCTGCGCTCCTGAGTCTCAATCAGTTGAGGAGTAAACCTGGAAAGCTCAGAGAACTTTGCTTCATATTGTACTACAGTCATGCTGCCTTGGGCTAGGTTCATAAACTCAGAAATCTTTTGATCCCTAGCACAATCAAAAAAGTATTGGCCATAGAAGGCATTAACAAAGGCTTCCCATGTTACAGCCGTTCCTGGTGGAAATACCACATCCTTGCTTGCAGCCCACCAGTGCTGAGCATTGTCATCCAATTGGTATTCTGCCAAGGTGACTCTATCCACATTGTTGCAGGGGAACAACCTGAAATTTTTCTCCATACTTTTTATCCACTTTTCAGCCTCATAAGGTTCTCCTAATCCTGTGAATTGTGGTGGCTCTAGCTTCAGAAAGCATTCTACCAGCTTCTGTAAACGTCGTTCTTCCGTTCTATCCTCGGCTCTATCCGGAGCTTGTCGAGGTTGAGCTCTTATTGCTGTACCAAGATTAGCTAAGGCCTGCAGGATTTCATCAATCCGATCAACGGGTCCTTCGACTCTATCTCCTACCCTAACATCCTCATTTCCTCCGGAGGATGACGCCCTTGTCCTTCTCATGATGATCTATTGATCCTGCACATCAATCCATATCCAATTGAGTCTGACTTATCAAATCTTACCATTATTTCCAATGGAAAACTCTGCGAGTGGTCTAAACAAGGTTGCCAAATGCACGGCTATTAAACAATCACGAGCATTGGTCTTGACTGCATGAATTCTAACATCCTAATCCTATCACACCTCATTACTCCGGGTACAACTATGCTCTGATACCACCTCGGAGAGCTGTGGCGTCCCAGACCGCCACCCTACTGTCATAGGTCTCTAATAGCGATAATTAGAGATTCACTTATAATAATCAGTAGACTATAGTCTATTTACCACAAGCCACTATCAATAGCTATAACAATAATATAACAACTTAGCGAACCATCAAGGCAAACAAACATAAGAACTACAACTTTCATATAATAAGCGTCGTACACGACCATAAGAGTTCATACATATATATAACAAAATATGACTCGATCGTGAAACCATAGGCATAAACTGGGATGGTCACACAAAAACTACTCCATCGTCCTACGTAGTCGCATATGTCCAAAAGTCGCCAAGACTATCTCCTCAGTCCTCAGTCCTCCTCAGACAGGTCGGAAGGAAACATCTCCTCATCCTCAGACTCCTCGAATGGCTTGGGTGGAGGAACAAACACATCTGGCACAGGTGCTGGAGGAGGAGGGATAGGTGCGGCGTCAGCAGCAGCAGCAGGCGGAGGAGGCGCAGGGACCACGGGCGCTACGGGTGGTGCAGGAGCTACGGGTGCAGCAGGTGCTGGGGGTGCGTCAAAAGTATTCTCAGAAAACGGGCCAATAAGTCTATTACCCTTGCGGATATAGATAGCATACCAACGATAAATGGTCAATGCGGGCTCTCCCTCATCGACCCACATAGTATGTAATTGTGCTACAAGCTTCAAATGCGGAACATCTAAATGTATCATATCACAATAGTAAGAGTCATAGTCGATAGGGACTCCAAAGCGCCTGTGAACTGTCACCATGGATGCTAATTTGAAAATGTGTCCACAACGTGGGTTAGCACGACGGCTAGCAAGAAAACATTCAATCCCACCATATGGGTCCTAAGACTCCCTAGGACAGGCTATAGAACAATTCTATAACAATAAAATACCATATCAATTCACAATTTCAATCAGGAATCATAAGATGCAGGAATGCCATGATGTCATGCAATGATGTGCCCTTCGCTCACACAACCATCGCCAAGCTCAAAGGCTTGCAGCGACCCCTACTCTAGGGCGTCATCGACGCAAGGTACGGCTCTACCCAGCACACAACACAGGGTCGTCAAGCACGTATAAATCCCCGCACACAGCCCAGGGGCGTCATCTCTATTCAGTGCACTGAAGGGCATAATACTCCACATATCTCATCATATATCGATCGGCATCATGTGCCATTTCATGCTCGGCCATGAGTCACGAGGTTTTCACTATCATTTCTGCAAAGGATATAACAATGCCAGGCCAACAAACATGCATGCCAATTCCCAAGATTGTACTCATGAGATATGTTATCAAAATGATAAATCGAGCAAAGCATCACAACTAGAATTTCAATGACTAATAAAACAGTCAATTCATCCTTGATAGTGGTCGGGTAAATCAAGTTATTGGCCTTTAGACGACTAATTCTAATAAGAAATTAAATCTCAGCTCACAGCGCAAGGTCAAAGATGAGACTTTCGATCACTTCCTACAACATTTCCATCACAAGAACTTCAATCAAGTCATCATTAACTCGCGTCGCAAAATATTTTACCAACTCCATTGCACGGTCACGGTTTCCTCCTTAGGACCGAGATTGAATTACTTCAATCTAAATAGCCAACCACCCCTAATTATACCATTACACTATCACAGTTAATAATGCAAGAGACTAGATAAAACCAAACTCGATTAACCAACTAACCCACCAAAATCGAACTGCCTTAGTACCAAAACCAATCAGAATTTCCACCATTTTGTGACCCCAACTCAGTCCACTCCTTGTTCCAATCGACTAGCCACTTAAGATTCTTATTAAGTAAACTTGGAATCATAAAATAGCTCAATACCAAACCTACCTATACGGCTAAACTGAAAACGACAGTGGCAATGCCGAGTTTAGCTCCAATCTTTGACATGCAGATCATTGAGATCCTATAATTCAACCAAGGTTCCATTTTCTGACGACACTTCGATCCTTCTCCTCGTGGTTGATTTCTAATTCCTCGAAATGCAATTTCAACTCATTCCCAACAAGATTACGACCGCGACTACTCAGCTCTAAGGCAATCACCGAACAATTTTCGGTCTTACACTACACGTGAATACCTCAACTAGATAAAATCACAATATACTTCCAACCTACGACGAAATTGAAGGAATCCTTGCCTCAATATTTGTACTAGCTCGAACTCGAAGCTTCTTCCTCTTCTTCTTGATTCCTCGACGAAGCCGTGCCGCCCTTCTTCCCTTCTCGGTCGCTCGGCCTCCACGTTCTTTCTTCCTCACTCACTCTCGTGAACACCTTCTCTCTCTCTCTCTCTTAGCTTACTCAGCCGAAAGAAAATAGGAAAGGAGAGAAGGAGGTGAAGGGTCTTTCTTTTGTTGCATGCCATTGGATAGTCCACTAGTGACACTTGTCTTGCATGCACCACTTCCTAGTCTTCAATTGCCTCTTGGCAATACCCCCAATGGCCACTAATCATTGTCACAAAAGTTGCTATGATTGATCACCAATGAAATTCCTTGCCACTTCCCCATGATTTTCGCCCAACCATAGTCCATGGAAGGAAGAGCCCATGTGCCACTTGCCACTACCCTCATTGCTTCATCATCCAAAGTGAGATCTTGACATGACATAGGCCAATGGTAGAGCTTGCTTCACACGCCATTCCCTATGCTTCCTTCGGCCAATAGAGCTTCTTGCAATGGGAAGAGAAGTTGCCACTTTGTTCATCACTCTATGGCCGAACCAATGGCCTTTCTTGCATTTCCTATGCACGATCGTTCAATGGAAAAATTTCGTGCGCCACTAGCTATCCATCCCTTTGCCGAATTCTTTTCATGTTCATCAAGCTTAGGAAAATTTTCAAGCTTATGGTCCTATGTACAAAATCCTCAAAATTCATAGGTAATCGATCAATCCAATGGTCGTCGTTTCTTAAAATAGAATCCCCGATTATTGCTCCATTGTCCATCTTATCATACTGAGAAATCAAACCCTTGTCTTGTAGGCCTGTTTAGCGAATCTTCTAATTCCCAATTCTTTGCGTCAAAAGTCAGCTTCAAAACCCATTTGACCAATTCTGGTCATTAGCAATATAATAAATGGGGGATGCCACATATGCCAACTGTCAAGTTTAGTGGAAACTTTGAGAATTGAGCCTGAAATTAGAGAACGAGTTAAAGCTTTATAGTCTACGGATCCTGAGATTTAGAAAATCCTTAGGATGGATGCGGCAAAAAGGAAATTTGAATTTCAAGTGTCAGAAGATGTAATTCTGAAATTTCGCGGACGTTTGTGTGTACTTGGTGATGAGGAACTTAAGGAAAAGATCTTGTCTGAAGCTCACAGGGGCAATTATACTATACACCCGGGTAGCACAAAGATGTATCAGCATTTGCGTCAGAATTATTGGTGGAACGGAATGAAGGTGGATGTGGCCAAGTATGTGGCAAAATGTTTAACTTGTCATCAAGTAATGGCTCAGCACTGCAAACCAGGAGGACTGTTGCAACCCTTGGAAATCCCCGAATGGAAATAGGAGCATGTGATAATGGATTTCGTGATGGGTTTGCCGAGACGTCATAGGGGACATGACTCGATTTGGGTAGTCATGGATAGATTGACCAAATCTGCGCATTTTATACCTGTGCGAAAGGATTTTGCAATGGATAAGTACGTTGAGTTGTATATGCGTTAGATTGTACGTTTGCATGGAGTTCTAGTCACGATTACATCGGACCGAGATTCCAAGTTTACGGGGAATTTCTGGAAGAGTCTTCAAGATGCTTTGGGAACTAGATTGCAGTTTAGTATAGCTTATCATCCACAGACAGATGGACAGACGGAAAGGATGATTCAAACGCTCGAGGACATGTTGCGAGCTTGTGTGATAGATTTTAAAGGTGGATGGGAGGATCAACTGCATCTAGTGGAGTTTGCTTACAATAACATCTACCAGCAGAGCATTGGAATGGCACCATTTGAAGCCTTGTATGGTAGAGCCTGTAGAACTCCAATATACTGGGATGAAGTGGGAGAAAGAAGTATAACAGGCCCTGAATTAGTGGAACAATCAATTGGGGCGGTCAAGATTATTAGGGAAAGATTGAGAACGGCATAGAGTCGTCAAAAAAGTTATGCTGACAAAAGACGCAAGTCTTTGGAATTCCAAGTTGGAGATCATGTGTTTTTGAAGGTATCGCCGATGCGAGGATTATCGCGATTCGGAAAGAAAGGGAAATTGAGTGCGCGATACGTAGGTCCTTTTGAGATATCCTTTTGAGATATTAGAATGAATTGGAACTTTGGCCTATCGACTCGCTTTGCCGGCAAGTTTGTCTCAAGTGCATAATGTGTTCCACGTATCAATGTTAAGGAAGTACGAGCCGGATCCAACGCATGTTTTGGATTTTGAGACCATTGAACTGGATGATAAAGTATCTGTCACGGCCCGAACCCACTTGGTCCGCGAACATTCCACCAAGGCCATACCATTCATTAGGTGTTGCCTAGGACCCATCGGCCGTCAAGCTTCTATATCCATTAAAACCATGGAAGCGAGAAACAACTCCGTTCATAAAAACAACAAGATGGCTTGGGACAGGAACACGGTACACTTCTCATATGAATAAATGCACATCAGGATATAAATTCCTAATCCACAAAACAATTACGATCCCTAGGGTCACATCTGATTTTATGATAATTCAACTTCTACTTCCTCGTGTACCAATCCTTGATGAGCTTGGGGTTCTATCACCTAGGACCTGAAAAATGTGAGTCCCCAACGGGATGAGATATAAAATCCCAGCAAGTGATACCCAACCTAAACCAAACCACCAATCCCACTAGACCTCACAATAACACAAAATGCAGGGAATTCATCAAGCAATGGCATATGGCAAATGATCATCATTTCTTTCAAGTACTTGATATAAAGAAGTAACCATCAAGTACACAACATCACCAGTGACCCAAGCTTCACGCATTAGCCTAAAATCAACATACCGTCTTCACTGTGACACTCATTTAATCATCGCCAAGGTCCACGGCCGAGATGTATCGCCAGGGCTCCAAGCCGCGATATAATTTCATAGGGCTCACAACCAAACCATCTCCAGGGCCCATGGCCGCGATGCAGGTTCTCAAGTCATTCAATCATCGCTAAGGCCCACGGTCGTGACGAAGTTTCAATTCACTCAAGCATCGCCAGGGCCCACGGCCGTGATGTAATTTCTCAGGGCCCACAACCAATTCACTAGAAATAATAGGGCCCATGGACAATTCAATAGCACACTATCAATCACCATGCTTTTACCACACAACGACACTTCGCGATGTAATTTCACAGGGCACCATGGCCATTTACCTGCATCAGGGCTCCAAGCCATGCAGTCACTGGGCATCATAGCCAATTAATATCTCATAAGCACGCTTGTCATAAAAATCACACATCACCATTCACCATGTCTTCATTAACAATCATGCTACGTAATTCAAACATCCAGTAGCGTCCTAGGGTTCGAATAAGGGTTTAGGAACCACTTACCTCTTCAAGCAAGCTAGCAAATTAATCCAAACGACCCTCCAAGCTCAGCAACCTCACGTCCAAACAGGACTCTCACGGCGTGCCTAGGAAAAACCACATCGAAACTCGATTATTTCTCAATTCCATCGCGTCAATACCTCAATAACAACGACAACACATTATTCTCAAGTTGTCATAGTGTTAATTCAATGCCCCTAAGCATGCCAATTGTCTTTCTATCAAGGCAAGTCATCCAAAGTCTCAATTCATCAAAACTGCCCAATTTGAGCCCCCCACAACCAGGTTCAATCTCACGAAAACTGCAATTTTTCTACTGAATTTTTGAGAAAAAAATTCTAGGATCTTAAACTTCAAGATCTTATGGTCATGTGAGCGAAAACGGAGCTCAATTTGGATACGGGATGACTTAGAACGACTCAATTCAAAATTGGCGTGCATGGAGGGCAGAATGGACGGTGCCTAGCGTTTTCTCCTCTATCAGCCCTTAATCCATTTCTAATTCCCAATCCACTTCACATACTGCCCACTAACACCTTAATCAACATTTTAAGTAGCCTCTTGAGTCATTTTGAAGTCAAAATACCCATCAAGGAACCCCCAATAGATTCGGCCAAAACAGGGCAGCACCTCAACAAAAATCTGTTTTGATCCAAACCACATATATCCATCCAAAACTCAACCCTATATTCCAATTTCTCACAAAATAATCTTTCTAAGACCTCAATATATGTGTTAAGGAGGCTTACCAAGAGTTTTGGAGCAAAAATACCTCTTTTGTTCTTCCGATTAGCCTGTTCCCTTTCGGCGCGCAAATGGTCAGAATCTGTCCAATTTTAATCACTCACAATCAGCCATGAAAACCTATTTTAACACCACCAAACTTGTGGTCATAACTCATCCAACTTGAGTACTATATGTTATGAAGCTCTCACAGAAAATTTGAAGACAAACGAAGCCTTTAAGAGGGTAAATGAAAGCCTTACCCCATCTTGCGCGGATTTCATCCGGTTTTAGTCTCGGACTCACACCGATAAAAATACTTATCCAAATGACAAAATTCCACTTGGAGATTGTCAAGGACACATTGATCTAGCTTCTGGTGGTTGAAGGCGGCAAGACGACGGCCGGAGGTGGCGCTCAGCACACCGAACAGAGGGGATAGAATTTGTCTTCTAGAGCAGTTTTTGCTAGAAAGGAAATAAATAAAATTTTGAAGAGAATGGAGGTGGGGGAGAGAAGTGCACAACCAAGAAGAGTTAGGGGGAGTGTCCATCAAATTATTGGTATCAATTTTTCAATATTGCATTTAATACCAATTAATGCATGGCTTCTCCATTGAGTGACACTTGGCATCCACCAATAATTGAACCATTGAGCCTTGACTTCTCATTGACTCTTCCCTCAAAATTTCGGCAGCTCCTAGGGGTCCTTGAATGACCATTTTGCCCTTCATACAATCTTAAGGCAAGGGCAAAGGTCGAGGGGCAAAACGGTTATTTGGCATTTTTTATCCGAAACTTCATTTTTCTCATTTTGGATGACCATTGGCGAGGCGACGTCAAATTCCAATACAATTTTGAAATTTTTCATTTCCAATTACCAATTTCGAGCTTCCATTCCATGTCATTAGCCCCGATGGGTCGAAAATTCAGAATGTCACAATTATTCCCCCCTTAAAAAAATTTCGTCCTCGAAATTTGCAACCTTCTGTTCACTCGGTCTCTTGGGGCACTGACGCCTCATCGCATTCTCATTCTTCAAGATAATTCTTTTCATGACTTGACGTTCTCGCTTATCCTTTCCGAGAAAAGTCATCATTCCTCAAGACGTGTTTCCTTCAGTCCTCAATCTGTATTTGCTTCTCTCTATTTTCTTTCGATATTTATAACATATGTCATCAGTTTACTTTTGAGCATTCACATTGTCTCTTCCAATTGCCTAACACCATCATTACTAATTCCTTGCCAGAACGCACTCTTTAGTGCACATACCACTGGCGTATCATTCCCTTCAAACGTCTTTTCGCACCAACGAAGATTCAAGGGCTTTATCAACTTGCCCTTATTTATCTAAATCGGATTATAGCCCTTTTGATTCCTTAAACAATCTCATGATTACTTCTGTAGTAATCCGTTCTCGATTCCATTCGAAAATTCCCTTGGATCAAAGTAATCCATCACTTTCATTGTCATGTCTCTCTCTTATCGGCATGTCTAATGCTCGACCACATGATAGACTAATCAAACTCTCAGTCCATATCACCGACAGTATTAAGGGAAATCTTGACACATCCTTGTGCCAATGCAAGGGACACCATAATTCTCCCTTTGAATTTCCGATGAGGTCATCTCTTTAAATTCCCCTTTCAACCTTGGACTCATACTTTCGTCCATGGGACCTCAAGGGTTGTATTTATTCTCATAACCCCTTAAGTATCATGAACAATCATGCCAATACCTCAATTCCCTTCTGACCTTCAGGCTAGATGCTTCCAGTAGCCGTCGATTAGTCAATTGGCAAACTTCCAATTTAGAAGTTGAATATCTTATTTCTCGAGGGAAGATCTGTCCCTCTATCACCAATTACACAATCCTCAATTCTCAACCTCTTATAATTCACATAACTTGCAAGGTCTCTCTTTATACAAGCGACGCTTTCATACTCATAAGCAATTTCACTCATTCATGTTGCCTCTTGTTCAATTCCCCTTAGGAATCTCTTCGTACTACCTTACTCTCTCGTAGTAGACAAAGACTCAGAGTCTTCTTCCATCCCAACAAATCTTCCCAAACTTTGTCGCAAGGACATTTGCAAATCGACTCTAACCATGCTCTAAGCATTCCAATTCATGTGACCTACTACCACGACGTACATGCAATACCCATTTCAAATCGCCTTGTTACGCCTCAAATTTCCTTTCCACATCATCAAAATTCTATCGACTCTTTTGCTTCCAAACAGGAATGCCACCATTAGCGTAGTCGTCAACTTGACTCAAGCCCTCAAAGACTCTTCGCTCTTATTCACCCCTTCGGGTTACATCTCTTCCTGAGTCCATTTCATCAAGGGAACAACTCTAGTGGGGAATCTTCCTACTATCCGTCTGTAACAATCCACCAATCTGAGGAAATCTCAAATTTCAGCAACTCATATCGACTCTAGTCGATTCATCACTTATTCCATTTCTCAAGTGTTCCACAGGGACTTCATTTCCCATAAATTTCACGACTGAGGAATCTTACCTCATCAGGTCCACCGCTCGTGCTCTTCACATATAAGATACAACGAGTATCTCCTTAGAGTCCATATGATACTCTCAAAAGCTGTTCATGTTTCTCGTGACTCCTTAAATGAGTCCCATCATCGTCTCTCAAGACGATAACAATCAATCTACTTATTCCTTGGATGCTCAATTCGATTGTTATCCACTTCATTAATACCAAGTGTCGAATCATTCCACCTGTCTATGGTACCATTCACTTGAGAGCTCATATCTTGGCTATCTACTCTCAAGGGCCTCCACTTGGACCATACACAACATTTGTTTATTTTTGTCACTCTTCCCTCAAGAAGCATTAGTGCCTTAGCCTCTGGGTTTCACAACCAGCTAATGCGACCATGTCTCGATTTCATCCATTCAACTGAACGTCAACATTATTCTGGAATTCAACGTTGTCTACAGGACAGTTCTTTAGACTTCATTTCCAAGGATCATCCAAGTTCTGCATGTTCTTTCTCAGTCCAGACGTTTAATCTTAATACTAAGACGATTCGGATTTTCTCTTCCTTTCACACTGGGGTCTCTTACTCCATGAAAGAAACTATACACTTTGGTGGCATTCTTTTACTTCGAATCTACCTTGTCCTTCTCATTCCTTAGAGTGTCAATCTTGAAGTCTGCGCCAACGGCAGTACCTCCACTCCAGTATTCAAATTTCACCATGTCTGGCACTCTTCTTCTAGTGACTCAATCACTTCAAGTGAGAAAATTACAAGGAGTCGAGGTTCTTCCTCGGTCTCCACAATTTCCCGTATCAAATACTCAATTCGACTACCTCGAGTCACTTTGTAATTACACTCTAAGCGCTCTTCTCGCTTACTCAACCATTCATTAGAATAACGAACAACCAGGACTATCAAGTCCATTCACTTTCCTTTCCCTCAACGACCATCTCATGGTCCAATTGCCCTTTAAGAACGACACCCTACTCTTTAGGGCTAACAACACACAATTCCACTTCTAGTGGTCCCGATTCGACCTTAACCGGTCTCATAAAATCATCAATGTCAGACAACTGACATAACTCTTTTCTCAACTTTCCCCACGATAGAAGGAACAACATGCCAGTCTCTCATTACGAGACTCATGCCAAGGTAAAAGTCGTTTCTCGTAGGCACGTTCCATGTTCCATAATGAACATTTCTTTGCTCGTAATCTATGAGCAGGAGTTCTCTTATTCACATGTGTTTCAATCATTCTCTTCTTTTACTGAATCACATTAACATTCCTCAAAGTCATGAATAACTACTAGTCATAAAGCTTTCAAATTCCAATCCACTCGAAGACCTCACGTCTCATTCAAAGGGTCATTAACCACCCTTGGCACACTTAGACCACCTTAAGAACTCTGTCTCACACTGGTCGATCATCTTCAGATCCTTACAAGACTGTTAGGATTCAAAAAACTTTTGCTCTCAAGCAATGCCAGGAAGGTACTTCCATTAAACAACTAAACGAAGGCGATCTAGACAGATACCATGCCTTCTAGGAAAACTCTTCCTTTGGTGACACTTCACCAATCATCAACAGACACTTAGGGCTAACAACTGCAAGGGTCACTTTCTTTCTTTAGTGCACCCAAAACATCTAAGGTTTTCTCACAAAATCCTCAATTTAAAATAATGAAGTTTCAAATTTCATCCTTCCATTAAACTCAATCAATCTCATTCTTATACATAGCTTCACAAGCTTTTCAAGACTCGCGTGGCTCCCGTCCACGTTTCCACTTTGGAAATGAGTAGTCTTAGGGTTACCTTTCTCGTGACTTTCATCACTTAACTCATCAACATTAGCATCAGTCGTCTCAACGACTTGGGTACAAGGGCAGCTTCTTCTCGAGCTTGCGTACCCATCAAATTTCCTCATTTCCATTTAAAGTTCTCACGACCCCTTATTACACTTGGGTCTCGCACAATTAACAAAATCGAGCCATACTCTCTTCTAGAGCTCATAGAGTCGCTCATCTTTACTCAATTCTCATGATCCACCTCAGTTCTTGGATCTTCTCATATCTCGCATACTTGAGCCAAGTGCTCCTCTAGCGACCGTACTTTGGTCATTCAACCTTATTACGTTCTCATGCCACTTGAACCACTATGATTCATTCTAGGAATCTAAGACTTAAGTCATCTACTCAAGTCTAGCAGTCTCAGGCTGCTCACCTCATTGTCTTTCACCATCAACCACCCAGTGGTTCCCGAACAACTCTCAACTAGTTGTCCATCATTCAAGGATTCTAAATCATCCTTAAGCAGCAACCACATAACAAGCAAACCTCCACGAGGCAACTTCTCAATCAACAGCCAAATACTAGGCAAGCCTCAACTAGGCCAAAACTCAAGTAGGTCAACACCAAGCAAGTACTCAAAGTGTCATTTCAATTGTTCATGCCATAAATCCCGGGCATCCGCCACTCTAGCATAAACACAACATGTTATCTCAATCTCAACAGGCATTAGTTCAATGGATATAAATCCCGCATGCCGTCTAATATCTCTGTTAGACTTTGGCCAAAACAATCACGGGATGCCAATTACAAAACATGCCAACAATTCCAATCACAAATATCAATTTTCTTTTTCACACGGCATCCACTGCCAAATACAAGGCTCTCAGCCATGCCAACCACAGGCGCCATTATAAATGTCATGCTACCTTCGAAAATTCATTTTGAGAATCACTCCAATGCCATACATCTCTTAACCACAATTAGACTCAACCTGATACCTAGGCTTTCCCTTTCAATTTATGACTTGGATCATCCTTACCTCATCGCTATCTTAGAAGCCTGCCAAGAGCCGCTCCTTGTCCGGACCTCTCTGTCCCGGCAATCACTCTCCGCCCTCATCAGACCTGGTTGTTACAGGTTGTCCCAAGTCATACATCTACGGAGGAAGCCCCGTTCCACACGCCCCATAATGTGCTTCATTACGGTTTATAGGTATCACATCAACTCGTCCCATACCAAGTGACAGTTTATTAAGTCTGATAGTGATAAGCTCATGCATGCACCCGCATCAACTTTCATTTTAATGCCACAAACACATACACATCATGACTGTCCTCACTACTAGTCATACCACAATCACCTTCAGATCAATTCTTATCCATCGAAGATTTCTAATTCCATCAATGACGGTCACATCTCATGGATCAATTGCCTATATTCCAGCATATACCTCAAGTCCAGTCGCTATTCAAGTCAAATCTAAAAGCATTCGATCACAAGAAGCCTTTAATCCCAATATTCCTTGTATGCTTCCTTGTATACATCTCATCTCATATTATCCAAGGTTGTCAATAACAACCGATAACCAAAACCATCAAGATAGAACACAATTCAAGCCTGAATCCACTAATACCAATCGTCTCTTTATAACTCACATTCCTCAAGTTAGGTCATTGACAAACCACAATCACAATCATATACTTCAATTGACCTTTCATCCATAAGCAATTCTCTACTAACCTCAAATCCAGGCTTATGGCTCCTCAATCACTACTCACTTCCTTGTGAGCCGTATTCATAAAATCACTCAAGATCATCCATTAAAGCTAACACTAGGACCATTAGAGTGTACACAAGTTCAAGCATATAATCCTCAAGATTCAAAGATCATTGCTTAATCCTATAGGTCTCACCATCTAATTGTCCCCAAGTCAACACTCATTATCACTCCAAACCTCAATCAAAATGGATCGAGCTGACCTTGCTCTAATACCACATAAACGGGTATGTCACGCCCCGAACCCACTTGGTCCGCGAACATCCCACCAAGGCCTTACCATTCATTAGGTGTTGCCCAGGACCCATCGGCTGTCAAGCTTCTATATCCATTAAAACCATGGAAGCGAGAAACAATTTCGTTCAAAAAAACAACAAGATGGCTTGGGACAGGAACATGGTACACTTCCTATATGAATAAATGTACATCAGGAGATCAATTCCTAATCCACAAAACAATTACAATCCCTAGGGTCACATCTGATTTTATGATCATTCAATCTTTGATGAGCTTGGGGTTCTATCACCTGGGACCTGAAAAATGTGAGTCCCCAACGGGGTGAGATATAAAATCCCAGCAAGTGATACCCAACCTAAACCAAACCACCAGTCCCACTAGACCTCACAATAACACAAAATGCAGGGAATTCATCAAGCAATGACATATGGCAAATGATCATCATTTCTTTCAAGTACTTGATATAAAGAAGTAACCATCAAGCACACAACATCACTAGTGACCCAAGCTTCACGCATTAGCCTAAAATAAACATATTGTCTTCACTGTGACACTCATTTAATCATCGTCAGGGCCCACGGCCGCGATGTATCGCCAGGGTTCCAAGCCGCGATATAATTTCAAAGGGTTCATAGCCAAACCATCGCCAGGGCCAACGGCCGCGATGTAGCTTCTCAAGTCATTCAATCATCGCTAGGGCCCACAGCTACAATAAAGTTTCAATTCACTCAAGCATCGCCAGGGCCCACGGACGCGATGTAATTTCTTAGGGCCCACGGCCAATTCAATAGCATATTATCAATCACCATGCTTTTACCACACAACGACACTTCGCGATGTAATTTCATAGGGCACCATGGCCATTTACCTACATCAGGGCTCCAAGCCATGCAATCACTGGGCATCATAGCCAATTAATATCTCATAAGCACGTTTGTCATAAAAATCACACATCCCCAATCACCATGTCTTCATTAACAATCACGCTACGCAATTCAAACATCCAGTAGCGTCCTAGGGTTCGAGTAAGGGTTTAGGAACCACTTACCTCTTCAAGAAAGCTAGCAAATTAATCCAAACGACCCTCCTGGGTTAGCAATCTCACGGCGTGCCTTGGAAAAACCACATCGAAACTTGATTATTTCTCAATTCCATTGCGCCAATACCTCAATAACACCGACAACACCTTATTCTGAAGTCGTCATAGTGTTAATTCAAAGCCCCTAAGCATGCCAATTGTTTTTCTATCAAGGCAAGTCATCCAAAGTCTCAATTCATCAAAACTACCCAATTTGAGCCCTCCACAACCAGGTTCAATCTCACGAAAACTGTAATTTTTTTACTAAATTTTTGAGAAAAAAATTCTAGGATCTCAAACTTCAAGATCTTATGGTCATGTGGACAAAAACGGAGCTCAATTTGGATACCGGACGACTTAGAACGACTCAATTCAAAATTGGCGCGCATGGAGGGCAGAATGGATGGCGCCTAGCGTTTTCTCCTCTATCAGCCCTTAATCCATTTCTAATTCCCAATCCACTTCACATACTTCTCACTAACATCTTAATCAACATTTTAAGTAGCCTCTTGAGGCATTTTGAAGTCAAAATACCCACCAAGGAACCCCCATCAGATTCGGCCAAAACAGGGCAGCACCTCAAAAAATATCTTTTTGATCCAAACCACATATATCCATCCAAAACTCAACCCTATATTCCAATTTCTGGCAAAATAATATTTCTAAGACCCCAATATATGTGTTAAGGAGGCTCACCAAGAGTTTTGGAGCAAAAACACCTCTTTTGGTCTTCCGATTAGCCCGTTCCCTTTCGGCGCGCAAATGGTTAGAATCTGTCCAATTTTAATCACTTACAATCAGCCATGAAAACCTATTTTAACACTACCAAACTTGTGGCCATATCTCATCCAACTTGAGTTCTATATGTTATGAAGCTCTCACATAAAATTTGAAGACAAACGAAGCCTTTAAGAGGGTAAACGAAAGCCTTACCCCAGCTCGCGTGGATTACGTCCGGTTTTGGTCTCGGACTCACACCGATAAAAATACTTTTCTAAATGACAAAATTCCACTTGGAACTTGTCAAGGACACATTGATCTAGCTTCTGGTGGTCGGAAGCAGCAACGCGACTGCCGGAGGTGGCGGTCGAGCACACCGAACAGAGGGGACAGAATCTGTCTTCTAGAGCAGTTTTTGCTAGAGAGGAAAAGAAGAAAATTTTGAAGAGAATGGAGGTGGGGGAGAGAAGTGCACCACCAAGGAGAGTTAAGGGGAGTGTCCATCAAATTATTGGTGCCAATTTGTCAATATTGCATTTAATGCCAATTAATGCATGGCTTCTCCCATGAGTAACACTTTGCATCCACCAATAATTGAACCATTGAGCCTTGACTTCCCATTGACTCTTCCCTCAAAATTTCGACAGCTCCTTGGGGTCTTTGAATGACCATTTTGCCATTCATACAATCTTAAGGCAAGGGAAAAGGTCAAGGGGCAAAACGGTCATTTGGCATTTTTCGTCCGAAACTTCATTTTTCTCATTTTGGATGACCATTGGCGAGGCGACGTCAAATTCCAATCCAATTTTGAAATTTTTCATTTCCAATTGGCAATTTCGAGCTTCCAATCCATGTCATTAGCCCCGAGGGGTCGGAAATTCAAAATGTCACAATATCATACATAGAGAAGCCAGTCAGGATTGCGGATCGGAAAGAGCAAGTCTTAAGAAATAAGGCGATCCCGCTTATTAAAGTGATCTGGGAGCATCACGGAACAGAAGGTGCCACGTTGGAAAGCGAGGAAGTTATGAGACGTCCATACCCCCTTTTGTTTGGTTAATTGTGTTTGTTGTAAATTTCGAGGACGAAATTTCTATATGGGGGGAAGAATTGTAACATTTTGAATTTCCTGTCACTTTGAGACTATGGAATGAGAAGAATCTATCGATGTATTTCAGTTGTATCTCGCTCGGATCTGATCAATCTAGAGTAGACTAACCCAAGGGGACAAGCTGACGCACGGTAAGCTACGTGGACCTAGGAAACTCAAAATGGAAAGGACGCTTTGACCATAAGGATTGCTGAGAGACATTTAGAACCAATAAGGGCCGATCTGATGACAATTAAGGAATCCATTGCTAGCGTTATACGATTAGAACATGGGTGATGCCGTATAACCAATGTATAATTTGCGAAGTTTTCCTAAATCGAGCCTTGATGATCGAGACCGTCGGAACTAGCAATGAATCCTCGCAATTACATGACAACCAAAGTCGTCTTATCCTGAGTCGTCCTAAGTGTGACGAGAGTCACAAAGTCGATACGCGTAACGTCTGCAAAAGCCGCCCGTTAGTTCGAGATAAACTAAAGTTACAATCGACGGACGATTGATCACGAAATGGAAGTTCAAAATTGGCAATTGGAAATGAAGAAGTTCAAATTGGAAAAATGATTTGACGTCTTCTCCCCAATGGCTATTGAAAATGAGAAAAATGAAGTTTCAGACGAAAAATGCCAAATGACCATTTTACCCCTCAACCTCATACCTTTGCCTTAAGAAATTTGGAAGGACAAAATGGTCATTTCTCCCACACCATGAGGCTGCCGAAAATTTGTTTGAGGGAGGTCAATGAGGGTCAATGGCCATTGGATCAATAATTGGCACAAGGACAAGTGTCAAGCTAGGTTAACTTGGCATTTATTACCCACCTAGTCACATCTTGCCAATTTTAACCTCAATTATATGTGTGAAACATCCTATTTTACAGCCCTTCAGCCATGGGTAGCACTTCCCCCACCATTTTCCTTTTGATTTTTCTCCCTTTTCCTTCTTACCAAAAACTGCCCAGAAGAAAATTTTTTGTGTCCCAGTTTGGTCCACACGACCAGCCTTGCCCGTCGTCACCTCGCCACCTTCGACCACCTCAAGTTAGTTCAAGATGTCCTTAACAAGTTCCAGTTGGTTTTGTATCCATTGGAGGTCAGGTTAATTTATGGAAATTTTTGGAAGAAAAGTGGACAGATTCTGATCTAACTGAGAGAGAGCCATGGTTCTAGCTCTTAGAAATTTCAAATGACTCCGAAATTTTTGTGGGAACTCTATAACATCTATTACCTGAGTCCTCAGAGCAGAAATGGTAATTTTATTGGAGGTTTAAGATATTTTCATGGCTGATTTTGAGTGACTTTCATCGGGCAGAAAACTGACCGCCGCGCACCAAGGAGAAACCGAAGTGATTGGAGGTCTTCGGAGTGTTGTTTCTCTTCGAAACTTTCAGTGAGCCTCCCTAACACTTGTATTGAGGTTCTAGAAAGTTTATTTCATAAGAAATTGGGACCTAGGATCGAAATATGGACCGATTATACGGGATAGGCTCGAACCGGTTCTGTTTTGGATAATACTCTATTTATACCGAATCTGTTGGGGGCTGTTAGAAGGGTATTTTGACTTCAAACTGATGCAAGGGACTACCTATAATGTTGATTGAGGCGTTAGTGGAAGGCATGTGAAGTGGATTGGGGTTGGAGGTGAATTGAGGACTATAATGGGCGCGAAACCTTCGAGCTATATTCTGCCCTATATGTTGCTGTTTGAACCGAATAAATAAAGGGTTCATAGAGATGTCGCCGTGTATTTGATCGATTATTAAAGATATCCTGAGTAACCATTTGATTGACTATTGAAGGATTGGTATGATGGTAATGAGAATTGATCGGATTTTGATTTAAATTGATGAATTCGTAGGACGTCGTGAGAACTGTGGTTGGCAGTGCCCTTGTGGATTTGGGAAAGACTGGTTTGTGGGAAATTTTACTGGTTGCTTAAGGTAAATGGTTCCTAAACCTTTACTTGAACCCTAGGATGCTACTGGATAGTTGTCTGGTGTAGCGTGATTGTGCGATGAAAGCATGGTGATTGATAGTGTGCTATTAAATTGGCCCTGGGTATTGCTATTGAAATTGGCCGTGGGCCCTGTTATTGCTAGTGAATTGGCCGTGGGCCTTGAGAAATTACATTGCAGCCGTGGGCCTTGGCGATGATTTGGCTTGGAGCCCTATGAGATTATATCGCGGCTTGGAGCCTTGGCGATACATCGCAGCCGTGGGCCCTGGCGGTGATTAAATGGTTGTCACGTTGAAGACACTATGTTTGTTTTAGGCTAATGTGTGAAGCTTGGGTCACTAGTGATGATGTGCGCTTGATGGTTACTTCTTTATATCAAGTACTTGAAATTTCGGTCTAGTGGGACTAGTGGTTTAGTTTGGGTTGGATTTCACTTGCTGGGATGCAAATCTCACCCCGTAGTGGGACATATATTTTTCAGACCCAAAACCATAAAAATGCTACCAGTCAGGCAAGGCGATTCGAAGGATAGGACCACCACTTTTGATGAATTTCGTGAAAGGAAGGGAATTACTTACGTTAGAAAGTGCACGACAATCTGGGCAGACGAAGGGAAGGCGGATCTACAACCTCATCATTTTGAAGCATGGTTTCGTCGTGTGGGGGATAGCAGTCTGGAGGGTCCTCTACTACCGGAAGATGTTCCTGAGGAGATAGTACCAGCTTGGTGTCACCCCTCTCGTGCATCAATTGAAGTGGAGAACATAGCCTCTATGGGGGAAATCCATAAACTTTCCTGACGAGTTGAAGTTACCCCCGACTGAAGAGTATAAGACTTATATAGAGATTTCCGCTGACGAAGACGAAGACACTGAAGAGGGAATTGAAGAAGACACCGAGGACATTTCATAGGAGGTACCATCAGAGACTTTTTCTGAATATATCCCAGATGAAGATGAAGCTGAAGGAAGCGACAGTTCGAGTGGTTCTTCCAGATAGAGAGGTGCAGATGTTAGGTTAAGGGTAGGAGAATTTTGGTGTGGGGCGCAGACAGGGACTGTAGACTAGCCTGTTGATGAATGCCTGAGTACCTACCCAGTCTAGTATACGTTTTTTTTATGACCCTTCCCACCATCGACTTCTGAATTACTTATGTATGTATTTATAAGTGTGTGCTTTGCTACTTGTCCGAATTTCATATGTTGTTTATTGTCAAGGTGTTGTGTCCATCCGCATGTGCATTTCATTTCACTTTAGGCCGTGAAGTGTTCCTGTGATTTATTATATTGGTCTGGAGCGGATGTGACGTGCTCGCTGGGAGTGCAGGGCGTGACAAATACATCCGGGAGTATGAGCAACTCATGATGAGGTGCGATGTTCCAGAATCGCAAGAGCAAACCATTGCTCGTTTCTTTGGTGGCTTGAACAAAGATATTGTTGATTTGGTTGAACTTCAACCTTATTGGTCGTTTGAAGACGTGTGCAAACTAACCATGAAGGTTGAAAAGCAAGTGAAGAGCAAGAGGGTTTCTTCCAAGACCACGATAAAGGGGTGTTGACACTTGATTTTCGATTAGTTTTTTTTAGTTTATTTTTAGAAAATTTATAGAAAATCCATAAAAAAAAATTACAAAATAAACTTTGGTAGCCATGGCCAAGCCTAGGGAACCATTTTTGACCAAAAAATAATTTTTTCATATTTTCTCATGTTTTAGTATTTTTAAAAAATAGGAAAATACATGAAAATTCGAGAAAAATAGCATTCAAGGTCACAAAAATATGGAAAAATAGTCAATATTTTTTTTAAATCCCTTGTCCTTTTGACCTAATAAAAAATCAAAAATTCAAGTTCAATTGTATATGTTCCTTTGTTACACATGTGATGGAATTTGGTTAAAAAAATGTCAATCGAGTCTTTTAATTTGTAATTTTTGGCATTTTGAGAGTCTTGTCATCCAATCTGATTGTTCTTATTTGCAATTTGGTCCAATTGTTCGCATAAATGGTTTAATTGCATGAATTGGACAAAAGTACATAATTTATTGCAATTTAGCCCTTGAATTTGGACATAATTGAAATTACTTTTAATTCAAGGGCTACATTTACAAATTGAAGTCACTGCCCAATGTTTTTCATCATTCTAAGTCGATTGGCAGGGGTGGTCCGGTCCAATTTGATTGTTTAAGTCCTCAATTTCACAATTTTCTGAATTGCGATTAAATGAAAATTTGGGGCTTTTGTATAAATTGACACGAAGTTTTGGGCAAAACCCCATTTTTGGACAATATTCATGCCCTAAGTCCGATTTTAAGGCTCAATTGCAAAAATTCCCCACGAATTAGGGTTAATTTTGGGAAAAATTAAATCGGACCGGTCGAACCAGTCCGAACAGTGTCATCTTTTCCCCCCTCGCACGCCATTTTTTAGAGTTTTTGCAGGCCAAATTTCAATAAGGAAATTGAAGGCCAATCTGGGGATAATTGAAAGGATTATGGAGGGTGTTTTCTTCCTGACTTCAAGACGAGTCGATTGAGACCAATCCCGTCGCCAATGGTCACCGGAGCAGGGTGGAATCGACCGGTCAACGTCGCGGTGGATGTAAAAATCAACCTTAACGGAATGGCCAAATCGGACGTCCATTCGTACACGCCGGGGAAGCCTTTCAGTTTAACAGAGTTGCCCACCGTCTCCGGCGCTGTTTGGACCAAATGGCACACACGATCACATGCCATTCCAAGTCAGTTAGCCCCCCCTCCGTTCGCGGCAAAATTTGGAAGTGAGAATATAGCCTGCAAAGGCTTTCTAGAACGAGGGAATTGGTCCATTGGTTGGGGAAGAAGAACAAAATCGAAAGAGAGAAAAAGGGGAAAGAGCTCGCTCTCCAACCCCCGTCGTCGAGAGCTTGAGCTCGACCTGCAAGTGATCGGGGATGGTGATTCAGGCCGAATCGAGTCACAATTTCACTTCGAGAAGTTTCCATAAGCTCCGCAGAGTCGATCGCACCAACCCGCATCGCCTCTGATCTCGAAAAATGGTAAGTCAACTTTCGAGCTTGATCTTTGACCTTCAATGGCGGGTCTTCCTTTCAGTTTCAATCTTCACAATTGACGTGTGCGAAATATCTCTAAGACATCGGTAAGCACTTCTCTGCATTTTGATTGTATTGAAATCGAGTCGAACCTCGCGTTTGAACCCCGTCGCCATCACTGATTCAGTCGAAGCTTGTCTAGGCTTTCCTAGACCTTACCAGGTCAATCTAACCTGTAGGTAAGTGTTTTGAACTCGCATAGATGTGATTGTGTAAAGGAATTAGCTCGATGTGCTCTCTGTTGCTTGATTATAATAGCCATGGCCAGACTTATTAAAGCTTGAGTAACGTGGTTCTTGAGGATAATCATGCTTGATTCTAAGATATGTTGTGCGCAATGTTGAGACGAGTCGATTCGTGTTAATCTTGCTCGACGACGTCAAGGTTTCGCCGTTAGATCTCGCCGGAAGCTCTCGACCGTCCATTGCAGGGGAAAATTGCTCAAGGAAGAAGACGATGACGTAGCGGTCAACTGGTTAAAGTGCTGACGTGGCAGCCACGTCAGCCGAGTTAGAGTCTGGTAGCAGTCTGTTAGATGATCCAACGGTCTAGGTTGAGCCACGTGTGGGCCTGGTGACCGTCGGATCAGTGTTAAATTTTCTGAATAATAATAATAATAAGTCAGTTGATCGGACGGTCGAGGATTAGCCGAGTCGTCTGATCGTGACCGTAAATTTAGGTAATCAGATCTAACGGCTGAGGAATAGTCGACTTTTGAACTGGGTCGTAGGATCAGTCATCCAATCCTAAGGCTGTGGGATAGTCACGTGATTCAATAGGAACCATAGGATCAGTCATCCAATCCTAAGGCTTCGTGGATAGCCACGAAGCGGCGTCGTTTTTGGAGAATGGCTCGCGCGAATCCGGGTCTGGGCCGGGTTTTGGTCCGAATGGATCGGGTTGACTCGGTCCGAATCATTTTTTAATAAAAAAAATAATTTAAAAAAATAATGAAAAATCTTAAAAATTCTAAAAAATGTTAAAAAATCATAAAAAAAAATCTCAAAAAAATTAGAAAAAATTGTAGAAAATTCCTAGACACTCCAGAAATTTCCAAAAATCGAGGAATGACCACAGACAACTGGTCAATCCTATTTTTGGGATCTCTTTCCCATTCTTCTGAAAATTGACGATTATGCCCTTTAGGGGAAAACCGACTCCGATTTACATCTGAGATAGGTCGAAAATGCAAAGATAAGGATTAAGGTCAGTTAGGTGACTAATTCTTCTGCTTGGGTTTTTGAATCTAATATTTTTTTTTCCTGAAATAACGATTTTACCCCTCAAAGGGTAAATCGTCTTTCATATTCCAATGAGTTGTGAAAATTGCTCAAAAATAGGATTTGGGGTCTGGTGGTTGACCAATCCTTCTATTTGGGATTTTCACTTCTCGACATCTTCTGAAATGATGATTTTACCCTAAAAGGGTAAATCATTTATAAAATTCTAGAATATTCTGAAAATTGCCAAAAAAATAGGAAATGGATTGGTTCGATGATCAATCCTATTTCCAACCCTTCTTGACTCCAGATTTCATCTGAAATGACTATTTTTCCATTCTGAGGCAAATTGTCTCAAATTTCTTTACAATTACGAATTTGCCCCTCATGGGAAAATCATGTCTAAATCACTCCTGAACCTTGATTGATACTTCTCTAGGCTAATAGAGCCTTACTATAGATGTCATGATGTATTCATGTGATTTATCTACATGTCTTGGATCCTTGATTTACGCACTTATTTTGCTGATTGTGAGTGTTAGGATAGTCACTTATATTTGCATGAACTCCTAGATTTTGGGTTCATACCCCACTCATCTGCATGAAATCTTAGGGTTAGATAATTTAATCAACTTAGGTACCGAAAGGGCGTCAACTCTGACAGTTGGCGTAACTAAGTCCCCGATCCCATTTTTCTCTTTCTCGCAGAATCGAATAGAAGCTCCCAACTATTCAATAGGGTTTCCGATCGTACCCTCCACGAAAAGATTGGTGGCGACTCCTTGACATGTACACGTATCACATGTCACTAGACCACACTGAAGGTCGATTACGTATACATCCATTGCGATTTGGGTAATGGGCCTTGGGAGAGGCCCACGTCCAATCAGACAGGACGGCCCATTAGCCTTTGAGAGCAAGCAGCCTCGAGGGGGTCACGACAAGGGGACATCCTTTTTCAAGGGTGATTCTTTTGGGAAGGTTGAAAGTTCATCGACTAAAGACAAAGATAAAGCGAAGGTTGTTGAGCCCATCAAAGAGCTGAACAAGAAGCTTGATGGAGACAGTCGAAAGTGCTTTAAATGTCTGGGCTATGGGCATTTTCAAGAAAATTATCCTAACCGAAGAGTTATGACTCTTAAAGAAGCTGAGAAGATTGAGTTGGAGATTCAAGAGGAAGAGGATGAATCTAAACATAACCATTCTGAATCTAAGGAACGATAAGAAATCAAGGAGGAAGCCGACAATGGTGATTGTCTAGTTATCCGAAGAGCCTTACACTCCAACGTTACCTCAAAAGATGATGAGCAAAGAGAAAACATCTTTCACACCCATTGCACCATTAACGGGAAGGTGTGTTCCATGATTTTGATGGATGAAGCTGCACCAATGTTGCCTCGACAACTTTGGTCGACAAACTGAAGTTTCCAACTACCAAACATCATCAACCGTACAAACTCCAGTGGCTTAGCAAAGGAAGTGGTCTTAAGGTAACTAAACGAGCTTTAATTTCGTTTTTGATCGGTAAAAGTTATCAAGATCAGATCTTGTGTGATGTTATTCCCATGAATGCATGCCACTTATTATTGGGAAAACCCTAGCTGTGTGATAGAAAGGTTGTGCATGATGGGCATAAAAATATATATTCATTTCACAAGGATCAGAAACGCATTACTCTTGTTCCCTTGAGTCCACTCTTTATACCAAAAAATCAACCTGGGGAGGGAAACACTAGAAAGGAGAGCCTATTCTTGAATGAAACTCGGGTTGAGAGAGCCATTAGAAAATAAAAGAATGTGTATGCTTTGCTCGTGGTTGAGAAAAAGAATGAGATTGTAAAACCCATGCACCCGAAAATGCGTCCTTTGTTAAAATAATTTGTAGATGTATTTTCGAAGGAAGTACCGGCTGGATTACCTCCATTGAGGGGAATTGAGCATCATATTGATTTGATGCCCGGAGCTTCTCTACCGAACAAAGCAGCTTACCGATGTAATCTGGAAGAAACAAAGGAGTTACAACGGCAAGTTAATGAGCTTATCGAGAAGAGGTATGTTCGAGAAAGTATGAGCCCATGTTCTGTTCCGGCTCTACTCATACCAAAGAAAGATGGCTCATTCAGAATGTGCGTGGATAGCCGAGCCATCAACAACATCACCATTAAGTATAGGTACCCTATACCTAAACTTAATGATATGCTTGATGAATTATATGATTCAACTATGTTTTCCAAGATAAATTTATGAAGTGGCTATCACCAGATTCGAATGCGAGAAGGTGATGAATGGAAGACATCTTTTAAGATGAAAGGAGGACTCTATGAGTGGCTGGTTATGCCATTTGGACTATCTAATGCTCCGAGTACATTCATGAGGCTTATGAATGAGGTCATTCGTCCTTTTATAGGTCACTTTGTTGTTGTATACTTTGATGATATTCTTAAGTACAGCAAAGGTGAAAAAGAGCATGTTTCTCACTTGAAACAAGTGTTCGATGTTCTGAGACTGCATAAACTCTATGCGAAGATAGAGAAGTGCGAATTCTTCTCTTCCAGCGTTATATTCCTTGGTTATGTCCGTTGATCATTCTAAGGTGGAAGTAATAAGATTGTGGCCAACACCAAAATCTATCACTAATGTAAGAAGTTTTCATGGTCTTGCATCTTTCTATCGCAGATTTGTGAAGAACTTCAGCACTCTTGTGACTCTCAAGACTGAATATATGAAGAAAGGTCTTTTTGAATGGACAAAAGCTTCTCAAAATGCTTTTGAATCAGTAAAGTAGAAACTTTGTGAGTCTCATATCCTTGCACTTCATGATTTTGACAAAGTATTTGAAGTTGAATGTGATGCAAGTGGAGTCGGCATTGGGGCTGTTCTTGTCCAAGAGCAAAAGCCGTTGGCGTATTTTAGTGAGAAGCTGACCTACTCCAAGAAGAACTACTCGACATATGATAAAGAGTTCTACGCCATTGTGAGAGCTCTAGATCATTGGTCTCATTACTTAAGGCTAAAGCAGTTTGTACTCCATTTTGATCATGAGGCCCTCAAGTTTCTTAGCAGCCAACACAAGCCGAACTCGAGACATGCTAAATGGGGCACTTATTCTGTCCAAGATGGTTTTCTTTTCAAAGAAAATCGGTTATGTGTTCTAATGAGCTCGTTTAGAGAATTTCTAGTTCGTGAAGCACATGGAGGAGGATTAGCAAGTCATTTTGGCATCAACAAAACTCTTGAGGTTCTTCAAGAGCATTTCTATTGGCCAAAGATGAATGGAGATGTACATGCCATTATTTCAAGATGTGCAACTTGCCAAAGAGCCTAGAGTCATTTTCATGAAGGTTTATATACTTCACTTCTAGTTCCATTGCAGCCATAGGAAGATGTGAACATGGATTTTATTGTGGCTCTTCCGAGAACCCAGAGGGGAAAAGACGCCATTATGGTGGTTGTTGATCTGTTTTCTAAAATGGCACATTTTGTTCCTTGTCATAAGACGGATGACGCCTCTTATATTGTTGATCTATATTTTAAGGAGATTGTTCGCCTCCATGGAGTACCAAAGACCATTGTGTCCAATCGTGACTCGAAATTCTTGAGTTACTTCTGGAAGACCTTATGAAGATTGCTTGATACGAGACTTATATTCAGCACAACTTGTCATCCTCAAACTGATGGCCAAACTGAGGTGGCGAATCGTACTCTTACCTATGTAGCACAGACACGCCGGCAGACACAATCTTTGCGTGTCGGACATGGCGGCGTGTCCGACACGGCCGGACACGGCAAGACACGGCCAGACACGACCGACCGCGTGTCAGAATGGGGAAAATGAAAAACAACCATGTCCGAGGGAAAATGGGATGTTTCGCGGCTTTAGGGCTGTCGGAGAGGCGGCGCGAGGTTCATAGGCTGACGGAGGAGGAGGACGGGGTGGATAGTGATGGTCAGAGGGCGTTGGGCGTTGGGCTACTGCAAACTGAAGCTGGGCAGGGGTTGCAGCGAAACAGAGTAGGGAGGGGGAAGCGGGGGCTAGTTCGGGCTCGGTGGTGGCGCGTGGCGGTCGTGCGGGGACGGCGTAGTAGGGAAGTGACGGTGACGGTGACTGCGTGAGGTGGTGGTCGCCGGTTGGTGGTGGTGTTGCGCAAAAATAAGGGAAGAGAAGGATGTTCGGGTGGAAGCCTGGAAGGTGTGAGAGAGGAGGGGGGAGGGGGGCGGAGTCCACGCAGAATAGAGAAATGGAGAGAGATGAGAGAGGAGAGAGAGATGCTGACAGGGGAGTGGTTGAGTCAAGAAGACCAGAAGTGATAGGGCGGGCCTAGGGTGGATTTTAACTTGTGGGCAACTTACCATTCAAATTTCGTCTTTTATGTATGAATGAGGGGCAAATAAGACTTTTGGTAATTTAGGACTGATTTGAGTATTTGGCGTATTGAACGGACGCGCCGACTAAGATTTTCATAACCTAATCTAATATGACCGATGTCTCAAGAATTGTCCAATAATCATCACTTAATTCCTTATGATTCAATATATATATGCCGTGTCCCGCCGTGTCGGAATGTGTCGTGTCTTGTCGGCGTGTCGTGTCGTATCGTGTCCTAGTGTCCGTGTTGTATCGGTGCTACATAGACTCTTACTACTCTCCTTTGAGGAATGGTAAGTAAATCCTTGAAAGATTGGGATTTGAAGCTTGCTCATGTTGAGTTTGCTTATAATCGATCACCAAGCGATACTATTGGTCAATCACCTTGGACTGAATCCTCTCATGCCGATTGATTTGATTCCAATTCCGTCCAACTCTCGAGTCAACTTCGATTGAAAAGAAAGACCTCAAATGATGAAGAAGCTTCATGAGTAGATTCGTTCCAAGATTGAGAAGGCCAACGAGTCTTACAAGAAGAAGGCTAATCGGCATAGAAATGAGACTTATTTCCAACTAGGTGATTTGGTGTGGATTCATCTAAGGAAGGAAAGATTTCCCTCCAAGATAAAGAATAAGCGGATGCCGAGAGCTGATGGCCCATTTAAAATTCTGGAAAGGATTAGCGACAATACGTATAAAATAGAACTCCCTAGAAAATTTAGAGTTTCGGCTACTTTTAATGTGGGAGATCTCTCTCCATACTTGGAGGATGAAGACCTTTCAGATTTGAGGTCAAATCTCAAACAACCTACGGAGTATGATGCGGGAGCATTCGACGACGTCACCAATGATATACCCGACGTTAATGTGCAATCCTTGGTTCCACCCATAAGTCCTACACAGTCATTATTTAATCAGGGCAAGGCTGTATTTGGTTACAACTTGCTTCAATGGATAGCATCGACTTGAAGTCTAAGGATGTGCTCATATGATGAGGATCACAGACGTTGACGAGAGTTCAGATGATGTGGTACAAGCTCAGAAGATAACGCGCTCAGAAGATAACTCGTTTAGAAGATGGCACAATCTTAATGCAACTTTCCTAATTAGTTGCTTACTTGAAGGCCAATCAAATATATATCCATGGAATGTTATCTAGAGATATTTACTTTGATTCGGAAGATCTTTTAGGAATAATATTTGATATGCTAGGCTGGTGGACGAGATTATCTTGTTTCCTTTTCCATATTTGAATTTGAGATTAATTGTTTCCTTTTCTTTACGTTATCTTCGTCCCTCTATTTAAAGGAGGAGTATTCTCTATTGTAAGAAACGTTGATTATTGATGAATGAGAATTCCTCTTAAGTGTTGAGTTTTAAACACTTCGACATATTTATCCGTGGAGAGTTGATACTCCTCGGTGGTGAGCCAAAAGCCTTTTATCCTTGGTTGGTGGTGTAGCCTTTAGACCTTGGTGGTGAGCTTTCTATCAATTCCGATCTTCTTCCTCGACTAGTGATATCTTTAGGCCTTGGTAGCGATCGTTCTATCCTTTGTTTTGTATTGTTAGCTGGCGATATCTTTACGCCTATGATATAACTCGAATTCATTCATTATTTCCCTTACCATCCACTCATGTTATCCCGTTATTCGGCAACAACATCCCTCAATTCACCTCTTTTGAATCTGTTTGCAACACTCTGTGCTTCGAAACACCCGTCCTACGAAAATCACTCGCCCACGCACGCATCAGTTATCGTGCAATTGTCGAGTTAACAAGAATCGAGAAGACGCAAAGCCTACTTGGTGGATAACGATTCTGATGAGCATGCAGAGGATTTGCTCGCAGAAGATTTGGAAGATGTCGAAGAAGTTGCGACTGGCGAACAAATAGTGCATGTTAATTCTAGCCAATTTCTCATGGTGAGAAAAATCTTCCTCACTCCTCATGATGATATTGGAGATAGGTGGCTACTTACCAATATATTTCATTTTGCTTGCACAATCAAGGGAAATATATATCAAATAATTATTAACTCTGATTGTTGTGAGAATATAATTTCTAAAGTAGCGGCAAACAAGCTGAAGTTCGAATTGAAGGCACACCCTACGCCTTACAAAATCTCGTGTTTGTCGAAAGACACCGAGGTAACCGTTTCCAAATGATGCCTTGTTAATCTGTCAATTGGTTCTATTTATGGTGCAATGTTCTACTGATGGATGCTTCGCGTATTGCCGAATTATTTTTCACAGAAGTCTATAAGTTGCATGGCATTCCGAAGACTATTACTTCTGATCGTGACACTAAGTTTCTTAGTCATTTTTTGCGACAACTGTGGAAGAATGTCGGTACTAAACTGCAATATAGTAATGTGTTTCATCCCCAAACGGATGGGCAAACTGAAGTCTTCAATCGAACATTGGGAAATTTAATGAGGACGTTGATCAATGAAAATCCTCACTCTTGGGAGACGCGATTGTCACTTGGTAAATTTGCTTATAATTGTTCTGCGAACCGTACCACTGGATATAGTCCTTTTGTGATCATGCGTGGACGACTACCGGACACTACTCTTGATCTTGCACCAATTCCTTTTGCTACAAAGTCGAGTAGAAAGGTCGACGCTATTGTTTCTCATATAAGAACAATTCATGAAGATGTGTGCCACATGATAGAGAGCAAGATCGAGCCCCATAAAAAGGACATCAATAAGCAACGGCATGAGGTTATCTTCGAACCATGAGATTTTGTTTGGGCTTATCTACCACCGGAGCGTCATCCTGTTGGAAGCTACAACAAGCTTAGTGATCAAAAGCTTAGTCCCCTTGAAGTTTTTAAGTGCATCAATCCTAACACATATCGATTGAAGCTTCCTTCTCGCATGCGAACACATGACATATTCAATGTTCAGCATTTAGTGCCTTACGTAGGTGATGCATCTGATGATGACATGAATTCGGGGATGAATTATTTTAAAGAAGGGGAGGATGATGCAGCCCGCATCGATGATGTCATCCGCATCGAAGACGCGCTTACTCGACCAAGGAGATCAGCTAACATTCAAGCTCGACACGGTGCTCGACAAGTCTTGTCGATATTGAAAGGACTCAAATCGAAGGCCAAGAATCTCATCCTCGAGTCCACACCGAAATAAAGTATGTTATTCCCTATGCATTGGAAGCCTAAAAAACACCTTGGGATAGTCAAGAAGACATTGGGAATTATCTCGCTCTTAATGGCTTCTAGTTTCTAAGGAATTTAATGCTTTATATTTTTTATGTTCTTTAATGTTTCTAGTTTCTAGACTAGACTTTAGTCTTTTCACTTGCCTCTCTTTTGGCTATAAAAAGCCATCTACGATATGTATTCAAGAGACAATTTTGATGAATGAAAATTTGCCTTGTACAATTATCTCGAACCTTGAAGAGTTCAATCCTTGAAAAGCTAGAAGAGTTTTCACTCCGTCCTTGAATAGTCAAGGTTTTCGAAATCTGCATCCTTGAAGAGTTGCAGTCGTTGATCTAGAAGAATCGACGTTCTATCAACTTCCCTAGAGGCCTAGAAGAGTAACCATCAAAGTTTCTACCCTTCATTTGTTCTATTCCCAATTTTATCCAGCATCATCCATCCATTTTCACTTCTATTTCACCCATTTTCCATCGAAGTTACTCTCCCGATCCTTTTGTTCGAGTAGCCTACCCCTAGACTGCACCACAATGCTTCTATAAACTAGTTTAATACAATGTTGTTGATTAAGCATAGCCATGAGTGGTCTCCTTCATTTCATGCGATGTGTGCCCAAATTACATCAGCGGTCTGTTTTTGGTGTAGGCTGCGAAAAATGTCGATTTTATCTTCACGAATTATGCATCAAATTTCATTATCAGATCTAACACATACATCACGCTAACTATTGTTGGAGTTGGCGAATACTTCGAGGACCATTGTTTCTCACACCGGGTACACCCACGTGAGCTTAGGGAAACCAAAGTATTATCTGACGACATGTGACCCATGCCCGCGGGATACGGGGTTCGGGGGCAGCGCCCCCGACACGGGTGTCCTGCTTCCCGGTCAGCGGGCGGGGCTTCCGCTGGCCGGGCATATATATTTTGCTTGTTTATGCTGATCATTGTAACGAGTTGAAAGGCTGTAAACCGAATATCATAGTGAAAGTTCTTGTAGGACGTAGCCTTATTCTAGAGTGAACTTGGGTAATCTCGTGCGTCATTCAATTTTTCTTGATTTCTGTGTGATCGTTCTGATTCGGTGTGTGATAAATCCCATCAATTGGTATCAGAGCCTTGTGTTCGAGGAATTAGGGTTTATCTGAGATGTCAGGAGGGTCACGGATTGAGATCGAAAAATTCGATGGGACGCGGTTCGATCTGTGGAAGATGAAGATGGAGAATCTACTTTGTGATCGAGATCTTTGGTCGGCAATCGTAACGGAAAGGCCTGATGCTGCGATGCCTAGTATGGTGATAAAGGAACCGGGGAAGAATGACGATTCATCCTCCAAAAAAGCGAATCCAAAGGAGATTGAAGACTGGGATCGGATTGATCGGAAAGCAAAGGGTTTGATCTGGTTTTGTCTCACAGACTCGATTCTGACAAACGTGATGAGCGAACCTACAGCCAGGGATTTATGGCAGAAACTGGAGTCGCTTTATCAAAGTAAGTTGTTGGTTAATAAGCTGTTTTTGAGGAAAAGGCTGTATAATCTTCGAATGCACGAGGCCGACTCGTTTTCTGCACATTTATATAACTTTAACACGTTGATTAGTCAACTCGTATCAATCGGTGTTAAGTTTCAAGATGATGACAAGGCGATAACACTACTTTGTTCACTGCCGGATTCATGGGATAACCTGATTGTGGTGATCGGTGGTGGGGATAAGGAATTATCGTATGAGAGTGTGTGTTCGGCCTTGTTATCAGAGGAGACATGAAGAAAGGGGTCAGGAAATTCTGGTAAAGAGGCGTTAACTGCTAGGGGTAGGCCAGCAGAGAAGACTCTAAATCGGAGAGGGTTCAGGTCCAAATCTCGTGGGCGATCGAAGAGTAGGGAGAGGAGGGTACAGTGCTGGAGATGTAAAGAGTGGGGCCATGTGAAGCGGGACTGTAAAAACAAACCAGTTTTTAAGAAAGAAGCTGAATCATCCTCGGGAAAGAAGGAGGTCGATGCAGGAGATATGTATTTGGTTGCTGCTTGTATGGCGCAGTCAAACAATGATATTTGGTTGATCGACACGGGTGCTTCATACCACATGACGCCTCATAGACACTAGTTTTGTGAATATGAGAAATATAATGGTGGAGATGTCATGCTCGGAGATGATACTACAGTTCAGATTGTCGGGCGTGGCAAGGTGAAGCTGAGGATGATTAATGGCACGGTGAAAACTCTTCCAGACCTGATGCACATACCCTTGATGAGCAGGAACCTATTATTAGTCGGTACGATGGCTAATTCAGGGGTTACTTTCAGTTGTGATAAGAATTCGTGCAAGATGACTCGAGGTTCCATTGTGATTGCATGAGGAGTTCGTTATGGGACATTGTATAAGCTGCTCGGGGAAACAGTGACTGTTGGTAGTGGTTTCGTCTCTGAAAAGACCAAGGAAGATGGATATGATACGTCCATGTTGTGGCATCAGAGGCTAGGGCATATCGGTGAAAAGGGACTGTCTACCTTAGCTTCGAGTGAAATGGTAGAAGGAGTACCAGATTGCTCTATCGGCTTCGAGTTCTGTGAACACTGTCTTCATGGAAAACAGAACCGAGTTAGCTTCCAACACACCGGTACAAGAGCAACAGAGATTCTTGAGTTGATTCACAGCGATGTCTTCGGGCCTACTCTGACTCCATCTATTGGAGGATCCAGGTACTATGTATCGTTCATAGATGATTTTTCGAGATATAGTTGGATTTATTTTATTAAAAGTAAATCAGATATATTCGAAAAATTTCAAGAATTTAAGGTTTTGGTTGAAAACCAATTGGGCAGGAAAATCAAGATACTTCGTACAGATAACGGAGGTGAATTCTGTTCGGACAAGTTCGAGCAGTTCTGTGTGGACAATGGTATTGCAAGGCAGAAGACGACCCCATATACGCCTCAACAGAATGGTGTGGCTGAAAGATTAAACCGATCACTCATAGAAAGGGCAAGATGCATGCTGAGTTGGGTAGGTTTGGGGCACCAATTTTGGGCAGAATCTGTAGCCACGGCCAATTATTTGAAGAATCGATCGCCGACCTCATCAGTGAAGGATCGTACACCATATGAGGCAGCGTTTGGGAAGAAGCCGAATCTGTCACATGTTCGGGTGTTTGGGTGTGACGCATATGTTCATATACCCAAGGAGAAACGGGGCAAGCTTGACAATAAGTCTGAAAAGAACATATTTGTCGGGTACAAGGAAGGGGTCAAGGGCTATAAGCTGTGGAATCCAGAATCAAAGACCATTGTATACAGCAGAGATGTTGTCTTTCGTGAATCACAATCTCAGATTGGCACACAAAAAGGTGATGAGCCCGAGAAAGTGGTAGTGCTTGAAGAAAGTCCTAAAGCTGAAATAGTGGAGATGGTTCCACAAGGTACGCCAGTAGAGTCTGATTCAGAATCAGAGCAAGGGGACTTGGTTAATGAAATCGAGGATGCAGATTCGGATGAAGACTCAGATACAGATAGCATGCCGGCTCTTAGGAGATCGACGCGGGAAAGAAAGGTACTACTTCGATACTCACTTAGTGCATTGAGTACGTTTCATTCTTTGAGCATTACCAGAGATGATCCTAGTTCTGTAAAAGAGGCGAGATCCATGGATGATGCGAATCAGTGGGAGCTCGCAATGATAGATGAGATGCAGTCGCTTGATCATAATGAGACATGGAGCTTGTGTAAGTTGCCTAAGGATAGAAAGGAAATTGGGTGCAAATGGGTGTTCAAGTAAAAACTGAAATCGGATGGGACTATAGAGAAGTGCAAGGCTAGGCTTGTAGCCAAGGGGTGTTCTCAGATCGAGGGAGTTGACTATGACAAGATCTTCTCTCCCGTGGCGAAATTGACCTCGATACGGTTTGTTCTGTCTGTAGCAGCTGCATACGATCTTGAGGTAGAACAGATGGATGTAAAGACAGCTTTCCTTCATGGGGACTTGGAGGAGGAGATATATATGAGGCAACCAGAAGGCTTTGAAGTAAAGGGAAAGGAGAATCTGGTGTGCAAATTGAAAAAGTCCTTATATGGGCTGAAGTAGTCACCGAGGATGTGGTATCAGAAGTTTGACACGTACATGCTCCAGCTTGATTTTGTGCGTTCAAATTCTGACCATTGTGTTTATGTGAAGAGGACGGGCGATCAGTTTGTCATTCTCACGCTATATGTGGATGATATGCTGTTGATCGGGAATAGCGTGAAGATGGTGAGATCTGTGAAGAGTTTATTGGCCAAGAAGCTCAAAATAAAAGACTTGGGGCCTGCAAATTTTATTTTGGGCATGCAGATTAGGAGGGACCGTGAGAAACGGAAGCCGTGGCTAGGGCAGGAGAAATACATCGAAGAAATATTGAAGAAATTAAATATGATAGACTGCAAGCCTGTTGGTACCCCTATACCATTAGGGACCAAGCTATCTGCGGAACAATGTCCTAAAACGGGTGAAGAAGCTGAAGAGATGGCCCGAGTTCCATACGCGAGTGCAGTGGGTAGCTTGATGTATGCTATGGTGTGCACGCGTCCGGACATAGCCTAAGCAGTGGGAGTCTTGAGCCGATACATGTCTAACCCAGGTAGAGAACATTGGAATGCGATCAAAAGAGTTTTCAGGTATCTTCGTGGAACTTCGAATTTTTCTTTATGTTTTGAAGGTACATGGAATGGAAACATGCTTGATATTGTAGGCCATGTAGATGCTGATTGGGGTGGAGATATTAATAGCAGATGGTCCACTAGCGGGTATGTTTTCACATTGTTTGGGGCTGCATTGAGTTGGATGAGTTGAAGGCAAAGCGTGGTAGCGCTCTCTTCTACGGAGGCTGAGTATATGGCTCTTACTCATGCTGGAAAAGAGGCCGTATGGTTACGGCGGTTGTGCTTGGAGCTTGGTTTTGAGCAAGGTGCCGTAGAGGTGAGATGTGATAATCAAGGGGCTATTTATTTAGCTAAGAATCCAGTATTTCACTCACGCACAAAGCACATTGATATACAATATCATTTCATCCGAGAAAAAGTGGAGAAGAAAGAGGTTCGGCTTGTAAAGGTCGATGCGGTGAAAAATAATTCAGACTTCCTTACTAAAGCCGTCACAGGTGTGAAGTTTGAATGGTGCTCTACTACGATTGGATTGAAGAAGAATGATATCGGAAAGGCTCTCATTTCCACCAAGTGGGAGAATGTTGGAGTTGGCGAATACTTCGGGGACCCTTGTTTCTCACACCAGGTACGCCCACGTGAGATTAGGGAAACCAAAGTGTTATCTGACGACATGTGACCCATGCGCGCGGGATGCGGAGGAGCGGGCGAGGCTTCCGCTGCCCGGCCAGAGGACGGCTGCCCCGCTCGCTGGTGAGCGGGCGGGGGTTCGGGGACAGTGCCCCCAAAACCTCAACGGGTTTGGACTTTTATTTAAGTTAACCTGTATGTTGTGGGCTTAATAGAGGTTTCGTTAGGTTTAGGTTTTGGGCCCGTTTTAGGGCATATATATTTTGCTCGTTTATGCTGATCATTGTAACGAGTTGAGAGGCTGTAAACCGAATATCATAGTGAAAGCTCTTGCAGGACGTAGCCCTATTCTAGGGTGAACCTGGGTAATCTCGTGCGTCATTCAATTTTTCTTGATTTCTGTGTGATCGTTCTGATTTGGTGTGCGATAAACCCCATCAACCACCTCCTCGACCTCTGAGTAGGCAAACAAGCTCACCATGGGCATACGCCGGTCCTTTTCCGATGCAATTCGTGTGACTTTGAATTGACATACTCGAGAATCTCGTCTTAGTAAACCCTGAGAAAGCTCCATATAAATTTCTTCATCTAGATCCCCACGCAGAAAGGTATTGTGAATATCCATTTGATGGAGTTGCTAATTGCGAACAGTGGCAGTAGATAAAAAAGGGCGAACAGTTACCTCTTTGGCGACTGGGGAAAAAGTCTCATGATAATCAAAACAATCTCGTTTTGTGAATCCCTTAGCAATCAAATGAGCCTTGTATCGTTCAAAGAGCCATCTGCCCTGAATTTAAACTTGAATACCCATTTGCAGCCAATCTACTTTCATTTGGGGGGAGGGGTAATGGAAAAATATTCCACGTGTGATTCTCCATGAGGACATTTAGTTTGGCCTTCATTGCATTTTGCCATCGTGGATCATATGTTGCTTCATTATAAGAAGACGATTCCTGTTCCTCGGAAATGCGACTATATGTTCCAATGGAAGTCAACTAAATGAGACATATGAGGATACATGATATTGTGTACCTGAAGAACCCAATGTATGACATATGTAGTCTTTTGTTCATGTGGAGGGAAGGGCGAACATGGCATCTAAAATATCGAGGTTGCTCAGTTGGTGTCTTTTCAAGGACTGGTGGAGAGGTCTCATGGGTAAACTGTTGTGGATAGAGGTCATCGGTTCCCGGTTCGGTCTGGTCCCCTCAAGAATCGGGAACCGGATAGATGGTCCCGGTTTCCATTTTTCGAAATCGAGGACCGAAAACCAGACCGGACCGTCATGGGCGGCTCTAGGGAACCAATAAGATTGCTGAATAGAGCTGGACTCTTGGTCTTCATATATAACCATCTGTTGTTCTGATTGTGCGGTTGTCTCCGAGCATAAGAAGAAGAGCTTACATGGACCTCGATGCTCGAAAAAGCTTCCTCCATTAAGAAGATGCTGCTTAACCGGAAGCAAATCAATGAAGACCCAGGTTAACACAAACAAAAGCCACCCCAAAGCTTCATGTCTGATGCCTTACTCCAGCGGCACAATTGATTAGTAGCCACGCCACCTTCTTTCTTGGCAAGCATGCGTTTCCACACTTGACCTTCAGCTGCCCTGGTGCGTACATAGACCATGACCAGAGGAAGGCAAAGCAAAACTTTAACTCAGTTCTTGTGATGATCTTCTTTAGAAGAATGGAAAAACCGTATTGTTAAGAGACAACGGGGGAGATCATTGAAATGATGAGTTGATGTCTACCCACAAATGACAATTTCCTCTACCATAGTGTCTTTGCCATGTTCCAAAATGGGCTTTCACTACTCATTTCAGCCTTCAGCTAGAGCCAAACAATCTCATTTCATCAGTTTTGAAATCCTTCTCCTTATAGGGCATCAAGTCACAGCCAAAAGCGTAATGCCCTATCTTACCGTAAGATAGTCATATAGTTTAATTGGTCCGGTCCGAGCGATCTGATCCAATTTTATGCACTTGGAACCGGGAACAGGATCGCCCGAATACCGGTTTCAATTTTAAGAACCACGAACCGGACCATCACCCTCTAGAACCGAAAATCGAACAGTCGATCCTGGTCCGATCTGGGCGATCCCGGTCCAGGTGGTCCGATTTGTTCACCCCTAGTTGTGGAGTAGGTGAATAAATTTCCTCAAGTGGTAACACTGATGATTCAACTTCTTGATGCAAAGAATCCCTTATTACTGGCGCAACGAGGATATATTGAGAAGCCAAGATAGATCTTCTAATAGGAATTGATGATGATCCAATGATAGGCTAGATGATTGAGATAAAGATGCCATCTCTCGAAATGAAGATATATCTTCGGAAAAAAACCACATCTCTGCTTATAAAAAAAAAATTCTCTATAGAAATTTCCATAACACGATATCTTTTTTTGTAGATGAAGATATCTCATGAAAATACATTGAGCGGAGCGAGGATTCATTTTATATTGAGGGCCAACAGTCATCGCATAAAACAAACAGCCAAATACTCTAAAATGATCAATCCCTGGTTGTTTTCCGTAAAGCATCTCAAAAGGAGTTCGCCCATCAAGAATTCATGTTGGCATGCAATTAATTAAATAGTCTGCAGTGACCTCACAATATCCCCAACAAGTCTCGGGAATTGAAGCTTGGTATTTAAGTGCTTGAGCCACTTCTAAGAGATGTTTACATTTGCGCTCCACAATCCCATTTTGTTGGGGAGTATAAATGCAAGAGCTTTCATGGAGTATCCCGTGACAGGATAGAAAAGATTGCATTCATTAGTGAAGAATTCGCGCCCTTTGTCTGTACGAATTCGCTAGACAATCTTGTCGAATTGATTTTTAATCAAAGAAAGAAAATTTGATATATAAGAAAATATTTTTCTCTTGGATTGCATAAGGAAAACCCAAGTGACGCAAGTATAATCATCGACAATCATGAGGAAAAAATGGGACCTGTCACCATGTGGGATATGGTAAGGACCCCAAATATCCATATGGATTAAAGAAAAAGCACTTGTAGCTTCAGATGCACTAATTGGAAAAGATGCATCAAATTGTTTTGCCAAGGGGCATATTAGACATTAAGGATGACGAAAACACACATTATGGCCCAAAAGTTGATGAGAAAATAGAGTTTTGTTACTGGTGATTGCATTACAATAAATGCTTTTATTCCATAAATCAAAACCACCAATCCATCAATAAGAACCTTGTGCAACCTGACCTAAGCCCATCAGTTTGCCAATCAAACGGTCCTAAAAATAATAATTTTCGAAATTGAATACAGTATGACAAAAATTATCCTCACAAACTTTTGAAACTGATAGGATGTTGAATTCAAAATTTGGGATATATGGAACATTTTTAAGGACAATATTCGAAGTGAGATGAACAGTGCTAATCTTGGTAATAGAGATGATGTTTCCATTTGGAATACGTACTGAAACTGAAGAATTTCGAACATGAGAAAATAATCGCTCATTGTAGATTATATGGTCACTGGCACCCGACTCAATTACCCATGTATCAATTGAAACTGAACTCGTCTTGCAAAGAAAAGTACTTGAAAAGCTTGCATTTTTATTGCTAGTCTTTAATTGACTCAGAATGTTCATGATATTTTGGTACTGGTCTTGAGTAATTTACTGATGTACCCATCGCTTCTTTGTACTGAAACCTGGTAAGCAGAAAACTCTTTTTCCTTTTTTTCTTTATCATTCAACTTTTCATGTAATTTTCAGCATGTATCAACAATGTGGTGCGAGCGTTTGCAATGTTCACAAAGTTTACCTTTGGGTTTGCAATTTTGCCCACTCTATTTTTTGATGACGTGGCACTCCGTGGACCGTTGGATAACTTGTAAGCTGGCATTGATGTGGCCTGATGGGAGCCGTTCGATTTGGTTGTGTTGATGATTGAATAATAACCATCTTATCCAAACTTTTCATCCAAGCTGTCTGTGCGGAACCCTATAGGCTGCGTTTGGTCGTCCGTATAAAACTCGGGATAGGATATGTTTTGTCATATCCCATGTTTGGTAGGTGTCCCGAATAGCATAATGTCCGATATATAAGGGATATAGCCCGGATAAAAAAATCCGGGGAGGGGGGTGGATAAGGTCGGATAGGATTTCTCTTATCCGCCTTCGCAGCCTTGGAGGGTCTTCTCGTGCCTGTACTGCTCGCGCAAGTTCGTCACCTCCCAAGCCCTGGGCAGCCACCAGAAGACCCACAAGAGAGAGCGCGCCGCCGCCCGCAGCGGAGATGGCGACAGCACGACGGCGCTTCCGCTGGACGGGGCGCGCTCGCCTTTTGCGCCACGTACGGCGGCTCTTGTCCCGCAGCTTCCCCACAACCCCCAAGCAGTAACCACGTGCTGAGCTGAACCGCAAGGCCTCCGGGGAGCGCGGATGGTGATTTATTGAGAACCGTAAATTTTTTGTTCCTTTTTATGGATCTCGATGGAAAGAAATCTCCTAGTTTTAATGGGCCACGCCCATCATCATCAATCTGGAAATTTGAACATGATCATACGGCGCCGTGCACATTCGCAGCTGGTCATCTCTGATGCGAAAGTCTTCTAGTCTTTCCCTTTTTCCTGCAAGTAATCGATCTGCTAGCAAGTCCCGCGAGCGGATGACGCATAGAAAGAGCCATGAACGCCGAGCACGTTTGCAGGCTGCTCCACCACACGTTCGGTAAACTGGTCATAACTTCACATAAATAGCTCTATTTCGTAGGGTTAAACAGTTCATAAAATATATAAAATTAAATTATGTTCTAGCCAAGGGTGTGACGAACAACTTTCATGAAGGAAAGTTAGTCAGATTCTCATCACGTAGGGCTTGACAAAATTCACAACCCAGTAAGTACAATCTAGATCTGAATTCCACAGATTGGGTTTCTTGACCTAAAACCTGATCCAAACTCCCTAGCATGGCAACAACACAATGAACATCTATCCTATAGCAAGATTGAAGGAATCTCTTGCCTTTTTTGCAGCTTGAACAGTCCAAACTCCTTCGATCTTCTCTCAATCCTCCCGTGAAGACACCGAGCTGCTCCCTCTCCCGAATTCTCTCTCTAGCTCTCTTTCGGTGAGTAAGAGGACACAATGGGTAAAGAGCTTGTCTCACTCCTTAATTCCTTATATATGAAGCCGAAGAAGGAAGAGTGTAGTCCCATGGTTTTTGACAATAGCACATAGGTTTTAGGATTGTCCATTCAATCTCCACCAAATGTCTTCTTGCATGTGTAGCAAAAATTCTGATAAAGACATTTGTCCTCAATCCCTCAATATAAGGATTTCCTCTTTGCAAACTCGCCACTTGGCCTAGCTCTTAGTGGCTAAATATCAAGAGCAAAATCCTTGACAAGACAATAGACCAATGATTCTTCTTGTATTTTCCCTAGGTTCAACCGGCCAATGACATTTCATGCAAGAAGAGGTAATGCCGCCACTTGTCCTAGCCCTAAGTGGTCGGTAATCATGTGCAAGATCTTGATGGGATTGAAGCCAATGATTGAAGCACATTCTTCTCGCTAGTTCCCTAGGCAATTTCGGCCAATGACAACTCAAGCATGAAGAATAATCTTGCCACTTGGCATTACCCTTAGTGGCCATCCTTTCTTGCTCACCAAGCTTAGGAACCTTTGGATATATGGCCATGCATATCAGAATCCTTATGAATTCTCAATTAACCGACTACTCTTATCGTTCTTAATTTTCCAAGTTCAATCCAATGTATTATAATCCTTTAATTGAAAATTCTATGACTAATTCTTCAATATTCCTATCATTTATTCAATAGCTAATAAACTCTTGGTAATGAATCTGCCCCTCTTATCACGTCCAGGTTCACTCTCATATAAACTGACAAATTTTCGCCAACTTTTTAGGAAATCAGACCTCATATTCTTGTTCATCATTGTCTTGCGGTCGCGTGGGAGAAAACGGAGCTCAAATCAGCTTCCGGACGACTTCGAACGAGCCGTTTTACTTTGAACGCGCGCTGAAAATCGAGAGTCCGAGCTCTCCGGTCAAATGATGTTTTTCATGCTAGTTCCCAGTCTAATGAAGACCAATGAAGTTCCTTTAGCTTATCACATATAATATAAGATTATAATGACATTTCACCATCTCTAATTTGTGTTGAATGTGAGATTTAGCCGTCCGTCAATATATCGCCAATAAACTCCAAATGTCTCTCACATGTTACTTAAAATTCTGATCGTGGCCATTTGTCCTAAATCCCATGATTTAGGGATCTCTCTTTAGAATTCACGCCACCTTGCTTTGTCCTCATTGGTTTGTTATCCATTGCAAGATCTTGATTGAACATCGAACCAATGATTGAACACATTCCCTTGTGCATTCCCTAGGTAGTTCGGCCAATAGCCTTTCATGCATGATATGTAGTTCCGCCACTTGTCCTTACCCCTAATGGCCAACTATCTCTTGCAAGATCTTGATGGGACATTGGACCAATGATTGAGCTACGTTCTCTTGCTAGTTCCCTAAGTAATTCGGCCAATAGTCTTTCATGCACATGGAACAACTTCGCCACATGTTCCTACCCCCATTGGTCCGAAAATTCTTAGCCTCCAATCTTAAGGGAAAATCAATTATACTACCAAGCTCATATTAATCCTTATGAGCCCTTGATCAATCGGCCATTAATAAATTTCCTTACTCTCCAGTATAATCCAATGGTGGCAACGTTCCTTATATTCTCAGCCATGGTATAAATCCAATTAATTCCCTCAACGACTAGTAGGTCATGTAAATCAAAATCTTCGTTCATGAAATGCTTCAAAGCACACGGGCATGTAATAATTCCAAGATAATTTTCTAATTTTCCAATCAACTTGACTTGATAATAATTTGGTCTTGGAACTTAGATTCTCGACCAATGTACCATAGTCCATGAGTACGAAATTCCTTAATCCATCTCATGACATCACATCAATTTCCTTTGTTGGTATATTGGTCTCTTAATTCCGAATTCTTGCTCACAATATCCCTCAATGTTCACGGCTAAATTTCTTATAATATAACTTGAGCCGTGACAATCCAAAATCAACAAGTTCCTTGATAAATTCCAAGCTCACTTCCACATATGTCGCCTTGACACCTCATGGCCTCATTGTTAATCCAATATATTAAGGTCTCGAATTCTTGTTCTTAAAGTCAATTCTCTAATCCCTTTCGGATTTCCTTTCTCATTAGGAATCTCGCAAATGGGGGATGCCACAGCCAAGATTCAAGATTTCAAAATACAGAGATAACAGGCGGAGCAGTTATCATAACCAAGGAGGGACAAATACTTGGAAGAAAAGAGGATCAAAAAACATCCAACACAACTCAAACTCTCCTATGCAATTTATCTTCCAAGTCCTTTACGTTTCCAGTACCTTTACACTACCAGTACTCGTATCTTTTCCTTTGGCAAGGCCATTTATCTTCCTGCAATTTACATGTTTTCCTAGGAATCTTGTAACTTAACTTGACCCATGTTGATCTCAATACAACTTTCCGTTCCATTTTCGACCCATACACAATCTATCATCATCCATTTCCACCCATTCGCCATATTTCTTTGAGGATTGAGCCACAGAACCTATCGTAATAAAAACCGAAGAACGAATTTCAGTGAAAGATTTTCCTTGTTGCGAAAACAAGCGAACATTTACTAAAGAAGACTCCGGCAAATACTACTGCAACATTGCGAGATAAGAATAGATCCGAACAAATGGGTTTACTGTTGCGAGATTTGCCAGTGAGCTCCTCATGTCCGATGTGCCGTATCTCCTCTGAGTTAGTAATCTGAAGCTCCATTACCACTTTTAGAAACCTCACATGGTATGATAACTTGAAGGGAAAAAAACACTTCGATAGTTGAGAAGAGCCCTTAAGCCTGACGACGACGGACATGTTTTCCCATTTGCAATCATTCTTTTCTTTTCTTTTCTTTTCTTTTTTTCCGTTTTGCTACCTTGTAGACTTTTCTTGCTTAAACTTGAACTGGCGTGAATTAAATGATAAATTTGCTGATCATGCAGGTTCAGAATGGTCCCCAGATCATCCAACGGATGCGATCAATCAGCCAATTCAGGACGGACTTGTCGGACATAGAGTGTGTTTGAGTCGAGTTCATTCATTGAGATTTACTTGCTTGTACGGAATTCGCAGAAATTGTCACAACAAGTTAGTGTTCTAGAGCAACCATACTTGATCACCATTCGGTATCACTAACTTCACTTTGAATGGGAGAAGATAAGCATGGGACTAGCTCTGTTTATTTATTGGAGAAAAGCTCGCCCATTCATGCAATCTAATTTGATCTTGGAACTCTTCTCGTTTAACAAGTTCTCCTCTTGCAGAACCATATTCTCTTCGAGAAAATATTAGGTAGTCCTTCCTTGCCAAATCATCTTTCGGCCAAATCCACTAATTGATCGACACGTGTTTAGGGCGAAAAAAAAAAGTGAGTAGAAAAAGAAATTCTGAAAAATCTGACATGTGGGTCACTACAAAAAAATACAGATTTAGCCACGAAAAATTTGCAACGAAATTTGTAACAAAAAGCAAATTCGTCGCAAATTTGCGACAACATTAGGGACGAACAAATTTCATTGCTAATTTGCGACGAAATCACGGATTCGTTGCTACGTTTGCAACGAATTAGAGTTCTTTGCAACGAAAAAATGATTTCGTTGCTACGTTTGCAACGAATTAGAGTTCGATGTAATTTTTTGCAACGAAAAAAGGATTTCGTTGCACACATTTGTAACGAATTATACAGTTCGTTGCAAATTTTTGCAACGAAAACATGGTTTCGTTGCAATATTTGCAACGAATTAGAGTTCGTTGCAAATTTTGCAACGAATACCCACTTTCGTGGCAAATTTTACACGGCTCGCTTCACCTGATGTAATCCTCCTCCTTTACCTTGACTTGGAACAGGCTATGTGAACATACATATGCGGAGTTCTCACGCTCCAGCTTCTCAAGCTCTCTCCCCCAAGCTTCACTCTCTCACTCCCTGAGGCACGAAAACCCACTTTAGTGGGTTGTATGGGGATGATGAAAACGCCGAATCTTTATGCTGATGGATTTACCCCATTTGAGAAATCAGGAAAAAAATATTCGTCGCAAAAGTAAATGTTTAGAGTAGAATCGAGATAAAAATAAAAGTTAGAGATTTTTTATAAGATAATTTTTTAAAAAAATATGATTATTATAAATGCTAAAGTTAGAATTTTTTTTTTTTAGTATTGGGCCTAAATATGAGGAGCGCATAGTTTGCATATTTATCGGACCGACATGAAACGATTTGGGCACAGACAATTGAAAAGCCGAATATACGTATCTGTCTGGAGGAAAGAAGTAAACAAAGGATCAATTAATAAGATTTTCCCATTATTACATTCATGCAGAATCTTCCCATTATTACATTCCTTGATCGTCCCGCCTTCGTCCAATTTGCTTAGCAGATCGTCCGAGTTAGGTAATCTTCTCGAATGGAATTTGATTTCAACACTATGCTGCCAAAGTTGGATTATTTGACATTAATCTTGATTTGTTTTTAAGATGTTGTAAGCATTACCGATTGGGGGTGTTTGTATCAAAATCAATGTAATCACTAATTTGTGCCGTTGAGGACCTTTTTTTTTAGGAAGGCTAGGGTAATCTTAATTTAATCCGTAAGAAATCAAGTTATTTTTTGAATTAACTTAACCTTGTGATCTCTTGGATTTCGATGATATCTTGAGTGTTGGACACGCCTCTTCTCTTTAATTCAGATAGCTTTTCCTAATTTGAAAATATAAAAAATGTCACGTCTTATTTTTATTTTTATTTTTTTTGGATAGGATTTCGCGCATAGGCATTATCTAAAGACTTCGGATATGTTAACAACTTTAGATATGATTTAATGTAATCGCTAAGTCGGAGGGAGAAAAAAAAAAGATGATGATGAATTTAGTTGTACGGAATTTCTATTTTTTCATCCCCACGAAATAAATATTCGTCATGAATTGTTTCTCGTCTCAAAAGTTGCGACGAAAATTAATTATGTCGTCGCAAAATACTATGGCGAGAACATTGTCGTTTGATTATCAGTAAGTTATTGACAATGGAAATACTCAGCAGTATATTGAAGACCACGAAATACAACTATGGAGCACAATGATGAATGACCGCCAAACATATCAATTGGATGGTGAAATTACCTCACAATGAATTTGGCTAAATCTTGGATGAAGCGAAATAAAGGGAGGAGAAAAAGTGAAGATGCTGGTCGAAGACAAAGATAACGATTGAATTCGGTGGAACTTCTGACCAAAAAAAAAAACTTAAGGAGTTATAACCGCTTGCAGATAATGTGACGTGCGATCATGGGACCTAAATTTGTGGAGATGCGATTTTAATTGTGATTAGAGTATTAACTGTTTATGAGTGGTAATGTTTTATAATTTACAAAAGGCAATACGTAACTGTAGTAAAAGAATTCACGATAATCAACAAAAAAATATTTATGTATTTCCAATTTTCATTTTTTACATTTTTATTTTCCTTTAAATTTGTCGTTCCTCCTCCTTATTACACGAATTCAATTCATGGCCGAATCACTGAACACGTTTAACCAAAAAACGGAAAAATTACCTTGGTGAAAGATATTTCAGTAGTTGAAATAGATCCCGATCTCATCATTTGCTCGCTTGTTTTGCAACGAAAGCGCGTGGTCGTTGCAAATTTTGCAACGACCGTCATGGGTTCGTTGCAAAAAAAAAAAAAATTAGGGCTTCTCTTGGACGCCCCCCCGCCCCTCTTTTTGCAATCTCTCATTCTCTCTCATGCCTCTCTCGCGAGTTTTTTTCCAATTTAATACAAAAAAAAATTATTTACAAAATTAGTTACTATTGAAAATTTTTTACGATTTTGGGTCTAGCGCGCCGGGGGAAGTAGCGTGCGAGACCCGCGCTCTGCTGGGAGCAGCGCGCAACTCTGCGCACTGTCCAAGTTAGCGCGCAACTCTGCTTGCGCGCTGCAAAGCCTTATGCATATGCACAAGGCTTTTTTTATTTTTATTTTCATGTTTTCTTTTACTTTTTTTATTATTCAACTTGTTTTTAATTAATTATTTTTTTCCTTGTTTTATTTTAAGTGACCGTGGCCACGGTCAAGATCGCCGGTCGCCGCCCTGGCCAGTTTTAATTTTTTTTCTCGTCGCTCCGCTGCCACCTCGCCTCACTCACTCGCCCGATGACATGCCTCAGCCCCGCAGCCCTATCGCCTCACTCATTTCATTCGCTTGCACTGAACCCACAACGATGGCGTCAGCGATCTTAACCATGGAGCATTTTTTGAACAAAAATATTTTTTAGTGTTTCTGTTCCCGGCTACGATTTTTGGGAAAAAACGCATTTGGTAAGTAAAAAAAATATTTTTTCCGCTGGCAATCGGCGGCGATGGCAACTGGCGGCAGTGGCAGGCAATGGCAGCCGGCGGCGGCGACGTCGAAGACCGGCGGCTACGGGCGGCGACCAGCGGAAACCAGCGGCAGCGGCGACCGGTGGCGGTAACCGATGGCGGTAACCGGCAGGTAGTGGCCGCGTCGGTGGCGATGGGTGGTGGTTTCAAAAGTGTTCCGCGGAAAACTTTTGAGCCAGGGAACACTTTTTACAAAAAAAATTTGCTTCTGTGTCTTGAAACATTTTTGGAACCACCACCCATCGTTGCCGACCCGGCCACGACCGGCTAGCCACCGGTCGCCGCCGTCACCAATGGTCGCCTCCGGTCGCCACAGCCGCCGCCCTCACCGTTGCCGCTGGTCGCCGCCGGCCTCAGCCGGTCGCCCGCCGCCGCCGGTCACCCGCCGCCTCCGGTCGCCTGCCCCGCCGATCGCCTGCCGCCGCCGGCCGCAGCCAGTCACTGGCCGCCCCGCGCAGCCGGTCGCCGCCGGTCGCCTACGCCACCGCCGATCGCCCGCCGCCTCCGGTCCCCCGCCATCGCCGGTCGCCCGCCACCGCCACCGGTCGCCCGCCGCCACCGGTCGCCCGCCACCGCCACCGGTCGCCCGCCGCCGCCGGTCGCCCGCCACCGCCGCCGGTCGCCCGCCGCCGCCGCCGGTCGCCCCGCCGCCGCCGGTCGCCGGTCACCCGCCACCGGTCGCCCGCCACCGCCGGTCACCCACCACCGGTCGCCCACCACCGCCGGTCGCCCGCCGCCGCCGGTCGCCCGCCGCCACCGGTCGCCCGCGCACTGCCGGTCGCCCGCCGCTGCCCATCGCCAGCAAAAAAAGTATTTTTTTTACTTACCAAATGCGTTTTTTTCCTAAAAATCGTAGCCGGGAACAGAAACACAAAAAAATATTTTTGTTCAAAAAATGCTCCACGGTCAAGATCGCTGACGCCATCGTTGTGAGTTCAGTGCAAGCGAGTGAAACGAGCGAGACGATAGGGCTACGAGGCCGAGGCACATCATCGAGCGAGCGAGGCGATATGGTAGCAGAGCGACGAGAAAAAAATTAAAATTGGCCAAGGCGACGACCGGCTACGACGGCGACGACGGCGATCTTGATCGTGGCCACAGTCACTTAAAATAAAACAAGGAAAAAAATAATTAATTAAAAACAAGTTGAATAATAAAAAAAATAAAAAAAAAATAAACAAGAAAAAAATAATAAAAAAAAGCCTTGTGCATATGCACAAGGCTTTGCAGCGCACAAGCAGAGTTGCGCGCTGCTCCCAGCGCGCGGGTCTCGCGCGCTCCTTCCCTTAGCGCGCGAGACCCAAAATCGTAAATACTTTTCCAACGTAACTAATTTTGTAAATAAATTTTTTTTTTGTATTGAATTGGAAAAAAAAAACCCTCTCTCGCTGCCTCTCCCTTCACACCGAGCCTCCCCGACCCTCCCTCCTCCTCTTCCTCCTCCAAGCGCGAGTCCGTCCGCGTCCAGTCTCGCTACCTCCTCACCCGCGTCCGTCCACGTCCAGTCCCACAGCTCGAAGATCTCCGCCCTAGGCTCCCTCTTGCTCCTCCTCGCTGAGTACGACAGGAACGTCCTCGTCGCCGTCGCTCAGGGTCTCCGTCCTCGTGAAGCTCCTCGATTCCGGCTCTCTCGAGGTCAAAGAGAAGGCCGTCGCTGCCCTCTCCCGAGTTTTTGCCGTCGACAGCAGCAACCCTGTCTTGATTGCCGAGGGGCTGTTGCTCTTGAACCATCTGCTTCGCGTGCTTGACCCCGGCAGTGGATTCGCTAAGGAGAAGGCCTATGCCGACCTCATCCGCTGCTAGCCGCCCGAGATCCGAGCCTGCGACCCACAGATCCGAGAAACCCACAAGCCAGCCACCTCATCGTCGCGGCTTCGCCGCTGAAAATGATAAATCATGTGATTTTTTGACTCTCTCTTTTTCGCTTTATTGTTGTTCTTGTTGAAAATGACATATCAGATTTGTCTCCCCTGAAAAATTTCGACCCAGTTGTTGTGCTTCTTTTGGCATGAAACAATACATTGGCGCTGGAAAAGTATGGGCTGTAGGTTTGTCAATCTGGTGTCTCTGTTCTTGCGTGGTGGAGCTACAGACAAAAGAGCAAAAAGTACGGTATGATGCGCCTATAATTCCTGGATAGTTTGGTTATGTAATTTTTATCAAGGCAAATATTTCTACTGGAATTCCGCACAAGATGGAGGATGCCCATGTTTTCATCTTGTTCGCGGGTGTTTCTAAAGTCTCAGGGATCAATTAATTTTTGCTATCCTGAAGATGGGTCACAAGTCGGATTTTGGAGTGCTGCCATCATTTGCTTCACATTGAGGAATTGTTTTGTGGATTTTATTTACAGATAATAGCAGCGAGTGGATATTGTCATGACTCGCCAACTGTTGGTGAATTCATGGTTTAGCAGATATTGCTTGAATCTTACAAGTAGAAATAAGGGTAATCTGTGTAGTTCTGCCCGTTTGCTTTTTAAGTCATCCAAGAGGATGAAGCTCGTTTCCTCAATTGAAGTTCTTGTACATTCAGATTGACTTCTTTGTCAAAAAATTCTGTCACCTTTGTCCATCTCAATAAAAAAATTAGCCAATTACTTGCAAAGCTTGTGTTTTCCATGTGTTTTGGTGCTTCTATATGCTCTTTCTTGAAATTTATTTTTTGCATGTCAGTATAAGCGTGGAGGTCACGTCCATGGTGCATCTTCAAAAGGAACATCAGGTCCTTCCCGTTCCCTCCACATCCATGGTGCATCTTCACAAGGAAGACGAGACGCTTCCCATTCCCTCCACATCCATGGTGCATCTTCACAAGGAAGACCATGCCGTTCCCATTTCCCTTCGCCTTCCCCTGGCTTGTCCCCGGCCCTTTCCCCTGGTTCATCCCCGGCCCTTTCCCCTAGCTCGTCTCCGGCCCTTTCCTGTGGCTCGTCCCTGGCCTTTTCCCCTGGCTCGTCCTCGACCTTTTCATCTCACCCTCAACCACTACACATCCAACCTTCAGTTTCACGTGCTTCTGTTCCACCTTCTTCAGTTGAACACTGGCATGATGAGGGAAGCACACCTCAAGAAAATAGGCGGACCATGATTAGGCCATATGGAGATTCGTAAGTACTTTTTTATACATAAATGTAGTATTTACGGTCATCCCTTCATTTGGTTTTAGATATGGATGTTAACTGAATTGTCACTGTTTGCAGATTCACAGACGCTACGGAGGTGGTGCGTGAGCTTAATGAAATTGTGAATAACCATTGGAGGGGGTCGTGGACTACTTATACTGCCGCTCCAACACAAGTGACAGATTTGTGGTGGAACGAGTTCAAGGTGAGTTTTGTTCTTCTGTTTTCTCACAAACTATGTTCGGCGTAAATGATTATTTTTCCGTTGATTACAGCGAAAGTACAGCTGGGATGAAGAGGATGATGGGGAAATTAACAGAATTTTTAAGAAAAAAGCCGGTGATCACATTCGCCAAGTGATGAATAGAGCAAAGACAACCATGAAAAAGCCACCTTTTATCCGCGGCGACGATTGGAAGGAAATGAAGATAACCTGGGCTGGTGAAAAATATAAGCAAAAGAGTGAACAGAACAAGAAGAATCGAGCTTCTTGTTCTACTGAAGTTTCTACGACATATGGTGGGGGCTCCATCAACATTGCGGAGCATAGAATAAGGATAGTAAGTTCTATTAAATATATGGTCAGTTAATTTAATTTAATTGCTAATTTGTGTTTCAATTTTGTAGGCAGGCACGTGAATTGGGGATGGAGCTTACGTTCGTAGCTACATTTGAACGTACATTTCAAAAAAAAAAAAGATAAGACATGGATTAGCGACCGAACGAAATCTATTAAGGTATGTAAAATTATATGCTTTCGACTTTGTGGAAACGCGGTTTGAAAACCATGAATGTTTTCATGTTTATGGTAGTTAGATATATGAAGTTATTTTATTTGCATATCTATTTTGTTGATGTAGGAAAAATTTGATGAGCTGTTTGAGTACGGCTAGTAGCGGTGATGGTGGGAGGGCGGATGAACTTCCAGCAGTTGACGAACGGGCATTGTTGGTGGAGGCAATGAGTGGACAAACATATGGCCCGGGATCCATGACAAGGGTTTGCACTGGAAAGGCTGCTGGAAGTTCGTCCTCCAGTGCGGTTGCTAGAAAGAGGACACGAAGGGATAAGGAAATGGCCCAACTGAGACATTTGCTTGTAGAGAAGGATGAAGAGATTAAAGATGTCAAAGATTGGCTTGCAGAGAAAGATGAGCAAATCAGAAAAATGAATCAGGAATTGGCCGATCATAGATCCTTCGAGCTTCAAACGCAGTCTTAGATGCAAGTGATCATACAACACCTCCGTCTAAATGAACAACAGGTTACTCCTGTACCTTCCACTAATCAAATAGGTGATGGGCAAAATTCTAGGCAACACAATGAGGACGACGAGATTGCTGACGATGATGCTGAAGAATTATTTTAGATGTATCAATGAAGAAGGTTGAGGAGGTGGATATGAAGACATGGTACGATCATTGGCCAAGGTACTAACGATCGCGGAGATCATTGTATCATGATCAATCAGTTCATCAATTTCGTCATTCGGCCTCCCATGTCCTTTGTCATTCTTGCTGTCTTGAGTATGATTATTAAGGCATAAATTTCTGTTGGTAATTGCCTTCTTTATCTGAGTGGCTTCTTTTCCTCAGAAAAATTACCTTAAGCCTAGAGCTTACTTCTATTTTCATGTTTACTTTTAAAGAAATCTTTCATTTACTCTCGAGTTTTATATGGTCATAATTCTTTCAAACTCGTGATGGACAGACTATAATTTGCTTGAGGAAGTGAAGAGGGTGACTGAATCTACTCACAGAACGAGGACTAAATTAAGTGTGCATCCTCATTTTAAGTTGCCATTTCCCCCTCCAAAACCTCCGGCGTGCAGCTGCTAGTAGGAGAACAAAAATCTAGTTCCTTCCAAGTGGACTGTCAAAAAGGGCAAGAAATCAGTCTCGATATGAACAAAGGTGTGACATCACAATCTTGACCTTAGAGTGGACTATATATACTATGCTATTGGTTTTATAAGATGATATACTAAGTCATGCACATTAGGTGTAGATGATCCTTGTGGTAGGCTTTATGCATTCTTGTTCTTCTATTTATTAGTTACTTGATTATATTGCGTGGGATCATTCTCGTGGCATGGTATACATCATTAAATCTGCCTTTCTTTCTGAAGGCATTTAATAATTATCTTTAAAATCTAATTTTGGTCTAGGGGTTTTGTGATAATACTGTCAGTGTTTACTCTACCTGTGATGTTGTGAACTACTTCTCATCTTTTTTCTCCTTAAGTCAATAATAAAGCCATTTGATGATAAAAGAAGTTACCCTTGAAGGGTAAGATCAGCTCTTCTATCTCTATAATTTCTCCGAATTGTCGTTGCTTGGGTTTATATCTTGATCAAAGTTGCAGTTCCTAAGAGCACTGGGAGTAGATCATTTAACTGAGTAAATGCTATCAGGAAGTGTTTCTTCTTCGTTATTTACATTCATTATCAGAAAGATTTCTTAAACAAGCATGGTTGAACTTATTTAACCACCTAATTTAGGTTTTAAATCTCATTTGTGTGTTATTTTCTTGTTGTGAGATTAGGGAGTGCAGGACTTGTCAGGGGTTGATTTTTTTGTCACGCTTTGGATTTGCAGAATAATAATAATAATAATAATAATAATAATAATAATAATAATAATAATAATAATATTATTATTATTATTATTATTATTATTTTACAGATTTAAAGTGTCCGTAAATGTCAAGTTTTTACTAACAGATGTGGTTCTCTGTGACCATGGGTGAGTCATGTGTAGTTAAATCTTGCTGTACCTATGTTCACCTCTAATGATATGAATTAATTTGTGCTGCTGTCCATTCCAAAAAGCAATGATATCAAGTTCAGTGGTTGAGGATGGTTTTTGTTGCAGAATACATGAGGACATGACCCTTTGTACTGTCATTGAGAAACATCTGAAACCTGGTCTGTGGAGCCATCAGCTAAAGGAAGTTTGTGATGAACAGCTGGACAATCTCAGATTTTTTATTCGTAAATATCCCAAGGTAATTTTCCCTTCTTCAAACGTGCTCATAAAGTTTAGTCTTTCATTTTGCTTGTTCATGCTATGAATCTTTCTCTTCAATGTTCAGCCTAGTGAGTTCATTTCTACATTTTGCCAATCCAGGGTCCCAAATCACCTATCAAGGAGTTGGACATAAGGACCCCCCTTAGGCAACTATTGGCAAATGTTGTCATCTTAGAATATCCTGTAATACACATCTTCCTTCCATCACACAGTTGTGATTTTGAAGTCGTGAAAGACAGGAGAGCCATCAATCCTAAATCAGATTTGCAGTGCTCTGTTGGAAGTAATAACTCGAATATGCATGGTGTCCAATTCAGGGAGGAGGATATTGAAGATAATGGCTGTTTGGAATCGCGGGTGTGTGACCTAATGCAGCAATGGAACTCAAGTCAAGAATCTCAATTTTCCCATCAAAGTACAAACGCATCAATTGGGCCGATGGCAGGAGATGTATCTGGACTAAGCGAACCACTTCCCTCCAGTGCTGGGGATTCTGGGATTATTGAGGACATGGAATTCGACTTCGATCAGGGACTTCTAGATGCCTATTCAAATCTCATTTCACAAATGAATCCTGATGATTTTATTGAATTTGATGATGAGTTTCCCAGAAAAGGTAGAGAAGAAAGAAGAGGCTTATCTGGAGGGTGCGACTTAGCATCAGTGGATGATGAATTAAAGGAAGGAGAGATTTTGGAATGAGGAGCCACTCTTAGTGACTTTTCTCGCTCGTCATGTTTTATATATCTATGGTTTTTGGTAATATCACGTGACCTGGAGATGCCTGAGATGGCAAGATCGAGGAGTCCTTTTGCTGTTAGAATGGTAACTAAGTAGAGTCTGTTGTTTTCTCCTTTTCAACAATTTTTGTAGGAAGACTGAACAAGCTTTAGAAGTTAGAGGCGCGTGTGGATCTATCTACAGCGGCTTAAGGCATTTGTAGCTGAGTTTTGGCTTTGGTTTGGAATAGGAGTGGGGCAAGTGGAGTTTGATTTCATACCTGCTTCATATGCGTGCTTTGTTTTTTGTAGTTTGAACTCCGATTCTCCTCGATCCTTCGGATCACCTTCTTTATGTACCTTAGACATTACGGTTGTGGAACCGGTGCAAAAATTAATGTCTTGAATGCAAAATTCGTAAATACACTGTAGTTTTTCCTTTTGGATCCTACACATACCTCTTTGTCATTCTTGCTGTCTTTGCCATCTTTTTTGCCAATTCATCGCAGAGAACAAATATATCATCGCAGATTTACAACGAATATTTTTCGTCACAAATGTTGCGACGACATGTAAGTTTATTCGTTGCAAATTTGCAACGAAACGTTTATTCGTTGCAATTTGCAACGACTAAGTTTTTCGTTGCAAACGTTTTCGTTGCAAATTTGCAACGAATAAACGTTTCATTGCAAATCAGCAACGACATTGTATTCGTTGAAATTTTCGTTGCAAATTTGCGACGAAGCATCAAATTTTTCGTTGCAAAATTTGCGACGCCAAATTCGCAACGAATTTTTTTTGTTGCAAATTTCGTCGCAAAGGCGATTTGCAACGAATTTTGGATGATTTTTCGTTGCAAATTTCGTGGCTAAAAGGCTATTTTTTTGTAGTGGCCACGAAAAGGCTGTTTTTTTGTAGTGGGCCCTATATGACACTTGTTGATCAATTAATGGAGTGGCTTATAGGGACTACCGAATATTTTCTCTTTATGACACGAGTCGAGCAATTAGTGGAGTGGCTTATAGATGAATTGGCAAGGAAGGGCTACCTAATATTTTCTCCATTGGTTTCATTTCCGGTACATTTTGTAATGGATACCAGGTTGGGCGAGTAGATGTAGAGCGAGCGTAGAATACAGAATGTGGCTGTATATATTTCTGGACTTAGCACTGGACGACGAAAGTGTCGATGAAAAAATTGCACGTCCTTTAGAAAATTGTATCAACGGCATGTCGGTGGCGAGAAACATTACAAAAGACCATCTCCAATGTGATGAATTTATGGAAGGCTATGCAAGATTACTTTTCCGAGGTGAAGCATCTTCATCTGTTGCGAGTTTTTGGTCAAGCACACGATCATTTGGACATGCATGGGACCCTAATAAATGACACGTCCGGTCCACAGATAGAGACACGGACGTGGGGACGATGCGTTTGATGATTCAGAGCGACCTGATTAGGTGGCTAGATCCTTTCATGAGTCGATGAAAGATGCTGAACAATATTTGGAGCGTTCAAAGTTATCGAGCGTCGCTCGCCTCTTTCACATGAAATGTCGAAACAAATGGACGACCGACTCTTTTGCTGAGTTGCTTGACTTCATGAATCGCGCTAAGAAGTCAAGAAGCGCATGGCAGCTGCTGGTCTTCGTTCCATAAGGGATTCATGCACGTCCTAGCGAGTTTTACGTTATACTGGAAAGAGTATGAAAATGATATGAGCTGCAATGGAAGCAAAACACCAAGGAATGCAGTGGAGGAACAAGATACAAGAAGAGGAAGAGAGCTATTCGAAAGAGTGAGAGAAACGACCATCGAAATTTCCGAGACATTAACCTCTAATCCCTCCGCTCCAATGACTGTTTATGTCACCCAAAACAGCAAACTGGTGATCGGTTCCCGGATTGGGCCGATTTCACCTTGGAATCGAGAATCAGATCGACTGGTCATGTCCGGTTCCTTGGTTGGACCATCCTTGAATCTGAAAAGGAAATTACCAGCCTAACCGCACCGTGGTGCCAATGAAATGACGGCTCATTCTCCACCTTCGATTTTTAAATTGGTCGCAAGAAACCTAAATACCAAGTTTCTTGTTTCAAGGACAACAACAAAAAGAACAAACGAAAGAATTCACCAAGTAGGTCTATTTTAGTCCAATTATTGGTTGATTTTGAAATTAATTTTAATCTACTTGTCTCTAAATCCTGACGTTAGGAAAAAAAAAAAACATCAATTTTGATTAGTTAAAGAAGGTTCGACTTGAAGGTTTCATTTTTCCTATTCAACTATGTATAAATTATAAGGAGACCTGAACATGTTCTGTGGCTGTAGTTTAGTGGTAAGAATTCCACGTTGTGGCCGTGGAGACCTGGGCTCGAATCCCAGCTGCCACACAAACGTCGTTCTTTTGTTTAATTTTTTAATTTTTTTTGTCCTAGTGGCAAGGATGTATTTCCAACAATTACCTTCAATTTTCACTTTATTTCGAGTTCATATTTTATCCAAGTACTCTAAGATGCTCTTGTTATTCTTAACAGTTCCAATGCGCGATCAGTCCATTCCGCTTTCAACCATTCAATAAATTCTCCTAATAAAAAAAGAGAAAAGGAGACTTCTTATCGTCCAAAATCAACCGCTTTAATGTTATGTCGCCTAACTATTTTTGTTTGTTTGTTTGTTTGTTATGTATTAAGAAAACTGTCTCCTGACATCATCCTCAGTTGCATCTAATGTGAATGAATTGTTTCTTGAATTTCAGCTCTCCGCCTCACATTCTATCACTATGTGGGGATCAAGAATCTTGTTCTCTACACTTAATAGATCACTTGAGGAATTCATTAGCGTCAAACCTGAAGTGGTGGTGGTACTAGTGAAAAGCAGGAACCACCTCCATCCCGTCTACAAATGTATCTTTAGCTACAGTACAAGTCCTGAACATTTTGGCAAATAGCTGACTGAGTTCTAGCCGCTTCAATTTATTCGACTGAGTGTATTAAATTAGGTGCAATCAACTCCTAATCTCATCGCCAGTGACATTACGTTGTCGGAATATTGGGCCATCACAAGTTTCAATAAAATTAAGGATAATGTCGATGATGTTCAAGGAATACAATACATGCATTTCGTCGTGTGGAGAACTTGATTTTGCGAATCGTTTTTATAAATAAAGCCTGGAGCACATACAAATAAGGAGGAACCCCCATTGTTATTTTATTAATCCGCATTTCAGTTAAAAATACGGATTTGATTTTCAATAAGTACTCAAAATCAAGTTTAGACTCATTTATGAACATATCCCATGCACCATAATCCTGATTATGATGAAAAACATCGAAAACAGCACTGTTTCCTGGAGACAAATGTCCTTGTCGGTGAGATTTAAACTCAGTTTTATATATATCAAAAGGCTTGGGTCTCACATGTCCCAGATGAAACGTTCCGGAGTCAGCTAACCAACAGTTGAAGACTCCTGGTGCCCAAGTGGTTCTTGAGAAGCCGAAGAGACTTAGGACCTGCATGATAACACTTCTACTCCAGAAGTTATTTCTGATCAGAGAAATTCGTTTGGTAACAATTGAAAATTTATACTTCTGAAATATTATTAACACAATCTTCTATGAAAAATTATTATTGGCGGCCGAAAAATTTCTATTTCATTTTTGAAAAAAAAAAAAGAAGATTGCACAAGAAATATTTCTTGAATTGGAAAAGCTATTTTTTAAACTGCTTAAATTGGGGAAAAAAACTTCAGAAGTGAAAATTCACTTCATAAGTAAAAAATTGTACCAAATGAATTTATGTTTAAGAAATTACATTATAAAATAGATTTCTACTCCAGAAGCACTTCTGGAGCAGAAATCTATTTCCAACAATGTTATCACGCGCACCTTACAATCTGCATCACATTGTCATTATTTATCGAACTCCATCTCCATTCTCCACGAGTATGTTTTGTCGAAGAATACTGAATACATTAATGTCTAGTTTAAAAGTCTGGACATGAAACTTTCATTTTCGATCATTTCCTGTCTGTAAATGTATCTATGAGAAGTCACGAGCAAAGTGTTCAGGTTTTACCCTCTTAGCACCGAATAGAATACCCGAAGACAAGAATCTTTGTAGGTTCAAAAGAACCCGGGTCATCTACATTCCTAATAAAGCTCAGATTAACGAATTTGTAGTGTCAGATATAGCTGGATGCTTACTATAGATGCATATGATCTAGATATTGACATAGCACGCGGATTCGCTGCTGTTCAAGAGGTAGGGCACGGAACTTTCTTACTATATCTCTGTCCTGGCAAACTACATGAAAAGGCCACGAGCACTGCCGATGCCCATTGGGTCCTCCCACAAATCCAGCGAGGTTTTGTAGTCCTTCACTTCCTGTTCAACTTGAACAGGTGGAGCAACAGATCGTGGAAATAAAGTCGATGGGTTCCTATCACTTGGCCTTTACCTTCGAAATGGAGGCTTTTCCATCAAAATTCACAACTGAGACTTGCCCTGTGAACGAGTGCGTGGGAGAAATTGAAGCCGAGGAGAAAACCGTCGCTCTTGTTTTCTGGAAGAGGCCAGTTTCCTCTTCTGACCATGACTGCTCTCTCTGGAACCTGCAGCATCACCAGCTACTTATCCTCCATTGTTATATTCAGACACAATACTATTGGGTGATCCATGCAATATGTTGATACAGAATGTACTTGTAATGATGGATCATAACCTATATCATGTAAGACATTGCCTCCTATTCCTATCTCAAAAATGTTCAATCATTTGCACCTGTCATAATAAACTTCTCTAACTTGATTGTTTCAATTCTAATTGGTTTGTTCTGTTAGAAGTGTTCTCCACGCATTAAAAGTAGACTTTGTTATGCACAAGAAATATGCCGCGGGAGAAGAAAACATAATGACTCACAAGTCAAGCAACATTTTTTACTAATGTACTAGGCAAGCAGATTAGCAAAATGACATGTCATAAGCATATGTATTGGAATCCGTGTTAACAATTTTTTACCTTTAATGGTGGAACAAAATTGATGGTGATTCGGAGCGTGAGGAAGTATTAGCAGCCTAAAGAAAAACCATTGAACTTGCAAATGCATATTTGAACCACTGGATATAAGTATTTTTCTTTTCTCTTTTGTGAATCATCAGATGTGAAGTTACAAATCCAGCCTCTTCAAGCAAGCTTCATATGTTGGGATATAAATTGGCTTGGGCAAAAGGGCCAGGAGCAGAAATTAAGGGTATCAAGCTTATCGAGGGAGATTTATCATCATGAGAAGGCAAAAGCCAGTAGCATTTAGATGCAGTGACCATGGGCCATAGCAGCATAACATCTACACTAAATGACAAAACAAAATTGAAACCCAGAAGTTTAGAGGGATAACCTTTGCTTTGTTCAACATTCTCAAGGGCATTGGAAGTTTCATCTCCATCCTTCTGCTTGGCACCAGAAGTTTTCTCTTCAATTTTTCTCTTATTATCTACAGTTTTCTCAACTTCTTTGGAAGGACCATGAAACTCAGTATCAACCGGTGATGAGACCTTTTCATTCTTTTTAGATACCTTCCTTTTGGTAGAACTTCTATTTGATGTTGTCATCCGGGTAAAATCATAGTCCAAACCCTGCTCAACTGTTATTGCATTTTCTCTATCTGCAAGCCCAGAAGAACGGGTAAACCTTCTAGTGTTTGCCAAGGTGCTTTTCTGTATCTCTTCATCACAGGATTTTATCTGATCTTCACAATTTGTGGCAGCAGGACCTCCTCGAGCAGTCGATCGAGTTATTCTAGCTATTTTTTTAGGTTCCCTTACCTTGGTTTCATTTGTTGAACACATCTCTGTTGCTCTAGAATCAATGGACTCCAAAGCAACTGGGATATAAGGAGATGGCACTTGTAAAGATTTATCACTCAGCGGAGACACGCTATGAATGATACAGGAGTCGCCTGCCTTAGTACCATTTGTTACTACACTGTGAGCAGCTGAGACTATTGATGCCAAAGCTGCACGGGCGGCAAGAGGACTGAGTCGGGACTTGCTATTAGAAAGCTCAAAAATAGATGAACTACAAGGTAAAGGAACTTCAAAATCTTCATCCAGTTGCAGTTTCACTGGATCCTGAGCAGATGCTTCCGATCGAATTGGTTCTTCAGGACCTTGAACAGGCATATTACTTGCATCAAATTCATCAATAAGTCTGCGTTGTGCTTGCCCATTCTTCTCAACTGTACCCAAAACCAGAGTTACCCAATTACTTTAGCAAGAAAATTTATTTTGGAATCCATAGTCAGATATGGTATTAATTGGAAGCATTTCTACTGCATTGTACCTTGATGAACTAATAGTAGAAAAACCAAGATGCACATCATATGATAGCTATATCTTTAAAACATGAATTGATCATGTCAATCATGTTTAAATACAGTGTATCTGTGAATTATATGCAAACCAATTAATTCTTTCTTACCAAGTCAAACAACATTCTGTACATTGTAAAAAATCACCTCACATTCTTAAGCTATGATCTTATTACCTTTTCAAGACACAAAAAAGGTAGATGGTTTCTCATTAACGTATTCTCTTGGAAGCTTCGACGTCCTCACAGCATGAATCACACCAACCTTTCTAATTTCAAAAATATACCTTAGTTAAAGGCGTGGTGAATCTCTTCTGTACTTTCCCAATTTAGCATTCAAACTAAGGTTATAAACTCTGAGGCACAATCTTCAATCACCTAAATGTAACATCATGCAGGCTTCACCACGTACATGGGCAACTTAAATAAATCATCAGCGACTAGAACCTAACGATTTACTAAAATTAGGAATCCGTTCGATCTATTTTTTAAGTAAAAAGGTACTTATGGATACACGTTTCAGCTTCAAAAAATGTAAGCTATCGGAAATGACCTTAAGAGTCTAAATCTATCATTTGGAACAAAAGGATAAAAGTAAAAGTCAATCCAAAAAATCCATAATGAATGGAGAAGCAAAATGTTCTTCCCATAAATTTTAATCATTGCTTCTGGCCACACAAGATAAAAAGGAAAGAAAGTAACAGCAAAAAGATCCTACCTTTCATCCCAATCCCAAACAGAATGTCTCTTGAAATTCCATGTTTAGGATCGTCAAACATATAACAACCCTTCTGCTTTTCCAGCAGCCTGTCCAGGTCCTCTTGAACACCATTCTCTTGATTAACGGGGAAGAATGGAGAGGCAGAATATATACTTTGGCTTTCCACAGATTTCAAGAATTCAGAAATAATAGGGTGATCCTTTATACTTTTCTCAGCTAATCTCATGATTGAACTAGATGATACCGTGAGGGTTTCTCCCTTAACATCTTTCTGAAGCAATTTAACAGTGAAAGTGCATCTACAATTGATCCTCTTCGAGTGTCTTATTCTGAGCACCTGAGAATTATAAATTTTAGGAGAAATCTGAAAAAATAGGCAATACAAAATGTATGCATTATTATATAAAGTTTTCTATTGCAGAGAAGGAAAACTACGACTTTCTGCGCTAGGTTTAAAGAATGACAGTACAAGCTATCAGCATCTAAGAACTTAAATTGTAATACTATCTAAAAGAGTTTAGCTTAAGGATGCTCTTGATAATACTCTACATCAAGAAAAAGCTAAAAACCCCATAACTAACTTACTTAAGGCAGAGCAGACACCTAATCCACAGTGCAGAAAGTAAAAAGAACCATGAGATAATATATCATTAAGTTATCCACTTAATAGCTATCAAATTATATCTTCGGAGAGATATTCTTGTTTGAAAGTCTGAAGCAGTTGCACATTGCTGTTGAGGCTAATGAGTAGGCGAGTTTTGTTGGCCAATCAACTACAATAGCACAATGGAATGCATCAACTCTAATATTTTTGTAAGTTTAATAGCCTCGTCATTGGGTTGACGGGTGTGGCAATGTAACAGATCAATCAAAGTTGAATTGATATGCTGATTGAATTGCTGACTCAATTACATTAGGCAGTGGAGCAACCCGAGTCAAGTGAAGTGCGCTCAAGCTGAACAATATAGCTGTCAAACTGAACAAAAGATGGTGAAACTTGGTTATTTCAGCTAAACTGAACTCCTGACGTGGAGGAAGATACACTTTTAAACTATAAAACAATCTTTGTTAATTGAGTTTCATAGGCAGTTCTGTATATGAATGGTTGGATATCACCAAAGGGTTGTATATTACTCAATGGACAAGAAATCCCACATTGCACTTTGTTGGTTGCACTAATGGGAGATTAAACATGCTGTTCCCCTGATTCTAGGAATGCATTAGTGCACACCTTTTCCACTTCGGCATCGTAGAAGCAGTCCGGTAACTGCGATTTGCAGGCAGCAAGGACATGTTTTCCTTGCTCAATGTGAGAGCAATCGTCACCTTGAAGAGGAATTGATCGAAAGCGGAGACGTTTCAGCACTTCTGGCTCAGTCAAAATCATGTCTTCTGGCTCTTGGCTTCCAAAGTCTATAAGAAGACCTCTTCCAAAAGGGCTGGGAAATTCATGGACATCGCATTAACTTCAGATGGAATGGATCCATTCCCACATTATTCTGCTAGACAAATTACTTTCCACTCCCCCAGTTCTATATAGGAACTAACAACCAAACAGATTTTCCATCATACCATTTCCTTATAACGGAGAAGTTAAGTGACTTTGGGATGCATCTTAGCAAACTGTGAATTCCCAAATTTCGACTGGGGGAAAACTAAGGAGGCATCTATATGTATGCCACAGACTACAAGGTTTTATCTCCAAAAGCTAAATGATCTCTAATTTTATAAGATTCCACATGATACATTTGAGATAACTAAAACGAAAGAAGATAGTAGCCTTGATATCACCAAGCATAGCTTAAAAAAAAAATAGTTAACTGCAATTTAACAGAGATTGCAAGAGCCATTAATGAACTCCATAAATTTGGTACCAAAATCTAATATCAGCCAGTTCTTCTTCCTATCACAGAGTCGGCGCCAACTTCAACCCTCAAAGCGACGAGCTAAAAGGTCCCGATCAAGTTCCATTTTCTCAGGCGAAGATCCAAAGACTATCAGAGGCTAAAAACTGAGATACCCAGCAAGCGATTGCGATTCGATTCGAGCCTATATGCTCAATGGGCAGTAGAACCGAGCTTACGATGGTGACGATCGTGCATACACGATCGAGTCTTTACAGTGGCAACGAGTGCTCGAGCTCGACGGAGACCATTTTTACCTGAGAGAGACCGTACAGGGAAGCCAAGAGGAGTCGACTGTGCGCATAGCTTCGAGCTCGAGTCCATCGCAAGTCTCTGCATCAACTGGAGCGGCCATCCGAGCAATGCAGGTCTTGCGGTCTTTTTGCTGAATTTTGCTCGTGAAAGGTTGAACTGAGAGAGAGAGTAGGAATTCATGAATCAAAAAGCCCCTTTCACAGAAGGAGGGGCATATTGGTCAATTTGATAAAGCGGGTCGCTCTCGGATCGGGTCGGGTCGGGTCGGGGTCAAATGGAGATGATCCGACTTCAACGGTGTTCTTGATTAGGAGGAAGTTTCATTTTCTTCTAGTTCTAGTACCCTCGTGAGTTGTGACATGTGAGAGTGTTTTAGCTAATATGACAAAAAATGATAGTGTTAGTCAATGTGATTATTGCAAATTCAATTCTGTTATATAATTTTAGTCAATTGCAATTATATATATAGTACTTTTCACCTAATAATTTAAACATTTTCATTGACGTTATAACATAATATCATAACTCGAAAGAGAACTCGTATCCTAACTTTCTCTTTTCAAAGTCAGTGTTCATGATGGATTCACAATAACTTGCTGACAAGAGTCATGGTGATTAATTCTTTTCTTGGCCGGCTTGGCACGCTCATAGAGATTTTAATGACTTTTTCATAGGTCGGCATAAGCGGTGACATTAAGGTCCAATGTGATCCGATTTAGTCATTGTGTCTCCTTTCTATCTCTTCTTTGGGCCAATTGGATACTTCGTAACAAAGACAAAACTCAAGTGAAGCTTCGCAGCAGATGTACGACTCCAATGATAAAGCTCAAAAGGGTAGTTGTGTTGACCGACTCTTCTCAATTTATTCACTTACAAAAAAAAGACGTTTTCAAACTAAAATAGATCAAAGTAATTCCCAAAATGAATCTCCGTCAAAATCATTAGGGGTGAGCATGGTTCCAGGGTAGAACCGAGAACCTGGAACCGGAACCTGTAGGAACCAATCCAGTTCCAGGTTCCAAGGTATATAAGGTAAGTTCCAGATTCCAAAAATCAAGGAACCTGTTCCAACGGGTAGGTTACAGGTTCCACTACCTGGAACTTGGAACTTGGATCTTGATTATGTTTTTTTTAGTATATATTTTCGTACGATCTTAGAATGTCTATGGCGTTCGATGATGAGTATATAATCTAGAGCCAAATAAAATTTTATGTTCCAAGTTCTAAAAAATGAAGAACCTATTCCAACGAGTTAGTTTCAAGTTCTAAATGTGGAACCTAAAACCGTTCACTTCTACTTCTCCTTAACTGTTGTAGTATTTACTCTCATTTTGCTTAACTAAAAATGAAAAAAATAAAAAAATAATAATAAAAGAAATTGATAGGTTCTCGGGTACCCTAGAACCGACCATAGAACTTGTGATAGGGTAAGTTCCAGGTTCCAAGATATGACGGGTAGGTTCTAGGTTCCAAAAAATGAGGAACATGTCCTGACGGGTAGGTTCCAAGTTCCAAGTAGAACCTGTAAGGAACCTAGAACCGCTCACCCCTAAAAACCATTACCAAACTAGGGGTGAGCATAATTTCAGGATAGAACTTGGAACTTATAGAACCGGACCGGTGGGAACCGATTGGTTCCAAGTTCCAGGGTATATATGGTAGGTTCCAGTTTCCAAAAATTAAGGAATCTTCTTTGACAAGTAAACTTCAGGTTCTAGGTAGGTGGAACTTGGAACCGGAACCTGGAATCTGAAGCAAGCTTTTATATTTTTTTCTTAGTATATATCTTCACGTCATTCTAAGGTATTTCATAAGGACGATGATGAATATGTAATCCGAAACTACTTTATCATTGAGTCTTTTATTTTGTTATTGTTTCATACTTTTCATGTGTCTAAATATGAATTGTGGTTAGTAGATTTTAGTAGTAGATAGCAGTCATTAGATGTAATTAGTCATATTGATTGTTCAACTAAGAATATATGTGGAACTTCGGTGGAACTTGGAACCGACCTAGAACCTGAGATGGTATAGGTTTTAGGTTCCAAGGTATGCATAGTAAGTTATAGGTTCCAAAAAATGAGAAACATATATAGACGGGTAAGTTCTAGGTTCCAGGTGAAACCTGTATGGAATCTGGAACCGCTCACCCTATACCAACCTATACTTCTTATTGCCACATCATGCCTAAAGATTGCCGAGTCGTCATTCTTCTTATCCTAGTAACATTTAGTATTTACCTCTTTCCTAAAATCATTACAATAGCTTTAAACATTTCCACAAAAAGCGAAGTTGTACAAATTCAACAACTAAGGTTTTTAATTTACTAATTTGGTAACCTACATGCTTAATCTCCTAAGGCTACGTTAGTCGTCAGGATTTCTAGCCAGAATAGGATAGGATTGGATATGATATGATATGAAATCCAAGGATTTTGCATATTTTATCCAATGTTTGGTGAATCACAGTAATATAACCGGATATATTCATATTATATTATGTTTATTGTTTGGTATTTGCATATATAGATGTAAATGAATATGAAAATGCACAAATGGAGAGGACAAGAATCTCTCATAATTTACTACCAATTCTAATAAGAGAGAAAATATGATCATTCGCATTTACAACTATGAAAAGTTTTGTTTCTCTTGCTACTTTCGTTAAATTTCAACATAAACCACAAACTTACAGAGAAGAATGAGTTTTGACTCTCTTTCCATTTTCATTGGCTTTTGACATGAACTAGAAACTTATGAAGGAGAACAATTTTCGACTCGCCGTTTTTATAGAATTTGGACGTGAGCTAAAAAACTATAAATAAGTGGTAAAACTTCAATATGAACCAAAGATACATAGGAGAATGAGATTGCTATTTTTTTTTACAAATTTCATTGCCCCATGTTCTTTAAAAATTCGAAATATCATTTCAAGTTCGAATTTGGTCATTTAAAATTTGGGTTCTTCTACTTCATTTTTATTTACTCATTATTTTTATTTTTTTTATCCCTTTTCCATTATTTTTATTCTGTTCCATCATTTCTTAATAAAAATTTTACTAAATAACCAACTATATTACCAAAAAATTGTTCTTTGAACTCACTCTATAAGAAATCCTTCAATTCATAATGACATGGATATGAAGTGTGCGTAACATGTGCACATAATATATATTGTAAAGTAGAAAGAAACTAAAATTTATAAATATATATAGGAATAAATAAAAAATATTTTATTTTTATTTTTATATTAGAATTAGAATATAATTCATATTTAATTATTATTTTAATTATTATTTTTTTAAGAAGTTTGTTATTTGAGAAAAAAAAAGGATAACTTTTATACTACGAACATAAGAAATACTATATACCTTTATCCCACCTCCCCCATGAGATAATTTTATCCAGGTTTTATTCCCTTATATCCCACTTTATCTAGTCTTAGGTACTAGCCAAATACAAGATATGATAACTTTTATCTTATCTTACTTTTGATCTTGATCATCAAACGCAACTTTTGAGTTTTACTTTTAATTTTGAACTATTTCGAGTGATGAAGCCTTTGCTGAATAGAATTGCCCAAGCTTCTACTTTGAATTTGTAAAATATCTAAGACATTGATATTAATGTATTTTATGAATAAATTGCATTTACACTTTGAAATGTGGGAAGTTGAGTTGCTAAAAAGGGAAAAATAAACCATTGTATTGTGAGTTGAAATTGAATGACTAATAAAATAGAGTATTTTTTTTTTAACTTTGGTATGATGTCCTTCCAACGTGGATTCTGAGATTCCTGAGGAAACTAGGAGAAACTCTAATATTTTTATGGTTTTATTGATAAGATAAGATTTTTATGATTTTAAGCATAAATTATCTTGATTGAACGAATTCCTGTAAATATCAATTCTCAAATGAATTTTAAAAAAAAATTAATCGAGAAATGAAAAAAGTTGTATCCGATAATATGTATAACTTACTATGATTCATCAAATATGGAAAATTAATTTATTCAAAATAAATCTTGGCAAGTGAAAAAGATATAACCTAAAGAGTCAAATTTCAAAAGTACCTGATTAAATAGGAGACTTATAAAATATTTTCTTATTTGCTTGCTTGTTGGTTTTTTTAAAAATTCAAATTTGGAAATGACTTTCCCATTAGTTACGATTACATGTCTGGGGAAAAAAATTAGGCCTAATACCCTAAAAATCCCAATTTCAGTTCAAGCCCCTATTCTACACTAAGCTTTTCATTAAAAAAAAAACCAAATTTAGGTCCAGTCCATTCTGTCATTAATTAACTTTTTATGTCCCATGAAAAAACCCACCAACGTTAGGTCGTGTCTCAATTCTCCCATCCAGCCAAAATTTTAGCCTAAAACTTTTTCAGTTTCATAAATAAAATAAAAAAAACCGCCAACTTTTACTTGAGTCACAAATCCGCTCCTATTAATCTTCAATCCAAAATTTCTCATTGACAATCTAGAGATGGAAATTTTTCAAGCTAGAGCTGTTCGAGTATCTCAAGTCGAGTGTCCCGAGCACTCACTTTCCAACCGTGATAGATAGAACACTCTCGAGCAGTCTTGATTGTGCAATGCTGTCTTGCATTTCACGTTTAGCTATTGGTAATAGTTACCAAGACTCGTTAAATGGGTGAGTCGGGTCGGGTTTGAGTCAAGTCAAAAATGGACTAATCCAAATAAACTCATTTAACCCGTTTTGACCCATCTCCAGAAATGCAAATCTAGTCATCCTTATCCGATCCAACACATACCCAGCCATACTCGACACTCATATTCCTAAAATATTTTAATATTTAAGCAAATCTAGAAAATCTCATATCCGAACTAAGGTGAGAGTATAGAGTGAGTGAAGCGCGATATTGAGTAAGAGCGAGAGAAAATGAAAAGGGATTCGCAAAAGTAAATTGGGTTTAAGTAAGTGTAAACCTATATCCGACCCATGTAATTCAAATTCTGTTTAAAACAATTTAAGACCCATTTATTCAATATAACTAAACTGTAGAACAACTCGGCTCATCTTATATGGATTAACACATCAATTTATGACACATTTTGATAGGTTTATGGTTACCGAGTATTTATGCATAAATTGAGTTTATGAATATGTTAGTTTTTTCATCTAACACATTACAAGTTACATGCATTCATTTCGGATTTAACCAAGTATACACTTGGGCTGCTTTCCATGAACATTGGATGATTTAGAGACGAATTGGGAAAAAAGCGGTAGGAGAGGCAAAGCGGGGTCTCCAGATATTATATTAGCTATTTGATATCAATTAGTTAAATATATTTCAAGACGAGGGACGTTATTATAATGGCTTCAGTCTAGGTTACTTTTGAGGGAGTAACGGAGGCCTCCCGACCGCATATTTCAATTCATGAATAGATCAACTGGGACAAACTTTTGAGCAAAGGCCCAAATTGAAGGGCTCCGTTTATTTCTCGAAAAATAATTTTCAAAATTTTTGGTATTTGGTTTGCGAAAAATAGGCTAATCTAGGAAAACATTTTGCACCCATGGAAAAAATCCATTCAAAAGTGAATATATATTTTCCTCTTTTTGAAAAGAGAAAAATATTTTGTTCGTCTTTCCTTCCTCCTCTCTTTCACTTGTCCTTTCTTTGTAATTATTATTTTTACTTTCCTTTCATTATTTATTGGAATTTTTTTTCTCTTTTTCTTCTTTTTTTCTCTTTTTCCTTCTTCCTCCTTCCTCCGATCGCCGCTCCTTCCTCTGCCGACCACGGACCTTGGCAATGATCGGCCGCCAGACAATCAACCATGACGCGGGCTGATTGTCGAGTGGAGGAAGAAGAAATGGAAGTAAAAAAAAAGAAAAGAAAAAAGAAAAATAATAAAGAATAAATAAATAAATAAATTTGGAAAATATTATATTATTATTGAAATTTGCAGCGTCGACGCTTGCATCCCCTTGTGACTGAATTAGCACAAATACAAAAGGTTTACGACTGAATTGGTCAAAAAAATATTTAGCACTGAATTGACAAAATTACAAAAAGTTGAGAACTTTTTTTTTTAATCATTCTTCCATTGGGTTTCCTTCTTATGCTCTACATCGATTCATTTTTGTAATCACTCTTTCGTATAACAAATTGACATATAAAGCTAATCTTTGATTTTTCATCTTTTGTCCTTTTCTTTTATTTGGAATTGGCACAAGTTTAGAATCCTACCGTAATTTGAAGCCGATGCCTCAAGTTACTTATCCGATTTCTTTTTGGGCAAAAGCAACCAATGTTAGGAACGATAGGATATTTTAACCACACGAACATAAGACGAAATTGATAGATATAACGTATCCAAATCAAAAGAAGCCATTGTTGATCTGATGAAAGAGAATATGTCATCTGTGGGGAAAGATCTTCACCACTCTCTTCTATAGCAATTGAGATGAATGCGTATTTTTTTTTCTTTCAGTAATTTTTTGTGGGAAAAACGGAAGCGTAAGAGAGCGTTAACTGTTCTCCACAAAAGAGATCTTGTAGAGAGGGAGCAATGGGACCAACCGTAGAGCTACCTAATCTCAACCGTCCATCAAAGTTTAAAGATAGGGTTCTAGAAGCCCAATTGGATGTAACAAATATATAATAAATATATGCTAGTAATATATTTAATTAAATAATAAACCTAATAGGCCACATATTTTGGTGGATCTCGTCAAGTCCAACATTCTCCCACTTGGCCAAAGGTTCTATTATCATAATCAGACATATAAAACATCCCTTGAATAAGGTCATGTCTGACATTTATACGGAAAAGAATTAAAGCTAGTATCTAAGTTCTAATAACACAGTACGTTCTCCAGTTACTATCCCAACACAAACATCAAACGCAACGCCTAATGGCTTAATAGTCGTGAACAATATGTTTCATAGCATAAATATGTTCATGGGGTCCATACATAATTATTTGTTTCAAAAGGCTTCAAATGTGCACATATAACAAGAAGCAACAAACCATAAATTCAAAATCCATTACATAAGGTGATAACAAAATAAAACATCATGTGTCCAAAACCATCATCTGAACTAAAGGCTATTAACCAAACCCATGCTAGCAACATGTTCTCGAAAGAGATTGGGTGGTAAGCCCTTTGTCATGGGATTCGCTAACATGGCTTTTGTACTAATATGCTGAATGGACACAATTTGATTTCGAACTCTTTCTCTTAACAAAAGATACTTAATGTCAATGTACTTGGATGCACCACTTGACTTGTTATTTTTCGATAAGAAAATAGCAGCCTGATTGTCATAGTGAATCTTCAGTGGTCTCGATATAGTATCAACTACCTCAAGCCCCATAATGAAATTCCTTAACCATAGACCATGATAACTCACCTCATAACATTCTACGAACTCTGCCTCCATAGTGGAAGATGCAGTTATGGACTGCTTTGCACTCTTCCATTAGATGGGTCCTCCAACTAGCATAAAAATATAACCTTATGTGGATTTTTTGGTGTCGACGCACCCAGCATAATCAGAATCAGAATAAGAATAACCAATAACTTCAAGGTTATCTGTTCTCTTGTAGGTAAGCATAAAATCTTTTGTACCCTGTAAATAACGCATCATTTTCTTAGTTGCTTTCCAATGACCCATTCCTGGATTTGTTTGGTAACGGCCAAGCATTCCAACAACATACGTTATGTCTGGGCAAGTACATACTTGAGCATACATAAGACTCCCTACTACATATGCATAAGGAACATGCTCTATTTGCACAAGCTCCAATTGATTTTTAGGGCATGGTAGTAGGATCCGGATTGCCTAACTTGCTCAGAATGCAATCTGGGCCGTCCAATTTTGGACAGACGGCCCAGATCTCCTATTTTTAAGGGAAAATTTTTAGAATTTTATATATATATTTTTATTAGTGATAATCTGGGTCATCCATTCATAACACGAATGGTCTAGATTGCAAGGTTAGGGCCTAACCTTCTAAGGAAAGGTTAGGCGATCCCTTTGCATGGTAGTAAGCTAAATTTGCCACCCTTAATAATAGGGGCAACACTAGGAGAGCAGTTATGCATGTTGGAATCTTGAGAATCCTTTCAATGTAAACTCTCTAGGACAGTCCTAAGATCCCTCAAGATCAATCTCTATGAATCTTAATGCCTATTACGAGGATAAGTACACGGTGAGTGTCATAACTTGTGTGCGGCGTTTACTTGAGTGCCATAACTTTCTTTTTGTTCACTTCAGTGCCACGTCGGGGTAAAATCGTTAAGGTGAGTACTAATTCCGGTAAAAATCATTTACTTGAGTGTAACTTTAGGAAACTCGTCCTACGTGGACTTTTCATTAGACACGTGGATTTTTTAAAATTTCATTAATATTTTCTGACATTTTTCTTCTTTTGTTCTTTATTTTGATATTTTCGTTTTTTTTTAATTTTATGCATTTTTCCCCTTTGGCCGGCGAGGGCCATCGGCGACCCTCGCAGCCGACGCACAGGGTCGTTACAAACTGCCAACCCAGGGCTAGTCGGCCTTCGCCCCTTGGTCGCTCGATTGTGGTCGGCGGGGGTCGCGAGGGCCCTCGTCCAGATATGGCAAGGGCCTTTGTGCCCTCGCACGACTTTACTAGGGCCGTCGCGGCCCCGCCTCTGGCCCCTAGGCCGATGGTGGTTGCCAAGGGTCGCGGCCCCGCCGGTGCAGGCTTCCTCCGAATTGCAGATATGGGCAATTCGACGAGCCCAAGTTCTTGGTTTGCCAACCTTCGAATTGCGTATCCGAGTCGAGTCTCTCTTCGACGGGTTTTGCTTTTCGTCGAGGTGGAACATCGATCAGAATGTGTTCTAAACCCTAAAATCGCAGGACTTTCGCTGTGGCAAAAAAATGTTAGAGAAGAAACCCTCGTTCTTCGACACCAAGAAGGATTTCATGCGCCGGAGTGTCAGCAAGAAGGCCAAGCGGACGCTATAGCCGGGGGCTTGAAGGAGGAGAGGAAGGCTTGAAGATGGCCTTAAGGGCAGAGGCGGCGGCGGAGGAAGAGGAGGCAGCGGCGTAAGAAGAGGTGGGTTCAAAGACGGCAAGGCACTCGCAGAGGCATGAGGGGCAGAAGCCGGTGAAGTGCTCGTCGGGTTTGCGATCGCAAGAGGTGGAGGGGCGATGGGGTTGGAGGGTATAGCGGTTGGAGTTCTTGCAGTGGGGGCTCCGTCGTGGGATTCATCGTTTGTGCTTGGTTATGTTGAAGATGTGGCAGTAGGGGTTCCACCCATTTTGGGTTTTCTAACAGGGTAAGTAATACAGAGAGAAAAAATTACAAAAAATAAAATAAAAAAATATTTACAAAATCAACGTGTACATTTCATTTCGCCGGTGCCACATCAATTTTTCTAGAGTCCACGTCAGCTTTTTCGGTGTCCACGTAAGCGATGGCACCTAAGGCTGCATATGGATAGTGGCTGGAGAAACTGTTTCTGTTCCAAAAGTGTTCCGGGAACACTTTTGGAGCAGAAACGCATATGGTTCAAAAATGTTCCGAAAGTGTTCCGCGGAACACTTTTATGCCAGGGAACACTTTTGAAGGAACAAAAAAAACTTGCTTCTGGGATTTTGGAACACTTTATGGAACACTTTTGAAACCACCATCCATCGTCGCCGACGCGATTACCACTCGCTGCCTCGCTAAAAGCCAGCCGCCGCCGCCCACCGCTGGGCGCAGGCCGCCGCCGCCAGTCGTCGATCGCCGGTCGCCGGCCTCCGCCACCGGTCGCCGGCCGCCGCCGCCGCCGGACGCCGCCGCCGGACGCCGGACGCCGCCGCCACCGGTCGCCCGCCGCTGCCGATCGCCGGTCGGCGACAGAAAAAAGTGTTTTTTTTTTAAATTACCAAACGCGTTTTTTCCCAAAAATCGTAATTTTGAATAGAAACACAAAAAAATGTTTCTGTTCAAAAAATGCTCCTTGGAACAGAAACGCTACCATACGCAGCCTAAGTGATCGATTTTTGAAAGATATGACACTCAAGTGAGCGAAAAGAAAGTTATGGCACTCAAGTAAACGTCGTACACAAGTTATGACACTCACGATGTACTTATCCCCCTATTACGTAAGAGGCTTCACCAAGGTCTTCATCTCAAAGCTATGTGAAAGGAAACTCTTGTTCTCATGTAACATGTCCTTATCATTGCCAGCATGTAATATATCATCTACATACAATACTAGAATGATAAATTTACTCCTACTGATCTTAAGATATATACATTGATTCATTGCATTTTTTTAAGCCGAAATTACTAATCACGACATGAAAACTTAAGATACCACTGTCTTGAGGCTTGTTTCAAACCATAGATTGACTTTTTTCAGTTTGCATTTCATGTGTTTCTTGCCCTCAACCACAAAACCTTGTGGTTGTGCCATATAGACATCCTCTTGCAAGTCTCCATTAAGAAATGTTGTTTTCATGTCCATTTGATGTAGCTCTAAATCATAATGAGCTACTAAAGCCAGGACTATTCTGAAAGAGTCCTTTGACACAGGGGAAAATGTATCGTTACTACCTACATCTTTGACCTTTTAGGCAAGTCTACCAGGTCTCAAACACCATTAGTTTTCATTGAGTTCAACTCATCTTTCATGGCTTCAAGCCACTGCGTTGAATGATCGCTTGTAATGGCTTAATCGTAAAAGATAGGATCAGTTCATATGCCAACATCATAGTCTGACTCATCAAGATATATGATGTATTCATTAGAGATAGCTGATCTCTTTTCTCGTCCCGATTTCCTAAGAGATTGTTCATAAGGAGGAATTTGCTCTATATTATGAGGTTCTTCATTAGGTACCTCCTCTGGTAGACCAGAACCTTCTGGTGAAGGTAATGATACACTAGACCCTGAATAATAGGAACCATAACATGATCCTGAGTAGAAACTTGATGTCGGGTTTCCTCAAGGTCTATTGTTCTAGGGGTACTATAATCAGCGTTTTCTAAAAACATCGCATTTCTAGTTTCAATAAATGTAGTGGTATGTGAAAGGCAGTAAAATCTAAAGCCCTTTGAACTTTCAGGGTAACCAACGAAATAACAAATTATGGTCCTTTGGTCGAGTTTCCTCATTTGTGGATTATGTACCTTTGCCTCAGCTAAATAGCCCCATACATGAAGATATCACAAACTCGATTTTCATTCTGTCCATAGTTCATAACATGTTTTAATCACGGATTTACTAGGAACCCGATTAAGGATATGCAAGGCTGTTTTAAGAGCTTCAACCCAAAGACACTATGATAGAATCTATGACATATCATACTTCGTACCAAGTACGATTTCGTCGCTCACCAACATCATTTTGCTGGGGAGTACCCAACATTATATATTTAGCAACTATGCCATATTGCTCCAAAAATAAAGCAAAAACACCAAGATTATGACCCGTGTCAAAAAAACCTTCCATAATATTCTCCTCCATGGTCCAATCTCAGAACTTTAATCTTTAGATCGAGTTGATTTTCAACTTCGGCCTTGTAGAATTTAAACATGTCTAATGCTTAAGATTTATCATGGATATGACAGACATAACTGTAACGTGAGCAGTCATCAATGAAAGTGATGAAATACTTATGACCACTAATACCAGGAGTAGGAAAAGGTCCACAAATGTTAGTGTGGATAACTTGTAAAAGTCTGTCACTCCTTGTGGAACCATGTTTATTGCCCTTTGAAAATTTTCCTTTAATGCATTTAATACAGGTGTAAAAATCAGAGAAATCTAGAGAATGTAGAATTCCATCCTTAATGAGGCGTTCCATTCTACCTCTTGATATATGGCCCATACGTTCATGCCATAATTTTGAGGAATTTTCGTTCTCTGATTTCCATTTCTTAACAGTTTTAACAATCTCATCATTCACATTCATTGAAACTAATGATTCAACAAACAAATAATCTAAACACAGTTTGTAGAGGTTTTCCTCTAATAGACCATAACCGACAGTTTCCTCATAACAAGAAATGGAGCAACCTTTATTCTCAAACTTAAACGAATAATCATAAGCATCAAGTTTTGAAACAAAAATCAAGTTTCTAGTAATACTGGGAACATAAATAGTATCAACTAAATTCAAATTGAAACCACTCTCCAACACCAAACGGAGAGTGCCAAATGCGTCAACTGGAACCTTTTCTCCTTTTTCCACGACAATGTCACGGCCTCCCTTATTTAGATTCTTCTTTGAAAAGAATCCCTACAATGAACTAGTTATATGTAGAGTTGTACTAGTATCAATTCACCATGTATTTAAAGGAGCATCAACAATATAGAGCTCATAACAAACCTGACTTAATAAAGTATTACCTTTCTTCTCCAGTCAGTGTCGAAATTTCGAGCATTCTTTCCCCACATGTCCTTTACCTCTACAGAAATGACACTTAGGACCACTTGGTCCTTTTGAACCATAAGAACCTGCCTTGTTAATCTTAGAGTCATGAGTACCCTTGTTTCCATAATTGCGACCATTGCCAAGCATCTTTCCCTTTCCTTTAGTTGAACCAAAAGTAATCACATGAGCACCACCAAGTTATTCGAATTTCAGCTTCTCTTCTTCTTGGACACACATAGAAATCAGCTCGCTTATCTTCCATTTCTCCTTTTGCATATTATAGTTGATCTTAAAAGGACCAAATTGTGAAGGAAGAGATGTCGTAATGAAGTGAACAAGGAAACCTTCAGAGATTTCCATATCCAAGGACTTAAGTTGAGCAGCCATATCATTCATCCGCTGTTGACACCTAAATTTTGATTTCTTATTTAATCATTTTTTAAAAATTAGGGACTAAACTTAGTCCCTAGCAAAAAATCAGTTTTCATATTATTTTCACTTAGATTATTTTAATTTTAGTTGCATTGCAGTTTGCATTCATAATCGGATCGGCGACATATGAATGGCCTTGAGCTTAATTGAATTAATGACACGTAAGCCTGTGATGCTGAAGATTTGGCTAAAAAATATTATCCTTTAATTGACCAAAGTTCGAAACAATAGGCGAATATTATTAAGACTTGGCCGCTTGGCAAAAAAAAAAAATGCAACGTGCTTGAATTCCCATAACATTCGTACATGTCAGCTAGTTGGGAATTAAAAAGCAAAAGAAAAAAGAAAAATGATTTGATTCAATGGCAATCTTCACCAGATTAGTCAACAAAAAAAAGAAAGCAATCACGGCATGAACTTGTGCTGAGAATATCTGATCAGCAACATGAGGATAGAAGCACGGAAAGAAAGAACTAGTGGAATCCCACAAATCAAGAGACAGTTTCTCAAACTGGGGAAATTCATTAGGAAAGGAAGCGCACAATGGAACCCACATGTCGGCACATGAATGTAAAAGAGAATTTTTTGAATCTGACGATCGTTTATTACACTATTACATCTATTCGTGCAAGACGAAGAAGGAAAGATTAAAGTAAACTAGCACATCGCGGAAATGTATCCGGTCGTCAAGAAGAGAGATATTCATGAAGACTTGCACAAAAGAAATCCTTCGCTCGCTGATTTATAGCCATTTGTCTTTGGCAATCTGAAGCCAAATTTAGTAAGTGATTCCTTGAGTTTCGATAATTGATTCCACGGTCTAAGATTTCCAAAGAAGCGCAAATGACATCTGCTATAAAACCAGACTTCATTACTTCAACAGGGGGCTCCGTCCAGAGAAAAAAAAGTGAGAAGCCTAAGAAAAGTCAGGGAGTTGGAAGATATATATAAAGGAGAGGATTTTTTTCATGAAATTTCATACTTCGCATGAGAAGAAACAAAAAGAGAAGAGAGGTTCTGAGTGTCTTCAATATATGAGAGAGGATTCGGGAGAAACAAAAAGAATTTGAGTGATCCTTCTGACATATATAGAGAGAGACTCAGAATAGAAATCTGAGAAGTCATACGGAGCCTCCACTAGAAATCCGCGTCCTCGCTCCTCTGTTCCAGCGACGCCATCTCTCCATCTTGACGGTTTAGCGGCGTCACAAACTCCTTGCGTTCAGCGCCAACGACGACCCTAAACCGCCATTTTCCACTGCCTCGACACCCGACAGCTTTACTAAAATTTTCACCGGTTCTTCTGTTTTCTCGACGGATTCGTATCACCCCCCCAACGAGGACCATTCCTTCGCCGTGTCTGTTGGCCCGGACATGTTCGGCATTATTCACCGCTCGCAGCTTGTGCATTTGCTTGAGCTGTCCGTCAGTCTTCCCTGATCTGCGTTGCGAAGCTATTGACGCGGAGTCATTTTTGTAGATGTGACATTCTGAATTCCGACCCTATCTCGAAGCTTTTGAATGAATGAATGCCTATCGATATATTTCAGTAAATCTCGCTCAGAATTGATCTCTCTTGAGTCGACTAACCAAAAGGGAAAGGCTAACTAGGATTTAAGTACGTGGACTAAACAGCTCAACCACGAGTCGGTACTTTGACCATAAGGATTGCCGAGGGAATATTTTGGACCGCTAAAGGTCGATCTAAGAATGGTTTCAGAACAATTTACTAGTGTCATGCGATTGGTCCATGTCGCGACCCTCTTGAGGTTGTCGAGCTCTCGAGGGCTAATGGGCCGTCCTGTCTGGTCGGACGCGGGCCTCTCCCAAGGCCCATTACCCAAATCGCAACGGAGGTATGTGTGATCGACTTTCAGTGTGGTCTAGTGACATATGCTAAGTGTGCATGCCATGGAGTCGCCACCAATCATTTTTTTAGGGTATGATTGGACCACCCAATCGAATAGTTGGGAGTTTCTATTCAATTCTGCGAGAACCAGAGAAATGATTTCGGGGACTTAGTTACGCCAACCGTCAGAGTTGACGCCCTTTCGGTACCTAAGTTGACTGAATTTTCTAGCTTGAGATTCATGCGGATGAGTAAGGTATGAACCATAAATCTAGAAATTCATGCAGATAGGAATGCTTATCCTAGCAATCACAATCAGTAATAAAATGCGCAACTCAAGGAATCTAGATATGCAAATAAATCACATGGCATTCCTAGTAATGCCCTATTTATCAATCACAGCTCAAGAATGATTTAGCTGTCCTAGCCGTTCTACACTCGATCTAACCTAAGAAAAGCATTAGGAAGCATCGCAGGAGTTCGAGAGTACTCACATGGGGTTCGCCGTGCCCTGGTTTGGTCTTGGACGAGCTATCGAGCTCATGCCGACCCGATTATATTTGGGGATCCACTCGGCGTTTTACACCATGAAATCATGTGAAACAAAAACGAAAATATTCAGCAAGGGGCATTTATTGTAGATGGTGGTCGATCTAATTGGACATCAAGACTAAAAAAGATGTAGAAATTTACAAATTAAAAGACTCGAATGATATTTTTTTTGCCAAATTCAACTCTATGCGTCGTGAAGAAACACATGCAATTGAACTTGAATTTTGACTATTTATGAGTTCAAAATGAAAAGAAAATTAAAATAAAAATATTGACTATTTTTCTATATTTTTACAACATCGAATGCTATTTTTCTTCATTTTTCATGTATTTTTCTATTTTTGAAAAATATTAAAAAACTGAAAAATTATTTTTTTGTCAAAAATGGTTCCTTTAGCTTGGTCAAGGCTACCAAAGATGATTTTTTTAATTTTTTAACTTTTTATATATTTTTTATGAATTTTTAAAAAATAAACTATGAAAGACTGATAAAAAATCAGGTGTCAACAGCTGCCCCTCTTTGAGAGGAATTTCGTCCGAGGTTTCTCTCAAAGACAAGGTGACATCTGTGTTCCGATCGACTCGACTGGGAAAAGAAAAGAAAAGAAAAGAAATCATGACATCCAATTTTCATGCCCATCAATGTGTGCTTTTCCTTAAAAAGAGATATGCTCATTCAATTCCCTGATATGATCTAAGAAAGTTAAGGAGTAGATAGACTTCCCTGCCCCTTACCTGCCGAATGCTTGCGGCATTTGCTGTGTCTGATGGGTTCAAGTAGATTCCTAAGGACTCGTCATCGGAGTGTCATAGGGATGTTAAGCTCTGACCTGTATGGTAGGTCAAACCATAATGGGATTCCTAACTAATAGGAACCTAAGGAAGACGCATCCCACATTTGGGAATTTGCCAAGGGTTTTGATCCGTGTGGTGGACTAAACTAGAAATGGTTTGCCTAATGTAAGGCTTATTAGGGAAAACGACTCCTCCCGCGTTCGGGATTCATCAAGGTTTTGATCCGTATGGTGGATCTGACCATTGGGTTGATCCTTCAGGCGGTCTCTACCAGTCCTTTGACCCTTCAGGCGGTTTCTACCATTCATTGACCCTTCATGCGGTTTCTACCATTGAGTTGACCCTTCAGGCGGTTTCTACCATTGGTTGACTCTTCAGGCGGTTTCTACCATACATTGACCCTTCAGGCGGTTTCTACCATTGGTTGACCCTTCAGGCGGTTTCTACCATACATTGACCCTTCAGGCGGTTTCTACCATTATGTTGACCCTTCAGGCGGTTTCTACCATAAATTGACCCTTCAGGCGGTTTCTACCATTGATTGACCCTTCAGGCGGTTTCTACCGTTGAGTTGACCCTTCAGGCGGTTTCTACCATTTATGAAATTCCAAATTGATATGAATCAAAGGATGACGTACCCGCTCTTCGGGGCTAGTCGGAGACTCGATCATTCTGTGGATCGGTCTTAGAAAAGATTTGCCTACTAAAAGGCCTCACTTAAGGATGACGCACCTAGTCTTTAGGGTGGCCAAAAGTCCTACAGAAAGCTTAGACCTGAAAAAATTTTCCTCGCCAAGAAGATGTTAGTAATCTTTGGGAAGACAATAATTGTCTAACTGACAAAATTCTACGACTTAAGTTTTAGTCATGAAATGTACATTTTGATTGTTGGAGGTTATCCAAAACATTCCTGCCACATACAGATGTGATCATAAATTCCTTGCACGGAAACTCTAGATCAAACAATTTGAAAATTTCAAAAAGAGTTTGCTCAAAACATCCATTGGAGTATTTCTCATCCAAGAAGGCTCCTCACTGCTCTGTGATAATGATCTTTAATAGGGAAAATGCTCAATTTCCTACCGACCTGTGCCTAGGTTTCAGGATCATTCGCAACGCATACATTTCGATCAATCAGGAGGTCTTTCACGGGACCGTAGTGTTAGGCTTGGATATCGGTTTCCAAGGGGGACTCACTTTTGAGTCAAGGCCGTTGAACGAAATTTTTCACTATCTGCTCCGGGTTTACAAGTCAAGAACCCTGCAAAATGAGAAAGAAATAGTCTTGCTCGTACTTCTTTGAGCTAAGTTATACATTAACCCAAGTGTCTTAGTCAGAGAAGACTGCTTCAGGATTGTAACATTGGAAGGATTGGGGACCGAAAAAGGCTTGTTTTTTGCCTAGAAATTGTGAAGAGTTTGACATTGGTGATCATTGCAAATTTGCCACATGTCCTTCGAAGAACATCTCCATTTCTTGAAGTGTACACTCCTCTTTTAGAGCGCACAAGGATGTTTAAAAGCGTCTCTTGTTGCATTAAGAGACCGTCTGTTTGTATGTTTGCTATTTGAGCACGACATCATTTGGGGAGTAGTCATCTTGATCTGACTCCTTTGGAGGGTCTTTTCATCATCTCTCTAGACTTTACTAGGGATATTTTGAATGGACATCGGCCTTGCTTTTTACCAGGCACTTTGCTTTTTCTTGATGTCTAGGGATTTTTCTTTTCCCCCTTTTTTTAATCCCGTGTTTTTCTTTTCTTTTGGAGCTAGGATTTTCAGCAATCATGCTAGATATGCAACTTAAACTTTGGCATGCTTCCGTTCCTAGAGTGATGTTGACTTTGCTTTGGAATATGCAATGATCACCAATAGGTTGATGAAATGAATTTGCTGGCTCAACATGGTCGTGCAAAGGATAACAGTGTGTAGGATAGAGAAATGAATTATTCTTGTCATCCTATAACACTTGGATTATCATATAAACAACACACAAAGATTTATGTTAGTCCGAGCAAGAAAATTTCTAACCATTTACTTTCTGATACTGTTGGACTAACCTTCATTTGCCCCAATGTGGGGTGGTTCTTGACAGGGTTGAGAATGAAAATCGCCGTTCAATGGGGTTCTCAATGGGCATCTGTAGTGTTTGGAATGAAGAAATAAATGCCTCTGTCATCTCGATCCATGTAATCGTTGCGAATGACCCTTATGTCCATAGGTTAAGGTTTCTCAATCATTTCCAATCTCCTCATCTCTCAAGTGTGTATGAGACGTGTTTGGATTAGGCTCGCTTCTCTTATGAGAAAATACCCTTTTGAACAGTTCAAACGACTCTTGTTGGAAAAATTCATTTCATTTCATCAAGATTTATCCTTCAAAAGGATTTTGTGATGCACCATATATGTGTAATTCATGTTCAGACAATCTCTTGTTTTAAAACATGAATGTCAATGAAGTAAGAATTCTATGTCTTTTTAGATGTGAGAATCGAATTAATTCTGAAAGTTTTTAATCTCCAATGAATTGGGAAAAGGGATACTTACCTGCCCATCGAGGCTGGAGATCCTGGAGATATAAAAGGGATATGTCATTGTATATTCTAAAACTTTGCAAAAATTGGAACGATACATCTTACCCTTCGTCGTATGCTCCAACGAGTGTACAAGGGTTGTGAAAATCTGCACTTCACATAGTAACACAAGATTGTTAGGTGTTCTAAAGTTCTTTCGACTTCTTGATTTTTAGAGAAAAATCAAACTTACGTGTCTGCCCTGATGGCGAGCTCCTGCCAAGGATAAATATTAAGCATTATTTTGGGTTTCCAAATTCAAAACAAATTGGGACGATACTACTTTACTCTTGATTTGAATTCCATTCTGCATGCCAATGTGGGGATTGCAGAAGCCAGCCCTCAAGCTTGTGGCCATGATTTCTTCGTCTGGTTGGGCAACAAATCCACCTCAAGGATTTACGTCGGAGGAGATTCATTCATCTTTTTGGGCGTGTTTCATGCGCTGTTTTGTTATTTGAATGCATGGCTTCTTGGGTGCCTCGTCTCTATTCATCACCTGAGAGGAAAATGAGAGAACATTATCCCCGCATCTGATTGAAAATCATTTAGGAACGATACGTTCTTTTTACCAAATGGGTGGCTCCGCGGCCAAATGCGTTTTACGTTGAAAGGATGGATTCCATTACGCTCTGCGGATGATAACTATCGCTTGGGGGACTTGCCCCACGGATTAAACGATGAATCTGATGTCTTCGGCTTCGACATGCTTTCCGAATGTAGGAATGGTTTGCCCCCATTTTCAGTAGAGATGGGTTTTGTCGAGTGGGCAAGATCAAAAACTCATCCTAGATTTGGCTTTAGTCGAAGGTTGAAATCCCGACCTTGGATAAGCGAATCATGATTCATCTCCTTCCGCTTCGGATTTGTCATTTGCGCGCTTCACATTTTACAATACCAACTTCGCCGCTTGATGAAAATGAATCGATGATTTTCGAATTGCCCCAAGTTCTATAGTCATCTGCGTCGAATCTCTTTGAACTTCATTGAGTGATAGACCAACTGATAAAACGATTTTTCAATCCCGAGATCGAACGTTTCGTACCACTGCCATTTCACTCACTACCAAGACACAACACTATTGGCATCCCTAACTGGTTCATTTTTTGTTATAAAATTCTCGAAGCAGTTAGCGACCCCCATTGAGAATGAAACAAGCTCAATTTAGAGTTTGTAACGACTAAAGGTCCCTTGGAACGATACAGAGCTAACCGTCTTTGAGCTCGCTCGGGCTTTTACTCACATTTTCCTATGTGAAGCCTTTAAATGTTTTTCTTCGTGGCGTTCAATTGATTCGCCTCGACTCTAATCTAACAAGGGATTGTCGCACTCGAGCATGATGATGCTCGCAGGTAATACCGATCGCTACCCCAGATTAACTCTAGGCATTAAGGAAGATTATCTCGCATGGAAGACTTTATGACAGAAAGATTAATGATACATCCAGCCACATGTGCCTAGGTCCCTTGAAGATTCTCGGTGATCAACCAGTTACACCATGAATCAGATATATAATCGCCATTTTGGATCATAACTTCATAAGTCCATCAGTTTTAAACTGATCGATCCAGATATGGAGCTCCTCATCAAGGAAATCTTTTGATTCTTCGAGCAACTGATATTCGGGTTGACCATCATCGCTTGGCGGCGAAGGATTCCTGTTTCTGTTGTGAGCGATCTGATTCTTCGAGCTAGAACCTTCGTCATTGCTCGAGATTATAAGAGGATGATTGATCGGTTCACTATCAAAAGCACCTTCCATTTGGGGATGGGAGAAACAAAAATCCTCAGAGCATCCCCCCGCTTGATCTTCCGAAATCATACGCCCAAGCCAGGCAGATCTTTGAACACTAGGCGCAATATGTTGATCGGCGATAGGAAGAGCACTAGCGAAAAGTTGCTGCTCAAACCAAGGAGTTCGTACCTGCTGCACTTGTGGCATATACTCTTGAGTGGTGCTAAGATGATTCGGGGGAATATTCTGATTAGCGCCCAAGTAGTCGATGGTGCTGCTACCAGCTTGGTCGGTGCCTAGATTCGGCAGGATATTTCTTACTTCAGGGGCATTGTAGTTGTGGCCATGCCTAGTGTTTAGGCACAAGTTGAGTTCTTTCAGGTTCAGTGCTGTGTGGCGCTGTCTTAGCGCCCTTCTGTAGCTCTTGAGGTGACTCGCGACTCCATCTTTAGTGAGTCCTGGTATGTTCATGATCTCAAGTATGCGCGTTGGATATGCTGAGTTGATCCCTAGTTGCTGAACCGCACTAAGGAACTTGAGATGAAGCTCGGGGGACCAATTGACCCTCGTCTTCTTGCGACCCGGAACAGTGTTGACAACTTGGCTATTGCTCTCTGGCCTATTTCCAGTAGGATTTGATCGAGCCGGAAATTATTGTGGAGGGAATTCATCAGCTTTGGATTGGTCGGTCGTGATAGTAAGCTCATCGTTAAGGAAACTCCAATCATGGTGACGCATATCCCATCCTTTAGAAGGCATCGGTATTGACTTCGTAGAATTGATTTGTTCATGCATATCTCCAACAAAATCCGATTGTATCAAAGATGGTTCGAGGGAGTGGGGTGGTGAATGAGCATTTTCAATCCTCATATAAGGCTTATCAAGGAACATTTCACCGAGAGTGACAGGGCCACCGCAATTAAGGCAAGCGATAGTGCTGGGAGCTTTCTTATACCTCATGTTCTCCGCTCGAAGCTTTTCGTTTTCCTCCTTTAGAATCGCAAGTTCTTGACGTCTGTGTTGAGCCCTCAATTTGGCTCGCTTATTTTGAAACCAAAACTTGACCCTCAAAGGTTTCATCCCTAGCTTCTGGCCCAATTCATTTCTTTGTTTCATGTTCGGGAGAGGGCATTCACTAAAGAAAGCTTCAAGGTCTTGGATTTCATTCTGAGTGTGGCACTGGCGACGTTTCCTTTTCCGGGATTGACCATCGCTGCTGCTGTTGTCGTCGCTGCTGAGATCCTGAACTTCGTTGCCGAAAGGGTTGGGTTCTGTGGTTCTGGTACCAGACGCGATCCTGGAATCTTCGAGATCTCTCAATAGTTCATTTTCTGAGATTTTTGGATCAGTCGCCTCTAGCAACTGATGGTAACCCTCAAACATGTTGGATCGAAAAATGTTCGATCAATTTTTGCTCACTCAGGGTTCTCTACTCTCTCATGTATGCTCACTCTCTCTAAATTTTCTTTTGAGTGGTTCTGTATACCCAGGAAACGTTCTTTAAACATGGATGAAGATCATCAGGCAAGCGTTTCTCCCAAGATTTCGTATTTCTCGCTTTGTCGTCTTCTTTCTTCTTTTCAACGTGGAGGGACACCAAATCGATTTCCTTTTCTCGATATCCATGTCTGTCTCCCACTTATTTTCAAAAAGGTGGAACTACGCTCGCCTCCCGCTCAGTTTTTTAATATGATGGGACCGCCAAATCCTTTTGCAACTTTTTTCGATAGTTGCGCTTAACTCTCGCTCAATTTTAATATGGTGGCACTGACATATCTTTTTACAACTTTTTTAGATTTATCAAGCCTGAAATCGCGGACTGGGACGGATCTGATGGTTCACCGAAAGAGCCACCACTGCTTTACCCAATTAACTTGGCTCCATGAGCATTATTGCTGTGACCTTTCTTCATCCTCGAGTTGCTATAAAAGGAGGAGTTAATGCAGAGAAGATTAACACTCTTACATAATTGCCTTTTCGTATTTTAATCACTCTACCACACCCATCTTCTTCTCCCTCACTCCAACGAAAATGACCTCTCCTATTCGCGCTTTCTCGGCTGAAATTTTGGCCCACTGGGAAAAACTCTATAACCTCCTAGGTCGAGGCTATGCTCATATAGCCGATCACCCAGAAATTGAAGATGAAATTCGCATTTTGCTCGTGGAAATAGACACCACCTCTATCGAGGGCACTAATTTAGAGAGGGAATATAGAATCTTCCCAACCCTCTTTATAAACTTTTTAGAGACTTACCGTGTCGCTCATCGAGAAGTTACCGTGGCTCACGTTTTGCGAGCTCGCTATGAGGATCGGTCCAACTGCTTAGTGTTGGCCAACCTTGTGGCTGATAGTCACAGAAAGGCTGTTGAGTTCGCCAACGAGCGGGTCTCGATGTTGCTTCGCGAGAGGGGAAATTTGGTGGAGCGCTTGGCCTTATCCTTGACCACCTATGAGCACGACCGTCGTAATGTCGTGTTGAAGTTTCAATGTGAGTGGCAGGAAGAAAGGCTTGACAGCATTACCGCGGATATAGCCCATGGGAGAGGACTAGTTCGGGACCTGGAAATAGCCGCCGAAGATCATGGGACCAAGGTTGCCGAGCTTAAAGGAGAATGTAAACGCCTTCTTCTTAACCTTGCAGATCTCGAGTCTCGAGGTGGTGAGTATAGGCAAAGCATCAATAATATGGAGGGCCAACTGGGTTCCTTTGTGATGCTAATTAGGGCTCATTTCGGTTTTACTTTTCCACCTCGATGATCTGTATGATCTGCTTTTAAGGTCCCTCGATTAAGCAAAATGAATGAAAGCTCTAATATGTGTGTCTCAACTTCTGTATGGCTGACTTTCTCGAACACCTGACCACTCTCAACCTAGGCAAGCTGCTCTTTGACATTGATGATTCGAGCGTGTACATCTTGATTTTTTAATCTTGCTTATGATCGAATAAAGGAACCTCCCACCGCGTTTATCCACAAAAGACTTCTCTTCTCTACCTGTTTTTAACTACTTAGAGATGCCCCGGTTTCGATCTTTGAGACGTGACTTCAGGATCACCTATTCCAAATCGTCATCTTCATTAGATGATACCTCAATGATGTCCATAGCAGGCTCTTCTTGTCCACTTGGCGCTCATAATGGGATGACACCATCTTCGTCTTCCATCAAGAACATTGGGAGGAAAACACACCTATCTATCCTCAAAATGACATTTAATCCAATCACCGGAATTATGCAATGAATATAATGATTATGAGCTGTAACAAGTTCGAGGGATAGAAAAGTCTTACCAACCAAACTTAAGAGAAAATCAAGCTTCTCTGTACAGTGTTAGGTATACTAACCTTCCATAGACAAACGCATGAGACAAGTGAGGGAAAACTCCTAAAAATCAAAAGATAGGGCTTGGTACCTAAAGCCAAGGTTCTCACCTCAAATTCTGGGAAGAGTCGATTCCATTGCACAACTATCGTTGCATTGGGACTCAATCCATAGTTCGAAGTGAGCAGAATTGAAAAGTGGATTACCCCATGTTTTTCCTCACGGAGATTCCATTTTCAATTCCTTCTATTGTGTTCCTAAAGAGGGCGCCTGGGGTTTTAGGCGCAATTGTGTGTATTCATTGTGTCGTGCTAAAGCAATAAACATGCATTTTATTTAACAATCACAGCTTCAATATAAATATCCACACAATCATACATCCAAAACTCTTGCCTGCATAAAACAAAGTTAACAAGCACTTCACCCCTTATTTCTCCCGTCTACAAAAACATCTAACACATTCGTTAGCATATATACCTCACTTTCGAGAGCATCTGCATAAAATTAGGTTAGAAGAATCAATCAACTTTTTAATCGGCTCAAGTCCACTAAATGGTTAAGAACCAGTCCCCAGTGGAGTCGCCAGTCTGTCGCGACCCTCTTGAGGTTGTCGAGCTCTCGAGGGCTAATGGGCCGTCCTGTCTGGTCGGACGCGGGCCTCTCCCAAGGCCCATTACCCAAATCGTAACGGAGGTATGCGTGATCGACTTTCAGTGTGGTCTAGTGACATGTGCTAAGTGTGCATGCCATGGAGTCGCCACCAATCATTTTTTTAGGGTATGATTGGACCACCCAATCGAATAGTTGGGAGTTTCTATTCAATCCTGCGAGAACCAGAGAAATGGTTTCGGGGACTTAGTTACGCCAACCGTCAGAGTTGACGCCCTTTCGGTACCTAAGTTGACTGAATTTTCTAGCCTGAGATTCATGCGGATGAGTAAGGTATGAACCATAAATCTAGAAATTCATGCAGATAGGAATGCTTATCCTAGCAATCACAATCAGTAATAAAATGCGCAACTCAAGGAATCTAGATATGCAAATAAATCACATGGCATTCCTAGTAATGCCCTATTTATCAATCACAGCTCAAGAATGATTTAGCTGTCCTAGCCGTTCTACACTCGATCTAACCTAAGAAAAGCATTAGGAAGCATCGCAGGAGTTCGAGAGTACTCACATGGGGTTCGCCGTGCCCTGGTTTGGTCTTGGACGAGCTATCGAGCTCATGCCGACCCGATTATATTTGGGGATCCACTCGGCGTTTTACACCATGAAATCATGTGAAACAAAAACGAAAATATTCAGCAAGGGGCATTTATTGTAGATGGTGGTCGATCTAATTGGACATCAAGACTAAAAAAGATGTAGAAATTTACAAATTAAAAGACTCGAATGATATTTTTTTTGCCAAATTCAACTCTATGCGTCGTGAAGAAACACATGCAATTGAACTTGAATTTTGACTATTTATGAGTTCAAAATGAAAAGAAAATAAAAATAAAAATATTGACTATTTTTCTATATTTTTACAACATCAAATGCTATTTTTCTTCATTTTTCATGTATTTTTCTATTTTTGAAAAATATTAAAAAACTGAAAAATTATTTTTTTTCAAAAATGGTTCCTTTAGCTTGGTCAAGGCTACCAAAGATGATTTTTTAATTTTTTAACTTTTTATATATTTTTTATGAATTTTTAAAAAATAAACTATGAAAGACTGATAAAAAATCAGGTGTCAACAGTCCACGGCTGATTCCAGATGACCATAGTATGATTTGCGAATTAACCTAAATCGATTTCTAAAAATCGCAACCTTCGGGACTAGAAATTAAACCTCGCAATTACATGACAACCAAAGTCGCCGCGGCACGAGTAACTCTTAAACGCGACATTAGTCGCGGGTCGATATGCGTAACTCCTAAGAGCCGCCCGTTAGTCTTGGATACGCCAGAATGACAAACGACTGAATTTAGCCATAAATTGGACTTCGAGATTAGAGGCCGGGTATTCAAGGATTCCAACGGGGATAAATTGGACGTCGCCACAACGGGAACCGTTAGGATTAGAATTCTTCCTTAGCATTTAGAAAAGTGAAATTTGGACCGACAATTAGGAAATTACCATTATACCCTTAGATAATTGCCCTTTTCTTTAGAATGAGCAAGGGCAATTTGGACAATTGCCATCCTCTCTTCTTGGCCGAATATTGAAGGACCAATTGGTCATTTGGCCCCTTGAATTATTTGATGGTGGAATGACTAAGTGACATGACCATTGGACTTGATTTCCCCATGAACCACCCTTGTCATTCCATGCCACTATTCCTTGTCATAGAAACCCCATCAACCACCCCACTAGCAAATTCCCTCCATTTTCTCTCTTGCTCTTGAAGTGGATGACAAGATCATACTGTCCTTCTCATTCTCTCATTCGGCCGAACCTCACCCCCCCTCAGTCTCTCATCTTCTCTCATTCTTTCTTCCTCTCAAGCTCTCACTCTCCCTTTTTCCTCTCACGCCGTCGACGCCACCTTCACCGTCGCTTCATCGCCGGCCTTCGGGCTAAGTTCGTGAGCTCCTCATGCTCATTTTTCGTGGTAAGTCTCCCTAAGACTAGATCCTATGTGTTGTTTGGTTAGTAAATGAGGTTTAGTGCATTTTTGGGAAGAAATCCATGGCTAATCCGTAGAGTTGATGTTCGGACCTCTTTGGACAGAATTGAACCGCGGGTTCCGTCGCCATTTCTGCCGGTTTTCCTTAGCTCTTGGACTTGGTAAGTTATCCCTAACCCTTTATTAGGATGTTAGGTTACTAATTGATGTTTTATGGTTGGATTGATAGAGTTTAAGGGATGTTATTGTGAGAAAAACGTTAATGACCCGAGAACCCGTATAATCCCATTTTCAGCGCGCGTCGAAAATGAAATAGATTGTTCTAAGTCGTCCGGAGTCAAAATTGAGCTCCGTTTTCGCCCAAGCGACCGTAAGATCATGAGGAACGAGGTTATAAAGTTAGATTGCTAAAAAGGTAAACAGATTTATGTCAGGTTTTCCGAGAGTAAGCCTGGTCATGGAAAAACCGAACCTGCCATGAAATGGATGAACCGCACTTGGTCGTTTCTTAGATTAAAAATGGTGAAATTGAATTTAAATGATGAAGTCCTATTCTGGTCATGAATGATCTTAGGGTCTTGAGCATGTGTTGAAGTCATTTTAACTTAATTTGAGCAAGTGAAGTGGTTTAATAGATTAAACCGGAGTTTGAATGGGAAGTGTAAAAAAAAAATTGAATGCTCATGGATGACCTATGATCGTGGCTATGTACCTTGATGGTTAATTGCTTGACTGAGTGATCTTGAGTGCAATTGGCCGTTGGAATGAGATGTATAAGTACTAAATCACATATTAATCTATTAAGGTTAAAGCATGACCCGAGAGCCGTTTTTAAGGGGGGTCCTAGTAAACATATAATAGCCTGAACGTTACGACGATGGCGTTTACCAAATGCAAGTATGACCTAAGAGCTGTTTTTACGGGGGGTCCGGGTAGATGAATTTATTAGACCTGGGCATTACGACGAAGGTCCTGCCTAATACAATGTGATTATTAAGCTATGTCCCGGGCGCTACGGCGAGGGCTGAATAGCTAGAATCGAGTTATTGATGGATTGCCTTATTCGAGTAGTTGATTGTTTAAATGCCTAAAGTACGAAGCTTAGCTTAAATCGTGAAATCGCATCTTGAATTGGATTGAATTGAGTGTCTATTTGTTGTGCTTCTATTTATTGTCTTAAATGCCATGATTATACTTTCTATTAGAATTGTTTAATTTCAGGTGTTAAGAGGTACTAATGGCCTAGTTTAGGGTTAGGAATGACTTGCTGAGATTTATTCTCACCCTATTGTAGGACAACATTTTCAGGTCCCGAATGACGAGGTCCCTTGAATACTATGGACTGACTTTTGAAGATACCCTTTTGAAGTAGATGAACCGTTAACCTTACCTGACTATATTTCCTTTTTTTTTTTTACGTTTTAGGGAGCTGCTTTCTTATTTTGGGTTGTTCACGCCCATATAGCTCTGTAGGGTTAAACTTCATCTACTGTTGTTTTATTAAAGGAAGTTGTCTTTTGGGAGATGGCAAGTTGTAACCCTATTGTGTTTTTGACACTTTTAAGGAATGTATAAAGTAAGTTTTAAATCTCTCTTTTTCATCCTGAGTCATTGTGTTCGGAAAGAAAAATTTTGTAAAGGAGATTGTTCGTCGCTTCCGCATGTACATTTGGTATTGCGCTTAAGTCGTTCGCCCTTGATCCTGGGAAATACTCAATCAAACTACCGTGGCGGGATGTTAGCGAGTCCGACAAGGGTACGGGGCGTTACATCCCCATTTAAGTGGTATCAGAGCGAGGTTAGCTCGATCCAAGTTGATTGAGACCTGGAGTGATAAGGTGCGATGACTTTAGGTTGGTTAGATAGTGAGACTTTAGGAGTTTGTTAGACTTAGGCACGAATTGCATGACATATGAATTGGCGCTTGTGATTGGCATGATTAGGAGCTTTGTACTTGGCATTGCTTGTTGTTGACTATCTGAAGTTTGAGATAGCTTGTTGTGTTAATACTAAGCTACAGATGCGTCTGGACTTGAGGTATGAATGAAAACTCTTGATGTGATGCCTTTGACTGCTTGATTGTGATAGAATATTGGCTGTGATTGTTGTTGTGGTAAATAGCCTGGAACTGCTAGATTTAAGTAGATGGCTTAAGTCCCTAATTCCTGAGTGGAATTATAGTTGTTCAGGTACTGTGAGAATTAGTGAGAATGAGCAATCGTGGTAGAGGTACCAGAGGAGCGTTTAGCTCGAGAACACCAGAGGCTAAGGGTCCTACCATGGAAGGAGTTCTGAGGGCCTTGGCCCAGATTGGAGAGATATTGGGAAAGGAAGCCCAGGATAGAGCTGCTGCGGCCCTTCGATAGGCCGAGGATAGAGCTAAGATTATAGCTCAGGCTGCTGAAGCTACTGTTGCAGCCGTGAATATGGCGAATGGGAACAATGGAATTGGTAATGGAGGTGGAAATGCTAATGTTCAAGGTAATGAGAACCGACTGATGGGTAATTTAGTAGAGCAGTTCATGAAGCTGAAGCCGTCCAAATTCGATGGCAAAGGGGATCCTGAGACTGCCCCTAGGTGGATTGAGGAACTAGAGAAAGCTGTTACTATATTAGGGTGCACTGAGGTTGAGAAAGTAACCTTAGCAGTGTATCAGCTTCAAGATACTGCGAATGATTGGTGGAAGGCCACCTAGGGAAGAGTTTTTCCAGAAGGCGTCACACCCAATTGGACCGCCTTCGTGGAGGCCTTCAACGCAAAATATTTTTTCTGAAACTGCCCAAGAGCAGAAGTTGGTTGAATTTCAAAACCTTCGGCAGAACCAATTGACCATTGATCAATACGAAGGTGAATTCGCAAGACTTTCTAAGTATGCTCCGAGGATGGTTGAGAATCTTGTGGGTAAGGCTTAGAGATTTAGAGATGGATTAAGGCCCGAACTCCGTAGTCAGTTGATACTCTGAACTTGAGGGACTACGATGAGCTGTATGAAAGGGGCCAGATGGTGGAGCGTGATATGAGGGAAAGAGGAACCGCTTCTGGACCGCGGTTTAATCGGGTCAGGGACAATCGAAATTTTGGAAAGAGGCCTATGGTGAATAACAGGCGATTTGTTCCTCCCGTTAAAAAGAATATTGGGAAGCCCGTTTATCAGAACAACTGGAACTGTCGCCTATGTGGACAAAAGCACGAAAGTGGGCCATGCCCAAGTCGGTCAAGAACGTGCTTCAAGTGTGGTCGGATGGGCCATCATGCGAGACACTGTGAAAATCAGGTTGCGAGACCTCAGTTTCAACCACCGCAACCCCAACTAGGACCGCAAGTTGCAGCTACCCCACTAACTAATCTGAATAGGCCGCCAGCTCAAGGAAAAGTTTATACTGTGGCGCGTAGGGAGCCGGAGAATGCGCCCGGCGTGGTCACAGGTACGGTTACTTTATGTGATCATGCTTCCTATGCATTGTTTGACCCTGGAGCATCACATTCGTTCATATCTGCTCAGTTTACTGATTTGGTTGGAATTGATTTGAAACCGCTGGATATGATACTGCATGTCACTACCCCGTTAAAGGATAAAGTGCTAGTCTCGCTAGGTTGTTCGGGATGTAAGATAGTCGTTGGTGGTAGTGAAGAACAGATAGACCTAGCAGTGCTACCTATGTATGATTTTGATGTTATTATTGGAATGGATTGGTTGAGTAAGCAGCGAGCTGTTGTTGATTGTGGTAGCAGGGTGATCCATTTCCATCCGAATGATCACCCTAGATTGGAGTTTGTAGGAAGTCAAGGAGGAACCTCGATTCCTTTAATTTCATCGCTTGAAGTGACAAAGTTATTGGATGACGGATGTCAAGCGTACTTAGCTATTGTGGTTGATCCAACGATTGAGGAACCCAAGCTAGAGGACATAGCTGCGGTGCTTGACTTCCCAGATGTCTTTCCTCAAGAATTACCAGGGCTGCCACCGGAGAGAGAAATAGAGTTTGTGATTGAGTTAGCTCCTGGGACAGAGCCGATCTCAAAAGCACCCTATAGGATGTCCTTATCAAAACTAAAGGAACTGAAGGTTCAGATGCAGGAATTGCTGGACAAAGGATTTATTCGTCCAAGCGCGTCACCGTGGGGAGCACCAGTTTTGTTCATAAGGAAAAAGGACGGATCATTGCGCTTATGCATCAATTACAGACAATTGAATCAGGTGACAATCAAGAACAAGTACCCGTTGCCAAGGATAGACGACTTGTTTGATCAGTTGCAAGGAGCGTTTGTATTCTCCAAGATAGACCTGAGGACGGGTTATCACCAATTAAGGATTAAGAAGGAGGACATACCGAAGACAGCCTTTCGGACCAGGTATGGGCATTATGAGTTTACAGTCATGCCATTTGGATTGACTAATGCCCCAGTCGCTTTTATGGACTTGATGCATCGAGCGTTCAAGGAGTACTTAGACTAGTTCGTCATTGTCTTCATAGATGACATCTTGATTTACTCGAGGAGCCTTGAAGAGCATGAGAAGCAATTGAGTGTAGTTCTACGGACGTTAAGAGAACACTCACTTTATGCTAAGTTTAGTAAGTGTGAGTTTTGGCTTAACGAAGTTGCGTTTCTTGGACACGTCATATCTGGAAATGGAATTTCAGTGGACCCATAAAAGATTGAGGCAGTAACGAATTGGCCTAGACCTACGTCAGTAACAGAGGTTCGAAGCTTTTTAGGTTTGGCGGGCTACTACAGGAGGTTTGTGGAAAAGTTATCCTCTATAGCCACTCCTTTGACGAGGTTGACGAAGAAGGATACGCGATTCGAATGGACGGATAAGTGCGAAAGGAGTTTTCAGGAACTTAAGCATCGATTGACGACCGCGCCAGTTTTGACGATTCCTTCTGGACCTGGAGGTTATGAGATCTATAGTGATGCGTCGCTAAAGGGACTATGATGCGTTCTAATGCAGCATGGAAGAGTTGTTGCTTACGCATTGCGACAATTAAGACCTCACGAGATGAACTACCCGACGCACGATTTGGAATTGGCAGCTATCATCTTCGCATTGAAAATTTGGAGGCATTATCTGTGCGGAGAAATGTTTCAGATTTATACGGACCATCAGAGTTTGAAGTACTTATTTTCTTAAAAGGAATTGAACATGAGGCAACGTCGATGGATGGAGTTGCTCAAGGATTATGATTGTGATATTCTGTACCACCCCGAGAAGGCAAATAAGGTTGCAGATGCACTTAGTCGGAAATCGAGCATCGCGCACGTGATGGTTAAAGAATGGACTCTATTGGAAGGAATAAGGGATTCAGAGTTCAAGTTTGAAATTTGCCAACTGTCTAGTCTACTGGCCTCATTAAGAGTCGAACTGGAGATTCAGGAAAAAGTAAAGGCTTCGCAGTCTACGGACCCCGACATCCAAAAGATTCTAGAAATGGATGCCGCGAAAAGGAAACTTGACTTTCAAGTATCAGAAGATGGAATTCTGAAGTTTCGTGGACGCCTGTGCGTACCCAATGATGAGGAGCTGAGGGAAAAGATCTTATCAGAAGCTCATAGGAGCAACTACAGTATTCATCCGGGTAGCACAAAGATGTGTCAGAATTGCGTCAGCACTACTGGTGGAACGGATTAAAAGTGGACATAGCCAAACATGTGGCGAAGTGTTTAACGTGCCAGCAAGTTAAGGCACAACATTGTAAGCCTGGTGAAATGTTACAGCCTTTAGAGATTCCCGAGTGGAAATGGGAACACATTACCATGGACTTCGTAATGGGTTTGCCGAGAAGCCAGAGAGGACATGACTCGTATGGGTAATAGTGGATAGACTGAATAAATCCGCGCATTTCTTGGCAGTAAGAAAGGACTTCGCCATGGATAGGTACGCAGAATTGTACATGTGATACATAGTTCGCCTTCATGGAGTCCCGGTGACGATCACTTCGGATAGAGATCCCTAGTTCACCGCTTCATTTTGGAAAAGCCTACAAGAGGCTTTGGGGACGAAATTGCAGTATAGTACGGCCTATCACCGTTAGATGAATGGACAGTCTGAAAGGACGATTCAGACTCTTGAGGATATGCTAAGAGCCTGTGTGATAGATTTCAAAGGAGGTTGGGAAGACCAGCTACACCTAGTAGAGTTCGCCTATAATAACAGTTACCAGCAGAGTATCAGAATGGCACCGTTTGAAGCATTGTATGGTAGGGCATGCAGAACTCCGGTATGTTGGGATGAGGTTGGTAAAAGAAGCATAACAAGCCCAGAGTTAGTAGAACAGTCAGTGGAGGCAGGAAAAGTCATAAGGGAAAGATTGAAAACCGCACAGAGTCACCGGAAAAGTTATGCCGACAAGCGGCGCAGGCCTTTGGAATTTCAAGTGTGAGACCATGTTTTCTTGAAAGAATCACCAATGCGAGGTCTATCTCGGTTTGGAAAGAAAGGAAAGATGAGCCCGAGGTATGTAGGCCCTTTTGAAATTTTGCAACGGATTGGAACTTTGGCCTATAGACTCACCTTGTCGCCAAGTTTATCGCAGGTCCACAATGTATTCCATGTCTCGATGCTGAGGAAGTATGAACCGGACGCGACTCATGTACTGGACCATGAAGTGATAGAAGTTGACGATCGGGTGACGTACGTGGAAAAATCGATTAGGATTGAGGACAGGAAAGAGCAAGTCTTAAGGAACAAGACGATTCCGTTAGTGAAGGTGATTTGGGAGCACCATGGAACTGAAGGAGCAACCTGGGAAAGCGAGGAAGCGATGAGGCGTCAACACCCCCATTTGTTTGAGTAGATGGATGTAATGTAAATTTCGAGGACGAAATTTTTGTAAGGGGGGAAGAGTTGTGACATTCTGAATTCCGACCCTATCTCGAAGCATTTGAATGAATGAATGCCTATCGATGTATTTCAGTAAATCTCGCTCAGAATTGATCTCTCTTGAGCCGACTAACCAAAAGGGAAAGGCTAACTAGGATTTAAGTACGTGGACTAAACAGCTCAACCATGAGTCGGTACTTTGACTATAAGGATTGCCGAGGGAATTTTTGGACCGCTAAGGGTCAATCTAAGAATGGTTTCAGAACAATTTGCTAGTGTCATGCGATTGGTCCACGGGTGATTCCGGATGACCATAGTTTGATTTACGAATTAACCTAAACCGATTCCTAACGATCGCAACCTTCGGGACTAGCAATTAAACTTCGCAATTACATGACAACCAAAGTCGACGTGGCACGAGTAACTCTCAAACGCGACATTAGTCGCGGGTCGATACGCGTAACTCCTAATAGCCGCCCGTTAGTCTGAGATACGCCGGAATGACAAACGACTGAATTTAGCCATAAATTGGACTTCGAGATTAGAGGTCGGGTATTCAAGGATTCCAACGGGGATAAATTGGACGTCGCCTCATCGGGAACCGTTAGGATTAGAATTCATCCTTAGCATTTAGAAAAGTACAATTCAGACCGACAATTAGGACATTACCCTTATACCCTTAGATAATTGCCATTTTCTTTAGAAATGAGCAAGGGCAATTTGGACAATTGCCATCCTCTCTTCTTGGCCGAATATTGAAGGACCATTTGGTCATTTGGCCCCTTGAATTATTTGATGATGAATGACTAAGTGACATGACCATTGGACTTGATTTCCCCATGAACCACCCTTGTCATTCCATGCCACTATTCATTGTCATAGAAACCCCATCAACCACCCCACTAGCAAATTCCCTCCATTTTCTCTCTTGCTCTTGAAGTGGATGACAAGATCATACTCTCCCTCTCATTCTCTCATTCGGTCGAACCTCACCCCCCTCACTCTCTCATTTTCTCTCATTCTTTCTTCCTCTCAAGCTCTCACTCTCCCTTTTTCCTCTCACGCCGTCGACGCCACCTCCACCGTCGCTTCACCGCGGGCCTTCGGGCTAAGTTCGTGAGCTCCTCAAGCTCATTTTCCGTGGTAAGTCTCCCTAAGACTAGATCCTATGTGTTGTTTGGTTAGTAAATGAGGTTTAGTGCATTTTTGGGAAGAAATCCATGGCTAATCCGTAGAGTTGATGTTCGGACCTCTTTGGACAGAATTGAACCGTGGGTTCCGTCGCCATTTCCGTCGGTTTTCCTTAGCTCTTGGACTTGGTAAGTTATCCCTAACCCTTTATTAGGATGTTAGGTTACTAATAGATGTTTCATGGTTGGATTGGTAGAGTTTAAGGGCTGTTATTGTGAGAAAAACGTTAATGCCCGAGAGCCCGTATAATCTCGTTTTCAGCGTGCCTCGAAAATGAAATGGGTCGTTCTAAGTCGTCCGGAGTTCAAATTGAGCTCCGTTTTTGCCTATGCGACCGTAAGATCATGAGGAACGAGGTTATAAAGTTAGATTGCTAAAAAGGTAAACAGATTTATGTCAGTTTTCTGAGAGTAAGCCTGGTCATGAAAAAACCGAACCTGCCATGAAATGGATGAACCGCACTTGGTCGTTTCTTGGATTAAAAATGGCGAAATTGAGTTTAAATGATGAAGTCCTATTCTGGTCATGAATGATCTTAGGGTCTTGAGCATGTGTTGAAGTCATTTTAACTTAATTTTAGCAAGTGAAGTGGTTTAATAGACTAAACCAGAGTTTGAATGGGAAGTGTAAAAAAAAAAATCAAATGCTCATGGATGACCTATGATCGTGGCTATGTGCCTTGATGGTTAATTGCTTGACTGAGTGATCTTAAGTGCAATTGGCCGTTGGAATGAGATGTATAAGTACTAAATCACATATTAACCTATTAAGGTTAAAGCATGACCCGAGAGCCGTTTTTACGGGGGGTCCTGGTAAACATATAATAGCCTGGGCGTTACGACGAGGGCGTTTACCAAATGCAAGTATGACCTAAGAGCCGTTTTTACAGGGGGTCCGGGCAGATGAATTTAATAGACCTGGGCGTTACGACGAAGGTCCTGCCTAATACAATGTGATTATTAAGCTATGTCCCGGGCGCTACGGCGAGAGCTGAATAGCTAGAATCGAGTTATTGGTGGATTGCCTTATTCGAGTAGTTGATTGTTTAAATGCCTAAAGTACGAAGCTTAGCTTAAATCGTGAAATCGCATCTTGAATTGGATTGAATTGAGTGTCTATTTGTTGTGCTTCTATTTATTGTCTCAAATGCCATTATTATACTTTCTATTAGAATTGTTTAATTTCAGGTGTTAAGAGGTACTAATGGCCTAGTTTAGGGTTAGGAATGACTTGCTGAGATTTATTCTCACCCCGTTGTGGGACAACATTTTCAGGTCCCGAATGACGAGGTCCCTTGAATACTATGGACTGACTTTTGAAGATACCCTTTTGAAGTAGATGAACCGTTAACCTTACCTGACTATATTTGTTTTTAAGTCTTAGGGAGCTGCTTTCTTATTTTGGGTTGTTCACGCCTATATAGCTCTGTAGGGTTAAACTTCATCTACTGTTGTTTTATTAAAGGAAGTTGTATTTTGGGAGATGGCAAGTTGTAACCCTATTGTGTATTTGACGCTTTTAAGGAATGTATGAAGTAAGTTTTAAATCTCTTTTTTCATCCTGAGTCATTGTGTTCGGAAAGAAAATTTTTGTAAAGGAGATTGTTCGTCGCTTCCGCATGTACATTTGGTATTGCGCTTAAGTCGTTCGCCGTTGATCCTGGGAAATACTCAATCAAACGGCCGTGGCGGGATGTTAGCGAGTTCGAGAAGGGTACGAGGCGTTACAGTAGATCTCGAGCAAGAATCTTAATTCTTGGGGATCCCTCAAAACCTATTTCGCCCAAGTCTAGTAATCTCTTAGGGCAATATAATTGACTTTGCAAGTTTTGTTTTTATCTTTGGCGTTTCCTTGCCTCAAGTGACGTGCTTTATGCATCATGGCATAGTCAACAATCCGGTAGGTTGTTCGTTGTATCCGTTCGGCCATTAAGCTTGCTATCCGAACTAGTCGAATTCACAAGTTCACTATGAGCAAGCCTTGCCAAACTGCTGTTCCAAGTCTGTGCGTGATTCCCAAATCGAGTTGCGGTTTCCAAAGCCAATCGAATTTCAACGAAAATCGACTCTATCCGCAAGGTGCCGCGTTCAATCGGAAGGGCAATGAATCTGAAAATCATTTCAGATTAGGTAAAATTTGTTTTGCTCAATTTTCACTTATTATTTCATGTTGGCGTGAATATTGGTTGATTTTTCGGCTAGGCAAATTGTACCCGTTGCAATATGTGGTGATTGCATATTTTGTTTAGCATGTTTTGTAGATTAGAAAATCGGTTCGAATTTAGGGGTGATTCCCTATCGACAACGTGTAAGTTCGCACTAATCTCAACCATGAGATTTGTCCGACGGCACAGGGGTCAAGATATCTAATCTCAACCACGGGAATTGATTCCTTGATCCAATCCGTCATTCAATTCGAATCGAAAAATATTTTCAAAGAGTAAGCATTGACTGTGGATATGTCTTGATTTATTGCCTTAAAAAAATACAAAAAGATTATACGATAACGTTTCCTTTAAATCTTGAATTTAGGAGATATGATTAAGGGCATAAATTGAGCACGTTTGGAATCCGTCAGTAGAGAAGAATATTTTCAATAACTCGAATAAAGGGGTAAAGGATTTTTCTAAAAATTTTGGGAACTACCGCTGAATCTTTTAAGATAATCCTTAACCCACTCATGTTAGATTTTCATCAATTCTCAATTCTAAAAACTCGTTCAAAAAATACAAAAATTCCTCATTTGCATAGATCGCATATGGTTTGGAGCATTCATACATTTAGATTATGCATCTCATTTTATATGTACATAATATAATTTGAACTTGCATGGTCGTTATGTCATATAATTGTGCCACGCCATAAAGTCAGTCACGTCGTCCATCATAAGATTTTGCCATCATGTCTATCGCATGTCGCATTTTGTCCCGTCATTCACGCACCTTGCCATGTCATTCGCGTGTTACGCCATGTCATCATACATATGCCATATCATATAGTTTTCCATTTTGCACGTCTTTTGTCATTTAAGACTATGTCTTAATTCATTAACCTGGCTTGCATGTTTAAATATTCTAAATTGATTTCATGCTCTACCTAAGTTAAAATTAGATCATTTTTACATGATATCATTTCCATTTATGCATGTTTTGCATATCATCAAAACTCAGATCTTTTGAATGGGCATATATGCATGTCATATTATGCATGTCGCATCCGTACGTCATTTAGAGTAAGATTCATTCATTTAAAATTAGTAGGCCAATCTAGTCTAATGTAATACGTCATTTAGATTGAATTCTTGCCATCTTTGTATAACATCAAGGTTTGAATTGTTCTATATAAATTTAGTTTTCCTTAAAAAGGGTCATCATGCACTCATGTCATGTTAGGATACTCATCACTTATCATGTCATTAGAATAATTGTGTTTTTTTTTATAATGTAATTACATTCTCGCATTGCATCCATTTAAATAAAAAATAAAAAATACACCTTTGAAACTTTAAATCAAAATCCTTGAAAATTGCCAATTCAGTTAATTTTCATGAAATGGGTACCGAAAGGGCATTAATAGAAAAATTAGTGTAACCAAGTCCCCGAACTTAGAATCTCTGGTTCGTAGAAATAAGGTATTTCTCCCGATACTTTATTTAGGTGTCTAATCAGCCTACCGCGAATTGATTAGTGGCGACTCCAGGTTAAATTATTTGCATGTTAGTTATTGAACCGTAAGTTGCGATTTGGTATGGACTTGGGAGAGTCCGAGCTAGGTTTAACAACTTAGCAATCCATCAGCCTAAAAAAGAGACTAACTGTTCAGGTCGCGACAGCTTGGCGACTCTGCTGGGGACGTGTTCAAAAACTTTTAAGCATAAGTGGACTTAGGCCTGAAAGTTTTCATAAAAATATTTCCTCTTTGGCATTTTTGATTGGGTTCTAATTTTTTTTTGGTGTTAAATGTTTTTGCAGATAGGAGTTATAAGGGGAGGAGTGTTGTGACTAACCCCTTATTTTGCAGGCGTTGGAGTTTGGGATTTAATTTCTGTATATTATTGAAGCGGTGTTTGGATATAAACTGTCATGCATGTTGCAATTAAATTTGCATTGCACACACTCACGTATAACCCGCTGCCGGACCTGGGCATGCACAACTTAGGATGGTACTAAGAAGGGATGATCTAGCTAAATCCATTAGCTACGAAACCCCGCGCAACACTAGTTACAACCTTGTAACTTGAGTCTCACTTCTTATGTCCTGAAATTTCTTTCAAAGTTGAGATTTGCTGCCCATCTATGAACCACACAGATAGATTCGTAACCTTTCGAATCATGGGTCACTACTCGACTAGCCGAGATCACGTGGGATGGTTGAGCTGCAACCCTTTAGCTTCAATCTACACACCTATGTGGTTTCATTTTGTAAGCCTCTAGAAGTCACCTCTCACCTTTTCATGTGCATGTCTATGTGGTTGATATTATCTGCGGTATAAAGTAAGTATTTTCCCTTGATTTATTTCGAAATTTACTTCTTTTAATTTTCGTTTGGGTCGGTCCATGAATTAGGTTGTTTTTCGATCTTGGTCTATATACTATGGGAACAGCTGGCGTTCAGATCACGACTACCCCTGAAGAAGATGCTAAGGGAACAGCTTGCATTCAGATTATAACTCCCCCTAAAGAAGAATTGAGCCAATGGTACAACAGACTTGATACAACGGGCAGTAGCTTTGTCCGGCTCAGGATTGGCCGATTACTCCCCTTACTAGAAGTACGAGTTCGAACGCAGAGCGTTATCACATTCCCAAGACTACTACATTCATCATCGGTAAGCACGAACTCACTCCGACTCTGGAAGAATATTGCATGATTATAGGAAAATCTCTAGATTCGGATTTGATTAGTCCACCGATTGATTTTGATCACATTGCAAGCCTAGCAGACTTCTTAAACAAAGAAAAAGACATTGTTGGAAATTTTTTAAAAGCAAACCATGATGGCTGTCCTTTTTCATTCCTCAAACAGTGTTTTGAGAATTCTAAATCCTCGTATGATATGGGAAGGATTTTTGTTTTAACATTTGTTGGGTTTATAGTCTTTCCTTATCGCAAGAATGCTATTCATCCACAAGTAATTTCTGTCGTATGACAGTTTTGTTCCAGAAAAAATATTGTCTTTGCCGTGCTTGCAAAAACCTTTTTGTCTCTCACTAGATACATACAGAAAAAGGAAAAGGTTTTACGAGCATCTTCTGAATTTTTGCAAATCTGGTTCCTTTCTCATATAAAAAGAGGTGATAAGCTATTCACAATATCTGAAATTGGTACGTCGGATAACCCAATATTAGGTTTTAAAGAAAATCAAGAAAAGGCCCCAGATTATCATTATTCAGAATGGCTGGTTTCATATGGCATGCTAATTGGTTCCAAGTTTGAGAAGCTCGTCTCGCATGTCGAGGATTCGGGCCTATTCCTCTGATGGGTTTCACGGGGGCCATTGAATACTATCCATCCAGAGTAGCTCGACAATATGGCGTCTTACAGCAGCTATCGCCATCATTATTGAAAGACCTAGTTTTGACGGATTTTTCTGATCATAGCATCGACCTCGAGGAGTCTATTGCGTTCGTCCGTTCGGTTTGGAAGGATTGCCAGCCAACAGAGTTAAAGCCACCAAAAAGGCCATTGAAAGGTAAAGAAAGGATGTATCATGCTTCAAGGGAGTACATTGATCATCATGTGATTCCAGATACTATACAGCATAAGATCCCCCAGGTTCCGGTAAAGATCACGCAACGTGATGAGATTAAGCGCCTCAAGAAGAAAGCCAAAAGAGGTGCAGAACGAGCTTCAAGGATATCCAAGAAGTATAGGCAGTTTCGAGATGACGTTGGCACCCCTATGTATATAGATCAAGCTGAGTGAAGGCTTGAATTTGTATTCGTCTGTTTAGGAGTCCTAGTTTTAATTTGGCGAGTCGTCATACTTTGGATTTCAAGTTCCCATTATTGTCGGATTTTGCATGAATAATATATTCGACCTGTCATTTTTGTCCGATTTTATAAAATCCCACAATTTCTTCATATACTTTGACCTATCGCTAATTGAAAAGCTCTTGTAAAGATTTTTTTTTCTTAGATCTAGATATATGTCATGGACAGGCTCACTATTTTCACAAATTATACTAATCTTAGCTTGATCATTTGATTAGGTGATATATCATGGATTCTTCACACTCTCATAACATTCGATCTGGAGCAAGGAGAATGACCAATCAAGCTGAGGTTGCAGTTCTTACAAGTCAAAGAATCGGTGAACTCCTGGACGAAATGCATGCTAGAGGGGTTCGGATGTACAGGGCTATCGAAGCAATGGAACGCACTATTCAACTTCTCAAGCATCAGATTGAGACAATTCGATCCAACTTGGCATATCTTGCCAATCAACTCCCATGTGACGAGCCTCTATCAGTGATAGGAAGGGAGTTTACTCAGCTTCCCACAACAATTTCCATCATATGGCCAATACTCCTAAAGAAGGGAGTAATTCAGCGAGAGCAAACCCCCTCCACAAATTGAAAGATGCCGAAATTCTTGCTCGGGAAAGTCTTGCTATTTCCATTATGGTCAAAAAGGCCACTCCCTCGAAGAATGTGTCAGAATGCGATTTCGGATCCAAGACATGATTGATACTGGAGACCTTATGTTCCGCGCATGGAGATATTGTGGAGGAGATCGAGATTTGCTGGTTGTCCCGAGCATGCGATTGAAATATCCACACATGTTCAAAGATGAGCCATCCTCATCCGGTCATCGTTTCCCTCGTGGTGTTACCTAGAACATGTGAGACGATTAGTCCCTCCAGAAGCCAAGAGAATCCCTCATCAAGGAAGTGGGCGTAGACCCAGATCAGCACTATTTTTATGATTCTTCAATCCCCTGCGTGGGATTCTTCTTGCTTTCTTTAGGTTTCTAGTCTGCATTAGGACTTTCAATTCATGTTAGGCTTTCATTTCAATTCATTAGAATGCTGCATTTTCATTCAATAAGATGTAATACATTGATTTTTATATCAATAAAATTGTAGATGTTTTTCACTAAAATTTTGGAATCTTGATGAGGTATCCCAAACTGACCCGATGACGATAACCAACGATCGAACAATCTGTCATCCACGGTAAGCACTGAGGGTTGGGCTTCTCAAGAATCCTCGTCCCAAGGTTTTCGAAAACAAATGTTTTTCAACACAAATTTTCAGCATGTGGTTTAACTTTAGTTATCCTACTGACCCATCTACTATATGTTTTAGAATTAATTTAGGGGCAACAGGGTAGATTCTTGACTCTAACCATTGATCAGCCTAGTGAAAATCCATGGGGCAATCCACGATGACATGGCAATGGAGAATCACCCGCGGAGTTCATATTTTCTCTTAGACAATTCAAGTAAATTCATCTAAGCATCTATGATCATACATAGCTGAGATGCAACTCAATGAAGGGATTAGAGCATGTCCGACCATCTGCATCAGTCAATTCATACTCCAGTCTATCAACCTTTCGAGTTGGACCCATAGCTTCTCCCCTGATCATTCCATGTCTGCCGAAGAAGGACGGGACAAGACCAAGGCCACCTGAAGCTCAGAAGGAGTACTTCTTGTTTTCGACCCATCATTTCTGTGAATGACCTTTTATCTTTCTTCTTGCAGGTGTCAAGTTAAGAGACATATCTTCGATTGCTACAATTGGAGCAATTTGACAATTGAGAGCTTTCCAGATTTTTATCAGTTTCGTTCTTTTCAAGAACCAATTCATGCACCTCTTCTCATGTAGGGGCAAGAGCAGAAACTAAGGACCATAAGTCAAACTTCCAACTTGAGGCATATCCAGAGGACAATTCTTGATTAATAGTGAACCCCGACTTGAAATAAGGGAGTATACTCTTCTTCGAACTACACGGTTTTTAGAGTAACACCTTTTTCCCCTTGCAGGACCATTCATCAGCCCCGACGGTCATCATCATTGAAAGGGAGAAATCAGAGCATCTTGGATGGATTAATCTCATGCATTTCTTTTATACTGGAGCGATCCATATTTTCTCATTCCTTGAGATTTCTGAATGGACTTGCATAGCTTATGCATGTCCATATTTGATCCGCACTCAATTTTCTATGTGGATGATCAAATCAAATTAAGATTCGTGAATTTCATCTCATCATACTTTTGTCAGCATTATTAATTTCAACTGTGAAATAATTTCAATCAAGAAGTCTCTCTGATTTAATTGGACTGATCTTTTTAATGAGGAATGTTAGAACGACGAAAGGCAAGCCATTTCCATACACGTCCTATGTCACAATCCTGAGTGAGTAGTGGAGAATTTACATGCTTACAAGGTAAAAGGTTATCTCGCGAAAAGTATGACGACTGAAATGATATGAGGCATTTATTTCATCTATCCCAAACACTACAGGTTGTCTATTGCTTAACCCCTTTTGAACGGTGGTTTCATGTCATAACCCTATCAGGAACAACCCCACATTGAGGGCAACCTCAGAAGTTCAAAGAATGAGTGGGATTTTCTTGCTTTCACTTGCATCAATCTTTGAGTATGTTTGTTGCGCGCGAATTCTATGTTAGCTCACGTGCCTTAGACATGATGAAGAGCATTTCATTTCTATACTCATATACACTCATCCTTTGCAAAACCCAATTTGAATGGCGAATTCATTTCTTGAAACCCGATTGGTGATCATCCTAAAAAGAAATTATTTCAGACAATCATATGATGAGCAAAGTGCCTTGCGGCAAACTGAAACTTGAAAAATTTGCCAGCACAATATGCAGGAAATTCAGATAAGACTCTTCCTTCCTTTAAAAAAAAGAAGAGCGAATTGCGCCATGAAAAAAGAAAAAGGGGCAAAAGCGCCCACTCTCATCAAAAAAAAAAAAGGAAAAGGAAAAGGAAAAGAAAAAGAAAAAGAAAAAGAAAAAGAAAAAGAAAAGAGCTCTCTCAAAGAATCTTCGGAAGGAAGGGAGGTCTTACCTGAATTGGTTCAAGAAATGAAAGATCATTTTTGAAACACAGAGTGACAGAGATGATTACCAATTTTCTCATCTTCATACAGCCCCTTAGCTGAAAATAGACATTTCATTTTCAAGCCTACCCTGAGCCTACATTACAACCCTTACCAAAAGTCTCTTCACATTAGGGTACTTGGGTTAATATAGGGTTTTAAATGCCTATGAATATCGCTCGGAGAAGTACGAGCAAGATCATCCTTATCTCATTTGGCAGGGTTCCTGACTTGTAAACCTAATGCAGATGATGAAGATTTCGTTTCATAGCCTAATGACTCACATGAGTCCCCTTTGAACAGCCTTTGACCAAACCTAAATTACAATCCTTGTGAAGGACCTCATGGATTGGTCTGGTCATACTAATTACGAGAATACCCGGACCCTTTGCCAAGCATGATAATGACAACTCTGAGCGTTTCTCTTACCCGCATTAATGGCCGGGTTTCGACGGCCTCTTTCATGGGAGTGAATGAAAAGCCCTTTCTGACTGAAATTCCTCATTCAACATGATCAGAATTGTCAAAAGGGTCAGATAGGCTTCCTTATTAACAAAATTCCCCAGTGGAGCTTTATAATGCTAGCAAAAGCTCACAAAATTCTTCTGACCTATAACATTGCTATCGCAACAGTTTATGCATATCATGTTTTTCAAGCGATTGAACAGGTATGATACAATCGACCTAGCCATGTCATTTGGAATCGTTTATAAAAACTGGGTAAGTTTTCTGAACCCTTTTCAGATTGGCAGCTTTTAAGATTTAAGTTGTCATTTCTGGCCCTTCATGTTGTACTGACAATTTTTCAGGCATCACACTATTTTGTATTCATACTGACTCGATTCAGGTGATACATCATCTCTTGTCTTGATGCGATGAGACCTACTTGAGAAGGTCGCAAGAGACACCCTACCGTCTCATGGTAACCCATTTAAGAGGTCCCAAGAGGCATCTCTCGTCTTAATACGATGAGACCTTCCTGAGAAGGTCGCGAGAGATTATTTTTACTGACTCATGCTGACCCGTTGAGGAGGTCGCAAGAGACATTCTACCGTCTCATGGTGACCCGTTGAGGAGGTCCCAAGAGGCATCTCTCGCCTTGATACGATGAGACCTTCCTAAGAAGGTCGCGAGAGATTATTTTTACCGACTCATGCTGACCCGTTGATGAGATCGCAAGAGACATTCTACCGTCTCATGGTGACCTGTTGAGGAGGTCCCAAGAGGCATTTCTCGTCTTGATACGATGAGACCTTCCTGAGAAGGTCACTAGAGATTATTTTTACCGACTCATGGTGACCCGTTGAGGAGGTCTCCAAGAGACAAATGGCCATCTCGAACCATAACTCAAGCACATTTTCAAACCCTACACAGATCATGCGCTGTCCCGCATCAAAGGGAAACCTTTGATAACGGATAAGGCCCCCAAAACCTAAGATCTACATGTGATCTTGGTTTGTTTTCTCGATTTCATAATGTATGCGCTCTCATGATTTCGAAAAAAAACAAAACAAAACAAAACAAATGGCCAGATTGAACCATAACTCGAGCACATTTTCAAACTCTGGATATGAGCTTGCGCCGTTTAGCATCAGAAGGAAACTTCTGGCAATAGATGGGCCAGTACATTAGCATCCTGGCATCCACTGGAAGTCTGGAAGTTAAGGGAATCATTAGCTTATTAAGTATTTGATAGAACATGTATTTTCATAGGCGATCCATGTGCAGACTTCTTTGATGTGAGATAGAAGGATTTTCGACACATGTTATTTATAGCATTGTATTTCATGCATCATTTCCTTTTGCAGCAGAAAATGAGATTTAAAACTCCCGAAAAAAAAATCATCGTCATTCATTTACATTGTCAAAATTTAGGTTTCAATTTTATCTTTGAGCGAAACCTCTACGAGCCTCTACTCAAAGAGGGGCAGCTGTTGACACCTAAATTTTGATTTCTTAATTAATCATTTTTTAAAAATTAGGGACTAAACTTAGTCCCTAGCAAAAAATCAGTTTTCATATTATTTTCACTTAGATTATTTTAATTTTAGTTGCATTGCATTTTGCATTCATATTCGGATCAGCGACATATGAATGGCCTTGAGCTTAATTGAATTAATGACACGTAAGCCTGTGATGATGAGGATTTGGCTCAAAAATATTATCCTTTAATTGACCAAAGTTCGAAACAATAAGTGAATATTATTAAGACTTGGTCGCTTGGCAAAAAAAAAAAAATTGTAACGTGCGTGAATTCCCATAACATTCGTACATGCCAGCTAGTTGGGAATTAAAAAACAAAAGAAAAAAGAAAAATGATTTGATTCAATGGCAATCTTCACCAGATTAGTCAACAAAAAAAAGAAAGCAATCACGGCATGAACTTGTGCTGAGAATATCCGATCAGCAACACAAGGATAGAAGCACAGAAAGAAAGAACTAGTGGAATCCCACAAATCAAGAGACAGTTTCTCAAACTAGGGAAATTCTTTAGGAAAGGAAGCGCACAATGGAACACACAGGTCAGCACATGAATGTAAAAGAGAATTTTTTGAATCTGACGATCGTTTATTACTCTATTCCATCTATTCGTGCAAGACGAAGAAGGAAAGATTAAAGTACACTAGCACATGGAGGAAATGTATCCGGTCGTCAAGAAGAGAGATATTCATGAAGACTTGCACAAAAGAAATCCTTCGCTCGTTGATTTATAGCCATTTGTCTTTGGCAATCTAAAGCCAAATTTTAGTAATTGATTCCATGATTTTCGATAATTGATTCCACGGTCTAAGATTTCCAAAGAAGCACAAATGACATATACTATTAAACCAGACTTCATTACTTCAACAGGGGGTACTCCGTCTAGAGAAAAAAAAAGTGAGAAGCCTAAGAAAAGTCAGGGAGTTGGAAGATATATATAAAGGAGAGGATTTTTTCATGAAATTTCATACTTCGCATAAGAAGCTACAAAAAGAGAAGAAAGGTTCTGAGTGTCTTCAATATATGAGAGAGGATTCGGGAGAAACAAAAAGAATTTGAGTGATCCTTCTGACATATAGAGAGAGACTCAGAATAGAAATCTGAGAAATCATACGGAGCCTCTATCAGAAATCCACGCCCTCGCTCCTCTGTTCCAGCGACGCCATCTCTCCATCTTGACGGTTTAGTGGCGTCACAAACTCCTTGCGTTCAGCCCCAACGACGACCCTGAACTGCTATTTTCCTCTGCATCGACACCCGACGGCTTTACTAAAATTTTCGCCGGTTCTTCTGTCGTCTCGACGGATTCGCATCACCCCCCCAACGAGGACCATTCCTTCGCCGTGTCTGTTGGCCCCGACCTGTTCGGCATTATTCACTTGTGCTTTTGCTCGAGCTGTCCGTCAGTCTTCCCTGATCTGCGTTGCGAAGTTGTTGACGCGAAGCTATCGACGTGGAGTCATTTTTGTAGATCTCGAGCAAGAATCTTAATTCTTGGGGATCCCTCAAAACCTATTTCGCCCGAGTCCAGTAATCTCTTGGGGCAATATACTTGACTTTGCAGGTTTTGTTTTTATCTTTGGCGTTTCCTTGCCTCAATTGACGTGCTTTATGCATCATGGCATAGTCAACAATCTAGCAGGTTATTTGTTGTATCCGTTTGGCCATTAAGCTCGCTATCCGAACTAGTCGAATTCACAAGTTCACTGTGAGCAAGCCTTGCCAAACTACTGTTCCAAGTCGGTGCGTGATTCCCAAATCGAGTGCGGTTTCCAAAGCCAATCGAATTTCAACGAAAATCGACTCTATCCGCAAGGTACTGCGTTTAGTCGGAAGGGCAACGAATCTGAAAATCATTTCAGATTAGGTAAAATTCGCTTTGCTCAATTTTCACTTATTATTTCATGTTGGCGTGAATATTGGTTGATTTTTTGGCTAGGCAAATTTTACCCGTTGCAATATGTGGTGATTGCATATTTTGTTTAGCATGTTTTATAGATTAGAAAACCGGTTCGAATTTAGGGGTGATTCCCTATCGACAACGTGTAAGTTCGCACTAATCTCAACCCTGAGATTTGTCCGACCGCACGGGGGTCAAGATATCTAATCTCAACCACGGGATTCGATTACTTGATCCAATCCGTCATTCAATTCGAATCGGAAAATATTTTCAAAGAGTAAGCATTGACTGTGGATGTGTCTTGATTTATTGCGTTAAAAAAATATAAAAAGATTATACGATAACATTTCCTTTGATTTATTGCCTTAAAAAAATACAAAAAGATTATACGATAACGTTTCCTTTAAATCTTGAATTTAGGAGATATGATTAAGGGCATAAATTGAGCAAGTTTGGAATCCGTCAGTAGAGAAGAATATTTTCAAACACTCAAATAAAGGGGTAAAGGATTTTTCAAAAAAATTTGGGAACTTCTGCTAAATCTTTTAAGATAATCCTTAACCCACTCATGTTAGATTTTCATCAATTCTCAATTCTGAAAACTCATTCAAAAAATAAAAAAAATTCCTCATTTGCATAGATCGCATATGGTTTGGAGCATTCATACATTTAGATTATGCATCTCATTTTATATGTACATCATATAGTTTGAAATTGCATGGTCGTTATGTCATATGATTGTGCCACGCCATAAAGTCAGTCACGTCGTCCATCATAAGATTTTGTCATCATGTCTATCGCATGTCGCATTTTTCCCCGTCATTCACGCACCTTGCCATGTCATTCGCGTGTTACGCCATGTCATCATACATATGCTACATCATATAGTTTTCCATTTTGCACGTCTTTGTCATTTAAGACTATGTCTTAATTCATTAACTTGGCTTGCATGTTTAAATATTCTAAATTGATGTCATGCTCTACCTAAGTTAAAATTAGATCATTTTTACATGATATCATTTCCATTTATGCATGTTTTGCATATCATCAAAACTCAGATCTTTTGAATGGGCATATATGCATGTCATCCGTACGTCATTTAGAATAAGATTCATTCATTTAAAATTAGTAGGCCAATCTACTCTAATGTAATACGTCATTTAGATTGAATTCTTGCCATCTTTGCATAACATCAAGGTTTGAATTGTTCTATATAAATTCAGTTTTCCTTAAAAAGGGTCATCATGCACTCATGTCATGTTAGGATACTCATCACTTATCATGTCATTAGAATAATTGTGTTTTTTTTATAATGCAATTACATTCACGCATTGCATCCATTTAAATAAAAAATAAAAAATACACCTTTGAAACTTTAAATCAAAATCCTTGAAAATTTCCAATTCAGATAATTTTCATGAAATGGGTATTGAAATGGCATTATTAGAAAAATTAGTGTAACCAAGTCCCCGAACTTAGAATCTCTGGTTCGTAGAAATAAGGTATTTCTCCCAATACTTTATTCAGGTGTCTAATCAGCCTACCGCGAATTGATTAGTGACGACTCCAGGTTAAATTATTTGAATGATAGTTATTGAACCGTAAGTTACGATTTGGTATGGATTTGGGAGAGTCCGAGCTAGGTTTAACAACTTAGCAATCCATCAGGCTAAAAAAGAGACTAATTTTTTAGGTCGCGACATCCGCATAATGTGCTCATGAACACTACTGATTCCATTATACTTGAGAGTAATCATTTTGGAAATAAGAGCAGTAGTCTGTGCTTTAGAAGTGCCCTCATACTGCCCCTCAATGTGAGCAAGGTTCTCCTTAGTATTGTTAGAGTCAAGAATGGCTCCCCGAATAGCGGTCATTATGGAGCCTTTCATAATCATTAGAGATATGCGATTGGATCGCTCCCATTTTTCATAAGTAGATTTTGCTCATTTGACCTTCATCCGTGAGTTTAGCGGGTGTGTCAACACGTAATGCATAGTCCAAGTCCATGACTCCAAGAATGAGGCTTATTTGCTCTTTCCACTTCTTAAAGTTTGTACCGCTCAATTGTTCAATAGAGGAAAGATAACTCGTAATAGCAGCAAGATTGTCTGCTAGATCAATAAAATTATGCACATTAGTACATTTTACAAAATTCACAAAAAAACAAACAAATGATTTAATTCATCATTGTAGAAGACTGAAAAATAAGTAGTTCACTTACTTGGAAGGTAAAATACACAAAACCTAACCAAAATAAATCCAAGAATCATCTATAGCCTTCTGTTGAGCCGACTATGAACACTTTAAATGGATTTTTTTCAAAGTTATCAGCAAATTTCATAAGGCAATAATAAATCAAATTAAATAACTATTGGGCAGAATTAATTCGATTCGCATATTTACAATTTATCTCCATATCATATTGTCATTCTACTCAAAGATTAAAAATCATAACTTTCCGTTGGGCCAGTTACGAACTTAATCATGAGCATAACATAAGGCGATTTTATCAAAATCTAAATCCTTTTAAAACAATAATTTTTCGTTGGGCCGATTACCAAATCAAATAATTTAGAACAGCAATAAAGAATAAAAATTTATTCGAAAATGCCATAGAGAAACTCTCACATAATGCAGCCCGAAAAACAAATATTCGGATGACTTAAGAAAAGAATAAACCAACAAGAATGTTATAGCTAGAGTGGCTGAGCGAAGCAACAAGAGGTTTCTTTTTTTTTTCTTTTAATGTTTTTCCTTTGTTTCTTTTCTACTGATCCTCTTATTGTGTTCTCAACCTCCCAAATTCTCTTCGTCAGTCGCCTAATCACAACAATCAATGGGAATGATCCATATAACACATTCTTATGAAGCACTTGCATAAAAGAGCCAACTAATTCGAGGATCAGCAATAATAATAAAAGTAACCGAATCAAAGGAAAGGGAACAACACAGAATCACAAGTATTCCGCGATTTAAGACAAAATACAAATCGAATGAAAAACCCGAATCATCGAATTCAAAAAGAACAATTATTATCATATATGTAATCTATCATTAATGAAATGCTATGAATCAATCATGAAGGAGACGAAAGATCATAATAAATATTATAATTATGTCCGTGCATTGAATAAACTGAAGCTCTGATATCCCATGTTAGGAACAATAGGATCTTTCAACCACACGGACATAAGACGAAATTGATAAATATAACATACCCAAATCAAAAGAAGCCATTGTTGATCCGATGAAAGAGAATATGTCGTCTATGGGGATAGATCTTTACCACTCCCCTCTAGCAATAGCAATTGAGATTGATGTGTATTTTTTCTCTCGGTGATATTTTTTTGGAGAAAACGGAAGCGTAAGAGAGCGTTAGCCGTTCTCCACGAAAAGAGATATTATATAGAGGGAGTGATGGGACCAACCTAAGAGCTGCATAATCTCAACCGTCCATCAAGGTTTGAAGATAGGGTTCTAGAAGCCCAATTAGATGTATATAATTAATATGTGCCCGTAATATATTTAATTAAATAATAAACCTGATAGGCCATATATTTGGGTGGATCTTGTCAAATCTAACAACGAAAACTCCATAATATGCTCATTGTTATCCTTGAAATACATCGTAATTTTGGCTGAAAAATCGTACGAAACCTTGATGGAGGGTAAATCATAAATATCATCACTTAGGATTGTGAAGATTCAAAATTCGAGTACTAAATGTCATCCATTATAAGTCGTTTATTTTGGTTGATCAATTTATGACAGGAACCCGTTTAAGCTTCACATAGACACACTTAATCATCATTTTATAAACAAGTTGCTTCGTAAATTAGTCGATTCAAGGTTGTTCCTAGTGCTACTTGGAACCAAAAAATTATAATTGGTTGAACCATAGTTAAAAAGTATTAATGTGAGGGAACTTTAGGTTAAGCACTACGGGCTGTTCGTTTCCGGCTATAACTATTTTTCTCGATAAATGGAGTCTAAATCATTATTAACGAGCACCTTGTGGAGGTGATAATGAAATTAATTATACTGGGATGTTATAGCTATTATATTACAATGGAATATAACCGTACTTGTTTTTATGCTGAGGGGTTTCAATATTGTAACTAGGCGTCTAGCCACACTTTTCGTGGGAATCTATAAAAGGAATAATTCCGTCAAAAATTTACGAACTTTTCATGAGACACCAATATCAAATATCCAAATTGGAAAATGCTTTCCTAACAATCTGATAGTACTGACAGTTATTTCTGATCGTAGATCCACATATCATCACCGCGTGCTTAGAGGTGGCAATTTGGGTCGCCAACCCATTTTTTAACCCATTTACAGTGAGCCAGGTTGAATATGGGCCATTGATGTTTTAAAAACAGGTCAGAAATGGGTTGAAACGTCGAAGCCCAACTTCGTATCAGACCCATATACAACCCACATCCAACCCATATTCACCCATGTTTGACCTATTTTCAACCCATCCATCAGAAGCTCATGCCTCACGCCTTACCCTCACTCTCAGTGCGCTCACGCAACGCACGCAGATCTGCAGTCTTGCCCTCGCGAGCATCCTCCGCCGTCGCGCGCCTCCGTCGCGCGCCTCCATCGTGTCTCTCTTCCCCTCACTCAGGTAAGTTAGCCATCTCCATCTCTCTGTCTTCGTTTTTTTCCTCATCCGTGCCTTTCAAACGGGAGAACTCGTCCGCATCTTTCGAAGCGAAGGGGTCCATCTGGGTGAATGTTCTTTCAATTTCGAAATCGTTTGAAGATTGAAATTGATTTTGAGTGTTTCTTGATCGCAGAGATTGCAGATTTGCAGTCTTGCCCTCGCAAGCACCTCCGTCGTCGCGCGCCTTCGTCTCGCGCTCCTCTGTCGCCCACCTCCATCGCTTCTCTCTTCCTCTCACTCAGGTCTGATCTAAGTAAGCTATCTCCATCTCTCTGTCTTCGTTTTTTTTCCTCATCCGTATCTTTCAAACGAGAGAACTCGCCCACATCTTTCGAAGCGAGGGTCCCCATATGGGTGAATGTTCTTTCAATTTCGAAAACGTCTGAAGATTGAAATTGATTTTGGGTGTTTCTCAATCGCAGGGATTGCTTTGGAGATGTCGGATCCACTGGATTTATTCACGAGTCCTTGTGAGTAATACAATTCTTTTGCTTTTAACGTTCTAGAGCAATTATGTCTTCCTGTCCTTGAATTTAATTTCCGAAGTCATATGTTTGAGGTCAGCACCGAGAATTTTCAAAATATGCTACCTGCGTTGCTCTCAGGCTTTCAAAATTCAGTGTACTGCATGCCTAGAAATGGGAATGAACACCATGGGTATGAATACTCTAGAAGCTGCAATTGCAAATCCTTGTGAGTAATACAATGCTTTGTACTGATTGAATCAAGTAACTTTTTTTCCTGAAAATTAAAGGGGAATGAATACTATGGATGTTATCTTTTCTTTTAGTTTTTACAACTGTTCTAATTCACGTTTTCTCTAATTAATTAGTTGACAAGTCAAGATCTAACGAGGATCTAGAAGAGTTTTCAACTTCAGTACGATCTAAGAGACGTAGAGTTGCATCCTTACTTCATGAGGATGAGGAAAATAACTCTGTTTGCTCTAAACGGTCAAGGAGATTCACTTCCACTGTATGGTCTGAATTCAAAAGATTCACAGGCGAGGATGGCAAGGAAAAGGCCAAGTGTAAGTGGTGTGAACAAACTTACATAGCTGGCCATGGGACAAAAAATATGTTACGTCATTTAGATAATTGTCGCAATCGAGAGGCCGATGTTGGTGGATCCACGGAACAATTTGATCAAGTTGTGTTTAGAGGGAAGTTAGCAAAAGCAATAATCAAGCATAATTACACGTACTCTTTTGTAGAACATGAGGCTACGAGAGAGTTGCTTAGTTACCTCAACCCCCGTGTGAAGCACATATCGAGAAATACAGCAAAGAGTGAGGTAATAAAAGTTTATGAGAAAGAGAAGAGAAACTTGAAGTCAAATTTCATGTCACTTTCGAGCAGAATTTGTTTGACTTCTGATCTGTGGACTTCTATTACAACTGATCATTATATGACTATCACGGCCCACTACATTGATGAGAATTGGGAATTACATGCAAAGGTTTTGTGCTTCTCCTATGTACCACCTCCGTATAGTGGCAACATTCTACTAGAAAATTTGCAGACTTTGTTGAGAGAGTGGGGGATTGAGAGGAGGATTTTCAGTATTACATTAGATAATGCGTCATACAATGATAGTATGGTTGATATTTGGAAAAAGACGCCTATGGGGTCATCTTTGTTATGTGGTGGTCAGTTTTTTCATGTGCGTTGTGGTGCACATATTTTGAATCTCATTGTACAAGAAGGTCTAAAGATGATTGATGGATCATTGCAAAATATCAGAGAATCTGTGAAATATGTGAGAGCTACACAAGGAAGGAGAGTGAAATTTGCTGAATGTATATCACAATCATCTTTGAAGACGACTAAAAAGGTGCGTCAAGATGTGCCTACCAGATGGAACTCTACGTATCTAATGCTTGAAGGTGCTTTGGTCTTTAAACAAGCATTTTCCCATTTGAAGTTAATTGATAGTAACTTTCACACATGCCCATCATCTGAGGATTGGGTCAGAGCCAAGAAAATTGCATTCTTGTTACAACCCTTTTATGATATTTCTACCCTCTTCTCTGGAGTTAAATATCCCACGGCGAATTTATATTTCTATGGAGTATGGCAGATCCAGTTTCGTTTGATAAAGGCAAGTAGTAGTGAGGATGTGACTATTAAAACTATGGCTCAGGCAATGTTAAAGAAGTTTGAAAAATATTGGAAGTGTTATAGTTTTGTGAAAGAAAGTTACTCCTCTTAGATTCGACATTCATGTAAAGTCCATTGATGTATTATCAAAATTATTGGAGATTGGTTATAGCATGGAGCGCCTCTACCTATAAATTTCCATATCAGACAATCATTTGAAAGATAGTATTGATGGCGTATTATTTAATTTAACAGAAGAAGAGCGCCGGTTCTTTTATCATTAGCATTCTGAAGATGCAGCTTAATTTTTCTTCCTCATGCTTGCAGGTAACGCGGACACACTTGGAGCTGAACTTCTTGAAAGTTTATTAAAGATGGCTCCAAGCAAAGAAGAAGAACGCAAACTGAAGGAATATAAAGATGATTCCCCTGTCAAGCTTGGTCCTGCTGAGAAGTTTCTTAATACTGTGCTTGATGTACCGCTTGCATTTAAAAGAGTTGATGCAATGCTTTATATTGCCAATTTTGAGTCTGTAGTTGAATACCTTAGAAGATCTTTTGAAACTCTAGAGGTATATTTCACATGTGCTCTTTCTCTCTCTCTCATATGCTGGAACTCATTGTGAAATTCTAGTTTTAATGCTCCTCTCTGCTGAGAAGTTTCTTAATGGCACTACCTACGTTTTCCTTTTGCGCGATAAAAGTGCAGGAAGCCATCAATGTTGAGCTATCCCTACATCAGGTTGAACATGTCAATTAGCTACATATAATTTCATGTACGAGCCATGTCGGCACCTTCTGTTGCCAGGTCCGGGGGCCGGGTCCGGGGCCGGGGCCGAGTCCTTGGGCCGGGGCCGGGGCTGGGGTCGGGTCTCGCGACCGGGGCCGGGGCTGGGGCGGGGGCCTGGTCCGGGTCCCTGGGCCGGGGCGGGGTCCCGGGGTCGTGTCCGGGTTCGGGGCCGTGACAGAAGCTAGGGCCGTGACCGGGACCGGGACCGAGGTCGGGAACTATTTTAGTAATATTATTTTTTAAAAAAATTGTTATGTTTTGGTAATATGGGTCAAAACGGGTTGGGTCGGGTATGGGTCAGTCGCGGGTCGGGTCGGGTTTGGGTCATTGAATATGGGTCAATATGGGTCGGACCATATTCGACCCGACCCAAACCCGACCCGACCCACCCATTTGCCACCTCTACGCGTGCTTTGCATAATACGCTCATTAATTGAAAAATCGTGGGGTTGAAAATAATGATAATACTAACTGTCAGGGTAGCACCTCCCATCCAAATTTGTGCAAGTGATCCAAAAATATTGTTTGACTTGATCTCAAAATAGCCATAAAAAAAAAATTCAAGGGGCGATCATTCATGGACAATACCAGGCAAATCGATTTCACATGGCAGGAGACGCCCGTCACCACGTTGATCAAGTGACGAGCGCAGTCCCATCGGATTTTTTAACGGCCACGCGGGGGGAAGACGCTTTTGGGTTATTGGTACAAGTATGGGTTATTGGAGAGACGAAAAATATTTCAGAATATTGATATTCAATAGGATGAAGTTCAGAATTATTTACATACAATATTTTCATCGTTCAAAAAAATATTAAGACATAAGTTACTATCAATAATGAAAACATATATAGTTGACCAATTATTTTAACCGGCACAAGCGATCGTTTAGGAAATTCTTTTTCAGCTCATCCATCTTTCGTGACATAAAATAGAGATCGATCACTGGAAATCCTTTTCAGTTTCCAATTTTGCTCATGTCCGTTAAGTGGTAGCTTTGACCGTATGTTTGGATTATGAATAGGATATATCACTTATACTTTGTTTGTTTCGCGAAAAATGAGACATTTCTGAAAAATATCTTACAGAAAGTTATTTCCTAGAAAAATGAAGATATTTTCACTAAAACCTGAAAATGAATAATAAAATATTTTTCATTGTTTGGCATAGAATATATGATTTGATTTTCCTCGAAAAATTACCATAAATTTTGATTTTTTATTTTTATTTGTCTTTTCTTTCTTTTTCATTTTTCCTTCTTCCTCTGTCGATCACCTATGATGGGCAAGTTCGACCACGCCGGATTAGGCGAGGTGGAGGCTCACCGACCTTGGGTGAGCTCAGTACTGCCTGTGGCAGGTCGTCGGCCATCTCAACGGTAGTTGACCGGCTGAGAAAGAAGGGAAAAAAAGAATTATAAATAAAATAAATGCGAAGGAGTGCACAGGGAGAAGCATGGAAAAAGACTTCCTCTTTTCAATAAAAAAAAAGAAATCATTTTCTCTACTTTTAAAAGTGTTTTAACCATTGACCGAAATTATTTTCTTTATTAGTTTATTTTATGTGAACCAAACTTCAAAAAATTCAAAAAAAAAATCATGAAAGTTATTTTCTGTGAAACAAATGTTGTCTTAATACATATATAATTATTAATGTCTTCCAACACTTTAAAATTCTACGTTTAACATTTTCGATGAAAATTTCGTGGATATTCTTTTCTCATATCAAGTTCTTTAAGTCGATCTACTAGTAATCGGCTCCATGCCTCTCGAGTTTGAAACTCTTCTTTATATATCAAGTACATTGCCACTATTATTTGACCCAAACATTATAGTATGATTAGGCTGGTCTCCTTGTTGCCAACCTCTCAAATATGTATTTGCTTCCTCTATGTAAAATCCCTCTAGATTGTTCCCTTCTTTCTTTTCTTGTTCTTTCCTACGCTCTAAATAGAAAGGATTACCTTAATGATCTCTTCCCATACTAGGCAATACCAAACAAAGAGCTTTTCCTTATCAATTACTACAAGCCATCTTTGAGGTAATATAAAGGATTACCTTAAAGATCTCTTCCCATACTAGACAATATCCAACTAAGAGCTTTTTCTTATCAATTACTACAAGCCAAGTCATCTTATCTTTTTCTTCCAATTTTGCTCTATTCAACTAACACAATCAAACCTTTGTTGAGTTTCCTCTTTGAGAGTTTCCTCTATGATATTGCTGTCAACTTACCTCTATATTTTCACCTAAAGTTAATATTTGCTTTTCTAGTAATGATTGTAAGGAAAATATTTCTCCCTTATTCCCTTCATTTGAATATTAAAATTCTCAGATAGTTACAGACCCAAAAAAAAAAATCAAATTGGAGATATTGCAGCTACTTTTATCATCAAATTTTGTACATACAGAAAATTTGACAAAGATTTTATCTTGTTACTTCAATGTCTACGCTTATGATAACAATTGTTTCTTTTTTACATGAAATGGGAATTTACTCATAACAATTTTATCATGCACATCACACATCTATTTTTGTTAAATTGCAACACGCTCATCGTCCCACCAATAAAAGGAATTATCTATGCATTCTTCTCTTTGCATGACAATCCTTTTCGCATGCTTCAAAGAATTCTTACACATGAGGCAAAATGTAGATGCATAAATTTGTCCTTTAATTTGTACGAAAATTACATATATTATTCATTTATAATTTCTTTTTTAAAAAAAATTACTAAGAAATGCCATTATAGGGGATTGGTTGCAACATGAGCATTGCTACATACAAGTATGACTTGAGATAGATGCCATGATCTTCGGTCCTCCTTGTTCCGTTGAGATGTCTTAGGGTGATTTGGCATAGCGGGCTTAGATCGGGGCTCGTTAAGGATGGTTCGGCCTATTCCCTAACTATTTTCAGTGGACTGGCCTTGGCATGTTTCTTCTTGACGCGTGATTGTCTATGATTTGCATGTGCTCTTCTGATGCGTGGCCGCCTATCCACTGTCGATTTCTTACGTCAGGTTTGCCGCATTTTTTAATCCTGTCAACCAATCCTTTTGATCACTCTCAAGTAAATGCTCCATAGCCTCATTATTGAGGAGACCTTTCAACTTACCTTCAACACTTAACCACTGAAAATTTGTCTCAATGGTCACTCTTCTCACTTGGAAAGGGAGAGGTAAGAGTTCGAGAAACCGAATCCCCTAACATTAGGGATCCATGTTAGTGATAACATAATCCCTCATCAGGCCGTCCATTTCTCATCAGACGGTCAATAATCGATCGCGTGAATCAAAAAAAAAAATCCCGCCCAAAGTTTTCTCTCTCTCAAAATTTGAATTGATTGATTGTTGACTATCCGATAGGAAATGGACGGTCAGATGGGGGGTTATGTCACACATAACATGGATCTCCAATGTTAGGGGATCCACATCCGGGGGTTCGAATCCCCACCTTAGGGGAAGCTGGGGTGGGGATGCGTAAGGAGAGAGTGGAGTTTCGTAACATGTACACACACATAGCATATACGGCGACTTGTAAAATAGCATAGAATAGAATCATACAAAAAAAAAAATCAACCCTTTCGACCAAAAACAGAAAAACTTCAACACTCTCCAGTTGACCTCAGCAGCGAGCCAAGTAAGAAAACTCTCCAGCAGATGACTTGTCATCCCTCGTCTGCCAATCAGTAGGGGTGTCAATGGGTCGGGTCGGGCCGGGTCTCGGCCCAGCCCGAGCCGACCCGAAGGTGAACAGTATCGAGTTCGGGTCTGCCCGGGCCAAATTATTTTTTATTTTCTTTTTTTCAAAATTAAAATTAATTGACAAATCTACCAAATGAAAGAATATAAAAAGAAAAAATTAAATTAAATTAAGTTAAAGAGAAAATATGGATGTTAAAAACCATCCCTGCGTCGGGCCGGGCCGGCCCGCCTGGCCCGGACCTTTTTGACACTCCTACCACTCGGTATCCAAGTTCACTAGATTGCCTACTCCTGGTCTCACACCCTCTCTATTTCATCCTGTCTACGGTCCTCCATCTGCGCAATCGCCAATCCTTTTGCAAGGTAGGGTCTCCGAAACAAATCTCCCTCGTCTCCGAAGCAAATCCTTTTGTAAGTAATGATAATGATCAACTTACCTTTTCTTTTTTAATTTGGTTAAGGATTGTATATTGTTTATATGAAATTACACATAGCTTTTACAGTTTTTGTGTTGTACGTTATAAAATATTTGAATCTTAAATCACGCTTTCATCTGACAGCTTAAGCTTTAACAACAGTTGATAGTGATCTCACAAAATCTTACACTATGCTCATTTGGCCAAAATGAAAGTTTTTCAACGAGTGACTCATTAAAATTCATGCATTGGACTGGTCATCCATTAACCATCGACATAAACCACGAGTTTGCATGCAGTATGTGATAAGTTAAGCTCACTAACAAACACTAAACTGAGTATTGGATTTGAATTTGACGTCTCCAAAATCAATTTCGAAATTAGTTATAAGATGGATAGCAAAGCACTTTAAACTGTGCTTCTTACTTCTAAGGAAAAAGAGAAATGATCATGTGATCGTCCTTAATTAGCACTAAGATTAACATGTCCTAAACCACAAAAAAATAATTAGAAATTATTGTGGGGTCTACTCTTTCAATAATTTAGGGAAAAGTACCAAAGAGGTCCTAAACCTATTGCATTGGTACCAATTCAGTCCTAAACCTTTTAATTAGATCAATTTAGTCTTAAATCTTTTTGCATTGGTACCAACTGAGTCCATCCAGCCAATTGAAGCCGAAAATAGCTCACATGGACGTCGGCCGTTCCACGTGGCACCGCCAACGTTGACCTGGAATGTTTTATATAATTTTTAAATAATTTTTTGAATTTTTAATTATTATTATTTTTCTTTTTTTCCCTTTTCTTTGTTCTTTCCCTTTTTTCAACCCCCGTTCACTATTTCTTGAATTTCTTGCAGATGGCAGCCGGCGAGGGCTGGCTTCGGCGGCCACAGGCGAAGTCTGTCTCGTGGGGCCGGGCGGGGGGGGGGGGGGGGGGGGGGGAGAGAGAGACTCCGGCCAGCCCCCATCAGCAGATCTGGCGAGGCGTCACCTCCCCCAGGCAAGGGTGACCTCGCCTCGACAAGGCCAATCCTCATCCGACCTCGCTTGGGCTAGGCAATAAGTCCTGGTGAGCCCTGCCTAGGCAAAAGTGAGGCCGGCGAGGTTCGCTTTGGGCGAGGCGCGGCCTCGCTAGATTCGCCGAGGGGGTCACCAGTGTTCCCCCTTTACCTGATGAGGCCGACTTTGCCTGAGGCCGGTAAGGGCGACCTCGTCTAGGCGACCCCAGCCCTCGCCAGCATGGTCGGTGGCCAGTCGTCCACTTGTAAAAGTGCAAGAAAACAATGAACGCGGATTGCAAACTAGGGAAGAAAGAAAATAAGGTAAAAAATAAAAATAATAATTAAAAAAATCCCATGTTAACGTAGGTGGTGCCACGTAGGAGAGCCGGCTCCATGTTAACGATTTGCAGCCTAAATTGGTCAAATGGACTGAATTGGTACCAAAGCAAAAAGGTTTACGATTAAATTGGTCCAATTAAAAGGTTTAGGACTGAATTGGTATAAATGCAATAGGTTTAGGACTTTTTTGGTACTTTTTCCCAAAAATTTATGGCCCACAAGATACTGTTACTCTATGACATTCTGAATTCCGACCCCTCTCGAGGCATTGAATGGGAAGATATCGCCCGGTGCGTTTCAGTTATAACTCGCTCGGAGTTGGCCACTCTCGAGTTAACCGACCAAAAGGGAAAGATTGAAGCGGAGTCGAGCTCGTGGACCTGGGGAATTTGAATTAGAAATGACACTTTGACCATAAGGATTGTCGAGGAAATATTTTGGGCCAGCAGAGATCGATCTAGGAACGATCATGGAATGCCTTGCTAGCATTATACGTTGGGACGCGGGTGATTCCGCTTAGCCAATGTGTGATTTACGAGAATTCCCTAAATCGGATTCCGATGATCAGGACCGCAGGAGTTAGTGATAAACCTTCGCAATCGAATGACAACCAAAGTCGCCAAGACTTGAGAAATCCTAAGGTCGATACGCGTAGCACCTGCAAGAGTCGCCCGTCGGTTTGAGATAAACTGAAATCACAGTCGACGAGGGCTCGACATGAAATTGGACCTCGAGATTTGGGTATTGGACATTTAGGAATTCCAACATTTGAATTGAAATGGACGTCGCCTCATCAAGAGCAATTTAGATTGAAAAAATGAAATTTCGGACGACACGTGCAAAATGACCACTTTGCCCCTCAACCTTTGCCCTTGCCTTAAGAGTTAATGAAGCATATAATGGTCATTTTGAACTCCCCCCTAGCTGTCGAAAATAGTGATCAAAGAAAGTCAATGGTGAGTCAAGACCTTCTAGAAGCATAGACAAGTGTCACCCTTTGAGTGATTAAGCATGAATTGCCCATCTTGTCATTTGTTAACCTCAATTATTTGGGGAAGACTTCATTTCACCCATTGCTCAGCCGTGACCTCCCTCTCTCCCTCATTCCTCTCCATTTCTTCTTCTTCCTCTTTCTCGGCCGAACAGACCTAGCTCGACCAACACCGACCACCTCCCTTCCTAAGGCCATAACTTTTTCGTCCGACATTGGATTGAGGTAAACCAACCTCCATCTAAAATATTATCGTCTTGCCATTCCAACAAGGTATTATAAGCTCAATTTGGCACATCATTTCTTCCCGTAGGTCTATTTGAATGGACAAAGGTCAGATTGAGGCAGAATCTGACCGGTTTTGGGAAAGAACATGTTTCGTGGGCTTTAAGGCTTCAAAAGGCTTTCAATTTTCGGTGAGATCTTCTACACTCATATTACTAGGGTTGGATGAGCTGTGGTTGCAAGTTTATTTGAGATTTGAAGGGTTTCCATGGCTGACTTGAAGTAGTCTTTACCGAGCAGATTCTGACCATTTGCTGACTGAGAGAAAATGAGCTACTCGAAGACCTTTGAGGTGTTGTTTTGCTTCCAAACTTTTGGTAAGACCTCTATTGATGTTGTATGATGTGTTGGCAAGGAGATCTTGCAAATAATTAGAGTTTAGAAGTGTTTGAAGGGCTGATTTGAGGTGAAATCCGAAAATCGTGTAATCTGTCCTTAGTGCGCACCAATTTTGAATTGAGTCGTTCTAAGTCGTCCGGTATCCGAATTGAGCTCCGTTTTCTCCCACGCGTCCATAAGACATTGAATTATAAGGTTAGGAAATTTTATTTCATATAACTTCGATGGAGCAATATCAGTTAACTCGGGATTGAATCTGGTCGTGGAAGGCCAAAATGGACAGCTTGGTGCCGCGAGGTTTCATCGATCGTTTTATGGGATTGCTTGGCTTAAGAGCAAGGTAAGTTATTCCTAAACATTTATTAGGAGATTAGGTTACTAAAGGATGGAGTTTTGAGTCTAATTGAAGGGTTTTATTAACTGATTTTGTGAGAGACGCGAGGAAACCCAAATCTGCCTATTTTGATGAATTGAGCTTGAGTGGTTTCATGGCATGGAAATCTTGAAAACGAGATCGAACTGAGGAGTCTTAATCTGATTGTGGCATGTGGTTGGGTCATTTGGCGTGCTTTGTGGAAATTCTCATTGATTTGAGTGCATTAAGCGGATTGGTTTACCAATCGAGTCTTGAAATGACTTGTGAATGATCAAATTTGATATTTGCTTGAATTGAGCCGAGTGAAGCTCGTGTTCTACTGAACATGTTCGAACTTGAAACGTGTTTTGTCTAGTGACAGACGTCTGAAAAGAATGCCTTGAATAGGCGATAAATGCTTGAGTTTGTTGAGTGTGTTTCTGATTGAAAATTGAGGCATGAATGCGTTTTCTAATGAAAACTGAGACTTTTATAACTGAATTTTTATGAGTAAAATGCATGTGGGATCGCCGAGGAAATCTTAAGTGCACAGGCGTGTGGGATCGCCAATTGCGTGTGGGATTGCCGAGAAAAATTATATGTGCACTGGCGTGTGGGATCCCCAATGGAGTGTGGGATTGCCGAGAATTATAATTTGGCCATCGTATTGGGAGGGAGCTACTCCCATTTGACCTGACGAGGTAGTGCGGCTATGGAGTCACATACTGACACGATTCCTCTCGATTGAAAAATGGGCTTCGAGAGTCGTATGGTGACCGAATCATCTCTAGGTCCGGACGCGAGATTCTCATATGTATCGACGGGTCATACGGAGACTGAATCATCTCGCAGCCCTAAAAGTGGGTGGCCCAGGAAGGGCGAATATGGAAGAAATTTTTCCTGGAAAAATTAAAGAATGGTTTTTGAGACACTGAATTCGCCTCATGATTTGAAAATGGCCCAGAAAGAGGCGTGAGAGAAAAGAATGTGTTTTTTGGAAATTCAAGAAGTGGTACTTTTAAGACAAGAATGGAGAGTTGCCACATGTTTTTGAGATGGAGTTGAGTGCTTGCGTGTGATTGAAAACCTTGTCTTTGTACGAAGCTTAGATTCTTCACGAGTTATGATTGAGTCGAGTCGATTTGAAGTACTAATATGCCAGGTTTTGACAAGTACCCCATTTAAACATGCCAATGTTTTGAACTCCAAAATACCCCATTTTTCGAAAGTGTCTGGAGGTACTGGCAGCCTAGTTTAGAGTTAGGTTTGACTTACTGGGATTATATATCTCACCCCGTCGTGGGACAACATTTTTCAGGTCTCAGCATATGGAAACCCGAACTTGCCATGGGTTGGCATTTGAGGAAGTCGATTGGGGAAATCAAGATGATTCTGATTGAGACCTTAGAAACCATATATTGTTTGGAATTATATTTGTAACTGACTTTGACATTTATGAGATGTGTACATCTTTTCGTCCTAAGTCATCTTGTATTCTTTTATTTGTATGGGGTTATTTCACGTTTCCGCATGCGTCTCATTTAGAAGCCTTGATTTCGTTGTTGGCCGTTGGATCCTGGGTAATATCTTGATAAAAGGAACGACTTGGTGGGATGTTCGCGTGCTCACCGGGTTCGGGTCATGACATCCTCGTTTGGTTGGTATCAGAGTAAGGTCAGCTCAATCCAGTGTGATTGAAGTTTGGAGTGATTAGGAGTGATGACTTGAGGACAATTAGATAGTGAGACCTCTAGGACTAAGCATTGATTGCTGAATCTTGAGGATTATAGGCTTGAACTTGCATTATATTTTAATGGTGATAGTGTCAATTTCGATTGATGATTTTGGGTGGAAATATGATTGAGGTTCATAAGCAAGTAAGCAGAAATTGAGGAGCTATAAGCATGATTTTAAGGTTGCAATTATATTTGAGGTTAATAGAGGATTGCTTATGAGTAAAGGGTCGATTGGATCTTATGATCGTAATTGTGGCCTTGAAGTATATGGTTGAACATAGGCAATTGATCTGTGAGATGAATGGTCCTTTGCGAAAATAGAAATCTTCTACTACCAAGAGTTGATCCGGAAGCGAATGTGTTGTGGCGAGTATTGAGGACGATCACTCAGTGCATGTGTTTATGGCATTGAAATGAAAGTTGAGGAAGGTGAATGCATGCGCTTATCATTATTAGACTTGATAAATCGTCGCTTGGTATCGACAAGGCGATAGGATACCTATAAACTGTAATGAAGCATGTTATGGGACGTGTGGAACATGACGCTCTTCGTAGATGTATAACTTGGAACAACCTGCAACGACCAGGTCTGACGAGGGTGTGGAGTGTACACCGGAACAAAGAGGTTCGGATAAGGAGCGGCTCCTGACAGGCTTCTAAGATAGCAAGGAGACAGGAATGACCCAAGTCATAAATTGAAAGAGAGAGTCTAGGTATCAGATTGAGTCACCAAGGTGATCCTCACAGTGAATTTTCAAAATTGCATGGCATTTGTAATGGCGTATATTATTGGCATGGTTAGGAGTTTCGTACATGGCAATGGGTGTTGTTTGAAAAAAGAAAAATTGACGCGTGTGCTAGGCCTATATGGCGAGTTTAGGCCTTGAGTGCCATTTGACTGGTATCTTGTGAAATTGCGATGGCCTGTTGAGTTATTGCTAAGTCGCAGATACGTCTGGACTTAAGGTGTGAGCACTTGTGGCATTCTGATTTTCCTGTAATTCTTAGACCTTTGACTGTAAGAAACCTGTCGAAGTAATTCAGTTATGTCTCGCTCGGATCTGATCAATCTCGAGTCAATTAACCAAAGGGGAAAGGCTAACGCGCGATGAGATACGTGGACCTAAGAAACTCGATTAGAAAACGATGCTTTGACCATAAGGATCGTCGAGGGAACATTTAGAGATGAGGCCGATCCAAGAACGATTAAGGAACACATTGCTAGTGTCGTACGATTGGGACGCAGGTGATGCCGCTTAACCAATGTATGATTTGCGAAATTTTCCTAAATCAATTTATGACGATCGTTGCCGTCGGGACTAGCGTAGACCCTCATGCTTACATGACAACCAAAGTCGCCGTAACTTGAGTTATCCTAAGTGTGATGAGAATCGCAGAGTCGATACGCGTGACATCCGCAAAAGCCGCCCGTTAGTTTGAAACAAACTAGAATTTCGTTCGACGGAAGTTTCGAACACGAATTAGGACCTCGGAAATTGAAAATGGAAATGAGGGATTCCAATAATTGATTTGGATTGGACGCTGCCTTATCGAGGATAAAAATTTCGAAAAAATGAAATTTCGGACGAAAAGTGCGAAAAGACCATTTTGCCCTTGGAGGGTTAGCCTTGTCTAAGTGAATTGAGGGGGGCATTTTGGTCATTTGACAATTTCCTTCCTCCCCAAGGCTGCAGCCGAAAAATCTGAGGGGAAATTTAGTCATTGGAGCTTGATATTATTGATATGTGGACAAGTGTCATGACTTGGATGAAAGTGATTAATTATCCACTAAGCCAAACATTCTAGAATTTTGACCAAAATTGAATGGAGCCTCATTTCATCTGCCATCTCCTCAGAATTTCATGTACCACCCTCCCCTTCCTCTTCATTTTGTGTTTTTCACCAAGAACAGAAAACTGCCCAGTTCGCCCGGTTCTGCCCGCCACGTTCGGTCCGTACGAGAGCCATTTTCGTTGACTTTTTGGCCAGCCGACAACCACCACAGGTTATTTTAACCTTTCCTTGACATTTTCCCATTGGTTTCGTGATTTTTGGAGGTCTGGTTGATTTTGGGTGATTTTTGGAAGAAAACCGGACAGATTCTGAGCTATCTGGGAGAGGGCTATGGTTTACCCTCTTATAGACTTCATTTTCCTCCGAAATTTTTATGAAAGCTACATAACATATATTATTACATGTTGATGGGCAGAAATGAATTTTTCATTCTATATTTAGGGGTGTTTCATGGCTGAGTTTGAGTAGACAGAATTGGGTGAAAGTCTGACCGGTGGACAATCTGTGGAGGCCGAACCATTTGGACATCCTAGGGATGTTATTTTGCTTCCAAATCATTAAGGGATGTCCTAGACATGTAAGCGAGGAATACGATTGGTGGAATTGAAGTTTGAAGGGTGATAAATTAAAGCTTATGGATGTTTAGTGGACTGTTTAGCTAAGGATTGTGCAGGGCCGGTTCTGTTCGGTTGGGGTTTGGCATGAACCAGTTCTGTTTAGAACTGTTCTTGGTGTCTCCAAGCTTCTAATCCGTCATTGAGTCATACTAGAGTGTAAATTGAAGTGTTAGCGAGGAATACGATTGGTGGAATTGAAGTTTGAAGGGTTCAATGGATTGAATCGGCAATTTGTTTATGAACTGAGATGCTGCCCTGTTTTTGGACAGCGGCGTCTTGGGGTGGACCCGGGCTTGTCGAAGGGAATTCGGTGATAAATTACTAGTGCGAACCAAGGTGAGTGACCCCTAACCCTTTACTATGACATTCGGACGCGACTGGACGATTTCATTGAGAAATCGATGAATTTATTGACTTGTATTGCTTGATTGAATGAAAGTAGAATGGCCTTGATGAGGAATGAGCCGCGAGTGCTAAGTTGCCATGGAATTGTGTTCTCGTGATTGAATTGATGACGTGCGTATTAGTGTGCCTTGTTTGCCTATGTGGCGGCATGATTCTCAATTCTGAAATTTCGCTTTATGACCAGGCACGTTGTTTCTGTTGGCAAGTAAATGGGTTGTGTTTTATTGTCTAAAAATTCATCGTTGTGGAAGTGTGATTAAATGTTCACTGTGATAATTCTTGATTGAACTTTTTGCGGAATTGGGCTTGTGAGCCATGAGAACATACGAATGGTGGCAATATCTTGATGAGATGAGGGCTTAAGGCCAGTGGCACCCTGATGCGTCTGAACGCGGGGTTACGTGATGAAACACACCCTGAGGCGATGTGATCGCGAGGTTGCGGATTGAAAGTACACCCTGAGGCGATTTAATCGCGGGGCTGAGAAATGAGATACACCTTGAGGCGATTTGATCACAGGGTTATGGTTGAAAGCACATCCTGAGGCGATTGGATCGCAGGATTGTGAAGTGAAGTGGAACCACCTTATAATTTTCGTGATGTTATAAATTTTTGTAAGCTAGTGCGGAAGCTTGGTCACTTTATGCTATTTTGCCTTTGGCAAATTCTATGCATTGCTTAGTTTGCTTTGGTCCGGTGGGACGAATGGCCTAGGTAGGGTTAGGCTAGCTTGCTGGGACGTAAGTCTAACCCCGTTGTGGGATCCTTCTTTTTCAGAAGCACTGAAGATGTTACCGATTCGCCTGGGAGATTCGAAGGAGATGACAGCTTATTTCGAGGAGTTCCCAGCTGATCGTGGTTTAGTCTATGTTAGAAAAAGTACAGTAGTTTGGGTTGATGAGGGGGAGGAAGACTGGAAGCCACACCGCTTTGAGGCCTGGTTCAAGAGGGCAGGAGAAATTACCACTGGTCCATTAAAGGCTCACGAGGTTCCAAGACGCGTAGTTCCGTCGTGGTTCCATCCGTCTCGAGACGAGATCGAAGTAGAAGTTTCTGTGGCAGGATCGAGAAATATTCCAGAGGAGACCCTAGCTAGGGACGAGAGCATAAAGGTGATTGAGATATCTGACTCTGAGGACGATTTGGAGGAGGACACCATAGAAGTGAGTTTCGAGACTTTTTCAGAGTACGACCCCGCAGAAGACATGAGCCAAGCCGAAGATACTAGTACCACGTAGTGGGCTCGACGTCGTCGGTTCTTTTTGTTTAGGCGTCTTTTGATCGTGACAATCTTTTGGTGGGATCTAGTGGTTGTCTTTTGTTCGCCCTTTTTGTTTTCCCTGACCTTAGCTTGTAGTACTAGTTGGTGCCTGATCCCGATTGTATAAACTCGTCCTTTGTTATGAAATTACCCTTTTCTTGTCCCGTGTCTCATTCATTGTTTCATCTTGATTATCTTGTATGGTGATGTGTATTCATTTTTCTTTTACACTTCCGCATGCGAGTCTCATATTTTTCGCCGTGTCCTTAAGTATCCTGGGACTGAGTTTACGGCAGGAGTGGATAAGCGCACTCGTACCGGGGAGCGGGGCGTGACAGCACTTGACCCAATGAATTGTGACTTGAGAGTTTGCCTAGTAAATGGCGATTGGTTGAGTTTTGGCCTAGTTGAGGCTTGCCTAATAATTGGCGAAAAGCTGAGAAATTTCCTAGCTGAGATTGGCTTGACAAGTGATTGTTAAGGATTACTTGGAATCCTTGGATAATAGACAATCAGTTGAGAGTTGTTTGGGAACCACTGGATAGTTGATTACTGGTGATGAATGATGAGATCAGCAGCCGGAGACTGCTAGACTTGAGTAGATGACTTAAGTCCTTGATTCATGGAGGGAATCATAGTGGTTCAAGCAACACGAGAACCTAATATGGTTGAACGACCAATGTATGGTCGTTAGAGGAGCATTTGGCTCAAGTATGCGAGATATGAGAAGATCCAAGAACTGAGATGGATCATGAGAATTGAGTAAAGATGAGCGACTCCAGTATGAGTAGTGGAAGAGAATATGGCTCGATTTTGTTAATTGTACGAGACCCAAGTGTAATTAGGGGTCGTGAGAACTTTATGTGGAAATGAGGAAGAGTAGATGGGTAGGCAGACTCGTGAAGGAGCTGCCATTGTTACCCAAGTCGCTGAGATGACTAGTGCTGATGTATTAAGTGATGAAAGTCGTGAGAAAGTGACTCTGAGATTACTCATTTCCACGGTGAAAACATGGAGAAAGTGGATTTGAAACTGTCTTCTGATAAATTGAGGGTTTTGTGAGAAAACCTCAGAGGTTGTGGGTACACTGAAGAAAGAAAGTGACCCTGGCAATGATTAGCCTTAAGAGGCTGTTAATAATTGGTGAAAGTTACCAGAGGAAGGGTTTCCTCGAAAGCATGATATCTTCATGGACTACCTCTGTTAAGTTGTTCGACGGAAAGTATTCTCCTGGGATTGCTTGAAAGCAAAGGTAGTTTGAATCCTGATAATTTTGCATGGATCAGAGGATGACCGACCAATGTGAGATAGAGTCTCAAGGTCATTTAAGCATATGCTAAAGGTAGTCAAAGACCCTTTGAATGAGACGTGAAGTCCCTGAGTGGATTGAAATTTGGAAGCTTTATGGCTAGTTGTATTCTTGAATCTGAGAAACTGTAATGAGTTTTAAAGAAAGGAGTTGATGATTGGAAGAAATATAAGTAAGAGAACTCCTGCTTTTGGATTACGAGCAAAGAGATGTTCATTATGGAACATGGAATGTGCCTGCAAGAAGCGGCTATTACCTTGCCGTAAGGCTCGTAATGATAGATTGATGTTTTGTTTCTTTCGTCGTGAGGAAAATTAAGGAAAAAGTTGTGTTAGTTGTTTGGCCTTGTTGAATAAAATAGGGTTGATTGAGGATGAATCGAGACCACTAGATGTGGTATTGTGTGTTATCACCTATAACGAGTAAGGTGTCATTCTTAAAGGGCGATAGGACCATGAGATGATCCCTGAGGAAAAGGAAAGTGAATGAACTTGATAGTCTTGGCTGTTCGTAATCTGATGAACGGTTGAGTAAGCAAAAAGAGCACTTAGAATGTAATTACAAAGTGACTCGAGGTAGTCGATATGAGAATTTATGGAGGTTGAGGAAGAACCTCGACTCCTTGGAATCTTGTCACTTGAGGTAACTGAGTCATTGGAAGAAAAGTGTCAGACATGGTGAAATTTGAATTTTGGATTGGAGATACTGCCGTTGGCGTAGACTCCAAGATTGACACTCTAAGGAATGAGAAGGACAAGGTGGATTCAAAGTAAAAGAATGCCACTGAAGTGTGTAGTTTCCTTCATAAGGTAAGAGACCCTAGTGCGGAAGGAAGAGGAAATTCGAGTTGTCTTGAGATTAAGATTGAGTGTCTGGACTGAGAAAGAAGACGCTGAATTTGGATGATTCCTAGTAGTGAAGTCCGAGAAACTGTCCGGTGGACAACGTTGAATTCCAAGATAATGTCGACGTTTGGTTGGATGGATGAAATTGAGGTATGGTCGTATTACCTGATTGTGGAACCAAGAGGTCAAGGCACTAGTGCTTTCTAAGGAAAGAGTGACAAAAATGAACAAAATGTGTATGGACCAAGTGGAGACCCTTGAGAACAGAGGGCTAAGGTTTGAGCTCTCAAGTGAATGGTACCATGGATAGTTAGAATGATTCGACAACTGATCGTGATGAAGTGGATAATAGTCAGATTGAGTATCCAAGAAATACTTGGATCGATGGTTACCGTCTTGAGAGACGATGATGGGATTCATTTAGGGAGTCATGAGAAACATGAGTAACTTTCGAGAGTATTCGATGGACTCTAAAGAGATGCTTGTTGTATGCTAATTATGAAGAGTACGAGCTGTGAGCCTAATGAGGTAAGATTTCTCCGTCGTGAAATTTATAAGAAATGAAATCCCTGTGAAGCCTTTGAGAATTGGAAGAAGTAATAAATCGACTAAGGTCGATATGAGCTACTGAAATTTGAAGTTTCCAAGAATTGATGGATTGTTATAAACGGATCGTGGGAAGAATTCCCACAAGAGTTATTCTATGGATGAATGAATATGAAAAGAGTTCGAGGACTTAAGTTAAGTTGATGACTACGCGGATAATGGAGTTCCTGTTTGGAATCAAAAGAGTCGAGAGAATTATAATGACGTGACGCAGGAAGGAAATTTGAGGCGTAGCGAGGCAGGCTAAAGTGGGCTGTACGAATGCACTTTAACAATAAGACCTTATAAGTTGGAAAGCTTAATGCATGATTGGAGTTGGATTGCGAATGTCCTTTCGACAAAATTTGGGAAACATTGTTTGGGTGGAATAAGATTTCAAGCCTATATCTACTCCAAGAATATCGAGCAATAGTTTCCCAAAACGAATTGAATGAGAGGCAACACCGATGGATGAAATTACTTACGGATACGGGAGCATTGCTTGTGTAAGGAAAGACTTCGCAACTCGGCGAACTGCAAGAGTTGGAAATGTTGACTGCTTCAAGGGGATTGAAGGGAAAGCACAACCGTTGCAAGTTGATGGATTAATTGGTCATTTGGGGACCTTGAATGTAGTCAGGGAAGAACTACTAAGGACTCGATCATGACTTTACCAGAGGAGTCGAGAAGACTATGATTCAATCTGGACAGACGAGATTAAGCTATTGGAACTTGTGTGCTCCCAACGATACGAAGGGGTATTTGAATTGAATGATTGTACCCAAAAGGTGAAAGCACCGAAAAGTGCGATTTCATGATGGTTTAGTAATGATCATGATAAGAAAAGATCTTAAATTTATTACGACGTCCTAGAAAAACTTTCCGACGGGGAATTTGAAAAAGCGAGATTACATTATGACGTACATATTATTCCCGGACCAATTGACGAATTGAAAAGAAGGCCTGAATTCTAGAAGGTATACCACCGACCAATGTTATGAATGTCAAAGGAGAATAGAGAGAAGTAAATACATATTGAGGACTGAAGGAAACAACTCCTGGGGAAGGATGACTTCTGTCGGAAAAGACAAGCGAGAACGTCAAGTTGTGGAAGAAGTTATCTAGAAGAGTGAGATAGCGGTGAGGCGTTGATACTCCAGAAGACTGGGTGGTTAAGAGGTTGCAAATTTCGAGGATGAAATTTCTTTAAGGGGGAAGAGTTGTGACATTCCGAATTCCGACCCCTCTCGAGGCTATTGAATGGGAAGATATCGATCGATGTGTTTCAGTTATAACTCACTCAGAGTTGGCCACTCTCGAGTTAACTGACCAAAAGGGAAAGACAGACGCGGAGTGGAGCATGTGGACCTAAGGAATTTGAATGAGAAATGACACTTTGACCATAAGGATTGTCGAGAGAATATTTTGGGCCAGCAGAGATCGATCTAGGAATGATCATGGAATGCCTAGCTAGCGTTATACATTGGGATGCGGGTGATTCCTCTTAGCCAATGTGTAATTTGCGAGAATTTCCTACATCGGATTCCGATGATCAGGACCGCAGGAGCTAGCGATAAACCTTCGCAATTGAATGACAACCAAAGTCGACATGACTTGAGAAATCCTAAGGTCGATACGCGTAGCGCCTGCAAGAGTCGCTCATCGATTTGAGATAAACTGGAATTACAGTCGAAGATGGCTCGACATGAAATTGGACCTCGAGATTTGGGTATTGGACATTTAGGAATTCCAACATTTAAATTGAAATGGACGTCGTCTCAACAAGAGCAATTTAGATTGGAAAAATAAAATTTCGGACGACACGTGCAAAATGACCACTTTGCCCCTCAATCTTTGCCATTGCCTTAAGAGTTAATGAAGGATATAATGGTCATTTTGAACTCCCCCTAGTTGCCGAAAATAGTGATCAAAGAAAGTCGATGGTGAGTCAAGACCTTCTAGAAGCATAGACAAGTGTCAACCTTTAGGTGATTAAGCATTAATTGCCCATCTTGTCATTTGTTAACATCAATCATTTGGGGAAGACTTCATTTCACCCCTTGCTCAGCCGTGACCTCCCCCTCTCCCTCATTCCTCTCCATTTCTTCTTCTTCCTCTTTCTCGGCCGAACAAACCTAGCTCGACCAGCACCGACCACCTCCCTTCCTCAGGCCATAACGTTTTTGTCCGACATTGGATTGAGGTAAAACTACCGTCATCTGAAATTTTATCGTCTTTCCGTTTCAACAAGGTATTATAAGCTCAATTTGGCCCAGTATTTCTTCCCGTAGGTCTGTTTGAATGGACAAAGGTCAGATTGAGGCAGAATCTGACCGGTTTTGGGAAAGAAGATGTTTCGTGGGCTTTAAAGCTTCAAATGGCTTCCAATTTTGGGTGAGATCTTCTACACTCATATTACTAGGGTTGGATGAGCTGTGGTTGCAAGTTTATGTGAGATTTGAAGGGTTTCCATGGCTGATTTGAAGTAGTCTTTACCGAGCAGATTCTGACCATTTGCGGACTGAGAGAAAACGAGCTGCTCGAAGACCTTTGAGGTGTCATTTTGCTTCCAAACTTTTGGTAAGACCTCTATTGATGTTGTATGATGTGTTGGCAAGGAGATCTTGCAAAGAATTAGAGTTTAGAAGTGTTTGAAGGGCTGATTTGAGGTGAAAATCGAAAATCGTGTAATATGTCCTTAGTACGCACCAATTTTGAATTGAGTCGTTCTAAGTTTTTCGGTATCCGAATTGAGCTCCGTTTTCGCCCACGCGTCCATAAGACATTGAATTATAAGGTTATGAAATTTTATTTCATAGAACTTCGATGGAACAATATCAGTTTACTCGGGATTGAATCTGGTCGTGGAAGACCAAAATGGACAGCTTGGTGCCGCGAGGTTTCGTCGATCATTTTATGGGATTGCTTGGCCTAAGCTCAAGGTAAGTTGTTCCTAAACCTTTATTAGGAGGTTAGGTTACTAAAGAATGGAGTTTTGAGTCGAATTGAAGGGTTTTATTAACTAATTTTGTGAGACACGAGGAAACCCAAATCTGCCTATTTTGATGAATTGAGCTTGAGTGGTTTCCTGGCATGGAAATCTTGAAAACAAGGTCGAACTGAAAAGTCTTAATCTGATTGTGGCATGTGGTTGGGCCATTTGGCGTGCTTTGTGGAAATTCTTATTGATTTGAGTGCATTAAGCGGATTGGTTTACCAATCGAGTCTTGAAATGACTTGTGAATGATCAAATTTGAGATTTGCTTAAATTGACCCGAGTGATGCTCGTGTTTTACTGAATATGTTCGAACTTGAAACGTGTTTTGTCTAGTGACGGACGTCTGAAAAGAATGCCTTGAATAGGCGATAAATGCTTGAGTTTGTTTTGTGTGTTTCTGATTGAAAAGTGAAGCCTAAATGTGTTTTCTAATGAAAACTAAGACTTTTATAACTGAATTTTTTTGAGTAAATGGCGTGTGGGATCGCCGAGGAAATCTTAAGTGCACAGGCGTGTGGGATCGCCAATTGCGTGTGGGATCGCCGGGAAAAATTATATGTGCACTGGCGTGTGGGATCGTCGAGAATTATAATTTGGCCAACGTATTGGGAGGGAGCTACTCCCATTTGACCTGACGAGGTCGTGCGGTTAGAGAGTCCCATACTGACACGATTCATCTCGATTGAAAAATAGGCGTCGAGAGTCGTATGGTGACCGAATCATCTCTAGGTCCGAACGCGAGAGTCTCATATGTACCGACGGGTCATATGGAGACCGAATCATCTCGCAGCCCTAAAAGTGGGCGGCCCAGGAAGGGCGGATATGGAAGGAATTGTTTCCTGGAAAAATTAAAGAATGGTTTTTGAGACACCAAATTTGCCTCATGATTTGAAAATGGCCCAAAAAGGGGCGTGAGAGAAACGAATGTGTTTTCTGGAAATTCAAGAAGTGGTTCTTTTGAGACAAGAATGGAGAGTTGCCACATGTTTTCGAGATGGCGTCGAGTGCTTGCGTGTGATTGAAAACCTTGTCTTTTTACGAAGCTTAGATTCTTCACGAGTTATGACTAAGTCGAGTCGATTTGAAGTACTAAAATGCCAGGTTTTGACAAGTACCATATTTTAAACATGCCAATGTTTTGAACTCCAAAATACCCCATTTTTCAAAAGTGTCTGGAGGTACTAGCAGCCTAGTTTAGGGTTAGGTTTGACTTACTTGATTTATATATCTCACCCCATTGTGGGACAATATTTTCAGGTCTCAGCATATGGAAACCCGAACTTGCAACGGGTTGGTATTTGAAGAAGTCGATTGGGGAAATCAAGATGATTCTGATTGAGACCTTAGAAACCATATACTGTTTGGAATTAGATTTGTAACTGACTGTAACATTTATGAGATGTGTACATCTTTTCGTCCTAAGTCATCTTGTATTGTTTTATTTGTATGGGGTTGTTTTACGTTTCCGCATGCGTCTCATTTAGAAACCTTGATTTCGTTGTTGGCCGTTGGATCCTGGGTAATATCTTGATAAGAGGAACGACCTGGTGGGATGTTCCGTGCTCGCCGGGTTCGAGTCGTGACATACTCTCTAAGTTACCCAAAGATTATTATGCTAGCAAAGCCCAAGACAAAATGTGGGGAAGAGCTGATTTATATAAATGGAAAAAAAAAGTCCTCGTACATGGGTTTCCTTTTTTAGGCAAGATTGTCCTTTCGCGCTATAAAAGCAAGCCTCGTTGTTTTGCCTCATTTGTTTTTTGATCGTTTGAGACTGCTCTGTGACCATGGCCAAAACTCACGCCAACTCTTCCGCGCACGACAGCCTCGCTCCTCCTCCTGAAACCCAAACCGTGAACCATCCATCACAATCAGACACCACTTCTCTTGCCTGCAAATCCCTTGAAAACTCCATCGCCAACTTATCTATGGAGGACAGCCACCCCAACAAGTGGGAGGGCGAGGGCAACAGAACCTGGGTCTCTGAGCAAGAGCGAAAAATCAAGCACGAGGTCGCCAGGGCTATCTGCTTCGGCGAGACCGACTCGCTCAAGCCCAATTCTAGCGAGGCCGTCATTGTAGGCAACCACTACTTCTGCTTCTTCCTCCATGAGGATGGGGTGGATCCGAGTTACCGGACGTGGGAGTGGCACGGGCACGTCATGAGGTACAACGAGAGAGACGGGTACACGGCGGAGCACATCTACGGGCATCATCTTGAGAGGTTGAGTTGGTATGACGAGGAAGATGAAGACGAAGACGAAGTGAGGACAGAGCTTTTTGGGTTCCCGTGTTCTTTCAGAAGAACGTGAAGCTGAGCTACTTGAGGTTTGTGTAACTGGAGCTACCTTCTTTCGCATTCCAAAATGAAATCTTTTGCCGCTCTCATGATCTCTGCCTTTTTTTCCTTATAGATTATTGTATGGCAGAAATGTCATGTCGCTGTTTTGTGATCTATTTTATATTTATTCCTTTGATATCTGCAATCGTTCCAGTTTGCCTGATCGTTGGTGTGCTTCTTGTTGATATGACTCTGTGAGAATTCTAGAGTTCTTAAGTTGTTGGAATCCTTAAAGTCCACGTAAAAGTACATGTGACATGGGGCTTGATTCGTCAAGTAGTGATTTTTTGAAAATGAATCAGTTGTACTTTTTTGGTCTAGGTTGATGATCATAAATCCGATTCGTTATAGGTTGCCATGTTGAGAATCAAGTGGATGTCTCAATGATGTAAATTGAGCTCTCTTTATTATTAATGGAAGATCACTCAGTTTACACTACTCTCACAGTACACATACAAAGGACTCTCTCGTTCACACACACACACCACTTCTCACGCCACTCACTCACAACACACACTAGTGTTGGTCTCTTTGTTGGGACTTCTCACTTACTTCACAAGATGGAGAACTAGCTCCTATTTATAGAGGGTGAAGATGGTGCTTGGACAAAGCACTAGAATATTCTAGAGTATCTAGACAAATCTTGAGAATTCTAGAAGGTTGAGGAAAACTCTAGGATATCTAGAAGAGTCATGAAGGTTCTAGAAAGTAGGGAAAAAAACTCTAGAATGTCTGGACAAATCAAGAAAGTTCTAGAAAACTCTTAGAAAATTGATAGAGATGAGGCGGTGCTATTTCAACACTCCCCCTCACCGACTACTCTCTCAATGCAAAATGAGATATGTGGTCAATCATTTCATTCATAAATTTCATTTCCTACTTCAACTAAGTTAATCCCATCCGAAGCACTTCGACATCATGTTCCTTCTTCTCATAGGGCTTTTTCTCCATAGCAGTCCATTTCCCTCTCCAAATATTTGAAGTCTCTTTAATTTTAGCTTGTGGACTCTTCTTCTTAATTTCATTCCACTGACTCTTGCACCTTGAAGATGGCCTCTTCTCCTCGGGCCAATATTTCTTATTTTCCTTTGAGTTACATAACTCTTTATGGTCAAGTCGAAGCTTCTCATATTTTCTTTCTTTAATCTCGGGCTCCTTGTCCTTCTGTCTCAACATCTCATCCTTCTTCTTTAACATGTTCTCCATCTTTGCCTTCTCGATTTTCAGCTTCTTTATCATCTCCTGCATCTCTTGTAGTTCCGTTGGCATTGCTACTAGCATTTTCGATTTCTCTCTTGGCGCAATCTCATCCGGGGACGTGTCAAGGGCTATCTTCTCATATGCCTCTATGATACAGGCAGTCGCAAGTTCTTCTCATTCCTCCACTGCTACAAGCACTTAGAAGTCCCATTCATCTTCGCTTTCAGTCTTCTTGTTGATAAGAGTTGTCATATTTCCTTCTTCCCGTCCGAACCAACAAACTCTAGCAATATGTCCTATCTTGCCGCATATGTAGCACCATCTATTGCACCTTCTGTTGCTCGTAGCTTCATGGTCATCCTGGTCGCGATCTTGACGAGCTCCCTCTGGCCGATAACTTGTCCCTTCTGGTTGCCTTCGCCAATATTCATGACTTGTCTACTGTACTGGTCGTCCTTGTCGGGTTTCAAGACTCCTCCACTGTCTGTCGTCCCTTGTGCTAGCACCATATCTCCTTTGGCCCTTAAACCCTCTTTTACTGCTAAAGAGGGCACTTTCATCTTCTTTAATCAAGACCGTAGACATTTGTCTATCTAAGGCCTCTTGGTTGGCCAATATATTTTCCAACTCAGTAAAAGTTGGCTCGTTTGCCCATCCGCAAGTGGCCGTAACAATACAGTTCTACTCCGGTCTTAACCCATGAATAATAATTCTCCTCATCGTTGTCTTAGAGATGGCATTCTGAGGATTTAATTTTGAAATTTCTTCGCAAATAGATTTAACTTTGGAGAAGTATTGACTCACCTTCATTTTGTTGCGAGATCGATAATAGGTCATTCTCCAACCTTTGCAACTTGGCATCGTTCGTCCTTGCGAATAATGCCACCAAGTTGTCCCATGCCTCCTTGGGAGTCTTCTCACTCTTGATGTGCTGCAACAACTTATCTTCAACAGTTACAATAAGAACGTAGAGAGCCTTGCCAGCTTTGATGTTCCATTTCCTCAATTCGGCATCATTCGTCGGTGGTGTGGTATTGCCACCGCTAACAATATCCTACAAGTCCTGGCCCAGCAAGTAATACTGCATATGAGTACTCCAATTATTGTAGTTGGTGCTATTAAGCTTCTCGATGCCATTTACTGAACTTGAGAAATCTTTCGACCAAAAAAAAAATTGAGAAATCCACCATCTGACTTGGATTTAATGCCCGACACTACTCCAAGTAATCTTGGTCCCCGACCAATTGATCACAGCCCCTGACTGTACACTGGCAAAACTTCGGCGTACTCCGATCCGATCGTCGGCTCACACTTCGAATATGGCCCTCCGAAACTTGGCTCTGATACCAATTGTTGAGAATCAAGTTGTAACACCCTGCATCCCTCGATGCAAGCGCGCCATATCCCACAACGTCGTTTACTTGGAAGAGACTCGGGATCCGAATGGCCAACGACTCATGAATGAATATAAATGCGCATGCAAAAATGATAAATGACTCCATACATAAATACAAAAGATGACTCGAGATAACAACCTGCTATACATATCATAAAACACCATGAGTTCTTTACAACAGACCAGGATTAGGAACAAAACACAAAATACATACTGAGGATCGAAGGAATCAAGGACCACATCCAAAAGACAACTACCTAGGTCCCACCACAATGCCTCTAACCTAATAGGACGTCCAAAAAGTCTAACGCCTCCTAAGACCACTAGTCGGCATCACTGTCTTCGGCTTTGCTTTCGTCTTCGGCGGGGTCATACTCAGAAGAGCTCTCGGCACCAACCTCTATGGGATCTTCCTCTTCGTCGTCCTCTGACGTAGATAACTCTATCACCTCAATGTCTTCCTCAACGATCGGGGTCTTCTCAGGGACATTCCTAGACTCAACTACAGAGTTATCTCTCTCGACTTCCATAGGAACAGGGTGACACCATGGCGGAATCGCATCCCTAGGTACTTTAGAAGGCTTCAGAGGTCCAATGGTCGTATCCCCAGCACGAAGGTACCAAGACTCATAGCAATAAGGCTTCCAATATGGTTCCCCTTCGTCAACCCAAACAGTTGTCCCTTTCCTTATATACACCATATCCTGGTCTACTAGAAATTCCTCGACGGAGGTGTCCATATCCATCGAGGTACCAAAACGTATGGAGGCATAGTCAGGGCTTGGAGTCTAAAAAAAAAATCCCACGACGGGGTGAGATTACATCTCAGTAAACTAACCCTAAACCTAAACTAGGCCATTAGTACCTCCAAACATCTTTTAATAAAAAGAAGCATGCAATAACTCATCAAGGAAAAATGGTACATGGCACCCAATGCATCATAGCAAAGGCATCAAGATTGACATTATACAATCACAATTCAAGAACAATCATATTATCAAGACCAAGCTTCTCGTACTAGCACAATAGTCCATTCAAATATGGATATATAGAATAACCTTAATCTCATCTTGATCTCAATTCTGATGGCTAGGCTTGCGTGAACACGCCTCAGGCTAAATCTGTTTATAAACCCACGTCAATACACCTCATGTTTTCATGCCGTTCTAAGACTCGTGTTAATACGCCTCAAGTCAATCCCGCATTTAACGCCTCAAGATATAAGTCAACCTCGCATCTAATGCATCAAGGCGCGATAGGCAAATAGGCTCACAGTTTAATCAAATAAGGCTAGCTATCATAAATCATGCTGCTCATCCATAAAAGGCTCACAAGTCGTATCTCATCTTTAAATAACTTCATGATCGAGCATAACTCGATTAAACAAACGACTAGCCTTTTTCTAGGAGAATCACCCATGGCTGAATTCATGCAATGCATGGCACAAATTGTACATCGAGGCACTCAATCAATCAAGGCATTCCCTTGCCAATTCAAGCTTATATTTCGCACATTTGACACTCAAGGGACCAACGCCACACGACCATTCGAGAATACTTGCCAACCGAATATTCACCTAGCAATCTCAGCCATAAATATCACAATTTCACCCCCAAGGTAAGCAAGCAAGGTTTGGTTAACACAAATCTCAATCGGCAATGATCCATTTAAGCACATGTGACCCACAAAATCATCAATTGAGCATCAACCTTGTCCATTAGTACCCTAACATCTTAATAAAGGTTTAGAGGTCGCTTACCAAGCTAATCGAGCTAGCAATCTCCACCAATGTCAGCCACAAGGTTTGATTATTGGCCGGCCAAAACAAGGCAACGTACGGTCCTAGGGAAAGCACACCAATCGGCCATTATAACCCTTCTAAACTTCATTCTATCGCACATACACCTTACTAACACATCATATTACACCCTAAGATATCTTACCAAGGATTTCCAAGCAAGGCGACACCTCGACAAGCCTCCAAGTGGCTCGGTTCTAACTCGACAACAGGGGACAATTTCGGCTCCTTGCAAGAACATGGGATTTCAACCATCAAAACTCATCTACACTTCAACCAATCTTAAATCTCAGCTTGCTAAACTCTTAAGCTAGGTGTTAGGGAAGTCTTACCAAAAATTGGAAGCTAAACAAGCTCCTAAAGCCGGTCCAAAGTTGCCCTTGCTCGAACCGGGTCCAACAGTGAACGATTTTGCTTCCGGGGACAAAAAGGGGCTATCGTGGCGGTGAATGGCTAAACGGCGGCCATGGGGTTGTAGAGGAGAGGCTAAGGGACGTTGTGGTGGTTGGCGTTAGGGTCGGTGGTGGCCGGAGGTGGCCATCGTAGCTTGCGAACCGGCGGAGGAGCGACTGGTTGGGCATGGGCTTCACGGCCAAAGAAGAAGAAGAAGAAAGAAAAAAGAGAGAGAGTGTGTAACACCCCGAATCCTCTTTCGGCGCGCATCCTCGCCTCACATCCACTTCCGTATAATGATACCCAGGATCTAAGCAGTGCGCGGTAGACAATGAAACTTAAATGAACATGCTGAAGCGTCATGCACAACTCCTAGACAGTTAGACAATAAGATAGTTTGAGGGGATAAGGCACTTAATCAAGTCATAGCATAGCGTACGGTTCGTCTTACAACATTAGCACAAACTGGAATACAACACTTGGGACTAAGGGAAGGTGATTAGCCTAATCAAAAGGGGGCAACGAGCTATGGGTCAGGCACTACTCAAAAGGGTAACTTCCAAAAGTCATGGACGCCTAGGCTACCTAAGGGTCGAGCTCGCGATCGTCATCTGGATCCTCGCGGTGCACAGGGTCATACTCCTCAAGGTCTTCCTCCTCTTCTTCTTCTTCCTCAAGCACCTGCTCTGGATCTTCGTCTTCCTCGGATTCGGGCTGAGGGTGGAAGATGGCCTCTCTGTCGGGGTTGTGGTCCTCCTCCAAGGGCTCGTCCTCGAGATCGTCCAGTGCTTCTTCATCTTCCTCGGGTTCGGACTCGTCAGTCTCCATGGGGTCTTCGGCATCAGAGGGCCCCATGATATCGCCATCGGCCTCGGGGTTCTGAGACGACACCGGCGGAAGATCTGGGTCAGGAGCGGTCTCGGAGTCAGTGAGCTCCCCATTAGCAGGGTGTACAATCGAAGGGTCCTGCTCACCAATGACATTCCATGGTACATCGAAATTTCTCAACGGTCCGACTGTGAAGTCGCTGTCTCGGTAGAACCATGCTGCGAATCTGTCCGGCCTCCAGTCTGCCAAGCCCACATCCATCCAGATAGTGCCGTACTTCCTAATATACGCCTTCCCTTCTCCCACCGGGTACTCCGTGGAATACTGCTCCACCCAGACGGGTACCCCAAAAATCGGCGGCGGTGGCATGGTCAGGGTTTGGGGTCTGAAAAGGTGGGTCCCACGACGGGGTAAGATATACTCAATAAGCTAGCCTAACCCTAAGCTAGGCACTTGGGACTTCCAAACACTCCCAAACACATGCAATGACTAAGTAAGCGAACAACAGGCAATGGCACGCAATAACTCAATTAAAACTTAACTAGTCAGGTAATTCACAGTTTAGGCTAGACAGGGCTTGTACTTTGGCACTTAGCATTCCATCATTTAGGGGATAGTTTACATGTACGATACGATTGAAACTCTCATGGCTTAGCCCGCGTGATAACGCATCAGGTTTCCGATGCCATTTCTCACGACCCGCGTTTAACGCCTCAGGTCCATCCTGCGTTTAACTCATCAGGATGCCTCATGCACATAAGCTTATACTTCAATCAATTATAATGTGACTCAATCAATTATAATGTGACTCAATCAAATATGTACATTACCCATTCAAGACATCGCCTGGCCGTTTCATTCTCGAATTCATATCACGATGCCATGTTACACTAATCGGTCAAGCGAGGCCAATGTCATACTTCGCGATCGATTACAAGTTCGTTAAAGAATCATCACTCGTGAACACCATCACTAGGCCATAGTACAATCAATGGATTCACTTGATCAATTAACACATTTAAGGTCTCGATTCGCCGCCTAAGGCCGAATGTATAAGCATGGTACCATTTTAAATCTCGCGATCTCATTCAATGGCCCATGGCCGAACACAATGAATAGTCAATAGGTTATTTTTACGTGGTGTGTCACCAATCAATGCCATAGCCGAATGCTCCTAGAATCAATCAAGCAATTCATGGTTTCGATCAAGCTCAACTCCCATCTAGCACACCTAGCACATCCGTATAGGCATTCGGTTCCTACCTATGGGTGTTCATCACGCATTTCAACCAAGGAATCAACACTACAAGCATCACAAGGTGCGACCATGCTCGGTTTTCTTTAAGGGGCAGAATCGGTTCTTCAAGTTTCCATCAAAACAGCCCACTAGAAGCTCTAAAATGAACCCTCACTTGGTCCTTCCATCACACAAGGTCCTACCAAAGGATTAGGGAAGATTACCTAGTCCCAAGAGCTAGGGGAACTCAGCGGCAACGGCGGTGGAGTAGCGTGGGTGGTCTGGTCCGGCGCGATCAGACCTGGTCCCTTAGAGAATATCCACAAATGGCCAAGGTAACATAGTGAGAAACACTCCTAATGCAAGTCCTTAACCTCTTAACATAATTATCTAAGACTCTAGGGTCACTCACCTCAAAATTAAACGAGGAACCCCCAAGAACAGCCCTTGTTCTTGCTCGGTTCGGTCCTGGTCGGGGGAGATGCTTGCGCGGCTCCGGGCTTGAACGGCGGCTCTCTCACGGTCTAAGAGGGAGATGAGGTCTTGCTAGTGGTGGAGTGAGGTGGTGGAGCGGCGGCGGCTAGTCGGCTTCTCTTTGAAACCGAGGAAGATGGCGAGCGAGAGGGAGAGGAGAGAGCGAACGAGAGGGTGAGTGAGAGAGGGAGGGAGAGGGTCGGCCGAATGGGGTGAAGGAGAAGTGAGTGTGTGACATGAAGAGGAGGATTTTTGGAGGGAAAGTAGTAGTGGGGTGGTTGATGGGGTAAATGACATGGAATAGTGTCTTGGATTGACAACTTAGTGGGGTGGTTTGGAGGGAAATGGTCCAATCACTTTGTCTCTTCATACATCAATAATTCAAACTCCCAAAAGACCAAAGTGCCCTTCCATTTTCGGCTGCACAAGGAGAGGGGCAAATGTCCAAATTGCCCTTGCTTATCTTAAGAGAAAAGGTTGTCAAACTAGGGGTAAAAGGGTCAATTCCGCTTGTCGGTCCGAATCCTGCTTTTCTAACTTATGCGGGGCTAATTTTAATCTTAATAGCTCCCCGATGAGGCGACGTCCAATTTTACTCCATTGCGATCTTCGAATGTCCGGCCTCCAATCTCGAAGTCCAATCTATGGCTAAATTCAGTCAATTGTCATTCCAGCGCGCCTCAGACTAACGGGCGGCTCTCAGGAGTTACGCGTATCGACCCGCGACTAATGTCACGTTTAAGAGTTACTCGAGCCACGGCGGCTTTGGTTGTCATGTAATCGCAAAGGTCAATTACTAGTCCCGAAGGTTTCGATTATTAAGAATCGATTTAGGTTAATTCGCAAATCATGTCATGGTCATACGGAATCACCCGTGAACCAATCACATGACACTAGCAAATCGTTCTAAAATCATTCTTAGATCGACCTTTAGCGGTCCAAAATATTTCCTTGACGATCCTTATGGTCAAAGCGTCTACTCGTGGTTAAGTTCTTTGGTCCACGTACTTGAAATCCTAAATGGCCATTCCTCATTGGTTAGTCGACTCGAGAGTGATCAATTCTGAGTGAGATTAACTGGAATACATCGATAGACATTCATTCACTAATAAGTTTCGAGATAGGGTCGGAATTCAGAATGTCACAGAGTGAGGGGGAGGGGTCTTGGCCGAATGAAGAGAGAGAGGAGAGAGAGTGGCTCCCTTAATCCCAATTGGTCAAAAGCAAGAGGAATTGTAGGTGGGATTAGACAAGAATTTAATGCTAAGTGGACTCTTTAACCCATGTAATGACACTTGTATTTTATCTCATAATATCTCGGCTCAAATTGACCCTTATACCCTCAAATTTTCGGCCACCATAGGGAGAAGATGTGCCCTTGCTTGATCTTAAAAGAAAGGAAGACTTTCTAGGGGCAAAATGGTAATTTCACACTTATAGTCTGAAATTTCATTTTTCCAATATTGATTACTCTTGACGAGACATCGTCCAATTCCTTTCAAATATTGGAATCCTTCATTGTCTGATATCCAATTTCAAGATCCTATTTCATGGTCAGTTTTCCGTCAAACGTAATTTCAGCTTATCTCAAACTAACGGGCGACTTTTACAGACGTTACGCATATTGACTCAGGGATTCTCATCACACTTAGGATTGCTCAAATCACAGCGACTTTGGTTGTCATGTAATTGCGAGGGTTTATCGCTAGGTCCGACGGTCTCAATCGTCAGAGTTCGATTTAGGAAAGGTTTACAAATCATACGTTGGTTAAGCGGAATCACCCGCGCTCCAATCGTATAACGCTAGCAATAGATTCCATAATCGTTCTTAAATTGGTCTTTATTGGCTCTAAATATTCCCTCGGCAATCTTTATGGTCAAAGTGTCATTCCTTATTCGAGTTCCTAGATCCACGTATCTAGTCTTGTGTTAATCTTTCCATTTTTGGTCAGTTAACTCGAAATTGATCAGATTCGAGCGAGATATAACTGAAATACATCGATAGATGTCCTTTCATTCGTAAGTCTCGAAATGGTAGGAAATTCAGAATGTCACATAAGTGGATGTCTCAATGATGTAAATTGAGCTCTCTTTATTATTGATGGAAGATCACTCAATTTACACAACTCTCACAGTACACACACAAAGGACTCTCTCGTTCACACACACACCACTTCTCACGCCACTCACTCACAACACACACTAGTATAGCTCTCTTTGTTGGGACTTCTCACTTACTTCACACGATGGAGCACTAGCTCCTATTTACAGAGGGTAAAGATGGCGCTTGGACAAAGCAATAGAATATTCTAGAGTTCTAGACAAATCTTGAGAATTCTAGAAGGTTGAAAAAAACTCTAGGATATCTAGAAGAGTCATGAAGGTTCTAGAAAGTAGGGAAAAACTCTAGAATGTCTGGACAAATCAAGAAAGTTCGAGAAAACTCCTAGAAAATTGATAGAGAGGAGGCAGTGCTATTTCAACACGCCACACAAACTACGAGTGACATACTACGAGTGGGTTTGGTTCAATTTTCTCAAAGCTCATTGGGGCCTCAAAGCCCCTTGGGGAAAATGTGGACGTTTGGCTACCATTCCCAAGAGGCTTTGAGATGAAAGTTGGTCTTGGAAAAGCTCAAAGCTCAAAGCTATCAGATTTCATATTTCAGAATACAATTAGGGTTTTTTCTTCCAAAACTATCATCATATATTCCATACATCACAATAGATAGACATCATATTCATGGATCTTTCGCGGTTCGAACCAAAAAATTCTTTCAAATTCTGATTTTTCCCCTCATCTTTTTTGTTACATGATTTTTTTATTATAAATAAAAGAAAATCAAACCCTAGGCGGTCGACGAGCTAGATCTGGCTCGCCGGTGGCCACAGCCAAGGCCATAAGGGTGTTCTGATCCCAGTGATGGCCGCCTGGGGTCACACAGCCCAAGCGACCCTAGTCGGGGGTCGCTCCACCCAAGGCCACTATCACCCGACTCCGGCGACAGTCGCTTGGGGTCCCGCGACATAGGCAATTTTAGTCGGGCATCAGCTGACCCTTGGCGATCTCGATCGACGGTAGCCAACGCCAAATCTGACTCGCCGGTGACCTTAGTCCTAGGTTTGATTTTCATTTTTCAATTATTTTTATTTAAAAAAGAAATATTGTAAGAAAGTCCCTTTGCAAATGTTTTTTTTTCCAAACACTAATTAGCTCAAAATTACTTTTCAAAGCATTTTTTATCATACGCCATTTGCATTTCCCCAAAGCCCCTTAATCTAAAGGTATTTGCATTTCCTCAAAGTCCATTTGCAAATCCGAACCAAACCCACCCTACGTCTCATTCTTACCGTTTTGTGGAAAGTAATGATGATGCGATTGATGTAATATCGAGGATGTTGCTAGGGTAACGGTACCGTTTATTGGATAACGGTGCTTAATTTGTTGATCACAGATGCCCATTCAACAAAACACTTGGCACACCAAGTGATTCCAGGAAACCGGGCAAACACTTGGTAAAACTCTAGGGGTGGAGGCAGCAGAGTTATTCTCCAGGTGCCGTCATACTATCGTTTTCCTAATATTTTATTGAGGTCGTGATTCGTTTGGCCCGACATTTCGTCCTGATCAAAGTATGAACTTTGACAACTCACTGATCCGGTGGATTCAACTCTAGCAAACTTTCGGACTGGCAAAGTAGTGAGATTCGAACCCCAGGCCTCCGAAACTAAACGTTTTTCGCCCCCCACTCAGTTCCTTTACCATTAAGCCACGTGCCAAGTGGATGGACTCTTAAAACTTGAAAGGGCGATGCTTTCTTTTCCAACATCACCGAATTTTAAGGAATCGAAGAATGCACTCCTGTTAGAATTAGTTTCATTCTCCTTATCAATGTAAAAGAGAGCTGGCTGCTGACTTCTTGTTACTGAACAGAATCTCTCATTTCTCTTCTGAACCATTCGATTGTAGGGCTGGGGAAAGGTGTTGTCTAGGCATATTTGGTCGGGGTCTGCATTTCATTGTCCCTTGCAAACTAGATTCACTAAGAATCAATGCCTTCCATTTCTTAGAACTTAGCTATTTAGGTTTCTTTTGGTCGTCTTCGTTCATTTTTTTTAATTTTTTTTTATCAATGTCGTGCAAAAATCTAGTAATTATCTGGAGTTTAGGGTGTTATCCAATGTGGTCACGAAAACGGAAAGTTTTTGCTTAACCTAGGCATAGGTTCTGAAAACGCGTAATGGCACAATGACCCAACTTAATGTTCCAAAAATCTTGGATGTGTGTAAACGTTCCTCATCACTTGTACATCCTTCAATATCCAAGATGTTGCGCGACATTCGAGTGCCGCTCTTCATGTGTCAAATGTACTTTCTTTTCTCGCCCAATCGTGTTTCGTAGAACTGTTTGCTAAAGAGAGTCACATGATCATTTCCTGTTAGTAAATATGCAGGTAGAGATGTTTGAAGCTTGTAGCTGGGTTTTGGCCTAGAATTCAAGTGTACTTGGTTTGGAAAGCAAGATCCCAATCTGTTTCGCCCGTTACTTTTTAGAATTTTTGACTAGATTAGACATCCAATAAATGTGAATTTACAGCTTTTGCTGATTTGCATAAAGAAGTGTTTATATGTTTATGAGCATATACTTTTGCTGATTTGCATCCATCTGCTCTCCTAGGTTGGGAATCAACGTGAATTTGCAGCTGTAATTTATTGCATTCGCTGATATTTTTATAGGGCTGGTAGCCGACCCGTTTGGGTAATTGTGGAGATGTACTTGTCTCAAAAAAAAAAAAAGAATAATAAGAACGATGGCTATGGAGTACCAAGATCAAATAGAAGCACTGGCAGGATGCTGTGAATGTGAATGTTAATGTTAAGATTGTGACTTGAGATCATAATACAGAACTGATTGATATGAAAGATGTGTTTGGAGGGTTTTTTCCTATTAATGCATCTATTCAATTTTCATTGTTGAGATGCAAGTGCTTAGGATTGTTATGTTTGTACCCTTCTCAAAGCTAGTTGATACTCAATGTTGTATCCACTGCACTACATTTCAACATTTTCTTTGGCAAAATCTTGTGACTCATGTTTGGTACATCTCTATTGTTGCGCGGAACAAGCGATCGAACAATAAAATAGACAGAATGAGTAAAGTAAATCAAACACCAGATGTACGTGGTTCGGTCGAAAAGACCTACATCCACGGGGAGAGCAGTAATGAATTCCACTATAGATCAAGCGATACATGGAGATTACAAACCACATTCGAGTTACACAAACATACTCTTAGTGTTTCTCAACCCCAATTACATCCAAGAACGCACACAGTGTTTAGCCCCCCAATTCCTAGCGAAATAATCTCTCAATCTCGCAAAGGAATTAAAACACAAATCTAACCTCAAGATTTAATCGGCTTCGATACTTGAACTCTTGATGTAATTTCGTGAACAAACGAAGATAAACCTCGTCAAGCACTTGACGTTAAACCGGCGCTTCCTTCATTTTCTTGAACCCTGGACGCACGAAGACTCCTCTTTATATCAAGCGCTCGAAATTTGGCGCTTCATGGATCGTATACAGCTTCCTCGCGTTTTTCAAGTCTTCGTCCCATACGTACAGAGTAAACCCTCGCATGCCCTACTTTTCCTTTTCCTGACTTATGCGTGCATATATAGCCAAAGTTCAGTCAAAGCCCAAAGCACAAGTTTGACTTTCCTCTTTTATTCTTCGTTAACCTCACTGACTTAGAGCATGAATAAAGAACTCCACCCATTGATATCTAAAGGAATCTACACGAAAATAATTTTCCATTTTGCTTTTTTTGACTTTCTCAACTTATCTTGCGTGAAAACCATATCAAAACAAATCAAGAGAACATTATCTCTTGTCCAACACCAAATAGAAAATTCAATATTTCCACCGGCGTTCTCATATATATATAGTTTTTCTTTCTTAAGACGTTTTGTATAAACTATTTTTAATCGTACTAAGAGGGGAGCCTCATTTTAGCCACTGTGGTCCCGGCAGAGGAAGCGTAAGTCCGTTGGTCAGCAGGGTTGGCAGCCGAGGTACACTTAGAACGATTAAAAGAAATTTTATACAAAATGGATCTTTTTAGAAGAACTAATTCTTCTTCCAATAGTCCTATATCTGAGTTATCTCAAACTCCATATCCTTTACATAGAGAAGAAATTACTATTGAAAATTTTAATAAATCCATTAAGAATTGGAAGATTCCCAAGGTAAAATATGACCAAATTTATTCTGAGTCTAAATTCAAAAAGCTTTTTAAATCTAACGATTATGTTATCACGACTGAGGAACGTGATATACCTCTTTCTTCCTCATATTCTTTAATTCATCTTTTGAATAAAGATTCTTTAAAGAAGCATAGTTTGAAATACAATTATCTTCATTTTGGAATGATTCAAGTTGGTATCAAACCACTTTTGAAAGAAGGCTTGAATACTTCAATTCTTTTGGTTTTAAGGGATGCAAGGCTTTTGAGATATGAAGACTCTATTCTTGCCACAATAGAAACGAGTCTTTGTAATTGCCCCATCCGTTTTGATTGTTATCCAAATTTCTCAATTTCTTTGAAGGATAAAAATATTATGAAATCCTTCATTTTGCAAATCAAAACTCATAATTACAGTATAGATGAAGGATCAATTCCACTCTCCCTCATCTATAAAACTCATTACAAAGCTTCTGCTTTTGATGTTCATTCTTTAAATGATGTTCCAAAAGGGCAAACCCTTCTTTTACAAACTAATATTCAAAGATCAAATTCTATGATTCTCAAATCTATTAGTTGGAATGATGTCGTTCTTCTCAATGGGAAATCGAAAACCCCATTCCTCAAATTTCTATCAAGAATGACACTCCCACTAATATTGTCCAACATCCTGAGGGAAGAGTAACAATACAATTTCCCAGGAGATCTTTTGATTCTAGCTCTTTTATTTCTGCAAGACCATCCATTCATTGGTCTTCCTCTCGAAGGTCAGTAGATCTTCATCCTAATCTACCTCCTGTAATTACAATTCTTGTAAGCAATCAAGGTAGTATCAATACTTCTGACAATATTCCTGCACAAAGACAAAAAACTCCTAGTGCTCCACCTTTAAATCTTTCTGGTCTAGATACAAGCTCAGGAATTTCCAGGCCTATTTACCATCAACAACGGGATCCAGAATCTCCTGGACCCACCCAATCTCAGATGGAAGATGATGATCCTGAGTGTAACACTCTTGAAAAGGACTTCACACCAAATCGAGATTTTCTAAACAAAGAATTCGATTCTGTTGAAAATTCTAAAATCAGAAAATGGTATTTTGAAAACTTTAAATCTTGTGCTAAATAGATTAAAAATCAATTTTATGAATTTTTAAATGAAATTGGAACTCACATGTTTTTTTTCGATTGGTTTGAGAATTACTTTCTTGAATCAAGAGAAATTTCTGTTTTAGATAAAACTTTTAAATGGAAGCTAGATGATGATCAAGTTATTGAATCTAGTCATCCTCCTTTGAGAAAAATAAAAATTTCTCATCGTGACAAGGAAATTCCAGCCGCTCCTTTTAAGACACATTCTGAAACAAAAAACAATGAGTTTAAGAAGATAATAAAAGGTAATAATTTCTCTAATCAACACCTCCACTCCATAGGTATCCAGCTAAATAGGATAGAATCTTCCATTGGGAAAACTTCTTTCCATTATGTTCCTTCTTCTTTCTCTCATTCTATTCAGCCAATTTCTACTCCTTCTAAACCTTTAAAAACGCTTTTACTTAAAAATTTTGACATGCCAAAGACTTTTAGTAAAGAATTTTATGAAGCTCTTCAAGCCAAAAACAGAGAGGCTTTAGAAATAGAAAATCTCTAAATAACCCATTCAAAATACGCCTACGGTTAATCAACCTTTGCGTATCAATACTCCTGATAATCAAATTTCTATCCTTGAAAAAGAAAATATTTTAGAAATAAATCGCATTTCTTGGAAAGAACCTCAAAAAATCTATTATTCTAGAGCCACTCCTCCTGATATCATTTCTGAAGAATCATTTCATAAAATTCAAAATAAATATTCAGCCAACGCCATTTATGAATGGAACATAAATGGTATTTCTAAACAGAATTTACTCTAAATTTTGAGTCAAATGGTCATGTGTGCAACAACCTATAAAACACTTCCTGACACCACTGATCAGCAAGTTGCCTATATGCTGGTTGCTGGCTTTTCAGGAACTCTAAAGGGTTGGTGGGATAATTATCTCACACAAGACCAAGGAGATCAAATTTTGAATGCTGTCAAAGTTGATGACAATGGTCAAACTGTTTTTTATGATTATGATCAAATTGTCCAAGATGCTGTTTCTACTCTTTTATACTTCATTTCTCAGCATTTCATAGGTGATCCTTCTGTGATTAGGGATGATAATCTAGATCTTCTTTCTAACCCGAAATGTCGTTCCCTCGGAGAATTCCGAGAATACAAAGATATATTTTTGAAAAGAGTTCTTCTTCGTCCTAATTGTAATCAACCTTTTTAGAAAGAAAAATTTCTTGCAAGACTTCCTATTTTGATTGGAAACCAAATTCGCAACAAAATCAGAGAACAGTTTGGTGAAAACATTCCTTTTGATTCCCTTTCTTATGGTGAACTTATTTCTTATATCGATAAAACTGGCACTCAAATGTGTAATAATATCAAGCTTCAAAAACAACTTAAAAAAGAAAAATCTCTTACCCGAAAAGGATTAGAAGATTTTTGCCGTCAATATGATCCTTCTTATTCCTTTTCTTCTGATAACTCTATTTTATATAGAGTTTATTTATTATTTTAGACTTAATATTTACTTAGTTTTAATTGAATTTGATATCTACTTTATTGATTTTAATTGATTTTGTAGGTAATAAATCTTCAGCCGTGCAAATTTGAAATCAAAGAGAATCAAACATATCTTGGGGACAAATTCAAAATCCAATCTAAATTAGGAGCTTTATTATTGGGAGATGTCAATCTTTGGGAAGAATCTTTATTGCAATCTTACTTTGGTAAGATTCAGATTTCTTTTTCTGAGAATCAAGAAGATATCAAGAGAAAAGAAAAAGAAAAGCAACGTGATTTTGGAGGAGGGAAGCCACTTTTCAGAAGACGCTCTGAAGACGACGTTCAGTTTTTTTTTCTGCTATTCTTCCTTTCAATGCCGGATGCGAAGTGAGGAAGAAGAAGGCGAATTCAAAATCAATCCTCGATTATTCTTGGTGCACTTGTTCTAGTTCTTCATCATGTTTAGTTTAATCATTGTTTTTTGTTTAATTTTCATTATGTTCTAGACTACTTTTTGTTAGAGCTACGATGTAACTTAACTATGATGGATTAATTTTTCATACTCATTTATGCAATTCTAGAATTTATATGTGCGAGTTATATATCATGTTCTTAAAGCTTTTAAGTGTTTGATCACCACTTGAATGATATTTGTTGTACGTATGAGACCGACAGGAGATTACGTACAAGCGTTTCATGATATATAGCCATGAATTCATCATAGATGGAGATATCTTATGTTTTTTTGTGTGGTTTCGGTAGTAGGTAATCGAGGGTGGTTTATTGAATCCGAGAACGTTCATAGATCTTAATACGTTTGGATTTACTTAAATTCACATCGATCAAGTGTGGGTTGCTAAATCTAATTAGGGTTACTATACCGGACCAAGGATAGTGATTTACATGAGGAAGTTCTACCATCATACTATGAATTCAATTTAATTGCATGATGAGATTGGTTAATTAATCTTGATTAGTTAAGTGAAATCGGATACTCTAACATTTTTTCATTCTTGATAGAAATCCATTATTTGTTGCTTCTTTATATTCGAAATTTCTAATTTCTATTTTGGTTTGCTGCATTGGTTAATTTATTTTTCTTTAGAATTTTCGAGTGCTTTATTGGATCTTTAATTGGTTAGATAAATTTGAGAATTGTTCACGTTTAGTAAGTAATTTGATTGATTTATCTACAATCTCCGTGGGAACGATAATTTTATTCACCACTTTATTACTTGTTCAATACGTACACTTGCGTTACTAATCAAGAGAACAAGTTTTTGGCGCCATTGCCGGGGATTGTTTGATAATTGACAATTACTATTAATATCGAGCATTTTTTTGTTTAGTCTAACTTTATTTTATTTTATTTTATCTGATATTATTTTTTTTATTTTATTTTTGATTTTGCAGAAAAAAATAAGTAGAAAAGAAATAGAGAGGACAAGGGTTCAGCATCGACTGCAAACTCCCGTCACTCGAAGCCAACAGGGAGAACTTGAGAAGTTTGATCCTGAAATTGAGCGCACTTTCTTAAGGCGAAGACGAGAGCAAAACAACAAGATCATGGCTGACGAAAATGGAGAACAAAGAAGAACTTTAAAGGATTATGCTGCACCTATGGTCCAAGGATCAACATAGAGCATTAGGAGGCCAACCATACAAGCTAACAACTTTGAAATCAAGCCTTCCCTAATTCAAATGCTTCAAAATGCAGTCCAATTTGGTGGATTGCCGAATGATGATCCTAATATCCAATTAGATGCTTTTCTTGAAATTTGTGACACCATAAAATATAATGGTGTTACTGATGATGCCATCAAGTTGAAATTATTCCCTTTTTCCTTGCGTGACAAAGCTAAATCGTGGTTAACTTCCCTTCCTGCAAGATCTATCACGACGTGGGATGACTTGGCTCAAAAATTCCTTAGTAAGTATTTTCCTCCTGCTAAATCTGCCAAGATGCGTAACGATATTTCTACTTTTGTGCAGATTGATGGTGAATCTCTATATGAAACGTGGGAGAGATTTAAAGAATTACTAAGGCGTTGTCTGTATCATGGTCTACCAGTTTGGATGCAAGTGCATACTTTCTATAACAGAGTGATGCCAAATTTGAGGTCTACCATTGATGCGGCAGCTGGAGGGATGTGACATTCTGAAATCCGACCCTTTTCGAAGCATGATTTCATGAGACATCTTGTCAGTGCGTTTCAGTTAAACCTCGCTCAGAGTTGGCCACTCTTGAGAAGACTGACCGAAGGGGAAAGGCTAAGTAGGAATTAAGTACGTGGACCAAAGTACTCGACCATGGATCTGTACCTTGACCATAAGGATTGCCGAGGGAATATTTTGAGCCATTAGAGGCCGGTCTAGGATTGGTCACGGAATGATTTGCTAGTGTTATACAATTGGATCACGGGTGATTCCGTTTGACCGTCGTATAATTTGCAAATTAACCTAGACCGATTCCTAACGATCGCGTCCTTTGGAACTAGCGATTGACCCTTGAAATTACATGACAACCAAGGTCGCCATGACTCGAATAACTCTTAAATGTGACATTAGTCACGGGTCGATACGCGTAACTCCTGAGAGCCGCCCGTTAGTTTGAGATACTCTGGAGTCGCCACTGACGGATTTTAGCCACAAATTGGACTTCGGAATTGGACGTCGGATATTCGAGAATTCCAACAGTAATAGATTGGAAGTCGCCTCATCAAGAACCATTAAGTTTGTGGTTCGTCCCATGTCGATCAGAAAAGTGAAATTCGGACCGACGATTGGAAATGACCCTTTTACCTCTTAATTGGTACACTTCTCTTTGGAAATAGCAAGGGCAAAATGGACATTTGTCACCCCTAGCCTCAGCCGAAAATTGAAGGGCAATGAGGTCAATTGGCCCTTGAATTATTGAGCTTGGATTGGACTAAGTGATTTGACATTTTTCCCTTAAACCGCCCCACCAACTTGTCATTCTAGGATAATATCATTGTCATAAGCCTTCAACCACTCATGTCTTCTCTCTTGAATTTGGGTAAAGACTCATCTCTCTCTCTCTCTCTCTCTCTCTCCCTCCATTTTGGACGAAGCCTTCTTCTTTCTCACTCTCATTCCCTCGTTCTCTCTCTTTCTCGCTCGCTGCCCGCCGAACCAGTTCCGAAGTCACTCATTGTTTGCCCCATATCTCCTTCGTCCCTTGTTAGATTTCGACGAGCCATATACCGTTGAAAATATTATCGTCTTGCCGTTCTAATGACATCTTGTTAGCCCAAATCCATCAAGCCAATCATCCTGTGGAACCGTTTTAAGGAGAAAAGGTCGCTGCCCAGAATATGTCAGACCCGAGTTGCAAGAATCCGACCTTGGGAGTTTGTTGAGGCAAATCCTTGGGGTAAGACACTCCCTAAACCTTGCTAAGATATTGACTAACATGTTCCTAAGATTTATTTTGGGTTTTAATGGATTTAATGGACCGATTTTTTGTTGTTCTTGGCCGATCAAAACCAGACCGTTTCTGCTCAACTTAGAACCATGAACAACAAAGGCTGTTCTTGAGGAAATCTTGTACCATCTTAAGGTGAGTGACCTTTGGGACTTTGGTCATCACCTTTAGAGGTTGTACGCTTGTATTAGAAGTGCTCTTGGCTGAGTTTCGTCGGTGATTTTCGGTTGGACCTCCTGGGAACCAAATCTGCCGCCGGTGACCCAAGTTGCGCCGCAAGCTCCTCAGCCACTTCCAACCGGTTTTCTTGGACTTTTGAGCTTGGTAAGTTAGTTCTAACCTTTTGTTAGGACCTTGTGTCATGGAAGGACCGAGTGAGAGGAGTTAGATAGTGATTTTAGGGGCTGTTCTTGGTAGAACCCGATGGAATCCGAACCTGTGATGTTAGGACAGATTGTGATGGAGGTCTTATGGCAAGTGAAATGTTGAGATTATGAGCCTTTGTGTACATATTACCTTATAGTGTTAACACGCAAGGTTTGAGTAATTCCTTACAAGATCACACATTAACCAATGAGGGTTAAAGCACGACCCGGGAGCCGTGAGAGCGGGAGGTCAACCTGGGAGCCGTGAGAGCGGGAGGTCAGTGTGATAGCACGACCTGGGAGCCATGAGAGCGGGAGGTCGACCTGGGAGCCGTAAGAGCGGGAGGTTAGTGTGATAGAACGACCTGGGAGCCGTGAGAGCAGGAGGTCAGTGCGATAGCACGACCTGGGAGCCGTGAGAGCGGGAGGTCGATGTGATAGCCCAATGCGTTATGACGCGGGCCTTGATATATTGGACTGAGATTTATGATATGAAATGCCCTATACGAGTATGTGATTTTTGCAGTGCCCAAAGTACGAAGCCTAGCCTAGAATTGTGAATTGTATGACAATATAAGCATTAATCAAATCGCCGCATGCCGTTTGCCTTGTGTTTGTGGTTTGGTCATTGCATACGTTTGAGAGTGTCTGGAAGTACTAAGTGCTTAGCTTAGGGTTAGGATTAGCTTATTGAGATTTTTCTCACCCCGTCGTGGGACAACATTTTTTCAGGTCCTAAGTGATGGAAACCGTGGTTGCCATGGACTGGCATTCGAAGAAGTGATATGGAGAGAATGGATATAAACTCACTTGTGGTCTTAGAAATTTTACTTCGATTTGTGAATTTAGATTTGAACCATTGGTATTGGACAACTGTAACCTTGAAGTGTAGTTGACAGAAATTGAGGAGTGCACATTTTTATGTCCCAAGTCATCTTGTCTAAGTGTTATGTATGGAGTTTTATTTATCGCTTCCGCATGTGCATTTCATTCCGCGAGTGTATATCAGAGGGGTATTGATCCTAGGGAATAGTCGCGAAGACAGAGCAGAAAGGGATGTTCGCGCGCTCGTAAGGACGAGGGGCGTGACAACCCCGTTTGTTTGGTATCAGAGCCAGGTTAGCTCAATCCAATATGATTGAGATTTGGAGTTATAAGGAGTGATGACTTGGGGACAATTAGATAGTGAGACCTTTAGGATTGGGCATTGATCACTGAATTTTAAGGACTGTAGGCTTGAACTTGTGTCGTGCTCTGATGGTTATAGTATCGATTTTGATTGATAATCTTAGGTGAAGATATGATTGAGGATTAGATATGATTGAGGTTCATGAGGAAGCAAACAGAAATCTTAGGTACATAGTGAACGTAGGCAATTGATTCGTGAGATGGATGGTCATTTGTGGAATGAGAAGTCCTCTATGGATAAGAATTGATCGGGAAACGACTGCGATGTGACGAGCAATGAGTATGATCATGCACTGCATGTGTTTATGACGTCAGAATAAAAGTTGAGTAATGTGCATGCATGAGCATATCATTATCGGGCTTGATAAACCATCGCTTGGTATGGGACAAGCTGATGGGATACCTATAAACCGTAATGAAGCATGTTATGGGACGTGTGGAACGGGACTCTCCTCTTAGGTGTATGACTTGAGACAACCTGCAAAGACCAGGTCTGATGAGGGCGGGGAGTGTACGCCGGGACGTAGAAGTTCGGACAAGGAACGGCTCCTGACAGGCTTCTAAGACAGAAAGGGAGGCAAGAATGACCTAAACCATACATTGAAAGGGATGGGTCTAGGTATCGGGCTAAGTCTGATTCTTTTATCAAAAGATTTATTGAATTAAAGTTGATCCTCAAGATGAAATTTCAAACATTGCCTGGCATTTGATATGGCGCATGTGAATGACATTATTGGTTTGCATCGCCGTAGGCGATTAGAGGTCCTAGAGCTTCGTACTTGGCACTAAGTGTTGTTCGCCGGATGTTGGTTGGATAGCTGATTGTGGTTGTGCTAGCGTGCAAATGCATCTAGACTTGAGGAACAAATAGGAACTTCTTGATGTGTGCTTCTGAATGCTTGAAGTGTGATTGGCTTACCTGGCATCAAGTTGTTGTTTGGCCATGGTCTGTTTAAGAAGCTAAATAGCATGTTGTAATTCTGCTAAGTCGCAGGTGCGGCAGGACTAAAGGTATGAGTAAGTGCCTCACAGAGTTGGTGCCTTGAGTGTTTGCTTGATGTTTGCCTAGTTGAGGCCTGCTTGATGATTGACTCATGGTTGAGTGTTGCTTGTAATTATTTGGTAACTAGTAGCTGGCTTATGGTTACCGTTGTGGTGAGCAGTTTAGGACTGCTAGACTTGAGTAGATGGCTTAGGTCCTTGAATCCTTTGGTGGAACTGTAGTGGCTCTTATGATGTTAGAGCCTAGTGAGAATGAGCAATCGAGATAAAGGTGCTAGAGGAGCGCCAGCTCGAGACCACAAGTTGTGGAAGACTCAAGAGTTGATAGGGTCGTGAGGACATTGAGGAAATTGAGAATTTGATTAGTAAGTAGGCTCAAGGATGGGCCGCCAGTGTTGCCCGAACAACTGAGGCTGTGTTGTTATTATTAGTAGAACTATCATTAGTAATCGAAGAAGTGACATTAGAGACGGGCATAGAAATTGGCAAATGGACTAGCTTGTGGAATAGCTTGTAAAGTCGAAGTCGAATGAGTTGACAGGAAAGGTCACTATGAGACTGCTCCTATCTAGGTTGAGGATTTGTAAGGAAGCCTTAGAAGCTTGAGTACATTAATGAGAAGCGATCCTAGCAGTTAGCTGGGTTGCTCAAGAAAGAATTTCTCCTTGAAGGCGTAGCACTTAGCTGGGTTGACTTCATCTAGTTGATTAATGAAGGATGCATTGCTAAGATTGTTAAGGAACCAGAAAGTTGGAGTCCTGGGAGTTTATGAGGACCATAGATAGATCTGCCACTGTGGGGTGGAAATCTCGAAATCATCTAGGCGTGCACCAAAGATGGTCAAGGGACCTTTGGATAAGAGGGCAAGGAGGTTCCAGAGTGAACTGAAATGTGAAGCATCGTGGTGAATTGGTATCCTTGAATCTGAAGTATTGTGATGAACTTCATCTCAAAGGGCTAAATGACTGGAGGAACCACGAGTAAAGAGGATTTCCACTCATTGGACGTAAGGTGTACCTGTAAGGAATGATTGACACCTAAGCGTAGAACTCCTGAAAGGAAATTGGTGGTCCGTCTCTCTTGTTGGGGAGCGTTGAGGAAGATCAACATACTAGTCTACCTGAGCCCAATGATCCTATAGGATTGGTTGAGACTGAACCGAACCACCGGAAGTGAAGTCATGAGTTGCTGTTCCCTAAGGGATATGGCGTTGTTCTAAAGGAGGATTGGACCTTGAGGTGGTCGTTGATGGGAAGGAAATGGATGAACTTGATAGTCTTGGACATTCGTGACTTTAATGGATGGACGGGTAAGCGAAAGAGGAGTGCTTGGATTGTAGTTGCTAAATGAGCTGGATTGTTCAATTCAAATATCCAAAGTGTAGATTTATGGAGACCAAAGAGGAATCTCGATCCCTTAGAACCTTGTTGTTTGAGGTGACAAAGTTGTTAGAAAGGGAATGTCAAACATGGTGACATTTGAGTCTTAGAGTAAAGGTATCGCTATGGGCACAGACTCCAAATTGGCGTCCTCTAGGACGAGGAGGACAAGATAGATTCGAGACAAGAAAATATCGCTGAAGTGTATAGTCTCCCTCATAGGCCAAGAGACCCTAATACTGAAAGAAGAGGTATTCTCTTGCCTCGATGTTAAGAGTGAACGTCACCAGGTAGTGTCTCAAGGATTACAGGCTTGAATTTTGCTGCATTCTGATAGTTTTAGAATCGGCCTTAATTGATGACCTTTATGGCTATCTGGAGTGATAATCTAAGAGATCGATAGTGGATTAGAAAAAACGTTGAAATGAAAACGACCGACTGATAAGCTTCATTTGCAAAACTGAGTTATAAAAAGACGGCAGGTATGAATGGATTTAGGCTTGAATTGCGTTATGCCTCGATGGTTTAGTCATCGATTGCTACTAACGACCTTAGGTGGTGTGAGACGGGAAGCAAGGAAGTGGACAAGGGATACTTGGATTAAAGGCCTGTTGTAATCAGGTGCATATGGGTTCGACTTGAATGGCGACTAGACTTGAGGCTATAGATTAATATTAGGCAGTTGATTTTTTAGATGTGATAGTCGCTTGTGGAATTAGAAATTTCGATTGAAAGGAATTGATCGGAATCAAGGAATCATGAAGAGCACGAACGGCCTTTGGAAGGTATTCCATGGACTCTAAGAGGACACTCGAGGTATGCAAAATATAAGAGCCCAAGATTTGGGTGGGTCTAATAAGGCAAGTTCTAGGTCATAAAGCCTCTGGGAAATGGATTTCCTATGGAACCCTTAAGGATTAGTATAAGTAATGGATTGTCAGAAAACAGTATGGATTACTGGAGTTTGAAGTTGCTGGAATTGATGGTTTGCTATAGACGAATCGTGACAAGAGTCATCCTATTGATGAAATGGACTAAGGACGAGATGTGGCGGCGAATGGTTGAATGAATATGAAAGGAGTGTTTGGGGGCTAAAGAGTTGTGACATGTGGGTCCTTATGCCAAGAGATCACGGAAGAGATTACAACGGGGAGAAAATCCAGACTCTTAAATACCCACAGATAGAGACTTAGAAGCTTCATGAACGAATGTAAGTATACGATGATGAAGGACTTAGAGGGCAAGGTCATGTTGGGAACCCATCGTGATGACTATACTGTCCCATAGATTTACCAAGCAGTACCAAGACTTACGTCTGCACTAGTGGTGGAATATAATAAAAAGAGAAATAGTCAAGTTTATGGATAAGGATCGGATGTGTCAACAAAGGAAGGGACGACTCGATAAGTCGACGTGTTGCCCCAGCCGTAGGGAGTTCTCGAGTGGAACTAGGAACGAATTGTTGTGGATTTGGCCGTGGGGTCACCTGAAAGGTCAGGAGGACCATGAGACGATTTGTGAAGGCGTTAGGCAACTCGTGTGGAATTTCAACGGTGGTTGTACCAAGTAGAGATCCTAAGTTTACCTTAACTGTTGGGAGAGTCCTCAAGACGTCATAGGGATGAAGTTACATTACAGTACGTCCTGTCGTGTGCAGACAAATAGATGGCCAAAGAAAATGATCTAGGTGCATGAGATTAGGTTGCGAGCGTGTGTCACGAACTTTAAAGGATGTGGTAATGAGTGGCTACGCCTGGTGGAGATGTCTAGAGTAACAATTGCTTGTAGATAGATTTGATGACAGATTGGTGATCGGTACATACCTTGATCGAAGATGTTTGAGTGAAGGCTCATTGCGAATGACCCCTCTTGGTTTGAAATGACTTCATTAAGGATCGATTGGAAATGGCGTCGGACTGTATTAAGTCTTCAGGATAGCATGGGTGGGTCCTTAGAGTATGTTGTGGACCAAATTGCTTGAGTTTATGTTTAGGTCGTCACGCAATGCCCTGAAGCGTGTTGACGCGGAGATTTGTGCCCTTCTTGATGCGTTGGTACGCGAGATGTTAACCTGATGCGTTGAGACGCGGGTTTCAGAAAAGTATACTGATATGAGGCGTGCTACGCGGATCGTGGGTGAGTTTGACGATCGGTGCGCCATTACGAAGACCTTGGCATCAATACTGGAACTAATTGGACCGACGGTATAGATCTTTAAAACTTCAAGTGAGAGGCTATGTTTCCCTTAAGGTAGCATCCATACGAGGCTTGTCCGATTTGGAAAGTCAAGTCCGAGGTGTGTAGTAGACCTGTTTAGAGAATATGGCGGTAAGAGGGGACCGCCAAGGAAGGTGAAGTAGAGATGAGGGGTCAGCACCCAGTTGTTGAGTACGATGGGATTGATGGTAAATTTCGAGGACGAAATTTTTATAAGGAGGGAAGAGTTGTGACATTCTGAAATCCGACCCTTTTCGAAGCATGATTTCATGAGACATCTTGTCAGTGCGTTTCAGTTAAACCTCGCTCAGAGTTGGCCACTCTTGAGAAGACTGATCGAAGGGGAAAGGCTAAGTAGGATTTAAGTACGTGGACCAAAGTACTCGACCATGGATCTGTACCTTGACCATAAGGATTGCCGAGGGAATATTTTGAGCCATTAGAGGCCGGTCTAGGATTGGTCACGGAATGATTTGCTAGTGTTATACAATTGGATCACGGGTGATTCCGTTTGACCGTCGTATAATTTGCAAATTAACCTAGACCGATTCCTAACGATCGCGTCCTTTGGAACTAGCGATTGACCCTCGCAATTACATGACAACCAAGGTCGCCATGACTCGAATAACTCTTAAACATGACATTAGTTACGGGTCGATACGCGTAACTCCTGAGAGCCGCCCGTTAGTTTGAGATACTCTGGAGTCGCCACTGACGGATTTTAGCCACGAATTGGACTTCGGAATTGGACGTCGGATATTCGAGAATTCCAACAGTAATAGATTGGAAGTCGCCTCACCAAGAACCATTAAGTTTGTGGTTCGTCCCATGTCGATCAGAAAAGTGAAATTCGGACCGACGATTGGAAATGACCCTTTTACCTCTTAATTGGTACACTTCTCTTTGGAAATAGCAAGGGCAAAATGGACATTTGTCACCCCTAGCCTCAGCCGAAAATTGAAGGGCAATGAGGTCAATTGGCCCTTGAATTATTGAGCTTGGATTGGACTAAGTGATTTGACATTTTTCCCTTAAACCACCCCACCAACTTGTCATTCTAGGATACTATTCATTGTCATAAGCCTTCAACCACTCATGTCTTCTCTCTTGAATTTGGATAAAGATTCGTCTCTCTCTCTCTCTCTCTCTCTCTCTCTCTCTCTCTCTCTCTCTCTCTCTCTCTCTCTCTCTCTCTCTCTCTCTCCATTTCGGACGAAGCCTTCTTCTTTCTCACTCTCATTCCCTCGTTCTCTCTCTTTCTCGCTCGCTGCCCGCCGAACCAGTTCCGAAGTCGCTCATTGTTTGCCCCATATCTCCTTCGTCCCTTGTTAGAATTCGACGAGCCATGTACCGTTGAAAAGCTTATCGTCTTTCCGTTCTAATGACATCTTGTTAGCCCAAATCCATCAAGCCAATCATCCTGTGGAACCGTTTTAAGGAGCAAAGGTGGCTGCCCAGAATCAGTCAGACCCGAGTTGCAAGAATCCGACCTTGGGAGTTTGTTGAGGCAAATCCTTGGGGTAAGACACTCCCTAAACCTTGCTAAGATATTGACTAACATGTCCCTAAGATTTATTTTGGGTTTTAATGGATTTAATGGACCGATTTTTTGTTGTTCTTGGCCGATCAAAACCAGACCGTTTCTACTCAACTTAGAACCATGAAGAACAAAGGCTATTCTTGAGGAAATCTTGTACCATCTTAAGGTGAGTGACCTTTGGGACTTTGGTCATCATCTTTAGAGGTTGTACGCTTGTATTAGAAGTGCTCTTGGCTAAGTTTCGTCGGTGATTTTCGGTTGGACCTCCTGGGAACCAAATCTGCCGCCGGTGACCCAAGTTGCGCCGCAAGCTCCTCAGCCACTTCCAACCAGTTTTCTTGGACTTTTGAGCTTGGTAAGTTAGTTCTAACCTTTTGTTAGGACCTTGTGTCATGGAAGGACCGAGTGAGAGGAGTTAGATAGTGATTTTAGGGGCTGTTCTTGGTAGAACCCGATGGAATCCGAACCTGTGATGTTAGGACAGATTGTGATGGAGGTCTTATGGCAAGTGAAATGTTGAGATTATGATTGAAATAGGCTAATGAATTGGTTCGTGTATGGACCGAATGCCTTGTGCGCCATAGTGATGTGATAGAGCTTGATTTGAGCTTGATTGGATTAGAGAACCATTGATTGATCCCCAGGTGCATTCGGCCTTGTTATGAAATAATGATATGTGACATGAAATTGAATGAATGGCCCTAAACTCTATTCTGGTCGTGAGCTATGATGGAGGGTTAATTGATTTAAATGACACCACGATTGTGATTTCGGCCTTGCTTGATGAATTGGTGCTTTTGAAGGTGTTAATGGATCAATTGATTGCATTGGCTTGTAATGGCCTTGATTGACTGAATGAGGTGAAGTGATCCATGGCAAAAGAAATTGGTTCGTTTGAATCGACTTGTATTCGATCATGAAGCATCAAAGAAAGCCATGTCTGGGTGATTAATGCAATATAGTTCATGACATGCAATTGAGCTTACAATGGTCGAATGGTGACTAGATTGATGAATTGCACAATTGATTATGGTTAGCTAGAATTATTTGAATTATGAGCCTTTGTGTACATATTACCTTATAGTGTTAACACGCAAGGTTTGAGTAATTCCTTACAAGATCACACATTAACCAATGAGGGTTAAAGCACGACCCGGGAGCCGTGAGAGCGGGAGGTCAACCTGGGAGCCGTGAGAGCGGGAGGTCAGTGTGATAGCACGACCTGGGAGCCGTGAGAGCGGGAGGTCAGTGTGATAGAACGACCTGGGAGCCGTGAGAGCGGGAGGTCAGAGTTGTAGCACGACCTGGGAGCCGTGAGAGCGGGAGGTCGATGTGATAGCCCAATGCGTTATGACGCGGGCCTTGATATATTGGACTGAGATTTATGATATGAAATGCCCTATAAGAGTATGTGATTTTTGAAGTGCCCAAAGTACGAAGCCTAGCCTAGAATTGTGAATTGTATGACAATATAAGCATTAATCGAATCGCCGCATGCCGTTTGCCTTGTGTTTGTGGTTTGGTCATTGCATACGTTTGAGAGTGTCTGGAAGTACTAAGTGCTTAGCTTAGGGTTAGGATTAGCTTATTGAGATTTTTCTCACCCCGTCGTGGGACAACATTTTTTCAGGTCCTAAGTGATGGAAACCGTGGTTGCCATGGACTGGCATTCGAAGAAGTGATATGGAGAGAATGGATATAAACTCACTTGTGGTCTTAGAAATTTTACTTCGATTTGTGAATTTAGATTTGAACCATTGGTATTGGACAACTGTAACCTTGAAGTGTATTTGAAAGAAATTGAGGAGTGCGCATTTTTATGTCCCAAGTCATCTTGTCTAAGTGTTATGTATGGAGTTTTATTTATCGCTTCCGCATGTGCATTTCATTCCACGAATGTATATCAGAGGGGTATTGATCCTAGGGAATAGTCGCGAAGACAGAGCAGAAAGGGATGTTCGCGCGCTCGTAAGGACGCGGGGCGTGACAAGGGACGTTGAACAACAAATCACCTCAGGAAGCTTTTGATCTTTTAGAGGAGATGGCATCTAATAGCTACCAATGGCCGACTGAGAGGCTATCTGCTAGAAAGCCAAGTGGAATTTATGAAGACGGTGACAATAATGCCATTGCCACACAGTTCGCTGCTTTAAACAAAAAGATCGACTCAGTTTTAACGATTCAAAGCCCGATTTGTGAATTTTGCAATGGAAGCCATGCTAGCACCGAATGTCAGGTAGGTAATCCTTTTGCACTTCCTTCTGAACATACTAACTTTGTTGGAAATTTTAGCAGGCCTCCCCGGAATAATCCTTATTCAAACACCTACAATCCTGGATGGCGAAATCACCCAAATTTCTCTTGGAGCAACCAAAATCAGCAAGGGATAAGACAACCACCATCATTTAGGCCTCCTGAGGAGAAACAACACAACCATCTTGAGGAGATGATTACTAAACTAGCTCAAACAACTCAGGAATTTATTAAAAGTGCTGATGTGAGGTTCCAAAATCAGGAGGCATCCATTCGAAATCTAGAGAAGCAGGTTGGCCAGTTAGCGAATCATTTGTCTGAAAGATCGTATGGTACCCTTCCGAGCAATACTGAGAAGAATCCAATTAGCGAATCATTTGTCTGAAATTTTGATAAAGCAATTTCAAAATCCCAGATTTTAATTTTCTAAAAATTTCCAATTTCAAAATACTTATAACCATACTGAAATTTTGAACAAAGGGAAAAACCCTAGTTCTAGGCCAACTACCTCTATTGATATTCAGTTTGAGATTAATGAACTCAAAAAAGAAATTCGCATTTTAAAGATCAACCAGATTGATCAACAAAAGGAATTTCTAGATTTCAAAAAACAAGTTTTGAAGGGAAAAAATGATGTCGATAATCCTAGCCAAGATCAAAACCCCAATCAGGATTTTGATTCTTCAAATTTTCTACAACTCCTCATTGAAGTGACTAGTAGAAAATGGATTATTGATATTTCTATAAAAATCAATGATGAATTTGTTTTAAATACCACAACCCTTTTTGATACTGGTGCTGACTTGAATTGTATTCGAGAATGCCTCATTCCTACCAATTATTTTGACAAAACCACTGAAGCTCTAAAATCCGCTTCTAGTGAACATTTGAAAATCAAATACAAACTCTCTTAAGCTTTCATAGTCAAAGATAATATTTCTTTAAAAACATCTTTTCTTTTGGTCAAAGACTTGAAAAGAAACGAGATTTTGGGAACTCCTTTTATAAATCTAATTCAACCCTTCACAGTTACTCACGAAGGGATTGAGACACAAATTTTTGGTAAAAACCTCATTTTTCATTTTGTCACAAAACCCCAGACAAGGAGTTTGAATATTTTGCAAGAACATGCCATAAAAGAGATAAATTATCTCATCATAGATAAGGAATCTCATCTTTTGTTTTTAAAAGAAGAATTAAATTTTCAAAGGATCAAGCTGCAGATCAAACACCCGGATATTCAAAAGAAAATTTTTGTTTTGGAACAAAAAATAAAAGATGATCTCTGTTTTAACAATGTTTTTTGGGAAAGGAATAATCATATTGTGACACTGCCTTATGAACCAGATTTCTCAGAAAAAGATATTCCTACCAAAGCTAGACCTTCACAAATGAATAGTGAACATTTAAAGCTTTGTGAAAAGGAAATTGACGATTTGCTTAAAAAATGATTGATCCGTAAAAGTCAATCCCCTTGGAGTTGTTCTGCTTTTTATGTCAATGAAAATGTTGAAATAGAACAAGGTGTCCCTCGTCTTGTTGTTAATTACAAACTTTTAAATAAAGTTTTGAAATGGATAAGATATCCAATGCCAAACAAGAAAGATCTCTTGAACCGACTCCATTCTTCTAAAGTGTTTTCTACGTTTGACATGAAATCTGGATTCTGGCAAATTCAAATTGCTAAGCAAGACAGATACAAAACTACCTTCAACGTCCCGTTCGGCCAGTGCGAATGGAACGTGATGCCTTTTGGTTTGAAAAATGCTGTGACATTCTGAATTCCTGCCATTTTGAGACTATGGAATGAGAAGTATCTATCAATGTATTTCAGTCTTATCTCGCTCGGACCTGATCAATTCAAGTTAACTGACCAGAAAGGGAAAGGTTAATGCATGACAAGGTACGTGGACCTGGGAAACTCAAAAAATGAAATGACGCTTTGACCATAAGGATTGTCGAGGGAACATTTAGAACCAATAAAGGCCGATCGAATAACGATTAAGGAATTCATTACTAGCGTTATACGATTGGAACGCGGGTGATGCCGTATAACCAATGTATAATCTGCGAAGTTTACCTAAATCGAACAATGACGATCGAGACCATCGGAACTCGTAATGAACCCTCGCAATTACATGACAACCAAAGTCATCTTATCCTGAGACTTCGTAAGTGTGACGGGAGCCATAGAGTCGATACACGCAACGTCTGTAAAACCCACCCGTTAGTTCGAGATAAACTGAAGATACGATCAACGAGAGATCGACCATGAAATGGAAGCTCGAATTGGCAATTGGAAATGAAGAATTTCAATTTTGGAAAAGGATTTGACGTCGCCTCGCCAATGGACATTCAGAATGAGAAAAATGAAGTTTCGGACGAAAAGTGCCAAATTACCGTTTTGCCCTTCAACCTTATACATTTGCCTTAAGATGAATGAAGGGCAAAAAGGTCATTTAGACCTCCTCAAGGGCTGCTGAATTCAAGAGGGCAAAATAATCTTTGATGCCAACATTTTTATGATAATGAGGACAAGTGTCATCAATTTAGAGCATTATCTAAATATACTAGGGTTAGATGCCTAGATTGCATTAAATATTAGTCTAATCCTCACCTAACTCTCTCTCTCTCCTCTTGACTTTTAGAAGAAGCAAAGCATTTTCTCTTTTCTCTCTTTCATTTGGACGACACCCTCGGCCCTTTCTCCTCCTCCATTCTGCGTTTTCCTCCTCTCACCCGAAACTGCTCCAGCTCGTGACCAGTACAAACCCGACCCACTGTTTCGATATCGGATTGAGGTAAAACCACCGCCAAAAGAAAGCTTATCGTCTTATCTTTTCATAGACATATTATAAGCTCGATTTGACCCAGTAGATCTTTCTATAGCTCGATTTGAGTGGACGAAGGTTAGGACAAGGCAGATTCTGACCAAGATGGAGGAAGGTCATCGTTTAGCCACTTCAAGGCTTCAAACGACTTCAAATTTTCAGTGAGGACTTCTCAACTTACATTACTAAAGTTGGATGATCTAGGGTTGCAAGTTTATGGGAGTTTCAATAGGTTTTCATGGTTGAAATTGGTTAGTTTTGCAAGAGCAAATTCTGTCCTCTTCGACCGGCAGAGCATCCGTGAGCTTTTGAGGTCCGCTGGGGTGTCGCCTTGCCTCGAAACTTGTTGGTAAGATACCCTAAGACATGATACTACATTTTAGCAAGGGATAGATGAGTTAGATTGGAGTTTTGATGGCCGATTTGCATAATATTACTTAGGAACAGAACCTGCCCTGTTCTGGACAGATTGGGATCCGAAGGTTGTTGCTGTGCTTGGAGGAGTTTGTTGGCTAAATTAGCTTGGTAAGAAGACTTCGAACCTTTTGTTAGAATGTTGAGTCACTAAAGGATGGATTTTTTATGAAAATTAAAGGTTTTAAAGGGTTGTTTTGAGGGTGGAACCATGAGAGACCTGAGAGGTGCCCAAATCTGTTTTTTGTGCGTACTGATTTTGAAATGGCCCGTTTTAATTCATTTGATATCCAAATTGAGCGCCGTTTTCGCCCACATGTCCGTAAGATATTGAAGAACAAGATCTTAGATTTTTTTTTCTCAAATAGCCAATGGAAAAATGTCAATTTTCTTGAGAACGAACCTGGTCGTGGGTGGGCAGTTCTGTGGATTGGGGTCATTGATGGCTTTTCTTGATTGAATATCCCTTTAACATGCCTAGGGAGTGTCGAGTTGATGATGTGTTGTTTGATGATGAAATTCTATGTGAGAAAATGGGCATGTGTTGATTAATTGGGATTCAATCGAGGGCTTTAATGCTCGGTTTCGCAATTGGTGTCGAATGATGCATAGTGTGACGTTGTGCATGTGTACGATGGCCGAATGGCTTGTTTTAATTGATGAACCGGATGTGCTTGAATACGTGCCTTAAATGGCGATGGCATGAATTTGCTTGTGATTGTGATATTGAGATTAATGAGAAGGTTCACAATTATGTTTTATGGCCAATGCATTGAGCTGGGGAGGGAGTTACTCCCATTGACCTGACGAGGCCTTGCGGCTAGAGAGTCCTACCTTGACCAAATCATCTCGAAGGTTGTAAGAATCTAGAGTCAGGTAGCGGCCGAATCATCTCTAGGTCCGGATGCGAGAGTCCTATAGTCGATCGAAGCATCTCGATGGTGCGGAGTGTCGAGAGTCGCTATAGAGACTGAATCATCTCGCAGCGAGAGTCATGATGACCAAATCATCTCTATAAGACGTCGAAAGTCATGTGATTGACCGAATCATCTCACAAGGAGACCTTCGATGGGCGTAAAGAAGATAAAAGACTGAAACATGACTTTAATATGTTTCCGAGTTTGTATGCTTGAATGGGCCGGAATGCTTGGAATGCCTAAAGTGCATGGAAGGTCTAATATGCCTGTATGGCTTGAGAAATTCGAATTGGAAAGTGAAAGTATGAAAGACATGAACTTGATTACCTGGTATGCTTGAGTTGCTTTGTTATGCCAATTGCTTGAATATCATGTGTAAAAAGCATTTTGCCAAAACTTGCATCTTTTCAAACGTGCCTGAAGTACCAATAGTCTAGCTTAGGGTTAGGGTTAACTTACTGAAATTATTATCTCACCTCGTCGTGGGACCAACATTTTCAGACCCAAAGCCTTGAAGAATGCCTAGGAGGTGATGAAGAAGGAAAAGGAGGAAGATGAAGACGAGTCTGTCTAGTTTGTGGATTTCTTTTTGAAGTTCTTCTTTTTGGTCCTATAGTGCCTTCCTCTGAACCCTTCGGTCTTTTGTTATACCAGACCCTTTTATTTGTAAGACGATGTGTGTTTGTTTTTAATCCTATGTTACCTTATGTTGTTTTTTTTTATATATGTCTGGGGTTTTGTTCTCGCTTCCACATGTGCTCATATCACGCTCCACGAGTTGAGTCGTCATATCCTAGGTTATTTTATTTGTACTGATGGCTGGGTGGGATATTGGCGTGCCCGCCGGGGTCGGGGCGTGACAAATGCTCCTTCTGAATTCCAAAGAATTATGAATTATATTTTTAATCCCTATTCTAATTTTATAATTATTTATATTGATGATGTTTTAATCTTTTCTCCTAATGTCGATTCCCATTTCAAACATGGGAATCATTTTTACAATATTGCCAAAAGAAATGGTTTGATTCTTTCTGAAAAGAAGATTTTCTTATTTCAATCAAAAATCAGATTTTTGGGCCACAATATTTTTCAAAGGACAATGGTTCCTATTGAGAGGTCTATTCAATTCGCGGACAAATTTCAAGACGAATTGAAAGATAAAACCCAATTGCAAAGATTTCTTGGAAGTTTAAATTATGTGATTGATTTTATTCCTGCTATTAATATCATATGCAAACCTTTACATCATAGGTTGAGGAAAAACCCAACCCCTTGGACTGATTTGCATTACAATACTGTCAGGAAGATAAAATCTCTTGTGAAGGAAATTCCTTGTTTGCATATTGCTAACCCTTTGCCATTGTACTTTCTATTTATAGGTTTCAAAGAGACTTATTAAATAAGAAATTCTTACTTAGAATTGATTGTAACTCTGCTAAGGATATTTTGCAGAAAGATGCTTTGAACATTGCATCAAAATAAATATTTGCCAGATGGCAAGCCATACTTTCTATTTTTGATTTTGACATTGAATTTATACATGGTGATTCAAATTCTTTACCTGATTTTCTCACAAGAGAATTTTTACAGGGAAAAAATCCACCACCATGCCACCCAAAAGGGACAAAGGAAAGTCCAAGTCCCGCCGTGTGACATTCTGAATTTCGACCCTCTTTGAGGCTAATGACATGGAATGTGATCTCGAAATCGGATATACGACAATGAAGAATTCCAGCGTTTGATAGGAATTGGACGTCTCCTCATCGAATGTAATTTAGACTTGAAAAGAGAAATTTCGGACGGAGAGTATAAAATTACCATTTTGCCCCTCGAGAATTAATCTTACCTTAAGAATGGAATAAGGGCATTTTGGTCTTTTGTCAATCTTCTCTGGTGGCCGAAAAAGCAAAGGCACAATGGTCATTGGAGCTTCAAGATATTCATTGTTAAATGCCAAGTGTCATTACAAGAACAAGCTTATCCAATTAGCATTAATCGCTTGTCTTTTACCCAACTACCATTCCACCAAGTTGACTAATTGAAATTAGGGAAGAAAGCCCTTCTCTTTCTTCATTTTCGGCAGCCACTCCTCCCCCTCACTCTTTCTTTCTTTTCTTCTTCGTCTCTCTCTCTCTCGCGTGGACCAGCTCGCTGCCCTGTCTCGACTTCTTCAATGTTTCGGCCATAACTTCATCGTCCGACATCCGATTGAAGTAATTCTACCGCCATTAGAAAGCTTATCGTCTTGTGGTTCTAAGGACATATTATAAGCTCGATTTGGCCCGTCCATTTTTTCCGTAGGTCAATTGAATGGACAAAGGTCAGGCTGGTCGAATCTGACCCGGTTTTGGAGAGGGTCAGTTTTTGGGGGCTTCGCGGCTTCATTTGGCCTCAAACTTTTGGTGAGATCTTCTAGACTCATAGTACTAATGTTGGCTGAGCTAGGGTTATAAATTTCTTTGGGATTGGATGGGTTTACACGGTTGAAATGAGGTGAATTCTGTGGGACAGTCTCTGGCCGCTTGAGGAGCTAGTGGAACCAAGCTAATTGGAGGTCCCTCAAAGTGCTATTTTGCTTCCAAAATCATGGTGAGCCTCTTAGACTTGTAAATGGAAGTATTGACAAATTGGTTTTGTGATGAATTGGAGTTTAGAGGTTGAATCAAGGGCTGTTATGTGTAAATCTCTTAGAACCGACTCTGTCCCCTGCACCATATGAGTGAACCGAACCTTTCAAGGGTTCATGGAGGTGTCTCCTTGCATAAAAATTATCGTTAAGGCATCTTAGGATATAAATTGACGTATTAGCAAGGTGTGTGGTAGATGGAATCGAGATTTGGAGAGTTTAATTGGCGAATTGGTGAATTTTTCTCTAGGACACATTGCTGCCCTATTTTAGACAGAGAAGAACCGAGCTTGGAGAGGAGCTTTTGGCGATTATTGCCAATTTAATTGAAGGGTAAGTGACCCTTAAACTTTTACTAGGACGTTAGGACACTACTGGATTGAATTGATGAATTGCTTGATTGGTTAATTCCATGATTTAAATGGCATAGTGTGATTTTAGTTGTGATGAGGATTGGCATGATCGTGTGACAATTGAATTGTGATTGGCAATTGTGCGTTGCTTGGCCAGAAAGCCCTTATGTGAATGAAATGGCCAGAGAGCCTTTATGCATCGTAATTGGCTAGTGTGCCATGATGCTTTGTAATTGACTAGAGAGCCCTTATGCATCGTAATTGGCTAGTGTGCCCTGATGCTTTGTAATTGGCCAGAGAGCCCTTATGCATCGTAATTGGCTAGTGTGCCCTAATGCTTTGTAATTGGCCAGTGAACCCTTATGTATCGTAATTGACTAGTGTGCCTCTTTATAATTGGCCAAAGAGCCCTTATGCATCGTAATTGGCTAGTGAGCCCTCGAATGATGAGAAATGGCATGTGAACTTGTTGTTGCTCTAAGTATAAAGCTTGGTCTCATATTGCCATGTGTGCCTTATGAATTGAGACTTGTGATGCCAAATTCTAATTATGTATTGTGGTGCTTGAATGTCATGTGCCTTTTTCTCGATGAGTCCTCGAACATGTTTCTTTATAATGTCGTCTGGGAGAACTGATGGCCTAGTCTAGGTTTAGGGTGAGCTTGCTGAGATTTATATCTCACCCCGTCGTGGGATGAATATTTTCAGGTCCTTGACGATGGAAACACAAGCTTGATGAGGATGAGTATTTGAGGAAGTAATTGGTTGAACGGATGTAAAACCTTTTGTGGCCTTAGGGATATTACTTTGCTTTGTGGATTTAGAATTGAACCGTGAGTTTTTAACTATTGTAATCTCTGAGGTGTATTATATGGATTCGACAAGTGTACTCATGTTCCGCCCTAAGTCATTTCATTTGTACTGATGAATGGAGATGCTTGTCGCTTTCGCATGTATATGGACTTGATGAGTTGTGGGCCGAAAGATCTTGGGAGACTATCGAAATAGAAACGACATCGTGGGATGTTCGCGTGCTCGTCGGGTTCGGGGCGTGACATCCCCATTTGTTTAGTATCAGAGCAAGGTCAGCTCGATCCATTATGATTGAGGTTTGGAGTGATAAGAAGTGATGACTTGGGGACAATTAGATAGTGAGACCTTTAGGATTAAATATTGATCACTGAATCTTGAGGATTATAGGCTTGAACTTGTGTGCACTCTAATGGTTCTAGTGTTGATTTTGATTGATGATCTTGGGTGGTGATATTATTGAGTTTCACAAATATGTAAATAGGAATTGAGGAGTTGCAAGTATGGATTTTGAGGTTGAGAATGTACTTAAGGTTGCTAGAGAATTGCTTATGAATGAAGGGTCAATTAGAGTATATGATTGTGATTGTGGTTCATCGATGACCCAACTTGAGGAATATGAGTTATAAAGAGACGACTGGTATTAGTGGATTCAGGCTTGAATTGCGTTATATCTTGATGCTTTTAGTTATCGATTGCTATTGACAACCTTAGATGATATGAGATGAGGTGTATACAAGGAAGCGGACAAGGAATATTTAGATTAAAGGCCAATTGTGATCGAATGCATATGGATTTGACTTGAATAGCGACTAACCTTGAGGTATATGATTGAACATAGGCAATTAATCTATGAGATGTGATGGTCATTAATGGAATTAGAAATCTTCGATGGATAAGAATGGATCTAGAGACGATTATGGTATGACAAATGGCGAGGACAATCAGGACGCGCATGTGTTTGTGGCATTAAAATGAAAGTCGAGGAAGGTGTATGCATGAGCTTATCACTATTGGACTTAATAAACTGTCGCTTGGTATGGGACAAGTTGATAGGATACCTATAAATCGTAATGAAGCATGTTATGGGACGTGTGAAACGGGACTCTCTTCGTAGATGTATGGTTTGGGACAACCTGCAACGACCAGGTCTGATGAGGGCGGGGAGTGATCGCCAATACAGAGAGGTCCGGACAAGGAGCAGTTCCTAACAGGCTTCTAAGATAGTAGAGAGGCAAGAATGACCCAAGTCATAAATTGAAAGAGTCCATATCATTGCAGGAATTCAAGTTCGTTTCAATGTGAAATTACTCAAATTGATCATATCAACTCGTATTCCCAATTTATCTAACCCTAATTTCACAAAATCAATTCAGGCATACATAATATGTATCAACAATTAGGGTTTCATATTCAACTTCAATACATCGCAAGTAGCTCTGATACCACTGTTGGGTTTCCTAGTTGTTAAAAATGCAGCGGAATATCGAAACCCTATACAAGATCCATGCGTATATTGAAATCACTAGGAGTTCGAGATGTACCTTTTGCAAATCGAAAATCTATCAACAATTGGTTGTGTCTGGATTAGCGCACCAAGTGTTGCGCCTCTACCGGTATCCACACACGCAAACTGAAATCTCCAACGATCCAAGTGCTAGCTTACAGATCTTGGAGTTCCTCTTTCTTGATTGCCTTTTGATTTTTGAGACTCTCTCGAAGACCGACGAATAGAGAACGATTTTCTTATATTTTCTCCTTCATAATAAGACTCTATATAAGTCTGAGGCGTCTCTAGGGCTTTACTAGTAACCCCACATTTCACGATTTGGGCCCACGTCATAATGGCTTGGGCCCACGACATTCGCCAAACCGTCCACCTCCAATCGTGTGTTTAGTCGTTATCTCATAATGCGCACGATCGCGTAGATATTAGGAACAAGAGAAAAAAATAAATTTACTTCTTAAGTAAATTAAGGCGTAGAGAAAAAATATGAATTCAATTCGCTATTGTGTGCGACCCTATAGGTTCACTAAACATTAGCAGTGTGCTCAAAACTCTTTTTGCCCACAAGTCATAAGCGGTCTCTAGCAAAACATTATGACTACCTAAGTATAGTGAATGTCGATTTTCGACACAACCTAAACTACAACTAATGTTAGAGTATCAACCTTGATTGGTTCCTAGGGCAGACCACTAACAGTTACACCTTCCACGAGAGTGCCAGTATGGTCTCGACATATGCAAGCTATCGTGGTGTCCGTCGATCCCTCCCCAAGCGAACTGTCAACATTCAATTTCAGGTTTCCTCTCTCTGGCGCAGCCCAGGTACTTGGAGCCTCTGATTCTACCTTTTTTTCCTGTTATTGTTGTCTGAAGACTCCATCTTTTTTAATTATCTTGCATCACCAGCACTGATTCTACAATTTCCTCTGCATTTGGGGTTTGTCCTCTAAAAATAGAGTTGTTTCAGGCTTTCCAGATGTTCCACAGAGTTGTCACTTCCATTTCTAGGGAAGGTAAGCCATCTTGCTTCTTTAAAAACTTCAATGGACATGTTCCAATACGAGTGATCTCCTACTTTGTAACCAATAGCCCTAGTCTGGGGTTTAGCCACACATCATGAATCCATGGACAGAGCAATAGGGTGTGTTCAGTCGTCTCCACTTTATTTCCGCAGAGAGAACACACTGGATCAAGCATGATTTTCCTTTTCCATAGGTTTTCTTTCGTAGAAAGAGGATTCTGACATGTTCTCCATAGAAAAATCTTTACCTTTGTGCACGTCTTTATGTTACAAATTGAGTTCCATAGTGCTTTGGGTATTTGAGAAGAGGACGAGGGTTGTTTTGCCATTTTTTTCATTTCCAGCTCATGCCTCAATAGATTATAGCCATTTTTCACAGTATAGCTTCCCGATTTGGTTCCCACCTAAACATGTTCATCTTTTGCTCCACGGGGATCAATGGGGATGGCTAAAATCTCCTGCTTTGTTTGTTCATCGAACAAATTATCAAGTTTTTGCTCATTCCACTGCCCTTTGCATCATCTATCGATTCTGCTACCTTCTTAGGGTCATTTACATTCCCAGGCCCACCAATCAATCCTCTCTTCAGCCATTTATCATTTCTGACATCCACTTTTTGCCCATATCCAATTGACCACATGGTTGAATTGGCAATAGCTTCCCTTCCATTGAGCAAGCTTGCCTGCCAGAATTCATTTTGGCTGAAATAGATGCCCTTCAATACTCCGCTCCATAAAGCATCTGGATTTAGACGTGGCCGGTTCCGTGGAACTACCGATTCCGATTCAGGAACCGTCGGTTCTGGTTCCACAGAAAGGTGAAACCGACGGTTCCGAGCCGATTCCTGATTCCTTTAAAAAATAAAAATAAAAAAGTGGGGAAGAGGAGAGGAAGAGCCATGGCTCTTCCCCAAGCGACATGGGGAAGAGCCGTAAGGCGAGCCCCACGTGGGGCCTGCCATACCTAGGGAAGAGCCGTGGCTCTTCCCCAGGCGACATGGGGAAGATCATGGGGAAGAGCCAAACGGCTCTTCCCCAGGTAAGGCGGGCCCACGTAGGGCCTATCATACCTAGGGAAGAGCCGTGACTCTTCCCCAAGCGACATGGGGAAGATGGCTCTTCCTTTACCTTTTTTTTAATTATAAAATATACGGTTCCGAACCAGCCCGGAACAGCCGGTTCCGAAAAATATGGAACCGAAATCAACCCTTGAAGGCCGGTTCCGAATGGCCATGTCTATCTAGATTTATAATCAATCTTCAAGCCTGTTTCCCCCAACAATGCTTTATTAAGCGAGATCAAATCTCTAAAACTCAATCCTCCCTCATCTTTTCTTCTTTTCAAGATTTCCCATATTTTTCAGTGTGTACAATCGTTTAAGTTACTATTTTTCCACCAAAAAGTTTGCTACTTTCTGCTCAATGGCTTTACAAATAGAAACGGCGATTTTAAAAATGGACATGGCGTATTGAGGCAATGTTTGAATCGCCGTTTTTAGCAAAATTTCTTTCCCAGACTTTGATATTAGTTGTTCCTTCCAGCCCCCCAATTTCATATTTACTCTCCCCAAAATCCAAGGATGTATATTTTTTTTTTTTCTGAAACTCCCTAGTTTGATGGGATGCCAAGATATTTCCCTATGTGACCAATCTCCGGGATCCTCAGTTCTCCTGTCATGTTGTCCCTCAATGATTGAGTGCACCCTTTACTAAAGAATATCTCTGAATTGTTCAGATTAATCGTTTGTCCATACACATGGCAGTGTTGATTGAGCCCTGCTAAAAGATTTTGACATTTCTACCACTGTTCCATCCAAAAAGAAAATAGAATCATCTGCATAAAGTAAATGAGACAAAGTTGGATAATACCTATTTAGCTTGATTCCCTTGATGCTACCAATTTCCACAGCCTCTTTCATCATAAGAGATAAGCAATTCATCACAAGGATGAAGAGGTAGGGAGATAAAGGGTCTCCCTGTCTAATACCTCGAGTTGGCTTGAAAAAAAGGAAGAAATTCTCCATTAATCTTCACACTGAGAGTTGCTGTGGACACACATTGCATGACTAAAAATAGTCAACATCGCTTTCTTGGTCGTTTACATTGGTCCAATTCGAAATCTAATTAAATCTAAGAAAATGGAAAGCATCTCAGCTCAATAAGGGTAGATGGAACTGCTACATCTCTCAGTATGATGCAGCATCCGTTTGAAAAGGGCCGAAGAAAATCTTCCCCTTTGGGGGCTTTTGTTTATCTAGTCATTGACCTCCACTGATTCTTCAGAAGAGTCAATCATTTGTTCTTTCATCTATTGCGTTGGTTAGGACTCGAAACCAAGACGAATCTGGTATTTAAACCTTTCTCCTATTCTCTGAACTTGATAGTTAACGAATGGAGATGGCTGTGAAACTAAAATGCCCTTCTCTCTTGATCTTCATCTTCTTCTGCTTCGCTCCATCTAAACCCACATTTGTCCTTTCAGACGAGACAGATTACCAGACAGTACCAGGATTTTGAGGGATCAGATTACAGATGATCCTCTCCATGCGTTAAGCTCATGGAACAACTCCATCCCCTTCCGTGACTGGTCTGGTGTTGCGTGTAGCATAAAACATCAGAAAGTGATTGCCTTTAATCTTTCATCCCTTCAGTAGATAGGTAAGCTGTCTTCTCAAGTAGGACACCTTTCTTTCCTCTGGATTCTGAACTTCGATGACCACTGCTTCCACGGGACACTCACCAAAGAAATCGACCGTTTGTTTTAGACTTCAGACTCTTAGCATGGTGAACAATTCTTTCGAAGGAGGACTGCACACAAATCTCTCTCGTTTAGATCTTTAAACATAAATCCAAGTGGCAATGACTTTAGCAGAACGACGCACTTATTTATCTTCTGAGGCTAACCGGAAACGGCCTATCTGCAATAACTTATGCGCAAAATCCCACCTACCCGGGAGAATCTCCCTTCTCTTTATCGCCTTTATACTAGTGGTAATCAGCTTTCCGGGCCGATCCCCGACTCTGCAGCAAATGCTGCCCAACTGGTGCAAATAGACAAATGTCCTAAAAGCTTTTTCAGGGTCAATACCACCAAATTTGGGAGACCTACAAAAATTGCAGCTTCTAAGTTTCGATGCAAATCTTCTAGGACCAAAAAAAGACGATGATCTGAGATTTCTTGGTTCCTCGAGCAACTCCACCAACTTGATGCTTGTCTGGTCTAAATCGCCTAAAAGTTGTGTTACCAGATTCTTTAGCAAACTTGTCCACCACGTTCACAAGCCTACGCCTCGACCAAAACTTACTGTTATGACCTTCCCTTGGGTGAACCACCGAGGGGTTGGCTAGTGGATTACATGCTTATGCTTATGCTTAGCAGTAAAGACGATGAAGAGTCCTGGATTGAAGATGATGAAGAGTGGACTGGGGCTTTGGAGGATCTAGTGAAACAAAGGACAAAAAATAAAAAGGACAAAAAAGGAAATAAAAAAAGAAAAATGACAAAAAAGGACTTCAGACCCTTATTTGAAACGAAGTTTACTTCAGGCTCTTGATTAAGAAAATGTGATGGCTTCGTGCCTTTATTTGAAATTTTCCCTTATATTTTCTTTAACCAAAATATTAGTCGAATGAAATTAAAACAATCAAAAGCACACCAAAAAAAAAAAAAAAAAGGGGAGGCATTCCCTTCCACCGCCGCCGCCGCCGTAAAAAACAAGAAGTTATAAAAAGTGAACTGAAAAGTTTGAAAAAAGGATATCTGTCTGATGATGATGGTGGTACTTTGAAACGGCAGCCACCAGGCAACGGTAGCTTCGCTTCCATGGCGTCGAGCTCCGACCCTTCAAGATCACCAGGCGACAATGACTTCTCAGCGTCTCGCTTCAGAAAAACAGTGAGTGCTCATACTCTCTCTCTCTCTCTCTCTCTTCTAGCTTCTCTTGATTTTTCTTCCTCGCATTTCGTCGAGTAGGTTTGCCTCTATGATTGGTGGTTGACACAAGCTGCAGATGATTCTCAGGAAAAAAAAACCCTGGCAGTTTCTGGCTTCGCTTCACCCAGGTAAGCATGGACATTGATGTGCTAGGGTTCTTCTTCCGTTCGTGTAAATTTTTCACCTTTGAAGGGAAAAAACAAACAGAGCTTTCCCATGGATTAGCGGTTTTTTTTTTCTTAGAGAATCTAGTCAATTTGGGCCGAACATCAGAAAATATGATCCTGTAGACACTAATCCATCGAAAAGCTCTTAATTGAGACAAATACGACCTTGGTCTTTCATGTCTGAATGTGTTTTGACAATGTGATGGCAAGATAACTACTGGGGCTGGGGATTTGTGTTGTATCATCTTGATCACGTTCGTGTCGGTTATTCAAGTCATTGGCTGAATATTACAAAGTCGGTGCAGTATAATGATAAATTGTTTGTTTATTTTGTAAATGTTTCTCAGAATTTGTCGAGCCGTGTCTGTTTTGAGTTAGTTGTATTCGTGTTCTTTTAATTTGGGTTTCTCCTATCAAGTTTGACTCATTGTTTGAGTCATGTTCTTGTACCGTATAGAAAGATGCCACCCCTGTTAACTAGGACTACATCTTCAGGTGGTCATTGTTGTCCTTGTGACTCAGGCTCTCAATGAGACTTCTCTGTTGGCAATTACTTTATTTTCGTGGTCTAGCAATTCCATGAGCTCAGAGGACTTTTTACTCCAGGCAACAATCTGTTCAACAAGTGGTTCGGGTGTTCAAGTCGGCTCCAATCACCCAAAGATATGATTTTTCAACTCTTGAAACAGCGGATGGTGTTTGTGTTGTGGTGTCTGGATTGATAAATAAGTCACGTACTACAGAAAATGGCTTCTCATCTGAGGTTTGTGAGTCTCTTGCTATTTTCCTGCCCGTGCATGCTGTATAAGTGAGCATACCATTGGTTTTAGGCTTAATTAAGCTTTAAGAAGATATGAATTGCAGAGCATTTTACCACCCCACTCTAGTTTGAGCTCTTGGACCTTGACCGTGGAAAACTTGACATGGATATCAATGGCTGTTAAAAGTGCTCGGGTTCAAAACGAAAGAAAAGTAAAAGAGTCATCACATGGTGACCTGTTCACAAATGCAGAAGGATTCTGAACAAGCTGTTGTTAGCCGTTCTTAAATCCGCTTTTAGTGCTGAACTTTAGCTGTTCTAGGGGAAAATGTTTGAATGGATTCGAAGTTTGTTTGTCCTTTGTGCAGTCATCCTACCATTTGATTATGTCATCTCATTGCAATTTCATATGTTAGATTCAAAATTTGTGCTCTTTGTAGATTTTCAAGCATTTTGTGTTTGGATTTCCTCCTAATTGGGAAGATTGTGCTTCAAAATGTTTGGAGAAAGAAGCGAAGATAGTATTGAGGCCGGAAACCGAATCTTCCGATTTATCAAGATCGAGAGGTATATAAGCAACACAATTTTGTTAAATTATCTTCCATATGTTAGGAAGTGTGGTTTTACTTGATGACATGTTGCTCAAAAGTGTTTGTGCCTTCTCAACTAGAAATTTGGGACGTGTTCAACACACTTTTTGTGTTTGGGATGTCTCCATTTGACTGACAGGAGATAGGAACCTTAGTTTGGGTGAAAGAACTCCAGGAAAATACAATATAGGCAATAGTAAATAAGCACCATGTGCAACTTTCAATGTCTGTTCTCCAAAATGCTGAGATCTGCTGTAGTAATGTGGATCCAATGCTTCCAAATTTGACATTGAAGGGATTTCAAGCAATTAGTGGTTGAGGCACTCTCTTATTGCAAATCAGTGTGTAGAGCATTCTTGTTTATTTACTTTGCTCAAGATGAAAAATTTGCAGTTGTCTAGGAAGTCTGGGGAGATTGTTTTGGTTTGCTGATGTCCTCCTGACCATTTACAGGTGGGAAAAGAAAACGTGAAACACATGAAGCTCACTCGATTAGGAATGCAGCTTTCGTTACCATCAAAAGAGTTACCAGATCGGGAAGCAAATCTTCTGCTTTATCAGGTTCAAGAGGTATACATGCATGTCTAGTTTGCCTGAGTTAATGGCAAAATATATGGGAGAAATTTCCATCCATCAAAAGCTGCTTCAAGGTTTCCATATCATTGGAAGTTAAAATATTGTACTTCTGGCCAGTTATTATCGTCACTGACGGCTGCTATGGATTGCAGACTATTGCGGCCGGGATGAAAGAAGTTCAGACAAATGCAAGAGGGATACTAATGCAAATAAGCATGATGCACAACTTCAGAATGATTTCTCTCCTGAAAATGCTAAAAGTCACCTCACTGGTATGGACCCAGATCTTCCTAATGTGGAAATTGAAGAAACACAAGAACATCATCTTTTCGCAACTCTGGATGAGTCTAAACTGTACTCTCCTCAAAAGACAGGTGCTGAAACTTTTGGTGTTTAAACGGCACATGATGACTATTAATCATTCGCGTTGAAGGCATTTTCAGTAATAATAGTTAAGCATCTGTTGATATGGTCGAAGCGTTGTCTTATTGCTAATCAATATCTGGAACATTCTTGTTGATTTATACCTTTTCTAAGATGGAAATTTAATTTGTGGTTGTCATTTAGAAATTCTGGGAAGATTGCTTCAGTTTGCTGATGCCCTAAACATTTGCAGGTGGGGAGAGAATAGGTAAAGTAGATGAAGATAACTCTTTGACGAATGCTACTATTGTTACAAACAGAAGAGTTACCAGATTGGGAAGCAAATCTGTTGCTTTATCCAGTTCAAGAGGTATACATGCACGTCTAGTTTGCTCGAAGTAAGGAGAGTGTATTTAGGAGAAACTTTTATCCATGAAATGTTATTTCATGGTCTTGATGCCATTTTCAGTTAAAATATTACAATTACCCGACGATTATTTATCTTCATTATGTTAACTGCTATGGATTGCAGACAGCGCTGGCCTGGATCGAAGAAGTTCAGGCAAATACAAGAGGGATGCTACTGAGAATACGCATGATGCACAACTTCCAAATGATTTTTCTCCTCAAAATACCGAAAGTTGCCTTGCTGTGCTGGAATCTGATCTTCTTAATGCTGAAGTAGAAGGAACACAAGATAGTCGTCGTTCTGCAGCAGTTGTTGAGTCTAAAGTGTACTCTCCTCAAAAGACAGGTGCTGGAACAATTTGGTGTTTTGATTGCATAGGATGGATTTTGATGATTGCTAGTAAATTTGGGGGTCAAAACATTTTATTGCTAGTTGACAGTTATCTAACAAGCTAGCATTGCAGGTGGGAAGGGAAAAGGCAATGTCAATAAAAATACCTTTTGTGGGGAACCAACTCTGTTTGAAACTCCTACAGGCTCCCAAGTAAGTGCTCTCAACTCCTACAGGCTCCCAAGTAAGTGCTCTCAGCTGCTGATTCTGTCAATAATGTTCGAGTGGTTTAGGAAGAGTTTCATCTTTTGCTGCTTCACCTTTACAGTATCAAACATTCTCAGTTTCCATGTACAATATTGAGATCCTGCAGTGGGTTTTTAGTGAACGTGGATGTAGTAATACTATGAAATGCCCCTTAGATTGATTTTTGAACTGAGAAGTGTCATTAAACTGATTATCTTGTCAACCGGGAGAGATTGCTGAGATTTTATACCTTTACCTGTAAGCTTTATTAACAGGGTAGGTGATTAAGTGTTGATGCCTTTGGCCACATTTTCCTGGATATATTTCCACTCCTTGTTTTTGCCTTTTCCTCCCAGACCTTAGTCTTCCAATTCAACTCACTGTTTTGACACAACATTTAAATTTATGAGATATTCCAAACTAATTCAAAAAGCTTTTGAAGAGGATGGGAAATATAGCACATAAAACATACTAATACTTGACTTGTCAGCCTACTTGCATATGTTATTTGTGGGGGAATTATATATGAATCTATTAGTTATTTAAACTTAGGGCTGTCTTTGCCTGCCTTTATTATCAGTTCATATGTTGACCATTATAGTATGAGTTTGTTATTTGTACGCTTTTATATGGTGATCTTCTGTCCACACCCACAAGTGCATCTGCCATCATCATGATATATATTGTTTGGTCAAATGCCTTCTTACTTTGTTTCCTGCTTGTTTAGGGAAGTTCCCTCACATCTCCGGATTCTTTCAAACGTTCTAGATCTGGTGAGTAGGCCATGTTCAAGATCTACAATTTGCTTCTTTTTTTTAGTCACTTCTGGATTCAGAAAAAGGGCAAAAGTACCTTACTGGGGCAAAAGTACAGCAAGAGTGCCCATATTTGTGTACAGCGCTCATTTTAGTGACAATAATTTTTTTTTTTATCACTTAAGTGTCAAATCGGAGTAAAAACTATCACTTAAGTGCCAGCGGCGAGAAATTCCGGTGACCTCACCAGAGTTGGCACTTAAATGATCATGTTTTTTTTTTTTAAATTAACACTTAAGTGATTCAAAAAACGATCACTTTAGTGCCAAATCGGAGAAAAAATGATCACTTTACTGCTAATTCTGGTGACCTCACTGGAGTTGACACTTAAATAATCTTTTTTCAAAAAAATTGGCACTTAAGTGATCCAAAAAAAAATATTAGCATTAAAGTGAGCGCTGTACACAAATATTGGCACTCATGCTGTACTTATGCCTTAGAAAAAGCATGTATTAGTATTTAGATCCCGTTATAAGCATTAAAACCTACTTTTTAAACTTTAATTGAAGTCATGAATATCTCATTACAGTCAATACTAAAGCATTGTACATACCTGAATACATATCACCAGTTCAAATGAGAACGTGCTTTGAACTGATGGATCCATTTGTATGCGAAGAATTCCAGTTGTCTCAATACGTATCCTGTAACAATTGGGCCTGCATTTAGCAATCATTCAATCAATAGCGAAGGATTTTCTCATTTCAAATACACTTCTAGTAAATCGCATTTTGCCTTCCCAAAATCGTTACTACTACTCCCAAATCATTGGCTCATCCCATACTCTAGTTATATATGCATTTGTCAATGCTTTGAAGTATTTGATTAGTCACATCTGCATGTAGTGAGCATTTCAATCAATATTCAAGGATTTTAGCTATGTTTAAATACAATTTTTGTGAGACATTTTTGCCTTCCCAAAATGGTCACTACTACTTCCAAAGAAAAAGTGAAATACATGAAGCTAACTCGATTGGGAATGCACCTATTGTTACCATCAAAAGAGTTACCATATTGGGAAGCAAATCTTCTGCTTTATCAGGTTCAAGAGGTATACATGCATGTCTAGTTTGCCTGAATTGATGGCAACTTATATGGGAGCAATTTCCTTCCATTAAAAGCTACTTCAAGGTTTCCATATCATTGGAAGTTAAAATATTATACTTCTGGCCAGTTATTATCTTCACTGACTGCTGCTTTGGATTACAGACTGTTGTGGCCCGGATGAAAGAAGTTCAGACAAATGCAAGAGGGTTGCTAATGTAAATAAGCATGATGCACAACTTCAGAATGATTTTTCTCCTGAAAAGGCTAAAAGTCACCTCACTAGTATGGATCCAGATCTTGCTAATGTGGAAGTCGAAGGAACACATGAAAATCATCTTTCCCCAACTCTGGATGAGTCTAAACCGTACTCTCCTCAAAAGACAGGTGCTGAACCGATTTTGGTGTTGGAACGGCGCATGATGACTATTAATCATTCGTGTTGAAGGGATTTGCAGTAATATTAGTTAAGCATCTGTTGACATGGTTGAAGTGTTGTCTTATTGCTAATCAATATCTGGAGCATTCTTGTTTATTTATGCTTTGTCTAAGATGGTAATCTAATTTGTAGTTGTCATTGTAGGAATTCTGGGAAGATTGTTTCAGTTTGCTGATGCCCTAAACATTTGCAGGTGAGAAGAGAATAGGTAAGGTAGATGAAGATAACTCTTTGAAGAATGCAACTATTGTTACAAGCAGAAGAGTTACCAGATTGGGAAGCAAATCTGTTGCTTTATCAAGTTCAAGAGGTATTCTTGCATGTCTAGTTTGCTCGAAGTAAGGAGAGTATACTTAAGAGAAACTTTTATCCATGAAATGTTATTTCAATGTTCTAATGCCATGTAATTAGCCGACGGTTATTTTTCTTCATTGACTTTTCAACATTTTAAATTCTATGGACTGCAGACAACTCTGGCCTGGATCGAAGAAGTTCAGGCAAATACAAGAGGGATGCTACTGAATATAAGCATGATGCACAACTTCCAAATGATTTTTCTCCTGAAAATACCAAAAGTTGCCTTGATGCGATGGAACCTAATCTTCTTAATGCTGAAGCAGAAGGAACACAAGGTAGTCATCGTTCTGCAGCTGTTGATGAGTCTAAAGTGTCCTCTCCTCAAAAGACAGGTATTGGAACAATTTTGGTGTTTCAATTGCATACAATTGACTTTGATGGTTGCTAGTAAGTTCGGGAGTCAAAAACATTTTACTGCTAGTTATACAGTTATCTAACAAGTTAGCATTGCAGGTGGGAAGGGAAAAGGCAATGTCAATAGAAATTTTTTTCGTGGGGAATCGATTGTGTTTAAAACTCCTACAGGCCCCCAAGTAAGTGCTCTCAACCGGGAAAAGTGTTATTAAACTGATTATCTTGTCAACCGGGAGAGATTGCTGAGATTTTATACTTTTACCTTTAGGCTTTATTGACAATGGCAGGGGATTAAATTTTGATGCCTTTGGCCACATTTTCCTGGATATGTTCCACCACTCCTTGTCTCTGCCTTTTCCTCCCAGACCTTTGCCTTCCAATTCAACTCACTGTTTTGACACAACATTTAAAGCTATGAGATACTCCAAACTAATTCAAAAAGCTTTTGAAGGGGCCGGGAAATATGGCACAGAAAGCATACTAATACTCGACTTGTCAGCCTATATGCATACGTAATCTGTGGGGGAATTAGATATGAATCTAGTTAGTTATTACCCATTTGAACGTAGGGCAGTCACATCTAGTTAGTTATTACTTAGTTGAATGTAGGGCAGTCTTTGCCTGCCTTTTTTATCAGTTTCTATGTTAACAATTATAGTATGATTTTGGTATTTGGACGCCTTTATATGGTGGTCTTCTGCCCACACCCACAAGGGCATCTGCCATCATCATGCTCGTATTTTATTTGCATGGGCCCTTGTTCTAAAGCTTCTTATTTGTTTCCTGCTTGTTTAGGGAAGTTCCCTCACATCTCCGGATTCTTTCAAACGTTCTAGATCTGGTGAGTAGGCCATGTTCAAGATCTACAATTTGCTTTTTAGTCAATTATGGATTCAGAATAAGCAAGTATTAGTGTTTAGATCCCGTTATATGCAATTAAAACCTACTTTTTTAACTTTAATGAAGTTCGACCCAAATTTTTTTTTTAATGAAATAATGAAAATCATATAACGATCAATACTAAAGCATTGTACATGCCTGAATACATATCACCAGTTTAAATGTGAACGTGTTTTGAACTGATGAATCCATTTGTATGGGAAGAATTCCAGTGGTCTCAATACCTATCCTGTAACAGTTGGCTCTGCATTTAGCAAGCATTCAGTGACTAGTGAATTATTTTCTCATTTCAAATACACTTCTTATAAACCGCATTTTGCCTTCTCAAAATGGTTACTACTACTACCAAATCATTGGCTCATCCCTTTCTCTAGTTATAAATGCATTTGTCAATGCTTTGAAGTATTCAAGTGGTCACCATCTGCATGTAGCGAACATTTCAATCAATATTCAAGGATTTTATCTATGTTTAATACAATTTTTGTGACACGCTTTTTCCTTCCCAAAATGGTCACTACTACTTCCAAATCATATATTGCCGTTTAGAAAGGCTCGTAAGTCTCTTCGTCCTCTGTTTTTGTAGGAAGAATACTTTTACCCAGGTTAGAGTTCTGGCGAAATCAAGTGGCAGTTTATGCACTGGTATGTAGTATCTTTCTGATTTCTGCAGTTTGAGTTTATGTTTCTCTAGTAAGCATTGTTTTGTCCTTTCTATTGTATTATGAGCACTGAGTTGGCATAGGGGTTCAAGCAACCAATCACCTAAGGTGCTACGGCAGTTATGGATTTTGTGCTGCAAATTCACCTTAAAATCTTCTTCCATCGTCTCATCAAACTGTGGATGAACTTTTATTTGCATATTCAGTACGATTGTAGCAGTTGCTGTTTAAAGTTAAATAGGATTTGTTGACATTTATTTAGGACCGTGGAGTCGCGGGAGTCCAAGAAGGCCCAAGTTTAAGTTTTGATGAAGGTTTGTCTCCATAAATTTTGCAATGCCAATATTTGTTACTTTGGCTACTCCTCTTCCCAAATGGTCAGGTGAAATGGTTTTTCTAAGACACTGTTTTAGTGATGCTTATTTTGCATATTGACCTATCGGGTCCTGATATGACCTTCCTCTAATCGTATTTATAATATCATGCATGGGAAGACTTCTCCATTCCCGTGAGAAATAGGATGTTCGTTAAGTTTTTATTCCCAGTCCAACGGCTCTTCTAGGTCCTGGGTAAAATTATCTTCCGTAAGATCAAATGGACAATGTCATTTGCAGGATGGATAGACATGCAAAGTGCGAAATTGTAATGTTGTCCTCTGTCCAAGTCTATTAAGGTTTTTCTCCCTGACGCTTACTCCATGCTGCTGATAAAATGGATATGGATGCCAGGTTCAAATTCATCTTGACTAAGATGGGGGACAGAGATCGAACCTGCATCGCTATAAGCAAGTCTTGCCGGAAAGTCAACGTAGTTCTCTTACAATGATTTTGGAGATTGGGATGTACCTAAGCAGGTGGAGTTCTATTCTGTATCTCAATGCTCGTGAGCAAGCTGTATATGTGACATACCGTAACTTCTTTTCTTCAAGTCTAACGCACTAACTAAACCAGCAACGCCGTCATTTGGGGCTTTTTGCTAAACGATGCTGTCTTTTGAGTGCTCAATACCTAAAAAAACCTCCAACTTTAGCATTTGCAATAATTATATCCAAATTTTTCTTATCTCATTAAAAAATTTAAACTTTTACTTTTGTCTCAATTCTACTCGAAACTTTTACTTTTGTCTCACATTTACCGGCCTAGCACCAAAAAAGCACTCAACTTTAGGATGTCCCATATTATATTTAAAAAAAATTGTCTTATAAAAAACCTTCAACTTTTACTTTTGTCTCAATTTTATTAACGTTAACCTTTCGTTTATAATCACCATTAGTTAATCTTACGTAGTATTTTCACATCATTAATGAATTATACCTCAGTAAAGATGATATGAAAAAATCGCGAACTTTTCTTCTGTTGTTTGCTTTCCTTATATATTGTTGGGAGATATATAGTAACTTAAGACGGCGCGTTTCGTATTCTCTTGGACACTCAACCGCCCGAAGAACGGCTAGACATGAAAGATATTCTGACAAATTATTTAAAATCTTGTTGTCTCTTAAACCTGTTATTTCTAAATTTTAAAAATTCATTGGTAAATTTAGCAAGAAAATTCAAACCAGTAGGATTAACTAACGGTAATTATGAACAAAAGTCTGACGGTAGTAGAATTGGGATAAAAGTAAAAGTTGGTGATTTTTTCGGAGATAAAAAAAGTTTTGAATATAATTGGGACAAGTGCTAAAGTTGAGGGTTTTTTTCGAATATTGCACCAGTAAAATTGGGACAAAAGTAAAAGTTGAGGGTTTTTTATGAGAAAAAATTTGGATATAATTGACACAAATGCTAAAGTTAGAGTTTTTTTTTTTTTTGGTATTTGGCCGTCTTTTGAGTCGATATTGATGCAGAGAATCACACTCATCCGCTATGATTTGGTTTTCTTGTTTTTGATTACTATTACCAGCATGACTCTTAATTTGGAATCGACATTTGATGTGATGATCACTTGAGTATTATAACTTTTTTTTCAATCATTAAACTGTGATAAATATTAAAAAAGAAAGGGTTTTGACATAACTTTCAATTAATCACTTAAGTGCCAAAAATTTCAAAATTGTTTATTTAAGTACTAGAAATTTGACATGGCATAACATTTGTGATAGCTGTTTTTAAAATGTTAATGGAACTCGAGTGATCGGTAATAAAATATGACACTCGAGTAAGTGTCGTACATATGTTATGACACTTGAATGATCGTAAAAAAAAAGATTATTATACTCAAGTGAGCGTCGTACGAAAGTAGTGGCACTTATAATTTTTTATTTTTTATTTTCGAGACGGATGGGATGATAGATTAAAGTCCTAGATTTGGGGGTAGCCTGGGCAGGGAAGCATGACGAACCATTATGAAAATACAAATTGAGAAGATATGCTTGTAAATATGACTAATTTTCAAACAAGATCAAAAGCATCGCCCCATCCTCACTAACTTTTATATGCATAGAGTGTAGGGCGATTGGGCAACTTCTTGCGATAATGCTTCTTTGTTTACATTTATTGCCTTGTTTTTGGGAAAAAGTACACTTTTAGTGCCAAAAGTTATGTACGGAGATCACTTCAGTGTCAAAAGTTTCAAACGGATCACTTTAGTGCCAAGTCGGAGATAAAAAGATCACTTTAGTGCCAAAAGTTTCAAACGGATTACTTTAGTGTCAATTTTTTTAAAAAACTACCACTTAAGTGCCAACTTCTTTTAGAAACTATTATTTTATGCCAACTCTGATGTGCCATGTCAACTTAAATAATAATAAAAATGACACGCGTCGAATTTTCGGCGAGCCACGTCATCTTAAATCGAAGTTAGCACTGAAGTGATTGTTTTTAAAAGAAGTTGGCACTAGTGATCGTTTTTTAAAAAAGTTGGCACTAAAGTATTCTGTTTGAAATTTTGGCATTAAAGTGATCTCCGTATATAACTTTTGACACTAAAAGCGTACTTTTGCCGTTGTTTTTTGGTGTAATCACTGGTTAAGTCGTCACTACAGCACCATCAATTTTGAGTAGAGGTGTCAAATGAGTGGGCAGGGTCGGATTTGGGTCTAATCAAATATAATTCGACCCATATTAGCCCGACTAATCCGTTTTAACCCATATTTAATTACTCATACCTGACCCGACCTGTTATTGATCCATACCTGATCCAACCACCACAAAAAAGCACGGATTTAGCGACGAAAATTTACGACGAAACAAATTCGTCGCTAATTTGCGACGAAAATAGCAACGGGACAAAAAATTGTCGCTATTTGCGACGAAATTAGCGACGAAAAACATTCGTACCTAATTTGCGACAAAATTAGCGATGAAACAAATTCATGGCAAATTAGCGACGAATTTAGCTACGAAAACAATGTTCGTAGCTAATTAGCCACGAATTTAACGACAAAACTACTTTCGTAGCAAATTAGCTACGAAATTAGCGACGAAAAAACATATTCGTCACAAATTTAGCGACGAAAAATGATTTTCGTCGCTAAATCTTTATTTTTATTAAATTAATTTAGCGATGAAATCAAGAATTCGTCACTAAATATCTATTTTTAATTAAAATTTCTTAAATTTTATGACGAAATAAATAATGCGTCGCTAAATAATTATTTTTATTTAATAATTTCTCAAATTTTGCGACGAATTCCGTATTTCGTCGTAAAATCATTATTTTAAATTAAATTAATTTAGCGACGAAATAACGATTTCGTCGCTAAATATTTATATTTATTTTAAATTTTTTAAATTTTTTAAATTTTACGACAAAATTAGTAATTCGTCGTAAATTTAGCAACGAATTACATTTTTCGTCGCAAAATCATTATTTTTTAATTTAGCAACGAAATAATTATCCGTTGTTAAATATTTATTTTTATTTTAAATTTTCAAATTTTACGATGAAATTACAAATTCGTCGCAAATGTAGCGACGAATTATATATTCGTCGCAAAATCATTATTTTAAATTAAATTAATTTAGCTACCGAATAAATAATTTGTCGCTAAATATTTATTTTTGTTTTAAATTTGTCAAATTTTGCAACGAAATAATGGATTTGTCGCAAATTTAGCGACGACTTATATGTTTCGTCACAAAATCATTATTTTAAATTAAATTAACTTAGTGACGAAATAGTGAATATGTCGCTAAATATTTATTTTAATTTTAATTTTTCGACGAAATGAGGAATTCCTCGCAAATTTAGCGACGGAGTCTATTTTTTCGTCGCAAAATCATTATTTTAGTTAAAATAAATTAGCGACGAAATAAATAATTTGTCGCTAAATAATTATTTTTATTTAATAATTTCTCAATTTTTTGCGACGAATTCCGTATTTTGTCGCAAAATCATTATTTTAAATTGAATTAATTTGGTGACGAAACAACAATTTTGTCTCTAAATATATATTTTTATTTTAAATTTTTCAAATTTTGCGACGAAATTAGTAATTCGTTGCAAATTTAGCGACAAATTATATTTTTCGTCGCAAAATCATTATTTTAGATTAAATAATTAGTCGCTAAATATTTATTTTTGTTTTAAATTTCTCCAATTTTGGGACGAAATGAGGGATTTGTCACAAATTTAGCGACGAATTATGTGTTTTGTAGCAAAATAAGTTTCGTACTGGGTTGAAACAATTTATAGACTTTGCTTCCAGTTACAAATCATTCTCAATTACATTATTGCTATTGATCTTAATTTTGCGACGAAATTTCTTTTTCGTCGCTAAAACGACATAAATAAAATTTTAAAAAACTGTGTTATTCAATTTTAGCAATGAAAATAGGAGTTCGTCGCAAAATCAGAGCTATTAATAAAAATAAAAAGTAAAATATATTAAATTTTATTTCGTTCACGTCTTATTTTAGATATATCTATATGTGGGAATTGATCCATCTTCCATAAAGGAGCTGAATGAAACCAAAGTTTCATGTTCGATTTTGAATTATAGATGTTAAAAATGATGAATTGACGTTGACTATAACCTATAGCCTTCCAAGCTAACTATGCGAGTTCGATTCCCTCTACCCACTATATTCTATACTCTCTATCTATACTAGATTGACATGTATTCGAATATATATATTTGAATTTGAATATTTTTCAAATTAATATATCTAATTGGATCATTTAATTATATTAATTCATCTTTGAATTGAATACGCAATTCCCAAAAGTTTATTCTCTTAATGAATTTTTTTCCTTTTTATCATAATTATTGTTATTAATATTGTTATTGTTAATTATTATTATTTGTCTATATGTTTTTAGTTTTTTCCTTTCCCGCGGCAAGTGTTGTGGTTAATTTTGTCGCTAATTAGCGACAAAAATAGTTCATCGCAAAATAATTCGTCGCTAATTTCGTCATGATATTAAGTTAATATCTAATCACCAGAAACATATATTGTAATTGTGTCATTCGGAAAAATGAAATCAAGTGATTCTTTCTTTTTAGCAAGGTACGAAATCTATCATCAAATATTCAATGTGATTCTATAAGGTATAGTTTCGTTCAATATTAGTAATAAGGATTTAGAATATCACACATTAATCAACCAAATAGAGATTCAATAACTAAAAGAAACATTGATTCTTTGGGATCCTTGCTTTCTTTAAACGGCGAACAACTAAGAAATGACTAAAAGGAAGATCGGTTCTTTAGAATGATAAGCTTATTTATGTTTTTTCTTATATTATATTTTATATTAATTTACACTAATTCTTTTTAATAGACAAATGAAAATAGAGCAAATATTCTTTAAATTAAAAAATCAAATATATTATTAATTAAGTAAATATTACATTAATAAGGATAAATGAAGAGCGATCAATTTATTTATTTCTATTGTCCTTGTTCATGAATTAGAAAGCATTCCTTCTGTTCCTGGATAGTTTCCTCCAAAGGGCCTTCTGCTTCCTCAGTGAATGCTTTAACAAAAGATATAATTTCTTGGAATCGAGGCTTATTCGTTTTTACATAAGTGCGTAACTCAACGAGTCCTTACCTATCAATTTCTAATAAATCAAGATAACTATTCATTATTATCACTATTAATGTTATTATTATTCACTACAAAAAAAAAATTAGCCATGAAAAATTAGAGATGAACAAGTGATCCATCACTAATTTGCGACGAAATTACAAATAGGATAGAATTTCAAATTCAAATCCAGCCGCGTCGCCTCACCCGCTCGTCGCTTCGCCACGTCCCGTCGCTGGCCTTCGACCCTAGCCCTAACCAAGAACCCAGCCGCGCCCTCTGTCCTCGAGCGCAAACTCTTCATCACTTCTCGATTCTCGATTTTGGTTGCTGCGAGCATGGCCAATTATGTATATTCGGATCTTAGCTTCGGTTTGCTCGATTTTTTGCAGGCCGTCCCAGATCTAGGACATGTAACTGTCAAATTCTTAGGTACCGGTGTGGAATTGTAGAGTCTGGGTTGCTTATGCGATTAGGAATGTGCTGTGATTTGAGGTGATCCTTAGTGTTTTGCCTTCTTCTCTGCGCTTGACTGTCGAAAACAAGGTTGAGTGTGGATTTGTCTAAGATGAGGCTGTCTATGCTTTGAGTTTGGTACGAGGTCTACTTTTGCCATGCGCAGATAGCTATGTCATGAATCAGGCACGATTAGGAAGAGGAATGGTGGATAATTCGGGTCTGTTATCTGTAGAACTTATCTTTTTCCAAAGCCAATCCTGTGGTCGTCATACTTAGTGTTTTGCTATTCATGAGATTTAGGTTGTCTTTTATGGGCAGAGAAAACGTGGGAAAGCCCAACTTGGGTAACTCTTACGGGAGGATGGTTCTGTTGTTCATGCCAATGATATGCTGCGTAGGTTTGATCAAAGGACCACTTCAGCTCGTCCAGTTCTGAATTCAAAGCCCACTCAGCCTTCGTTGAGATTATCTCATGGAAATTGATGTCTCTACTGTTTGACATCAACATCATTATGTTTTCTTTGGAGCCCAATAGAATTGATCTTTTCTCAGATTCCCACCACCAGATTTTCCCTCCACCCGATGCAAAAGGGAAGATATTTGGTGGCTCTGGTCCTCCTTGAGATGCCGATGGTATGCAACACATCATCATACTTTGTTTTGTGTGTTTTTTGGGGCTTATGTTAATTATGTTGTGTTGCTACTACCTTCCTTTCATACTTGTGAAAGGCAAAATAAGGCAAGCTTATTATTAGATTCCATTCGTCTAGCTTTTGTTCATAGCTAAACAAGCTCTGTTTAATGAGACACAATCTTGTTGATTTATAGAGTGTTCGAAGAGAAAAGGCAGTACGTGCTTGGAAATTTATATCTCAGCTTCTGTTCCTGCAATTACATATTTTCTTGCTTTTGCAAGGTACCCCATTCATGTTTCCCTCTCGAGAAAAATGAATCATGTTTTTAATTATAGAAAGCATGACGACTTTAATGTTTTCTCATACAATTGACCTATTTACTTAGGTGATTACGACTTGAAGGTCATGCGCCAAGAGTACTACCTTAATCGGCAGAAGATGGTAAGGTTACCTGACTTTACATCTTTTATACTGTCTTCAGCATAAGCATTGCTACTGTTACTTTCACTTGGAATTATTGAACGTCCTCAAGTCTTCAAGTTCCTGTGTTCTTTAGGGTGGTTGGGGTTGCACCTATGTGTTGAAATTCCCGGCCAAATGATCCTTCTAGCTGTTGAGATCATCTAGAAGTGCTTGTTTTTCTTGTGCTTATTATTGTTTGCCATACCTTAAATGACATTGCTGCTGAATTTTGAATCTTTTAGACATGTCTTTTCAACTTGGCATGAAATTTTCACTACTGTTGTACTGTACTAAAAACCATTTAAAGAGCAAGGAAGAGAAGAATCTAGTCTTGATTTTTGCATATACAACTACGGATGAGAATTACTCTTCATTTTTTCCCTCTTGTTCCAGCTCTATCTGAGATTCGACTTTGGATCTATGATAATAAACTTTGATTGTAGGATTGTCTATTCTTCGACCTGACTTAGTTGCAAGCCTGCTGCTAAAGTGGATTGCGTTTGGTTGGATATACAATATATGAAATAGTAGTCTTTATTCAACAATCCAATGCACAAAGCACTTGGAAGTACTTTTCCTTTGACACTTAAGACTGTCATTCTTTACATTGCTGGCGAAGATATTAATAGAATATCTTATAAATTTTTCTAATTGATATTCATACTTGTATGAACTCTGTCATTTAACTTTTGCAATTTTACAATTTTCCTGTTCTTTGTAGGTCAAGTTGACGATTATGATCGAGGATCCGAGGGACGTTGAGCGGAGGAGACTTTTTGGGATCGAAGACCCTTTTGCTTTTTGCCTCGTCAAGACTCCTTTTGAGTTATTACCAAGCACTTGTAATGTTAGAGCACTAGGAGATCTCTCAGTTTCATGTAATTGAAACAGATAAATGTATTTTATTTTATTTTATTATAATATTTAGATCTTATTATTTCCTTAATTTATGGTAACTATAAATTTTAGAAATTAATTTTGCTTTTAGTTTTTTAAAATAAAAAATTTAAAAAAATTCTTCGCGAAATAGCGACGAAAATTCCATTTCGTCGCTAAATTTGGCAACGGAACATCATTTTCGTCGCAAATGTTGCGACGCCAGATTAGCTACGAAAAATCAATTTCGTCGCAAATTTGCGACGAATCACCGTTTCGTCGCAAATTTGCTACGAATGAGATTCGTCGCAAATTTGCTACGAATGAGATTCATCACAAAATTCATCACAAATTTGCTACGAATAGCCGAATTTTCGTCGCAAAATTTGCGACGCCGTAATAGCGAGGAAATCTGATTTTCGTCGCACTTTTTCGTCTCAAATTTGCGACGAATCACCATTTCGTCACAAATTTGCTACGAATCATGATTCGTCACAAAATTCATCGAAAATTTGCTACGAACCGAGATTCGTCGTAAATTTGCGACGTATAGCCAAATTTCCGTCGCAACGTTAGTTAGCTACAAATTTTGCTTGCGTTGCAAAATTCGTCGCAAAACCCTTTTGCTACGAATTTTAGCGAAATTTTCGTCGCAAAAATCGTTGCAAAATGCTTGTTTTTTTTTTGTAGTGGACCCTTTTTGACCCATGTTATTAAAAAACACTACTATTTTAGGAAAACATATATAACTCATTTAACCTATTTTAAACATGTATATATTACCTGGATAAAAACTTCACATCAAATAAAAAAACAAATTAAATAACAAAAATTAGTAAATAAAACAAAAAATGTTGTTACTAAAATATTTTTATGCAATAAAAATCTAGTGAATTTTTTTTCACATTTTTGTTAATTTTTTAAAAGTTATTTTTATTTCATTTTTTTATTATTAAAAAATATATTTAAAAAATATTTTCATTTTATTTTTATTTTTTTTATTTTTCTACAGCGACCGGCTGACAACGGCGACGACGACGACGATGACAACAGAAGGCTATGAACATTTTTTTATATTTTTTCCTTTTTAGACCAAAAATATATTTTTCTTTCTTTTACTTATAAAAATATAAATTTAAAATAAAAAAAGTTAACTGATGAAGTTGAGTCCTTGATTCACATTTATAACTTGTGGAATGTGCAAGCGTGTCACGTCCCGAACCTCAATTGCGCACCAACATCTCTCCAGAATCGGTAGCTTCAGATACTTCCCAGGATCCAACGACGAACATCACGGTCACTATATGAAATGCACAAGTGGAAGTAGACAAAACTCCGTACCATTAAAAGACAAGACGACTCAGGATGGTGAAAGAGGAATTTACACTGGTATCATTAATAATCTTATAAACCACAAGTCTTCGCTGCAAACACTACAACGGTAAATCCTCAAAATACAACCTTCTTCCTTGGTTGATAGTAGATGAAACCTAGCTCCATATAACTATACCACATCTTAGTCCACAAAAGAGATACAAACATGCAATATTAAATATTCACCCACTTCAACAGACTTCTCTAAAAGCTAAATATTGAAATCCTTGGCGCTTCTTCATTCAGAACCTGAAAATGTTATCCCACGACAGGGTGAGAATAAATCTCAGGAAGTAAACTCCTAAACCTAGACTAGGTCAGTGGTACCTCCAGATAATTTCTAAACATGCAAAATTCTTTTCCTCCAAGTCATTATTCGGATCAATACCTATCAGGCAGTACTATCCATCGAGATAGTCCTTATGATCATGTCCTATCATGCGTTTTTATCCATCAAGTGTGACGATATGCTAAATAAGGCAAGGATGGTAACACATTGAAATCACAATTCAGGTGTTTACAAATCAAGTCATGATTCATCAAGATAAGATTAAGCTTCGTACTTTAGGCATTTCACACAACACATACTCGTATAGAGTATTTCACATCATATATATCAACTCAATAAATCAAGGCTCGCGTCACAACGCATGAGGCTATCACGTTGTACTAGGTAGGACCTCCCGTAAAAAGGGCTCCCAGGTCACACTTTCATTTTTCCAGACCCCCCGTAGAAACGGCTCCTAGGTCACACTTTCATTTGGACAGACCCCCCCGTAGAAACGGCTCCCAGGTCACACTTTCATTTGGCTAGGCCATGCTTTAACCCTCATTGGTTAATATGATCATATAAATATACTTATCAATCTTTAGGCAGGCCAAGCCTAATCAAGATGTACAATCCCAAAGAGGCAATCATGGTTCAGCCTCTATTTCACGATTCAAGCATCGAATTCAACTTCATGTCTCATGGCCAAGCAATTCAATGACAAATCAAGTCATTTAATCCAATCAATTCACAAGGTATCTCAAGGTCGAGTACACCCACAATGGGGCAAGCAACTAATTTTAGCCAATCATCTTGAATTACACATCAAGGCCGAACACATAAGGGCTTACTTAGCATCTTGTCTTCTCAATTAATCGTTTGTTCATCCTCATAAAGCAACTAGCCTTGGATTCATAGTTGTACACAAACTTTAACAATTAATCACTTATTTCAATCATGAATCGAGCCTGCACCACTCGACCTTCTCGTGGCCAACTAAGATCACAAACTAGTCATTCACATCACCGGACTCAATCAAGCTCAATTGTCAAGCCTCATCATGCCATTAGAACTTCTAAACTACATGATTTAAATAAGGATAGTTCACTTCTCACCCGGCCTCCACAATTCACTTATGACCAACCTCGAATCAGCAAACATAACCTTCATTCGCACCACTTCAACCAAGAATAATCGCCCATAAGTCCACCATAAAAAGTCATATTCGGATTATGCATAGGACACCCCAAAACAGCCCTCAAATCTCATCAAATCCACTTCTAATCACATCCATTAGTAACCTAAAGTCCTAAGCCAAGTTTAGGAAGTCACTTACCAAGAGATTCAAGGTAGCAAAGCAACCAAAGGCCTTGAAGAGAGTCACGGTCAAAATAGGTCTTAGAGTTTGCTCGGTTCCTCCTTAAAGAACATCCAAATAATCATCCATAAATCTCACTTCAATTCATCTTAAAACCCACTCTTGAACCATCATTTGACCATGTACAACATTAAGCTGGGCTTGAGAAGTTAACTTACCAAGAACAAGCTTGGAAAAATTCACGAAAAGATCCCTCAAGCCATTGGTTCTTCTTCGGTAGAACTGATCGGGTTTGTACCCAATGAAATAGCAAAGGATTAGCCCTTAAAACCCTCTATAATCCATCTTCAAACCCTCAAACATAATCATATATGTCTTAACTAGGCTTGAGAGATGGTCTTACCAAGAATCAAGCCATACAAGCTCGGAAATCCAATTTGAAGCTCGCGGTCTGAAACTGCCCAGTCTAACCTTTACTCATTCAAACTGATCTACGGGAAAAATGGCTAAGCCAAATTGGGTTCACGATATGTCTTTAGAACGGCAAGATGATAAGCTTTCTAATGGTGGATGGCTCACCTCCATCCGATGTCGGACGACGGAGTTATAAACGAAAAATCGGATAGTTATGGGTCTGGGCGGCGAGCTGAGCGAGAGAGAAAAAGAGAGGGTTTGAGAGAAAAAATGAAAATGGTAGGTAGAGAGAGAAGATGACCAGCGAAATGAAGACAGGAGAGAGAGAGAGTGTGGTCTTCTTTCCCCCAACTTGGTTAAAGATTAGAATGGTTGTTGAGGATTAGACTAGAATTAATGTTAATGCTCCTTGTGGTGACACCTTTGGTTCCAAATGACACATATACCCTCAAATTTTCGGCCATTATAGGGGATTACAAAAGACTAAAATTCCCTTCTTCAATTCTTAAGGCAAAGTTAACCTTCGAGGGGCAAAATGGTCATTTCACACTTTCCGTCCAAAATTTCACTTTTCTAATATGAATTACCCTCGATGAGACGACGTCCAATTCCTATCATAAGTTGGAATTCCTCAATGGCTGATACCCAACTTCGAGGTCAAGTTCATATCGAGTTCTCGTCGATTGTAATTCCAGTCTATCTCAAACTGACGGGCGACTCTTGCAGGTGCTACGCGTATCGACCTTAGAATTTCTCAAGTCGTGGCGACTTTGGTTGTCATGTAATTGCGAGGGTCTATCGCTAGTTCCTGTGGTCTTGATCATCGAAATCCGATTTAGGGAATTTTCGCAAATTACACATTGGTTAAGCGGAATCACCAGCATCCCAACCGTATAATGCTAGCAAAGCATCCCATGATCGTTCCTAGACCGATCTCTACTGGCTCAAAATATCCCATCAACAATCTTTATGGTCAGAGTACCATTTCTTATTCGAATTTCCCAAGTCCACGTACCCGACTCCGCGTTAGTCTTTCCCTTTCGATCAGTTAACTCGAGAGTGGCCAGCTCCAAGCGGGATATAACTGGAATACACCGATCGATATCTTTTCATTACATAATTTCGAGAGAGATCGAAATTTGGAATGTCACAAAGCGACACCGATGGGTCAAAAATGGGTTCTATGAGTGACCCATTTTTGGTCTATCAAATTTAGCTTCAATGTTTTTAGACTCATTTTTAGTGGGCCCTCTGAAAACTAGCAACCCAATGAACCCATTTGTATAAAATATGGGTAAAAAATGGATCATTGACCCATATTGACAGCTTTAAGTTTGAGTGGGGAAGCCCAACAATAGTGTTACACATATAAGCGTGGGCCCATCTTTCACATAATAAGTTAGGTTTTTCAAGATTGATAATGAACTGTAGAATTGAATGCTGGTAAATCAAGTCTTGGATCCAAGCACATGCCCCGTCACCATATATCAACCATAATTTGCATCAAAACTTGCATCCAACCTGAATCTTTTTAGCAAAAAGCAGTGACCATGTGCGTGAGCGTGTGACTCTCAATTAAAAAAAAAAATCAATGGTAGAGAAGGAAATGAAACAAAATGTAGTATTCTTCCGACCAAACAAAATGTAGTATATGTTTCTTGGAAAAGTGATTGATTTTTGTGAATATTTTCCTGAAAATTATTATTTATATCACTAACATACATGAAGGAACAAAATACATTTTCATTGCTTACAAATATATCTAAATTTAAACTATTATCGATAATGAAATTTAGTTATATTTTAAGACATACAAATAATTATTTTTAGTAAAAAAATTTAAATCTATCATTTTTCGCGAAACAACCAAAGTTTAGATATAAAAAACATACCTCTAATTTTAAAATTATAAGTTTCATACCTCACTTTAGCAAAATTGGACATCTATTTACAATCTTGCCCTCTTTCCCGTAATACGACAACCACAGACCCCAACCATAGCCACCTCCGTTCGGCCTCCACAAATACCCGCCTACCGGTGGAACCAACCCGAACACTTGCCCCTTTGCCACCGAGTCACCGACGCCTTGCGGAGCATCGGCGCGGTTTTGCCAATAATCAATGACGAAAATTGCAATGTGAGAAAGATTTTGAGGAAATGACCAACAAATCCAAAATTAGTTGCACTTATGCTAATTCAGTTCTAAACATTTTAGTTGTGCTAATTGAATCTTAAACATTTCATATTTTGTCAATTGAGTCCATTCTATCAATTTTGATAGGAAATCGCTTACATAAACGTCGACTATTCTTTATGACGCGACGTGCGATGACATGTGCTTGCTTAATAAATTTTTTGAATTCTTATAAGTTTCTTTTCCCTTTTCCTTTTCTTTTCTCCATTTTTTTGGACTAAGGGCCGACAAGGATTACATGCCAACCCTCGCCGAACGCTCTCGTCCGTGGCCCTGGCCTGGCCTAGATCCGATGAGGGTGTTGCAAATCTCGCCTATTGATCGACAAGGGCGGTGACAAAGTAAGGAAAAAAAAGCTAAAAAATTTGTAAATCAATCTCAGTGCTGAACATTCCACATAGCACGGTCCTTGTCGGTCAATGGGCGAGAGTTTGAATGACATAAGTGTAATAGGTTTGAAGCCCTTTAAGTAATTGTCCCAAAAGCTTTTTCAATTTGAGGTCACTCCTTATATTGTTTCGCTTTATGAAAAATCTTTAGTTTTATTTTTGATCTTTTAGTTAATGCGAAACAATTAGGATGTTTCATTTATTTTGATAAGAATCAGACATAGTAATAACCTCTGTTACACGGACTCTCTTTTTTTGGAAATTTTTCCGTGTCGGACTCGGACACGCGTCCGACACGGCTGGACACCGCCGGACTCTTCTCGGACACACGGTCAACGCGTGTCCGAGTCCGAGCTCTCGGTCAATGCAATGGACTCGCGTGTCCGTCTGATGGTGCGTTGGTGGTTGAGCAGAAGAATGAGAGGGATCGAGTCGCGGCTGCAGAGGAGAAGGGAGGTCGAGGTCCGTCGGGGTTCAGATCTGGCGATGCGACCGGGTTGCTGTTGCAGAGGAGGGGAGATCGGGGGTCCGTCGGGGTTCGGATCTGGCGACGCGGCTGGGGCTTTGGCCGGCGTCGGAGCTCTCGGACGCAATGGGTCAGACTTGGAGCTCTCGAGACGGGGCTTGACCACAGATCTCTCGGGTTTGGGTCACGACAGGCTCGTGTCCTGCGGCTACTAGATCTTCACGGTTGGGCGGAACGGCGAGAGGCGACTGGTAACGGAGGGAGCTATGGACGGTGGGGTGCGATGAGGTGGTGGGCGATGGCTGTGGTGGTCGTCGGATTAAGAAGTTGCAGAAAGAACGAAAGAAGAAAGAAAGAAGAAGATGAAGAATCAAGAAAAGAAAGAAAGGAAAAAGTGGGTCGCGTTTGGGGGCTTGAGAGAGAGAGTGTGTGTGAAAAGGGAGGGCCATATGAGGGAAAAAAGTTTTGGGAAAGAGGGTTAATTACGTAAGTAAAAGAAGAAAAGAAACGGGGGAGGTAAAAGAGAGATATAATAAAATTGAGCCTAATAACTAAAAATCAAATATCAAATAATTTTATTTTTTGTGAATAATTATAAAATATACATATAATATATAACGTGTCCTAACGTGTCTAAATTTTTTTATTTTTTGAGAACTAACGTATCGACGTATCGTATCGTGTCGTATCGTGTCGCGAGTCGTGTCCCGTGTCCCGTGTCCGTGTAACAGAGGTAATGACAAGTCAGATAGGCATGCGACCTTTTTGGTAAAAGAATTGAGAGATGGAGAGGGGACGCTAATATCATATGTGCGGGATTTAACTCTCGCGCTTGACAAAGAGGCAAAACAAAAGTGATATTGATTTTGGGACACAACCCTCTTCAGAAAAGGGTTTCAAATTGAGCCAATCACCAATAAGTTAATTGAGAATGACATACTGATTTAATAAAATGGAAAATAAAATACATATGAGAGTTACGTTAATTAATTACATGGTGATATTTTTTTCTCCAAATGTTTTCTGTGATTTTCGTTAAATTAAAATTTGACTTTGAGTTTCGAAGCTAGATGAGACGAGATTCATTTCGAAGTGTGCTTAAATAATTTATAATGGTTACCATGCGGCCTTAAATTATTTTAAGTAGTGGCAAAAACGCTCATACTTTCCCGGCGAGGCCACATCAGCATCCAGCATCCTTGTAAAGCCAAAGGAGCCAATCAGCTCAATTCTCAGCAGGTGCCACGGATCAACAATCTCTAGCCGTCCGATGACAAACTGATCCAACAGGTCACGTTTCCCCTTCCTCGAAGCTCCGTATTCTTCACAGCGCCATCGCGCAGTGTCTCCCTTCCTATAAAGCTCCCTCTCTCTCTCCCCCCCTCTTCATTCCCCAAGAAAAATCCATCTCTCTTTGGCATCTTGATCGATCGCCGCCATGTCGGGCCGTGGGAAGGGAGGCAAGGGGCTGGGCAAGGGAGGGGCGAAGCGGCACAGGAAGGTCCTCCGCGACAACATCCAGGGCATCACCAAGCCGGCCATCCGCCGCCTGGCCCGCCGCGGCGGCGTCAAGCGCATAAGCGGCCTCATCTACGAGGAGACCCGCGGCGTCCTCAAGATCTTCCTCGAGAACGTCATCCGTGACGCCGTCACCTACACCGAGCACGCCCGCCGCAAGACCGTCACTGCCATGGACGTCGTCTACGCCCTCAAGAGGCAGGGCAGGACTCTCTATGGCTTCGGCGGTTGACTATGTTTTAGGGGGGCGGGTTGTTGTCTCGTTCTGGTGCGCCATTCGTTGAATTGGGTGTTATTGCGGGATGGTTGCGGCGCTCTAGCGTTAGGACTTTTGATTTGGTTTGGAATCGAAGTGACGTGTAATGTGAATACTTGGATCGATTCAATGAGAAGTTAGTGTACGTATTGATCAATCTCTCCACCGAATCTGTTTTGGAACGTTCCTCTTCGCCTTAATTCGCTCGTACTGTGCTGGTGGTTATTCATGACTGTTTACTCGTCTCTATTGAAATTTTTAATTGTGGCAAAATTGAATTCGCTCGTCTTTTTTTTTTTCACATTTCTGCGAGTTCGCCATTGATGGAGCGTCTCTTGCTTGCTCCGTGCTTCTCTTTTGGTGCTACTGGTGGGCATTCCTGTGACCCCAGCGTTTCACAAGTCATGCAGCTCGGTTCATCAATCGGTGAAGTTGTGTTCCAACTGCAGCGGAACTTGAATCTGCCGCTCATGGCATTTTGGTGATTCGTGGGCATCAAACGAGTAGCGGGCGGAACGGGGAGTGGAAAATTTAAGCATGTGATTGGGGTGGATCATGGTTGATAAAGCATATGGATCGATAGCTGCAATTTCAGTGGCAGAACCGCCATTCTTGTTTTGAGGATTTGAATCTGAGGATACGGATGTTGATGCGGTTTGTTTCCTTTGCTCGGCTCTTCTGCTTGTTGGGTGATCCAGAAATGCTTCTGTGGACCTGGCGAAAAGCTGTGTTGGGCACTTGGATTGGCCAGCAGCCTGTCCTGTCCACCTGATTTCGCTCCTTTCTTGATTCATCCGAAACGCATGTCGTGCATTATACATGGTGAGATCCAAATTGGGTACGGCATGTTTTGGATTTGTGTCTTGTAATTGCACTTGCAGATGACGGTTGCTTGTTTGCCGTTTCTTTTGGGATATGGAGACGGCTTCTGGTTTGGTTTAGTTTAGTTTTGGTCCGGCTTAGACAGTTGAAGAGACCTCGGACCTAAGAATTTGGTTGTATTGTTGGACTTGAAAATGATGGGAAGTAGCAAATGTAGTATTGTAACTAGGTGGAAGATGGTGAATATAGTGATTGCTTCTGCGGTTTGGACCGTTTTCTCTACGCCCGATTCGACAATACTGGATTCTCGAATGAGTACTAACATATAGGATCCATTCCTTAAGTTTAACCTCTATTCCAAGGTTAGATACAGAGGACATATGATGCATGGATGGCAATTCGTGTCGAAATTAGGATGTGACATGTATTCGAAGGTCTTTTTTACCAATCGGTTGAGTCATTTGGCCTTTAACATTACAATACCTTAAGTTTAGCCTCTATTCCAAGGTTGGCACCTTAAATATTATGATTTCTACTTTAACGGGGTCAACTCATATAAAGCACGAATTTTTCTTGTGTCTTAATTAGGTTGACCCATTTATGAGCCGGAACTCGTCTATTGCAAGCCAAAGTCTAGTTCAACCTATATGTCTAGCATCATGCAAACGAGTCGTACCGAAAATTGTTGGCCCTAATAGCTTTTATTAAAATCGCTATTTCTGATCATGTTGTTTTATATATATATATATAGATGTCTCGTTTGATTTTTTGCACCGCGGATGCCAGTACCATGAATTAAATAGATCCATAGGAGTGAAATGTAAAAGCCCATGACAGATAAATTCGAGCCCATGAGGGAAATTGACATCCATGCTACATACTATTGTTAAGATCAAATTATTAACAAATCCCCCATAGGCCAAAAAGAAAAAGAAAAATAAATCTTATTTCTCTAGCCCTCGGCATTGAATTATTTTATTCTCTCGAGTTTCTATTTTGTTCAATTTCATCCGTGAACTTTTATTGGACATTCAATTCTTTCCTTGAACATTTATTTTGTCAGATTTTTTTTTCCTTTCATTCTTTTAAGTGAGCTCGATTTGATCATTTCGTTAAATTTCGTAACAGTATTTGCTAATGGGGCGACATAATGCTCTTCAATCTGCTGTTGTTTGAACTTAGTGGCTCTTACATTTGATTTTTTTTTTGGCCATTTTACTATGTGTGAAAAGAGCACGAACAAACAATCCATCTCTAAGAATGTCCAATTGTCCATGACCCAAAAACCGTAAGAATCTTTTAACGAGATTGGTCCAGCCGGATCGAGCCCATTAAACGAGCCGGATGCTTTACCCATCTCCGTCGATGAGTCTGGAAATGTAGGGGAGGCCCGTTGGGCTGCTAAATTCGTGATCAACGACAAAAATTAAGGTGGAAAATTTGCCCCAAGTCATGTCATTTTTATAATTTTATGAAGTGCGCTACAATTCTCAGGAGGGAAAACGAAGAAGTATTATCTGCCCAAGAAAACAAAAAAAGGTTACAACGGGTAAAATGGCGCATGAGTAGTTTGACTTTCTTGGGCCAAATAGAGATAAAGTGGCCCAATTCGTCACGTCTGTTTCAATCGGACGACGTCGTAATTGGTGAATTTAGGATCATTTGGGGCAGTTTTTTTTTTTTTTCCCTGTAAGGCGGAGGCAGCAGAGGATTCTCAAATTCTCCAAAAGCTGACGTGGCATACAATGTGGCATATAAAAGATAGGACAGCGGCACGCTATAATGGAACCTTGGCTGGGGGGTGCACGACCAGGTGATGGCCGGCAGGGGCTCCACGAGGATCACCAGCGTGGGGGCAGCGGCACCAATATGTCTAGTCAGTGCCGATATGGCGTTGATGTGTCAGTTCACGCCGGCATTTTCAGCTTTATTTTAAAAAAGTGCACCGACCATCGGATTGAGTTGTCTTTGATCCCTTTCTCTAAATTTCACTGTCCATAGTCCCTCTTCTTCAATTCCTTTTTTTTTTTTGTAATATCTGACAAAATGATAAACATCATGACTTCCAATTCTCCATACCGAACGGTGGAAAATATCTTCCAGTTCGTTTTCAGGTTTCAACTGAACATCGAAAAATATTGTCATTTTTTCTGAAAAATATTTTTCAAAACCACCTCATTTTTCGCAAATCAAACGGAGCATAAATTTGAAAAAGTTGTAAAAAAAAAAAACCACTAAGTCCTACATTTGTGTGTTGAAATAGCCTTTAGATGCTTGGACTAGAGAAAAGTCGAGTTGCGCCAATCGCAAAATTTATGAATTGCAATAGGCAAAAACTAAAAATTGCTCTACCTAGACAAACGTGGGTGGTTGTAGAAGCTCTCAAAATGTGGACTTATGACACGTTTGGGGATGTCCAAGGAAATGACGGGAATGAAAATTCTGATGGAAAATTGCAGAAGAAAAAATAAATAAATAAATCTTCAGTGGTATCATTGCTTTGGTCTTTCACCTTCTTAGAATTTTCGGGCTTTTTTTCAAACCATGCCAAAAAACATAAAAATTTACCAAAACAGGTTTAAATTTTTTTTTTTTACCAAACCAGGCCCGGCTCGGCAGTCAAACTGCCGAGCGGCACTGTTCAATACGTTCAGTTTTTTTTTTTTTTTTTTTTTTTTTTTTTTTTTTTTTTCGCGTAATGTCACAGCTATTAAAGGCATGAGTAGTAATAATGGTGAATTTGACTGTTCACGTTTTGTTGTGAATGAAGAAAAGCTGGATTAAGAAAAAGAGGGACAAGTGTACGGTGACAAGCATATGTTTTTTTTTTCCTGTCATTGTGGGGGCAAGCACTCACCTTTTTTCCTTGTCATTGCCGAGCAAGCACTCACCTTTTTTCCTTGTCATTGCCGAGCAAGCACTCACCTCACCTTTGTTTTTCTTTTTTAATCATTTTTAATTTCTTTTTCCTGTGTTTTTAATCAATTTATTATTATTAAATTTGTTTTCTAGAATGGACAAAATGTTAATGAAATTCGTATAAAATATCATGTTCTGTATTAACGAGCGAACGAACTATCGAAAAATTGAGCACCCGGGGTTGAGGCTCGCTTGCTCGAACGAACCAAAATTTAATATTTGTCGTCGTTATATTTACAACGCTTTTTTAGCCACGAGGGTTTTTTCGTTACAAAATTCGTCGTATTGCCAGAGTTTTCGTGACAAAATTCGTTGCGACCAAGCATTTTTTTTAAGCGAGAAAAACCTATTCACAACAACACAGAGAATCACTGCACTGGATAAACGTTTGACTATTACTACTCATGCCTTTAATACCTGTGACATTACGCGAAAAAAAAAAAGCTGAGCGGGATAAACAGTGCCGCTCGGCAGTGTGACTGTCGAGCGGCACTGTAGCCAGGCCGGCTCGGCAGTTTGATTGCCGAGCCGGGCCTGGTTTGGTAAAAAAAAAAATTAAACCTGTTTTGGTAAATATTTGTATTTTTTGGCATGGTTTGGAAAAAAGCCCGAATTTTCCAACTAAGAAAAAGTTAATTCAAAATATTAGTTTTTTGGAGAGGACAATAAAGCCATGAGAAGAATCCGTCAGTAAGCAAAGTGGGGATGACCCTAACTTCTATAAGAGAATCAATTTAAAATTTAATTTGTTCTTCGTAATCCCAGCCTTCCTTATTGTTGTTAATAGTTGTCAATTCGTTGAGATTTTCTATAGCTATTAACGCTGCGTTTGGGAACGTTTTTGTTCCTGTACACAATTTTTTAACAGAAATATTTTTTTGTGTTTCTGTTCCCGGTTATGATTTTCGGGAACAAAAACGCGTATGGTTAGTTAAAAAAAATATTTTTTTTTCGCCGCTGTCGTTCAACGACCGGCGGAGGTGATCAGTAGAGGCGGCGGCTGGCAAACGGCGGTGACTGCGGCCAACGACGGGTAGCGGCAAAGGCAAACGATAGGCGCCGGCGGTCGGCGACCGGTGGGTGGTGGCCACGTCGGCAGCTATGGTGGCCGGCGGGTGGTGACCGCAGCGGCATGGGTGAGTGATGGTTCCTAAAGTGTTCCAAAACCTAGAAGTAAGTTTTTTTTTTGTTTCTCCAAAAGTGTTCCCCGGCACAAAAGTGTTTCGCGGAACACTTTTGGAACAGAAACACTTTCCCTAGAACGTTACCAAACTCAGCCTAATTAGTTGAGATTTTCTTATAGTTGTCAATTAGTCGAGATTTTCTTCTTATTCTTAGTTGTTGCCATTCATGTACATGTCCTATAAATATCACTGAAATACAACAACGCAAATCATCCTAAAAAATATTCTCTCAATCTTCCATCTTTCATGGTATCAGATCACATTTGCTCCTAAGAGCCTCTTTTATCATGTTTTGTTTTATCTGCCTCCTTTTTTACCTTAGCCATGGCTACAACAAATTGCTTCCGAAACAATTCTTCTCGAAATTCCTGCAGCAAATTCAACTAAAATTCCTACAGCCATTTCAACTAGATTATTGCAATTTCTGCTGGTGTGCAGCTTCCCATGAAGCTAACTTCCACCAACTATGCTTCTTGGCGGGCTCAATTCATGTCCTTGCTGGTTGGATATGATCTTAGAGGTTTTATCAACGGAACACGTCCTTGTCCACCGGAAGAGATCACCCACGGCAATCAAACAATCCCGAATGTAGCTCACTTTCATCGGATTAGGCAAGACCAACTCTTGCTCAATGGAATTCTTGCTTCCACTTCCGAAGCCATCATTCCCCTTATTGCCTCTTGTGCAACATCTCAAAGTGCATGGAAACAACTTGCAACACTTTATGCAAGCAAATCCCGATCCCGCGTCATGCATCTCAAGGACCAATTATCAACGGTTAAATGCAATTCTCGTTCCATTTTTAATTTTTTACAGCAACTAAAATCTATTGTAGATGAGTTAGCAATGATTGATTCACTTGTCCATGATGATGATATTGTCATCCACGCTTTCCGAGGATTAGGACTGGAATACTACGAAATCGCAGTGGCGATTCGTGCTCGCGAAATTCAAGGAACTTTTTGACAAGTTAGTTGCTCATTGAAGAAACGGCAGCCGAAGTCCTACCAGTGACAGCCAACTTTAGCACTCAAAACACTCGAGGTCCAAGAGCTCCATCTCGATGGAATAATTCTGGCCATTCTAGACAGCTTGCTGGAGACTCTAGAAATTTCCTTGGCACCTGCAATTCAGATTGGCGGAGAGATCATAGAAGTAATGACTCATGGTCTTCACAGCATAACAGCTCCCGGCCCATTTGCTAATATTGTGAACGTGTGGGACACTCTGTCAAAAATTATTTCCAAATTCGAGACTCAATCCGTTCTCCAGTTGTCAATGTTGCATCTATCCGGAATTCAACTCAAGATGATGGTTGGTTGGTTGATTCGGGAGCCTCACATCATGTTACAAATGATCTCGTTAATTTATCTCTTCATAGCGAGTATGAAGGTCTGGATGATATAGTCATTGGCAATGGCTTAGGTTTGAGTATCACTCACATTGGTTCTCTACATTGAATTATCCGCACACTTCCTTCCAATTTTCTAATGTTCAACGCACTCCTCACATAACCAAAAATTTAATTTCGATTTCATAATTTTGTCATACCAACCGAGCCTCGATTGAATTCTTTGCCTCTCATTTTTTGGTGAAGGAACTTCGCACGGGGACGACGCTACTTCGAGGAGAACTTAGAGATGGTGTTTATCGGTTGCCGCCATCCTCTTGGCAGCCACATGTCTCACACACGGCCTTGGTTGGTGAGCAAACGCGAGTAACTACGTGGCATAATCGTTTAGGTCATCCATCCATTGAAATTTTGCGTCATACCATTAAGCATTTTTCCCTTCCGTCGTTAAATGAGTCCAGTCTAGGAAATAAGTTTCCATGTGACTCTTGTCGTTGCAATAAAAGTCATAAACTACATTTTCATTCATCAACTTTAGAAGGTAGACATCCACTTGACTTATTATACATGGACGTTTGGGGTCTGGAGTCTTCTTTATCTATAGATGGTTTTTGTTTTTATGTTATTTTTGTTGACCAATTCACTCGTTATGTTTGGTTTTATCCCATTCTCAATAAATCCGATGTTGCTCCCATCTTTGAACAGTTCAAAACGCTCATTGAAAAATAATTTCAAGAAAAAAATACTAACTCTTTAATTTGATGGGGGTGGGGAATTCATTCAACTCAAATCATCTTTAGTAAAGCACGGAATTTCACACCTAACCACACCTCCATACATCCCGCAACACAATGACATCGCTGAAAGGCGTCACAGGCACATTGTCGAAACTGGATTAACCCTACTACACAAAGCCGGCTTACCTCTCGCTTTTTGGACCTATGCTTTCCAAACCGCCACATATCTCATAAATCGTCTACCCACAGATACTATTAATCTTAAGTCTCCATATCACTTTCTCTTAAAGAAACCCCTAAACTACCTCAAACTTTGAATTTTCGAATGCCTCTGCTATCCATGGCTTCGGCCATACACAAAAAATAAGCTTTTACCACGCTTTCGACCATGTATTGTTCATGGTTATTCTTTAACTCAAAGTGTATATAAATGTTTTGATCCCACTACTCAAAAAATATCCCTTTCATGTCATATTGTCTTTGATGAAACCGTATTTCCATACCCTACTTTGAACCTACCCGAGTCCTCCACTTCATTTTTGGCTAAAACTCCTTTTTTTGGTCATCCACTATGCCATACACTGCTCCTGCTCTGACAACTCCATTTGTCGTGACAAGCGCTGCTCCTGGTAGCTCAGTTGACATGCAAGTTTTGCCAACCAATCCTCCCGACAACTCAGTAAGTAATCTTTCCTCTAACATCTTACATACACCGCTATCCGATGCACATACCCCTAGTGTTACAATTCCAAGTAACAACCATCACTCAACCATGAACGTCTTTACCGAAAATAATGTCCCATCAATCAACTCTCCACTCTTAATCAAACCAATGCCAAACCCACCAAATCCAAATTACCCCACCTGCACTTATAACATGATCACACGCTCTCAAAATAACATTTTCAAGCTTAAACAAGTACATACACTTACCACAAAACATCATCTGCCTCAAACTTATGAACCAAGTGGACTTACTCAAGCTTTGAGTGATTCCCAATAGCGTTCTGCTATGTGCGTGGAAATCAATGTCTTCATTCGAAATGGAACTTAGGAACTAACCCCAAAGCATTCTTTCATGAATATTGTTGGTTGTAGGTGGGTTTACAGGATCAAGCGTCGATCTGATGGGAGCATAGAGAGATACAAGGCGCGTCTTGTCGCCAAAAGATTTCACCAAAGGCCATGGCTTGACTTTAAAGAAACCTTCAGCCCGGTTGTCAAACCTACAACAATCCACATTATCCTCTCTCTAGAGCTCACTCGAAATTAGCCACTACGCCAAATGGATGTCAACAATGCATTTTTATAAGGAACGCTACAAGAAGAAGTGTTCATGGAGCAACCTCCTGGTTTCAAAGACCCCACAAAACCCAATCATGTGTGCAAACTCAGGAAAGCTATCTACGAGCTCAAACAAGTTCCTCGCGCTTGGTACAATGAGTTAAGTGCATTTCTAATAGCCAATTCATTTACTATTTCCAAGGCCGATAGCTCTCTTTTTATCTACTCACACAATGGCATAGAGGTATATTTCTTGATATATGCTAATGATCTTACTATTACGGGCAACAACACTCGGTTTCTCAATGATTTCATTGCAAGATTATCCTAGCGTTTTTCTGTAAAAAATTTGGGGACCTTAGGCTACTTCCTTGGGATCGAAGTATTTCCCACCAAGAATGGTCTTTTGCTCTCGCAACATAAGTATATACGTGATCTACTTGAAAAGTGAAAAGCATAAAATGGTCGAAGCAAAGGATGTTGGGTCTCCTATGGCAATCGGTACTTCACTTTCTCTTCATGATGATTCAAGATACATATCCGCGACAGAATTTCACAGTCTCGTCGGTGCTCTTCAATATATCCTAATCACACGACCCGATATTTCGTTCACTATCAATAAATTATCTCAGTTCATGCACAAGCCAACATTGAATCATTGGTCTGCCGCCAAACGTCTTCTTCGATATCTTAAAGGCACCCTATTCCATGGACTTCACTTGCGGCGAGATACCAAGCCGATTTTACATGCCTATTCAGATGTAGATTGGGCTGGTGATTTAGATGATAGAACTTCCACATCCGGATTCTTTGTTTATCTTGGTTCCTATTTCTTGGAGATCCCACAAACAATGATCTGTTGCCCAGTCATCAACAGAAGTCGAATATAGAGCAATTGCCAATACTTCATCGGAGTTACTTTGGGTTCAAAACTTGCTTATTGAACTCGGCATACACTCATTTGAAACACCCACGATATACTGTGACAATATTGGAGCCACTTATATGTGTGCTAATCCGGTTTTCCACTCTCGAATGAAGCACACTAATTTCAATTGATTATCATTTTGTTCGTGAGCTCGTAAAAGATGAACAATTGAGAGTCTCTCATATTTCCACACATGACCAATTAGCGGACATTCTTACCAAGCCACTATCAAAGCAACGGGTGCAAACACTTCAAGGCAAGATTGACGTTTCTGACGAAAACTCCATCTCAAGGGGGCATAAAAGATAATCGGTTTAAAATTCAAATTGTTCTTCATAATCTCATCCATCTTTATTGTTGTTAAAAGCTGTCAATTAGTTGAGATTTTCTTATACTTGTCAATTAGTCGAGAATTTTTTTTCTTATTCTTAGTTGTTGCCATTCATGTATATGTACTATAAATATCACTGTAATACAGCAATGAAAATCATCCTTGAAAATATTATCTCAATCTTCCCTCTTTCAACCTCTACAAGTTAGTCGAAATGAAATATATACGGAAAAAATCTACTTGCAATTGAAGAGCAACAAATCGAACGATAAAAGAAAAATAGGAAAATCAAATTAAAGTACGGAGAACTTTTCGTCCAAAAAAACAAAAAAGTACGAAGAACTTACGCTTGGCTCTGACATATACTGGTCCGATTCAAAAGCTTAGCCGTCGTGTCACGAGCAGCTTTCATATGAACATGAGGTCACGAAAAAATTCCGTAATCAAGTGACGTTGTCTTTAATTTCATGCAATTTGTGTGGGATGATCATAAATGATGCCGCCAAGACTGCTAAGCTCCATGGCCAATGCATTATGAGCCGTAGGTTTTTTGACCCACGTAACACTACCAACGTACGCCACCTCTAACGAAAGTGACCTCCGAAAAACTGAAAGTTGCCTTACTCCGCTGGATATTCAACATTTTCGATGCTCTTTTTGTCATTTTCGTCCAAGGAAAAATCACAAAAAAAAAAATCAAATTATAATCACTGTGACGCATTTATTTTGGACTTTTTTTTTACATTAAAATTTTAACCCCAAACTAGATATATTGTGGCGCATTTACTCTAAACTTTTTCTTGAGCCATAAAAAAACTCAAAATTTGAACTTACGTGACCCATTTACCCTCTATCCAGGTTCGGTTAGACGAGTTTTCAATTCAAATAAAGTTTTTTTTTTGGGGTTTCACTTGAGCCGCGTGGGCATCATGTCAACACCATTTGCTTTCCAGCTTTCATATTGACAAATTTGAAACGGTGCTTGTTGATGAAGGGTAAATGCGTCATGCATACACAAATTTATTATTTTCAGAGTCATAGAAAATAGTTTATGATAGATGCATTACAGTAGACATAGTTTGAGGTTTTTGGTGGCTTTTGCCCTTTACATGAAGGAAGAGCCCAATCAACAAGGTATTGGCTTAGATGCTAAGGAAGTTTGTTTTTCTCCTTATGGTCTTAGGGTTCATGTACCTGAATGTACTCGGACGATTTTGGGGAGTGGGCGCCCTTAAGATAAACCGGAGAGAACCAGTCGAGATCCGGTGCCGCGAAAGTTGGCCCGAGCACCACTTGACCACCAAATCAAGTGATTTAAAAAAAAGAAAAAGAGGCCCGTGTTCTGTCCCTCACATTATGCTTGTGCCATGCCAAGCTGTGATGAGTATGATCCGATTACATTTGGTGGAAATGGAAAGAAGTAGGCTGTTGCTTGCTGGGGACTCGCAATAAATGGGGGCAACTTGGACACGATTTGGATCAATTGATTGTGACCCCCAACACGAAAAATCCAAAAAAAAAAAGTGCATATATCTTTTTTCATAGTATTTGAATATTATATGATATTATAATTTTGACGGCGAAGTATAAATACACTTTTTACTAAATTTAGGCCTTGAGAAACAAGTCAAGCATACCGAGTTCAATATTCAACATAGTAAAAATACTTCAGTAGAACAACTAATGCATTGAATATTTCCTTAAGGAATCACTTAACCAGTGCCCCTAAAACACTCGTAAACAAATTCTCGTACATAATAAGGAAATCACAATCACCTCTTGGATAACATTTTTTTTTTATTATTGGACCAAGAAAAAGTGTCAACAGTTTGTCTCGAGCATATCTTATTAACGAGTGGGTCAGGACGGGCATGGTCAGAAGTTTGACCAAAAAGTCCTAAAGCAATAGAGCCTGAACAAGCCTTAATGGAATCGGGTTAAGTACACCTCAAGTGCCATAAGTTGTGTATGATGCTTACTTTAGTGTCAAAACTTTCAAATCGATCACTTTAGTGCTAAGTTTTTGTAACTTCGATCAGTTCAGTGCTAAAACTTTCAAATCGATTACTTTAGTGATAAGTTTTTGTAACTTCGATCATTTAAGTGCTAACTTCTTTAAAAAATGATCACTTCAGTGCCAAGACTGATGAGCCACGTTAGCTCAAATAATAATAAAAAATACATGTGTCGAATTTTCGGCCAGCCACGTCAGCTTAAATCGGAGTTGGCACTAAAATGATCGTTTTTAAAAGAAGCTAGCACTTAAGTGATCGAAGTTACAAAAACTTAGCACTAAAGTGATCGATTTGAAAGTTTTGACACTAAAGTGAGCGCCGTACATAACTTATAGCACTTGGGGTGTACTTAAGCCCTTAATGGTCATGTGCTTGGATCGAAGAAGAACTCGTTAGTTCACGCTCGATATGGGATTAAATGATTCGACCAAAAAAATGAGATTAAATGTCAAGTCATAAATGTATTGTACAATGATCATTTTAATCTTAATTTTATATCTTTTGATAATTTATCAATGTAGTCCTTGCAATCAATTTTGCTCAAAAATCGCTAACGTGGACGCTGACCGTCCTATGTGGCACAGTCGGCGTTGAACGGTCTGCGCTAACATAGACAATATTTGCAATTTTTTTAAATTATTCTGAATTTATTTTTATTTTTATTTTTTTTATCGGCCATTGAATGAGGGCACGCGAGCCCTCCCTAGGCCAAGTAAAGACAAAAAATAACAGAATAAAAAATAAATTAAAGAAGTCATAATTTTTTTTAAAAAAAATATGTGAAAATTGACAGATCAACTACATTGAAGACTTGTCAAATATTGGCATAGTAAAAGGGGACAATTACCAAAAAAATTCATAAATCTATTGCAATTGTGTCAATTCAGGCCTAAACTTTTTTTTTGCCAATTCAGTCCTAAAACCTTTTGCAATTGTTCCAGTTCAGCCCATCCGACCAATTTTGGCCGGTCAGCACTAACGTGGACGCCGGCCGGCGTCGGCCGTCCGGTGACAAAATATTTTACTAATATTTTTGAATATTTATTTTCTTTTTCATTTGTTTTTTCCTTACTGTTCTTCTTCCTCCCAATCCAAGACTGTGCTGCTTCCACCAGAGATGGAGAAGATAATGATGTCTATGAATCACTCGTTCGAATTGTTTCGTCTCGTGACTGAGGAGTTGACCTAGAGGCGACGAGCCCCCGGCGAAGGTCGCCTCTGCGGCCGCTCGCGAGGGTGAGCCTCGCCGTGGGTCATGCCTCGCTAGCCCAGATCTGGGGGGCTCGACCTCGTTGTCACCGGGTGAGGCCGGCTGAGACCTCGCCAGGCCGGCCCCGATGAGACACGAGGTCGAGCCTCGCCAGATCTGGGCTTGCGAGGCACAACCTCGCGCAGCCACGACAATGGTGCCCGTACCAGATACCGAGGATGAAGAGTCGCCGCGAGGGAGAGATTGGAGGACGGTGACGATGAAGGCGAAGGAGGAGAGGGGTTTCTCATCCTACCTCGCCTGGTGACGGCGAGGTCGAGCTTTGCCAGCCTAGATCTGGGGAGGCTCGACCTCGCCGTCGCCGGGCGAGGTGGGCCGAGACACTCTTCTCCTCCTATGCACGGACACGGTGAGGCAAGGAGAGGCTCGGCCTTGTCCGGTTTGTCGATATCAGATGCCCAAAGGATGAAGGAGTCGTCGTGCGGCAGAGATGGGAGGACGCTCGATCGTTTTGTTCATCTCTGAAAGAAGAACAATAGGGAAAAAAAGAAGTAAAATAAAATAAAAAATATTATTAAAATATTATGTTGCCGGACAGTCAGCGCCGGTCGGCTTCCACGTCAGTGCTGGACGGCCAAAATTGGCCGGATGGATTGACTTGGCACAACTGCAAAAGGTTTAAGACTGAATTGGCCAAAAAAAAGTTTAGGACTGAATTGGCACAATCGCAATATGTTTAGGATTTCTTTGGTAATTTTTCCCAATGAAAAAAGGTTTAGGATTGTACTGACAACTGCACAACATCACTGGAAATTTTGGACAGTTTTCCCCCATGAAATTGTCCTTGTTCAGGCTTTAAAGGGCACATCGAGTTACCATGCCTGTGATCAGGTCTTATTGAAGGATGTAAATTGCAATATTTCAAAACACAAAATATTTTTCCTCTTTGCACCGTGAACCTTAATAGATAGGTTACTAAAGTGTAATCTTTCTTATTTTTCACCTTTTTGTGGAGCAACAATCATCGATTCTTCAATTTTTTTTTTTTTTTGGTAGACTCTAACCTTTGTTTTGTTTTGTTTTGTTTTTTGTCTTTTGTTTTTTGTTTTTTTTTTCTGGCTAAATCAAGACGTAAGACAAAGGGCAATTCTACTTGCCATGCTGCGTGCGGTGGAGGTAATGAAAGCATTGATGCTTGGTCGGACTCCTTCACCACCTATAAATTGACCTATCAAATTGGCAATTGGCCAAATTTCGTGCAACCAAAGAAAAAATCACGAGCAACTCGCTAGAGGGGAATGGTCGACATGTGCTTGGCAACAAGAAAAGGACAGCACGAAGCAAAGTATCTTCAGTCAATTTGATCCAGAATTTCTAGGGTGTTCGTAGTGACTCAAGAGGTTGTAGACCTTGTCCCGGCTATAAATACTGCAATAATATTCTAGGTTTTTAACAGTTGACCAATCGAAAATTTGTCATTTTATTCTTTTTAATGGAGGGTTTAAGGGTTTTGGAAAAACACCTCAATTAGGTCTCGAGTGCGCCGTCCTGTTGGTGAAATTCAGGGCATCGAAAATGACATGCTTGATCGAGACTTGATCGTGGCTTTTGGTAAAATCTTAAGTTCTCAACTAACCAAAATATAACCTTAAATTGTCAATCGATAAATGGCCGTATGAGATTTTGTGGATCACTTGCAATGTTCTATAAGCTTAAAATATTAGAATGTGCGATTCGATATTTAAAAATTCTAATAAATCTGCGTTTGGTCATCCGAATTTCTAGTCTGGATAGGATTTGATATAAAATTTAGAGATTTTACCATATCCTATCAAGTGTTTGGTGAATCGCAGTAATATAGTCGGATATGTTCATAACATACCATGTTTATTATTTGATATCTATAACATATCAATGTAAATGAATCAGAAAATATACAAATGAAAACGGTAAGAATATCTCATAATTTACTGCCAAATCTAGTAAGAGAAAAAAAATATAACCGTTCATCTTTGTGACTATGAGTTTTGCCTCTTTTGCTATATTTGTTAAACTTCAATATGAAATACAAAGTTATGGAGGAGAATGAGGTTTGACTCTTTTTCTGCTTTTCTTAGTTTTTTGATGTGAACCGGAAAGCTAAGAAGGAGAAAAAGTTTTAACTCTCTCGCTATTTTTATAGAGTTTGATCGTGAACTAAAAAAATAAAAAAAAGTAGTCATGAAACTTTCACATGAACTAAATATATAAAAGAGAAGGAGATGGAGATGCTAGTTTTTTTTTTTAGAAATTTTATTGCCTCTCATTCTTTGAGAATCAGAAAAATTATTTTCAAGTATGAATATATTCACGTAAAATCTGGGTTTTTCTACTTCATTTTTACTTATTTTTAATTATAAATCTATTTTTATCATTATTTTGATTCACTTCCATCATTTCTTAATAAATTTTTCATTAAATAATAAACTATACTATTATACTTAATATATATATACACACACACACATACAAACTATGTATTATAAAGAAGGAAGAAATTAAAATATAAATAAGATTTATATAACTAAAAATGAAAATTAGTTTTTTTTATTATTTTGAGTTTTCTTTTAACATTAGAATTCAAATATATTTAAATATAATTATATATTTTAATTTTATTATATAATAAGTTTGTTATTCAGAAAAATAGTTTTTATACCACGAGCAAAAGAAGTCATATCCACATTTATCCTACCTGATGTGATAATTACATCCATGCTATATCCCATTATATCCCAATGTATCATATCCCGACTAGGAACTAAACAAAGGATATGATAAACGTGGCCAAAAAGCAAAGTCATGTTTATGCACTTATCCCAAAATTCTGACTCTTGCGATTTCGTTACAATTAAATATAAATTTATTTCCCGTCTTAGCAAGTTTGGCTCTTAAATGGTTGCAGCAACTCGAAGAATATTGTTACATTCTCATTGCGCAGGTTTCACGTCGAATTAAACCAAATAAGTCGATCACGCTAAGCCCTCAATCACCAATGTCTCTGTATCTCCTTATTGTCTAGTTAGATCGCTCTTATTGATCTGCTATACGCCTATTTTAATAATCTCGACAAATCCAATAGTGACAGAAAAATCATTCCGTACGCCACGGCACCGCATCGCCGTCCTCCCAAGAACGGATCGGATACCCCCTGCTACGGTCGATGATTTGCTATCGGTACAGTAAAAAAATGTGCATGTCCTAATACTCCACATGATACGTATTGTCGGACTATCATATTGTTCATTGGAGGAACCAGAAAGAAACTAATTTCTAACTTTGGTCATTTCTCTCTCCTTTGTTCAAGGCCATGCGTGGAATGTAGGTCGCGGAAGAAGGTGGTGGTGGTAGGAGAACATAATTGATGAGCAGTAATGGCACAATACTGACCTGGTGATAACTGATAATTATAGTTGGGTAGGTTTCAGCTGGTAAGTTGTTTAACCTTTAAAATGACCCTAGCAATCTGGTTGTTAGTAAATGATCTCTTGGGTGGTTGAAATGGGGAAAAAAAAGTGAGATGATTGAATGAATTGCCGTGCAACTGGGGGATGCAAGTGAAATACAAGTAATATTCGGGAATTAGGAGTGACCTGTTTCAGAGTCGATCTAGATTCCACCCGAAATCTCGTATCAATTCGTCGGAACCGGTTCTCCAATTTTTGGAATCTAAAACCTACTCTGCATACTCTGGAACTTAAAACCTACCTCGTCACAAGTTTCAGGCTCTGTCAGGTTCCATCTGTATTCTTAATTGATTGATTGTAGTGACTCATCACCTTTCATGAACACCATTTGCTGCTACAATCCACTGACTTTATAAACTTTTGTATCTTGAGCTAGAAAATATTGGATCCTGAGTTCGCCGGTTCAATCAACCATATGAACTTTTATATCATCGAAACGGCTGTGTACACTTTTTAGCCCGTCAAAGGAATGTCCAGCGCCGGCGAAATATAGACTACCTACCGGGAAATGTTCAATCTAACGCGAAGGATTTTGCCCCTGCACCGTTGGCGAGGTGAGCCTGTCACCACGATCCGAGTGGAGAGTCAAAGGTTGGCGATATGCATAAGCTTAGGCTCGACTTTCACGGACTAACCAAATTTCTTGAGACAAATATATATATATATACACACACACACGCACACACTTGTATCTATGAAAAACAGATATACGATAGTATTCTATACACTACCAAAAACTGTAAGTTTGAGCTCGAGTTCAAGTTTGTCTTCGAGTCTGATTTAAAAGTCCTTTTGTTTCATGGAAGATAAATGAGGTGAAAAATATATCTCATAAAATGATCATTAGTACGAGTTGAAATAATTAGTCAATGAAAATCATTTTCGTCATCAAAACGATCAATTTTTGAAAAATGTTTTTCACGAAATATTCCCCTCCTAAGTGAATTTTAGTCGGATTGAGCTTAAATTTATAAAGATACTTGTTCTATTCGCGTTTAAGCTTAAAATTAATATCCAGCTCAATTGTGGTGGAGAAAAGTATTTGTGAGTCATTTAAGTCAAATTGTTCAGAAGTAAACCAAGTTTAAACCAAGTTTGACTTGATTATGACATATCCTCACAATGACATGACGATCCAATGGGTCACATGGGTGCATCCCATAAAAGGAGCCATGAAATGGAGTCGAGATATGCTCCAGCTAGCCCTAATCAGTTGATCCCACTTGGCACTTAACATGATTTTTCTAATGAGCTTAGCCTTACAAAATGCAAATCTTGTATGATTGATGTTGTACACAGTTCCTAACTCCCATTTTCCTCGGAAAAAGTACACTTTTAGTGTCAAAAGTTATGTACGAAAATTACTTTAATGCCAAAAGTTTCAAACGGATCACTTTAGTGTCAACTTTTTTTTTTTTTTAAATCAACCATTTAAGTGCCAACTTCTTTTAAAAACGATCACTTTAGTGCCAATTTTGACGTGCCATGTCAGCTTAAATAATAATAAAAATGACATGTGTCGGATTTTCGGCGAGCCATGTCAGCTTAAATCAGAGTTAGCACTGAATTGAACGTTTTTAAAAGAAGTTGGCACTAAAGTGATCTGTTTGAAACTTTTGGCACTAAAGTGATCTCCATACACAACTTTTAGCACTAAAAGTGTACTTTTACTAGTTTCCCCTAAAAGTGAAGTAACCATTTAATGCTGGACAACGTTATTTCTACTCTTATTTTGGCTAAGGTATTCCTCTTGTTAATCAATAGACCAAAATACCCTTCTCCTCTTCAAGTTATTATTATTTTTATCAACTTAACCAACATAACTGCCTTTATTTCTATTTTTCCTTTTGAATATTAAATTTACAATATAAATGTCAAATTACACCTAATAAAATATCATTCTACAATACATCATGTTATCACTTTTTGTAGAGAAATTAGTTATTCTTAATTTACGATCTCATACTTTTAACTAGAAAAGCTATATAAAATGTTAGCAATTTCTGATTATAACGGCTTACGAACACACAATTAACTGTCTATTTTTTATGGAATAATTTAAGGAAAACTTTATTTCAAAGTTGAAATTTAAAATCCAATATAATTATCAAGCAGATTTTGATTTTTGGATAATTTTCAAATAGATTTGTAGGTTTATAAAGTTACAAAATCACTTATTTGCGCTCTTTTTTATATCTTTTCACATTTTAATATGAGTTGCAAGATGGGGTTGAAAATTTATTTAAACATTCTGCACTTTCAAACTAGCGTAAGATTTTTTTAGGGAAAAAAATTTAAGCATATTTTAAATTTTTTATTCATGCTATGAGATTGAATTTACAATCGACATAATTCCTTTCTTTATATCAGGAGTTGAACATCACACAATTTATTTTTTTCCTTTATGTGTTTATCCTTTGTTAATACATATCTAAATACAAATATGTTCGACATTTTATTATGCTTTTAACAAATTAAACATTTCCATTTTGTTATCAATTTTTCCTTTCCGTTTTTATAAAGATCAACTAAAAATAAAGGCACATTTTTGGAGGCCTAATACCCAAAAAAACCTTAAACTTTAGCATTTGTGTCAATTATATCCAATTTTTTTTTGTCTCATAAAAAAACCCCAACTTTCACTTTGTCTCAATTCTACCCAAAATTTTTTCTTTTATCCTAATTTTACCGGCCTAGTACAAAAAAAAAACCCTCAACTTTTACTTTTATACCAATTCTACCCAAAACTTTTACTTTTGTCCCAATTTTATCGGCCTAGTGCTAAAAAAACCCTCAACTTTTATTTTTGTCCCAATTTTACCAACCCTCAACTTTTACTTTCGTACCAATTCTACCCAAAATTTTTACTTTTGTCCAATTTTATGGGCCTAGTACTAAAAAAACCCTCAACTTTTACTTTTGTTTCAATTTTACAATCGTTAGCCTTCTGTCTATAATCATCGTTAGTTAATCTTACATGACATTGTTACGTCATTAATGAATTACTCCTCGACAAAACTGACATGAAAAAATTTCGAAATTCTCTTCTTTTTTTGCTACCCCTATATAATGCTGAGAGATATATAGTCACTAAAGATGGCACATTTTGTATTCTTTTTTACACTTAACAGTTCAAAGAACGGCTAGATATGGAGATATTCTGACGAATTTTTTAAAATCTCGTCGTTTCTGAAACCTAATGTTTTTAAATTTCTAAATTCATTAGTAAATTCGGCAAGAAAATTCGAGTTATGTAGGATTAACTAATGGTGATTATGAACAAAAGGTTGTTGGTGGTAGAATTGGGATAAAAGTAAAAGTTGATGATTTTTTTTTGTACTAGACCGGTAAAGTAAAAGTTTTGGGTATAATTTGGACAAAAGTAAAAGTTGGGGATTTTTCTTATACTAGGCCGGTAAAATTGAGACAAAAGTAAAAATTTTGGGTAGAATTTAGACAAAATTAAAAGTTGGAAGTTTTTTATGAGACAAAAAAAAAGTTTTGGATATAATTGTCACAAATGCTAAAGTTAGAGGTTTTTTTGGGTATTAGGCCCATTTTTGGATTAATTTGATAAAAAAAGAAACATTTAATTAAAGAAAGAGAATGATATTTTGATAAGTTACCTAACAAAAAGGAGTGTCTTGGCCAAAATATGGTGGAAATAATGCCACCCTTTAATGCTTCCCCACACGAACTTTTCCTAAGACTTAACACCGAAACTGACCCGCACCCATAAATTCGCAATGCAGTTTTGCTTCCTTCCTCTCATCAGTCCTTGTCCTACTCTCTCTCTCTCTCTCTCTCTCTCTCTCTCCTGCCTTTTCAACCTAAGCTAATATAAGAACAACAGTCCTGCATTTGCCGTGTGCTGTGTTCAAGGAAATCTTGGTTTTTGGGACTGTTCCTTCGTTTCTGTAGCATCTTTTGGCGTTTTGGGTTGATTTGGGGAAATGTCTATTCTCTCATTAGTGACAGGAAAGCCAGGACCAAGTGGGTTTGGATCAGCCACCACTGCAGAGCAGGTCACTGAAGGCATCGATGCAACCAATGTCACAGCCATCGTCACAGGTGAATTCTCTGTTCTACTTCTGTTGCCCCCTCCTGTTCTTGATCTGGCTTACAATTTAACTGAACTCGTGATTCTGTTGTCCGGTTTGTGTTTCCTGACGTGATGTGAGCTCATGTTGAAAGATGCGAGAAGTGCGAGTCTTTTAGGTAGTTTGATCTTTGAGTGTTGCCTTGAACTTGATCTTGTCCATTTGGCATTATCTTGCAAGGAGGAGCGAGCGGCATTGGATTGGAGACAGCGAGGGTCCTAGCCTTGCGCGGAGCGCGCGTCGTAATCGCCGCGAGGAACACGGACTCCGCGAACGAAGCGAAGAGGCTGATTCTGGACGACGATGGAGATGCTCGCGTGGATGTCCTCAAATTGGACCTTTGCTCCATGAAGTCCATCAGAGCATTTGTCAGCAATTTCATCGCTCTTGATCTGCCCCTCAACATCTTGATGTAACAACCTCTCTGCCTCTCTCCACTTTCTCCAGTTTATTCAGACTCGTCAAACTATATGGAGAAAACCAATCATTTTTTCGCGCCTCGTGTTGATATGTCTAAATTGCTCGTTTCAGCAACAATGCCGGAATTATGTTCTGCCCTTATCAGCTGTCGGAAGACGGGTTCGAAGTGCAATTCGCCACCAACCATCTTGGTAGCTAGATCTCAGCAAAAGTTTCCTTGGCTCAACCTCATGAAATGCTGTCTGCTAGCTAAATTCTGAATGCCCTGTTTGCACATTTATATTGGCCAGGACATTTTCTGCTGACAAACCTCCTCCTGGACAAAATGAAAGCGACCGCAACAGTTTCTGGTGTCGAGGGACGCATCGTGAATTTGTCTTCTATAGCTCATATGCACACTTACAAGGAAGGAATTAGATTCGACGGCATCAACGATCAGCGCGGGTATGCATACTCTCTCTTGGTTTTTCCGATTTTGATAGCCACTGGTTTGACTTGTTACTCTATCCACAATTTGCGTTTCTTCGTTCCTGTTCAGTTATTCTGACAAGAAGGCGTATGGTCAGTCCAAATTGGCAAACATACTTCACGCCAACGAGCTCTCTCGCCGCTTGCAGGTGGTAATCACCCCTCTTGTCGGAATCCAAATTGTTCATCTGACAATTTTCGATTGTTGCATTTTGAGGCTTCAATCGATGTTTTCCCTAGATCATCAGTTGAGGGTAACCAAAATCTTAGCAAGAAGTCGTCCTTGAGGGTCCTTTTTTTTTGTCTTCTTCCAACAATTGTGCGCCGGATTCCCATTTTCGCGCGTTTCCAGTCATACATTCCGAGTTCTTACGTCTGTATTCTGCAAATGCAGCAAGAGGGTGCAAACATTACAGTCAACTCGGTGCATCCCGGTCTGATCATGACAAATCTCATGAGACATTCTTTCGTCTTGATGAGTAAGTTGTAGATCCGCGGAGTGATCTTCTTATTAGCAAAGAGAGAGTTCTTCATCTTTTGTTTTACGTTTCTTGCATCATTCTGCAATGCAGGAGTCTTGAAGATGTTCACTTATCTGTTATGGAAGAACGTACCACAGGTAAATCAGCCGATCTTTCTGAGAAATGCTTGCAGATTTTCACTTTGGTTTTGTCACACAATATGTCTGTCTGACTCAGGGAGCGGCCACGACTTGCTACGTCGCTCTCCATCCGAGCCTTAGAGGCGTGATGGGAAAATACTTCCTGGATTGCAACGAGATTGAGCCGAGCGCGCTCGCACGGGACGAGCGTCTGGCCAAGAAGCTGTGGGATTTCAGCAACAAGTTGGTAGATTCGGCTTCCAAGGGCTGACATAAATCCAGAACCTACCTTTACAAAGCAAGCTTGAACTCCATATGTATCAAGTATATAGATTGCATTTTTCAAGGATTGGTGTGGCCTTTCTCTTGTATTTGGTGATGTTGCTTCCACCATGTCCTAGAGGAATTACATCCGCACTATGACCCAATAAATTCAAATGGTTTCACTTTCCATTTTTTTTATTATACAATAATTTAGTACAAAAACAGAAAGTTACGTATGCCAGATTATTGCTAAAGAGATGATCCAAAGAATATTCGATACAAATGTAATCGGAGTCGAATCGAGAAATGACCGAGTGGCCACGATCATCAGATCGAACAGGCTTCAAAGAATATTCGAAACAGCAGTCGCGGTGAGGAGAGCCGCCCACGTGGTGGCGTAGAGGAGGAGCAGCGGCTGCGAGAGGATCTGGACGAGCGGGGCGGAGAGGAAAGCCATGGGAGTGGGATGGAGGACTTGGAAACGAGGTCGGAGGTTTAATAGGAGATAATAAATGCAGGACCGCCGTGACGAGTGGAGTGGACTTGTTGGGAAAGATTGAAAGGTGGAGGAGAGGGAGAGAGTCTTGTATTTATGTGTTTTTGACTTGTGTTGAGAGTGAGCAGTGTGTTCAACTCCGTTCGGTTCGGTTCGGGTCGGGTCGGGTAAGCTTGGTAACATGTGTAAACATTAGGTGAGAGTCGTAATGTCTCAGTTACTGCGTCAGATCTTGGGCTTTTTTCCAAATTAGAATTTTTTTAAAAAAATTACCAAAATAGAATAAAAAAAATTTATCCAATTGAGTGCCACTTGACAGGGGCTGTCCAGCCGGGCCCGCTCAACAGCCCAAATGCAGAGCGGGCCACCCGCTCGGCAATTGAGCTGCCGAGTGGCATCGGCAGCCCAATTGCTAAGCGGGATCCCAGGCCCATCTGGGGGAGCGGCCCGCTCGAGATGGGCCTCGACTTTATTTTATTTTTTATAATATTTATTTTAATTATTTTTTAAATAAAATTATCAAGTAAATAATAAATTCTATTGGAATTATGTAAATAATTAGTATTCATAAAATAAAGGTGCTGAGACATATGGAAAACATGAGATTTTCAGAATTGAGAATAATTGTTGACAACCACAATTACATCTAGTGACGATGTCATCCGCCAATATGATCTTTTGTTCCACAATCAGGTTGTCTCCGGTGCTCGTGAGGTCAAAGCTCATACCAACGAGGAGGAGGATGCGTAGATGATGAAGGCATATCTTGTGGAAATATGCCACGGTTAGACTGTTCATATCCTACTATATGAGGGCTTGGAGCGTAAGGAGGGAAATCCTCATATGAAGCCGAAGGAGTATGTGGAGTCCGCTATTTTGGATAGTCAGGAGACGCAAAAGCAGATCCCTCGGTAAATGGGGCAGCAAACTGCTCGAATCCTTCATAAAAAAATGTCTTATGATACTCGAGGGTGTGAGGGACGACATGGCCAACTGGATGAGCTCGAGAGGTCCTCCTGAACAGCTGAACAGGCTCAGATGGGACATCATCATCCGACTCAACGGGTCCCACTGGAATCGATGGTTGGCGTGGTGGCATGGCTATTACCAGCCGCCTCTCCTCCTTCTGGGCGTATAGCAATGCCTCTAGACTATCCATATCATCCCAGGTCTCATGAGATCGAGACCCCTTCATTATATGCAACGCGTGTTCGATGCCATCAGTCTGGTAATGATATTAAAAAATTATACTAGGAATATAAACAGTATCAACTAAATTCAAATTAAAACCACTCTCCAACACCAAACGGAGAGTGCCAAATGCTTCAACGGGAATCTTTTTTTCATTTCCCATGACAATATTACGATCTCCCTTATTTCGATTCTTCTTTGAAAGGAATCCCTAGAATGAATTAGCTATGTGTAGAGTTCACCAGTATCAATCCACCATGTATTTAAAGGAGCATCAACAATATAGGAGTCATAACAAACATGACTTAATAAAGTATTACCTTTCTTCTCCGGCCATTGCCGGAATTTCAAGCATTCTTTTCTCGCATGTCCTTTACCTCTACATAAATGACACTTGAGACCACTTGATCCTTTTGAACCAGAAGAACCTACATTGTTAATCTTAGAGTCATGAGTACCCTTGTTTCCATAATTGCGACCTTTGCCATGCATCTTTCCTTTTCCTTTGTTTGAACCAAAGGTAATTACATGAGCACTATCAGATTGTTCAGATTTCAGCCTCTCTTCTTCTAAGACACACATAGAAATCAGCTCGCTTATCTTCCATTTCTCTTTTTGCATATTATAATTGATCTTAAAAGGACCAAACTGCGCAGGAAGAGATGTCATAATGAAGTGAACAAGGAAACCTTTAGAGATTTCCATATCCGAGGACTTAAGTTGAGCAGCCATATCATTTATCCGCATAATGTGCTCACGAACACCATTGATTCCATTATACTTGAGGGTAATCATTTTGGAAATAAGAGCAGTATCATGTGCTTTAGAAGTGCCCTCATATTGCTCCTCAATGTGAGCAAGGTACTCCTCAGCATTGTTAGAGTTAGGAATGGCTCCCTGAATGGCGGTTGTTATGGAGCCTTTCATGATCATTAGATATATGCGATTAGATCGCTCCCACTTTTCATAAGCAAATTTCTGCTCATTTGAGCTTTCATTTGTGAGTTCAACAGGAATGTCAACCCGCAATGCATAATCCAAATGCATGACCCCAAGAATAAGGCTTATTTATTCTTTCCACTTCTTAAAGTTTGCACTGCTCAATTGTTCAATAGAGGAAAGATAACTCGTAATAGCAGCATGATTGTATGCTAGATCAATAAAATTATGCACATTAGTACCTTTTAAAAAATCCACAAAAATAAATAAATGATTTAATTCGTCGTAAAGGTAGATTGAAAAATAAGCAGTTCACTTACTTGGAAGGTAAAATACACAAAACCTTACCAAAAGAAATCCAAGAATCTTCCGTTGAGCCGACTATAAACACTTTAGATGGATTCTTTCAAAGTTATAAGCAGATTTCATAAGGTAATAATAAATCAAATTAAATCATCGTTGGGCAGAATTAATTCGATTAGCATATTTGCAATTTATCTGCATATCATATTGTCATTCTACTAAAAAATTAAATATCATAACTTTTCGTTGGGCCAGTTACGAACTTAATCATGAGCATAACATAATGCGGTTCTATCAAAATCTAAATCCTTTTAAACCAATAATCTTCCGTTGAGCTGACTGCTGTTCAAACAGTTTAGCGCTTGCACTAAAAATAAAATTTATTCGATATAATAGATTATCTAGCCCCCATGGCTAACATCTTTTATGTCCATCATCGGTCTGGTAACCGACGAACCATGGTATATACAGTTAACCATTACCACATCGTAAAATTGTCAAGACCGGAAAGCATTAAGTCTTCCTAATCAAACCTTTTCTGAACAAAAGGCTTGGAATGCACTCAAAGGTTATTCGTGGCATCAGTATTTCACCGAAACACGTAATTTTAAACATTCAATTGAGTGATCTATGTTGGACAATGGAGCAATCATTCATCTATGAATTGGCAGGTAAAACAAAAAGAACGGCGGGGATACCTAAATCTTTCGCGCTTCACGATATGAACACAACCCAATTGCCAAAGGAATATAATCAAGTCCCTATTCGTCTTTCCTTTTAAGCTCTCAAGTTCCCTGGTTTGTCTTTTCTTCCGACACAGTCTATACACGCCAACATGAATGGAAGAAAATCAAAACATGTCCGCACATTGAATAAACCAATGCTCTGATACCACATGTTAGAATAGATAAGATCTTTCAATCACACGAACATAAAATAAGATAAGATTCATAGATAAAACGTACCCAAATCAAAAGAAGTCATTGTTGATCCAATAAAGGAGAATATGTCATCTATGGGTGTAGATCTTCACCACTCTCCATTGTATTTTTCTCTAAGTAATTTTGTGGAGAAAACGGAAACCAAAAAATGTGGAAGCGTAAGGAACCAATTGCCGTTCTCCACAAAAGAGATCGTATATAGAGGGAGTGATGGAACCAACCCTAAAGCCGCCTAATCTCAACCTTCCATCAAAGTTCAAAGCTCAAAGATAAAGTTCTAGAAGCCCAATCGAATGTTATAAAATATTCTCTAATATACTTACTTAAATAATAAAACTGATGTGACACATAATTGAAATGGATCTCGTCAAATTCAACACCCAAAACTTAAACCTAAATCTGAATCGGAAAAGAAGATAGACCTAATTTCAGAAAGGCTGTACAACCACATCACGAACTGTTAGAGATATGCCCTAAAGCAATTGTGTAATAGTCACATATTGGGTATATCCGTTGCACTTCTGATTTCTTATCAGTGGCAAAGACGTATTTATTCATTTGTCCAACTATAAATGAATAAAATCCATAAGATCAGTTGCAACCGAACCTATTCTTAAGACGTTGAGAATATGTGTGACAGGTTTACGGTTAGACTGAATCTTTAAAACAGTTCCCGATCAATGGATTATTGAATGGATATCAATGATCCTGTTGAGGTCGGTATGTTCTTAACTTCATAATTAAGTATCAGATACTTAAGGGAATGACGAGTCACAAGTCATTAGGTATTGCGATATCCGAGTTAGAACATAGGTGCTTGTATCAGACAAGTTCACTGAACGTGACACGTATTGAATGATTAGCGACATGGAAGCTTTTTGCGTGGTCAATGTCTAATCGTTCATGCTTTGGTCTTGTGTAAATAATCTTTAGACCTGAGGTACAGTGTTGACTTGTGTGATAAATGGCTATGGTTCACAAGTGCGCATATTGGCGGGTCGTTGATTCGTCTCTGTACTTGATGGTCGTAGTTCAGGCACATACGAAGTCACATGTGTACGCAATATGGAATCTGTCTCCTTATTAATAAAGGTATGATGTCCTATGTGATCTAATTGTAACAATGCATTGAAATCCTCGGCCGGGGTTATGATTGAGAATGAAATGTTCATGTCTCATATAAATGCATGTCAAGTTAGATTTGTACATATGATCGAATTGGTGGCTTGACAAATATTCCACGGCCTTTGTTCGATCGGGACATAGTTAGACAGAAGGATTGAATTACACTGTAGCCAAAGCTGACAGGTTCATAATGTTCTTAAAAAGAATTCACACTGTCTGGGTAGCCATGACATATTGCTAGATGTCACTCGTGGCTTGTAGGACCTAGAGGATGATCGGGACAATCAATTCTCTTGGAAGTACTAATGTGTTAGTACATGTCTTACTGCCAGCTCGGTGATGAACCTAGGAATGTCACACACCTTAACCAATACATGACAACGCATTGTGGAAAGACGACATTGCAAATTTGTTTGCAATTATACCAATTAGTTGGGTTGAAATTAAATTAAATGAGATTTAATTTTATTTCTCTTTTTGGTCACTTGCACGTGTATATACGATGTACACGTATGCTCTACGTATTTGTACGTTATACGTATTTTACTGTTTGGTAACCTCTTTTAACTCTTGTAATAATAATAATGGTTATTATTATTTTTAACACCTTTGTTAGTGCTATTTTTTAAATAGCATTTTTGTATTGTAAAATGTTAGTGCTAATTATAAATTGTGAGTGCTATTGTTAGATAGCATTTATAATTGTTAGTGCTAAATTTAAATGTCATTTATTTATGATAAATTGTGAGTGCTATTGTTAGATAGCATTTATATTTGTTAGTGCTAATTTTAAATGACATTTATTTATGATAAATTGTGAGTGCTATTTTTAGATAGCATTTATAATTGTTAGTGCTATTTTTAAATAGCATTTTTGTATCATAAGACGTGAGTGCTATTTATAAATTGTGAGTGCTATTGTTAGTGCTATTTTTGTATGGCATTTATTTATCATAAATTGTGAGTGCTATTTTTAGAAAGCATTTATTATATGTTAGTGCTATTTTATAATACAATTTATTGGAAGGTGTTTTTGGCTATAAAAGGATGGCAAGAGTTTTGAGGTTGGGGTTGGCACATTTGTAGAGTGTGCAAATTTTTGAGAGCTTTGAGAGAAGAACACAAACACTCTCTATATTCTCATAATTTTGAGTGACCAAAATATACCAAGTTCGGAATATTGATTCCGTAAATTGGTTTGGAATATTGATTCCGCAAATTGCTAGCACAATTGTTGTGGAATTATTAGTCGTCTCCCCGTTCGTCAATTGGTGGTGTGTCTGAACTAGAGGCCCGACACTTGTGGGGCTGAGATCGAAGAACATCGAACCGACACATCCGTTTCAAGCACGCTACAAGAGGTAGTCTATTTACTCCCTTTGGTGCTTTGTGATTTTTCGATTGAAATGCACGAAGTACGCCTCTGGAGATACATGTATGGGTTGTTATTTATTTTCGCTGCGTTTACTAATTTTTATTTGCCCGTACGTGTTACGTGAATCCCAACAGTGGTATCAGAGCCAATCCTTAGGCGTTTTCGTGCATTTAATTGATTTTTGTTCGTAGTAATTTTTGCAATACCATGGCCAATTTGTATTAACGAATTGTTCGTCTTACATGGCTAATGGAGGTTGATTATTTTATATGATAAATTAATCAACGTAGCAAAAATTGAGACTAAATCAATTTTGAATCGAAAATTTATGCCTATCTTATTTTACATAAAAATTCTGAATATGATTCAACGTACAATTTTTATTGTGCCTTCCTAAGTTTTAAATTGTGAATTTATTACTTACGTGGAAGGGTGGTGATCATGGAAAAATCCCTAATCAATATGATTGATGTATATATGAATGTATGGTGATTATTTATATTTTTGGGGTTGTAATTATTAAATGGAGGCTGCGTACTCCTTTTATTTTTCATGTAATCTTTATTTTTAGCATAGTCAATTGTTGATGTAAATGCTACGAGGATTACGTGGAGGAGCCTTTTAAGCCGGCGAGCTCTTTGGGCCCGGTTCTTGAAGAGTTCAAGGAACCAAGAAGAAGTGAAGAGCGGCTCTCCGTTATTAAAATATTAAAATGATTAAATGTGGTCTCATTGGCTCGAGACCCATTAAATCATAATTCCATGATCACCACGTAGGATAGATGTTTATGTGATTGACATCTATTTATTTATTATGTTTACGTGAGCATGTTAAACCGGTTAATGTGCAAAGTGAGACCTATAAACGACTCAAAATCTCCTTTAATATATATTAAGTCGTGACGGGTTTCGGACTCGTGGCCTTCCATCGTCGTGGTTTGATCCTATATTATAGTGGTTGATTGATCGGTTATGGATACATAGGGGTCAATTGTCATTTATAATTGTGGACCAATCCATTAAGCATATGATGTTGTGGGGTTGAGACCAAACGATTTCCAATAACTGTTAGGTGAGGGGATCGTTTGTGTTTTCAATACTTACATGAGACGATGGGTAAGACTTAACTACGATTATGAAGTCAATAACTGTCAGGTGAGACTTTCATGATCTAGAGGCCAAAGTTATGATTGGGACTCGCATATGATGCGTTGAATAAGTTGATTCACTCACTAAGTTTATAGAACACCAATAACTGTTAGGTGAGGTGGACTATGAGCTCGTGGGACTCCAATCCCCGCTAGTAATCTTTACCCAACAAAGATTACCGTTTCTCATTTTAAGGAGTATGGGATCCGTGTATAAATTTAGTGGGGAGGATCTATTTCATTTAAAGGCCAAAATGAAATAGTTATTTTGAAAGACAACGGCTAACAATGTATTTTCTGCACAGATATAAATTACTCTGAAAAATGGTGAATACAAACCCGCTCGCTTCAATACTCGACAAGAATTGTTTGACTGGTCCCAATTTCACTGGCTGGGTAAGAAATTTGAGAATTGTTCTCAATTCTGAAAAACTCGGGTATGTGCTTGATGAAAATATGCCAGTCTCTTTTCCTGAGGGTGGGACCCAAGAGGAACGTATCACTTATGATAAGTGGCATGACGATGACTTAAAAGTTAGGTCATATATGCTTGCTTCAATGAACAATGATTTTCAGAAAAAATATGAAGCAATGGTAGATGCTAGGTCGATCATATTGCATCTAAAGGAATTCTTTGATGAGAATGGTCGAACTTCAAGATATGAGATATCTAAAGCATTGTACCGCATAAGGATGGCTGACAAATCATCTGTTAATGATCATGTCTTGAAAATGATCTGGCACATAGAAGAATTGGCTAGGCTAAATCTTGTCATGGACAATGACTTAGCTGTGGATTTGATCCTCCAATCCTTACTCGATTCCTTCTCTAGTTTTGTTCAAAACTTCCACATGCATAAAATGGAAAAAACTCTTGCTGAGTTACATAGCATGCTGGTAATTTATGAGAAGGAAATGCACAATACAAGGCCAAATGTTGTGGCTTTGGCTAAGGCTTCTTCTTCAAATAGTAAGACTATTTTGAAGAAAAAGAAATGGAAGAAGCCTATGAAAGCTGTTGTGCAATCAAAACCCAAGATTGAAAAAGGGAAATGTCATTATTGCGGTGTCATGGGGCACTGGAGGAGGAACTGTAAGAAGTACCTCGCAAGCTTGAAGGTCAAGCCAAAGAACCAACCTTGTGAAGGTATGGTGTCTATGATTATTGAAACTAATCTTATGGTTAGTGCTGAGTCCAGCTTATGGATTCTAGATTCTGCTGCAACGTCACATATTTGTATATCTTTGCAGAATCTGGAAATAAGCAGGATGCTGGGGCAAAATGAGATTGTCCTTACATTTGCAAATGGGGCAAAAGTTGCTGCATTAGCTATAGGGACTTTTCGTTTATGTTTGCCTTCAGGACATGTTTTGGTTTTAAAGAACTGTTTGCATTATAAGAATGCTATACAAAACATCATTTCTATACCTCGTATGGGCAAAGAAAATTATGAATTTTCTTTTGCTGATGATGTATGTTCTATTTATTATAATAGAATGTGTGTTGGTTCTGGATTATTAATGAATAATCTCTATACCATTACAATGTCCGGTAAAACGATTACCAATAAGCAAAATAATCATGATATAAATGCCATAACCAATAAACACCATAGAGATACTCCAAATCCAAAGTATGTTTGGCATCTCCGATTAGGTCATATTGAAGAAGATAGGATTAACAAGTTGAGTAATGATGGATATATCGATCCAATTGGTTTTGAACCATACTCGACTTGTAATGCTTGTCTTCTAGGAAAAATGACCAAAGCGCCCTTTGTAGGACATAGTGCGCGAGCTGCTGACATACTAGGGTTGATACATACAGATGTATGTGGACCAATTAATGAAACTGCTAGGGGTGGTTATTCTTACTTCATTACCTTTACCGATGATTGTTCACGGTATGGCTATTTGTACTTAATGAAGTATAAATCTGAATCCTTTGAAAAGTTCAAGGAATTTAGGTATGAAGTTGAGAAACAAACAGGAAAAAGTATTAAGGGTCTTCGATCTGATCGAGGAGGTGAATACCTTAGTACTGAATTCTTGGATTATCTTAAAGATAATGGCATTTTATCACAATGGACACCTCCTGCAACTCCAGAGCATAATGGTGTATCTGAAAGAAGAAATCGTACTTTATTAGATATGGTGCGATCTATGATCAGCTACACCGATTTGCCTATGTCCCTTTGGGGATATGCCCTTGAGACAGCTGCATATTTACTGAATAGAGTGCCATCCAAATATGTTCCAACTACGCCTTATGAGATATGGCATAGTAGGAAACCAAGTCTTAATCATATCAAGATTTGGGGTTGTCCAGGTTTTGTCAAGAAGCTGAGAACAGAAAAATTGGAGGCAAGGTCTGAACATGGTCCCTTCATTGGATATCCAAAAGAAACTCTTGGATATTATTTCTATTTTCACTCTAACCAAAAAGTTTCGGTCAGCAGGCACGCTTCTTTTCTGGAGAATCAGTTCGTTCAGGAAGGTGGTGCTGGGCGGAAAATAGTCTTACAAGAAGATAATAATGAAGTATCAAATAACCAAGTTCAGACACCGATCTCTGATTCAGTGGGAGCTTCTGATACACAACCTCTTAGGAAAAGTGCGAGAACGTCTCGTATACCTATTCGCTATGGACACTCGGTTGAAAATATTGAGTCACTATTCATTATGAATGATAGTAATCAATTGAGTGATCCAAGCACCTATGAGGAGGCGATGTTGGACATCGATTCTGGTAAATGGCTAGAAGCCATGCAAACCGAAATGGATTCAATGTATTCCAACGATGTTTGGACTCTAGTTGATCTGCCTGATGGTATTGTACCAATTGGCTGTAAATGGATCTTCAAGAGGAAGATAAACGCTGATGGTCAGGTTAGAACTTACAAAGCACGACTGGTGGCGAAAGGGTATCGTCAAAAAGAAGGGATCGATTATGACGAAACTTTCTCACCTGTAGCCATGCTGAAATCTATTCGGATTATGTTGGCTATAGCTGCGCACCTTGATTATGAGATATTCCAAATGGATATCAAAACGGCTTTTCTAAATGGTTTCCTCGAGGAGGATATCTATATGGAACAACCACGGGGTTTTGAATCTTGTGGTGAAAGTCGAAAGGTGTGTAAGCTTATGAGATCCATTTATGGACTCAAACAAGCATCCAGAAGTTGGAACATCCGTTTTGATGAAGTAATCAAATCGTTTGGCTTCATTAAAAATTCGGATGAATCATGTGTATATAAGAAGGTCAGCGGAAGCGTAATTGCGTTTCTAGTTTTGTACGTCGATGATATACTCTTGATCGGGAATGATGTACCGATGATATCATCGATCAAACTATTCTTGTCACAGAAATTCTCCATGAAAGATTTAGGAGAGGCAACCTATATTTTAGGTATCAAGATCTATAGAGATAGATCGAGACGATTGATTGGCCTCTCACAATCTACGTACATAGATAAAGTGTTAACACGGTTTAACATGCAATGTTCCAAAAGAGGATTATTGCCTTTTAGGCATGGAATCCGTCTTTCCAAGGAGATGTGTCCCAACACTCCTGAAGAAAGACAACGGATGGCAAATATACCTTACGCATCCGCTGTTGGAAGCATAATGTATGCTATGCTATGTACGCGACTTGATATCGCGCATGCTGTAAGTGTTACTAGCAGATATCAGTCTGATCCAGGGGAAGAGCACTGGATAGCAGTCAAGAATATCCTGAAGTACTTGCGAAGGACTAAGGATTTATTCTTGATATACGGAGAAGGAGAGTTTAAAGTTGAAGCGTATACTGATTCTGATTTTCAATCAGATCCGAATGACTTTAAGTCTACTTCTGGGTTTGTTTTTACACTCAATGGTGGTGCAGTTAGTTGGAAGAGTTCCAAACAAAGCAAAACTGCTGATTCCACTACTAAGGCAGAGTATGTAGCTGCTTCTGAAGCGGCGAAGGAAGCTGTTTGGATGAAGAAGTTCATTTCTGAACTTGGAGTAGTTCCTTCCATTGAGCAGCCGATTACATTGTTTTGTGACAACAATGGGGCAATAGCTCAAGCTAAGGAACCACGGTCTCATCAGAAATCTAAGCACATAGAGAGACGCTTCCATCTCATCAGAGAAATAGTTGGGAGAGGTGATATCGCATTGCAGAAAATTGCCTCAGCGAAAAACGTGGCAGATCCCTTTACTAAAGCAATACCTCAGTCTTTATTTGAAAGACACCTTGATAAAATGGGTTTGAGGTACCAAACTAGTTGGCTTTAGTGCAAGTGGGAGATTGTTAGAGATATGCCCTAAAGCAATTGTGTAATAGTCACATATTGGGTATATCCGTTGCACTTCTGATTTCTTATCAGTGGCAAAGACGTATTTATTCATTTGTCCAACTATAAATGAATAAAATCCATAAGATCAGTTGCAACCGAACCTATTCTTAAGACGTTGAGAATATGTGTGACAGATTTACGGTTAAACTGAATCTTTAAAACAGTTCCCGATCAATGGATTATTGAATGGATATCAATGATCCTATTGAGGTCGGTATGTTCTTAACTTCATAATTAAGTATCAGATACTTAAGGGAATGACGAGTCACAAGTCATTAGGTATTGCGATATCCGAGTTAGAACATAGGTGCTTGTATCGGACAAGTTCACTGAACGTGACACGTATTGAATGATTAGCGACATGGAAGCTTTTTGCGTGGTCAATGTCTAATCGTTCATGCTTTGGTCTTGTGTAAATAATCTTTAGACCTGAGGTACAGTGTTGACTTGTGTGATAAATGGCTATGGTTCACAAGTGCGCATATTGGCGGGTCGTTGATTCGTCTCTGTACTTGATGGTCGTAGTTCAGGCACATACGAAGTCACATGTGTACGCAATATGGAATCTGTCTCCTTATTAATAAAGGTATGATGTCCTATGTGATCTAATTGTAACAATGCATTGAAATCCTCGGCCGGGGTTATGATTGAGAATGAAATGTTCATGTCTCATATAAATGCATGTCAAGTTAGATTTGTACATATGATCGAATTGGTGGCTTGACAAATATTCCACGGCCTTTGTTCGATCGGGACATAGTTAGACAGAAGGATTGAATTACACTGTAGCCAAAGCTGACAGGTTCATAATGTTCTTAAAAAGAATTCACACTGTCTGGGTAGCCATGACATATTGCTAGATGTCACTCGTGGCTTGTAGGACCTAGAGGATGATCGGGACAATCAATTCTCTTGGAAGTACTAATGTGTTAGTACATGTCTTACTGCCAGCTCGGTGATGAACCTAGGAATGTCACACACCTTAACCAATACATGACAACGCATTGTGGAAAGACGACATTGCAAATTTGTTTGCAATTATACCAATTAGTTGGGTTGAAATTAAATTAAATGAGATTTAATTTTATTTCTCTTTTTGGTCACTTGCACGTGTATATACGATGTACACGTATGCTCTACGTATTTGTACGTTATACGTATTTTACTGTTTGGTAACCTCTTTTAACTCTTGTAATAATAATAATGGTTATTATTATTTTTAACACCTTTGTTAGTGCTATTTTTTAAATAGCATTTTTGTATTATAAAATGTTAGTGCTAATTATAAATTGTGAGTGCTATTGTTAGATAGCATTTATAATTGTTAGTGCTAAATTTAAATGTCATTTATTTATGATAAATTGTGAGTGCTATTGTTAGATAGCATTTATATTTGTTAGTGCTAATTTTAAATGACATTTATTTATGATAAATTGTGAGTGCTATTTTTAGATAGCATTTATAATTGTTAGTGCTATTTTTAAATAGCATTTTTGTATCATAAGACGTGAGTGCTATTTATAAATTGTGAGTGCTATTGTTAGTGCTATTTTTGTATGGCATTTATTTATCATAAATTGTGAGTGCTATTTTTAGAAAGCATTTATTATATGTTAGTGCTATTTTATAATATAATTTATTGGAAGGTGTTTTTGGCTATAAAAGGATGGCAAGAGTTTTGAGGTTGGGGTTGGCACATTTGTAGAGTGTGCAAATTTTTGAGAGCTTTGAGAGAAGAACATAAACACTCTCTATATTCTCATAATTTTGAGTGACCAAAATATACCAAGTTCGGAATATTGATTCCGTAAATTGGTTTGGAATATTGATTCCGCAAATTGCTAGCACAATTGTTGTGGAATTATTAGTCGTCTCCCCGTTCGTCAATTGGTGGTGTGTCTGAACTAGAGGCCCGACACTTGTGGGGCTGAGATCGAAGAACATCGAACCGACACATCCGTTTCAAGCACGCTACAAGAGGTAGTCTATTTACTCCCTTTGGTGCTTTGTGATTTTTCGATTGAAATGCACGAAGTACGCCTCTGGAGATACATGTATGGGTTGTTATTTATTTCCGCTGCGTTTACTAATTTTTATTTGCCCGTACGTGTTACGTGAATCCCAACACGAACATCCTTCTCGATAGCTGTTTGGACTAATGGACGAACTGATCTCACTGCAGAAATTTATTCATAAACATATACTCCCACAACAGATGGAGAGAGAAAAGAAACCAGAGAGCCTCAGAAGAGAGAAGAGTAAGAGGGTGAGTGAGAGAGGGAGGTTTCCTTCTCTCTCCCTAGCTCGAGTTGTTGACTCAATGATTGAGAGGTTTGCGTCGGTTCTGAGCATGATCGCGTTGAAAATCTTCTTACATGATTGAAAAAGAAAAAGAACTGGAAGACCGTTCAAATTGTATGTGGCAAGAGTGAACTCAAGTTCAACTGGGACGATGAGTTGAAGATGACCATCGCGGGCAAAGGGAAATTCGATGAATATTATGCGACACTAACTTCTTTTCTTGCTTCTTCTTTGAAATCAAAGAGAACATTTCTCGAACTTGATGGTCCATGGGCAGCACTAACGCCAGGCTGCGGCGGGGGATGGCGTTGTTTCTGCTTTGAGAGAGAGATAACACATCAACTCCAAGTCGGGCATTCCCATTTTCGCGCGTTTCCAGTCACACATTCCGAGTTCTTACGCTTTTGTTCTGCAAGTGCATCCAGGCCTGATGACGACGAATCTCATGAGACATTCTTTCATCTTGATGATTAGCAAAGAGAGACTTCTTTTTCTTTTCGTTTTACATTTCCTGCATAATTCTGCAATGCAGGAGTCTTGAAGATGTTCACTGATCTGCTATGGAAGAACGTACCACAGGTAAATCAGTGGATCTTTCCAACCCCGTTAAAGGAATGACATCGCCACGATACAATGCGAGAGAAGTACTCGCCGATTTTCACGTCGGTTTTCACGTCGGTTTCGTCACACCGTATGTTCTATCTGACTCAGGGAGCGACCACGACTTGCTACGTCGCGCTTAATCAGAGCCTCAAAGGCGTGGCGGGGAAATACTTCCTGCATTGCAACGGGATGGAGCCAAGCGTGGCCGCACGGGACGAGCGTCTGGCCAAGAAGCTGTGGGATTTCAGCAACAAGTGGGTAGATTCAGCTTCCAAGGGCTGACATAAAACCAGAACCTCCTCCATAAACCAAGCTTGAACTCCATAGATTGGACTTTCCAAAGATTGGTGTTGCCTTTTGCTTGTATTTTGGTGACATTGCTTCCACCATGTTATAGAGAAATTAGATCCGCACTACATCTTAGTAAAGGATCCTGCCAGTGTGACAGTATAATATAAATTCTAGAGATAAGATCAGAGAAGGGTTTTATCATGATTTTGCGGTTAAGATTACACCGTTATATTATTATAATGTCAGCTTCTCAAATCCCCTCAATAAATTCGAACAAAAAATAAAATCCCTTCAATAAATTCAAATGGCTTCAACTTCCATTTTCTTTATTATACAATATTTAGTACATAAATTGAGAATTATGAGAAAAGAAATCGATTTAATATAATGACAATTTGATATCCAAATTGAAATTTATAACAGATACAAAATCAAAAGGAATTGATAAATGCCAAACATGTTTTTTTTTTTCAGCAGCATTACTGTTTAAATCTCTTTTGAGCTTCTGCCAAGGAAATTACTATCCAAGAGAAGTATGCAGAGATAGAAAGAGACTACAAAGAAAATTGAACGGGCCGAGCGGCATCGACCATCAAATCGAACGGGCCTCGTCCTCCTCGCCCAAAGCCAAAGCCCTAACCACGAAGACCGACCCGGCAACGACGATCGCCGCGAACACCGGCGGAACCGCCATGTCGACCCACGACCTCAAGAACAGGTGCGCGGGCAGGCACACCACCGCCCCCGGCAAGTCCACCGGCACCCTCACCATGCCCTCCGGGTTGGGCCCGCCGCACTCCCTCGTGAACGCGGACGACGGTGACATGGCCGACACGAAGGCGACCTCGGGCGAGAACGAGGCCACGGCGACGGTCGCGGTCAGTAGAGCCGTCCACGCGGCGGCGTAGAGGAGGAGCGGCCACCGCGAGAGGATCCGGTCGAGCAGGGCTGAGAAGAGAGCCATGGGGGCCAGGCAGGATTGGGGGCTTAGAAACGGCGTTGGTGGTTTAATAGGAGATATTCGATGGAGAGGACCGCCGTGATGGGGGTGGAAGTGGATTTGTTGGGGAGGATTGAAAATTGGAGTAGAGAGAGAGAGAGAGTCTGTTTTGACGTGTGTTTGACTTTTGTTGAGAGAGAGTGTTCAGCTCGGTTAGGTGCAACGACTCGCTTTGGCATTGGGGGAGAGAGGGTGCGAACTGCGAAGCTCGGTGACACGTGTATACGTCAGGAGGAAGTCGTGATTTTTCAGCTCTGCGCCAGATCTTGTGCTTTTTATTTTTAGGGATACGTCCAGTAAAAGTCATAAAACTTGTTATCTTGATGTGATTGAGTCTTAAAATTTATAAAAAATTTTCATCGAGTCCTAAAATTTGTTCAATTGTTTAAATTGAGTTCTTCTGTTATCTGACATGGCAAAATAGAAATAGCTTACATGGCATTTTTTAGCCGTTTCTCTCTCTTACGTGTTAAATTTACTTGCTGAACGGATCCACATCAGCTAAAACAACGTCACATGATACCTATCTTTTTTTCTCTCCACCACCCAAAACGACATCCCGTTAAACCCTAAAGCCCCTCTCTTTGTCAAAGACCACTGGGGTGAGAAGATCGACTGAGGACGAAGACCATTGTCCATTCTAGGGAGAAGATCGAGTGAGGAAGAAGACCACTGAGGCGAGCGTACTCGGGCGCGCGATTGAGGTCCGATCGAGCGAACCGTACACCGTGAACCCCAGATCCTCGAAGGACGTGATTTTCGAGAACCTGTGGACGGATTCGAGCTTGGGGTCGGGTGACGACCAGGAGCATCATGCAGTGGTAGGACAGGGCAGCAACGGAGAAGAGCATAAGCAGGCTCATGAGCCACCCGGTGCGCTTGAACGGGTACAACAGCCAGAGGACCCTCGCCCCGACGATCGCGATGCACGTTTGCAAAGGTCTTGGGCTGCGAGGAGAGATGGCGCAGCTTACCGAGAAGAGGCATGTCCTCGCGAGGGAGGGGCAGCCTCAGGGCCTGCGACGATGAGCTCGCTTCTTTATCGAATCCCATGTCCGAGTTCGAGTTGAGATTGATCCGATCTCGTGAAAATCCGAAAGTGGGTCATGGCCGTACGAATTCCTCCCGAAGAAAGACGCCAAATTTTTCGATTTCACGCAATGATCGGTGCTTTAAATATCAAAGCGATTCGAAGTTCTTGCAAGGAGATGATGGACGGGACTCAGGAGAGAAAGAAGCGAGAATGAGAGACGGTGAATGATGATGGCTTTGATTCCTCTTTTGGTCTTTAGCTTCTGGGTCGGCGATGATGAAGATGGTGGTGGTCTGAATATCTTGCAACTGTAGAAGAAGATGATACAGCGGAAGGAGGTCAAGTGGAGAGAGAGAAGAGAGACATGGATGTGTTGAGCGATTAAATTTGATAGGTAGGAGAGAGAGAAACGACTAAAACATGCCATGTCGGCTATTTCTGTTTGCCATATCGACCTGAGATAATGGAAGGACTCAATTTAAATAATTAGACAAATTTTAGGACTCGATTGAATTTTTTGTAAATTTTAGGACTCAATCGCACAAAGATAACAAGTTTTAGAACTTGTGGTGAACATGTCCCTTATTTTTATTATTTTTTCTCAGATTATACTATTATTCTCCAATGTTTGCTCCGGGAAAACAAATTGGCCAACAGAAAATAATTCAAGTTTTAAAAAAAAAAAAAAAAAATCCTGGGTAAAAATAAGTAAATCAACTCCTCATCGTATGGAAGACTGTAGTGGTCAATAGAGATCCCGCAATTCTATTCGTCTAGAGAAAGGTAATAGTCAAAGGTTTTATCCATATTTTAAGGTATCAAACTTTTGATAGGAAATCTATACGTTCTTCGTTTGAAAGTTTAACCGAGTAATACTATATTGATTATGTTAGGATTATGTCAGAGCAATAGATGGAACTGTTGGAATTTTGGTGTCCCAATCGGACCCGGATCCCCTGCCTGTATGGCAGGGGATCATTATAATGGGGGCCCTTAGATCTTCCCCCCATTTTTAGGAATGGGGGGAAGATCTAAGGGCCGGAAGTGTTATGATCCTCTGCCATTATGGCAGAGGATCCAAACACGTCCCAATCCCATAAAAGGTGAATGAGAAATGTGGATGGAGGAAGTCTCAAGATAGGAGAGAGATGGGAGATGGGTTTTTTTAGAAGAACCTCTCAAATGGGTTTGGACCCCAAGGGACACTCCACTTTTGTGGAAGGGAAAGGACCTACATAATGCTGGGTCGGCCCACAAGCGCCGTCGCCACCGGCTATGCCCGTGCCTGGCCTGGTTCCTATTTATTTTTTTAACCCAACAGTTTTATTTTATTCTTTTTAAATCGAATGGACATGTCTAGAAAACAAACACAAACCGAATGGACACTATCCGAACGGACATGTTTGAAAATTTCTTGACTATTTTTTTTTGTCCGAAAAGATATGTCTATTCGTGATCACTCATTAGGCTTTCGGTTCAGGTTCGCTCATCCATAACTGAACGAAATAGTTCGGTTCTTTGTGACTTTTCATTGCTTTGATAAAACCAAACTAAACCGTGATTATTCATTATTGGTTTTTCCAAATAGTTTTCTGTATTCTCTCGGCATTTTATTTTTTTCGCGCGACATTCCACTGTTTTCTCATTCTTCATCTTCATAATTGGTGCGATAATTTTGTGAAGTTACGTTCAAAGGTTTCCTCTGAAGAAGTACCGCTTTAGAGGAAAGACAATCCGCTCTATCCTCGGAGGCAATTGTTCGTACCGATGGAGGGGACAAATTATCTTAAGGACAACGTGAATTCGTTGGGCTCGGATCACTCGTCTACATTCGGATTACTTATCTGCACTTGATTTCAGGTTTGTCGATTAACTTTATTTTTCACATACGAACACTTAGGTAATAACAGGAACATCTGCGCATGCATTGATTCATCATGAAATTCAAGAAAGAATTCATGGTCAAAAAGGAAGGAACAAAGAGAAAATGTTTTAACTGCTCTTAATGCTCTTAAATCCGACGCAAAAAGGTTTTATCCATATTTTAAGATGTGAATCTTTCGATAGAAAATCTATACGTTCTTCGCTTGAAAGTTTAACACAGTAATTGGATTTACTACATTGATTTTGTTAGGATTGTGTGAGAGTTATTCCTCGTGAAATTGAAGAAAGACTTCATGCTCAAAAGGAAGGGACGATGCGAAAATGTTTTAACTGCTCTTAAATCCGACTTTTGATTTATTTATGTGTTAGCTGGTTGGAAAGGCAATGCGCACGATTCTCCTATTTTATCACTCAAAACCCAATCGATTGCTAGTTCCTAAAGATATGATAATGGAGTTTTGCACTATTGCGAAATCGAGAATAGTATACTTGTAATAAAGTTTATTTTGTAGGAAATTGTTATCTTGCCGATGTTGGTTACGGAACCAAAGGGGATCATTCCTCCTTATATTTGCGTTAAAAAAAAATGAACTTTTCAATATTTGCCATTCACCTCTCCGAGCAATGGTCGGAAGAGCGCTTCTGATTATTGGATTGTGAACATTTTGGGTCATTTGGAATATATGCTGTCCTAACTTGTTGCATCATTCACAATTTTATGGGAGTTGATCCTGATGACTGCAGCATGGGAGACAGTTGACTAGACAAATGAATCTCAAGATAACATTCAAAGAGTCCAACTCCCCCATAAAGAAGAGAGAGGGAAATAGGGAATGGGCATTCAAAAAGGATGGGATTGAAAATTCAGTTTGGACTAGATTAAAAAGGACTGGGAGCAGCCGATAATGCCTCCCTATTCTTTTTCTGTTTTCTTTGCGTGCCTCATTTGACATTTTGAACTATGGTTTGAGTGAGAAAATATTAGGTACAGATCGGGTATTTCTGACGTGTCACAGACGTCCATTCAACGATGGACACGTGGCGCGAAAGGCCTCACTTGGCAGAAAAATTCTGCAACCTCTGAAACACGCTCTCTCTCTCCTCCGAAAATCTCTCCCCCACGCGCATCTTCTTCTTCCTCCCAACTCACATCATTTACAGCCGTATTGCCCCAATCTCTCCCCCACAATTTCACCTCCCTGCGCCTCCACCCCGACGCCCACACAAAACCCCGATGGACCAACTTTCCAATCTACTCTATAAAAAAAAAAACTCCCCTCAGCCCAACCTCCATTACTCCCGTCCAACTCGACGATGACACCTCCCTCGCCAACCTTAAACCCGCCGGCGACGGCACGTCCATCGAGGTCTTCTGCCGCCCTTGCGGCCGGCCCCGGGCTCCAAGAACAAGACCAAGCCACCTCTCGTCGTCACCCGCGACCCCAAGCCATCCCCTTGCATCCTCAAGGTCCCAGGTCCCCCGGGCTCCGACATATTCCACTCCGTCTCCTCCTTCGGCCGCCGCAAGGCCACCAGTCGTCAAGCCCTACGGCGAAGCGATCCCCATCTGCATGCTCCACGAGTTCATCGCTACGCTCCACCGCGAGATCCTTGACTCCTTCCTCCGCACCCGCGCTGAGCTCAGCAGCGGATGTCAGTCCTGGGCCTCGTGACGGATCTGAAACCCTCTCGCTCCTCCGCCTCGCCGTATGTCATCCGCTACACGAGCAGCGGCTCCAAACGGAGCCTAGCCGCCGACGTCGCCTAAGTTGAGAGGAGGAAGAGCGGACGCGCGTGAGAGAGATACTTCAAAAGGGCCGGGGGGGGGGGGGGGGAGTCTGCAAATGATGTGAGTTGGGAGGAAGAAGAAGATGTGCGTGGGGGAGAGATTTTCGGAGGAGAGAGAGAGTGTTTCAGAGGTTGCAGAATTTTTTGGTCGAGTGGGGCCCTTCGTGCCACGTGTCCATCGATGAGTGGACGTCTGTGACACGTCAGAAATACCCGGTCTGTACCTAATATTTTCTCCTAAATTATTGTAATTGTTCCAATTCAGTCCTAATTTTTATTTCTATTTTTTGCTAACCGAGTCATAAACCATTTGCGTTTGGGCCAATTCAGTCCATTTGACCGGCTGACGCTGATGTGGACAATTATAACTGTATTTTAATATCTTTGAAATTTTTCATCTTTTTCTTTTATTTTTATTTTTATTTTTATTTTTATTTTTATTTTTCTTGTCTTCCCACTCAGTAGCCGAGCTATGGCCATCGAGGGTCGCCGAAGCTGGTTAGCTGTATATGAGGTTGCCTTCGCATGCAGCCGCAATGGCCTCGCCTTGCCTAGGTGAGGGTGAGGCCAAGTGAGGGCCACAAAACCCTCGCTGGCCATAACTCGTCAGCCGGTGGAAATTTAAAAAAAAAAAAAAAGAAAAAAGAAAAAAATATTATAAAATATTTTTAAAGTTATCCACGCCTGCGTCGATTGGCCAAATGGACTGAATTAGCACAAATGCAAAAGGTTTAGGATCGAGTTGATAAAAAAAATTTAGAATTGAGTTGACACGATTGTAATAAGTTTAGGAATTTTTTTTTTTTTTTTGTAATTTTCCCGGATCATTTATCCTTGGGTGCCCCTTTATCGTTTTTCTTTCTCTTCTGTCATTTAGACCGATCCCATAGTTATAATAGTAATGGGTAGAACCAAGGCAAATGATGAAAAGAACAAGCGACTTAGGAGATCCAAGCCCGTGGAACATTTGCTACACGAAATTCTTTGCTCCCGAAGCTCATAAAGGAAGCCAGCCTTCGAGAATATTCAAATCCTCTTGCCTTGCTCGAGTTGTTGACGCAATAAATGATAAGTTTTGCGTCGATTGTCAGCCTAAGCCACGTTGAACATTGTCTTACGATGACAAAAGAAAAAATAAAACGAATCGGAAAACCGTTCAAATTGCGCTTGGCAAGATTGAATTCAATTGGGGTTATAAGTTGAGGATAATTGTCGCGGGCAAAGGGAAATTTGATGAATATATGACGGTAGATTTTATTTTTCTGTTTTGCCTTTACTTTGAAATCAAAAACAACATTCTCGAACATTATGTTGTGTAAATTCCGAGTAGCGGCGTTACAACAGTGATTACTGTTTATGTGATAAATTGGATCCTTTTCGAACATGCCGCCGCTGGAAACCCTTCGTGCCGCACTCCCTCTACATTCACTGCGACCTCTCTCTCTCTCTCCGTCCAACAATGAGGGAGACACCACCACCGTCGGAGGTTGTGCGACCTTAGATGCCACTGATATGTGACGAAGGGATGGGAGTTCGTGGCGGCGAGTCGTGTGGTGGTGGTCAAGCCGATCCTATTCTTCATAATAATAGGTTCGGAGACAGAGGCGGCCGATACTGGTGAGGAGTTTTATGTGTTGCTGAGGCAGTGGCCACCGTTGGTCGAGTTTGGCGGTAGTGGTCGTGTGCATATCCATGGGCAGTCATGGTGGGTTGCAGCCAGGGACGTCGTTGTTTCTACTTTGGGAGAGAGATGACACGTCAATTCCAAGTGGATGCCAAAGCCCTGGACCTATAAGCCCACTCCTGTGTAGAGTAGATCGTTCAACACTCCGGCACAAACCCATTTTTGACCTATTGGTCCTCATGTCATAAGCGGCTAAACACCCGCCACCTAATTACTAGACCAACCTGCTGTAATAATTCCATAAACACCTAGTGAAGATATGGCGACAAATAAAGTAGCCATATGTTCAGATTTGATAATATTTCTAATATGATGACTACGTTAGACTTAGGTCCATGTCAAATAGGTGGCTTAGGTCGTAAACATCTGACCTAAATTGACTCATTTAATCTATTTTTTTCCATTTATTTACAATGTAAATTTCTTGACTCATGCCAAACTAGTCTCAGAATAATTTTTAGTAGTTTTTTCCTCATATTGTTGTGGATGGGGATGGCTCTATGGACCGGCTCATCGAGTTGGTGAGAGAGCTCAGGGGTTTGATTATAGACGGAGGTGTGAAGGTGATGGTGAAAGTCATGCCCAAGCCATTCACATACCCGCCATGCATGAACTTTAGGAATTCTACCTTACATTAAATTTATGAAATCTCAAATCCCCACTAAAGTTTTGGTTGTTTCCGTTACTAGTATGTAATTGACTTTTACCATCACTAAATTCTTACTATATGCCTTGCTTGACTTACTAGTTTATAGTAGGGGTAAGCAACACAGATCAAAATGATCAGGAACCTCCTGGACCCGAATAAACCGCCCAGTTCGGTCCGGGTCCCGTTATGGAATCAATGATCTTCGGTCCGATTATGTGGGGAATAAGATCTCCTGCAAAGGACCGATTTTTTTTTTATATTCTTTATTTGGACGTGGCCACGGGCCGTTCGGTTTGTGGCAAAGGATGAATCGGAACCAGCCCTTGAAGGGGTAGTTCCAGTTCCGGTTCTGAACTGTCAATTTCGGACCGGTTCCGATTTCGATTTTTAAATTTATTTTAAAATAATGAATTATGAAATAAAAACAATAAATTATCAATTATAAATTATAATCAAATTGTGCATTATAATCAAATATGGGGGAAAAAGGGAGGGGGAAGGGGCTTGAACTTAATGAATTATTATTAAGCGCCTATATATCTTATTGGGGATATAAGAATCAAAGCTCATGTAGTTCTTTTATTTTGATAACCACAACTTACCTCATCCTCAATCGTCACTATCCGTTGTGGTACCAGTGGTAGTGGTATTGTGACATTCTGAATTTCCTGCCATTTCGAGACTATTGAATGAAGAATATCTATCGATGTGTTTCAGTTTTATTTCGCTCGGATCTAATCAATCCTGAGTTAAGTGACCAAAAGGGAATGGCTAACGCATGGCAAGATACGTGGACCTAGGAAACTCGAAAAAAGAAATGGCATTTTGACCGTAAGGATTGTCGAGAGAACATTTAGAACCAATAAAAGCCGATCTAAGAACGATTAATGAATTCTTTGCTAGCGTTATATGATTAAATCGCGGGTGATGCCGTTTAACTAATGTATAATTTGCGGAATTTTCTTAAATCGAACCATAACGATCGAGACCGTCAGAACTAGTAGTGAACCCTCGCAATTACATGACAACCAAAGTCGCCGTAACTTGAGTCGTCCTAAGCGTGATGAGAATAACGGAGTCGATTCGCGTAACGTTTGCAAAAGTCGCCGGTTAGTTCGAGATAAACTGAAATTACGATCGACAGAAAATCAATCAAGAAATGGAATCTCGAAATTGGAAAATGGACAGTGAAGAATTCCAACATTTGAAATGAATTTGACGCCACCTCATCGATGGTAATTTAATTTGGAAAAGTGAAATTTCGGATGGAAAGTACAAAATTACCATTTTGCCCCTCAAGGATTAGCCTTGTCTTAAGTTTAGAGGAAGGGCATTTTAGTCAATTGCCTGTTCCCTAGGCTGCTGAAAATCAAGGGGAAATTAAGTCAATGGATGTCAAGATTTTTATGTGCATACGACAAGTGTCAAGACTTGGTGGTTTAGCATTAATTAACCACTATTATACCTATCATTCTTCACCTTTGACTAAGCCAATTATTGTGGAAGACCCACATTCTCTCCCCTTCAGCCGAACCTCTCCCTCTCTCCCTTTTTCCTTCTTTTTCTTCTTCCTTCTTCCTCACCCGAGCAGCTCTAGCCGACCAGTCTGCCACCGCCACTTCGCCACCGTCGACCGCTGCTTCTGGCTAGCTCCGAGCCAAGCGCCGGCTACCGTTCATCAATTGGTGGTCCCAATCTTCCCATCTAGCCCCAAACGCAAAGTTGGACAGATTCTGACCCAGTTGAGAGAAGGTCTTCATTCGCCCACTTCAAGGCTTCAGTTGGCTTCAAACTTTCGGTGAGATCTTTTAAACTTGTAGTACTAGAGTTGGCTGAGCTAGGGTTATAAGTTTATTCGAGTTTAGATGTGTTTCCATGGTTGAAAGAGATGGTTTGTGTAGGGCAGAATCTGACCGCCTGAAGATCGAGTAGAACTGAGCCGATTGGAAGTCCTTTGAAGCGTTATTTGTAACATTCTGAATTTCCTGTCATTTTGAGATTATGGAATGAGAAGAATCTATCGATGTATTTCAGTTTTATTTCGCTCGGATCTGATCAATCTTGAGTAGACTAATCAGAGGGGAAAGGCTAACGCATGACAAGGTACGTGGACCTAGGAAACTCGAAAAGGAAATGACGCTTTGACCATAAGGATTGTCGAGGGAACATTTAGAGCCAATAAAGGCCGATCGAATAATGATTAAGGAAGTCATCGCTAGCGTTATACGATTGGGACGCGGGTGATGCCGTAAAACCAATATATAATTTGCGACGTTTTCCTACATCGGACAATGACGATCGAGACCGTCGGAACTAGCAATGAACCCTCACAATTACATGATAATCAAAGTCGTCGTAACTTGAGTCGTCCTAAGTGTGACAAGAGTTATAAAGTCGATACACGTAATGTCTGCAAAATTCGCCCGTTAGTTCGAGATAAGCTGGAGATACGATTGGCGAGAGATCGATCATGAAATGGAAGCTCAAATTGGCAATTGGAAATGAAGAATTTCAAAATTGGAAAAAGGATTTGACGTCGCCTCGCCAATGGCCATTCAAAATAGAGAAAACGCAGTTTTGGACGAAAAATGCCGAAAGACCATTTTACCCCTCGCCCATTTGTCTTTGTCTTAAGGATAATTCAAGGTCAAAATGGTCAATTAGCACTCCCATGGTGCTGCCGAAAATTGGAGGGAAAGTTGGTCAAAGAGAGTTAAAGCTTAAAAGACCAATAATTGAGACCATTGCCAAGTGTCACCTTAGGATGAAGCCTTGCCTTAACACCATTAATGACCATCTTGTCAAAATTTCACCAATTATTTGTGGGATATCATCTTCAGCTGCTAATGGTCGACCACCCCTCTCCCCTTCTCCATTTCCCTTCATTTTCCTCTCCATTTCTTCCCTAGCTCAGTCTGCTCGCCCGACCAGCTCCTGTCGTCCTGTTCGGCCTGCTCGACGGCCACCTCTGGTAACCTTTTGGCCAACCGCCAACTACCACAGGTTAGTTCAAGATGCCCTTAACAAGTTCCAATTGGTTTTGTATCCATTGGAGGTCTTGTTAATTTATGAGAATTTTTGGAAGAAAAGTGGACAGATTGTGAGCTAGCTGAGGAAAAATATTGGTTCTAGCTCTTAGAAATTCCAAATGACCTCAAAATTTTTGTGAGATCTTCATAACATTTAGTACTCATGTTGGATGAGCTTTGGCTACAAGTTTGGTGGTGTTAAAATAGGTTTTCATGACTAATTGTGGATGATCAAAACTGACCAAAAAACTGATCATTGGGCACCAAGAAGAAACTGAGCTGTTGGAGGGCTTTGGGTTGTTGTTTCTCTCCAAAAATTCCCGACGAGCCTCCTAAACACATATATTGATATGTTAGTAAGTCTAACTCGTGAGAATTGGAGCCTAGAGATGATTTGTGGGTTGATATGCACGGTTGGAATTGAAACCGATTGTGCTCTGTTTATGCCCTATTCTGATCGATTCTGTTGAGCATGTTTTAAGTGGTATTTTGGTTTCAAAATAACTCATAAGACCTTATGAGACATCATGTGAGGTGTTAATTGGAAGTGTATGATGTGGATTGGGACTTGAAAGTGGTTTAAGGGCTATATTGTGCATGAAACCTCAAGTTATATTTTGTCCTGTAAGTGGCTGAATGAACCGAGTACTTAAAGGGTTCGTGGAACTATTGTGGTGTATTCGATCATTTGATAAGGCATCTTGAGTTGCCATTTGATTAATTATTGAGGGATTGATATCAAGGAAGTGAGAATTGATTGGATTTTGATCCAAAATTGATGAATTTCCTAGGACGGTACGAGAATCTTGGATTGCCGAACATTTGTGAGGTTAAGGAAAATCGATCGAAGTGGATTTGTTCTAATTGCTTGAGGTAAGTGGTTCCTAAACCCTTACTTGAACCCTAGGACGCTACTAGATGGTTGTATTGGGTAGCGGGTTTGTATGGTAAAAGCATGGTGTTTAGTAGTGTGCAATTGAATTGATTGTGATGCATTGGCAATTATGGTTGTGGTTTGGCTAGTGAGCCCCTGTGTGATATTGAATGACTAATGAGCCTTGATGAATTGCACTGACTATAAAGTCTATGCTATAAAGCATTCATCGATCGTTGGCTTGGTGCCCCGGAGATCGAAATGGCTTAGTGCCCCGAGAAATATATTGGCTTGGTGCCCTAGTTATTGCATGGCTATGATGCCTCGAAGCAAATATGTTGGCGTGGTGCCCCGTTTGTCATGGCTAGAGCGCCTTGAAATTTATTGAGGTTTATATACCTTGGAGATGGGATTTGTTTGATATCACTAGTATAAATGAAAATCTATCCTATGCTAATGTGTGAAGCAGGTCACCAGTGATGATGTGTGCTTGATGGTTACTTCTTTATATCAAGTACTTGAAAGAAATGATGATCCTTTGCCATATGCCATTGCTTGCTGAATTTCCTGCATCTTGTTGCATTATTGTGTGGTCTAGTGGGACTAGTGCTTTAGTTTGGGTTAGGTTGTGTCACAACCTGAACCCGACGAGCACGCGAACATCCCACCACGCCGTTACTATTGATGATCTCCCGGGAACCAACGGCCATTAACTTAAAGACCTATATGAAGCATGCACGCGAAAGCGATGACAACTCCATTAAAACAACTCATCAAGATGACTTAGGACAAGAAAGGGATACACTTCTCATTAAAACCAAGTCAAGTACAATTCTAACTACAAAGAATATACAGTCTCTAAGGTCTCAATCAAATTAAATCTTCACATCCTTCAAAAACTTCTTCTTATGCCAGTCCATGGCAGACTCAGGACCTAAAAATGTTGTCCCACGACGGGGTGAGATATAATCCCAGTAAGTCAAACCTAATCCTAAACTAGGCTACCAGTACCTCCAGACGTTTTGGAAAACATGGTATTTTGGAATTCAAAATATTTGACATAGTAAAATAGGATACTTGTCAAAACTTGGCATTTCAGCACTTTCAAATCAACTCGACTTAGTCAAGAAAATCATGATAAGTCTAAACTTCGTACTATGGCAGGGTTTTCAATCAAAAGCAAACATTCGACGCCATCTCAGAAATAAGGATATTTCGAATGCCATTTCATGAATTTCCAGAAAACATATCATTTTCTATCACGCCCTTCCAAGGCCATTTTTATCACATGAGGCAGACTTAAAACTCGCAAGACAACTTTCAATCTTGAGGCAAATTATTCAAATCATGAGGCATTTTCGATTTCTCAAATCCCATTCTTTGAATTTCCCAGAAAACAAATCTTTCCATTTTCGCCCATCCTGGGCCGCCCACTTTGGGGCTGCGAGATGATTCGGTCTCCATATGACTCGTCGGTACATGTAAGACTCTCGTGTCCGGACCTAGAGATGATTCGGTCACCAAACGACTCTCGACGCCCATTTCCAATCGAGATGAATCGCGTCAGTATGTGACTCTCTAGCCGCACGACCTTGTCAGGTCCAATGGGAGTAATTCTCTCCTAATACATTGGCCAAATTATAAATTCTTGGCGATCCCACATGCCATTGGCGATCCCACACGCCAGTGCACTTATAATTTCCTTGGCGATCCCACACGCCATTTATTCATAAAATTTCTAGTTATAAAGCAGCCTCAAATTTTCGTTCAAAGAAAATAATTCACGCCTCAAAATACTTCATTCAATAACAACTCATGAAATCATGCAGTTCATCACCCACTCGAGGCATTCATTTCAAATGTCCCTCATTGGACAAAACACGTCCCACGTTACGAAATTCCCATTAAGAAAACAAGCATCATTCAGCCATTTTCACAAAACTCAAGCTTTTCATCAATCACGGTTTCAAAATCTCCATTAGAGACTTGATTAGTCATCCATGTCCCTCATTACACTCAATTAAAATGAGAATTTTTATAAAGCATGCCAAGAAGGTCAACCACATTCCACTACCAGATTAGGACTCTTCAAAATCACCTTGATTTCATAGTTCCTCACCACAAATCAATCAAGCACAACTTGTCAAAACATGGCATATTTGGGTTTCCTCGCGCCTCTCACAAAATCAGTCCATAAAACCTTTTATTCCAACTCAAAGTTTCGTCCTTTAGTAACCTAACATCCTAATAAAGGTTTAGGAATAACTTACCTCAAGCAATTAGCAAAAATCCACACCAAACGAGCCTTCTCAATCCTCAAAATCACAGTCAAATGAGAACCGCGTGCCGTCCTAGGAAGTTCATCAATCTCGAGTCAAAATCCACTCAATTTTGGATTAGAAACAATCGAACTTCACTTTCATTAAACCATTCTCTCGATTACCAAACAAATGGCAACTTAGGATGCCTTAACAATTGATCAAATACATGTCGACATCACCATGAACCCCTTTATGTATTCGGTTCAAACAGCAACTTATAGGGTAGAATATAACTCGAAGGTTTCGCGCGCAAATTAGTCCTTAATCACTTTTAAATCCCAATCCCCTTCACATACTTTCCACTAACACCTTAATCAACATTATAAGTAGTCCCTTGAGTCAATTTGAAGTCAAAACACTCTTATATCAGCCCCAACAGAATTGGTACACAAAAAACATCATCCAAAACAGAACCAGTTTTGGGTTCCAACCGCTCAATCGAGCCATGAATCAATTCTAATCCTCAATCCTTCAATAATAAACTTGTTAAGACCTTCCTTTATGGGTTTAGGAAACTCACCGTGAGATTTGAAGCGGATTGATACCCCAAAGACGTCGAAACAGCCCAATCTCTTCAAAGTCAGAATCTGTCTATTTTTGTACCACCCATAATCAGCCATAAAACTCATTCTAAAACCATATATTTGCAGCTATAAACCATCTAAACATAGTACTAGATGTTATGAAGCTCTCCTAAAAAATTTGAGGTCATTTGGAATTTCTAAGAGCTAGAACTAACACTTCTCCTCAGCTAACTCAGAATCCGTCCGCTTTTCTTCCAAAAATCACCATAAATTAACCAGAGCTCCAAAAATCATGAAACCAACGGAAAAATTTCAAGGACATCTTGAAATAACCTATGGTGGTCCGTTCACCTCAAATATCCACCGGGAAGGGCCTCTCGAGCTGACCGAACGGGAGGCACAGAAACTGTCTTCTGGAGCAGTTTTGGCTAGAGAGGAAAAGAAGGAAATTTTGAAGGAAAATGAAGGAGGGGAAGGGGTGCACGAATTTTTCAGTAGCTAGGGGAAATGTCCTCAAATAATTGGGGTCAATTTGTCAAGATCACAATTAATGGCAATTAATGCTTGGTTTAACCATAAGATGACACTTGACAACCTCCCATTGGTTACTTTATTGACTTTGACTTCCATTGACTTTATTTGCCTTCTTCTCCAAGTATTTTCGATAGCCTCTAAGGATGGGTAAAATGACCATTTTGACCTTTGAAGATCCTTAAGGCAAAGATAAATTGGACGAGGGGTAAAACAGTCATTTGGCATTTTTCGTCCAAAAGTTCATTTTTCTCATTTTGAATGACCATTTGCGAGGCTACGTCAAATTCAATTCAAATGTTGGAATTCCTCAATGTCCAATGCCCAATCTCGAGGTCTAATTTCATGTCGAACTCTCGTCGACTGTAATTCCAGTTTATCTCAAACTGACGGGCGACTCTTGCAGGCGCTACGCGTATCGATCTTGGGATTTTTCTCAAGCCATGGAGACTTTGGTTGTCATGTAATTACGAGGGTTTATCGCTAGCTCCTGCGATCCTGATCATCGAAATTCGATTTAGGAAATTCTCGCAAATTACACATTGGTTAAGCGGAATCACCCGCGTCCCAACGTATAACGCTAGCAAGACATTCCATGATCATTCCTAGAGATCTCTACTGGCCCAAAATATTCCCTCGACAATCCTTATGGTCAAAGCGCCATTTCTTATTCAAAATCCTCAAGTCCACGTACCCGACCTCGCGTTAGTCTTTCCCTTTCGGTCAGTTAACTCGAGAGTGGCCTGCTCTGAGCGAGATACCACTGAAATACACCGATCGATATCCTTCCATTCCATAGCCTCGAAAGGGGTCAAAATTCAAAATGTCACAGGTTGTACTTGCTGGGACGTAAATCTCACCCCGTAGTGGGACATATTTTTTCAGACCCAAAACCGTAAGAATGCTACCAGTCAGGCAGGGTGATCTGAAGGCTAGGAACACCACTTTTGATGAATTTCATGAAAGGAAGGGGATTACTTACGTTAGGAAGTGCACGACAATCTGGGTAGACGAAGGGAAGGCGGATCTGCAACCTCATCGTTTTGAAGCATGGTTCCGTCGTGCGGGGGATAGCAGTCTGGAGGGTACTCTACTACTGGAAGATGTTCCTGAGGAGATAGTACCATCTTGGTGTCACCCTTCTCGTGCATCAATTGAAGTGGAGTACGTAGCCTCTATGGAGGAATCCAGAAACTCTCCTGACGAGTTGAAGTCACCCCCGACTGAAGAGTATAAGACTTATATAGAGATTTCCACTGATGAAGACGAAGACACTGAAGAGGGAATTGAAGAAGACACCGAGGACATTTCAGAGAAGGTACCATCAGAGACTTTTTCTGAATATGTCCCAGATGAAGATGAAGCTGAAGGAAGCGACAGTTTGTGTCACGCCCCGAACCTGGTGAGCACGCGAGCATCCCACCAGGCCGTAATCAAGCCGAGCCATCCAGGATCCTTCCGCCCTCATGTTCTCAAATCGTACACATGGGAATGCAAGAAACTACTCCGTACACAAATAAAATTAAGATGACTTAGGACAAAAATAAATAGTACACTTCTCAACCTTCAAAATACACCTCAATTTGTTTCAATGATCAAAACTAACCCACCAAACAATATAATCTCTAAGGTCACCCAACGTCATAAATACATTTGATCAACTACTTCCTCGAATGCCTATCCTTGACGAGTTCGGGCTTCCTTCGCCTGGGACCTGAAAAAGTTAAGCCCCCACTGGAGTGAGATATAAATCTCAATAAGTGAAACCTAAATCTAGACCTGAACACCAGTCCCCCCAGACCACATACAATACCACCAAGATGCAAGCAATCAACAATAGCGCATGGCCTCAAACAAACAGGCATGTCAATAGCCCAGCTTGGATGAGCAATGCAATCAATTACACTCAACTTCAGGGTCTCAAGCTCCATGCTCAAGCAACATATAATTCGGTACTTAATTATCACAACTTCCACATCCACTTTCGTACTTCTTTGGCACTCTTGCCAACTGACAACACTGCGGCCACAAGCCAATCGATATCACCAAGGCTTTTAGCCAGTTACTATTTCAGGGGATCACAATCACCTGATACCACCAGGGCTGCAAGCCAGTCGGGATTACTGAGGCACTCTAGTCAGTTATCACAGGGTTCTTTAACTATTTAAAATCACAATGGCACTCTGGCCATAATAACCGGGGCACCAAGCCAATTGATCGCTGGGGCACTACGGCCCATTCATATAACATCAGCACTAAGGCCATTCATATAACTGGGGCACCAAGCCAATTCGATCTCCGAGGCACCAAGCCAATGATCGATGAATGTATTATAGCATAGACCTTATAGTCAGTGTAATTCATCAAAGCTCATTGTTCAACATCAATTAACAAGGCTCACTAGCCAAGCAACCACAATAATTGTCAATGCATCACAGCCGATTCAACAATAGGGCATCATTGCTATTTCAATAATAGGGCTTCATAGCCACTTCAATATCACAGGCGCTATAGCCATATAAGTCACGTAGGGGTCACATCCAATTAAACAATCAAGGGCTCATAGCCAAATATGTCATCAAGGCATATCGTAGTTCAGTTGTCATGTTATGCCATTCAAGTCATGGAATCCAATACTCAGTCAAGCAATTCAAGCCATAGGCTTCACCAAGCAATCAAATCACTCAACCACTCTATCCAATAGTGTCCTAATGTTCAAGTAAGCGCTTAGGAACCACTTACCTTTGGTCAATAGCAAGAAATCCAAACCAATTGGTCCTTCCTAACTTGGCAAGTCCACGGTCAACAAGGATCCAACGCCATCCTAGGAAATTTTATCAATTTCAGATCAAAACTCAATCGAATCCCATTTATATCAAACCAATTCCTTAATAACTAACCAAGTGACAATCCAAGGTGCCTTATCGATCAATTGAATATATGACAATATTCCTACGAACCCTCAATATGTTCAGTTCACATGGCCACACACAACTCAAGATACAACTTAGAGGTTTGTGTACCAATTTTGCCCATAATTCACTTCTAACTCCCCATCAATTTCACAAACTCCCCCTCAACACCTCACATCACATCCTATAGGATATCATGAGTCAATTTGAAGTCACAATACCCTTTAATTAGCCTCCAACAGAACCGGCCAGAATAAGATTCATCATAAAACAGAACCGATTTTGATTTCAATCCGCTCAATCAAGCCATAAATCAATTTCAAACTTCAATCCATCACAAAACCAACTCGTCACAACTTTAATCTACATGTTAAGGGAGCTCACCAAAGATTTGGAAGCAAAATAACACCTCAAAGACCTTTGAACAGCCCAGTTCCTTCACAATCCTCACATGGTCATAATTTATCCGACTTTAATCACATTTGTCTAGCCATGAAAATACCCTAAATTTTCAAGAAAATAACCATACTTTCTTAACCAACTCAATTAATAGATATTATGAAGATCTCACCGAAAATTTGAGGTCATTTGGAGTCCGGAAGCTCCCAAAAACGCAGCCTCTGCAAAAACGAGTCAGATTATGACCTTTTTCCACTCAAACAGACCTACGGATCAAACGGCTGGGCCAACCTAAGCTTATAATACCTTATTAGAACGGCAAGACGATAAGCTTTAAGATGGTGGTGGTTTTACCTCAATCCAATGTCGAACGACAAAGTTATGACCAAAATAGTGAGCCAGTTTTTCCTTATCCGTGAGAAATCCTTTCGGCCAAGAGAGAGGAAGAGGAAGAAGATGATGGTGGGAGATGGTGGCCGGCCAAATGAGGAGAGAGAGAGAGAGAGAGAGAGAGAGAGAGAAAGAGAGAGTCTATTACACACCAATAATCCCTTTTAGTCAATTTGATAGGATGGCTAATTAATGGCCATTTAATGCTTGGCCTCTCCTTTGGTTGACACTCGGCAACCTCCCATTGGTTGCTTCATTGACTTTGACTTCCTTTGACCATATCCTTTACACATTTTCAGCAGCCACCTTGGAGCCTAAAATGACCAAAATGACATTATAAATTTCCTTAAGGCAAGGCCAAAGGTCGAGGGGCAAAATGATCATTTTGAATTTTCGTCCGAACTTTCATTTTTTCAGAATAAACCACCCTCGATGAGGCGACGTCCATTTCAATTCAAATATTGGAATTCCTCAATGTCCAATACCCAAATCTCGAGGTCCAATTTCGTGTCGAACTCTCGTCGACTGTAATTCCAATTCATCTCAAACTGACGGGCGACTCTTGCAGGCGCTACGCATATCGACCTTGGAATTTTCTCAAGCCGTGGAGACTTTGATTGTCATGTAATTGCGAGGGTTTATCGTTTGTTCCTTTGATCCTGATCATCGGAATCCGATTTAGGAAATTCTCGCAAATTACACATTGGTTAAGCGGAATCACCCGCGTCCCAACGTATAACGCTAGCAAGACATTCCATGATCGTCCTTAGATCGATCTCTGCCGGCCCAAGATATTCCCTCGACAATCCTTATGGTCAAAGTGCCATTTCTCATTCAAATTCCCCAGGTCCACGTACCCGACTCTGCGTCAGTCTTTCCTCTTTGGTCAGTTAACTCGGGAGTGGCCAACTCCGAGCGAGTTACAACTGAAACATATCGATCGATATCCTTCCATTTAATGGCCTCGAGAGGGTCGGAATTCGGAATGTCACAGTTCGAGTGGTTCTTCCGGATAGAGAGGTGCAGTTGTTAGGTTAAGGGTAGGTGAATTTTGGTGTGGGGCACAAACAGGGACTGTAGATTAGCTTGTTGATGAATGCCTCAGTACCTACCCAGTTTAGTGTATGTTTTTTTTAACCCTTCCCACCATCGTCTGTAACGACTTTTGAATTATGTATGTATGTATATATAAGTGTGTGCTTTGCTACTTGTCCGAATTCCATATGTTGTTTATTGTCAGGTGTTGTGTCCTTCCACATGTGCATTTCATTTCACTTTAGGCCGTGAGGTGTTCCTAGGATTTATTATATTGGCTTGGAGCAGATGTGATGCACTCGCTAGGAGTGCGGGGCGTGATAGCCTCGTTGAAATGGTATCAGAGCAAGGTTGGCTCGATTCAAGTAGATTGAGGATTGGAGTGACAAGGAGTGATGGAATTTGGATGATGGGGTAGTGAGACCTTAGGGGCAATTCGTTAGAGTCAAGCATGAATGCATGGCATATGAGTGGTGTATGTGATTGGCATGATTGTGGTGACGCTATGATGACCAAGCTTCACACTTAGCATTGAGAATTGTTTGTGGATGTTGGTTGACGAATGAGCGATTACCTCTGATTATACTAAGTTGCCGATGCGTCTGGACTTGAGGTATGGTTGTGAACCTTTGATGATGTGCTCATGAGAAAGCCTAAGTGATTAACTATTGTGTTCTGATTGCTTCCTTGTTGTGTAGCATAAAATCACTATGCTTGAGTAAGTGATGAAAGTCTCTAATTCCGTGGTGGAATTATAGTGACTTAGGTGAATTAAGTTTGAGCAAGTATGAGCAATCGATCTGGAAGGCCGAGAGGAGGAGCTTCTAGCTCGAGAGCACCAAAGGCTGAGGGTCCTACCATGGAGGGAGTTCTGAGGGCCTTGGCCCAGATTGGAGAGCTAATGGGGAAGGAAGCTCAGGATAAAGCAGCAGCCGCTCTTCGTCAAGCTGAGGACAGAGCTGAGATAATAGCTCAAGCTGTTGAGGCTGCGGTGACAGCTGCGACTATGGCAAATCGAAACAATGCTCAGGGCGCGGAAGGTGTTAATGCCCAGGGTGTGCTAATAGGCAGATGGGCCAGCTAGTGGAGCAGTTTATAAAGTTGAAGCCGACCCAGTTTAATGGGACTAGTTGCGTATGCTTCACGACAGTTGAGACGCCACGAAATGAATTATCCGACGCATGATTTGGAGCTAGTTGCCATTATCTTCGCCCTGAAGATCTGGATGCATTATTTGTGTGGTGAAAGGTTTCAGATTTACACCGACCATCAGAGTTTGAAGTACCTATTCTCACAAAAAGAATTGAATATGAGACAGCATCGGTGGATAGAATTATTAAAGGATTACGACTTCGATATTTTGTATCATCCTGGAAAGGCGAATAGAGTCGCGGATCCACTAAGCCGAAAATCTAGCATTGTGCTGTTGTTGGTTAAAGGATGGTCGTTGTTACAGAATCTAAGGGTTCTGAATTTAAGTTGGAAGTATGCCAACGGGAAAGTTTAGTGGGAACTTTGAGAATTGAGCCTGAAATTAGAGAACGAATTAAGACCTTACAGTCTACGGATTCTGAGATTCGAAAAATCCTTGAGATGGATGTGACGAAAAGGAAACCAGAATTCCAAATATCGGAGGATGGAATTTTGAAATTTCGTGGGCGTTTGTGTGTACCTGGTAATGAAGAACTTAAGGAAAAGATTTTGTCTGAAGCCCACAGGAGTAATTATAGTATACACCCAAGTAGCACGAAAATGTATCAGAATTTACGTCAGAATTATTGGTGGAATGGAAAGAAGGTGGACGTGGCTAAACACACAGCGAAGTACTTGACCTGTCAACAAGTGCAGGCACAACACTGCAAGCTTGGGGGACTGTTGCAACCATTGGAAATTCCCGAATGGAAATGAGAGCATGTGACAATGGATTTTGTGATGGGTTTGCCGAGACGTCAAAGAGGTTATGATTCAATTTGGATAGTCGTGGATAGATTGACCAAGTCCGCACATTTTATACCCGTACGAAAGGATTTCACTATGGATAGGTACGCTGAGTTGTATATGCGTCCGATTGTGCGTTTGCATGGAGTTCCAGTCAAGATTACATCGGACCGAGATCCCAAGTTTACGGCGAATTTCTAGAAGAGTCTTCAAGAGGCTTTGGGAACTAGATTGCAGTTTAGTACAGCTTATCATCCACAGACAGATGGACAGACGAAAATGACGATTCAAACGCTCGAGGACATGTTGCGAGCTTGTGTGATAGATTTTAAAGGTGGATGGGATGATCAACTGCATCTAGTGGAGTTTGCTTACAATAACAGCTACCAATAGAGCATTGGAATGGCACCATTTGAAGCATTGTATGGTAAAGCTTGTAACATTTTGAATTTCCTGTCATTTTGAAGCTATGGAATGAGAAGAATCTATCGATGTATTTCAGTATTATTTCGCACGAATTTGATCAATCCTGAGTAGACTAACTAGAAGGGAAAGGCTAACGCATGACAGGGTACGTGGACCTAGGAAACTCGAAAAGGAAATGACGCTTTGACCATAAGGATTGTCGAGGGAACATTTAGAGCCAATAAAGGTCGATCGAATAACAATTAAGGAAGTCATTGCTAGCGTTATACGATTGGGACGCGGGTGATGCCGTAAAACCAATGTATAATTTGCGACGTTTTCCTATATCGGACAATGACGATCGAGACCGTCGAAACTAGTAATGAACCCTCGCAATTACATGACAACTAAAGTCGTCTTATCCTGAGTCGTCCTAAGTGTGACGAGAGTCACAGAGTCGATACGCGTAACGTCTGCAAAAGCCGCCCGTTAGTTCGAGATAAACTGGAGATACGATTGACGATAGATCGATCATGAAATGGAAGCTCAAATTGGCAATTGCAAATGAAGAATTTTAAAATTGGAAAAGGATTTGACGTCGCCTTGCCATTGGCCATTCAGAATAGAGAAAACGCAGTTTCGGACGAAAATTGCCAAATGACCGTTTTACCCTCCCCCATTTGTCTTTGTCTTAAGGATAATTGAAGGTCAAAATGGTCAATTAGCACTCCCATGGTGCTGCCAAAAATGTGGAGGGAAAATGGGTCAAAGGAAGTCAAAGTGAGAAGACCAATAATTGAGACCCTTGCTAAGTGTCACTCTAGGGCAAAGCCTTGTCTCAATCACCATTAATAACTATCTTATCAAAATTGCACCAATTATTTGATGGATAACCTCCCTAGCTTCAAATTGGATGACCACCCCTCCTCCCTCCTCCATTTTCTTCATTTTCCTCTTCAATTACACCTCAACAACAAATTGCCCAGAAGACCAGTTTCTGTGCCCCTGTTCGGTCCCTACGACAGCTACCTCCGTTGACCTTTTCATTGGTCGCCGACCACTACAGGTTAGTTCAAGATGTCCTTAACAAGTTCCAATTGGTTTTGTGTCCATTGGAGGTCTGGTTAATTTAGGGAAATTTTTGGAAGAAAAGCGGACAGATTCTGAGCTAGCTGAGGAAAAGTGTCGGTTCTAGCTCATAGAAATTTCAAATGACCTCAAACTTTTTGTGAGATCTTCATAACATCTAGTACTCATGTTAGATGAGCTTTGGCCGCAAGTTTGGTGGTGTTAAACTAGGTTTTCATGACTAATTGTGGATGATCAAAATTGACCAGAAAACTGATCGTTGCGCACCAAGAAGAAATCGAGCTGTTGAAGTGCTTTGGGTTGTTGTTTCTCTCCCAAATTTCTGGTGAGCCTCCTAAACACACAAATTGAGATGCACGTAAGTGTAACTAGTGAGAATTGGAGCCTAGAGATGATTTGTGAGTTGATATGCACGGTTGGGATTGAAACCGGTTGTGCTCTGTTCATGCCTTGTTTTGACTAATTTTGTTGAGCATGTTTTAAGTGGTATTTTGATTTCAAAATAACTCAAGAGGCCTTATAAGACGTTATGTGAGGTGTTAATTGGAAGTATATGAAGTGGATTGAGATTCGGAAGTGATTTAAGGGCTTTATTGTGCATGAAACCTCATGTTATATTTTATCCTGTAAGTGGCTGAATGAACCGAGTACTTAAAGGGTTCGTGGAATTATTGTGGTGTATTCGATCATTTGATAAGGCATCTTGAGTTGCCTTTTGATTAATTATTGAGGGATTGGTATCAAGGAAGTGAGTATTGATTGGATTTTGATCCAAAATTGATGAATTTCCTAGGACAGTACGAGAACCTTGGGTTGCCGAACAATTGTGGGGTTGAGGAGAATTGATCGAGGTGGATTTTTGATAATTACTTGAGGTAAGTGGTTCCTAAACCCTTACTTAAACCCTAGAACGATACTGGATAATTGTCTTGTGTTGCGTGACAGTGTGATAAAAGCATGGTGAATGATGGTGTGTTTTAGAATGGCTAGTGAGCCTTGTGAATTAGTTTGAATAATGAGCTTTGATGAGTTGCACTGACTATAAAGTCTATGTTATAAAGCATTCATTGATCGTTGGCTTGGTGCCCCGGAGATCGAATTGGCTTAGTGCCCCGAGAAATGTAATGGCTTGGTGCCCCAGTTATGGCATGGCTATAATGCCTCGATGCAATTAAATTGGCTTGGTGCCCCGGTTGTCATGGCTAGAGTGCCTTGAATTATATTGAGGTTTATATACCTTGGAAATGGGATTTGTGTGATATCACTAGTATTCTGTGCTAATGTGTGAAGCTTGGGTCACCAGTGATGATGTGTGCTTGATGGTTACTTCTTTATATCAATTACTTGAAAGAAATGATGATCATTTGCCATATGCCATTGCTTGCTGAATTCCCTGCATCTTGTTGCATTATTGTGTAGTCTAGTGGGATTAGTGGTTTAGTTTGGGTTGGGTTTCACTTGCTGGGATGCAAATTTCACCCCGTAATGGGACATATTTTTCAGACCCTAAGCCTTAACTATGCTTCCAATCTGACTAGGAGATCCCAAGCATACGACCGCCCTTTTTGTTGAGTTCCCTGCTAGGAAAGGTATTGTGTATGTAAGGAAACGCACGACCGTCTAGGTAGATGAAGGTAAAATGGAGTTACAGCCCCACCGTTTTGAGGTATGGTTCCGTCGACTGGGTAATAGCAACTTGATGGGACCTCTATTGTCCAAGGATGTTCCATCAGAGGTAGTTCCTAACTGGTGTCATCCGTCCCGACCGGAGATAGAAGTGGAGAATCCAGCATCAGCAGGAGATTCGAGGAACATTTCAGAAAAGTCAAAGTCTTCTCCTACGGAAGAACATAGGAACTACATCGTGCTCTCTGCCAATGAGCTCGAGGATTCTGATGTGGGTGACAATGAAGAAACTGAGGAGGAATCAGAGGAACCATCTGAAAAGGTGCCATCCGAGACATTTTTCGACTACAACCCAGACGACGAAGAGGACGACGGAAGCGACGGATCGAGTGGTTCTTCCAAATAGTGTGATGAAGGGGTTTAGGAACACTAGGATTATGAATAATTTTGATGTTAGATTTGGGAAAGAGCTAAGCGGTAACCTTTAGCTTAAGCTTTCGTTCCTATTTCCCACCCAGGTGTGCGGCTTTATCTTTTGTCCTTTCCTTTCCACTATTGTATTGGATGGTTGCAGGGTGTATATATAAGTGTGTGCTTTGCTGTTTGTCCGAATTCCATATGCTGTTTATTGTCAGGGTGTTGTGTCCTTCCGCATGTGCATTTTATTTCACTTTAGGCCATGAGATATTCCTAGGATTTATTTTATTGGCCCGTAGCGGATGTGATGTGCTCGCTGGGAGTGCTGGGTGTGACAACCCCGTTGAAGTGGTATCAGAGCAAGGTTAGCTCGATTCAAACAGATTGAGGATTTGAGTGATAACGAGTGATGGGGATGATGGGGTTGTGAGACCTTAGGGGGAATTCGTTAGAGTCAAGCATGAATGTGTGGCATATGAGTGGCGTATGTGATTGGCATGATTGTGGTGACACTATGATGACCAAGCTTCACACTTAGCTTTGAGAATTGTTTGTGGATGTTGGTTGACGAATGAGCTATTACCTCTGATTATACTAAGTTGCAGATGCGTCTGGACTTGAGGTATGGTTGTGAACCTTTGATGATGTGCTCATGAGAATGCCTGAGTGATTAGCTGTTCTGTTGTGATTGCTGTCTTGTTGTGTAGCATAGAATCACTAGACTTGAGTAAGAGATGAAAGTCTCTAATTCTGTGGTGGAATTATAGTGACTCAGGTGAATTAAGTTTAGGCAAGTATGAGCAATCGACCTGGAAGGTCGAAAAGAGGAGCCTCTAGCTCGAGAGCACGAAAGGCTGAGGGTCCTACTATGGAGGGAGTTCTGAGGGCCTTGGCCCAGATTGGAGAGCTAATGGGGAAGGAAGCCCAGGATAGAGTGGCAGCCACTATTCGTCAAGCCGAAGACAGAGTTGAGATAATAGCTCAAGCTGCAGTGACAGCTGTGAATATGGCGAATGGAAACAATCCTCAGGGCGTTGAGGCTGGTAATACCTAGGGTGATGCCAATGCTAATAGGCAGATGAACCAGTTAGTGGAGCAGTTTATAAAGTTGAAGCCGACCCAGTTTAATGGGACTGGAGACCCTGAGTTAGCGCCAAGGTGGATTGAGAAGCTTGAGAAAGCTTTTGGGGTGCTGAAGTGCACCGATGAGGAGAAAGTCCTGTTATTTGTGTATCAGCTGGAGGGAACCACGAATGATTGGTGGACTGCTTCTAAGGATGGAGTGTTCCCTAAAGGTACTGCCTTGACATAGGCTGCCTTTACTGCTGCGTTCAATGATAAGTACTTTTCGGAAACAACACGTGAAAGGAAACGATTGGAATTTCAGCAGTTGCGACAGAATCAACTGACTGTAGATCCGTATGAAGCTGAGTTCGCGAGATTGTCAAAGTATGCGCTGAGATCAGTTGCGGATCCTCTTGAAAAGGCGCAAAGGTTTCGAGATGGTTTAAGACTAGAGATTTGAAGCCGAATAGTGACCGTGGATCTGAAAACGTATAAAGAGATTTATGAAATGAGTCATAAGATAGAGAGGGACATAAAGGAAGGAGTTGCTGCTTCTAGATCGCGATTCACTCCTTCGAAAGATAATCGGCAACTGGGCAATAGGCCGATGTTGAATAACAGACGTTTTATTCCTCCAGTTCGAAGGAATATAGGGAAGCCACCGAGTCAGTCAAACTGATACCGTCGTTTGTGTGGCAAGAGGCATGGCAATGGGCCCTGTCCAAGCAAGAAAGGTGCATGTTTTAAGTGTGGTCAGCTAGGCCACTGGATAAAGAATTGTCCGAGCCAAGCTCCAGCAAACCGAGCTCAAGGACAGAGATCGCAGGCTGAACAGTTAGCTGTAGCTCCACAGAACGAGCAGAATCGACCACCAGCCCAAGGAAGAGTGTATACTGTGGCACACAGAGAGGCGGAAGAAGCGCCGGGTGTGGTCACATGTACGATCTATTTATGTGATCAGGCTGCCTATGCTTTTTTTGATCCCGGGGCTTCGTATTCTTTTATATTTGCACAATTTGCTGATTTGGTGGGTGTAGAGTTGAAATCGCTGAGTGTGATGTTGCATGTTACTACACCATTAAAGGATAATGTGCTAGTAACGTTAGGTTGTGCGGATTGTAAGATAGTGATTGGTGATAGTGAGGAAAGAATAGATCTGGCTGTGTTGCCTATGTTTGATTTTGATGTGATAATTGGAATGGATTGGTTGGGGAAGCAGATGGCTGTAGTTGATTGTGGTAGCAGGGTCATCCGTTTTTATCCGGATGGTCGCCCTAGTTTTGAATTTGTAGGAAGTCAGGGGGGGACCTCGATTCCTTTAATCTCGTCGCTTGAGGCGACAAAACTGTTGAGTGAAGCGTGTCGAGCTTATCTAGCTGTGGCAGTGGACACAACGGTTGAGGAACCGAAGTTGGAAAGTATTGCAGTGGTGCGTGAATTTCCTAATATTTTTCCTAAGGAATTGCCTGGATTACCACTTTAGAGAGAGATTGAGTTTGTGATTGAATTAGCTCCTAGAACAGAGCCAATCTCGAAAGCATCGTATAGAATGTCCTTGTCGGAACTGAAGGAATTAAAAGTGCAGATGCTGGAGTTGCTTGATAAAGGATTTATTAGACCAAGCGCGTCGTCTTGGGGAGCGCCAGTGTTATTTGTGAGGAAAAAGGATGGATCCTTGCGTTTATGTATTGATTACAAGCAATTGAATCAGGTGACTATTAAGAACAAATATCCTTTGCCAAGGATTGATGATTTATTTGATCAGCTGCAAGGAGCATCTGTGTTCTCTAAGATAGATTTGAGGACTGGTTATCACCAGCTGAGGATCAAGAAAGAGGATATTCCTAAAACTGTCTTTAGAACGAGATATGGGCATTATGAGTTTACAGTTATGCCTTTTGGATTGACTAATGCCCCTGCTGCATTCATAGACTTGATGCATCCTGTATTCAAGGAGTATCTGGACAGATTCGTCATTGTTTTTATTGACGATATTTTAATTTACTCAAGGAATAAGGAAGAGCATGAGAAACATCTGAGAGTTGTCCTACAGACTCTAAGGGAGCATTTTCTTTACGCCAAATTTAGTAAATGTGAATTTTGGCTGAATAGAGTAGCCTTTCTTGGTCATGTGATTTCTGGAGAAGGAATCTCTGTGGATCCTTCAAAGATTGAGGCAGTGATGAATTGGCCTAGACCTACGACTGTTACAGAGGTTCGAAGTTTTTTGGGGTTAGCAGGATACTATAGACGTTTTGTGGAAAAGTTCTCGTCCATAGCTATTCCGTTAACAAGGTTGATAAAGAAGGATACGAAGTTTGAGTGGACTGATAAGTGTGGAAGAAGTTTTCAAGAACTTAAGCGTCGTTTGACGACCGCACCGATGTTAACGATTCCAACTGGACCTGGAGGCTATTAAATTTATAGCGATGTTTCGCTAAAAGGATTGGGGTGCGTGTTAATGCAACATGGAAAAGTGGTTGCGTATGCTTCACGACAGTTGAGGCCCCACGAAATGAATTATCCGACGCATGATTTGGAGCTAGCTACCATTATCTTCGCCTTGAAGATCTGGAGGCATTATTTGTGTTGTGAAAGGTTTCAGATTTACACCGACCATCAGAGTTTGAAGTACCTGTTCTCACAAAAAGAATTGAATATGAGACAGCGTCGATGGATGGAATTATTAGAGGATTATGATTGTGATATTTTGTATCATCCTGAAAAGGCGAATAGAATCGCAGATGCGTTAAGCAGGAAGTCTTGCATTGCATTCTCGTTGGTTAAAGGATGGTCATTGTTGGAGAATTTGAGAGATTCTGAGTTTAAATTGGAGATTTGCCAATTGTCTAGTTTAGTGGCAACTTTGAGAATTGAGCCTGAAATCCGAGAACGAATTAAGACCTTACAGTCTACGGATCCTGAGATCCAGATAATCCTCGAGATGGATGTGGCGAAAAGGAAATCTGAATTCCAAGTATTGGAGGATGGAATTTTGAAATTTCGCGGGCGTTTGTGTGTACTTGGTGATGAAGAACTTAAGGAAAAGATTTTGTCTGAAGCCCATAGGAGCAATTATAGTATATACCCAGGTAGCACGAAAATGTACCAGAATTTACGTCAGAATTTCTGGTGGAACAGAATGAAGGTGGATGTGGCCAGACATGTGGCAAAATGTTTAACTTGTCAACAAGTAAAGGCTCAGCACTGCAAACCTGGAGGACTGTTGCAACCATTGGAAATTCCTGAATGGAAATGGGAGCATGTGACAATAGATTTTGTGATGGGTTTGCCGAGAAGTCAGAGAGGTTATGATTCAATTTAGGTAGTCGTGGATAGATTGACCAAGTCCGCACATTTTATACCCGTACGAAAGGATTTTGCGATGAATAAGTACACTGAGTTGTATATGCGTCAAATTGTGCGTTTGCATGGAGTTCCAGTCACGATTACATCGGACCGAGATCCTAAGTTTACGGTGAATTTCTGGAAGAGTCTTCAAGAGGCTTTGGGAACTAGATTGCAGTTTAGTACAGCTTATCATCCACAGACAGATGGATAGACGGAAAGGACGATTCAAACGCTCGATGACATGTTGCGAGCTTGTGTGATAGATTTTAAAGGTGGATGGGAGGATCAACTGCATCTAGTGGAGTTCGCTTACAATAACAGCTACCAGCAGAGCATTAGAATGGCACCATTTGAAGCCTTGTATGGTAGAACCTGTAGAACTCCAATATGCTAGGATGAAGTGGGAGAAAGAAGTATAACATGCCCTGAATTAGTGGAACAATCAGTTGAGGCGGTTAAAATTATTAGAGAAAGGTTGAGAACAGCACAGAGTCGTCAGAAGAGTTATGCTGATAAAAGACGTAAGTCTTTAGAATTCTAAGTTGGAGATCATGTGTTTCTGAAAGTATCGCCGATGTGAGGGTTATCGCGATTCAGAAAGAAAGGGAAACTAAGTCCGGGATATGTAGGTCCTTTTGAGATCCTAGAGCGAATTGGGACTTTGGCTTATCGACTCGCTCTGCCGCCAAGTTTGTCTCAAGTGCATAATGTGTTCCATGTATCAATGTTAAGGAAGTACGAGACGGATCCAACGCATGTTTTGGATTTTGAGACCATTGAGCTGGATGATAAAGTATCATACGTGGAGAACCCAGTTAGGATTGCGGATCGAAAAGAGCAAGTCTTAAGAAATAAGACGATCTCATTTGTTAAAGTGATCTGGGAGCATCACGGAACAGAAGGTGCCACATGGGAAAGCGAGGAAGCTATGAGACGTCAATACCCCTATTTATTTGGTTAATTGTGTTTGTTGTAAATTTCGAGGTCGAAATTTCTATAAGAGGGGAAGAACTGTAACATTCTGAATTTCCTGTCATTTTGAGGTTATGGAATGAGAAGAATCTATCGATGTATTTCAGTATTATTTCGCTCGGATCTGATCAATCCTGAGTAGACTAACCAGAAGGGAAAGGCTAACGCATGACAGGGTACGTGGACCTAGGAAACTCGAAAAGGAAATGACGCTTTGACCATAAGGATTGTCGAGGGAACATTTAGAGCCAATAAAGGCCGATCAAATAACGATTAAGGAATTCATTACTAGAGTTATACGATTGGGACGCGGGTGATGTCGTAAAACCAATGTATAATTTGCGACGTTTTCCTACATCGGAAAATGACGATCGAGACCGTCGGAACTAGTAATGAACCCTCGCAATTACATGGCAACCAAAGTCGTCTTATCCTGAGTCGTCCTAAGTGTGGCGAGAGTCACAGAGTCGATACACGTAACGCTTGCAAAAGTAGGTCGTTAGTTCTAGATAAACTAGAGATACAATCGACGAGAGATCGATCATGAAATGGAAGCTCAAATTGGCAATTGGAAATGAAGAATTTCAAAATTGAAAAAGGATTTGACATCGCCTCGCCATTGGCCATTCAGAATAGAGAAAGCGCAGTTTCGGACGAAAAATGCCAAATGACCATTTTACCCTTGCCCATTTGTCTTTGTCTTAAGGATAATTGAAGGTCAAAATGGTCTTTTAGCACGCCCATGGTGCTACCGAAAATGTGGAGGGAAAATGGGTCAAAGGTGTCGCGACCTTCTCGCGGAGAAGGGGGCTAATAGGCTACCTGATCGTCGCATGATCGGACGCGGGCCTCTCCCAAGGTCCATTACCCAAATCGCAACGGCTGGATATAGTGGTCGACCTTCAGTGCGGTTTGGTGAAATGTGATATGTGTACATGCCAAGGAGTTACCACCAATCGTTTCGTGGAAGGTACGATCGGAAACCCTATCGAATAGTTGGGAGCGATCTATTCGATTCAGCGAAAATCAGAGAAGTGGGATCGGGGACTTTGTTACGCCAACTGTCAGAGTTGACGCCCTTTCGGCACCTAAGTTGAATGATTTATCTAATCCTAAGATTTCATACAAATGAGTGGGGTACGAATCCTAAGTCTAGGAGTTCATGCAGATAGGAATTGCTACCCTATCACTCACAATCAGTATAAATAAATGCGCAAATCAAGGATCCAAAGCATGCGGATAAATCACATGAAAGCAGTATGGTATCCCTAGTAAGGCCCTATTAGCCTAGAGAAGTATTAATCAAGGTTTAGGATTGACTTCGACATGATTTGCCCATGATGGGCAAAATCGTAATTTTGAGAAATTTAGGGATAATTTACCTCGGAAGGGAAAAATTGTCATTTCAGATGAAACATGTAGTCAAAAGATGACGAAAATGGGATTGACGATCAAACCCTTTCATTTCCTAATTTTCGGGAATTTCTAGAATTTTTCTGTAATTTAAAAATGATTTTACCTTTGGAGGGGTAAAATTGTCATTTTAGACAAAAATGAGAACTAGAAATCTCAAATATTAAGGTTGGCCGTCCACCTGACCCAAACCTTAATTTTAAGCAATTTCCAAGACTCGATTTGGAATGGGAAAGACGATTTACCCATTGATGGGTAAATTCGTCATTTCGAAAAAAGAAGCGAGATTCAAGAACCCAAGCCTAAGACTGGTCACCTAACCGACCCTAATTCTTATCTTGGCGCTATCGACTTATCTCACACATACGGTAGAGGCGACTTATCTCTAAAGGTTAATATCGTCAATTCTCAGAAGAACAGATAAGAAACCCCAAAAATAGGATTGACCAGTTGTCTGTGGTCAATCCTCGATTTTTAGTGATTTCTGGAATATCTAGGATTTTTCCACAATTTTTCTATATTTTTTTGGATTTTCTAGGATTTTCTAGCATTTTTTAGGATTTTCTAGAATTTTTATGATTTTTATTTTATTTTTTTAAAATCATTTTCTGAATTTTTTTATTTTAAAAAATGATTCGGACCGGGTCGACCCGACCCACTCGAGTCGGAACCCGGCCCAGACCCAAAACCGCGCGGACCACAGCCCCAAAATGATGCCGTTTCTCCTTTTTTTATTTTCTGATTATTTGCGCTAAATCCAACGGTTCCTATCGAACCAAGTGGCTAATCCACGGGCGTTGGATGGACTGACTAAAATCTACGGTCTAGATTGAACGGTGACTTGACCAGGGCCGTCTGATCGGCCTACCTAAAATCTACGGTCAGGATTAGAACGCAAGACTCGATCTGAACCGTCCACCCTCACTAACCTAAACGACGCCGCATCGCCACTAACCTAAACGGCACCGTTTCAACTCTTTTTGATTTTAAAACATTTTCGGATAAACTTAATTACTAATCGGACGGCCACTAAAATTTAGACTCGATTTATCTAAGCTGTCCGATCAATCTATTCGAATAACAAACTCTAACGACCATGCTGACTGGGCGAACACGTGGACCAATGATGGACTGCCACCTAGGACCGCTGACTCTTTGACCAGACACGTCAGCTTCGTCTTCAACCTCGCGACTACAACTAAATGGACGGCTGCGCATCCCCGGCGACGATCGAACGGTGAAACCTTAACGAAATTGCACGAGACCGACGCCAATCGACTCGCGATAAACTCTAGTTTAACATACCTAAGAATAGAAGGGCTTCATTCACCAAATCTCGATCGCCATGCGAGATGCCGAGTACGGCCATGGAAACTCAATCGCACAAACCACGCAGAATCAGAGCAATTCATTCATAGATTAGCACGAAAGGAAGTTCAGAACGCTTACCTCGAGCTCCGATCGAGCTCGCACGACCTAGATTTGGCTAGGCAAGAATGAACAGGGCACGTCAAGGGAGGTTGGATTTGGAGACTCAATTAGAGATATTCAAGCGAAGTCGATGCAAAATGAAGATGCGATGATGGTCAGTAATGTCTAAGGAACAAAACGCACACCCTAGGTGCAAGAATGAGCAAGAAATGCATGAATCGCCATTGATGCACAGTGAGAAGGTCAGAAGCGCATCTCACCTGTTCCGGCGGTTTCAGGCAGCGCGGCTGGCGGCGATCAACTCTCGGCTGTTTGGACGATCTCCTGACGATCTCTTTGAGCTTTGGTCTAGCTTGGAAAGGCCTGACCGATGCTTTGCAAATTCGAGCTCTGCCCTCGACAATGGCGATGGAGGGCGAGCTCTCTCTCGTTCGTTCTCTCTCTCTCTCTTTTGATTCTGTTAAGCTCACCTCCACTAACTGAATCAACCTCCTCCTTCTAGAAAGTCCATTGGCCTTTATACCTGTTTCGAATTTTGGCGCCGAACAGGGAATTTCCCGTTTACCCCTGTCACATGCCTCCCATGCGCCGTTTGGTCATCGGACGGTGACGGAACCTGTTGGGTTTCCTTCCATGTCCGTCAAGATCTCCGGCCTTCATCATTTGGTTCTAATTTGGATGAATTTGATCTGAGTTTTGCCTTTGTTGACATTCGCAGGTACCGCAACCTTGATCGGCCGATTACTCCCCGTTCTGGCGACCATTGGTCGTGATTTTGGTTTCGATCGACGGGGAATGACTTGAGGAACAAAACGCCCACTAGTGCATCTTCAATTGTAGTCGATTGGTTGATCAATTTCCTCGTTAAAATTCAACCTCGTACTGTTCATCTGCGCGAGAGCCTGAGGAAGAAGATGGTACTGCAGCGAACCGGTTCGATCGGTCTGACCGGTATGAACTGGTTCCGAATTGCAATTTTTCAAATTAAACCTAAATTAACGGGAAATATTTGCAATTGGACCTCAGAATCATATTTAGGGCATGAATTTTATCTTAAAATGTGGTTTTACCCAAAAGTTCATATCAATTTCAACAAAAACCCCAAATTTTCATTTAATTGCAATTAGGCAAATCATGAAATTGAAGGCTCAAATGATCAAATTGGACCAAATTACCTATGCCAATAGATTCAAAATGATGAAAACCATTGGGCAGTGTCTTTAATTTGTAGTGGTTGTCCTTGAATTGAAAGTAATTTCAATTATGCCCAACTTCAAGGACTAAAATGCAATTAAGTGTACAATTTTGCCTAATTCGTGCAATTAAGCAATCTGTGCAAATAATTGGGCCAAATTGTAATAAGGGACAATTAGATTGAATGTCCAGATCCTAAAAATGCCAAAATTACAAATTAAAAGACTCAATTGACATTTGTTTTTTATCAAATTCAATCATATGTGTAACAAAGGAATACGTAAAATTGAATTTGATTTTGGACTTTTTGTGAGGTCAAAAAGACAAAGGATTTAAAATAAAAATATTGACTATTTTTCCATATTTTTGTGACCTCAAATGCTATTTTTCTTCCATTTTCAAGTATTTTCCTAATTTCCAAAAATACTAAAAAATATGAAAAATATGAAAAATTATTTTTTTTTTGTCAAAAATGGTTCCTTAGGCTTGGCCAAGGCCACCAAATTTTATTTTGCAATTTTTTTTACTTTTTATGAATTTTCTAAGAAATAGCTAAAAAAGGCTGATCCGGACTTAGGTGTCAACAGCTGCCCCTCTTTGAGAGGAATCTCGTGAGAGGTTTCGCTCAAAGATAGGTGACACCTAAAGTCTAGATTGACTTTACTGGGGAAAACGAATCTTGACATTCAATCTTTCTTGTCTTGCTGGTGGATACTCTGTTCCTTTCGTTTTAGCTGATGTGAGAGAGAGAGAGAGAGAGAGAGAGAGAGAGAGAGAGAGAGAGAGAGAGAGAGAGAGAGAGAGAGAGAGAGAGAGAGAGAGAGAGGTGGGATAGAGATGCCTACCTGTCACTCACCCGCCTAATGCTCAAGCGGCATGCGCGGTGTATAGCGGGTTCAAGTGAATACCTAGGGACTCGTCTCTTGAGTATCATATGGTGGTTAAACTCCAGCCCGTATGGTAGGCCAAACTAGAGTGAGATTCCTATATTTGACAGGAACCTATGAATGACGCACCCATTCTTTTAGGGATTGTCAGAAGTTTTGATCCGTATGGTGGATGAAACCATGAATAGGACTCCTTTCTGCTAGGAACCTATGGATGACGCACCCGTTCTGTAGGGATTGTCGAACATTTTGATCCGTTAGGGGGATCAGGCCGTGAATAGGACTCCTTCCTGCTAGGAACCTATGGATGACACACCCGTTCTGTAGGGATTGTCGAACATTTTGATCCGTCAGGGGGATCAGGCCGTGAATATGACTCTTTTCTGCTAGGAACCTATGGATGATGCACCCGTTCTGTAGGGATTGTCGATTACTAAGCTGATCCTACATTATGAGGAATCAACTAGGGCCTATACAAGTGAGATGTGCCTAACTTTTAGGCTTACCAAATGAGCTACTCTGGGTCTAAGGATTACCTAGAACCTTACAGAAAGCGGGTTCTGAAAATTGTCCTTTTGATACATGAGGTGCAATTCTGGGATCTGGAGACTCCAGGTATCTTGCAGAAAGCTTGATCCTACAAAAATCGAAATCTCACAGAAACACGATTCTAAATATCGTCCTCTTGACATGTTAGGTGACATTCTAGGATCTGGGGACTCCAGGTATCCTGCAGAAAGCTCAAACCTACAAGAACTTTGATGGGATTTTTAGGGATTACCTGAAATCTCGTAGAAAGACGATTTTGAATATTGTCCTTTCGACATGTTAGGTGACATTCTGGGATCTGGGGACTCCAGGTATCCTGCAGAAAGCTCAAACCTACAAAAAATTTGATAAGATTTTTCTGGGATTTAGGAGTTACCTGAAATCTCGCAGAAAGACGATTCTAAATATTGTCCTTTCGACATGTTAGGTGACATTCTAGGATCTGGGGACTCCAGCTATCTTGTAGAAAGCTCAAACCTAAAAAAACTTTAATAAGATTTTTCTGGGATTTCGGGATTACCTGAAATTTCGCAGAAAGATGATTCTGGAGTTCTTCATTATGAAGCAAAGTGTACTTCTTGGACCTAGAGCTGCCATGAGTCTCATAGAAGCTTAGACTTGAGAGTTCATTCCTCATTTGAAAAGACATTAGTCCTTTTAAGGTAATGATAATTATAATGCAAGTAAAGGTTCATTTTAACCTGTACAATTTATGCAAAATGACTTAGGATGCTGGAGGTTATCCAAAACATCTTAAAGCATACGAGGATGATCAAGAATCCTTGTGAAGAAAATTCTTGGATCAAACAATTTGAAGCTTCCAACCAAAGCTTGCTTTCGAGCATTCTATTGGAATGTCTCTGTCAGAAAGGGCTTCTTACCAATTCTTTGACTTGATCTTTTCATAACAAGAGCACTCGAATTTCCTAATACCCTGTATCCGGGTTTTCGGGGCCGTTTGCAACGCATACATTTAGATCAATCGGGAGGTCTTTACGGGACCGTAATGTTGGGCTTGGACATGGTTTCCGAAGGGGGACTCACTCTTTGGGTCAGGTCTTTTAGAGCAAAAAATTTTCTTCATCTGCTCCGGGTTTACAAGTTAAGAACCCTGCAAAAATGAGAAAGAAATGATCTTGCTCGAACTTCTTCGAGCTAAGCTTAAACATTAAACCCTACGCTAACCAAAATGCTTTAATCAGAAAAAACTTCTCAGGGTTGTAATGCAGGTAGGATTGGGGACCGAAAAAGGTTTTTTTTTCTTAGACTACGTGAAGGGTTTAACATTGGTGATCACTACAAGTTTGCTGCCGATCTGGTCCCTTCCGGTTCAAAGAGCATCTTCAGTCTTTGAAGTACATTGATAGTCTTTGGAGAACATCTCTCTCATGTTAAGACGGCGTCAACATCTTGTCTATGTTTTCGTCATCTGAATGTGACATATTCTAGGAGTATCTTTCGCAGTTTATCTCCCTTGGGATTTTTTTTTACAACCAGATCTCACTAGTGACCTATACAAAGATATCATGCCATCTTTTGGCATTTACAAGATCAACCAAATGATTCACAAGCGTAAAAATATTTGGAGGGGCATTAGCCTTGCTTTACCAGACACTTTGCTTTTTCTTGATGCCCAAGATTGGATTTTTCTCCTTTTTTTGTTGTTGAGATCCTACCTTTTCCTTTCTTTTGGGAATTAGGATTTTCAAATAAGTGTGCTAAATCTACAACTTGAATCTCAGCACTCAAACATTAATCAAGGAATTTTTCATAAATCCTATATTTTAAACTCTTCCGCTCTTGAAATGACGTCGCCTCCCTCTTGGAATATGCAATGATCACCAACAGGTTTGTGAAACGAACGTATAGGCTCAACTAGGCTGTACAAAGGGTGAAAGTGTATAGGATAGAGAAACGAATGCTTTTCGTCATCCCAAAACACTTGAATTACCGTAAAAGTTAAAATGACAAGCAACACCCGAAGATTGATGCAAGTCTGAGTAAGAGGATTTCTAACCATTTATCTCCTGATACTGCTGAACTTACCTCCAATTGGCCCCAATGTGGGGTGGTTCTTAACAGGGGTAAAGAATACAACCGCCGTTCAAAGGGTTATCAATGGTCACCTGTAGTGTTTAGGATAAAGAAATGAATGCCTCCGTCATCTCAATCTATGTAATCGATGCGAAGGGCCCTTATATCCCCAGATCTAGGCTTTCCTATTCTCACACTTCTCCCATCTCTCGAGTGTATGTAGGACGTGTTCGGATTAGGTTTGCATTTCATCTAGAGGAACATCCCTGCTAGATAGTCTAAGCAAGCCATGTTTTTTTGGAAAAATCACTTTGTTTTTCTCTAGGCATTTTACTCCACAGGAGATTTCGATGATGCATCATGTATACTTAGACCGTGCTTGGACAACCTTCGGTTAGGGGGTGAGAGACCTTCTGTGTCTTTCCTTTGTTGTTTTCTGTCTTCATCCCGCATCCCTGCATGTAGGATAGAATAGACATTCCTGTGAGTAAAAGATGGTTTAACCCTTGATGGAACAGATGCATATCACATGTTTCTTGATGTTGAGGACCCTTCTGTCTAGGGTTCCATTCGGATGAATCCGATTTTGAGTCCACTTATTGGAATCCTGCAAAACTGAACACATGCTAGTGTATGCATGTATGTATGATATGCTTATGCTGTCATGGTGAGATAGCATGGGCGAAGCCAGCCAGAAGTACGCCAAATCACGACTGGGGTATTTATTAGAGCTGCTGAAGATTGAATGCTCGCTTGCCTTTATCCAAGCCATGACACTCTATTGGGATCCTACCACTGCTACATTATGCATGGAGGGACTGGAGGTTATCCCTACTATCGAAGAATTCAGCGCCGCCATTGGAGTTGAGTTTACTCACTTACTAGGTCAACCTCCCATAAGATTTGAGCCATTGAGTCAACTATCTGAATTTCTTGACACAAGCCTCAACGAAGTCAAAGCAGATGCCAAAAGCAATTCTGGATGAATTTTCCTATCATTCCTTCTAGATCGATTTCCCAACCTCCCTACCGCTAAGGGAACTAAATCTGGTAGAGCCTTTGTCTTGGCTTTCTTTAGCTTTGTGCTATTCCCGATCTCGTCTGTTACCTTCGACCCTATTATGGCTGTAGTGGTCAGACAAGTCTGTTGTGGGTGGGATTACTCGAACGTTATCCTTGCTGAAACCTTCCTTTCCCTAAATCGCTTCAAGAAGAACAAGAAGTGAATCTTTAGAGCCTCTAGTGATCTTCTGTACCTGTGGTTCACATCTCATATCAGACAATTCCATATCCGCATGGGTTTCACTGAGATTAGCTCCGATGCCCCTCCTCTTAAAACCTTCATCAGAACCCATACACGTATTCCTAAGTTCAACTTCATAGAATGGAAAAAATTTCCTTGGAACCCTGAAACCAGAACAGCTCCAATGGTGGCTTAGATTGCCAACACTGGGCAAATCAAGCTCGCATGTAATGACGAAGACTCAGTCCCTTTGTTAGGATTTACAAGCGCTACCGCATATTATCCAAAGAGGGTTATTCGACAATTTGAGGCATTACAAGAGATCTCTTCACCACCGCGATCTGGTATCTTCTCATTTGACATGCCGAAAGAGACCCTTACAGGAGAAAAGAAGAAACAGATTGAAGCTAAGGTGGAATTTATTATACGCTCTTTGAAGAACTCTCAGGTCGAAGATATAAGATGGTCAGAAAACATGACTCGCAATGAGAACGTTCACAGGGCTACCACAGAATACATTCAGTACTTTGAGGTAGTCAGACGCAGCCTTGTCGAGCCTTATGTACCCAAGTATATCGTACTGTACGTGCCTGGGATAGAGCCGTACATACCCGAAGATATGGGACCGCTGTCGTATTCAAAAGATGAAGAGTCCCAGACTGCAGAGATGGATCCATGTTGGGATGATGAGGACACCTTAGACCTCAAGAATCCTAGACTTGAATAGGCTATTATGTCAAGTGTAAAATAAGCAAGCATTATGATGCCTTTTCATGCATACTCACTTGTACTGAATATTACTTTGGACGCATATGCATGAGTGTGGACATGTTTTACAAATGCATAAAAACTATCGTAAAAAATTACGCTTCTTTTAATTTCATGAATTCTTTTGGAGAATGATTAAAAGAACTGCTCACATGAGACTAAGGCTCACAAGGTAGTCCTTTTTCTTGTTCACCAATAGAAAACATACAATTAGAAGAATCAAGTACTTCCTTTTGTCAATACTGAAGAAATACTCACTGGAATTCCTTTTAAAAAATAGGTACACTCTAATCACAGAATTACCAACACATCGTTTTCGCACTCGGCTTAAGACAAGAATGGAACAACAAGAATTGACCCTGCGAGTAGGCATGCTGGAAACTCAGATGACTGCCATGGCAACTATGATGGCTGATATTAAGTCAATGCTGGAAGCCTCCCACGCCAGACAGGTAGTGGCTCCTAACCAGAGCAACTCAGGTCCACCATTCACGCCCGATATGGCTGATAAAGAAACGACAAAAGATACCCAACGTACAGAGGAAGATGTCTGTATGCCGAACATCCAGTCACAGCAAAAGGTACCCTCTGTTGTCATCAACCTTGAGAAAAATGAGAAGGGGGAGCAGACCGTGAAAACTGAAGCAGAGGCTAAGAGAATAGCCAAGATCGAAGAGTGCTTAAGTAGCCAGGGTTATGAGTTGGCCTGTTTTGACAAGATATCTCCTTTTACCAAGGTAGAGACCCCTCCTGACTACGAAAAAAGAAGCGAGATTCAAGAACCCAAGCCTAAAAATTGGTCGCCTAACCAACCCTAATTCTTATCATGGCGCTATCGACTTATCTCACACATACGACAGAGGCGACTTACCCCTAAAGGGTAATATCGTCAATTCTCGGAAGAACGGATAAGAAACCCCAAAAATAGGATTGACCAGTTGTCTGTGGTCAATCCTCGATTTTTAGAGATTTTTGGAATATCTAGGATTTTCTCACAATGTTCCTATATTTTTTTGGATTTTCTAGGATTTTCTAGCATTTTTTAGGATTTTCTAGAATTTTTTTTGATTTTTTTATATTTTTTTGAAATCATTTTCTGAATTTTTTTATTAAAAAAATGATTCGGACCGGGTCAACCCGACCCACTAGGGTCGGAACCCGGCCTAGACCCGGACCCGCGCGGACTACAGCCCCAAAACGACGCCGTTTCTCTTTTTTTTTTTCCTGATTATTTGCGCTAAATCCAACGGTTCCTATCGAACCAAGTGGCTAATCCATGGCCGTTGGATGGACTGACTAAAATCTACGGCCTAGATTGAAGGGAGACTCGACCAGGGCCGTCTGATCGACCTACCTAAAATCTACGGTCAGGATTAGAACGCAAGACTCGATCTGGACCATCCACCCTCACTAGCCTAAACGGCACCGTTTCAACTCATTTTGATTTTCTGATTTTAAAACTTTTTCGGATAAACCTAATTACTAATCGGACGGCCACTAAAATTTAGACTCGATTTATCTAAGCTGTCCGATCAATCTGTTCAAATAACAAACTCTAACGGCCATGCTGACTGGGCGAACACGTGGACCAATGATGGACTGCCACCCAGGACTGCTGACTCTTTGACCAGACACGTCAGCTTCGTCTTCAACCTCGCGACTGAAACTAAATGGACGGCTGTGCATCCCCGGCGACGATCCAATGGTGAAACCTTAACGAAATTGCACGAGACCGGCACCAATCGACTCGCGATAGACTCTAGTTTAACATACCTAAGAATCGAGGGACTTAATTCACCAAATCTCGATCGCCATGCGAGATGCCGAGTACGGCCATGGAAACTCAATCGCACAAACCACGCAGAATCAGAGCAACTCATTCACAGATTAGCACGAAAGGAAGTTCAGAACGCTTACCTCGAGCTCCGATCGAGCTCGCACGACCTAGATTGGGCTAGGCAAGAATGAACAGGGCACGACAAGGGAGGTTGGATTTGGAGACTGAATTGGAGATATTCAAGCGAAGTCGATGCAAAATAAAGATGCGATGATGGTCAGTAATGTCTAAGGAACAAATCGCACACCCTAGGTGCAAGAATGAGCAAGAAATGCAAGAATCGCCATTGATGCATAGTGAGAAGCTCAGAAGCGCATCTCACCTGTTCCGGCGGTTTCAGGCAGCGCAGATGGCGGCGATCGACTCCCGGCTGCTTGGGTGATCTCCTGACGATCTCTTTGAACTTTGTTCTAGCTTGGAATGGCCTGACCGATGCTCTGCAAATTCGACCTATGCCCTCGACAATGGCGATGGAGGGCGAGCTCTCTCTCGTTCGTTCTCTCTCTCTTTTGATTCTGTTAAGCTCACCTCCACTAACTGAATCAACCTCCTCCTTCTAGAAAGTCCATTGGCCTTTATACCTGTTTCGAATTCTGGCGCCGAACGGGGAATTTTGCGTTTTCCCCTGTCATGTGCCTCCCATGCGCCGTTTGGTCATCGGACGGTGACGGAACCTGTTGGGTTTCCGTCCATGTCCGTCAGGATCTCCGGCCTTCTTCATTTGGTTCGAATTTAGACTAATTTGATCTGAGTTTTGCCTTTGTTGACTTTCGCAGGTACCGCGACCTTGACCGGCCGATTACTCCCCGTTCTGGCGACCATTGGTCGTGATTTTGGTTTCGATCGACGGGGAATGACATGAGGAAAAAAAACGCCCACTAGTGCATCTTCAATTGTAGTCGATTGGTTGATCAATTTCCTCGTTAAAATTCAACCCCGTACTGTTCATCTACGCGAGAGTCTGAGGAAGAAACTGGTACTGTAGCGAACCGGTTCCGAATTGCAATTTTTCAAATTAAACCCAAATTAACAGGAAATTTTTGCAATTGGACCTCAGAATCAAATTTAGGGCATGAATTTTATTTAAAATGTGGTTTTGCCTGAAAGTTCATATCAATTTCAACAAAACCCCCAAATTTTCATTTAATTGGAATTAGGCAAATCATGAAATTGAAGGCTCAAATGATCAAATTGGACCAAATTACATGTGCCAATCGATTCAAAATGATGAAAACCATTGGGCAGTATCTTTAATTTGTAGTGGTAGTCCTTGAATTGAAAGTAATTTCAATTATGCCCAACTTCAAGGACTAAAATGCAATTAAGTGTACAATTTTGCCTAATTCGTGCAATTAAGCAATCTGTACAAACAATTGGGCCAAATTGTAATAAGGGACAATTAGATTGAATGTCAAGATCCTAAAAAATGCCAAAATTGCAAATTAAAAGACTCAATTGACATTTTTTTTTATCAAATTCAATCATATGTGTAACAAAGGAACACGTAAAATTGAATTTGATTTTGGACTTTTTGTGGGGTCAAAAAGACAAAAGATTTAAAAGAAAAATATTGACTATTTTTCCATATTTTTGTGCTCGAATGCTATTTTTCTTGCATTTTCAAGTATTTTCCTAATTTCTAAAAATACTAAAAAATACGAAAAATATGAAAAATTATTTTTTTGTCAAAAATGGTTCCTTAGGCTTGGTCAAGGCCACCAAAGTTGATTTTGCAATTTTTTGATTTTTTATGAATTTTTTATAAATTTTCTAAGAAATAGCTAAAAAAGGCTGATCCGGAATTAGGTGTCAACAAAAGGAAGTCAAAGTGAGAAGACCAATAATTGAGACCCTTGCCAAGTGCCACTCTAGGGTAAAGCCTTGTCTTAATCACCATTAATGACTATCTTATCAAAATTGCACCAATTATTTGATGGATAACCTCCATAGCTTCAGATTGGACGACCACCCCTCCTGTCTCCTCCATTTTCTTCATTTTCCTCTTCAATTACACCTCAACCAAAAACTACCCAGAAGACCAGTTTCTGTGCCCCTGTTTGGTCCGTACGACGGCCACCTCCGGTGACCTTTTGCCGGTCGCCAACCACCACAGGTTAGTTCAAGATGTCCTTAACAAGTTCCAATTTGTTTTGTATCCATTAGAGGTCTGGTTAATTTAGAGAAATGTTTGGAAGAAAAGCGGATAGATTCTAAGCTAGTTGAGGAAAAGTGTTGGTTCTAGCTCTTAGAAATTTCAAAAGACCTCAAACTTTTTGTGAGATCTTCATAACATCTAGTACTCATGTGGATGTGTGATAAAAGCATGGTGAATGATGGTGTGTTATGGAATGGCTAGTGAGCCCTGTCAATTAGTGTGAATAATGAGCTCTGATGAGTTGCACTGACTGTAAAGTCTATGCTATAAAGCATTCATCGATTGTTGGCTTGGTGCCCCAAGAAATGTAATGGCTTGGTGCCCCCAGTTATGGCATGGCTATAATGCCTCAATGCAATTAAATTGGCTTGGTGCCCCGGTTGTCATGGCTAGAGTGCCTTGAATTATATTGAGGTTTATATACCTTAGAAATGGGATTTGTGTGATATCACTAGTATTCTATGCTAATGTGTGAAGCTTGGGTCACCAGTGATGATGTGTGCTTGATGGTTACTTCTTTATATCAAGTACTTGAAAGAAATGATGATTATTTGCCATATGCCATTGCTTGATGAATTTACTGCATCTTGTTGCATTATTGTGTGGTCTAGTGGGACTAGTGGTTTAGTTTGGGTTGGGTTTTAGTTGCTGGGATGCAAATCTCACCTCGTAGTGGGACATATTTTTCAGACCCTAAGCCTTAACTATGCTGCCAATCTGACTGGGCGATCCCAAGCATACGACCGCCCTTTTTGATGAGTTCCCTGCTAGGAAAGGTATTGTGTATGTAAGGAAACGCACAACCGTCTAGGTAGATGAAGGTAAAATGGAGTTACAGCCCCAACATTTTGAGGCATGGTTCCATCGACTGGGTAATAGCAACTTGATGGGACCTCTACTGTCCGAGGATGTTCCATCAGAGGTAGTTCCTAACTGGTGTCATCCGCCCCGACCGGAGATAGAAGTGGAGAATCCAACATCAGTATGAGATTCAAGGAACATTTCAAAAAAGTCAAAGTGTTCTCTTACGGAAGAATATAGGAACTACATCGTGCTCTCTGCCGATGAACTCGAGGATTCTGATGTGGGTGTGTTGACACCTAAATTTTGATCAACCTTTTTTTCTTTATTTTTTTAAAAAATTCATAGAAAATCTATGAAATTTCAAAAATTGAAAAATCAATTTTGGTGACCTTGGCCAAGCTAAATGAACCATTTTGACCAAAAAAATTATTTTCATAATTTTCATTTTTTTAATATTTTCGAAAAAAAAAGAAAAAAAAAGAAAAGAAGAAAATCAAGAAAAATAATATTTGAGGTCACAAAGATATATAAAATAGTCGGTATTTTTACTTTTATTTTATCTATTTTCTAACCTCATAAATAGTAAAATTCAGGTTTGATTTTAGGTGTTCTCTGATCACCATAAAATTGAATTTGACAAAAATATTAGTAATGATTAAAAGGAAAAGGAGGGAAACATCATCATTTAAAAGGAAAAGGGGACTAATGATTTTGTCTTCTCTTTTTGTTATTTTATTTTTACTTTTATTATTTTATTATTTTATTATTATTATATTTTTTTCTCTCTCTCTCTCTCCCCCACTCCCTCTCTCCTTCCCGCTGCCTATTTATCTCCTCCCCTCATCATCTCCCGACGCTTCTTCTCCCTCAACTCTCTCTTTCATTTTTCGTTTTTTTTTTCTCTCGCTCAGCCCGCCGCCCAGACCCAAAACCGTCCGGTTTTTCGACCATAACGCTTTCGTTAGGAATCGTATGGGAACGAGCCATATACCATTGGAAAGCTTATTCTCTTGCCGTTCTAATGACATATCGTGAGTCCAATTTGGCCCAGCCATTTGTCCCGTAGAGCTGTTTGAAGGAGCAAAGGTCAGACTGATCAGACTTGAGTCCGCGAGTGCCAAATTGGATTTCCGGGTTTGTTTTGGGTTCAATCTTGGTAAGACCACCTCTCACTCCTTGTTAAGACATATATTATTGTGTTTTATGGTTTGAAGATGGATTATATCTGGATTTAAGGGCTGATCCCTTATTGTTTTGTTCGAAAAATCTGAACCGGTTCTGTCAAGGTGGTGCCGTGAACATTGTGAGTGATTCAAGGGCTTGCCTTGCTTCCAATATTCGATAAGATATCTCTAGCACCTAACTTAGGAATCTAGCAAGCTGAGATTGTAGTCTAGTTGAGTTTTGGATGGGTTTTAATGGTTGAATTGAAGGAGTTTTATGGGACAGATTCTGGTCATTGGGCGATTGAAAACCGTCCGGTTTTTTAGCCATAACTCTTTCGTTAGGAATCTTATGGGAACGAGCCATATACTGTTAGAAAGCTTATTCTCTTGCCGTTCTAATGACATATCGTGAGTCCAATTTGGCCGAACCATTTGTCCCGTAGAGCTGTTTGAAGGAGCAAAGGTCAGACTGATCAGACTTGAGTCCGCGAGGGCCAAATTGGATTTCCGAGCTTGTTTTGGGTTCAATCTTGGTAAGACCACCTCTCACTCCTTACATTTTACCTATTAGACCCAGAATCGGAAGGCCGAGCCTCCTGTTGGTGTCTAAATATTTGCTGTGTATTTACTTTATGTCATAGCATTTCTATATTTCGCATAAAAGACCCAGAATCGGAAGGCCGAGTCTCCTGTTGGTGTCTAGATATTTGCTGTGTATTTACTTTATGTCATAGCATTTCTATATTTCGCATAAAAGACCCAGAATCGGAAGGCCGAGCCTCCTGTTGGTGTCTAAATATTTGCTGTGTATTTACTTTATGTCATAGCATTTCTATATTTCGCATAAAAGACCCAGAATCGGAAGGCTAAGCCTCCTATTGGCGTCCAAGGTGTTTTATTTATTTATTTTCTGTAAATTATATTGTGCTAACCCAGAATCGGAAGGTCGAGCCTCCTGCTGGTGGTTTATACCCCCCACACATTGTTGCACGAGCACCGACGGACTCCGACGTCGTAAAATTCACCGGATCCCATCTCCTTTGCTTATGTTTATGTTGTATAATGACTTAATATCTTCTTTATTTTTTGCATTGTGTTGCGTCCTATAAAAACAAAAACAAAAAAATGCTAGATCGGACGTCTGCAGATGAGCCACGTGTCGTGATTAGGTGATTTTCAGAATAAAAAAAAATTTCCAAAAAAATGAATTATTAAGGAAAAATTCAAAAAAAAAATTGAGAAAAATTGCAGAAAATTCCTAAAAAAATTCTAAAAATTTTTTAAGGCTGAAAATGACAAAAAAAAATTGATTTGTTTCCATTTTTTGGATTTTCTCCCATTTAATCCAAAATGGCGATTTTACCCCTCAAAGGGTAAATCGTCTTTGATATTCCGATGAATTGTGGAAATTGCTTAGAATTTGGTGATGGGCCAGATAGGTGGCTAAACCTTATGTCTAAGATTTCCACATTTCATTCCCATTTTTAGAAAATGACGATTTTACCCCTTCGAATGGTAAATCGGTTTCTAAAATTCCAGAAAATCATGAAAATTGCAAAAAAAATAGGAAATGGGTCAATTGAGTGACCAAACCTATTTTTGACATTGTTTTACTCCGGATTCATTCCGAAATGACGATTTTTCCCTTTTTAGGCAAATCGTCCCTTTTGTCTCAAAATTACGACTTTACCCCTGATAGGTAAAATCATGTCTAAATCATTCCTAAGCTTGATTGATACTTATTTAGGCTAATAGAGCCTTATTAGGAGTGTCATGTTGATTTGATGTGATTATTTTACATATTTGGATTCATTGATTTGCGCATTTTATTATTGATTGTGATTGCTAGGATAGTCATTCCTATTTGCATGAATTCCTAGATTTAGGATTCGTACTCCACTCATCTGCATGAAATCTTAGGTAAGAAAATTCAGTCAACTTAGGTACCGAAAGGGCGTCAACTCTGACAGTTGACGTAACTAAGTCCCCGAACCCATTTCTCTGGTTATCGCAGAATTGAATAGAAACTCCCGACTATTCAATAGGGTGGTCCAATCATACCCTCCAAAAAATGATTGGTGGCGACTCCATGGCATGCACACTTAGCACATGTCACCAGACCACACTGAAGGTCGACTACGCATACCTCCGTTGCGATTTGGGTAACGGGCCTTAGGAGAGGCCCGCGTCCGACCAGACTGGACGGCCCATTAGCCCTCGAGAGCCCACATGCAACCTCGAGAGGGTCGCGACAGACTGGCGACTCCGCTGGGGATTTAGAGAACTTGAGCCGATTAAAAAGTTGATTGGTTTTTCTGACATGTTTTATGCAGATGCTCTTCAAGTTGAGGTACGTACTTTAACCCTTGAGGTGTTAAATATTTTTGCAGATTGGAGAAATAAGGGGTGAAGTGTTCGTTAACTCTGTCTTATGCAGGTAGGAGTTTAGGATGTATGATTGTGTGGATGTTTATATTGAAGCGGTGTTTGCTAAATGAAATGCATGTTTATTGCTTTAGCACGACACAATGAACACACACAGCCGCGCCTAAAACCTCGGGCGCCCTCTTTAGGAAAACAATAGAAGGAATTGAAAATGGAATCTCCGTGAGGAAAAACACGGGGTAATCCATTTTTAATTCTGCTCATTTCGAACTATGGATTGGGTCCCAATGCAACGATAGTTGTGCAATGGAATCTACCCTTTCTAGAACTCGAAGTGGGAGCCTTGGCCTTAGGTTCCAAACCCTATTTTGATTCTTAGAAGTCAAACCTCACTGGTCTCATGCGCATGTATGTGAATGATTGGTACACCTCGAAACCAAAAGGTCATTCAGCGCCGCTTATGAATCAAAATCCAAAGACTTGTGTGAAGAATCAGTCGCGAGTTTAAACGAACCAGGATGGCATGGAAAAGCGCTGGACCACCCTGGAGAGTCAACTGATGAGGGCAAATGCCTTTTGACCGGGGCAGTCGGGTCAAGTGTAAAGACGTGTCGTTCCTAATTGATTTTCAATCAGATACCGGCATAATATTTCCTATCTTTTCCTCTCAGGTGAAAAACAAGTACAGAAGGAAAATCCATTTGTGGATAGACACGAGGGACATGTTTTACATGGCATACATTTGTCAAAAATGTCCTCATCCGATCACATGCAAGATGATCATGGAACGATGGTGAAACTGTAATCGTTCCAATAAGCCCTTCGAATATTATACCTGATAGGGACCTTTATGTCTTTTGTCTACTGGATAAGATGGTCAAAGACAAACGAAGGAAAATGTGTCTTCCCTATAAGACGGAAAGAAATGTGCCTTCAGCAGATGTCACCCATTGGGATTGCAATGACAAATTGAATCAAATTATGAAGAAGGAGCAACCTAATTAGGATTGGCTCTACCTAAGTCGAAAAAGTTGTATCCGTTCCAAATCAGATTGACTGGTTCACGAGTTGATATGGTTTTTCATTCTTGTAGGTGATGACGAGAATGAATGGGACCACTGAAGAATTTCCACCGTCTTGGACGCCAGAAGTGACCAGAGCGGGGATAGTAAATCCGTAACCGTTTCAATTAAAGCTCCTTACGCGGTGATTGACTCTTTCACTCCTTTCATCGCGCAGGTTGTTGAAGTACTCAATCACGAGTAAATCCAAGCTTACTGATGTCAAATAGCCTGAATGCGTCAATGCGGCAGGATCAAATTGCCTACGACTAAATCAGCCAGCCCCAGACAAAGCATCCAGTGGCTGGGGACAAATCGCTCCGCTACCCGAAAAAGAGAAACATCAAATACTTCAAATGGCGACGATGATCGAGAGAATCACAAAACCGCCACACGACAAATCCCAAGACCGTCAAGCCATCTAGAGACGGATAAAAATAATTGAAGATTCTGACAATTGAGATAGAAGATCAGAATCGGCGAAACCCATGGGAGTGAGTTCTCCCATTTTCTTTGAAGAGGCCAAACCGGGGGCAAACTCTCATGATCCCCCATAAAGACGCATCGGACCAGGGTTATTAAATCCAGAGATAACAAACATCAACACAAGCCTTACCAAGGCAAAATTCTTGAAGAACACCGTCTGTTCAAATGTTGGAAACCCCGAAGGGAGTATCTCTTTCCTGAAATTTCAAATGAAGTCAAAACCTACACCTGTTTCTTCATGTGCAGTGCATGGACGTTGTCAAAATTGAATTGAAAATTGCCAACAAACACAGAAAGTGCTAAGGCATGTTGCCAGGACAAACGTCGCCCAACTGGGGCAGAACGACCGTTAATCTCACGAACAACACCCATAAATACAGACGAGAGAAGACATTCCCAAAGTGGATGATGATTGCAGCAAAATGCAAGAATGAATTTAGCTGGGGCAGGCATGAAAAACCATGCCTAACTAGGGCAAGTGAATCATTTGTACGCCGGACGTTTCTTCTCTGGAAAAATCCAGGGACGCAATGACATAGTCGTCCGCATCAGAAGTAAACCCCAAGATACAAATTTGGGTGAACGGTAACTTTGTATCGTTCCAATTTGATCTCCAAAGATCCCACATGTAACATGAGTTTTTCCTCATTTAACAGGAAGACGTTGGCGCCGAAAGCCACAAAAGAAAAGAACTCACTAATTGGGGAGCGAACAAAATTATCGGCCTTGGAAGTCATGCACTCCAAGAAATGGTCTTTGATTATAAGATCGAGTGGAGGGTAAAAAGTATCGCTTCCACACATCATGCTTTGACATGCATTCCGATAACAATTTCCTTTTTCCTTGAATAAAAGGAACTTTGAAGAATGGCGCTAGAATGTGCCCAAAAACACAAATGGATCTCCTCTGGGGCAAATCCTCGAGAATGATTCATTGCCAACCAAACGGAGGGATCGTGGCCACAATATAAATGGCCAATTTCTGCAAGCCGCGCGTTTGTGTTCAAATGAAAACGCCAAGCAAGAACAAGGCGGTATCGTTCCAATTTGTCTTGAATTTTGGAACGCAAACTGACACTTATTGTTTGTTTTTTACAGGGGCTCGCCATCAAGGCAAAACGGGTTTTCACATCCCATCTATTACCCGTTGGAATACATGACCAAGGGTAAATTGTATCGTTCTAATTTTTTGAAAAATTCGTGAACGTACAATAACATGTTTCTTCCGCATTTTCAGGGATCTCCAGCCGCGGGGGACAGGTAAGTATCCCTTTTCCCCAATCCATTGAAGATGTTAAATAAAAAACAGAGAGAAAAAGAAAAGCTTTCAGAATCTAATGTCTAGAAAAGACATAGAATTCAAACTTCATTGGCATTCATGTTTTAAAACAGGAGGTTGTCTGAACATGAATAAGAACATGCATGGTGCATCATAAAATCCCCTTGACGGGTAAAATTTTTGGAGAAAATGAAAGAGATTTTTTCCAATCAAAAGTTCAAAACTTTCAAAAGGACGTTTTCTCAAAAGACGAAAGGCAAAGCCTAATCCAAACACGTCCTATACACACTTGAGAGAGAAGTGGAGCGGATCAGATAGCAAAATCTGGACCTACGGAAGTAGGGACCATCCGCAGCGATTACATGGAATGGGACGACGGAGGCATTCGTTTCTTATCCCCAAACACTACAGGTGACCATTGACAACCCCTTCGAACGGCGGTTTTCATTCTCAACCCTGTCAAGAACCACCCCACATTGGGGCAAAATGGAGGTGAGTCCAGCAACATCAGGAGAAAATGGTTAGAAATTTTCTTGCTCGGACTAACATCAATCTTTGTGTATTGTTTATATGGTAATCCAAATGTCATAGGATGATGAGAAGCATTCATTTCTCTATCCCACACACCATATCCTTTGCATAGCCAAGTTGAGCCTGCAAATTCATTTCATAAACCCATTGGTAATCATTGCAAGTTCCAAAGCAAAGACAAATCACTTCAGGAACGGAGAAGTTCAAGACTTAGGGTTTACGAAGAAAACTACTAAGTTGATACTCAAGCGTGCTAAGAGCCAAGTCATATATCTAGCACAATTGCCAAGCATCCCACTTTCGACAAGAGATTAAAGAAATCCCCAGCATCAAGAAAAAGCAAAGTGCCTGATAAAAGCGAGGCCGATGCTCGGGTGAACAATTTGATCGATTCCTAAAGAAACCTGGTAGGGAAAAGAAGAGGGAAAAACCCCTAATGGAGTCAGATCAAGAAGACTGCTCCCCAAATGATGTCAGCCGTGGAGCAAAAACACAGAAAGAGTTGTCAACCTCTTAATACCACAAGAGACGCTCTCTAAAGAGCTGGTGCACACCTCAAAATCGGTTGCGCACCTCAAAGACTAAAGATGCAGAAAGGAAATGATAGGAGGCAAATCAGCAATGATCACCAATGTCAAACCCGTCACGAATTCTGGGCCAAAAACAAGCCTTTTTCGGTCCCCAATCCTACCAATGTCACAACCCTGAAACAGTCTTCTCTGACTAAGACACTTGGGTTAACATATTGCTTAGCTCGAAGAAGTACGAGCAAGACTATTTCTTTCTCATTTTGCAGGGTTCTTGACTTGTAAACCCGGAGCAGATGGTGAAGAATTTCATTCAATGGCCCCGACTCAAAAGTGAGTCCCCCCTTTGAAAACCAATATCCAAGCCCAACATTACGGTCCCGTGGAAGACCTCCCGACCGATCAAAATGTATGCGCTGCGAATGAGCCTAAAACCTAGGCACAGGTCAGTAGGGAATTGAGTACATCCCCTATAAAAATCATTACCTCAAAACAGATGAGATGGCCTCCTTGTCGAGAAATATTCCAATTGATGTTTTGAACAAACTCTTTTTGGAATTTTCAAACTGTTGATCCGAATTTTCCATGCAAGGAATTTGTGATCACATTTGCATGTTGTAAGAATGCTTTGGATAACCTCCAGCATCAAAATGCACATTTCATGACTAAAACTTAAGTCATAAAATTTTGTCAATTGGACAATTATTGTCTTCCCAAAGATTATTAACATTTTCTTGGTGAAGAAAAATCTTTCAGGTTTGAACTTTCTGCAGGATACCTGGAGAACCCAGCTCTCAGAATGTCGGCTCAGCAGACTCAAGTGAAGCTTTGTCAAAATAAAATCTTTCACTGCTTCAAAACTGAATTCCCGACAAACTTCGGGATCTCTAAAAAAAAGGGGAAGAAAAACCCTTTTAAAAGAAACAGTCTCATCGGACGTGGAGAACCCTCGTCATGAGACCCATTTTCAAAAACCAGGCAGTCTCATCGGATGTGGAGAACCCTCGTCATGAGACCCCTTTTCCAAAATATCAAACAGTCTCATCGGACGTGGAGAACCCTCGTCATGAGACCCATGTTCAAAAATCAGGCAGTCTCATCGAACGTGGAGAACCCTCGTCATGAGACCCATTTTAAAAAATCAGGCAGTCTCATCGGACGTGGAGAACCCTCGTCATGAGACCCATTTTCAAAAATATCAAACAGTCTCATCGGACGTGGAGAACCCTCGTCATGAGACCCATTTTCAAAAATCAGGCAGTCTCATCGGACGTGGAGAACCCTTGTCATGAGACCCCTTTTCAAAAACCAGGCAGTCTCATTGGACGTGGAGAACCCTCGTCATGAGACCCCTTTTCAAAGCAAAACCAAGGTAGATACCGCCTAAAGGGTCAACACAAGGTAGAAACCGCCTGAAGGGTCGATTCAAGGTAGATACCGCCTGAAGGGTCAACTAAAGGTAGAAACCGCCTGAAGGGTCAAACCAATGGTAGAAACCGCCTAAAGGGTCAAATTAAAGGTAGAAACCGCCTGAAGGGTCGATTCAAGGTAGATACCGCCTGAAGGGTCAACTAAAGGTAGAAACCGCCTGAAGGGTCAAACCAAAGGTAGATACCGCCTGAAGGGTCAACTAAAGGTAGAAACCGCCTGAAGGGTCAAACCAATGGTAGAAACCGCCTAAAGGGTCAAATTAATGGTAGAAACCGCCTGAAGGGTCAGTCAAAGGTAGAAACCGCCTGAAGGGTCAACTCATGGTAGAAACCGTCATAATGGTCAACTCAATGGTCCGATCCACCATACGGATCAAAATCCTTGGCAAATCCCAAATGGGACGCGTCTTCCTTAGATTCCTATCAGTTAGGAATCCCATTAAAGTTTGACCTACCATACGGGTCAGAGCTTAACCTCTCTAGGATACTCTAGTAACGAGTTCCTAGAAATTCTCTTGAATCCATCAGACATCGCGAAAATCGCACAAACATCGAACAGGTAAGTGGCAGGTATGTCTCTCTACTATCTCACTCTCTCATGTCAAATGAATGTTCCCCCTTCAAGAAAGAGCATACATGGACAAGCATGAAGATTGGATGTCATGACTCCTTTTCCTTTAGTTTCCCAAGTCGAGTCGATCAGGACTCAGGTGTCACCTCATCTTTGAGAGAAACCTCTAACGAGATTCCTCTCAAAGAGGGGCAGCTGTTGACACCTAAATTTTGATCAACCTTTTTTTCTTTATTTTTTTTTAAAAAATTCATAGAAAATCTATAAAAATTTCAAAAATTGAAAAATCAATTTTGGTGACCTTGGCCAAGCTAAATGAACCATTTTGACCAAAAAAATTATTTTCATAATTTTCATTTTTTTAATATTTTCGAAAAAAAAAAGAAAAAAAAAGAAAAGAAGAAAATCAAGAAAAATAATATTTGAGGTCACAAAGATATATAAAAATAGTCGGTATTTTTATTTTTATTTTATCTATTTTCTAACCTCATAAATAGTAAAATTCAGGTTTGATTTTAGGTGTTCTCTGATCACCATAAAATTGAATTTGACAAAAATATTAGTAATGATTAAAAGGAAAAGGAGGGAAACATCATCATTTAAAAGGAAAAGGGGACTAATGATTTTGTCTTCTCTTTTTGTTATTTTATTTTTACTTTTATTATTTTATTATTTTATTATTATTATTTTTTTCTCTCTCTCTCTCCCCCACTCCCTCTCTCCTTCCCGCTGCCTATTTATCTCCTCCCCCTCATCATCTCCCGACGCTTCTTCTCCCTCAACTCTCTCTTTCATTTTTCGTTTTTTTTTCTCTCGCTCAGCCCGCCGCCCAGACCCAAAACCGTTCGGTTTTTCGACCATAACTCTTTCGTTAGGAATCTTATGGGAACGATCCATATACCATTGGAAAGCTTATTCTCTTGCCGTTCTAATGACATATCGTGAGTCCAATTTGGCCCAGCCATTTGTCCCGTAGAGCTGTTTGAAGGAGCAAAGGTCAGACTGATCAGACTTGAGTCCGCGAGTGCCAAATTGGATTTCCGGGTTTGTTTTGGGTTCAATCTTGGTAAGACCACCTCTCACTCCTTGTTAAGACATATATTATTGTGTTTTATGGTTTGAAGATGGATTATATCTGGATTTAAGGGCTGATCCCTTATTGTTTTGTTCGAAAAATCTGAACCGGTTCTGTCAAGGTGGTGCCGTGAACATTGTGAGTGATTCAAGGGCTTGCCTTGTGTTGACACCTGATTTTTGATCAGTCTTTCATAGTTTATTTTTTAAAAATTCATAAAAAAATCTATAAAAAGTTAAAAAAAATTAAAAAATCATCTTTGGTAGCCTTGACCAAGCTAAATGAACCATTTTTGATAAAAAAAAATATTTTGTCATATTTTTTAATATTTTCCAAAAATAGAAAAATACATGAAAAATGAAGAAAAATAGCGTTCGATGTCGTAAAAATATAGAAAATAGTCAATATTTTTATTTTAATTTCCTTTTCATTTTGAACTCATAAATAGTCAAAATTCAACTTCAATTGCATGTGTTTCTTCACGACGCATAGAATTGAATTTGGCAAAAAAATGTCATTCGAGTATTTTAATTTGTAAATTTCTACATATTTTTTAGTCTTGACGTCCAATTAGATCGACCACCATCTACAATAAATTCCCCTTGCTGAATATTTTCGTTTTTGTTTCACATGATTTCATGGTGTAAAACGCCGAGTGAATCCCCAAATATAATCGGGTCGGCATGGGCTCGATAGCTCGTCCAAGACCAAACCAGGGCACGACGAACCCCATGTGAGTACCCTCGAACTCCTTCGATGCTTCCTAATGCTTTTCTTAGGTTAGATCGTGTGTAGAATGGCTAGGACAGCTAAATCATTCTTGAGCTGTGATTGATAAATATGGCCTTACTAGGAATGCCATGTGATTTATTTGCATATCTAGATTCCTTGAGTTGGGCATTTTATTACTGATTGTGATTGCTAGGATAATCACTCTTATCTGCATGAATTTCTATATTTAGGGTTCATACCTTACTCATCCGCATGAATCTCAGGCTAGAAAATTCAGTCAACTTAGGTACCGAAAGGGCGTCAACTCTAATAGTTGGTGTAACTAAGTCCCCGAAACCATTTCTCTGGTTCTCGCAGAATTGAATAGAAACTCCCAACTATTCAATTGGGTTGTCCAATCATACCCTAAAAAAATGATTGGTGGCGACTCCATGGCATGCACACTTAGCACATGTCACTAGACCACACTGAAAGTCGATCACGCATACCTCCGTTGCGATTTGGGTAATGGGCCTTGGGAGAGGCTTGCGTCCGACCAGACAGGACGGCCCATTAGCCCTCGAGAGCCCGACAATCTCAAGAGGGTCGCGACAGACTGGCGACTCCGCTAGGGACTGGTTCTTAACCATTTAGTGGACTTGAGCCGATTAAAAAGTTGATTGATTCTTCTAACCTAATTTTATGCAGATGCTCTCGAAAGTGAGGTGTATATGCTAACGAATGTGTTAGATGTTTTTGTAGACGGGAGAAATAAGGGGTGAAGTGCTTGTTAACTTTGTTTTATGCAGGCAGGAGTTTTGGATGTATGATTGTGTGGATGTTTATATTGAAGCGATGATTGTTAAATAAAATGCATGTCTATTGCTTTAGCACGACACAATGAATACACACAATTGCGCCTAAAACCCCAGGCGCCCTCTTTAGGAACACAATAGAAGGAATTGAAAATGGAATCTCCGTGAGGAAAAACATGGGGTAATCCACTTTTCAATTCCGCTCACTTCGAACTATGGATTGAGTCCCAATGCAACGATAGTTGTGCAATGGAATCGGCTCTTCCCAGAATTCGAGGTGAGAACCTTGGCTTTAGGTACCAAGCCCTATCTTTTGATTTTTAGGAGTTTTCCCTCACTTGTCTCATGCGTTTGTCTATGGAAGGTTAGTATACCTAACACTGCAAAAAATACAGAGAAGCTTGATTTTCTCTTAAGTTTGGTTGGTAAGCCTTTTCTATCCCTCGAACTTGTTACAGCTCTTAATCATTATATTCATTGCATAATTCCAGTGATTGGATTAAATGCCATTTTGAGGATAGATATGTGTGTTTTCCTCCCAATGTTCTTGATGGAAGATGAAGATGGTGTCATCCCATTACGAGCGCCAAATGGACAAGAAGAGCCTGCTATGGACATCATTGAGGTATCATCTAATGAAGATGACGATTTGGAATATGTGATCCTGAAGTCACGTCTCAAAGATCGAAACTGGGGCATCTCTAAGTATTAAGATCACATTCCTTTGTTTTATTTTTCATTTCTAGCCTTCTTGTATAGGATTTATTTTGCTGAGATCCTCTCTTTCTGATCCCTTAGATTGATTGTATTAGGGATCTATTTGTGTTTATATACATTCAGATTGAAATTTGTTGTATTTCTATTGACTTGTCATTGAAATGTGATAGTGGCATTTCTTCTAATCACTCGAATACTCCAAAATCAATTTTATAATTCATTTGGATGAAATTGAAATTGGAAGTCTTATACAACCTTTTGGCCGTATAGGGCAATACAATCTCAATTTCGCCAGAAGGAACTACAAACTTGAATTGGTTCATGCATGTTTTGCATCATTGGTAATCCACAATAATTGATCAAGAGTATTCGTGTTTTTCAAATTTAATGAAAAGATAGATATCCAAATTACTCTCGTTCTTAGCAAACGGATTTAATTTGGCTAACGTATCTTCAATTGAATTTAAAACACATCGTAATTGTGTACTTTTGAACATTCCATTGATTTTCTTGGAATTGATCAAAGGCGATTATCGTGAATTACATTCCTTTCAATGATATGCTTTCCTTTGAGGAATATTGATAAAAGCTTTTGCACAAGGCCAAAACCCTTGTAAAAGCTCTTATCCCTATTAATCACAAGTAAGCATAAAATTGAAAGGATTTATGCTTTATTTTTCAAATTCTTTCTTCTGATTCTGCCTTTTCATTTGAAACAAGTTAAAAACAAGTATAGAAGAGAAGTTTTTTTGTGGATAATCGCGGTGGGAGGTTCCTTTATCCGATCATAAGCAAGATTAAAAAATCAAGATGTACACGCTCGAATCATCAATGTCAAAGCGCAGCTTGCCTAGGTTGAGAGTGGTCAGGTGTTCGAGAAAGTCAGCCATACATAAGTTGAGACACACACATTAGAGCTTTCATTCATTTCGCTCAATCGAGGGACCTTAAAAGCAGATCATACAAATCATCGGGGTGGAAACATAAAACCGCAATGAGCCCTAATTAGCATCACAAAGGAACCTAGTTGGCCCTCCATATTATTGATGCTTTGCTTATACTCACCACCTCGAGACTCGAGATCTGCAAGCTTAAGAAGAAGGCGTTTACATTCCCCTTTAAGATCGTCAACCTTGGTCCCGTGATCTTCGGCGGCTATTTCCAGGTCCCGAACTAGTCCTCTCCCATGGGCTATATCCGCGGTAATGCTGTCAAGCCTTTCTTCCTGCCACTCACATTGAAACTTCAACACGACATTACGACGGTCGTGCTCATAGGTGGTCAGGGATAAGGCCAAGCGCTCCACCAAATTTCCCCTCTCGCGAAGCAACATCGAGACTCGCTTGTTGGCGAACTCAACAGCCTTTCTGTGACTATCGGCCACAAGGTTGGCCAACACCAAGCAGTTGGACCGATCCTCATAGCGAGCTCGCAAAACGTGAGCCACGGTAGCTTTTCGATGAGCGACACGGTAAGTCTCTAAAAAGTTTATAAAGAGGGTTGGGAAGATTCTATATTCCCTCTCTAAATTAGTGCCCTCGATGGAGGTGGTGTCTATTTCCACGAGCAAAATGCGGATTTCATCTTCAGTTTCTGGGTGATCGGCTATATGAGCATAGCCTCGACCGAGGAGGTTATAGAGTTTTTCCCACTGGGCCAAAATTTCGGCCGAGAAAGCGCGAATAGGAGAGGAGGTCATTTTCGTTGGAGTGAGGGAGAAGAAGATGAGTGTGGTAGAGTGATTAAAATACGAAAAGGCAATTATGTAAGAGTGTTAATCTTCTCTGCATTAACTCCTCCTTTTATAGCAACTCGAGAATGAAGAAAGGCACAGCAATAATGCTCATGGAGCCAAGTTAATTGGGTAAAGCAGTGGTGGCTCTTTCGGTGAACCATCAGATCTGTCCCAGTCCGCGATTTCAGGCTTGATAAACCTAAAAAAGTTGTAAAAAGATATGTCGGTGTCACCATATTAAAATTGAGCGGGAGTTAAGCGCAACTATCGAAAAAAGTTGCGAAAGGATTTGGCGGTCCCATCATAATAAAAAACTGAGCGGGAGGCGAGCGTAGTTCCACCTTTTTGAAAATAAGTGGGAGACAGACATGGATATCGAGAAAAGGAAATCGATTTGGTGTCCCTCCACGTTGAAAAGAAGAAAGAAGACGACAAAGCGGGAAATACGAAATCTTGGGAGCAACGCTTGCCTGATGATCTTCATCCATGTTTAAAGAACGTTTCATGGGCATACAGAACCACTCAAAAGAAAATTTAGAGAGTGTGAGCATACATGAGAGAGTAGAGAACCCTGAGTGAGCAAAAATTGATCGAACATTTTTCGATCCAACATGTTTGAGGGTTACCATCAGTTGCTAGAGGCGACTGATCCAAAAATCTCAGAAAATGAACTACTGAGAGATCTCGAAGATTCCAGGATGGCGTCTGGTACCAGAACCACAGAACCCAACCCTTTCGGCAACGAAGTTCAGGATCTCAGCAGCGACGACAACAGCAGCAGCGATGGTCAATCCCGGAAAAGGAAACGTCGCCAGTGCCACACTCAGAATGAAATCCAAGAGCTTGAAGCTTTCTTTAGTGAATGCCCTCTCCCGAACATGAAACAAAGAAATGAATTGGGCCAGAAGCTAGGGATGAAACCTTTGAGGGTCAAGTTTTGGTTTCAAAATAAGCGAGCCAAATTGAGGGCTCAACACAGACGTCAAGAACTTGCGATTCTAAAGGAGGAAAACGAAAAGCTTCGAGCGGAGAACATGAGGTATAAGAAAGCTCCCAGCACTATCGCTTGCCTTAATTGCGGTGGCCCTATCACTCTCGGCGAAATGTTCCTTGATAAGCCTTATATGAGGATTGAAAATGCTCATTCACTACCCCACTCCCTCGAACCATCTTCGATACAATCGGATTTTGTTGGAGATATGCATGAACAAATCAATTCTACGAAGTCAATACCGATGCCTTCTAAAGGATGTGATATGCGTCACCATGATTGGAGTTTCCTTAACGATGAGCTTACTATCACGACCGACCAATCCAAAGCTGATGAATTCCCTCCACAACAATTTCCGGCTCGATCAAATCCTACTGGAAATAGGCCAGAGAGCAATAGCCAAGTTGTCAACACTGTTCCGGGTCGCAAGAAGACGATGGTCAATTGGTCCCCCGAGCTTCATCTCAAGTTCCTTAGTGCGGTTCAGCAACTAGGGATCAACTCAGCATATCCAACGCGCATACTTGAGATCATGAACATACCAGGACTCACTAAAGATGGAGTCGCGAGTCACCTCAAGAGCTACAGAAGGGCGCTAAGACAGCGCCACACAGCACTGAACCTGAAAGAACTCAACTTGTGCCTAAACACTAGGCATGGCTATAACTACAATGCCCCTGAAGTAAGAAATACCCTGCCGAATCTAGGCACCGACCAAGCTGGTAGCAGCACCATCGACTACTTGGGCGCTAATCAGAATATTCCCCCGAATCATCTCAGCACCCCTCAAGAGTATATGCCACAAGTGCAGCAGGTACGAACTCCTTGGTTTGAGCAGCAACTTTTCGCTAGTGCTCTTCCTATCCCCGATCAACATATTGGGCCTAGTGTTCAAAGATCTGCCCGGCTTGGGCATATGATTTCGGAAGATCAAGCGGGCGGATGCTCTGAGGATTTTTGTTTCTTCCATTCCCAAATGGAAGGTGCTTTTGATAGTGAACCGATCAATCATCCTCTTATAATCTCAAGCAACGACGAAGGTTCTAGCTCGAAGAATCAGATCGCTCACAATAGAAACAGGAACCCTTCAACGCCAAGCGATGATGGTCAACCCGAATATCAGTTGCTCGAAGAATCAAAAGATTTCCTTGATGAGGAGCTCCATATCTGGATCGATCAGTTTAAAACTGATGGACTTATGAAGTTATGATCCAAAATGACGATTATATATCTGATTCATGGTGTAACTGGCTGATCACCGAGAATCCTCAAGGGAACTAGGCACATGTGACTGGATGTATCATTAATCTTTCTGTCATAAAGTCTTCCATGCAAGATAATCTTCCTTAATGCCTAGAGTTAATCTGGGGCAGCAATCAGTACTACCTGCGAGCATCATCATGCTTGAGTGCGACAATCCCTTGTTAGATTAGAGTCGAGGCGAATCAATTGAACGCCACGAAGAAAAACATTTAAAGGCTTCACATAGGAAAATGCGAGCAAAAGCCCGAGCGAGCTCAAAGACGGTTAGCTCTGTATCGTTCTAAGGGACCTTTAGTCGTTATGAACTCTAAATTGAGCTTGTTTCATTCTCGATGGGGGTCGCTAACTGCTTCAAGAATTTTATAACAAAAAACGAACCAGTTAGGGACGCCAATAGTGCTGTGTCCTGGTAGTCAGTGAAATGGAAGTGGTACGAAACGTCAGGAGTTCGATCTCGGGATTGAAAAATCATTTTATCAGTTGGTCTATCACCCGATGAAGTTCAAAGAGATTCGACGCAGATGACTATAGAACTTGGGGCAATTCGAAAATCATCGATTCATTTTCATCAAGCGGCGAAGTTGGTATTATAAATGTGAAGCATGCAAATGACAAATCCGAAGCAGAAGGAGATGAATCATGATTCGCTTATCCAAGGTCGGGATTTCAACCTTCGACTAAAGCCAAATCTAGGATGAGTTTTTGATCTTGCCCACTCCACAAAACCCATCTCCACTGAAAATGGGGGCAAACCATTCCTACATCCGGAAAGCATGTCGAAGCCAAAGACATCAAATTCATCGTTTAATCCGTGGGGCAAGTCCCTAAAGCGATAGTTATCATCCGCAGAGCGTAATGGAATCCATCCTTTCAATGTAAAAAACATTTGGCCGCGGAGCCACCCATTTGGTAAAAAGAACGTATCGTTCCTAAATGATTTTCAATCAGATGCGGGGATAATGTTCTCTCATTTTCCTCTCAGGTGATGAACAGAGACGAGGCACCCAAGAAGCCATGCATTCAAATAACATAACAGTGCATGAAACACGCCCAAAAAGATGAATGAATCTCCTCCGACGTAAATCCTCGAGGTGGATTCGTTGCCCAACCAGACGAAGAAATCATGGCCACAAGCTTGAGGGCCGGCTTCTACAATCTGCACATTGGCATGCAGAATGGAATTCAAATCAAGAGTAAAGTAGTATCGTCCCAATTTGTTTTGAATTTGGAAACCCAAAATAATGCTTAATATTTATCCTTGGCAGGAGCTCGCCATCAGGGCAGACATATTTTCACAACCCTTGTACACTCGTTGGAGCATATGACCAAGGGTAAGATGTATCGTTCCAATTTTTGTAAAGTTTTAGAATATACGATGACATATCCCTTTTATATCTCCAGGATCTCCAGCCTCGATGGGCAGGTAAGTATCCCTTTTCCCAATTCATTGGAGATTAAAAACTTTCAGAATTAATTCGATTCTCACATCTAAAAAGACATAGAATTCTTACTTCATTGACATTCATGTTTTAAAACATGAGATTGTCTGAACATGAATTACACATGTATAGTGCATCACAAAATCCCTTTGAAGGATAAATCTTGATGAAATGAAATGAATTTTTCCAACAAGAGTCGTTTGAACTGTTCAAAAGGGTATTTTCTCATAAGAGAAGCGAGCCTAATCCAAACACGTCCCATACACACTTGAGAGATGAGGAGATTGGAAATGATAGCGAAACCTTAACCTATGGATATAAGGGTCATTCGCAACGATTACATGGATCGAGATGACAGAGGCATTTATTTCTTCATTCCAAACACTACAGATGCCCATTGAGAACCCCATTGAACGGCGATTTTCATTCTCAACCCTGTCAAGAACCACCCCACATTGGGGCAAATGAAGGTTAGTCCAACAGTATCAGAAAGTAAACGGTTTGAAATTTTCTTGCTCGGACTAACATAAATCTTTGTGTGTTGTTTATATGATAATCCAAGTGTCATAGGATGACGAGAATAATTCATTTCTCTATCCTACACACTGTTATCCTTTGCACGACCAAGTTGAGCCAGCAAATTCATTTCATCAACCTATTGGTGATCTTTGCATATTCCAAAGCAAAGGCAACATCACTCTAGGAATGGAAGCGTGCCAAAGTTTAAGTTGCATATCTAGCATGATTGCCGAAAATCCTAGCTCCAAAAGAAAAGAAAAACACGGGATTAAAAAAAGGGGGAAAAGAAAAATCCCTAGACATCAAGAAAAAGCAAAGTGCCTGGTAAAAAGCAAGGCTGATGTCTATTCAAAATATCCCCAGTAAAGTCTAGATATACGATGAAAAGACCCTGCAAAGGAGTCAGATCAAGATGACTACTCTCCAAATGATGTCGTGCTCAAATTGCAAACACACAAACAGACGGTCTCTTAATGTAACAAGAGACGCTTTTAAACATCCTTGTGCGCTCTAAAAGAGGAGTGTACACTTCAAGAAATGGAGATGTTCTTCGAAGGACATGTGGCAAATTTGCAATGATCACCAATGCCAAACCCTTCACAATTTCTGGGCAAAAAATAAGCCTTTTTCGGTCCCCAATCCTTCCAATGTTACAATCCTGAAACAGTCTTATCTGACTAAGACACTTGGGTTAATGTATAACTTAGCTCAAAGAAGTACGAGCAAGACTATTTCTTTCTCATTTTACAGGGTTCTTGACTTGTAAACCCGGAGCAGATAGTGAAAAATTTCGTTCAACGGCCTTGACTCAAAAGTGAGTCCCCCTTGGAAACCGATATCCAAGCCTAACACTACGGTCCCGTGAAAGACCTCCTGATCGGTCGAAATGTATGCGTTGCGAATGATCCTGAAACCCAGGCACAGGTCGGTAGGAAATTGAGCACTTTCCCTATTAAAGATCATTATCACAGAGCAGTGAGGAGCCTTCTTGGATGAGAAATACTCCAATGGATGTTTTGAGCAAACTCTTTTTGAAATTTTCAAATTGTTTGATCTAGAGTTTCCGTGCAAGAAATTTATGATCACATCTGTATATGGTAGGAATGTTTTGGATAACCTCCAGCAATCAAAATGCACATTTCATGACTAAAACTTAAGTCGTAGAATTTTGTCAGTTAGACAATTATTGTCTTCCCAAAGATTACTAATATCTTCTTGGCGAGGAAAATTTTTTCAGGTCTAAGCTTTCTGCAGGACTTTTGGCCGCCCCAAAGACTGGGTGCGTCATCCTTAGGTGAAGCCTTTTAGTAGGCAAATCTTTTCTAAGACCGATCCACAGAATGATCGAGTCTCCGACTAGCCCCGAAGAGCGGGTACGTCATCCTTTGATTCATATCAATTTGGAATCTCATAAATGGTAGAAACCGCCTGAAGGGTCAACTCAATGGTAGAAACCGCCTGAAGGGTCAATCAATGGTAGAAACCGCCTGAAGGGTCAACACAATGGTAGAAACCGCCTGAAGGGTCAATGTATGGTAGAAACCGCCTGAAGGGTCAACCAATGGTAGAAACCGCCTGAAGGGTCAAAACAATGGTAGAAACCGCCTGAAGGGTCAATGTATGGTAGAAACCGCCTGAAGGGTCAACCAATGGTAGAAACCGCATGAAGGGTCAATGAATGGTAGAAACCGCCTGAAGGGTCAAAGGACTGGTAGAGACCGCCTGAAGGATCAACCCAATGGTCCGATCCACCATACGGATCAAAACCTTGATGAATCCCGAACGCGGGAGGATTCGTTTTCCCTAATAAGCCTTACATTAGGCAAGCCATTTCTAGTTTAGTCCACCACACGGATCAAAACCCTTGGCAAATTCCCAAATGTGGGAAGCGTCTTCCTTAGGTTCCTATCAGTTAGGAATCCCATTATGGTTTGACCTACCATACAGGTCAGAGCTTAACATCCCCAGGACACTCCGATGACAAGTCCTTAGGAATCTACTTGAACCCATCAGACACAGCAAATGCCGCAAGCATTCGACAGGTAAGGGGCAGGGAAGTCTATCTACTCCTTAACTTTCTTACATCATATCAGGGAATTGAATGAGCACATCTCTTTTTAAGGAAAAGCACACATTGATGGGCATGAAAATTGGATGTCATGATTTCTTTTCTTTTCCCAGTCGAGTCGATCGGAATACAGGTGTCACCTTGTCTTTGAGAGAAACCTCTGACGAAATTCCTCTCAAAGAGGGGCAGCTGTTGACACCTGATTTTTTATCAGTCTTTCATAGTTTATTTTTTAAAAATTCATAAAAAAAATCTATAAAAAGTTAAAAAAAATTAAAAAATCATCTTTGGTAGCCTTGACCAAGCTAAAGGAACCATTTTTGATAAAAAAATATTTTGTCATATTTTTTAATATTTTCCAAAAATAGAAAAATACATGAAAAATGAAGAAAAATAGCGTTCGATGTCGTAAAAATATAGAAAATAGTCAATATTTTTATTTTAATTTCCTTTTCATTTTGAACTCATAAATAGTCAAAATTCAACTTCAATTGCATGTGTTTCTTCACGACGCATAGAATTGAATTTGGCAAAAAAATGTCATTCGAGTATTTTAATTTGTAAATTTCTACATATTTTTTAGTCTTGACGTCCAATTAGATCGACCACCATCTACAATAAATTCCCCTTGCTGAATATTTTCGTTTTTGTTTCACATGATTTCATGGTGTAAAACGCCGAGTGAATCCCCAAATATAATCGGGTCGGCATGGGCTCGATAGCTCGTCCAAGACCAAACCAGGGCACGACGAACCCCATGTGAGTACCCTCGAACTCCTTCGATGCTTCCTAATGCTTTTCTTAGGTTAGATCGTGTGTAGAATGGCTAGGACAGCTAAATCATTCTTGAGCTGTGATTGATAAATATGGCCTTACTAGGAATGCCATGTGATTTATTTGCATATCTAGATTCCTTGAGTTGGGCATTTTATTACTGATTGTGATTGCTAGGATAATCACTCTTATCTGCATGAATTTCTAGATTTAGGGTTCATACCTTACTCATCCGCATGAATCTCAGGCTAGAAAATTCAGTCAACTTAGGTACCGAAAGGGCGTCAACTCTAATAGTTGGTGTAACTAAGTCCCCGAAACCATTTCTCTGGTTCTCGCAGAATTGAATAGAAACTCCCAACTATTTAATTGGGTTGTCCAATCATACCCTAAAAAAATGATTGGTGGCGACTCCATGGCATGCACACTTAGCACATGTCACTAGACCACACTGAAAGTCGATCACGCATACCTCCGTTGCGATTTGGGTAATGGGCCTTGGGAGAGGCTTGCGTCCGACTAGACAGGACGGCCCATTAGCCCTCGAGAGCCCGACAATCTCAAGAGGGTCGCGACACCTTGCTTCCAATATTCGATAAGATGTCTCTAGCACCTAACTTAGGAATCTAGCAAGCTGAGATTGTAGTCTAGTTGAGTTTTGGATGGGTTTTAATGGTTGAATTGAAGGAGTTTTATGGGACAGATTCTGGTCATTGGGCGATTGAAAACCGTCCGGGTTTTTAGCCATAACTCTTTCGTTAGGAATCTTATGGGAACGAGCCATATACTGTTAGAAAGCTTATTCTCTTGCCGTTCTAATGACATATCGTGAGTCCAATTTGGCCGAACCATTTGTCCCGTAGAGCTGTTTGAAGGAGCAAAGGTCAGACTGATCAGACTTGAGTCCGCGAGGGCCAAATTGGATTTCCGAGCTTGTTTTGGGTTCAATCTTGGTAAGACCACCTCTCACTCCTTACATTTTACCTATTAGACCCAGAATCGGAAGGCCGAGCCTCCTGTTGGTGTCTAAATATTTGCTGTGTATTTACTTTATGTCATAGCATTTCTATATTTCGCATAAAAGACCCAGAATCGGAAGGCCGAGCCTCCTGTTGGTGTCTAGATATTTGCTGTGTATTTACTTTATGTCATAGCATTTCTATATTTCGCATAAAAGACCCAGAATCGGAAGGCCGAGCCTCCTGTTGGTGTCTAAATATTTGCTGTGTATTTACTTTATGTCATAGCATTTCTATATTTCGCATAAAAGACCCAGAATCGGAAGGCTAAGCCTCCTATTGGCGTCCAAGGTGTTTTATTTATTTATTTTCTGTAAATTATATTGTGCTACCCCAGAATCGGAAGGCCGAGCCTCCTGCTGGTGGTTTATACCCCCCACACATTGTTGCACGAGCACCGACGGACTCCGACGTCGTAAAATTCACCGGATCCCATCTCCTTTGCTTATGTTTATGTTGTATAATGACTTAATATCTTCTTTATTTTTTGCATTGTGTTGCGTCCTATAAAAACAAAAACAAAAAAATGCTAGATCGGACGTCTGCAGATGAGCCACGTGTCGTGATTAGGTGATTTTCAGAATAAAAAAAAATTTCCAAAAAAATGAATTATTAAGGAAAAATTCAAAAAAAAAATTGAGAAAAATTGCAGAAAATTCCTAAAAAAATTCTAAAAATTTTTGAAGGCTGAAAATGACAAAAAAAAATTGATTTGTTTCCATTTTTTGGATTTTCTCCCATTTAATCCAAAATGGCGATTTTACCCCTCAAAGGGTAAATCGTCTTTGATATTCCGATGAATTGTGGAAATTGCTTAGAATTTGGTGATGGGCCAGATAGGTGGCTAAACCTTATGTCTAAGATTTCCACATTTCATTCCCATTTTTAGAAAATGACGATTTTACCCCTTCGAATGGTAAATCGGTTTCTAAAATTCCAGAAAATCATGAAAATTGCAAAAAAAAAAATAGAAAATGGGTCAATTGAGTGACCAAACCTATTTTTGACATTGTTTTACTCCGGATTCATTCCGAAATGACGATTTTTCCCTTTTTAGGCAAATCGTCCCTTTTGTCTCAAAATTACGACTTTACCCCTGATAGGTAAAATCATGTCTAAATCATTCCTAAGCTTGATTGATACTTATTTAGGCTAATAGAGCCTTATTAGGAGTGTCATGTTGATTTGATGTGATTATTTTACATATTTGGATTCATTGATTTGCGCATTTTATTATTGATTGTGATTGCTAGGATAGTCATTCCTATTTGCATGAATTCCTAGATTTAGGATTCGTACTCCACTCATCTGCATGAAATCTTAGGTAAGAAAATTCAGTCAACTTAGGTACCGAAAGGGCGTCAACTCTGACAGTTGACGTAACTAAGTCCCCGAACCCATTTCTCTGGTTATCGCAGAATTGAATAGAAACTCCCGACTATTCAATAGGGTGGTCCAATCATACCCTCCAAAAAATGATTGGTGGCGACTCCATGGCATGCACACTTAGCACATGTCACCAGACCACACTGAAGGTCGACTACGCATACCTCCGTTGCGATTTGGGTAACGGGCCTTGGGAGAGGCCCGCGTCCGACCAGACTGGACGGCCCATTAGCCCTCGAGAGCCCACATGCAACCTCGAGAGGGTCGCGACAGGGTGACGATGAGGAAACTGAGGAGGAATCAAAGGAACCGTCTGAAGAGGTGCCATCCGAGACATTTTCCGACTACAACCTAGAAGACGAAGAGGACGACGGAAGAGACGGATCAAGTGGTTCTTCCGAATAGTGTGATGAAGGGGTCTAGGAACACTAGGATTAGGAACAATTTTGATGTTAGATTTTGGGAAAGAGCTAAGCGGTAACCTTTAGCTTAAGCTTTCGTTCCTATTTCCTACCCAGGTGTGCAGCTTTATCTTTTGTCCTTTCCTTTCCTTTCCACTATTGTACTGGATGGTTGCAGGGTGTATATATAAGTGTGTGCTTTGCTATTTGTCCGAATTCCATATGCTGTTTATTGTCAGGGTGTTGTGTCCTTCTGCATGTGCATTTCATTTCACTTTAGGCCGTGAGATGTTCCTGGGATTTATTTTATTGGCCCACAGCGAATGTGATGTGCTCGCTGGGAATGCGGGGCGTGACAAAGCTTGTAGTACTCCAATATGTTGGGATGAAGTGGGAGAAAGAAGTATAACATGCCCTGAATTAGTAGAACAATCAGTTGAGGCAGTTAAGATTATTAGAGAAAGGTTGAGAACAGCACAGAGTCGTCAGAAGAGTTTTGCTGATAAAAGACGCAAGTCTTTAGAATTTCAAGTGGGAGATCATGTGTTCCTGAAAGTATCACCGATACGAGGATTGTTGCGATTCAGAAAGAAATAAAAACTAAGTCCGAGATATGTAGGTCCTTTTGAGATCCTAGAGCGAATTGGGACTTTGGCTTACCGACTCGCTCTGCCGCCAAGTTTGTCTCAAGTGCATATGTGCTCCATGTATCAATGTTAAGGAAATACGAGCCGAATCCAACACATGTTTAGGATTTTGAGACCGTTGAGTTGGATGATAAAGTATCATACGTGGAGAAACCAGTCAGGATCGCGGATCGAAAAGAGCAAGTCTTAAGAAATAAGATGATTCCGCTTATTAAAGTGATCTGAGAGCATCACGGAACAGAAGGTGCCACGTGGGAAAGCGAGGAAGCTATGAGAAGTCAATACCCCCATTTGTTTGGTTAATTGAGTTTGTTGTAAATTTCGAGGACGAAATTTCTATAAGGGGGAAGAATTATAACATTCTGAATTTCCTGTCATTTTGAGACTATGGAATGAGAAGAATCTATCAATGTATTTCAGTTTTATTTCGCTCGAATCTGATCAATCCTGAGTAGACTAACCAGAGGGGAAAGACTAACGCATGACAAGGTACGTGGACCTAGGAAACTCGAAAAGGAAATGATGCTTTGACCATGAGGATTGTCGAGAGAACATTTAGAGCCAATAAAGGCCGATCAAATAACGATTAAGGAAGTGATCGCTAGCGTTATACGATTGGGACGCGGGTGATGCCGTAAAACCAATGTATAATTTGCGACGTTTTCCTACATCGGACAATGACGATCGAGACCGTCGAAGCTAGTAATGAACCCTCGCAATTACATGACAATCAAAGTCGTCGTAACTTGAGTCGTCCTAAGTGTGACGAGAGTCACAGAGTCGATACGCGTAACGTTTGCAAAAGCCGCCCGTTAGTTCGAGATAAACTGGAGATACGATCGGCGAGAGATCGATCATGAAATGGAAGCTCAAATTGGCAATTGAAAATGAAGAATTTTAAAATTGGAAAAGGATTTGACATCGCCCGCCAATGGCCATTCAGAATAGAGAAAACGCAGTTTCGGGCGAAAAATGCCAAAAGATCGTTTTACCCCTCACCCATTTGTCTCTGTCTTAAGGATAATTAAAGGTCAAAATAATCAATTAGCACTCTCATGGTGCTGCCGAAAATTGGAGGGAAAGTTGGTCAAAGAGAGTCAAAGCTTAAAAGACCAATAATTGAGACTATTGCCAAGTGTCACCTTAGTATAAAGCATTGCCTTAATCACCATTAATAACCATCTTGTCAAAATTTCATCAATTATTTGTGGGATATCATCTTTAGCTGCTAATGGTCGACCACCCCTCTCCCCTTCTCCATTTCCCTTCATTTTCCTCTCCCTTTCTTCCCTGGCTCAGTCTGCTTGCCCGACCAACTCCTACCGCCCTGTTCGGTCTGCTCGACGGCCACCTCCGGTGACCTTTTGGCTGGCCGCCTACCACCACAGGTTAGTTCAAGATATCCTTAACAAGTTCCAATTGGTTTTGTGTCCATTGGAGGTCTGGTTAATTTTTGAGAATTTTTGGAAGAAAAGTGGATATATTTTGAGCTAGCTGAGGAAAAGTGTTGGTTCTAGCTCTTAGAAATTCCAAATGACCTCAAATGTTTTGTGAGATCTTCATAACATCTAGTACTCATGTTGGATGAGCTTTGGCCGCAAGTTTGGTGGTGTTAAAATATGTTTTCATGACTAATTATGGATGATCAAAATTGACCAGAAAACTGATTGTTGCGCACCAAGAAGAAATTGATCTGTTAAAGGGCTTCGAATTGTTGTTTCTCTCCAAAAATTCCTGGCGAGCCTCCTAAACACATATATTGAGATGTTAGTAAGTGTAACTCATGAGAATTGGAGCCTAGAGATGATTTGTGGGTTGATATGCACGGTTGGAATTGAAACCGGTTGTGCTCTGTTTATGCCCTGTTCTGACCAATTCTGTTGAGCATGTTTTAAGTGGTATTTTGGTTTCAAAATAACCCATGAGACCTTATAAGACGTCATGTGAGGTGTTAATTGGAAGTGTATGAAGTGGATTGGGATTTGGAAGTGATTTAAGGGCTATATTGTGCATGAAACCTCAAGTTATATTTTTTTTTCTATAAGTGGCTGAATGAACCGAGTACTTAAAGGGTTCGTGGAACTATTGTGGTGTATTCGATCATTTGATAACGCATCTTGAGTTGCCATTTGATTAATTATTGAGGGATTGGTATCAAGGAAGTGAGAATTGATTGGGATTTGATCCAAAATTGATGAATTTCCTAGGACGGTACGAGAACCTTAGATTGCCGAACATTTGTGAGGTTAAGGAAAATCGATCGAAGTGAATTTGTGCTAATTACTTGAGGTAAGTGGTTCCTAAACCCTTACTTGAACCTATGACGCTACTAGATGGTTGTATTGGGTAGCGGGTTTGTATGGTAAAAGCATGGTGTTTAGTAGTATGCAATTGAATTGATTGTGATGCATTAGCAATTGTGGTTGTGGTTTGGCTAGTGAGCCCTTGTGTGATATTGAATGACTAATGAGCCTGGATGAATTGCACTGACTATAAAGTCTATGCTATAAAGCATTTATCGATCGTTGGCTTGGTGACCCGAAGATCGAATTGGCTTGGTGCCCCGAGAAATATATTGGCTTGGTGCCCCAGTTATTGTATGGCTATGATGCCTTGATGCAAATATGTTGGCGTGGTGCCCCGGTTGTCATGGCTAGAGTGCCTTGAAATATATTGAGGTTTATATACCTTGGGGATGGGATTTGTGTGATATCACTAGTATAAATGAAAATCTATCCTATGCTAATGTGTGAAGCTTGGGTCACCAGTGATGATGTGTGCTTGATGGTTACTTTTTTATATCAAGTACTTGAAAGAAATGATGAACCTTTGCCATATGCCATTGCTTGCTGAATTCCCTACATCTTGTTGCATTATTGTGTGGTCTAGTGGGACTAGTGGTTTAGTTTGGGTTAAGTTGTACTTGCTGGGATGTGAATCTCATCCGTAGTAGGACATATTTTTCCAGACCCAAAATCGTAAGAATGCTACCAGTCAGGTAGGGTGATCCGAAGGATAGGACCACCACTTTTGATGAATTTCATTAAAGGAAGGGGATTACTTACGTTAGGAAGTGCACAACAATCTGGGTAGACGAAGGGAAGGCGGATCTGCAACCTCATTGTTTTGAAGCATGGTTCTGTCGTGTAGGGGATAGCAGTCTAGAGGGTCCTCTACCACCGAAAGATGTTCCTGAAGAGATAGTACCAGCTTGGTGTCACCCTTCTCGTGCATCAATTGAAGTGGAGAACGTAGCCTCTATGGAGGAATCCAGAAACTCTCCTGACGAGTTGAAGTCACCCTCGACTGAAGAGTATAAGACTTATATAGAGATTTCCACTGATGAAGACGAAGACACTGAAAAGGGAATTGAAGAAGACACTAAGGACATTTCAGAGGAGGTGCCATCAGAGACTTTTTCTGAATATGTCCCAGATGAAGATGAAGCTGAAGCAAGCGACAGTTCGAGTGGTTCTTCCGGATAGAGAGGTGCAGATGTTAGGTTAAGGGTAGGAGAATTTTGGTGTGGGGTGCAGACATGGACTGTAGACTAGCCTATTGATGAATGCCTGAGTACCTACCCAGTTTAGTGTACGTTTTTTTTTTACCCTTCCCACCATCGTCTGTAACGACTTCTGAATTATGTATGTATGTATATATAAGTGTGTGCTTTGCTATTTGTCCGAATTCCATATGTTGTTTATTGTCAGGGTGTTGTGTCTTTCTGCATGTGCATTTCATTTCACTTTAGGCCGTGAGGTGTTCCTGGGATTTATTATATTAGCCTGGAGCGAATGTGATGTGCTCGCTGGGAGTGCGAGACATGACATTATGTTTCTTCGAAACTCATGGTGTGACTTCTAGACATGTAGATTAGTATATTTACAAGTTGATTTTCTAATGAATTAGAGCTTTGGAGTGATTTAAGGGATGTTTGGTGCGATTGGAAGCAGAACCAGTTCTACCCTGCTTATGGACTGAGTAGACCAAACCCTTTAGGAACTTAAGGAGGTGTCGCCTTGCCATAAAATCATCGGTAAGGCATCTTGGAATGTTAATTGATGTGTCGGTGAAATGTACGCTTGGTGAAATTAAGATTGGATGAGTTAAATTGATGATTTGGTGGATTTACTTAGGAGTGCATTGCTGCCCTGTTTTGGACAAAGAAGGACCGAGCTTTGGGAGGAGCTTTTGGTGGCTATTGCTAATTCAATTGAAGGGTAAGTGACCCTTAAACCTCTACTAGGACTTTAGGACACTACTACACTCCTTTGATTGATGAATTGATCGATTGGTGGATCGATTGTGCTTTGATTAGTGCCGGCCGAATGTGTGTGCTGTGCATCGAGCTTGGTGTGTTTGTCTCGATGAGAAATTTGTATTTGATTAGTATGTGACTTCGAGTGGCCGTATGACATATAAGCCTCGAGTGGTGAATGAGTAAAATTGGTGTTCGAAATGGCAATAGAAATAATGAATCGATGATTTGCCGTGGAGTTGCCTAAAGAGAAGTTTGGCTTGTGAGCCTAGGGGAATGTGGAATGTGTCTCACGATGGCAAGCATTTGAATGTGATGTAAGCCTAAGGGCCCATGGCACCCTGATGCGTCAGAACGCGGGGTTGCGATTTGTATTATATGGTGATGCATCAGAACGAGGGATATGTTGATATGTGTCGACACAAGCCTCGAAATGGAAGTCTAAACCTAATGCGTCAGAACGCATGTTTATTAATTGTTAAGGCCTGTTGCGTCAAAACGAGGGCAAACTCTGGGAGTTGAGGAATTTTGATGAAATGATATTCAATCTTGCCTTTGAATTTCTTGTGCTAATATGTAAGCTTGGTCTCATAGTAATATGCATATTCTTGTGGGTAACTCTTGTATGCCAATTATGTTTAGATGCTTTGATGTTTGATTGCCATGCGCTGTTTTGCTTAATGAACCTCTGCTCCTTGTTATAATGCATTGTTTGGGGGGACTATTGGTCTGATCTAGGTTTAGGGCTAGCTTGCTGAGATGTAAATCTCACCCCGCAGTGGGACATGTTTTTCAGGCTCCAATCCTTGAAAAATGTTGCCGGTTCGCCTAGTGGCCCTAAGGAAATGACTGCTACTTTTGATGAGTTTCTGGACGGTAAGGGGATAGCTAATCTAAGAAAATCCACCACGGTATGGGTCGATGGAGGAGGGGAGAATTGGGAGCCTCATCGCTACGAGGCATGGTTTCGTCGTGTCGGGGACAACACTACTGGTCCGTTGCAGCCTACTGAGGTTCCTTTATGTGTAGTACCGAACTGGTGTCATCCCACCCGTGCTGAAGTCGAGGTCGAAGCTTCGGTGGCTGGTTAAAAAAATATTCCCGAGAAGACTCCGACAGTTGAAGAAGACCACGAGGTGATCAAGATATCCGCATCAGAGGATGGGGAAGAGGATGATTCCATGGAGCTGCGCTCCGAGAGTTTTTCTGATTACGACCCTGAAGATGACGAAGACGAGGACAAAGATGAGGCTAGTGGTTTTACCTAGTTGACTTAGGAGACGTAGGACCTTTTGATGGCTTGTTGTTTCGAGGTCTTTTGATGGACTTAGTAGTACTCTTTTGGTCGGTCCCTAGTTCCCTCACGACCCTTACAGACTTTTGTATTTCGACCTTGACCGTCTGGAAATACTTATGTTTATGTTATTGTAAATATCTTCCATTATCCCGAGTCATCCTTGTATTTATGTATGGAGTTATTTATGTTCTTTCGAATGCATGTTACATTCATATATGTGTTGTGTTCGGTTTGGATCCTAGGGCACGAGAAAAGAATCACGAGCGGGTGTGACGTTCCTGAAAAAGACGTGGGGCGTGACAATCCCGTTTGTTTGGTATCAGAGCAAGGTCAGCTCGATCCAAGTCGATTGAGGATTGGAGTGATAAGGAGTGATGGGATGATGAGGTAGCCATACCTTAGGGGGACTCATTAGAGTTTGGCACGAAATACATGGCATATGAATTGGCGCATGTGATTGGCATGATTGTGGTGAACCTGTGATGACCAAGCTTCGTACTTAGCATTGTGTATTGATTGAGGATGCTGGCTTGATGAGTGGATATTTGCCTCTGATTATACTAAGTTGCAGATGCGTCTGGACTTGAGGTACGACTACGTGTTCCCGATTGATATGCTCTTGAGAATGCCTGAGTGGTTGGTTGCTATGTTGTGATTGCTGCCTTGTAGTGTAGCATTGAACCACTAGATTTGAGCAAATGACTTAGGTTTCTAATTCCGTGGTGGAATTATAGTGACTCAGGTTGTTTAAGTACGAGCAAGAATGAGCAACAGGCCTGGAAGGCCGAGGGGATGAGCATCTAGCTCAAGGCCGCCTGTAGTGGAAGATCCTAGAATGGATGGGGTCTTGAGAGCCTTAGAACGAATTGGAGATCTGATGGATAAGCATGCCCAAGATAGAGATGCTGCTATTGCCCAAGTTGTTGGGACTGCTATTGCTGCTGCGAACTTGAATAATGGAAACAATGGGAACAATGGAAATAATGGTCAGGGCGCTGAGGCTGGCAGCGCCCAAGGTGATAGAAATGCCAATAGACAGATGGGTTAGTTGGTCGAGTAGTTTATGAAGCTGAAACCAACCCAGTTTGATGGTATTCGAAACCCAGAGTTGACGCCAAGGTGGATCGAAAAGCTGGAGAAAGCTTTTGGGGTGTTGAGAAGCACCAATGAGGAGAAGGTACTATTGGCCGTATATCAGCTGAAAGGCATAGCTAATGACTGGTGGAGTGCCACGAAATATGGAGTGTTTCCTAAAGGCACTGCCTTGACTTGGGCCACATTCACTACGCTTTTAATGACAAGTATTTTTCGAAAACGGCGCAAGAGAGGAAACAAGTGCAATTCCAACAGTTGCATCACAATCAGCTGACTATGGATCAATATAAAGCAGAGTTTGTGAGATTGTCGAGGTACGTGTCGAATCGGTTGAGGACCCGTTAGAGAAGACATGGAGGTTCCGGGTGGATTGAGACCAGAAATTCGAAGTCAAATAATAACCGGGAACCTGAAAACTTATAGGGAGATTTACGAACGGAGCCAGATGATTGAGAGGGACATGAAAGAAAGAGCCACCACATCTGGATCACGGTTTAGTTCATCCCGAGACAATCGCCAGACTGGTAAGAGGTCGATGAATAGTAATAGACGTTTTGCCCCTCTAGTGAGAAGGAATATTGAAAAGCCACCACACCAGTCGAATTGGAATTGCCGCCTTTGTGGTATGAGGCATGGAAGCGGACCATGTCCAGTCAGGACGGGAGCGTGTTTCAAGTGTGGTCAGCTGGGCTGTCACGCCCCGAACCCATTGAGCCCGCGAACATCCAACCTCTGCCGTTACCTTTGATGATCTCCCAGGAACCAACGGCCAATGCTTAAAGATCTGTATGAAACATGCATACAAAAGCGAGGACAACTCCATAAAAATAAAACACAAGATGACTTAGGACAAAAGGGTACACCTTATATAAAGGTCAATCATACATCAGAGGTTATAATGTTAAATCCCCAAATACTTCATTACAACCCTATGGTCATAAAAGGATTCATGATCATTTCTTCCAGTGACTTCATCAAATGCCAATCCATGGTGAGCTCTGGTTTCTTTCGTTTGGGACCTGAAAAATGTTGTCCCACGACGGGGTGAGATATATAATCTCAGTAAGTCGAACCTAACCCTAAACTAGGCTGCCAGTACCTCCAGACACCTTTGAAAAATAGGGTATTTTGGTAATAAAAACCTTGGCATGACAAAATGAGGTACTTTCCAAATATGGCATTTAGGACTTTCAAAACAGCTTGACCCAGTCAAGAAAATCATGATAACTCAAAGGTTTGTACAATGGCAGAGTTTTCAATCAGAAACAAACGCTTGACGCCACCTCAAAAACACGAGGAAATTTTCACTTCTTTCTCAAAAGAATCATTCCTTGAAATATCCAGAAAATACGTTCTTTTCTTTCACGCCCCTCTCTGGGCCAATTTCAATTCATGAGGTAAATTTTCAAACATGAGGCATAATAAATTTTCTCACAAAACGTGGCTTTCATTCGATGGTAACAAGTCGTTACCCACCCGTGCCAAAGCGCCTTGGGCCTCAATAAGAGTTATCTCTAATCAAGTCATATCTTGACATGAAATCAATTAGCCACAGAAAACAATTCATCTTTTCACTTTATTACGACGAGATGATTCGGCCATCATAGTGACTCTCGCTCCCCAGCACCGTCGAGATGATTCGGTCAACTATGAGACTTCGTCATGGCCAATCCTGCGAGATGATTCGGTCTAACATGTGACGCCCGATACCTGAACACCCTCGAAGCAGTCAACATGAAGACTCTCGCGTCCGGACCTAGAGATGATTCGGTCAATACAGTGACTCTCGTTACTCCAGCATCACGAGATGATTCGGTCGACTGTAAGACTCTCTAGCCGTAATGACCTCGTCAGGCCAAATGGGATCAAGTCCCTAAGCTCATAAACTTGGGATCAAACACCCACAACAACATTTGGGATCAAACACCCGACCGATTGGCCATAAGTTTTCATTCAATAAACAATAAGTTCGAACAAAGGCAAATCGGCCCACGGCCTCATTTCAATTGAAAACAAATTCATGCCTCATTTTTCATTAGAAAATCAACTCATGCAAATCAAGCATCTCCTCGCCCAAATCAGGGCATTCATTTCAAACGTCCATCAATTGGACAAGATATATTTCACGTTACAAAATTCTCGATCAAGCACATACATTACTCAGCTCAATTCAAACAAGGCCTTGGACAATTTAATGAACACGGCCATTTCATCATCTCAAAACTTGACATTTCTTTTGATAAAATATTTTCCGAGCTTTCCCAACTCAAGGCAATCAATTAGCCATTTAAACGCCCAATCACAGTCAAGCAAGACTCTTCAAACGTTTGGCTTTCAATCAAGAATAGGCCAAAGAATACTGACTCTCAAAACTGGACAGATTTGGGTTTCCTCGCGTCTCTCACAAAATTAGTTCATAAAACCAGTCAATCCAACTCAAAACTTTGTCCTTTAGTAACCTAACCTCCTAATAAAGGTTTAAGCATAACTTACCTCAAGCCTAGGCCAAGCAATTTCCACAAAACGCGCGACACAACGTCGCGGCACCAACCTGTCCATATTGACCTTCCACGACCAGATTCAGTCCCAAATAAACTGGCATCACTCCATCAAATTTGTCACGCCCCGACCCCGGCTGGCACGTCAACATCCCACGTAGCCGTCAATCTTAATAGATAACCCAGAATTCAACGGCCTATCTCTCGGAATGCAGTATGGAAAGTACATACGAAAGAGAAAACAAAACCCCAGACATAAAATAAACACAAGGCAATATGGGATTAAAAACTAACATGCATTGTCTTACAAGTAAAAGGGTCTATTACAACAAAAGGATATAGGGTTCGGAGGAAGGCACTATAAGACCCAAAAGATGAACTTCAAAAAGAAAGCTATAGACTAGACGGACTCGTCTTCATGTTCCTCCCTTTTCCTTCCTTGTCATCTTCGAGACCTTCTTCAAGGCTTCGGGTCTGAAAATGTTGGTCCCACGACGGGGTGAGATAATAATCTCAGCAAGCGAAACCCAACCCAAGCTAAACCACTAGCCCCACTAGACCACACAATAATGAAATAAGATGCAGGGAATTCGGCAAACAATGGCATATGGAAAGTAACCATCATCTCTTTCAAGTACTTGATATAAAGAAGCAACCATCAAATACACATCATCACTAGTGGCCCAAGCTTCACACATTAGCACAGAATATTAGTGAAATCACACAAATTCCATTTCCAAGGTATATAAACATCATTATAATTCAAGGCACTCTAGCCATGACAACCGGGGCACCACGCCAACATATTTGCATCGAGGCATCATAGCCATGCAATAACTGGGGCACCAGGCCAATATATTTCTCGGGGCACCAAGCCACGATCGATGAATGCTTTATAGCATAGACTTTATAGTCAGTGTATTTCATCAGGGCTCATTATTCACACAAATTGACAGGGCTCACTAGCCATTCAATAATGCATCATCATTCACCATGCTTTTATCACGCAGTCACGCTACACAAGACAATTATCCAATAACGTTCTAGGGTTCAAGTAAGGGTTTAGGAACCACTTACCTCAAGCAATTAGCAAAATTCACTTTGCTCAATTCTCCTCAACCCCACAAATGTTCGGCAACCCAAGATTCTCGTACCGTCCTAGGAAATTCATTAATTTTTGGATCACAATCCAATCAATTCTCACTTCCTTGGTACTAATCCCTTAATAATTAATCAAATGGCAACTCAAGATGCCTTATCAATAATCAAATACACCACAATACTTCCACGAACCCTTAATATATTCTGTTTAGGCAGCAAAATGCAAGACATAATGCAACTTGGTGTTTCATGCACAAATTAGCCCTTAAATCACTCATAAATCCCAAGTCACTTCATATACTTCCAATTAACACCTCACACAACATTCATAAGGTCTCATGAGTTAATTTGACACCAATTTATCACTGAAAACAACTCCAACAGCACCGGTCAGAACAGGGCAAGAACAGAACATACTCGGTTTCCATTCAACCGTACATATTAGTCCATACTTCCACTTTGGATCCTCATTATCACGAATTTAATTCACTACTATCTCAATTAATGAGTTTTGGAAGCTCATTGAGAATTGTGTTGCCAAAAAAGTCCTCAAGACCCTCCAACAGCCCGGTTTTATCTTGGCGCGCAACAATCAATTTTCTATTCAGATTTGATCACCCAAAGTCAGCCATGAAAACCTTCTAAAACTCCGAAAAAATTACCATATCTTCTCATAGAACTTGAGTACTATATGTCATGTAGCTCTCACAAAAATTTCAGAGTCAAATGAACTCTCTGAGGGGTCGAACAAGAACCCTCTCTCAGTTAGCTCAGATTCCGTCCGCTTTTCTTCCAAGAATCACCATAAATTAACCAGACCTCCACAAATCATGAAACCAACGGAAAAATGTCAAGGACATCTTGAACTAACCTGTGGTAAGAGGGGTCGACCAAACAATGCAGGAAAGGGCCATTCGTATGGACCGAACGGAGGCACAGAAACTGGTCGGATGATGCAGTCTGGCTATGGAGGAAAGGAGAGGAAAATTGAAGATGATGAAGGAGAGGGGAGAAGTGCTCATCCAAACTGAAGGTAAGGGGGGGTTGTCATCCAAATTATTGGAGCTATTTTGACAAGATGGGATTAGGTAAGGTAATTAATGCCTAAGGCCTCCAATGGATGACAAGTGGCATGGTCCAACAATATCATTGACTTCTTTTGACTTCTTGCTCATCAAGTTTCGACAGCTCATGGGGAGGGGAAATAACCATTTTGACCTTCAATTTTTCTCAAGGCAAAAACAAATGGGCGAGGGGCAAAATGGTCATTTGGCATTTTTAGTCTGAAAATTCATTTTTCTCTATTTGAATGGCCATAGGCAAGACGACGTCAAATCCTTTTCCAATTTTGAAATTCTTCATTTCCAATTGCCAATTTTGAGCTTCCATTTCGTGATCAATCGTCCGTCGATCGTAACTTCAGCTTATCTCGAACTAACAGGCGGCTTTTGCAGACGTTACGCGTATCGACTCTGTGACTCTCGTCACACTTAGGACGACTCAGGATAAGACGACTTTGGTTGTCATGTAATCGCGAGGGTTCATTACTAGTTCCACGATCTCGATCGTCATAGTTCGATTTAGGAAAACTTCGCAAATTATACATTGATTAAGCGGCATCACCCGCGTTCCAATCGTATAACGCTAGCAATGAATTCCTTAATCGTTATTCGATCGGCCTTTATTGGCTCTAAATGTTCCCTCGACAATCCTTATGGTCAAAGCGTCATTTCCTTTTCGAGTTTCCTAGGTCCTCGTACCTTGTCTTGCGTTAGCCTTTCCCTTCTGGTTAGTCTACTCGAGATTGATCAGATCCGAGCGAAATAAAACTGAAATACATTGATAGATTCTTCTCATTCCATAGTCTCAAAATGACAGGAAATTCATAATGTTACAAAATTTATACAAAATAAAATTACATAATCTTATACTTCAATGTCTTATGAATGCGTGGACGAAAACGGAGCTCAATTCGGATATCGGACGACTTAGAACAACTAAATTCAAAATCAGTGCGCGCTAAGGGCAGATTGGATAGCGTCCCACTTTTTCACTTCAAACAGTTCCTTAATCACCTCTTAACCCAAATTCCTCTCAAAATTAACTTTCCAATACATCAAACATCATGTTTAGGGGTCTCACCGAAAATATTTTGAGCAAAATCACACCACAAAGCTTTGAGCAGCCCGGTTTCCTCACGGTCCTTCCATGATCAAAATCTGTCCGATTTTAACCACCCACAATCAGCCATGAAAACTCATTTTAAAACCATCTATTTGAAGCATAGACCATCTGAACATAGTACTAGATGTTATGAAGCTCTCCTAAAAAATTTGAGGTCATTTGGAATTTCTAAGAGCTAGAACCAACACTTCTCCTCAGCTAGCTCAGAATCCGTCCGGCTTTCTTCCAAATATCACCATAAATCAACCAGACCTCCAAAAATCATGAAACCAATGGAAAAATGTCAAGGACATCCTGAACTAACTTGTGGTAATCGGCGGTGGCGAGGTGACGCCGAGAAAGGCCGCTCATACGGACCGAACATAAGCCACAGAAACTGTTTTTCTGGGCAGTTTTCTGTTGGGTGAAGATGAAGAGGAAAATGAAGGAAATGGCAAGGAGGAGTGAGGGTGGTCAACCAGCTGAAGATAAGGAGGTTGTCCATCAAATAATTGGTGCCATTTTGTCAAGATCACAATTAATGGCAATTAATTCTTGGTTTAACCATAGGATGACACTTGGCAACCTCCCATTGGTTGCTTCATTGACTTTGACTTCCATTGACTTTTCTTGCCTTCTTCTCCAAGCATTTTCAGCAGCCTCTAGAGATGGGTAAAATGACCATTTTGGCCTTCTTGAGTTCTTTAGGCGTGGACAAATGGTCTAGAGGCAAAACGATCTTTTCGCACTTTCAGTCCAAACTTCACTTTTCCAATTCGAAATTACCATTTGGCGAGACATTGTCAAATTCCTACTCAGAAGTGGAATTCTCTATTTCCAATTGCCAATTTTGAGCTTCCATTTCATGATCATTCGTCCGTTGATCGTAATTCCAATTTGTCTCGAACTAACGGGAAGCTTTTGCTAACATTACGCATATCGACTCTGTGATTCTCATCACACTGAGGATAACTCAAGTTATGGCAGCTCTGGTTATCATGTAATTGTGAGAGTTCATCGCTAGTTCCGACGGCTTCAATCGTCATAGTTTGATTTAGGAAAATTTGCAAATTATACATTGGTTAAAAGGCTTCACCCGCGATCCAATCATATAACGCTAGCATTGTATTCCTTAATCGTCATCTAATCGGCCTCGTTGACTCTAAATGTTCCCTCGACAATCCTTATGGTCAAAGTGTCATTTCCTTTTTCGAGTTTCCTAGGTCCACATACCTTGTCATGTGTTAGCCTTTCCCTTTTGGTCAGTTTACTCAAGATTGATCAGATCTGAGCGAGACAAGACTGAAATACATCGTAAGGTACATTCACATTCAACAGCCTCAAAATGGCAGGAAATTCAGAAAGTCACATGAGCCACCAGATAAGAACTTGTCCTAACCAAGCCCAAGGACCCATGCCTCAAGGATCGCGATCGCAAGCAGGACCTCCAATTGTCGCTCCACATAATGAATTGAATCGACCGCCAGCCCAAGGAAGGGTTTATGTTGTGGCACGAAGAGAGGCAGATGAGGCGCCTAGCGTGGTCACAGGTATGATCTATTTGTGCGATCAAGATGCCTATGCTTTATTTGATCCTGGAGCTTCACATTCCTTTATGTCTGCTCAATTCGCTGATTTGGTGAGTGTAGAGTTGAAACCGCTGAATGTGATGTTGCATGCTACTACACCGTTAAAGGATAATGTGTTAGTCTCGTTAGGGTGTGCGGACTGTAAGGTAGTCATTGGTGGTAGCGAAGAAAGGATAGATTTGGCTGTGTTGCCTATGTATGATTTTGATGTGATTATTGGGATGGACTGGTTGGGGAAGCAAAGGCTGTAGTCGATTGTGGTAGCAGGGTAATCCGTTTCTATCCGGATGGTCGCCCTAGTTTTGAATTTGTGGGAAGTCGGGGAGGAACCTCGATTCTTTTAGTCTCGTCGCTTGAGGCGACAAAGCTGCTGACCGCGACCGCAAGCAGGACCTCCAGTTGCCGCTCCACATAATGAATTAACTCGACAGCCAGCCCAAGGAAGGGTTTATGCTGTGGCACGAAGAGAGGCAAAGGAGGCGCCTGGCGTGGTCACAGGTATGATCTATTTGTGCGATCAAGCTGCCTATGCTTTATTTGATCATGGAGCTTCGCATTCCTTTATGTCTACTAAGTTCGCTGATTTGGTGGGTGTAGAGTTGAAACCGCTGAATATGATGTTGCATGTTACTACACCGTTAAAGGATAATATGTCAGTCTCGTTAGGGTGTGCGGACTGTAAGGTAGTCATTAGCGATAGCGAAGAAAGGATAGATTTGGCTGTGTTGCCTATGTATGATTTTGATGTGATTATTGGGATGTATTGGTTGGGGAAGCAAAGAGCTGTAGTCGATTGTGGTAGCAGGGTAATCAGTTTCTATCAGGATGGTCGCCCTAGTTTTGAATTTGTGGGAAGTCGGGAATGAACCTCGATTCTTTTAGTCTCCTCGCTTGAGGCGACAAAGCTGCTAAGCGAAGGGTGTCGAGCTTATCTAGCTGCCGTGGTTGACACAACGGCCGAGGAATCGAAGTTGGAAAGTATAGCAGTGGTACGCGAATTTCCTGATGCCTTTCCTAAGGAATTTCTAGGATTACCACCTGAGAGAGAGATCGAGTTCATGATTGAGTTTGCTCTTGGAACGGAGCCGATCTCGAAGGACCCTATAGAATGTCCTTGTCGGAATTGAAAGAGTTAAATGTGCAAATGCAGGAGTTGCTAGACAAAGGATTCATTAGATCGAGCGCGTCACCTTGTGGAGCACCGGTGTTGTTTTTTAGGAAAAAGGATGGATCCTTGCGTTTGTGCATCGATTATAGAAAATTGAATCAAGTAACCATTAAGAATAGCCACTGTCGGTGTCTTCTCCCACCCGATTTCCTTCCACTCAGCCTGATGCTCCTTCACTACATCAGACTACTACTGCTGCCATTATCTCACCCCATGCTTTGATCATCCAACCTGATGCTGTTATTCTCCCTCAACAACAACAGCCGCTACCATCGGCCTCCTCCTCTAGGGCCAACTCTATCCACTCTTCTTGCTCGGACGTTGAAGAAAACATGGTGAGCCTTACTGGTAGCAAAGCTGGTAGCGACTCTGAGGAGGATAAAACCTCCCATTCACCTCCACTTAGTCGGTCACGAGCTGGTGTCTGTGGCATTGTGGATGATCCAGACCGGATCCTTGGAGACAAAGCCAAGACGAAGGTTAAGAATAGGAGGAGGCGGTAGCCCTCTTCCTCTCTCTATATGTATATATGTTTATTGGTATATGTAATATTAGGGGTCTAGTTAACCCCTTGCGACAAGCAGAAGTCCGTGCTTTTGTGCACTTGAACCGTCTCTCTTGTGTTGGGATTTTGGAAACAAAAATTAAAGTGGCTGCTTTTCAAGCCATTTCTGGTAGCCTTTTACCGGGATGGTTTTAGTATTCAAACTACGAGTTCTCTCATCGTGGTAGGATTTGGTTTGGATGGAATCCTCAGGTGATTGAGGCTCGCCTTCTCCTGGCCTCTGCACAGATGATCCATTGCCAACTCACATTGATTGCTATGAATAAATCTTGCCTCCTTTCGGTCATTTATGGCGACCATACCTTTACGACACGGAGATCTTTTTGGAATGACCTCATTCGGCTTCGTGACAATACGGAGCCTTGGATGGTTGCTGGTGATCTCAATGCCATTAGAGACCATACAGACAGAATGGGTAGTTCCAATACCTGGTTGCCGGCGTTTGATGAGTTTGGGGAGTGCATCGAGCAAGCTGGTTTGGATGATCTCAGATATGTTGGGCTTCGGTTTACTTGGTCTACTTCCAAGGGAGAATCTCGGAAACAACGCAAGATTGACCGAGTCCTTGTTAACGAGAGCTGGACCCAGGTTTTCTCCTTCTCTGAAGCTTCCTTTTTGGCACTTGGTATTTCTGACCACACTCCTATGGTCGTTAGAATTGCTCCTTCCCCTATTTGTAAGAAGCCTTTTAAATTTTTCAACTTTTGGATATCTCATCCCTCCTATAAGGAAATTGTTGCTGATGTCTGCAACTCCTTTCTTGACGGGACCCCGATGTATATTGTGTGCTGTCGTTTGAAGCTCTTGAAGGGTCGCCTCAAGCAACTCAACTGCAGCTCCTTTTCAGATATTTCCTCACAGACTGAGCAAGCCAGGAAGAATCTTGCCTCGGTGCAAGAAGCACTCCAATTGGACCCCTCAAACCGGTCTTTAGCTGAGGAGGAAGTAGAACTACTTTCGGCTTTCTCTAAACTCAGACTCCAGGAGGAGTCGTTTTATAGGCAAAAATCAAGAATCCGTTGGCTCAAAGAAGGTGATCATAACACTAGATATTTCCATCACTTTGTCAACAAGAGGATGGTTCGCAACTGTATCTAGTCGGTATCGGATTCATCGGGGACTATTTTGACGGAGCCAACTGAGATTCGACAACATATAGTTGGGCATTTTCAGCAGTTGCTCAATGGAGATTCGGTCACTTCACGTCCGGACATCCCTCTTATTCGGTCCTACCTACACCGAGTCCTTGATGATGACCAGATTAACTCATTATCTCTTCCAATCACTGAAGACGAGGTCCGCTCCACCTTCTTCTCTCTGGCAAAAGGTAAAGCCCCTGGTCCTGACGGGTTCAATGTCGATTTCTTTATATCTTCCTAGGATATAGTTGGTCCTTCAGTTACCTTGGCGGTCATGGACTTCTTTAGAACCGGTCGCCTACTCAAGGAAGTTAATACAACTACCTTACCCTTGTGCCGAAATCCCCCAATGCTTTGGCTATGAATGACTTTCGTCCTATTGCGTGCTGCAACACTATCTACAAATGCATCACTAAGATATTGGCTAATAGGATCTCCAGTGTGCTGCCTTCGCTGATCTCTCCATCCCAAGCCGCTTTTGTTAGAGGTAGACGGATTAGCGATAATATTATGCTCGCACAAGAACTATTTGCAGACTTTCATCATGAGCCGTATTCTCCTAGATGTGCCATTAAGGTCGATTTTTGCAAAGCTTATGATACGGTGGATTGGAGATTCCTTGAGTTGGTTCTTCATGCCTTTCACTTCCCGGACCAGTTTGTCAAGATGATCATGGAATGCGTCTCCTCGCCCAAATTCTCTATCGCCATCAATGGAGAATTACATGGCTTCTTCTCTAGTAGTCGTGGTGTCACGCCCCGAACCCGGCGAGCACGCGAACATCCCACCAGGACGTAACCAAGCTGTGCCATCCAGGATCCTTCGGCCATCATCAACCTTATATCTTACACATGCGGAAGCAAGAGACTCCTTCGTACACAAATAAAATCAATAATGACTTAGGATAGAAAAATTATTGTACACCTCTCGTAGTATAAAATACACCTCAATTCTTTTTAGTGGTCAAGACTAATCCACAAAACAATATACAATTTCTAAGGTCATCCAACGTCTTAAAAACGATTGGTCAACTACTTCCTCAGATGCCAATCATTGGCAAGTTCGGGCTTCATTCGCCTGGAATCTGAAAAAGTTAAGCCCCCACTGGGGTGAGATATAAATCTCAATAAGTGAAACCTAAACCTAGACCTGAATACCAGTCCCCCTAGATCACACACAAATGCCACTCAAAATGCAGAATCACAAGCAATGCAATGGCACCAGGCATCTCACAAGACAATATCAATTATAGACATGGACGATCAATACAACAGTCATGCTCAAATGCCGGGTCTCATACCCGAGCACATATACTCAAATACACCACAGTCACCACTTTCTCATCCACCCACATATTCCACTGGCACTCCTACCACCTGACATCGCTGGGGTCATTAGACCAAATGATGTCCACATACCATGGGGATCATCAAACCTATCGTACACTCCAGGCTTACAGCCACTTCATGCCGCCGGGGTCTCACTAGACCAAATGGTATTCACATTTTCATTTTATTTCACCACCATCCGATACCGCCGGGGTCTCACTAGACCAAATGGTATCCTCACATTTTCATTCAATTTTATCACTCCCTGATACCGCCGGGGTCTCACTAGACCAAATGGTATCATCAGGGCTCCAAGCTAAATCATCGCCAAGGCCCACGGCCGCGATGTAATTCCCAAAACACTCTTATCATTCATTTGCATCAGGGCTTCAAGCCAATTACGATGCGAAAGGGGCACCAAGCAATGGTCATTCATTTGCATCAGGGCTCCAAGCCAATTACGATGCAAAAGGGGCACCAAGCCAATTACGATCTCCGGGGCACCAAGCCAACAATTGATGGGGCACTATAGCTCATCCAATAACATGGCATCACAGCCAATTCAATAATAGGGCATACAAGCCAATCAATATCACACAGGTGCTATAGCCATATAAATCACGTAGGCGTCACAGCCAATTAAACAATCAAGGGCTTAATAGCCAAATATGTCATCAAGGCATACCGCAGTTCAATTGTCATGCTATGCCATTCAAGTCAAGGACTTCACCAAGGAATCAAATTACTCAACCACTTTATCCAGTAGTGTCCAAGGATTCAAGTAAGGGTTTAGGAACCACTTACCTCTTCAAGCAAGCTAACAAATGCCACGTGCAATTCCTTCTAAGGCCCACAAATGCATAGCCAAATCACGTCAAGCGTCGTCCTACGAACAATGTACAATTCCCGTCAATTAACTCCGCCAAATTTCAATCCAATCGAACTAATTTCTTGCCGAGACATCAATTGACAGCCTAGGACATCTTAAGAACCAATTTGGACCATAAAAAACACTTCCTGGAACCACCCAAGGGGTTCGACCAAGGCTGAACAGAATTGGACAGCATTCTGTTCTGCCTTTGCCCTATTCCAACAGCCCATAATTCACCTCAATTCACCATTTTATTGTCCAATCTTCTTGCCAAGACCTATATTTACATGTCTAGGACATCCCCTAATGATTTGGAAGCAAAATAACACCCCTAGGATGTTCAAATGGTTCAACCTCCACAGATTGTCCACCGATCAGATTTTCACTCAATTCTGTCCACTCAATCTCAGCCATGAAACACCGCTAAATCTCAATTGAAAAAATCATGTCTGCTCATCCACATGTATTACTATAAGTTATGAAGCTACCCTCGAAAATTTGAGGTCATTCGGATTTTCTATGAGCTAGAAACACCACATTTCCTCAGCTAGCTCAGAATCCGTCCGCTTTGCTTCCAAAAATCACCATAAATTAACCACACCTCCAAATATCATGAAACCAACGGAAAAATATCAAGGACATCTTGAAATAACCTGTGGTAAGAGACAGTGACCAAAAAACTCCGGAAAGAACCGCTAGACTGCACCGAACAGAAGGCTTCAAAACTGTTTTTCTGAGCAATTTTTGGTTGAGGTGTTTTTGGAGAGAAAATGAGGTGAACGTGTAAGGGGAGGCTACACAGCAGATGAAGTCCTTAAAATCATTGTCTCACACATATAATTGAGCCCCAAATTGATAAGACAATGTTAGGTGGGCATTTAATGCCAAATACTCCCAATGGTTGACAAGTGGCACTCCCCCAATAATTCAATCTTAGCTTTGACTCATCTTTGACCATTGTACAAGATATTTTTGGCAGCCCTATAGGATAGGAGAAATGTCCATTTTTCCCTTCTTGAATTCTTAAGGCATATGTAAATGGTCTTGGGGCAAAATGGTCATTTTGCACTTTCAGTCCAAACTTCACTTTTCCAATCCGAAATTACCATTTGGCGAGACATTGACAAATCCTTATCCAAAATTGGAATTCTCTATTTTCAAGTGCCAATTTTGAACCTCGATTTCATGATCATTCGTCCGTCGATCATTATCCTTTCATTCAATAGTCTCAAGAGGGTCGGAAATTCGGAATGTCACACGTGGGATTCGACAAGGTGATCCCCTTTCGCCATACCTCTTTACTCTTGTTATGGAGGTTTTCTCGGGCATCCTACATGCGAAGATGCTAAATCCAGATTTCAAGTATTTCTGGAGGTGCAAACAAACCAAAATGTCTCACCTCTTCTTCGCCGATGACGTGCTACTTTTTGGCGAAGGACATCTTCCAACCATTCGGCTTCTCAAGGACGGCTTGGATCTTTTCTCTAGTTGGGTATGGCTTAAACCAAACAATAGCAAGAGTGAGTTATTCCTATCGGGTGGTGGCATGGCACTTCGCGAGCAAATTCAAGCCTTGTTTGATTTCCAGGTTGGTTCCCTCCCCTTTAGGTACTTAGGTGTACCGGTTCTCTCCACAAGGCTCTCTAAATATGATTGTGATACTCTAGTCAACTCTATTACTGCTCGTGCTCGCTCGTGATCCCAAAGATTTTTGTCTTTTGCGGGTCGTGTACAACTTATTATTTCTGTGCTACACTCCATTCATATCTATTGGGCTAGTGTTTTTGTTTTGCCTAAATCGGTCCTTAATAGGATTGAGCAAATCCTTAGGCAATTCCTATGGAAAGGCCCTGACTTGGGAGTTGGAGGGGCCAAAGTTTCTTGGGCTGATATTTGTCGTCCTAAGGAGGAGGGAGGCTTAGGCATCCGCAGGCTTTGTGATTATAACAAATCTCTTTCTTTGAAACACATTTGGATCCTCTTCACTGACAAGGAATCACTATGGTGCAAATGGATTCATTTGACATTCTTAAGGAAGAAAAACTTATGGGTTGCTCCTATCCCTACTTTCTACTCTTGGACTTGGAAAAAGGTCCTAGGTCTACGTGAGGAATTCAGGAGTTCTTTCAAGTGGACTATCAGCAATGGTGAATCCACCTCTTTTTTGTACGACAATTGGCATGCTAAGGGTCCTCTCCACTTGATTTTCTCTGCACGTGATATTGCTCGCTCTAAAATTCCTCACGTTGCTACGGTTGGGCAATTCTCCTCACTAGCTTGGCCTACATCTATGGCACTCGACACCATCAGCACATGGTCGGATCCTATGCCACACATTGACCGGGATAAGGCTGATATTTTCTCTTGGCTTGGCCATCCTTCCGGTACCTTCTCGGTAGCAGCGGCTTGGGAGTCTATTAGACCCAAAAATCATATTGTTCAATGGCATTCCTTTGTTTGGGACAAGGCACTTGCACCACGAGACTCCTTTCTTCTATGGATAATGTGCCTTAATAGACTACCAACTCAGGTTTTGCTCTTGCAACATCGAAGGATAGATGATGGAGTATGTGCTTATTGCAAGTGTGGCCCCGACTCGATTGACCACTTATTTTTCGGGTGCTCTATCACGTCCACCCTTGTTGCCACATGGGCCTCCAGGTGCAACCTCAATTGGACAAATCGCCCTTGGAAGGATTTTATCACATGGGCAAAACGACGAATTGGGGGTTCTTCCTTTTCACACCGACTCGCCAGGTTCTCTCTTGGTGCTCTTTGTCACATTATTTGGATCGAGAGGAACAATATCTTATTCCGTCATAAAACTATTTTTCTTCCGGCAATTATCTTACACCTCACAAAATTAGTCAAGGACAAAGCTCTCTCCTTTGGTTTTGTTCAAGATCGTCCTCGCAATAGGACTCTTCAAAGTAATTGGGGAATCTCTTCGGCTATTTTTTATGATTGCCAAGCCACATGATATCTGGGCTCCGCACTGCTGTCCTGCTATTCTGCCGTTTTCGTCTACTGTTGGATTCTGTCTTAACTTATATCTGCTTATGGTTCTTCACCATTTGCTGAGATTTCTTTTGCATTGTTGTTGTTCCGACCTGCTGTGCTACTGGATGCTTTATCTCACGGTTGGTTGATTGCTGCTGATCTTTCCTCCAAGTAGTTGCTACTTCAATGATGTGTTGTGGTGGTGGTTGGTCTCCCTGCTACATTGATCCTCACCGAGCAGCTCCACCTTACCTACTGAGTTGCTGTTGGTGCTGGTCGCTGTTTGTTCTTCCTTTGTTTACTGTCCCATTCTTCTTCTCTCTTTGTTGGCGTCTGTGCCTTGATTTTATGGTTCTTAGGCTGGTGTTTTTGGCCTTTTTCTTTTATTTTCCCTCCTGGCTGGCTTGTTGTTTGCCCGCCCTCTTCACTGGTATGGCCAACCGATGGCCATCTTCTTTTGTCTCACACACTTGGGCTTTCCCCTAAGCAGTTCTTCATGTGGACAACAGGTGGATACTGCCGCTGCTGCTTTGGTGCTTGGAAGGCTTTTAGCAACCCCTTTTTCACCTTGGCCACTTGATTTGGCCTCCTTTCTCCTTCTTTGATTTTTTTCTTTTTCATTTTCTTTTTCTTTTCCTCCCGATTTGGGATCTTTTCAGCCGCCTGTTTGGCCGTTTTTGCGTTCTCTCCTGCCTCTCTTCACCCATTGTCGCGACCCGTCCGAAAGCGGACGCGGCTAATGGATTACCAATCGCGGGTCTTGGATCGGCGCGAGCCCTCCCAGGCCCATACCAAATCGCGGCGGGAGTATTTTTCAGGAGGATTCGATGATAAGAGTCGATCGCTTTCGACCTTAGTGTGGTCGTGGTGGCATGTGCAACTTGTGCATGCATTTGGAGTCGCCACCGGTCTTTCTTGGAGGGTAGACCGGAAACCTTACTGATCGATTGGGAGAGATCGATCAGTTCTACGGAACCAGAGATTTTGGGTTCGGGGACTTGGTTACGCTGGTGTCGTTACCAACGCCCTTTCGGTACCTAACGCGAGTGATTTTCCTAACTAGGATTTCATGCAGGCGCAATTTTGGGTGAGGTAAGTCTGACTTTGCACATTAACCAGTTTAACATGCTCACGTAATCATAATAAATAAATAGATGTCAATCACATAAACATCTATCCTACGTGGTGATCATGGAATTATGATTTAATGGGTCTCGAGTCAATGAGACCACATTTAATCATTTTAATATTTTAATAACGGAGAGCCGCTCTTCGCTTCTTCTTGGTTTCTTGAACTCTTCAAGAATTGGGCCCCAAAGAGCTCGCCGACTTAAAAGGCTCCTCCACGTAATCCTCGTAGCATTTACATCAACAATTGACTATGCTAAAAATAAAGATTACATGAAAAATAAAAGGAGTACGCAGCCTCCATTTAATAATTACAACCCCAAATATATAAATAATCATCATACATTCATATATACATCAGTCACATTGATTAGGGATTTTTCCATGATCACCACCCTTTCACGTAAGTAATAAATTCACAATTTAAAACTTAGGAAGGCACAATAAAAATTCTACGTTGAATCATATTCCGAATTTTTACGTAAAATAAGATAGCCATAAATTTTCGATTCAAAATTGATTTAGTCTCAATTTTTGCTACGTTGATTAATTTATCATATAAAATAATCAATCTCCATTAGCCATGTAAGACGAACAATTCGTTAATACATATTGGCCATATTATTGCAAAAATTGCAAAAAATCAATTAAATGCACGAAAACACCTAAGGATTGGCTCTGATACCACTGTTGGGATCCACGTAACACGTAGCGGAAATAAATAACAACCCCTACATGTATCTCCAGAGGCGTACTTCGTGCATTTCAATCGAAAAAAATCACAAAGCCTCAAAGGGAGTAAATAGATTACCTCTCGTAGCGTGCTTGAACGGAGGTGTCGGTTCGATGTTCTTCGATCTCAGCCTCCACAAGTGTTAGGCATCTAGTTCGGACGCACCACCAATTGACGAACGGGGAGACGACTAATAACTCCACAACAATTGTGCTAGCAATAAGCGGAATCAATATTCCGAACTTAGTATATTTTGCTCACTCAAGATTATGAGAATATAGAGAGTGTTTGTGTTCTTCTCTCTAAGCTCTCAAAAATTTGCACACTCTACAAAATGTCTCTCCCCTCCCAACCTCAAAACTCTTGCCATCCTTTTATAGCCAAAAATACCTTCCAATAAATTGTATTTAAAAATAGCACTAACAATTATAAATTCTATCTAAAAATAGCACTCACAAATAAATGACATTTAAAAATAGCACTAACAATAGCACTCACAATTTATAATACAAAAATGCTATTTAAAAATAGCACTAACAATAGCACTCACAATTTATAATACAAAAATGCTATTTAAAAATAGCACTAACAATTATAAATTCTATCTAATAATAGCACTCACAATTTATGATAAATAAATGCCATTTAAAAATAGCACTAACAATAGCACTCACAATTTATGATAAATAAATGTCATTTAAAAATAGCACTAACAATAGCACTCACAATTTATAATACAAAAATGCTATTTAAAAATAACACTAACAATAGCACTCACAATACAAAAATGCTAAAAAAAGGGCACTAACAAAGGTGTTAAAAATAATAACCATTATTATTATTACAAGAGTTAAAGAGGTTACCAAACAGTACAAATATGCATAACGTATAAATACGTATGACGTATAAATACGTAGAGCATACGTATACATCCGTGAAACCGGGGACTAATTGAAAGAAAAATGTGCAATTAAGCCCTTTTGGTAAAAATTGATTAAATTGGAGGGCAAATTGACCTAATTGCACTTTAAGACTTTAGAATCCAATGTCATAGCTTATAAAAAGTGAGAATTGAAAACTAAAAGACTCGAAAATGATTTTTTTTAGGCTCGGTTCGGGTTTATGTTTGTGAAGGAACATATTGACCCGAGCCGAATTTTTGAGATTTAAAGTGACACACTTGAAGAGGAAATTAAAACAAAATTATCGAATATTTTTGGGTATTTTTCTGACCACGAATGGTATTTTTCTGATTTTTTGGGTATTTTTATAATTAAATAAACTCGAAAAATATTAAAAATACCGAAAAATATTTTTTGTTCAAAATTGGTTCCTAAGGTTAAACCAAGGCTTCCAAAGTTGATTTTGTGATTTTATGACCTTTTTTGATATTTTTAATTAATTTTAAAGAATAAAAATCACAATAATAAATGGTAAAAAAAAATCAGGTGTCAACAGCTGCCCCTCTTTGAGAGGAATCTCGTTAGAGGTTTCTCTCAAAGATAAGGTGGCACCTGATTCCTAACCGACTCAACTGGGAAAATAAGAGAAGAAATGTTATGACATCGGATCCTTAAGCCTATTGATAAAAGCTCAAATCAATCCCTGGTTTGCTCTAACAATTTGAACATGGGCCGGAGTGAGAGAGGCTTACCTGAAGCTCACCTGTCGGATGCTGCCGGTTGCGACGACTTTCAAGAAGATGCCTAGGACTCGTCATTCAGAATATCCTAGGGAGATTAAGCTCTGACCTGTATGGTAGGTCATACCATGATGAGATTCCTAACTTGTAGGAACCTAAGGAAGGCGCATCCCACGCTTTGGGATTTGCCAAGGATTTTGATCCGTATGGTGGATCAGACCTTTGTGTTGATCCTTACTGCGATATTTATTAATGAGTTGACCCTTATGGCGGTTTCTACCAATGAATTGACCCTTATGGCGGTTTCTACCATATGTGACCCTTCAGGCGGTTTCTACCATTAATGTGATCCCTCAGGCGGTTTCTACCTTGGTTTGACCTTTCAGGCGGTTTCTACCTTGAGTTGACCCTTCAGGCGGTTTCTACCTTTGATTTGACCCTTCAGGCGGTTTCTACCTTGTATTGACCCTTCAGGCGGTATCTACCATGTGTTGACCCTTCAGGCGGTATCTACCTTGTGTTGACCCTTCAAGCGGTATCTACCTTTGATTTTGACCCTTCAGGCGGTATCTACCTTTGATTTGACCCTTCAGGCGGTATCTACCATATTTTGACCCTTCAGGCGGTATCTACCTTGATTTGACCCTTCAGGCGGTATCTACCTTCATTTGACCCTTCAGGCGGTATCTACCTTTGAGTTAACCCTTCAGGCGGTATCTACCTTATTTTGACCCTTCAGGCGGTATCTACCTTCATTTGACCCTTCAGGCGGTATCTACCTTCATTTGACCCTTCAGGCGGTATCTACCTTCATTTGACCCTTCAGGCGGTATCTACCTTTGTTTGACCCTTCAGGCGGTGTCTACCATCAGTTTTGACTTTGAAAAGGGGTCTCATGACGAGGGTTCTCCACGTCCGATGAGACTGCCTAAATGAAAAGGGGTCTCATGACGAGGGTTCTCCACGTCCGATGAGATTTCCTGAATTTTGAAAAGGGGGTCTCATGACGAGGGTTCTCCACGTCCGATGAGACTACCTGAATTTTGAAAAGGGGTCTCATGACGAGGGTTCTCCACGTCCGATGAGACTGCTTGATTTTTGAAAAGGGGTCTCATGACGAGGGTTCTCCACGTCCGATGAGACTGCTTGATTTTTGAAAAGGGGTCTCATGACGAGGGTTCTCCACGTCCGATGAGACTACCTAAATTTTGAAAAGGGGTCTCATGACGAGGGTTCTCCACGTCCAATGAGACTGTCTGATTTTGAAAAGGATTTTTTTTTTTTTTAGGGTTTCTCTTCCCCAAGAAAATATTGGTAATCTTTGAGAAGACAGCAATTGTCCAATTGACAAAATTTTATGACTTAAGCTTTAGTCATGAGATGTGCATTTTGATGTTGGAGGTTATCCAAAACATTCTTGCAACATGCAAATGTGATCACAAATCCCTTGCATGGAAAATCTGGATCAACAGTTTGAAAATTTCCAAAAAGAGTTTGCTCAAAACATCAATTGGAATATTTCTCGACAATGAGGCCATCTCACCTGTTTTGAGGTGATGATTTTTAGGGGATGCACTCAATTCCCTACTGACCTGTGCCTAGGTTTTAGGCTCATTCGCAGCGCATACATTTTGATCGGTCGGGAGGTCTTCCACGGGACCGTAATGTTGGGCTTGGATATTGGTTTTCAAGGGGGGCCCGCTTTGGAGTCGAGGCCATCGAATGAAAATCTTCACCATCTGCTCCGGGTTTACAAGTCAAGAACCCTGCAAAATGAGAAAGAAAGAGTCTTGCTCGTACTTCTTCGAGCTAAGCTATATGTTAACCCAAGTGTCTTAGTCAGAGAAGACTGTTTCAGGGTTGTAACATTGGTAGGATTGGGGACCGAAAAAAGGCTTGTTTTTGGCCCAGAAATCACGAAGGATTTGACATTGGTGATCATTGCCAATTTGTCACATGTCTTTTCCATTCTGCATCTTCCATTTTTGAGGTGTGCAACCGCTTTTGAGGTGTGCACAAGTCCTTTAGAGAACGTCTCTTGTGGTATTAAGAGATTGACAATTTTGTCCGTGTTTTTGCACCACGGCTGACATCATTTGGGGAGCAGTCTTCTTGATCTGACTCCTTTATGGGTTTTTCTCTCTTCCCAACTAGGCTTTATTGGGGATCAATCAAACAGTTTTCACGAGCATCGGCCTTGCTTTTACCAGGCACTTTGCTTTTTCTTGATGCTGGGGATTTTTTTCTTTGTTGAAATCCCGCCTTTTCTTTTCCTTTGGAACTACGATGTTCAGAAAATTGTGCTAGATATACAACTTGAATCATAGCACATTTAAACGCCGATATGAGATTTTTCTATAAATCCCATCTCTTGATTTCTTCCGTTCTTGGAGTGATGCAGTTTCCATCTTGAAACATCCCATGATCACCAACAGGGGTTTATGAAATGAATTTGCAGGCTCAACTTGGCTGTGCAAAGGATATGGTGTGTGGGATAGAGAAATGAATGCTTCTCGTCATCCTATGGCACTTGGATTACCATATAAACAACACACAAAGATTGATGTTAGTCCGAGCAAGAAAATTTCTAACCATTTTCTCCTGATACCGCTGGACTCACCTCCATTTTGCCCCGATGTGGGGTGGTTCTTGACAGGGTTAAGAATGAAAACCTTCGTTCAAAGGGTTTATCAACGGTCACCTGTAGTGTTTGAGGGATATGAAACGAATGCCTCCGTCATCCCAACCCATGTAATCGTTGCGAATAATCCCTACTTCCGTAGGTCCAGATTTTGCTATCTGATCCGCTCCACTTCTCTCCAGTGTGTGTAGGACGTGTTTGGACTAGGCTTTGCCTCTTTTCTTTTGAGAAAACGTCCTTTTAAAAGTTTTGAACTTTTGATTGGAAAAAATCTCTTTCATTTTCTCCAAAAATTTTACCCGTCAAGGGGATTTTATGATGCACCATGCATGTTCTTATTCATGTTCAGATAACCTCCTGTTTTAAGACATGAATGCCAATGAAGTTTGGATTCTATGTCTTTTCTAGACATTAGATTCTGAAAGCTTTTCTTTTTCTCTCTGTTTTTTATTTAACATCTTCAATGGATTGGGGAAAGGGATACTTACCTGTCCCCCGCGGCTGGAGATCCTGAAAATGCGGAAGAAACATGTTATTGTACGTTCACGAATTTTTCAAAAAATTAGAACGATACAATTTACCCTTGGTCATGTATTCTAACGGGTAATACATGGGATGTGAAAACCTGTTCGTCTGTAAGGCGATTCCCCTGTCAAGGATAAATAACGAGTATCAATTCATATTCTCAAATTCAAGATAAATTGGAACGATACAACTTTACTCTTGGTTCTCATCCCGTTCTGATATTGCGTATTGATATGAACAACATCTATCAAATCCGCCTATCCATTCTTGGAGTGTTTGCAACATCAATGGTTCATCTGCCCCCAGTTAGGCAACGTCTGTTCTGTTATTCGAACAAATGGCTCCTTGAGTGATTTATCCACGTTTATCACCTGAGAAGGGAAAGAAATGAGACATTACTTCGGTATTCGATTGAAGATCGTTTAGGAACGATACATCGTTTTACCAAATAGGTGGCTTCGCGGCCAAACGTATTTCGTATTGAAGGGGTAGATCCCATTATACTCCGCGGGTGATAGTCATTGTTCGGGGAACTTGCTCCACGGATTAAGCGATTAATCCACGGCCCTCGGCTTGAAGATGCTCAAAGGGTGATGTTGACACTCACGCGCAATTAGTTCTAGACATTAATGAAAGATGTTCCCGTGGGAACCTTACAGTGCGATCAACAACATATTCAATAGGAGTGTTCCACCCCTTTCGTCTAAGCATTTTTCATCGAGTAACCATGCCTTGCATCAGACGTTTGGTCACCTGCCTTGCGTCACCACTGCGATGGCCCTCCGGCTCCAAATTGATCGAGCCAAAGATTGAACTCATCGCCAAGGAAATTGCTCGGGTCTTCGAGCCATTGATGTTCAAGTTGGGTATCAACAATTGTTGGGGGCAGATTTCCTTCATCGCCTTCATTGTGAGGAACTGGAGTCTTTGAGCTGGAACCTTCATCATTGCCCTGTTGGGGTCGAGACATACATTCCTGAAGAGTATTGATCCAAGTGTCCAGCTCCTCCTCAAGGAAATCGCCTGTTCTTTCTAGCCTTTGGTGCCCAGATTGGCTGTCGTCGACTGCAGGCGAGGGATTCCTCTCTTTGCTCTCGCCGTGAGCAACTTGACCCCTCGAATTGGAACTTCCTCCAATGACCGGCAGGTTTATATGTGCACTCTCTACCAATGCCAGATCCGCTTCAGGGACAGCATTAATGACCGAATCGCGCTCAAACTGAGGAATCCCTATGTGCTGGAACTGCGGTATATACTCTTGAGGAGTATTGAGATAGCTCGGCGGAGCATTCTGATTTGGGTTAGAGGAGTCGCTGACACGACTGCTGGTCCCGTCATTGCTGAAACACGGTTGGGTGCTCTCGGCTCTCCAATCATCGTGGTTGTAACTCTGCCCGGCACTTGAGCTCCAACTGGCTTTATGATGGTTTAACGCTATCCTTCCATCCCTTAGCAATCTCCTATAGTACTTGAGGTGAGACTCGACGTTAATTCTAGAGAGCCCCGGCACATTCATAATCTCGAGTATGCGTAGTGGGCTAGCCGAATCAACTCCCAGCTCTCGAATTGCATCAACAAATTTGGTGTGAAGTTCATAGGTCCAGTAAAACCTTGTTCTCTTATCACCCAAAATATCGTCAATACTTCGGTAGCTATTCTCTACGGGATCTAGTCGTTTCAAAAGTTGTCCAGGGAGGGACTCACCGACTTTGGATTGGCTGGCTGCGACAGCGAGTTCGTCATTGAGAGAACTCCCCCTGTGATGATTCATATCCCATTTCTCAGAGGATGTTGGTGTTGATCCTATGGTGTTGACTTGCTCATGCAGATCTCCGGCGATATCTGGCTGTGTCGGAAAATGCTGTGGAGAATACGGTAACAGCTGAGCGTTATTCGTCAACAGGGACGGTTCATCGAGGAACACCTCGCCGAGGACAACAGGATTACCACAATTAAGGCAGGTGGCCTTGGTCAGAGCTTCCTTATATCTCGCGCTTTCAGCTTGAAGCTTCTCATTCTCCTCCTTCAGGACCAGTAACTCATGGTCTGCGTATTGCTGTTTCACCCGGGTTCGTTTGTTGGCGAACCAAAACTTGACCTTCGAAAGCTCCAATCCTATTTTTCGGCTCAACTCCATTTTCTGTTGTCTGCTTGGAGTGGGGCATTCATTGAAGAAAGCTTCGAGCTCTCGGATTTGGCCTGGAGTGTGGCGTTGTAGTTGCTTCCTTTTCCGACTCCGGTCATCATTGTATACTCCTTCTTCGTAGCTGAAACCTAGAATTTCATCGCTGGAGGAGTCAGTCTCCACGGCCTTCGGGCAGGATTCAGCTCCAGGATCTTCAAAGTCTCCCAGCAGTTCGTGCTCAGAAATGTCCAGGTCGGGCGTTTCTAGCAGATGGGAATAGCTTTTAAACATGATGGATCGAAGTATCTCGGGCTGATCTAGTTCACTCAGCTTTCTCTATTCGCTCTTACGTGTTTGCTCACTCTAGAAATTTTCTCAAGTGATTGTGCGTGTCCTAGAACCATCCTTCAGGCTGCATATGAAGACCAGCAAGCAAGCGCTCCTCCCGAGACCCTGTAATTACTCATCGTCTGTATTCCCCTTTCTTTTTCCTCGTGATAGGATCACAAACTCTCTTGCGTTGATTCGGTTTCATCGAGTATTGCGCTCGTCCCCTAGTTCAGTCTTCAAAGTGGTGGGTCTACAATCTTTCGGCGCCTTTTATGATTTGCTAGGCCCGAGAACGTGGGGAGCAGCGGTGGGCCCGCAATTAATGACTCTGTTTAATTCATTTAGCTCCATGGGAATTAACGCTATGATCTTCTCTCAACCCATTTTCATCGTTCAAACGAAAGTGGCATTTTCCCTGTGCATGCTGTTACTCTTCATTTCAGCATCCCGGGCGCTTGGTGAGGAATGAGTTCGTGGCCACTCAAAATTTTAAAGACCGTCTCTGGTTTCAGACTTAATCTAACAAGGGATCATCACAACTGAGCATGACGATGTTCGTCGATAGCGTTGGTTTTAATATAGAATTAACTATAGTCATTAAAGAAAAATGTTCCCGTAGGAACTTTACAACGGATAAAATGAGTGATCTACTCGTGAACATGTTCTTCTTTCTATGGGTGTTCGTGGTGACCGACCCATCGTGCCCCGAGTCAAGTGCTAGATCATGGCTGTCCAAGCATGCCAGCTTCCCACTGATTGAACAAGGCATCGAGCCCCTCATCAAAGAAATCGTCTGTCGTGGGTTGACCAGCGGCAGGCAGAGCACCAGCCGACTGCTGCTCGAATGGAGGAGTGCGCGCTCGCTGTACTTGTGACACGCGCTCTTGAGAAGTGTTGAAATGGCCCGGGAGGACATTCTGATCAGCTTTCGGTTTGCCGGTGGTCGGGCTGCTAGCTTGATTGATGCTTAGATTTGGCCGGGTATCTCTTGATGCCTGAGCATTACAATGGCGGTCGCCCCTAGCTTTTGAGCTCGAGACGGATTCCTCCCGGTTTAGCTCCGCTCGACGTTGTTTTAATAGCTTTCTGTAGGCAGCAAGGTGATTCCTGACTAGTTCCTTACTAAGCCCCGGTACATTCATGGCCTTAAATATGCGCGTCGGAGTTGCTGAATCGATCCCCATTTGGTGAACCACGTCTAGGAATCTGGAATGCAGTTCAGGGGGCCAAGCGAACCTCCTCTTATCGTGGCCCAAAATTGCATCGATGGCTTGACGACTGATTAACTCATCTCCAGCGGGACCCGACCCTATCGAAAATTGTTGTGCATGAGGCTGATATGCTTTGAGCTGGTCGGCGGTAACATCCAGCTCCTTGAAACTGTAACTCCAATCAAAGCGATGCAAATCCCATCCCCCAGGAGGCATTTGTATCGTCTTCGTAGGATCATCCTGCCCATGCGTGACTCCGGCAAAATCTGGGTGAGCAGGAGATGCCCCGAGGGAGTAGGGTGGTAAGTGAACATCTTCAATCATTGCGTGAGGCTTATCGGGGAATATCTTACCGCGGGCGATGAGGTTATCGCAATGAGGGCAAACGGTAATATTGAGAGCTTTTTCATACCTCATGTTTTCTGTTCGCAGCTTTTTGTTTTCTTCCTTTAAAATCTCGACCACCTGACGTTTGCGTTGAGCCCTCGATTTGAATCTCCTATTTTGAAACCAAAACTGGATCCTCGACTGATTAATCCCCAACTCCCGGCTCAATTCAATTCTCCACTTCTTTTTCATGTAATGGCTTTTACTGAAAAGGGTTTCCAGCATTTGGGTTTCCTCCTGAGAGTATTGGTGAGGACGTTTTCTTTTCCCGAGTTGAGCATCGTGGATGTCGTTGTCGTCGTCGCCGTGATCTTGATTTCCGTTGCCAGAAGTGTTGGGCTCCATGGTTTTGGCGTTAGACTTGATCTTGGAATCTTCGAGATCCCTCTGTGGTTCAATTTCTGAGATTTTTGAGTCAGTCGCCTCTAGCAGCTGACAGTAACCTCTTAAATATGTTGGACTGAGAAATGTTTGATTGGTTCTTGCCCATTCAGAGTTCTCCACTCTCTCCTGTATGCTCACTCCCTATAAAGTGACTTTGCATGTTCAGGAGACGCTCTTCAAGCATCATTAGGCAAACGTTCCCCCTCAAGACCTTGAATTTCTCGCTTAGCTTTTCAACGTGATGGGACTGCCAAATCCTGTTAGGGCTCTCTTCGATAGTTGCGCTTACCTCCCACCTAACTCTAATAATGGTGATCCCGACAAATCTTTTACATCTTTTAATTGATGAGCCGGAAATCGCGGACCGAAACGAATCCAATGGTTCTCATGAGGGGACCTCCTGCTTTACCCCCTAACTGGGCTCCACCAGCATTATTACTGAGACCCTTCATCATCCTCGAGTTGCTATAAAATGAGGAATTAATGTATGGAAGGTTAACGTTCTCGCATAATCAGCTTCTTCCTTCTACTCTCTCTATTAGCCTCGTCTTATTCTCAAGCCAACCCAACGCAAATGGCCTCCTCTCCCGTGCGCACTTTTTCGACTGATGTCTTGGCCCAGTGGGAAAAGCTTTATAACCTATTGGGTCGCGGTTACGCGCACATAACCGATCATTCTGCAACCGCGGATGAAATCCGTGTCCTGCTCGAGGACTTAGATACCACTTCCCTCGAAGGTACTACGCTGGGGAGGGAATATAGAACTTTCCCGACCCTCTTTGCACACTCCTTAGAGGCCTACCGTGTTGCTGATCGGGAGGTTCTCGTGGCTCGCGTCTTGCGGGCTCGTTACAAGGATCGGTCTGATCATTTGGTGCTGACCAACTATCTGGCCGATAGTCACAAAAAGGCCGTCGAGTTTGCCAATGAGAGGGTCGCGACGTTGCTTCGCGAGAGGAGAAACCTGGTGGATCAATTGGCCATATCCCTGACCGCTGGTGAGCACGACCGCCACAATGTCCTATTGAGGCTGCAAAGCGACTGGCAGGAAGAACGGCTCGACAAAATAACCGCAGACATAGCTCACGGGAATGGATTAGTTCGGGACTTGGAAATAATCACCGAGGAACACGAGGTCAAGGTCACTGAGGTTAAGGGCGAATGCAGAAACCTTCTCCTCAAGCTTGCGGACCAGGACATGCGAAGTCGTGAGTACGGGCAGAGCATTAACAACATGGAGGGTCAGTTGGGCTCCTTTGTGTCGTTAATTAGGGCTCACTTTGGCTTTACTTTTCCACCCCGAATTGTATGACCTGCTTTTGAAAACCCTCCACTGAGCAAAATAAATGTGTGTGTTTTAACTTCTGTATGGTTCATTTCTTCGAGCATCCGAACATTTTCAACTTGGGTGAGCCGAACCATAATATCAATAAGCCGAGCAAATATGTCCTGATTTTATAACTCGCTCATGATCAGATGAGAGAATAGCCTCAGACTTATCCAGGAGAAGATTTCTCTCTATTACCTATTTTTTCACGTTTAAGGATGCCCCAGTTTTGATCTGTGCCTTCAGGATCACTTGCCCCAACTCGTCATCTTCATTGGATGATACCTCAATAATGTCCATAGTATGCTCCTTATCGCACAGTCGGTGTTCGTCGTGGGATATCACCCTCCTCGTCTTCTATCAAGGACGTTAGGGACAAACGCACATATCTATCTCGAAATGGCATTTAATCTAATCACCAGAATGCAATAAATGAAATGCCTATATTTATATGAACAGTGATAGATTTGGGGGGATAGAGAGTCTTACCAACCCAACTCGTCGACTTATGTGCGGTTTTAGGTGTACCAACCGCCCAAAGACATGCGCATGAAACAAGTGATAGTAAACTTCTAAAAATCAAAGGGTTTGGCACCTAAGGTTAAGGTTCCCACCTCGAGTTCTAGAAAGAGCCGATTCCATTGCACAGCTATCGTTGCATTGGGACTCGATCCATAGTTCGAAGTGAGCGGAATTGAAAAATGGATTACCCCATGTTTTTCCTCATGGAGATTCCATTTTCAGTTCCTTCTATTGTTTTCCTATAGGGGCGCCCGGGGTTTTAGGCGCGGTTGTGTGTGTCTATGTGTCGTGAACACCACAATGCAAGTCATGCACAACAGTTTATCAATCAGCGCTTCAAATCATCCACAAAACATACATTCCTACGCCAACCTGCATAAGACAATGTTAATCACGGACTACACCCCTTATTTCTCCAATCTGCAAAAACATATAACACCTATCATGAGCGGACTTACCTCACCTTCAAGAGCGCCTGCATGGTTAGAAAAATTACCCAGCGTTTTAATTACGGCCTAAGTCCACTTGAGGTCTAGAACCATAGGTTCTAGAACAAACTCCCCAGCGGAGTCGCCAGCTGTCGCGACCCATCCGAAAGCGGACGCGGCTAATGGATTACCGATCGCGGGTCTTGGATCGGCGCGAGCCCTCCCAGGCCCATACCAAATCGCGGCGGGAGTATTTTTCAGGAGGATTCGACGATAAGAGTCGATCGCTTTCGACCTTAGTGTGGTCGTGGTGGCATGTGCAACTTGTGCATGCATTTGGAGTCGCCACCGGTCTTTCTTGGAGGGTAGACCGGAAACCTTACTGATCGATTGGGAGAGATCGATCAGTTCTACGGAACCAGAGATTTTGGGTTCGGGGACTTGGTTACGCTGGTGTCGTTACCAACGCCCTTTCGGTACCTAACGCGAGTGATTTTCCTAACTAGGATTTCATGCAGGCGCAATTTTGGGTGAGGTAAGTCTGACTTTGCACATTAACCAGTTTAACATGCTCACGTAATCATAATAAATAAATAGATGTCAATCACATAAACATCTATCCTACGTGGTGATCATGGAATTATGATTTAATGGGTCTCGAGCCAATGAGACCACATTTAATCATTTTAATATTTTAATAACGGAGAGCCGCTCTTCGCTTCTTCTTGGTTTCTTGAACTCTTCAAGAATTGGGCCCCAAAGAGCTCGCCGACTTAAAAGGCTCCTCCACGTAATCCTCGTAGCATTTACATCAACAATTGACTATGCTAAAAATAAAGATTACATGAAAAATAAAAGGAGTACGCAGCCTCCATTTAATAATTACAACCCCAAATATATAAATAATCATCATACATTCATATATACATCAGTCACATTGATTAGGGATTTTTCCATGATCACCACCCTTTCACGTAAGTAATAAATTCACAATTTAAAACTTAGGAAGGCACAATAAAAATTCTACGTTGAATCATATTCAGAATTTTTACGTAAAATAAGATAGCCATAAATTTTCGATTCAAAATTGATTTAGTCTCAATTTTTGCTACGTTGATTAATTTATCATATAAAATAATCAATCTCCATTAGCCATGTAAGACGAACAATTCGTTAATACATATTGGCCATATTATTGCAAAAATTGCAAAAAATCAATTAAATGCACGAAAACACCTAAGGATTGGCTCTGATACCACTGTTGGGATCCACGTAACACGTAGCGGAAATAAATAACAACCCCTACATGTATCTCCAGAGGCGTACTTCGTGCATTTCAATCGAAAAAAATCACAAAGCCTCAAAGGGAGTAAATAGATTACCTCTCGTAGCGTGCTTGAACGGAGGTGTCGGTTCGATGTTCTTCGATCTCAGCCTCCACAAGTGTTAGGCATCTAGTTCGGACGCACCACCAATTGACGAACGGGGAGACGACTAATAACTCCACAACAATTGTGCTAGCAATAAGCGGAATCAATATTCCGAACTTAGTATATTTTGCTCACTCAAGATTATGAGAATATAGAGAGTGTTTGTGTTCTTCTCTCTAAGCTCTCAAAAATTTGCACACTCTACAAAATGTCTCTCCCCTCCCAACCTCAAAACTCTTGCCATCCTTTTATAGCCAAAAATACCTTCCAATAAATTGTATTTAAAAATAGCACTAACAATTATAAATTCTATCTAAAAATAGCACTCACAAATAAATGACATTTAAAAATAGCACTAACAATAGCACTCACAATTTATAATACAAAAATGCTATTTAAAAATAGCACTAACAATAGCACTCACAATTTATAATACAAAAATGCTATTTAAAAATAGCACTAACAATTATAAATTCTATCTAATAATAGCACTCACAATTTATGATAAATAAATGCCATTTAAAAATAGCACTAACAATAGCACTCACAATTTATGATAAATAAATGTCATTTAAAAATAGCACTAACAATAGCACTCACAATTTATAATACAAAAATGCTATTTAAAAATAACACTAACAATAGCACTCACAATACAAAAATGCTAAAAAAAAGGCACTAACAAAGGTGTTAAAAATAATAACCATTATTATTATTACAAGAGTTAAAGAGGTTACCAAACAGTACAAATATGCATAACGTATAAATACGTATGACGTATAAATACGTAGAGCATACGTATACATCCGTGAAACCGGGGACTAATTGAAAGAAAAATGTGCAATTAAGCCCTTTTGGTAAAAATTGATTAAATTGGAGGGCAAATTGACCTAATTGCACTTTAAGACTTTAGAATCCAATGTCATAGCTTATAAAAAGTGAGAATTGAAAACTAAAAGACTCGAAAATGATTTTTTTTAGGCTCGGTTCGGGTTTATGTTTGTGAAGGAACATATTGACCCGAGCCGAATTTTTGAGATTTAAAGTGACACACTTGAAGAGGAAATTAAAACAAAATTATCGAATATTTTTGGGTATTTTTCTGACCACGAATGGTATTTTTCTGATTTTTTGGGTATTTTTATAATTAAATAAACTCGAAAAATATTAAAAATACCGAAAAATATTTTTTGTTCAAAATTGGTTCCTAAGGTTAAACCAAGGCTTCCAAAGTTGATTTTGTGATTTTATGACCTTTTTTGATATTTTTAATTAATTTTAAAGAATAAAAATCACAATAATAAATGGTAAAAAAAATCAGGTGTCAACACCCATTAGGTACACACATTTCTTGCGTGGTTTCCTCTTGGAATCGGTCACCGTTGAACCCATCTTGGCTCTTTGCCAATATTGGTTCATGATTTTTGTGTCTGGTTCTCCATATATACCTATCTTTTTGGAAAGTCTATACATACTTACCTTACCAAAAAAAAGAATAAGTATCCGTTGCCGAGGATTGACGATTTGTTTGACTAGTTGCAATGAGCCTCAGTGTTTTCTAAGATAGACTTGAGAACTGGTTATCATCAGCTAAGAATCAAGAAGGATGATGTACCAAAGACGGCCTTTAGAACGAGATATGGCCATTATGAGTTCACAGTTATGCCTTTTGGATTGACCAATGCCCCGGCAGCGTTTATGGACCTGATGCATCAAGTATTTAAGGAATATTTGGATCGGTTCGTCATTGTTTTTATTGACGACATTTTGATTTACTCGATGAGTAATGAGGAGCATGAGAGACACCTGAGAATTGTCCTGCAGACTTTGAGGGAGCACTCGCTCTACGTCAAGTTTAGTAAATGTGAATTTTGGTTGAATAAAGTGGCGTTCATTGGTCATGTGATATCTGGAGAATGAATCTCTGTGGACCCTTCAAAGATTGAAGCTGCGATGAATTGGCCTAGACCTACGACAGTTACAGAAGTTCGGAGCTTCTTGGGATTGGTCGGTTACTATAGGCGCTTCGTAGAAAAGTTTTCATCCATAGCCACTCCGTTGACGAGGTTAACTAAGAAGGATACGAAGTTCGAGTGGACGAATAAATGTGAAAGGAGTTTTCAGGAACTTAAGCACCGCTTGATGACCGCACCAGTGTTAACGATCCCTTCTAGACTTGGAGATAGCGATGCTTCGCTAAAGGGATTAGGGTGTGTATTAATGCAGCATGGAAGAGTCGTCGCTTATGCTTCTCGACAATTGAGACCTCATGAGATGAACTATCCAACTCATGATTTGGAGTTAGCCGTAATTATTTTCACCCTGAAGATTTGAAGGCATTACTTGTGTGGCGAACGGTTTCAAATTTATACAGATCATCAGAGTTTGAAGTATCTGTTTTCGCGGAATGAATTGAATATGAGACAGCGTCGATGGATGGAGTTACTCAAGGATTATGATTGTGACATCCTTTACCACCCTGGGAAGGCAAATAGGGTTACGGATGTGCTTAGTCGGAAATCCAGCATCGCGCGCCTATTAGTTAAAGGATAGTCCTTACTTGAGGGACTGAAAGACTCTGAGTTTAAACTGGAAGTTTGCTAACTGTTGAGTTTAGTGGCAGATTTGAGAATTGAACTCGAAATCCGAGAAAGGATAAAGGCCTTGCAGTCTACGGACCCAAAAATTCAGAAAATCCTCGAGATGGATGCAACGAAGAGGAAACCCGAGCTTCAAGTGTTAGAAGATGGGATCCTGAAGTTTCGCGAACGCTTATGTGTACCTGGTGATGGGGAACTTAAGGAAAGGATTTTGTCTGAAACTCATAGGAGCAATTACAGCATTTACCAAGGTAGCACGAAAATATATCAGAATCCGCGCCAGCACTACTGGTGGAATGGAATGAAGGTGGATGTGGCTAAATATGTAGCAAAGTGCTTAACTTGTCAGCAAGTGAAGGCTCAGTATTGCAAGCCTGGAGGATTGTTGCAGCCTTTGGAAATCCCTGAGTGGAAATTGGAGCATGTAACCATGGATTTTGTGATGGGATTGCCGAGGAGTCAGAGAGGTCATGACTTAATTTGGGCAGTTATGGATAGATTGACCAAGTTTGCATATTTTATACCTGTGCGAAATAATTTCGCGATGGATAAGTACGCCGAGCTGTATATGCATCATATAGTATGACTGCATGGAGTGCCCGTCACAATAACATCAGATAGGGATCCTAAATTTACGGCAAATTTCTGAAAAAGTCTACAAGATGCCATGGGAACTAAATTACAGTTTAGTATGGCATACCATCCAAAAATAGACGGGCAGTCGGAACGGACAATTCAGACGCTCAATGATATGTTACGAGCTTGTGTGATAGATTTTAAAGGTGGATGAGAAGATCAACTGCATCTAGTGGAGTTCATCTATAATAACAGCTACCAGCAGAGTATCTGCATGGCACCGTTTGAAGCATTATATTGTATAGCCTACAGAACTCCTGTATGCTGGGATGAAATTGGAGAAAGGAGCATAACATGCCCTGAATTAGTAGAACAATCAGTTGAGGCAGTAAATGTTATTAGAGAAAGGTTGAGAACGGCACAAAGTCGTCAGAAGAGTTATGCCAATAAAAGACGCAAGCCTTTGGAATTCCAAGTTGGTGATCACGTTTTTCTTAAGGTATCGCCGATGCGAGGGTTATGTCGATTTGGAAAGAAGGGAAAACTGAGTCCAAGTTACATAGGTCCTTTTGAAATTCTGGAGCGAATTGGAACTTTGGCCTACAGACTCGCCCTACTACTGAATTTATCACAAGTGCATAACGTGTTTCATGTGTCGATGCTAAGGAAGTATGAGCCAGATCCGACTCATGTTTTGGACTACGAGACTATCGAGGTAGACGACAGGGTAACATATGTGGAAAAGCCCGTCAGAATTGAGGATCGAAAGGAACAAGTCTTGAGGAGTAAGACAATTCCGCTAGACAAAGTGATCGGGGAGCACCACGAAACTGAAGCCGCTACGTGGGAAAGTGAAGAAGCGATGAGGCGTCAGTACCCCCATTTGTTTGAGTAGCTGGGTTTGATGTAAATTTCGAGGATGAAATTTCTATAAGGGGGAAGAGTTGTGACATTCTGAATTTCCTGCCATTTCGAGACTATTGAATGAAGAATATCTATCGATGTGTTTCAGTTTTATTTCGCTCAGATCTGATCAATCCTAAGTTAACTGACTAAAAGGGAATGACTAACGCATGGCAAGGTACGTGGACCTAGGAAACTCGAAAAAAGAAATGGAACTTTGACCATAAGGATTGACGAGGGAATATTTAGAACCAATAAAGGCCGATCTAAGAACGATTAAGGAATTCTTTGCTAGCTTATATGATTGGAGCGCGGGTGATGTCGTTTAACCAATATATAATTTGCAAAATTTTCTTAAATTGAACCATGACGATCGAGACCGTCGAAACTAGCAATGGATCCTCGCAATTACATGTAAACCAAAATCGCCGTAACTTGAGTCGTCCTAAGCGTGATGAGAATCACGGAGTCAGTACGCGTAACGTCTACAAAAGTCGCCCGTTAGTTCGAGATAAACTGAAATTACGATCGATGAAAAATCGATCAATGAATGGAATCTCGAAATTGGAAAATGGACAATGAAGAATTCCAACATTTGAAATAAATTTGACATCGCTTCATCGATGGTAATTTAATTTGGAAAAGTGAAATTTTGGATGGAAAGTGCAAAATTATCATTTTGCCCCTCAAGGATTAGCCTTGTCTTAAGTTTAGAGGAAGGGCATTTTAGTCAATTGCAAGTTCCCTAGGCTGCCTAAAATCAAGGGGCAATTAAGTCAATGGATGTCAAGATTTTTTTGTGCATAAGACAAGTGTCAAGGCTTTGTGGTTTAGCATTAATTAACCACTATTATACCTACCATTCTTCACCTTTCACCAAGCCAATTATTGTGGAAAACCCACATTCTCTCCCCTTCAGCCGAACCTCTCCCTCTCTCCCTTTTTCCTTCTTTTTCTTCTTCCTTCTTCCTCACCCGAGCAGCTCCAGCCCACCAGTCCGCCACCACCACTTCGCCGCCATCGACCGCCACTTCTAGCCAAGTTCGAGCCAAGCGCCGGCCACTAACACTACCCTTAGCCTCTCCTCTACAAGCTCCCGCCGACCGCTCATCAATTGGTGGTCCCAATCTTCCCGTCCAGCCCCAAACGTAAAGTTGGACAAATTCTGACCCAGTTGAGATAAGGTCTTCATTCGCCCACTTCAAGGCTTCAATTGGCTTCAAACTTTCGGTGAGATCTTTTAAACTTGTAGTACTAGAGCTGGCTGAGCTAGGGTTATAAGTTTATTTGAGTTTAGATGAGTTTCCATGGTTGAAATGAGATGGTTTGTGTAGGGTAGAATATGAACGCCTGAAGATCGAGTAGAACCAAGCTGATTGGAAGTCCTTTGAGGCGTTATTTTGCTTCAAAACTCACGGTGAGACTCCTAGACATGTAGATTAGTATATTGCCAAGTTGATTTTCTGATGAATTGGAGCTTTGGAGTGATTTAAAGGCTGTTTAGTGTGATTGGAAAAAGAGCCGATTCTGCCCTGCTTATGGACTGAGTAGACTGAACCCTTTAGGGACTTGAGGAGGTGTCGCCTTGCCATAAAATCATTGGTAAAGCATCTTGGAATGTTAATTGATGTGTTGGTGAAGTGTACGCTTGGTGGAATTAAGATTGGATGAGTTAAATTGATGATTTGTTGGATTTGCTTAGGAGTGCATTGCTGCCTTGTTTTGGACAGAGAAGGATCGAGCTTTAGGAGGAGCTTTTGGTGGCTATTGCTAATTCAATTGAAGGGTAAGTGACCCTTAAACCTCTACTAGGACTTTAGGATAGTACTGGACGACTTTGATTGATGAATTGATCGATTGTGCTTTGATTAGTGCTGGTCGAATGTGTGTGTTGTGCATCGAGCTTGGTGTGTTTGTCTCGATGAGAAATTTGTATTTGATTAGTATGTGACTTCGAGTGGCCGTATGACATATAAGCCTGGAGTGGTGAATGAGCAAAATTGGTGTTCGAAATGGCAATAGAAATAATGAATCGATGATTTGTCGTGGAGTTGCCTAAAGAGAAGTTTCGCTTGTGAGCCTAGGGAAATGTGGAACGTGTCTCACGACAACAAGTATTTGAATGTGATGTAAGCCTAAGGGCCCATGGCACCCTGATGCGTCAGAACGCGGGGTTGCGATTTGTATTATATCCTGATGCGTCAGAATGCGGGATATGTTGATATGTGTCGACACAAGCCTCGAAATGGCAGTCTAAACCTGATGCGTCAGAATGCGGGTTTATGAATTGTTAAGGCCTAATGCGTCAGAACGCAGGCAAACTCTGGGAGTTGAGGAATTTTGATGAAATGATGTTCAATCTTGCCTTTGAATTTCTTGTGCTAGTATGTAAGCCTCGTCTCGTAGTAATATGCATATTCTTGTGGGTAACTCATGTATGCCAATTATGTTTAGATGCTTTGATATTTGAGTGCCATGCGCTGTTTTGCTTAACGAACCTCTGCTCCTTGTTATAATGCATTGTTTGGGAGGAATATTGGTCTGGTCAAGGTTAGGGCTAGCTTGCTGAGATGTAAATCTCACCTCGTAGTGGGACATATTTTTTAGACCCCAAGCCTTGAAGAATGTTGCCAATTCGCTTAGGTGACCCTAAGGAAATGACTGCTACTTTTGATGAGTTTCTGGACGGTAAGGGGATAGCTTATGTAAGAAAATGCACCACGGTATGGGTCGATAGAGGAGGGGAGAATTGGGAGCCTCATCGCTACGAGGCATGGTTACGTTGTGTCGAGGACGGCACTACTGGTTCGTTGCAGCCCACTGAGGTTCCTTTAGGTGTAGTACCGAACTGGTGTCATCCCACCCGTGCTGACGTCGAGGTCGAAGCTTTGGTAGTTGGTTCAAGAAACATTCCTGAGAAGACTCCGACAGTTGAAGAAGACCATGAGGTGATCAAGATATCCACTTTGGATGATGAGGAAGAGGATGATTCCATGGAGGTGCGCTCCGAGAGTTTTTCTGATTACGACCCTAAAGATGAGGACGAAGATGAGGCTAGTGATTCTACCCAGTTGACTTAGGAGACGTAGGACCTTTTGATGGCTTTTTGTTCCGAGGTCTTTTGATGGACTTAGTAGTACTCTTTTGGTCGGTCCCTAGTTCCCTCACGACCCTTACCCACTTTTGTATTTCAACCTTGACCGTCTGGAAGTACCCATGTTTATGTTATTATAAATATCTTATGTTATCCCGAGTCATCCTTATATTTATGTAGGGAGTTATTTATGTTCTTTCGAATGCATGTTACATTTCATATATGTGCTGTGTTCGGTTTGGATCCTAGGGTACGAGAAAAGAATCGCGAACGAGTGTGACGTTCCCGAAAAAGACGCGGGGCGTGACAGGTATCTCCACCATCATCATTGAAGAATTCGTCGTCTCGATCTAGCTCTTGTCGTTGAAATCTAGCCTTTGTCCAGCCATCGACACAAGCTTGGGCCTCCACAATATGCGGATTTAATCTTGAACAGCGAGCATCCAAAATTAATCCTTCAACGCTAAATGTTTGTTCAACTGTAACTGTTGAAAATAGGGTTGCTAACATCTGTCTTGCGATAAGAGTGAGAACTGGGTAATCGTTTGAGTAACTCTTCTACCACTCTAGAATTTTGAAATCTTTGTCGTGTTCTGAACCACGAAACTCAAAAGCAATGGTTAAATAGCTTTCTAATTCGCAAATATTACATATTGCTCCATTTTATCTTTTTTACTACTCATGAGCAAATTGTACCATCTACCAAGTCTACCACTCTCCTCACTTTGTGACTTGTGAGGCACTCAGTTGGGAAGATTCACTATCGCCTAAACTATATCTACTACAAAATTCATTATATAATGCTACTGTAGCGTCTTTAGCCTCTCCTTGTATAGTTTTAATGTCCTTTTTTTCATTCAAATGTAAACAATCATAATAATAAACGCTAAAATAATCATATAAACCATCTAATTTAGTACGTAGATCGAAAATCATAGCAACCAAATAAACAAGAGAAATATTTAGATAATAATTCAACCATTTTTCTCGCATTGATATAATAGTCAGAGCTAATTGAGCATCATTTTCATAATCACAAAAAATACCAGCAATATTAACACAATATTAAAAATAAATGCATAGTAGGATAATAAATACTATATAAAGTATAATAAGCGTCATTGAAAACTTTCAAAAAATTTAACTTTATTTTGCAAACATCACAATCTTGTGGGAGTAAACTAATTTGGAAAATATTATTCGAAATAAATACACATAATAAATCTTTATAATCAAAAGATTGATGAAACAACTCGTAGGTAGAACTCCAACGAGTCCAAACATCTTTTGGAAATCTTTTTTCTTTTTTCTATTTTGTTTACAAAATCTACCTCATTCTTTCATAACTTAGGGACGGGTCCATAAAAATTTAATTGCTCTATTTATTGGGGCGACAAAAACCTCAAGAGTTCGTAAATCATCTTATACACATAAATTTGAAACATGGCAAGTACATCTAATGTGAAAACATTGTCCGCCAAAAGAGGGTTTACAAATTCTTTCTAACTTGGAAATAGAAGCGGTATTTGCTGTGACATTATCAAAACCAATTGAAAAAACTTTATTAATCAAATTATATTCTTATAAAACTTGCCTAAATATTATATAAATATTATTGGTTATATGTCTTTCATTAAACACTCGAAATACAAGAACCCTTTTATTAATGTTCCAGTCATTACCTATCCAATGACATGTGATACCCATATAAGAATGAATTTGCCAAGGATCACTCCAAATGTCGCTATCTTTATGCACACGTCCATTGAAATCCATTAAAACTGTTTGTCAAAGGCTTTTTTTTTTGTTTTTTATAAACCTTAAAAAGTTCACGTTTAAGAGTAGTTCTCGGAACATGCTTTTCTTGCGGAGTACATGTAATGTTATCAAATAATTCAAACCAAAATTTTCATCAATAGTAAACGATAAATGTTCAATGGCAACATATTCAACTAATGTTTCTTTATAAAGTTGATAAGTATAATAGAATAAAAGATGAGTGTCAGGATCGGCGTACCCGGAAATTTGTTATTGGCTGATATCGATCCCCGCTTGCGTTGCATGTTTTTGCGTCAGATGCTGACGGTATGTTCCATAGCCGTCTACCGTCTTAAAATTGTATGATTTCGTATAATATTTACAGTTTACCTTATACTTATCTTTGTCTACATGTACCTTGTCGAAGTGTTGCCATAAGTTAGATGTACTCTCCCGGGCCTGCCATTCTGGCTCATTTACTATCAACGATTCTTCGATACCGATAAAAGGATGAAAACTTTCTTGCGTTGAGATATACTTGACGTTGGGATTGTTAACAACATTGATATTATCATCGTTGTCCACCCAACATGCATAATTACGAGGATCATATCCAGGATGAAGATAATCGGATTCTCTCATCAAGCTCTTTCCAGTATCTCTGCTTCCACTTGCCATTTTTTTAGAGAATTGATCGGAAAGTCAATTCAAAGAATTTAGCCGAGATTTAGAAAATTGAGCGGATTGAGAGAATTGAAAGAATTTGTGAAGAAAAATGAAAGGAAAGGGGGATATTTATAGATGGAGAGGATATAATTAGGCTAATTAGTTAAGGAAAAAAAAGAGCGGGCGTAGGGGGGGGGGGGGGGGGGTGTGGGTGGCTCTTTCCAAAGGCCATATTCGGGCCGTCGGGACTAATAGCTGTTGGGCTCAATGGCTAATAGCCGGTTCCGAATTTTTCCGGAACCATAACTGGCCCATGAGGGGCCGAGCCAGTTCCGGTTCGGAAACGGCAGGCCCAATCAACAGGCCAGTCCGGTTATTCCATGGGCCGGTTCCGGGCCAAAACTGGCCCGTGGCCATGTCTATTTATTTCTTTAAAAAATGGAAGAACAAAGTATTAACCCTCAGTGTAAAACGTAATTTTTTAAAACAAAATAAAAAGCAAAGAAGGTTTGCACTTTAAAGGCAATTGACGTTCTCTGTTCTCCCGCTCAAGCTCTCAGCTCTCACTCACTCCTTTTTCGTCTTTTCCTCTCGGTTCTCGCGCGGTGCGTCCCCCTTGCCTCTCAAGTTTCAACCCTCGCTCTTTTGTCTTTCCTTCTCACGCGGACCACGGCGCCTCACCTCTCGACGCTCGCTCTTCTTTCCTTCCCGGTTCTCATGCCTCTTTCGCCTGACATGCCCAATCACAAACCCTAATCAGCTGATCTTTCTTTCCCTCTCTCTCGCCTGAGTGATTGAGTAGCCTCTCCCCAATGTAAGGTAATATCTAATGCTCAAGAGTCAAGACAACTACTCAGGAATCCGAATAGTCTTTGAAGCATTTTTTTACTAGTTATTGCATTTGCTAGGCAACTTCAGTTTGAGGCCATTATTGCATTTGCTGGTTGAATTTGATTGTTTGATTACTTGAGATGCTCAGTGACTTCCGGATTTAGAAAAAACGAACGAGAGGTGATCCAGTGCGAGAACAATTTAACAGACAAATCACCAAGAAAAATGACACCAATTCAATGATTGGACCGAGCAAAAATCAGACTAGCTGGTCTACTCCGATCCTATCCGGTCCGATTTTAAAAATTAGAAACCGGTCCTCCTGGTCCGGTTTCAATTCCTGGGTGAGACCAACCAAACTGATCACCCCTAATTTATAGTGATTCATTGTTGTATGGCAATATGAAAATTTCGATTATGCGAAGCAGGCAAATTATTTCTACTTACTATCCTCGATTGTTATTTGGTAGTTTGAAGCCCACAATACAAATTTAATATCACCTGAATTTATTATAGAAACGTTAGGGAGGGATCTGAATTACTACAAGTCGACGCAAGGTAAATGATATGTCTGAAGTACCTTTCTCAGAGCAGAAGTGAACTCACTCTATGACATAGCACAAGTTTAGAACCTTCTGGAACATCATATCGATTGATTGAGAAGTAAAGGCCTGCCTCCCACATTCAAGGTAAACAAGTCACTCGCAGTTCTACCCATCTCAATTATCCATTTAAATTGGTATCTCCAAATAAAGCAAAAGCGAGTGCATTCTGAGTCTTCCAACGAAAATCAATAATGTACACCATTCTTTTAAAAAATAAATGCTTCAACTTTATCTGAAGTGTCCGACAGAAAAACAAAGCTCAAGCTCCAGTTAAGTCTGCCCTCACCCACTTGGGAGCTTCAGCTTTCGGTATTGTTAGACAGAGCAATGACGCAACCCATTACATTAGCCACAGGAGGAGAGCAATAGCAGCACATAACTTTCTAGCAGCATGATCTTCTATCTTCTATCCTCGTAGAAGAAGAGCAATAGCAGCACGTAAACTTTCCAGCAGAGTGATCTCTCATCTTCTAATGTTAAATTCGAATTCGTTCCAGAAGTTAAAGAATAGAACTACTCTTATCCTTTCTGACCAAGTCAATAGTTGAGAATCTACTTAAGGTTGTCAACAACAATGTTCTCTTTCCGCGTTGTCCATTAAACAAGATACTTCCACAGGTCTTCAGTGTATGTTAAACGATAGAGGACCAGAATGCCTAGAGGAATACAGTAAGAAACTCACATTCCCCTACGTACTTATTTACAGCAGCAGAACCATAATAAGTCTGCTGATAAGGCAACTTGGATATTAGAGGGCACGATTCACAGAGGAAGAGAAATTTTCCAGTCTACTACATCCTCCAAGAGAGGTTCACACGGAAAATATTACCTCATCCACTCACAGATTGTTTAGTACAGAATCATTAAATCAGCAGATAAGTTCAGAAGGTATTCTGGTTTCAGCAAATCCAGAGAGACAAGACTGAGAAAAAGGAAGAAGTTGGCAATCAGCTACCTCCACAAACTAGTACATATTAGCCCGTAAATGTAAAATGACAAAACTAGAAGTAGGCACTCACAGTTTCCATTACGAACAATCAAAAACATGCCATACCTGAAACCACAAATATCCAAGATGAATATGATAATGAATGGTAAGACCTGGAAAGTCTATACCGTGCCTAGCCAAGTTCACCATCCCCAAGCTATAGACATTTCACTCAAAAATAAGAAAACTGAATTGAGGAATCTTCAGTTGCATGGTGGCAATGCAAATTCAGGTAGCACGGCTTCTAATAACATCAAGACCCATCTCAGTTGGATCAGTTGCCTGTAATTCAATCTGAATTCCATCAAGCTCTCTCTTGAATCTATCTTTGGAGCTTGCATAAATCATCTTGCTTCTGACCCTTGACGTATCAGGAGACCTTTATAGGACGATATTAAAATTAACTCAAAAGACCAGATTAACTTGCAAACCACATTGTATATACTAGTGACTAGTACACATTTTATGATGTCAGAGGACGTGGCAAAAGCTTATGGTTGAACTTTCTAACATAGTCAAAGGCGGAAAACATTAATGCAAGAGTAATTACAAAAACGCACACAAACATATATGTCAGAGGATATGTCTATATCAAAGCGTACCATGCAATGAAGAATATTCTGCTTTTCTGGCAATTCTCCTCGGTGACAAAATCAAAGTCATAGACAGCATATCGACACTCATCAGCAGGAAGACTGGCAGTAAAATCTTCATAGCTTTCAGTTGGCTCTCCAACCTTCTCCACGATGACTTGCTTTTGCTTCTCCTCTATCTTGAACACTATGAAGCGATAGGTTCTCTTGGCCTTCAATTCCAAGAACCTCAACTTACAGTCATCATGGACGGCGATACCAGATGCGGCATTGGCCTGTGCAAAAGAATATGCCATAGACATCAGCTACCTCAAGAAATTAAATTACAGGTACAAGTTTGTTGAGATAACAATACCACAGAAAGATAAATATCAACTCAGGAAATGACTGTCTCCATCAGTACAAGAAAATATGAAACACCGGGACGTCGAATAAACCATAATAACAGTTCTCAAATAACTCAATTTTGTATTCATTAACATATGATGGACCAAGGCGCAAAGAAGTCACAGTTCTAACAAATTGATACTTCCATACTATGGTACACTTTCCCCTAACGCTTACCAGTCTTTACAAGATCTGACCTCCAACACTTGTATTCTTCCCCTACCCCATTTTGTCCCAGCCAGACAGGGGAGCAGATTTTTCAGACACACGCATTTACCACCTATTTCTTGCTAAAATGCAGCGTAGGTTCTTTAACAGGCACAGCCAGAACCCACCAATTATCAGTTATTAGATCTCCTCTTGGAAAGACAGAAAAGTCGCCTGAGAAAACAAAATAACGACTGCAAGCAAGAGTTGCATATGGCCGCATGTGTTTATGCTCAAAGATTGGTAACACCAACATGCATATAATCATCCTCCGTCTACACAACCTATGTTAAAGACATCGAATTGCAAAATCCTCAAACGCGTGAAGTACTCTCCAGTGCTTAACCTGTTCAAGAAAATGAACACAATCGCAAAAGCTCACAACACAGCGACGCCACTGAGTAGCATCATCCCGCAGCAATCAAATGGAAACGACACAGCCCAACCAAACCGAACCGAACCAGATCTTTGCGTCAAAAGAACGTGAAATGAACAGTTCACCCACTGCGAATCCGATCGAACCAGCCAGAACTTCAGCAAAAAGGCTCAACTGGTAAAAGTCGGGGACAGATCAAGCGCCGACATCAGCAGCAAAGAAAAACACTCTCAGAAGCTACAATCGAACTAAGACGCACACCAAATAAAACGGAAGAGACACTGTTCCAGGGAATCATCTTTCATGCTTACTCCGCGGGACGAACTAGATCGCGAAAACGGAACTAATCGAAACCCTAACGGATCAAACCTAGGAGGAGACGGAACAGGAAGCAGCGAAGCAACGAGAACTCACCATCTCCGAAATCCTCGTGAAGCGATCAGCGAGCGAGGATCGATCGGGAAAATGGAGAATTTGAAGAAGCGGTGACAGAGAGTTTCTCTCTCTAGAAAGCCTGCAACAGCTGGAGCACAATGAGAGAGAGGAGTGTGGAGTTGTAAAGTCTCTTTTATTCGGTGGGTTTCTGTGGGAGAGAGATGGTCCTCGCGATGGTGAGCGGATGTGTGCTCGAGCGCGCGCAAGGGGAGCGTCTCCAACGAGCCCAGCCAATTAGAACGCGCCACGAGGCAGGTATTATACGCGGGGATACGTAGCGAGCTGCGGCTCGGCTGGGCCCACTGGAGCCGACTTAGCTCGGCCGGCTCGTTAAGCATAATTCGAACTAATTAGCCCAAGTTATCGACTTTATTCCTTGCTTAAGTTGAGGCTTAAAGTTTGAACGGTTGAACCTACAAGAGCAACAATTTTATTGTTTGTTTTTTCCAAAGTGATCGGGTGATGGTCCTAATGGCCAAATACCCTATAAGTTACAACCCTCAACTTTAGCCTTTATTCTAAACCGTTTTTGTCTCACGAAAAAACTTAATTTTAGATCCCGTTCACTCTTCACATTCTACCCTAAATTTTTTTATCCCATAAACAAACCTCAATTTTACGTCAGTTTCTATTTTACCCTAATCTTTTTTTGTCTCATAAAAATTATCAAGTTTTACTTAAGTCTCAAATCAACACTCATTAGCTCTCTATCCATCTAAAATCAACACTCATGAGCTCTCTACCCATCTAAAATCGCCATTTGTGCTCTTACGTGGCATTTTCACGTCATTACTCTATTTTTTCCAGAAATTTCAGATCCAAAAATATATCTTTTTGGGGGATTAATTTTCATATTAGCTCAAAAATCGTCTTATGAGCAATTAGGGTTAGCTTTCTTCAATCATTCTTACCCTTCAGAGAGTCTTCCTTTTATCTCGCTCAGGGATGTCCGATTTTGCGCTTAGACTTCAATCTCTTGTGCTCGAGAATGTTCGATCTGTCGCGCTTGGGACATTCGGCTCATGACGATCGAACATCTCGTGCTTGGAAGTTTTCCGTCTCTCGGTTATTAAAGAGAAAAAGGACGGAAGGTTAACGAAGGCGTAATTGCTAAAAAAAATCCTAAACTGATAACACTTTTGCCAATTCAGTCCTAATTGTTTTGTCAAGTCATTCTTAAACATTATTCAGTCCAGTTTACCAGATGACGCTAGCATGAATAATTTTTAATAATAATTTTCTTTTTTTTTTATTTTTTTCTTCCTACTCCTACTTTTAGCCAACAAGCTGTGGCCAGAGAGGGTCGTCGGAGCTCACCGGCCGTGGGTGAAGGCAGCTTCGCCCGCGGCCACGATGGCCTCCCCTAGCCTAGATGTGACAGGGAAGGGACTCGAAGCCCTTGTCGACCACAGAAAGTGTAGAAAGAAAAAAATAATAAAATATTTTAAAAATTATCCACGTCAATATCGGCATGCAAAGTGGACTGAATTAGTACAATGCAAAAGTTTTAGGACTCCATTGACAAAAAAAAAATAGGGCTAGATTGGCATAACTGCAATAGGATTAGGATTTTTTTTTTTTTTTGGTAATTTCCTTGGTTAACGGAGGCGAATTGTGGCTCAAGTAAAAGTTTGTGATTTTTAATAGGACTGAAAGATTTTAACGATGAAATATGACTAAACAGTGAAATTGGGGCGGGACCTAAAGTTAGGGGTTTTTAATGGGACAAAAAAAAAACTTAGGTAGAATTTAGACTAAACCTAAAGTTGAGAATTTTTTATAAGACAAAAAAAAAATTATGGTAGAATTGGGACTAAACTTAAATTGGGAATTTGTTAAATTATTAGGCCCGGTTCCTAATAGAAGGGACTTCCCGAATACCAAGAATTATATTTCATTTAGGGAGATTTTCTTCCTATAATTAGACTCTTACATCGTATAGTTCTGTTGCATGAACGATTTACGATCAGGACACCTATCCGTGTGGACGATTGCTTAACACAAACATCGACACTTGTCTTGATATCAAACCCGTTTGTCCGAAGAAAATTGTAAGCTCCATTTATTTTGCGGAAGAAGAAGGTGGTGAAAATGAATTTTTCTATAGCTTACGAAAATAAATAAATTAAAAATATTTTTGTCGTCCACGACATTATTTATACATGAATTATTATCGATGTTTGTCAAATGACATTTATTTCAAGAGTTCACCTAGAAAAATTTCAAATTGTTGATCTTTCGCGAATTAAATGGCATAACATGAATGCTTGCATTACTTAAAATAATAATCAATAAAAAACATTTTCATCATTAATAAAAATTCATATCTGAATATTTCCGTGGACGATGAAAATAGACACAATAAATATTTTTAGGAAAATGCTTGTTAAATAATTTATTTTTCACGAAATAAACAAGACTTGTGCTAATGAAGTTTCTGTTAGATCAGTCCCCAATAATTAGAAGATCTCTAAGCGCGGCTTGGCTTGACTTGGCTAGGCTGTAGCAATATGTTTTTTTTTTTTTTAAATCACAATGTAGCAATATGGTTGGTTACTGATATTTTTGCTGGTTTAGTACAAGATGGCCGTTGGCAAACTTTGGAATTTTTGCGCCCCCACCCCTTAAATCGATTTTAATTTTTCTTGGCTTGCAAGAGTGCGATGGGTCTGTCACATCATATGGCGCTTTTTCGATGGGCGGGCGTGGGGCCCATGCAGATTCTTTCTATTTATTCTTTTGGGCGTCCATCTGACGCTACTTTTTGCAGATCTTTTCTTTCTTTTTTTTTCATTTTTTTTACAGAGAACTCTTGGTGGAAATTTTTTTAGGAAAAATTCCAAAAAATGACTTAAAGTGCTTTTTTTTAGATCTAAAGTGAATTTGTTTCAAACAAAAGCTTAAGTATTTTGTTTCAAATATAGGCCTTATCGGGATATTTTTGCCTTTTTATATTTTCTGATCTTTTTACTTTATTATTTTTATATTTTTCTTTTTTCTCTCTTTCACCTTGCTAGGCGACGCATGCTTCAGATTGTCCTCGCGTTCCTCCTAATCAACATCCTCAGTTACTTCCTCCTCGTCGATTTGCCTCTAACTACTTCGCCTCCCTCACCCCGTGCGATCATGGTCGTTAGGGGTGTGCAAACTGGACTGGATCGTCCCGGATCCGGTCCTTGAGATGGACGGTCCGATCCTCAGTCCCAATAAATGGGACCGATGACTAGGTGGTCTGGTCCTCGGTTTCTTATTTTGGGACCGGACCGCTAATAATATATAATTATATATATATATACACAATTACGAAAAAAAAAATTGAAAACAAAATAGAACAATAATTTAAATAAAAATTACCTATCAAACCAATCTTGTTAATAGGTCTCTTCTTTTATTTGTTTCTCATCTCATGATTCTCAAGTTGCTCAAAGGATTTTAAATCATGCGATTCTGGGACCTTTTACAGAGCAAAATATTTGTGTTCTTTGTACAAATAACACTCAGGTTTATCAAATTGAAGTTTATATTTGATGATTAACCTAGAGAGGTGAAATAACCCATTAAACTGCTTTGATTCCCTTATTATAGCGGTTGGGCTGGGACCGGACCGGATCGTTGGCCCTGGTCCTGTCCGATCCCGATCCGGTCCCTGGTCTCGAAAGTATGGGGACCGGGACTATTGGTCCGGTCCTCGATTCTATGTCACGACCGGATCGGTCAGGACCATGCACACCCCTATGGCTCCCCGCCCCCACGGCACGGTGCCGCCTACGCCTCGCCGAATGCGCCCCCCTCCACAACACCGTCCTCGAATTCAGCATTGCCTACTTCCTCATCGACCTCATCCACTACCTCATCTTCTTCCCCAATGACATCCTCTTCATCGTCCACCACCTCGTCACCCTCTTTGTCCTTCTCACATGCCGCTACATGGTCGCCCACACCATCCTCCTCCTACTCCTCTCCTCGTTGAGGTCATCAGCCCCTGCCAGAACACCTGGAGCCTCACTAAGGCCCGGAAAGCCGAGGCACCCCTTACCGGGCGGTTCATGCGCTTCATATCCCAGATCTTCTTCACCTTGTACACGGTGGTGCGGGGCGTGGTCGCGCCATCCTACGTGTGCGACCTGGTGATGTATTCAATGGAGGATGCAGAGGATTCGATACCCAAGTTGGCTTGGGTGTCTTGGGTTGTGATCATGGGGAGTCGGATTTTGGTGACCTTGCTCTGGACCCTGAATAACTGGAAAGCCTGGAACGCGGATCAGAGGAGCTTTGATGCGCAAAAGAAAAATGGGTAAGAAGGCTGGGAATCTTGATGTTCTCATGAGTACATGGTTGCTGGTTAAGAAATGAAAGAGGAATTATAAAAAAAAAAAAAAAGGAGAAAAAAGAAAGCTGGGATGGGATCAGAGGAGCTTCGATTCGCAAAAGAAGGACCAGAGGAGAATCCATGGTCATCGGCTAGGGGAAGAGGAAAAAAGGAAAAAAAGAAAGAAAAAAAAGCAGAAATCTAAAAAGATGAAAATATCAATGATCGGGCTCTTTTTTGAAACAAAAAGGGCGCTTGAGTCCCTTATTTGAAACAAGGGTTAATTAAGATCTTATTTGAGAAAATGAGAGCAATTCGGATTTTTTTTTCAATTTTTTATGATTATCATTACAAGATTTTTTAATTTTTTTTTGTTTTTTTGTTTTCTTTTTTTCTTTCTTTCTCGATCGGGCACTAGCCATGACGACACAGTACGGCCGGTCACGGGGGATGAAGGCGGAAAAAGAAAATAAAAGAAATTTTAAAATTTTAAAAATAAAATTTGATTTTATAAAAAATGAATATAAAATAAATAAATAAAGATGTAAGAAATAAGAAATAATTAAAAGGATTGCACAAAGGGAAAATCAAATCCGATTTTCCATACCTAACGACAGAAAGTATCTTTTAGTTTGTTTTCAAGTTTTGGTTGAACACTATAATTTATTGTCATTATGAAATGACTTCCAAAAAAATATTTTCTAGAAACATCATTTTTTCGCGAAATGAATGGAGCTTTAGTTGCCTTTTTTTTTTTAATCTTAAAATTTATACATTTGATCAAACTTGAAAAAACAGCAAAAACAAAAAATAGCTTTATGCTTTATACATCTTTTTAGATGGCATAGCTTTTTCAAGGGTTAATAACACGAGAATTTCAAATTGATACATCGATAACAAATTTACCTTAAATTATTTTTTATTACAAAAACCTTCAAACTGTAAACATGTGATAAATTTACCTCGAATTATTTTTTAACCACAAAAAACTCCAAGCTGGTACACTTTTGATAAATTTATCCAAAAGATACCCACGATAAATTTACCTTTTGTTAGCTTTTGTTAAATTTTATTGTCAAATTGTTGAGTTGGATGACACGTGTCAATTACCGGGTCTTATGTTTGGGATTATTACCCTCTGGTTGTCACAAGTATATCAATTTAGAATTTTTTTGTGTACTAATCCAAATTAATTTAAACTGAAGTAGTGTAAATTCATCACAGATGTACAGTTTAGAAATTTTGGTGGTCAACAAAATTAATTTATGGTATATTTATCATAGATGTACGAATTTGAAACTTTTGATAGTCGAAAAAATAGTTCGGGTAAATTTATCATATGTGTATTAGTTTGGGGTTTATTGTGATAAAAATATAGTTAATGGTAAATTTATCACAAGTGTACCAATTTGTGATTTTTTGTGGTAAAAAATAATTTGAGGTAAATTAATCACTTATGTACTAGTTTTGGATTTTTATGGTATTAACCCCCCTTTTCAAAGGAAATACTAGAGCTTGTACCCTTATAGAATAAATCTCCCATTACCAATAATGATATCTCGTTAATACTTATAAAATTTACATTTCGAGTATAATTAATCTCGTTATATCGCTAAGTTTCCCTCGAACATAAAATTTTATGTTATTGAAAACTACTTTTTGTAATCTTTAGTACAGATTATTTTAGTCCGTGCACACATATATTTATCATAGAATAAGGGGAAAATAAAAATAAATAAATCGTTTCTTACACCAAGATATTCATTTATAAGTTCAAAGCATAGATTATATCATCTATTGAATAAATTTGACGAAAATCATTTATATGTATCCCAATTCTGATTGAAATTCAAATTAACAATATCACACAAAACAAATAAATTCAGTTGGTTTGAGAAATAATAATGTCTTATTTTTAATAGCTAATTTATGAAGTAATCTATATAATTGTTTTTTTTCTAATCGCAAGAAAATGAACTTAAACAAGGCAACTCGTGTGACTTAAATATTACGGAATTTTGGTATTCATCTTAAACGAGAAATAGAATAGAATTATGAGTAAATTCAACGAAATAAATAACGAGTTTTACTTAAACATAATGAAAATATTAATTTTAGCTTAAACGTGCAATAAAATCTAAAAATATTAAAACTTCAACTTATTTCAAACATACAACATTTACATTATTTTGTTATAATTTCTGTCATATAATTGAATGCTAGAAAATTATTCGTTATTTATGTTTAATGTCATTTCTACCATTTATCGTTGGCCTCCATAAATTGTGCTCCATTGAATTGATATCATATCATATCTTATGTTATGTTATGTTATAGCTCCTATAGTTACTAACTATCCAATAATGTACATATAGACATCCGTGAGATAAGGCTCTGTTTTGTTTCGCAAAAAACATTTTATGGGAAAATAGTTTCCAATTTTTTCACGTTTGGATCACCTAAGACAAAAAAGTCAACAAAAGATGTTTTCATAGCAAAGCTTAACTACATAAGAATGATTTCCTATTTAAAAAATAGGGAATCATTTTCCAAGCTTGGATAAAAAGGTTTGATGTCACGCCCCGAACCCAACGGGCACGAACATCCCACCAGGCCGTCCTACTTTCATTAGTCTCCCAAGATCCTTCTACATTCACCTCATAAATCTATACAAGTGATGTACGCATGCGGAAGCGAGAAAATAACTTCCTTCACTTTATTATAAAAGATGACTCCAGGACGTTACAACAGAAACATTATTCAAAGATACAATGCAAGACTTCGGTTGACAAAGTACGAGGTCACACAAGGTCACAAGCCTAATCACATCAAATACTACTTCGACTAATTATCTTCTGCATCCACGGGACTCCATCAATAGTGACCTGAAAATGTTAATCCTACAACTGGGTGAGATATAAATCTCAGTAAACTAATCCTAAACCTAAACTAGGCCATTAGTAACTCCAGACATCTTTTAAAAATGAGTATGCAATAGCTTATCAAGAAAATAACACAAAACCCTCAATGTATGATAAAAAGGCATTACGATTGGCGTTAAACAATTACAATTCAATGATAATCATACTATCAAGACCAATAATTTGTTCATATACAAGGGAGTAGGCTCAATTTCATCACAACTTCCCATTTCAATGGTTAGGCCAGCGTCAATACGCCTCAGGTTCATCATAGTTTCAATTCCAATGGCTATGCCCGCGTCAATATGCCTCAGGCTCATCATAGTTTCAATTCCAATGGCTATGCCTGCGTTGATACGCCTCAAGCTAAAACAGTTGACAACCCGCGTTCTGACACATCAGGTTTCAAATGCCATTTCAAGGCTCGTGTTGACATGTATCAAGTCTATCTCGCGTTCTGACGCATCAGGATATAAATCGACCTCGCGTTCTGACGCATCAAGGTTCGACATGCCATTGGCTCATAACTCAATCAATCAATTAAAGCTCGCTTTCATAAAACATACTTCTCAAAATTCAAGGGCTCACAAGGTATATCTCATCTTTAAACGACTTCATGATCCAATATAACTCAACTTAACGAGCAATTAGCCTTTTAACATGAAGATCAATCATGGGTGAATTACACAATGCATGGCACGACAAGGCACTCAATCAAACAAGGCATTCCATTGCCAATTTAAGCATAAACTTCGCACATTTGGTACTTAAGGGATTAAATGCCACACGGCCAATCAAGACCCCATACCAACCAAATGTCCACATGGCAAACTCAGCCATAAACATCACAATTACACCCCAAGCAAGCAAGCAAGGTTAGGTTAACACCAATCTCATTCGGCATTGATCAATTCAAGCACATAAGACTCACACAATCATCAATCGAGTCTCAAACTTGTCCCTTAGTACCCTAACACCCTAATAAAGGTTTGGGGTCGCTTACTGTGACATTCCGAATTTCCGACCCCTCGAGGCTAATGATATGGATTGGAAGCTCAGAATTGGCAATTGGAAATAGAGAATTCTAAGATTAGAAAAGGATTTGATGTCGTCTCGCTAATGGTAATTTAGAATCGTAAAAGTGAAGTTTCGGACTGAAAGTGCAAAATTACCATTTTGCCCTCGACCATTTGCTTTGTCTTAAGATTTCAAGAAGGACAAAATGGTCATTTCCTCTTCACCATAGGGCTGCCGAAAATTGGATAAGAAGAGGTCAAGGAAGTCAAAGGCAATTGGGGTAATTATTGCGAAAAGGGCAAGTGTCATCCTAGGGTTGGTTGGCATTAATTACCCCATCAAATCCATCTTGTCTTTTAATCTTAATAATTTGGTGGACACTCCACCTAGCTTTCTTTGGTCGTGCTCTCTCTCCCCCATCTCCATTTCTTTCAAAATTTCATTCTTTTCCTCTCTAGCAAGAAACTGCTCTAGAAGATAGATTCTGTCCCCTCTGTTCGGTGTGCTCGAGCGCCACCTTCGACCGCCGTCTCGCCGCCTCTGACCACTAGAAGCTAGATCAATGTGTCCTTGACAAGCTCCAAGTGGAATTTTGTCATTTGGATAAGTATTTTTGTCGGTGTGAGTCCGAGACCAAAACCAGACGGAATCCGCGCGAGGTGGGGTAAGGCCTCCGTTCTCCCTCTTAAAGAATTCAAATAACTTCATTCTTTCTGTGGAATCTCTATAACACATAGTACTCAAGTTGGATGAGCTGTGGCCACAAGTTTGGTGGTGTTAAAATAGGTTTTCATGGCTGATTATGAGTGGTTAATATTGGACAGATTCTGCCCGCGAGAGGATCGTGGGGAAACCGAGTGGTTCGAAGGCTTTGTGGGATTTTTTCGCTTCAAAACTTTCGATGAGGTTCCTAGACATGTAGAATAAGGTTTTGGAGATTTAATTTCATGAGGAATTGGAACCTAAGATCGATTTATGGGCTGATTAATGTGGCATAGAGCAGAACCGAATCTGCCCTGTTAAAAGATTGTGCAAACCGAGCACTTTGGGGTTTGTGGAAGGTGTCGCCTTGTTATAATTTCATCGTTAAGGCACCCTAGGATGTTAATTGATATGTTGGTAGGGTGTAAACTTGGTGGAATAGAGATTGAAAGAGTTTTACGGGCTGTTGAGGTGAAAAAAACGTGATGTACCGTCCAATCCGTCCTCAACGTGCACCAATTTTGAAATTAGTCGTTCTAAGTCGTCCGGTATCCGAATTGAGCTCCATTTTTTCCCACGCGTCCATAAGACATTGAAGTTTAAGATCCTGAATTTTTTTTCCTCAAAAGGTCAATATAAAAATGTCAGTTTATCTGTGAATGAACTTGATCGTGGAGCCTAGGAAAGGGCAGATTTGGGTGGAATGGAATTATGATGACTTGCCTTGATAGAACGACATTGGCATGCTTAGGAGCATTAAATTGACACTGTGACGACTTGAGAATAAGGTATTGGCGCGATAGAATTGAGAAATAATCGAGTTTCGATGTGGTTTTCCTAGGCAACCCGTGAGAGCCATGTTTGGCCGTGAGCTTACTAACCTAATAGGGTCGTTTGGATTGAATTTGCTAGCTGTCTTGAAGAGGTAAGCGTTCCTCAAATCCTTACTTGAACATTAGGATACTACTGGATAGAGTGATTAAATGAATTGATTGTCTGGTGAAGCCTATGGCTTGAATTGCTTGATGCAATTGTATGGTGTTTATATTGTGATATGCCTTGTGATGTAAGTGGCTATTGAGCCTTGGATTCGTATGAATTGGCTATGAAGCCCTGTTATTGAATTGGCTATAGTACTTATGCTATATAAACGGCTATAGTGCCGAAGTTATATGAATGGGTTATAGTACCCCAACGATCAATTGGCTTGGTGCCCCAGTGATACCGATTGGCCTATGGCCCTAGTGGTATCAATTGGCTGTGAGCCCTGAGTAAGAATGATGATACCGATTGGCCTGTGGCCCCGGTGGTATCAAGTGGCTACGAGCCCCAGAAGTACCGATTGGCCTATGGCCCCAATGGTACCATTTGACTAAAAGTCATTACGATATCGATTGGCCTGTGGCCCCAGTGATATCAGTTGGCAAGAGTGTCAGAGAAGTACATCGCGGCTTGGAGCCCTGACGATGAGTGAATTAAAGTGGTTAATTGATGATTTGTGAAGTTACATGTGCTTGTTTATATGCCATGGGCTTGAAGCTTGAACCCATGAGGTTGAGCATGATTAATGGTGCCTTTCGTTCATGCATGGCTTGTGGAAATGCTTGATCTATGAATGCCTTGTGCCATTTGTTGACACTTAATTTCGGATCAGCATTTTTTAGCTTATTCTTAGAAAATTCATAAACAAAATCCATAAAAAGTCTAAAAATTACAAATCAACTTTGGTGGTCTTGACCAAGCCTAAGGAACCATTTTTGACCAAAAAATAATTTTTCATATTTTTCACATTTTTTTAGTATTTTTTTTTTAAAATAGGAAAATACCTGAAAATTCAAGAAAAATAGCATTCGAGGTCACAAAAATATGAAAAAATAGTCAATAGTTTTCTTTTAAATCTTTTGTCTTTTTGACCTCATAAAAAGTCCAAATTCAAATTCAATTTTGTGTGTTCTTTTGTTACGCATATGATTGAATTTGGTAAAAAAATATGTCAATTGAGTCTTTTAAATTATAATTTTGGCATTTTCTAGGATCTTGACATTCAATCTAAGTGTCCCTTATTGTAATTTAGCCCAATTATTTGCACAAATTGCTCAATTGCATGAATTAGGCAAAATTGCATACTTAATTGCATTTTAGTCCTTGAATTTAGGCATATTTGAAATGATTTTCAATTCAGGGACTATCATTGCAAATTGAAGTCACTGCCCAGTGCTTTTCATCATTTTGAATCAATTGACATAGGTGGTTTTGTCCAATTTGATCATTTGAGCCTTCAATTTCATAATTTGCCGAATTGCAATTAAATCAAAATTTGGGCCTTTTGTAGAAATTGACATGAACTTTTGGGCAAAATCACATTTTTGGATAAAACTGATGTCCTAAGTTCAATTATGAGGTTTAATTGCAAAATTCCCCATCAATTTGGGTTTAATTTGAAAATTTCAAGTTGGAACCGGTTCAGATAGGTCAGACTGCCCGATCGGACCGGTTGAACCGGTCTGAAACAGTGTCATCGTCTTCCTCAGACTCCCGGGCAGATGAACAGTGAAAGGTCAAATTTCGATGGCAAAATTGACCAAGCAATCGGCTACAATTGAAGAAACATTGGTGGGGGTTTGATTCTTCGAACCATTCCCTGTCGATTGACGTCGGAAGCGCGGCCAATAGTCGCCGGAGCAAGGATTAATTAGTCGGTCAATCTCGCGGGACCTGTAAAAGTCAACAAAGTCAAGAACAGACCAAATTCGTGCCAAATTCGCATAAGGTCGAATTGCAATTAAATGAAAATTTGGGGCTTTTGTTGAATTTGACATAGTATGAAATGCCTGTGATTGGGATAAAAGGCTTAATGAGAAAGATTCATTGTTCGTTTTATGGCCAATGCATTGAGCTGGGGAGGGAGTTACTCCAATTGACTTGACGAGGTCTTGTGGCTAGAGAGTCCTACCTTGATCGAATCATCTCGAAGGCTATAAGAATCGAGAGTCAGGTAGTGACCGAATCATCTCTAGGTCCGGCGCAAGAGTCCTATAGTTGACCGAATCATCTCGATGGCGCAGAGTGTTGAGAGTCACTATAGAGATCGAATCATCTCACAGTGAGAGTCATGATGACCGAATCATCTCGATAAGACGTCGAGAGTCATGTGATTGACCGAATCAACTCTCAAGGAGGCCCTTAATGGGAGTAAAGAAGATAAAAGACTGAAACATGATTTTGATGTGTTTCCGAGTCTATATGCTTGAATTGGCTGGAATGCCTGGTGTCACGCCTCGAACCCGGCGAGCACGCGAACATCCCACCAGGCCGTTCTTCTTATCAAGATATTACCCAGGATCCAACGGCCAACAACGAACTCAAGGCTTCTAAATGAGATGCATGTAGAAACGTGAAACAACACCATACAACAAAACATCACAGGATGACTTGGGACAAAAAGGTATTCTTCTCATTAGAGTCAATCACACTTCAGAGGTTACAACTCTAAATCCCCAATTATTCATTACAACCCTAAGGTCAAAAATAAGTTCATAACCATTTCTTGTTGTGACTTCATCAAATGCCCATCCATGGCAAGCTCGAGTTTCCATCGTCGGGGACTTGAAAAATGTTATCCCACGATGGGGTGAGATATATAATCTCAATAAGTTAAGCCTAACCCTAACTTAGGCTGCCAGTACCTCCAGACACTTTTGAAATTGGGCATTTTGGGGATTAAAAACTTTGGCATAGCAAAAACATGATTCCTTCAAAACATGGCTTTTCAGTATTTCCAAATCAATTCGACTCAGTCACAAATCATGGCAAAAATCTGAGCTTCGTACAGTGGTAGGGTTTTAAATCAAAGATATACACTTGAGGCAACTCTCAAATTTTCTCAAAATACCATTCTCAGGACTTCCAGAAAATATATCCTTTTCTTTCACGCCCTTACTAAGCCACTTTCAAATCACGAGGCAAACTTTTCAATTCATGAGGCATTTTCAATTTCCCAAAATCCTTTCATCTATTCTTCTAGAAAATAGGTCTTTCCAATTTCGCCCATCCTGGGCCGCCCACTTTGGGGCTGCGAGATGATTCGGTCTCCAAATGACCCGTCGGTCCATATGAGGCTCTCGCGTCCGGACTTAAAGATGATTCGGTCACCATACGACTCTCGACGCCCATTTTCAATCGAGATAAATCGTGTCAGTATGGGACTCTCTAGCCGTACGACCTCGTCAGGTCAAATGGAAGTAACTCCCTCCCAATACATTGGCCAAATTTCATAATTCCTTGGCGATCCCACACGCCAGTGCACTTATAATTTTTCCCGGCGATCCCACACGCTAGTGCACTTATCGTTTCCTCAGCGATCCCACACGCTATTTTATTCATAAAAAATTTAGTTATAGAAAGCCTCGGATTTTTCATTTAAAGAAAATAATTCATGCCTTAAAATTCATCATTCAAGAACAACTCATGAAATCAAGCAGTTCATTGCCTACTCGAGGCATTCCTTTCAACGTCCCTCAACTGGACAAAATATATTCCACGTTATAAAAATTTCAGTCAAGCACAAGCTTTCCACGGCCATTTCACAAAAGTCAAGATTGATGCAAGTCACGGTTTCAAAATCTCAACTCAAGACTCGGTTTAACAATCCATGCCACTTAGAGTACTCAATTCAAATCGGAATTACCACACGGCTTACTCAAGGTCCAATATTCATCATGACCATATTAGAACTCCATAAATCAACCTTGATTTGATTGGGAATCACTCGAAGTTTAGCTACCAAACTACTTCTAAACTTCACCAAACTTAACCACAAGCTAATCAACCCTTAGGTTTAAGTTCTAAGATGGTTTACCGGTGGATTTCAAGCAAGGCGAAGCCTCAAAGATCCTCAAGGAGTCACGGCTCCAAGTCTGACCGGTGGGGACAGTTTCTTTCCTCTTGAAGACCATGAGGATTCAACCATTAATACTCATCAAAATCCAACCAAACTTCATGAACACAATGAGGGATGTCTTAAATAGGCTTGAGAGGTGGTCTTACCAAGAATCAAGCCATAACAAGCTCGGAAATCCAACTTGAAGCTCCTCGGGTTCGGATCAGATCTGTCAGCGACCTTTGCCCACTCAAACGGCTCTACGAGACAAATGGCTGAGTGGATTTGGGCGCATAATATCTTGTTGGAACGGAAAGAGAAAGAGATTTCTAATGATGGGTGGCTCGTCCCCATTGGATGACATACGAGGAAGTTATGGCCGTAACAGTAAGCGGCGACGGGAAGGGCAGTGAGAGAAAATCTGAGCGAGAGAGAGTGAGAGAAAAGAGAGAAAATGGAGAGGAAGAGAGGGTCTTCGGTCAAGACTAGAGGAGAGAGAGAGTTTGCTTACTCCCCAAGGCAAAGAGAGAGAGAGAGAGAGAGAGAGAGAGAGAGAGGAATGGTAGGTAAGAAAACACATGGAAATTAATGCACATAGGTCCCTAGTCTAGGCTAAGTAATCACATTCCCTCAAATTATGACACTTGTCTCTTTCTTCAATAAAAATCTTGGAGCTCAAAAGACCATTAAGCCCCCATATTTTCGGCCACCAATGGAGGAGAGGCAATTGACTAAAATGCCCTTATCTTGTTTCAAAAGGAAGGATATCAATCTAGGGGCAAAAAGGGAAAATTTTCACCTTCAGTCCGAATTTTACTTTTCCAAATCTTAATTACCCTTGATGAGGCGACGTCCAATTCTCTTCCAATGTTGGAATTCCTCAACGTCCGATACCCGCTTCCGAGGTCTAATTCATGTCGAGCTCTCGTCGACTGTAATTCCAATTTATCTCAAACTGACGGGCGACTCTTACAGGCGCTACGTGTATCGACCTCTGGATTTCTCAAGTCGTGGCGACTTTGGTTATCATGTGATTACAAGGGTTTATCGCTAGTTCCTGCGGTCCTGATCATCAAAATCCGATTTAGGAAATTCTCGCAAATTACACATTGGTTAGGCGGAATCACCCGCGTCCCAACGTATAACGCTAGCAAGGCATTCCATTATTGTTCTTAGATTGATCTCTGCTGGCCCAAAATATCCCCTCAACAATCCTTATGGTCAAAGTGTCATTTCTTATTCGAATTTCCCAGGTCCACGTACTAACTCCGCGTTAGTCTTTCCCTTTCGATCAGTTAACTCGAGAGTGGCCTACTCCGAGCGAGATACAACTTGAATACACCGATCGATATCTTTCCAATCCATAGCCTCGAAGATGGCCGAAATTCAGAATGCCACACCTAGAATGCCTAGAGTGCATGGAATGTCCATTGTGCCTGTGTGGCTTGAGAAATTCGGATTGGAAAGTGAAAGTGTGAAAGACATAAACCTGATTGCCTTGTTATGCCAATTGCTTGAATGTCATGCATGCAAAACATTTCTCAAAACTTGCACGTTTTCAAACGTACCTGGAGGTACCAATAGTCTAGCTTAGGGTTAGGATTAACTTACTGAAATTGTTATCTCACCCCGTCATGGGACCAATATTTTCAAGTCTCAGACAAGGGAATCCGAGCTTGCCATGGACTGACGTTGGAGGACAATTTTGAAAGAGAATAGATGGTGGCCTATCGTAGCCTTTTGGATTGCCTTCAGAATTTGGGAACATGAAATTGTAACCCCGAAGAGTGATTGACTCTAATGAAAAGAATACCCTTTTTGTCCCAAGTTATCTTGTGTTGTTTCATTTGTATGGAGTTGTCTTCGCTTTCGCTTGCATGCTTCATATAGGTCTTTAAGTTTTTGGCCGCTAGGTCTTGGGAGTTCATTAAAGGTAACGGCGAATGTGGGATGCTCGCGTGCCCGCTGAGCTCGAGGCGTGACAATAACATCACCCAAGATCATCCATTAAAAATCAATACTATAATAATTAAGATACAACACAAGTTCAAGCTTATAATTCTCAAGATTCAGCAATCCATGCTTAAACCTAAGGGTCTCACTATCTAATTGTCGTCAAGTCATTGCTTCTTATCACTCCAAGTCTCAATGAAATTGGATCGAGCTGACCTTGCTCTGATACCAAACAAACGAGGATGTCATGCCCTAAACCCGACGGGCACGCGAACATCCCACCAGGCCGTTCTTCCTATTACACTTACCTAGGATCCTTCGGCCAAACACTTCATTTTCTCTAAATGATGTAAGCATGCGGAAGCGAGAAAACAACCCCATACATAAAATACAAGATGACTTAGGATGGAAGGGGTACACTTCTCATATTACCAAATAAACTTCAGAGGTTACAGTAGTCAAGTACCAATAGTTCAATTCCTAAATCCTCAAAACCAAGATACAATCCCTAAGGCCACAAAAAGCGTAAATCCATTTCCTACAATTACTTCCTCGAGAGCTCATCCTCATCAAGCTTGTATTTCCATCATTAAGGACCTGAAAAAGGTTAATCCCACGACGGGGTGAGATATAAATCTCAACAAGCTAGCCCTAACCTAGACTAGACCGCCAGTCCTCCCAGACTATGCAATAAAACAATGGACAATGATTTCACCAAGACACAAAGCACATGGTATTCAATCATCGAAACATTTTAACATAAATGGCATGAGCGAAAATCATAGACAAGCATGCATAAAACCATGAGACCAAGCTTAATGCACTAGCGCAAAAATAAACTCATAATTCCAGAATTTATCCCAATGGCATCACAATCTCTCATTGCCAAGGGCTCCCTAGCCGCGATGTATTCCTCGAGGGCTCAATAGCCAATTTCGATGCAAGAGGACTCACTAGCCAATTTCAATACATAAGGGCTCACTAGCCAATATCAATGCATAAGGGCTCACTAGCAAATCTTTTCTTGATATAACCCCGCGATAATTCACGAGTTTTCTTGTCGTTCCAAACACCAATTTTGACACAATCGCAATTCGAGACATATACTTCATATTGCCATAGAGGCCACATTTCAATCAAATGCAAATTTCACATCGAAACAAACACACCAAGTTCATTGCACCACACCCATACATTCGGCCATCACAAAGCAAGGCACAATAAATCCATCCATTGACCAATTTACCAATCAAAGTCATTCAGTAGTGTCCTAACGTCCTAGTAAGGGTTTAAGGGTCACTTACCTCACCAATCAAGCTAGCAATTTCAATCAAAGCCAACCATAATGCTCGGTTCTTTCTCGGCCAAAATAGGGCAGCGCATATCCTATGGAAATCACACAATTTACCCATTAAAACACTTCAAATTTCAATTCACCAAAGATTGCCCTTTCTTAACCTCCACAATCAGGTTCAGTCACAAACAAACTAACATTTTTATATTAACTTTTTGAGAAATATAATTTCATATTCTTGTCCTTCAAGATCTTGTGGACGTATGGGCGAAAACGGAACTCAATTTGGACATCGAACGGCTTAGAATGAGCCATTTCAAAATCGATGCGCGTTGAAAACAGTTTTGCAACACTCTCGCGTTTCACCTCTGTCACACCCCGAGCCCGGCGGGCACGCGGACATCCCTCAGCAGCCGTTAACTCCGATAGTCATCCAGGATCCGACGGCCAAATGGCAAAGGACCTAAATGAAGCAAGCAAACGAAAGCGAGAAAAACAACCCTACACTTATTAAATAAAAGAGGGCATTAGAACGATGCATCAAAAATATTTAACCAAACATTCAAAGCGGCTTCGGTTTACAAATGGAAGATCATACAAGGTCACATGTCTAAAATACATCAAGTGCTTCTTCGGCTAATCGTCTTCGGCATCCACGGGACTTCGTCTTTAGGGACCTGAAAAATGTTGTCCCACGACGGGGTGAGATATAAATCTCAGTAAACTAGACCTAACCCTAAACTAGGTCGCTAGTACCTCCAGACACTTTTGAAAACAGGTATTTTTCGAATAAAAGCTTTTGTCATGGTAAAAGTATGGTTGTCTCGGCAAAACATGATTCACAAACAATGCACATTTTTTACCTAAATTGACATTCCAATCTTTTTCAAATAACTTGATAGTCAGAATCATGATAAACGCTCGGCTTTGTACTTAGGCATGGTTTTCAATTAAGCAAGCTCAAAGGAAACAATTCTTTGTTCCAAAACTATCAATCGATCTCATTGTCTCGTAAAGCTTAATATTCAATTTCATTTCCTTTCCTCATAAAACTTTGACTCTCAGTCAATGGTAACAAGTCGTTACCCGCCCGCGCCAAAGCGCCTTGGGCCTCAAGATGAATTCCCTTTAGTCAAGCCATTTCTTGCTATGAAATCAATTAGCTACAGAAAATAATTCATCTTTTCACATTATTACGACGAGATGATTCGGTTGTCATAGTGACTCTCGCTCCCCAGCACCGTCGAGATGATTCGGTCAACTATGAGACTCTCGCCATGGTGTCGCGACCCGTCCGAAATCGGACGCGGCTAATGGATTACCGATCACGGGCCCCCACTCTGAAATGTGGATCGCGGGCTTTAGATCGGCGCGGGCCCTCCCAGGCCCATACCAAATCGCGGCGGGAGTATATCTTTAAGGATTCGACGATAAGAGTCGATCGCTTTCGACCTTAGTGTGGTCGTGGTGGCATGTGCAACTTGTGCATGCATTTGGAGTCGCCACCGGTCTTTCTTGGAGGGTAGACCGGAAACCTTACTGACCGATTGGGAGAGATCGATCAGTTCTGCGGAACCAGAGATTTTGGGTTCGGGGACTTGGTTACGTCGGTGTCATTACCAACGCCCTTTCGGTACCTAACGCGAGTGATTTTCCTGACTAAGAGTTCATGCAGACGCAATTTTGGGTGAGATAGGTTTGATTCAGGGTTTCATGCAGATTGGAATACTAGTCCTATCAATCACAATCAATTTAACGAGAGCGCAAGTCAAGTACATAAATAAATCATGTCAATGCACATCAATTTCAATCATTGGCCTCCTAGTATAGCCCTAAGGGCTTAGGGAAGATGTGATTTAGGGTTAGGGGTAAAATGGGAAGATTCGGGGACAATTAGCCCGAAGGGCAAAATTGTCATTTTTGGAAGGTTTGGATACCGAATTACCCAAAATATTCCATGGCCAGTTGATTGTGGCCATTTCCCATTTTTGAGAATTTTTTGGAATTTCTTGACTTTTCTTCAATTTTTGGAAGACAATTCGCCCAAAGGACGAAATCGTCATTTTCAAGAAGGTTCGGGGTTCAAAACACCCGAAATGAGTCTTGGCCAGTTGTTTGTGGCCATTTCCTATTTTTTGGGATTTTCCTGGATTTTTTAGAAATTTTTTGGAAGACGGTTTGTCGAAAGGGCAAAACCGTCATTTTTGGAAAGATCGGGGGTCAAAAGACCCGAAACAGGTCGTGACCAGTTGAATGTGGCCATTTCCTATTTTCTGGAATTTTTTAGAATTTTTCTGAATTTTCCGAATTTTTTGAATTTTTTATGATTTTTTTTTTATTTTTTTATTGATTTTTTTGATTTTTTTATTATTTTTTATTATTTTCTGAATTTTTTAATATTTAAAAATATTTTCCGGGCCGGGTCAAACCCGGCCCACGCCTCTCGGGCGCCCGGCCCGACCCTAGGGGTCGAAACCGGCCTAAAACGACGCCGTTTTATATTTTTAAACAATTTTCCATTTTTTAACAATTTTTTTGATTTTTTATCTATTTTATTTAATTATCCGAAAATTCCCCGGATCGGACGGTCCACGTCGTGCCACGTGGCTTCGTCTCGTGCGTCCGATCAAAGACTAGATCGGACGTCCCTCAGTGAGCCACGTGGCCACATCGTAGCCATTGGATCAAAAATCAATTATTTTCCTTTTTTAGAAAAACCTTCGGATCGAACGCTCCACGTTGTGCCACGTGGCTACTCCTGGTGCGTCCGATCTTGGACAAGATCGGACGATCCACAGAAAGCCACTTGGCACATTCTCGGCCGTCGGATTGATTTGAATTAATTATCAGAAAATCATTTATTATTTTCCTAAAAAGACGAGATCGCGACACGTGTCGCGATCGGGACCGTTCATTTTGTTTTATGCATAAAAATTCCACGTGGCCCCCACCCGGCTGACGTGGCTGCCTACGTGGCACGCCACGTCGGCCGTTGATCGTTGACCGGCCGGAGGGTCGCCGGAGAAGACGATGAACAGTGAAAAATCCGGCGGGAATAGTAAAAATTCCGGCGAGGTCGCCGGAAAATTGCGAAACGGGCCCGAAACTTGGTATTTTTCGCCCGTTCTTGCGGCATTCGACTCCTTAGACACTCAACATCAATATAAGACCAAAACATGGCAAGAAACACGTCGGGAACCGCCCCAAAAATCCGGCGACCGAACCGGCTCCGGCGAAGAATTCACAGAAAATTTTTATTTGTTTAAACTCGATTTCTTTCATTCACATGGCATCCAATGGTGGTTTAGAAGCTTACTTGGGGTTCCTTGATGGTCGGCGGCCGCCGGAAATCCCTCGTCGAGCTCCCGTCCGAACCATGGCCGGCGAAGCTCCGGCCCTCGGTTTTTGTCGAGTTTTAATGCGAAACGAAGGTCAACACGAGGTTAGGGATAACTCTAGTGTAGTTTAAAGATTAGAACCGCACAAATAGAGCTCGGGTCGAGCTCGACCGAGAGTCAAAACGTTCGGGACTCCATCGGGCATTTCATCAAACACATGGTGTGCGCAGAGAAAAATGGAGGTCGGGGAAGATACCGACCTATTCCGCGACCGTCGACGGCGACCGAAGCTCCCCTCAGGCTCCAAGAGGTGCCGGCAAGCTTGTCTTGCTCCGGATTTGCTCGAAAAATCTCCCCAAATTTTTTTTCCTCCTTGGCCGAGCTCGGTTTAAAAACCGAGGATCTTCGCCGGTTCGTGGTGGCCGACCGGCCATTTTTTATGCCCCACGCCACTGCAACTCACGACCCCCGACGCCTGCCATCGTCCCCCACGCCGTGTCGCCTTTTTTTCTTCCCGAAGCCGCGTCGCCCATGCCCTGTTTTTCCCCTGCCTCACTGCCCACGTTCTGCACATTCTGTGCATTTGCTGCAGACCCGGGTCGGGCCGGGTCGGGTCGGGTCGGACTCGACCGGCCCGGTTCGGCCAAATCGCCCAAATCGCCAAATTGACCCCCCAAATGACCTCTTTTCATGAAATTGATGGCAAAATCGGATTCCTTGACATGTTTTACATCAAATATGGGTATTTTCGTGAATCAATTTATTGAAATTATGTGAAAACCCCAAATTGTCCCTAGGATCCGAAATTTAATTTCGCCAAATCGAAGGCCTAAACGATCGAATTAGCCAAAATTGAGCCCACCAATGGATTCAGCATGATGAAAACTGTTGGGTAGAGGTGTTTAATTTTAATGGGTGTGCCCGTGTGAAATTTAATTTCAAAAATTGTGAAACCGGGGACTAAATTGAAAGATTTTTATGCAATTAAGCCCTTTTGGTTAAAATTGACCAAATTGGAGGGCAAATTGACCCAATTGCATTTCAATACTTTGGAGTCCAATGTCATAGCTTATAAAAGCCGAGAATTGAAAATTAAAAGACTCGAAAAGGATTTTTTAGGCCCGGTTCGGGATTAGGTTTGTGAAGGAACCCCATGAACCAAGCCAAATTTCCATAATAAAAAGTGAAAATATTGAAGAGATAATTAAAATAAAATTTCAGAATATTTTTGTGTAATTTTCTGACCACGGATGGTATTTTTCTAATTTTTTGGGTATTTTTATAATTAAATAAATTCCAAAAAATATTAAAAAATTCAAAAAAATATTTTTTGTTCAAAATTGGTTCCTAAGGCTAGGCTAAGGCTTCCAAAGTTGATTTTGCAATTTTTTGACCTTTTTTGCTATTTTTAATTAATTTTAGAAATAAAAAAAACTATAATAACGGATGGTCAAAAATCAGGTGTCAACACATGGCCAATCCTGCGAGATGATTCGGTCTAACATGTGACGCCCGATACCTGAACTCCCTCGAAGCAGTCAACATAAAGACTCTCGCGTCCGGACCTAGAGATGATTCGGTCATTACAGTGACTCTCGTTACTCCAGCACCACGAGATGATTCGGTCGACTGTAAGACTCTCTAGCCGCAGTGACCTCGTCAGGCCAAATGGGAACAAGTCCCTGAGCTCATAAACTTTGGGATCAAACACCCAAACACGGGATCAAACACCCGTCATTAAAAGTTAGGATCAAACACCCAACGTCGGGATCAAACACCCGACTGGATTGGCCTTAAGTTTTCATTCATTTTTCCAGTCATTCATACAAAAGCAAACGGCACAAGGCCTCAATTCACATGCCATGACCTCAATTCAAACTCTGAGATTTCACGATTCTCATTAATCGAAATCAAACAACGAGGTCTCTTTGAAACAAACAAAATTCATGCTACCATGCATAATTCAACTTAACGCATGCATCTATCAACCTCTATTTTGATTCAAGGCTTGACATTACCCCAAAATTAATCTCAGATTTCGGTTTATAAACCATCTCGGGACTCAGTCAATGATTCATGCCACTTAAAAGCATTCATTTCAAACGGAACTTCCACAATACAAGACTGACTTCAACCATCTCTCATATCCAAGTTAGGACTTCATAAATCGACCTTGATTTCATAAATTCAAGCCAAGAATCACTAAAGCATAGCTCATTCAAAAACAGGGCAGATTCAGATATAACTTTTCTCAATTCAAAATCGGTTTGTAAAACATCAATTTCTCAAACGAGGTCGTCCTTTAGTACCCTAACTCCATAGTAAAGGTTTAGGAATAGCTTACCAGGCTAAATGAACAAGCAATTTCCTTGAAAATATTGAAGAGATAATTAAAATAAAATTTCAGAATATTTTTGTGTAATTTTCTGACCACGGATGGTATTTTTCTAATTTTTTGGGTATTTTTATAATTAAATAAATTCCAAAAAATATTAAAAAATTCAAAAAATATTTTTTGTTCAAAATTGGTTCCTAAGGCTAGGCTAAGGCTTCCAAAGTTGATTTTGCAATTTTTTGACCTTTTTTGCTATTTTTAATTAATTTTAGAAATAAAAAAAACTATAATAACGGATGGTCAAAAATCAGGTGTCAACAGCTGCCCCTCTTTGAGAGCGAGCTCGTCAGAGGTCGCTTTCAAAGACAAAATGACGCCTGGATCTTGACCGACTCGACTGGGGGGGAAGAAATGCTATGACATCGGACCTTCAAGTCTTTTGATGAATGCTCAAATTAATCACCGGTTTACTCTTGCAATTCGAACATGGGCCGGAGTGAAAGAGGCTTACGTGAAGCTCACCTGTCAGATGCTGCCGGTTGCGACGACTCTCAAGAAGATACCTAGGACTCGTTCAGAATATCCTAGGGAGATTAAGCCCTGACCTGTATGGTAGGTCATACCATTAGTTGACCCTTATGGTGGTTTCTACCATCAAGTTGACCCTTATGGCGGTTTCTACCATTGGTTGACCCTTATGGCGGTTTCTACCATGAGTTGACCCTTCAGGCGGTTTCTACCTTTGATTTGGTTTTGACCCTTATAGCGGTATCTACCTTGAGTTGACCCTTCAGGCGGTTTCTACCTTTGGTTGACCCTTATGGCGGTATCTACCTTGAGTTGACCCTTCAGGCGGTTTCTACCTTTGGTTGACCCTTATGGCGGTATCTACCTTGAGTTGACCCTTCAGGCGGTTTCTACCTTTGGTTGACCCTTATGGCGGTTTCTACCATCAAGTTGACCCTTATGGCGGTTTCTACCATCAAGTTGACCCTTCAGGCGGTTTCTACCTTTGAATTTAGTTTTGACCCTTATGGCGGTATCTACCTTTGAGTTGACCCTTATGGCGGTTTCTACCATTGGTTGACCCTTATGGCGGTTTCTACCATTCAAAAGACCCTTAAGGCGGTTTCTACCATCAAGTGAGACTCCAGACTGATAGGAATCTAAGGATGACACGCCCGTTCTGTAGGGTTTGTCGGAGACTCGATCGTTCTGTAGATCGGTCTTGGAAAAGGTTTGCCTACTAAAAGGCTCCACCTATGGAATGACATATCCCTTGTTGTCGGGACTAGTCGAAGACTCGATCGTTCTGTAGATCGGTCTTGGAAAAGGTTTGCCTACTAAAAGGCTCCACCTATGGAATGACATATCCCTTCTTGTCGGGACTAGTCGAAGACTCGATCGTTCTGTAGATCGGGCTTGGAAAAGGTTTGCCTACTAAAAGGCTCCACCTATGGAATGACATATCCCTTGTTGTCGGGACTAGTCGAAGACTCGATCGTTCTGTAGATCGGTCTTGGAAAAGGTTTGCCTACTAAAAGGCTCCGCCTCGGAATGACATATCCCGTCTTGTTGGGACTAGTCGAAGACTCGATCGTTCTGTAGATCGGTCTTGGAAAAGGTTTGCCTACTAAAAGGCTCCGCCTCGGAGACTCGATCGTTCGTTCGTAGATCGGTCTTGGGAAAGGTTTGCCTATTAAAAGGCTCCGCCTCGGAGACTCGATCGTTCGTTCGTAGATCGGTCTTGGGAAAGGGTTTGCCTACTAAAAGGCTCCGCCTCGGAGACTCGATCGTTCGTTCGTAGATCGGTCTTGGGAAAGGGTTTGCCTACTAAAAGGCTCCGCCTCGAAGACTCGATCGTTCGTTCGTGGATCGGTCTTGGGAAAGGGTTTGCCTACTAAAAGGCTCCGCCTAAGGATTGACATCATTGAGGTCTCTTTTGGAAGGTTTACCTAACTCTAGGTTCACCTGAAGGCTATCCTGGGATTTAGGGGTTACCTGAAATCTCGCAGAAGGCCGAATTGTCCTTTCGACATGCGAGGTACCTTTCTGGGATATGGGGACTCCAATTATCCTGTAGAAAGCTGAAACCTGCAAACTTTTCATTAAAAAGGTATCAGTTTGGGCCCTGGGTTCTCCAGGGATCCTGCAAAACATGACCCTATGAGCTTTTCTTGACAGAGCAAGGCATCCTTCCGGGATCATGGGTTCTCCACGTCCGATGAGATTGTCTGAATTTTAAAAAAGGGTCTCATGACGCGGGTTCTCCACGTCCGATGAGACTGCTTGATTTTTTTTTGAAAGGGGGTCCTAGGACGAGGGTTCTCCACGTCATGCTAGGACTGTTTGATATTTTTTTGAAAAGGGGTCCTAGGACGAGGGTTCTCCACGTCATGCTAGGACTGTTTGATATTTTTTGTTTTAAAAGGGGTCCTAGGACGAGGGTTCTCCACGTCATGCCAGGACTGTCTGATATTTTTGAAAAGGGGTCCTAGGACGAGGGTTCTCCACGTCAAGCTAGGACTGTTTGATTTTTTGTTTTAAAAGGGGTCCTAGGACGAGGGTTCTCCACGTCATGCTAGGACTGCTTAATTTTCGAAAAAAAGGGTCCTAGGACGAGGGTTCTCCACGTCAAGCTAGGACTGTCTGATATTTTTGAAAGGGGGTCCTAGGACGAGGGTTCTCCACGTCAAGCTAGGACTGCTTAATTTTCGAAAAAAAGGTCCTAGGACGAGGGTTCTCCACGTCAAGCTAGGACTGCTTGATTTTTTGAAAAAGGTCCCGAGACGAGGGTTCTCCACGTCATACTAGGACCATCATTTTTTGAAAGAATGTTCTATCATCACCCTTTCTTTTGAAAGATCCCGAAATTTGTCGGGAATTTAGTTTTGAAGCAGTGAAAGATTTTATTTTTGACAAAGCTTCACTTGGGTCTGTTGAGGCGACATTCTGGGAGCTGGGTTCTCCAGGTATCCTGCAGAAGTTCGAGCCTGAAAAATTTTTCTTCACCAAGAAAACGTTAGTAATCTTTGGAAGACAACGGTTGTCCAATCGACAAAATTTTATGACTTGAGTTTTAGTCATGAAATGTGCATTTTGATGTTGGAGGTTATCCAAAACATTCTTGCAATATACAGATGTGATCACAAATTCCTTGCGGGGCAAATCTGGATCAATAGTTTGAAAATTCCAAGAAGAGTTTGTTCAAAACATCAATTGGAATATTTCTCGACAATGAGGTATTCTCACCTGTTTTGAGATAGTGGTTTTTATAGGGGATGCACTCAATTCCCTACTAACCTGTGCCTAGGTTTTAGGCTCATTCGCAGCGCTTACATTTTGATCGGTCGGGAGGTCTTCCACGGGACCGTAATGTTGGGCTTGGTATTGGTCTTCAAGGGGGACCCGCTTTGGAGTCGAGGCCATTGACCGAAAGTTTTCACCATCTGCTCCGGGTTTACAAGTCAAGAACCCTGCAAAATGAGAAAGAAATAGTCTTGCTCGTACCTCTTCGAGCTAAGCCATATGTTAACCCAAGTGTCTTAATCGGAGAAGACTGTTTCAGGGTTGTAATGTCGGTAGGATTGGGGACCGAAAAATGCTTATTTTTGGCCCAGAATTCATGAGGGGATTGACGTTGGTGATCACTGCAAATTTGCCACCTGTCTTTTCCTTTCTGCATCTTTAGTCTTTGAGGTGTGCAACCGATTTTGAGGTGTGCACCAGCTCTTTAGCAGCATTTGGGGAGCAGCCTTTTTGATCTGACTCCCTTAGGGATTTTCTCTTTCTTTGCCCATCCAAGCTTCATTGGGGATCAATCGGACAACTTACACGAGCGTCGGCCTTGCTTTTACCAGGCACTTTGCTTTTTCTTGATGCTGGGGATTTTCTTCGTCCTCATTTTCCTTTTGAAATCCTGCTTTTCTCATCTTCGGTAGATCATGTTAGACATATGCTCGAATGTCTAAACATGCTTTAAGCATTAGCCTAGGAATTTCTTTGTAATCCCTAAGTCTCGAACTCCTCTGTTTCTGACGTGATGATGCATCCGTCTTGGAATGTGCAATGATCACCAACGGGTTTATGAAACGGATTTGCAGGCTCAACTTGGCTGTGCAAAGGATATGGTGTGTGGGATAGAGAAATGAATGCTTCTCGTCATCCTATGGCACTTGGATTACCATATAAACAACACACAAAGATTGATGTTAGTCCGAGCAAGAAAATTTCTAACCATTTTCTCCTGATGTTGCTGGACTCGCCTCCATTTTGCCCCAATGTGGGGTGGTTCTTGACAGGGTTGAGAATGAAAACCGCCGTTCGAAGGGGTTGTCAATGGTCACCTGTAGTGTTTGGGGATATGAAACGAATGCCTCCGTCATCCCAATCCATGTAATTGCTGCGAATAATCCCTACTTCCGTAGGTCCAGATTTCACTATCTGATCCGCTCCACTTCTCTCTCAAGTATGTATAGGACGCGTTTGGATTAGGCTTTGCCTCCCGTCTTTTGAGAAAACGTCCTTTTGAAATTTTTGAACAACTTTTGATTGGAAAAATCTCTTTTATTTTCTCCAAAAATTTTACCCGTCAATGGGGTTTTATGATGCACAATGCATGTCTTTATTCATGTTCAGACAACCTCCTGTTTTCAAAACATGATTGTTAATGTAGTTAGAACTCTATGTCTTTTCTAGACATTAGATTCTGAAAGTTTTTCTTTTCTTCTCTATTTTTTATTCAACATCTTCAATGGATTGGGGAGAGGGATACTTACCTGTCCCCCGCGGCTGGAGGTCCCTGAAAATGTAGAAGAAACATGTCATTGTACGTTCACGAATTTCTCAAAAAATTAGAACGATACATCTTACCCTTGGTCATGTGTTCCAATGGGTAATACATGGGATGTGAACACCTGTTTCGCCTTGATGGCGAGCCCCTGTCAAGGACGGGAATTAGGTGTCAGTTTGTATTCCAAAATTCAAGATAAATTGGAACGATACCGTCTTATTTTGTTTTGTGTTTCCATTTGAACACAAACGTGCGGCTTGCAGAAGTTGGCCATCTATCTTGTGGCCATGATTCCTCCGTCTAGTTGGCAATGAATCATTCTCAAGGATTTGCACTGGAGGAGATCCATTTAAGCTTTCGGACGCATTCCAACGTCATTCTTCAGAGTTCCTTTTATTCAAGGAAAAAGGAAATTTTTATCAGAATGTATGTCAAAGCATGTAATGTGGGAGCGATACTTTTTACCCTCCACTCAGTCTTATAATCAAAGACCATTTCTTGGAGTCCTGACTTCTAAGGTCGATAATTCTATTTGCCTCCTTGTCGGCGAGTTCTTTTATTTTGCGGCTTTCTGGTGCCAACAATTTTCTGTCCATCTTGACGGTGAATCCCTGTCAACAATAAACATCAAGTGTCAGTTCGTGTTTCGAAATTCAAGACAAATCGAAACGATACTGCTTTACTCTCGCTTCGCGCCTCCATTTGAACGCAAATGTGAGGCTTGCTGAAGTCGGCCATCTAGCTCGTGGCCATGATCTATCCATCTGTTTGGCAACGAAATCCTTCTCTAGGATTTGCACTGGATGAGATCAATTTGTGCTTTTGGACGTATTCTACGTCATTTTCTAGGGTTCCGTTTCCTGGCAACTTGCTTCTTGCAACGGATATTTCTTTTCGCCTCCACGTCGGGCGAGATCCTTTCTTTTGTGGCTTTTTGGTGCCACCAATTTTCGTTCACCCAGGTTTGTATCCTGGGGTTTACTTCCGATGAGGACGACTCTGTCACTGCGTCCATGGATTTTGCCAGAGAAGAAATGTCCTTCCTTTGTCCGGCGCACAAATGATTCACTTGCCCCGGTTAGACGTGGTTCATCATGGCTAGGTGATGCCCGCCCCAGCTAAATTCATTCCTGCGTTTTGCTATAATCTCCATCCTCTTTGGGGATGTCTTCCCTCTTGGGATTCCTGATGACGCCTTACTGACGTATTCCTTTCCTTCGTCGATTATTGACGCTTCTCATTTGATGTGGATGATGGATGCTGCTTCATCTCGTCTGTATTTGTGGGTGTTGTTCGCGAGACGATCCTCAATCACGTCGACAACTGCTTTGCCCCAGTTGGGCGGTGTTCATCTTGGCAGCGTGCCTTAGCACTATCCGTGTTTGTTGGCAATTTTCAATTCAATTTTGACAACGTCCATGCACCTGCACATGAAGAAACAGGTGTAGGTCCTTATTTGACTTCATTTGAAATTTCAGAAAAGAGATACTCCCTTCGGGGTTTTGTCCTTCCAATATTTGAAGGAACGGTGTTTCCCAAGTATTCCGCCCCAAGTAAGCTTGTCTGAGCGTTTGTCATCTCTGGGTTTAATGACCCTGGTCTGATGCGCCTTCATGGGGGATCATGAGAGTTTGCCCCCGGCTTGGCTCCTCGAAGCAAATGGGGGAGCCCGCTCCCATGAATTTTGTCGATTTTGGTCATCTATCTCGATTGCCAGATTCTTTGATCATTTGTTTCTAGACAGCTCGACAGTCTTGGGACTTGTTATGTGGCGGTTTGGTGATTCTCTCGATCACAGTCGCCATTTGAGATGTTCGATGTTCCCCTATTGAAAAGAAGAAATCTCATGAGTAAAGGGCATGTATAATTGACTATTGGAGTCGATACAATTTACCCTTGAAATTTATCCTGCGGGAACCGGCATTTCTCCCTTTGGGTTCTCTGTATGCATGCTATGTGCATGATATGCATGATGCATGTTATGTGTGCCAGCAACGAAACATGAGTTCGTGCTTTTCACTCTATTCAGAGAAAGCATTTTTATCAGATATGTCAATCTGGAAAACTTGAAGTTTTCTTTTCAAGCGCTCTTTTCACAAAGATTTCTAAATGATGGAAAACTTCTTCAGGTTTCCTCAAAGATTTTGTTCATAAATTGAGCCATTAGAACGCTCTTGAAAATATTTAGCTAGAGTGCATGTCTGAGATGCCATGAAAATGATACTCATTGTTTGGTCATTTGAAGGCACTGCATCTTGGGTCCTTAGCTTTTGATCATCACCTGAGAGGAAATGAAAGGAAACATTATTCTCACATCAAGAAAATAATCATTTTGGAACGATACGTCCTTTGACCCAAATGAATGGCCCCGCATCGCTCTCCTCCTCATCTAGAAGGGCTTAGTGCGTTTCGTCTTTGGTGGATTACTCCACTTCATCAGGCTTCGCGGGTGATAGCCATTGCTTTGAAAACTTTCCCCGCACATCCCTATGGTGAATTCGACATACATTCGGTACCCTTTCCGGGTAGAGGAGCGATTTGCCCCCAGCCACTGAGTGATTCGCTTGGCTGGCTGATTTAGTTGCAGGCAGTTTGATCATGCCGTGTTGGTGTATTCAATCTTCCGAAGATCTCGGCATTTGATGTTCTGCAACGTTTGACACTCCTTGGTCTCATCCATGCATTCCAAATTCTTCATGCATATTTTGCCTTGTCGTCATTTTATGACGTCCCTCGATCATTCTGTTGTCTGACATCAGCAAGCACGGGTTTACTTGTGGCTAAGTACTTCAGCATCCTGGAGTGTTACTTCACAAGAAACAATTTTCTTCATTGTGTCTTGTCGCATTCACCTTACGCTTTAACAATATTCTATTCCACCTACGCGATGAAAGGAATGAATGAGTCGATTGCTGCACAAGGAGCTTTAATTGAAACGCCTACGGATTTACTATCCCCGCTCTAGTCACTTATGGCCTCCAAGATGCTGGAAATTTCTCGGTGGGCCCGTTCATTCTCGTCATCACCTGCAAGAATGGGAAACCATATCAACTCGTGAGCCGGTCAATCCGATTTGGAACGGATACAACCTTTTCGACTTAGGGAGAGCCAATCCTAATTAGGTTGTTCTTTCTTCATGCTGCCTGTTTGGGGTTCAACCAGATTCGGTCTGTCTTGTCTTTACAAACCCAATGGGTGACGTCTGATGAAGGCACCTTCCTCTTCATCTTGTAGGGAATGCAAGTTTCTCTTTGTTGGCCCTCGACCATCTTATCCTGTTTTTCACCTGAGAGGAGGAGATAGGAAAAATTATGCCGATATCTGATTGAAAATCAATTAGGAACGACACGTCTTTACACTTGATCCGGCTACCCCGGTCAGGTGGCGTCTGCCCTAGTTGAGTGGGATTTGCCCCAGTTGACTGCTTTGATCCACTTAACAATTCTTGCTATTCTCTTTTCAATTTGGGGATATCTGCTGTTTGGAATCTCCTGTCTCTTTTCATCTTGGCGGGCTTTGCCCCAGTATGTCGTCTTAGTGAGAAGTTGACTTCTTTGTCTGACTTCAACTATCCATCCATGTGGCTTGAGTTGTCGACCAGCTTCGATCTTCTTGAAGGACCACTCATGCTGTTCCACGTCTTGAAAGATGGCAAAATGCCCTCATCAGTTGACTATTTTTCTTGAGGATTCCCTGGTCTTCCCTCATCAGTTGACTCTCGAGGGTGGTCCGGCGTTTTTAACTTACGACTGATTTTTCACACCAGTCTTTGGATTTTGATTCTGGAAATTACTTGTTCGAATGACAGGAATAAGTCAGAAAGGGAAGTAAAGCGTAAATCCTTTCAATTTTATGCTTTCTTGTGAATAACGAAGATGATGACTTTTACACGAGCCTTAACCTCATGTGAAAAATTCTTATCGATGTTTTTCAAAAGAAAACATAAAACTAAAAGGAGCGTAATCCATGGTTATCACTTTTGGAAAATCCCCAGAAAACCTGTGGAATTTCCAAGAAGATAAAAATGCAATTCCAATGTGTCCTAAATTCGATTAGAGATAGGACATCCAAATTGAAATGATTTCCCGAAGGTAATTTGGATATCATGTCTCCTCTTGGACTTAGGAAACATGGACGACCTTAGTTAATTACCAAGGATTACCAATGATGCATGCTATAGACCGGTACAATTCCATGTCCGGCGCACCATGAAATGAATGTTAGATCCTCGTACTTGGGTTAAATACCAAGTGTGAGTTCTAACGAAAATTTCATCTGGGCGAGACACGCAATTGAATCGGAAAATCTGAATGGTTGAGAGAAATTCCAGTGTCACGTTCCAATGTCAAGACACTTAGACAAGACTTAGGAATCGATGTGTAAAAGATAGATGGGGGACCCACAGACGGGTGCTCCTTACAGACTAGATGATCTTGATAAAAGAAAAGGGACGACTGGAACGTGACCCATAATAACCTAAAGAGATGCCCCAAGTCGGGTCTTCGAGGGACGACGCTTGGTGTCTTCGGTTCGGCCCTTCGGGTCTTTATTTTCGTCAGATGCCCTTTTGATGATGCCCGGCAGGTGTCTCGGATTTGCTGTTATTGCATGTCCTTCAACTATCGGTATGGTCACCGGATCATTCCTTGGACAGCTCGAAGAGGGTAAACTCTGTTGAATGTCCAGGTAGTCTGATGGCGGACGACACGTCGCTCATACTTGAATACGTCCGGGATGTGGGACCGACTTGGAGAGATCATCTCTTTTATCTATACTCTAAAATGGAATTGGACTCAACCATCGGACTTGATGAATGCAACATGTTGTGCAAAATGAAAGGCTGCAAGTGAATTTATATAGAAATGGCAGGACCTTACCATGAGAGGTACCCAATGATTTTTTGGTTTTAGGTATACCAACCATCCATATACATGCGCATGAGACAAGTGAGGCTTGACTATAAAAATCAAAATGGCTTAGGTGAGGAAACTAGAGGCTTCCCTCTATCCGAGTCGATAAATTCGTCCATGAGCGCAATCCACAACAAATGGATAAAAGTCTCGACTTGGATAGTGAGTGGGATCGAATATGGTCAACCCCAGCGCAATCCACGCTAGAGCGTTGCATATCGATCCCTGATCTATGGCTACCTAAAAAGGTGATTTCGCGGCCTGGGTTTGGGCGCTTTGTGCAAAGTGTCGTGATCCTCAAATATGCAGTGAATCATGCGCAACAATTTATATATCAATCAGCGCTTCAAATCATCCATATAACATACATTCCTACGCCCATCCTGCATAAGACGATGTTAATCACAGACTACACCCCTTATCACTCCAATCTGCAAAAACATATAACACCTATCGTGAGCGGACTTACCTCACCTTCAAGAGCGCCTGCAAGGTTAGAAAAATCACTCAACGTTTTAATTACGGCCTAAGTCCACTTGAGGTCCAGAACCAAGTGTTCTAGAACAATGTCCCCAGTGGAGTCGCCAGCTGTCGCGACCCGTCCGAAATCGGACGCGGCTAATGGATTACCGATCGCGGGCCCCCACTCTGAAATGTGGATCGCGGGCTTTAGATCGGCGCGGGCCCTCCCAGGCCCATACCAAATCGCGGCGGGAGTATATCTTTAAGGATTCGACGATAAGAGTCGATCGCTTTCGACCTTAGTGTGGTCGTGGTGGCATGTGCAACTTGTGCATGCATTTGGAGTCGCCACCGGTCTTTCTTGGAGGGTAGACCGGAAACCTTACTGACCGATTGGGAGAGATCGATCAGTTCTGCGGAACCAGAGATTTTGGGTTCGGGGACTTGGTTACGTCGGTGTCATTACCAACGCCCTTTCGGTACCTAACGCGAGTGATTTTCCTGACTAAGAGTTCATGCAGACGCAATTTTGGGTGAGATAGGTTTGATTCAGGGTTTCATGCAGATTGGAATACTAGTCCTATCAATCACAATCAATTTAACGAGAGCGCAAGTCAAGTGCATAAATAAATCATGTCAATGCACATCAATTTCAATCATTGGCCTCCTAGTATAGCCCTAAGGGCTTAGGGAAGATGTGATTTAGGGTTAGGGGTAAAATGGGAAGATTCGGGGACAATTAGCCCGAAGGGCAAAATTGTCATTTTTGGAAGGTTTGGATACCGAATTACCCAAAATATTCCATGGCCAGTTGATTGTGGCCATTTCCCATTTTTGAGAATTTTTTGGAATTTCTTGACTTTTCTTCAATTTTTGGAAGACAATTCGCCCAAAGGGCGAAATCGTCATTTTCAAGAAGGTTCGGGGTTCAAAACACCCGAAATGAGTCTTGGCCAGTTGTTTGTGGCCATTTCCTATTTTTTGGGATTTTCCTGGATTTTTTAGAAATTTTTTGGAAGACGGTTTGCCGAAAGGGCAAAACCGTCATTTTTGGAAAGATCGGGGGTCAAAAGACCCGAAATAGGTCGTGACCAGTTGAATGTGGCCATTTCCTATTTTCTGGAATTTTTTAGAATTTTTCTGAATTTTCCGAATTTTTTGAATTTTTTATGATTTTTTTTATTTTTTTATTGATTTTTTTGATTATTTTATTATTTTTTTATTATTTTCTGAATTTTTTAATATTTAAAAATATTTTCCGGGCCGGGTCAAACCCGGCCCACGCCTCTCGGGCGCCCGGCCCGACCCTAGGGGTCGAAACCGGCCTAAAACGACGCCGTTTTATATTTTTAAACAATTTTCCATTTTTTAACAATTTTTTTGATTTTTTATCTATTTTATTTAATTATCCGAAAATTCCCCGGATCGGACGGTCCACGTCGTGCCACGTGGCTTCGTCTCGTGCGTCCGATCAAAGACTAGATCGGACGTCCCTCAGTGAGCCACGTGGCCACATCGTAGCCATTGGATCAAAAATCAATTATTTTCCTTTTTTAGAAAAACCTTCGGATCGAACGCTCCACGTTGTGCCACGTGGCTACTCCTGGTGCGTCCGATCTTGGACAAGATCGGACGATCCACAGAAAGCCACTTGGCACATTCTCGGCCGTCGGATTGATTTGAATTAATTATCAGAAAATCATTTATTATTTTCCCAAAAAGACGAGATCGCGACACGTGTCGCGATCGGGACCGTTCATTTTGTTTTATGCATAAAAATTCCACGTGGCCCCCACCCGGCTGACGTGGCTGCCTACGTGGCACGCCACGTCGGCCGTTGACCGTTGACCGGTCGGAGGGTCGCCGGAGAAGACGATGAACAGTGAAAAATCCGGCGGGAATAGTAAAAATTCCGGCGAGGTCGCCGGAAAATTGCGAAACGGGCCCGAAACTTGGTATTTTTCGCCCGTTCTTGCGGCATTCGACTCCTTAGACACTCAACATCAATATAAGACCAAAACATGGCAAGAAACACGTCGGGAACCGCCCCAAAAATCCGGCGACCGAACCGGCTCCGGCGAAGAATTCACAGAAAATTTTTATTTGTTTAAACTCGATTTCTTTCATTCACATGGCATCCAATGGTGGTTTAGAAGCTTACTTGGGGTTCCTTGATGGTCGGCGGCCGCCGGAAATCCCTCGTCGAGCTCCCGTCCGAACCATGGCCGGCGAAGCTCCGGCCCTCGGTTTTTGTCGAGTTTTAATGCGAAACGAAGGTCAACACGAGGTTAGGGATAACTCTAGTGTAGTTTAAAGATTAGAACCGCACAAATAGAGCTCGGGTCGAGCTCGACCGAGAGTCAAAACGTTCGGGACTCCATCGGGCATTTCATCAAACACATGGTGTGCGCAGAGAAAAATGGAGGTCGGGGAAGATACCGACCTATTCCGCGACCGTCGACGGCGACCGAAGCTCCCCTCAGGCTCCAAGAGGTGCCGGCAAGCTTGTCTTGCTCCGGATTTGCTCGAAAAATCTCCCCAAATTTTTTTTCCTCCTTGGCCGAGCTCGGTTTAAAAACCGAGGATCTTCGCCGGTTCGTGGTGGCCGACCGGCCATTTTTTATGCCCCACGCCACTGCAACTCACGACCCCCGACGCCTGCCATCGTCCCCCACGCCGTGTCGCCTTTTTTTCTTCCCGAAGCCGCGTCGCCCATGCCCTGTTTTTCCCCTGCCTCACTGCCCACGTTCTGCACATTCTGTGCATTTGCTGCAGACCCGGGTCGGGCCGGGTCGGGTCGGGTCGGACTCGACCGGCCCGGTTCGGCCAAATCGCCCAAATCGCCAAATTGACCCCCCAAATGACCTCTTTTCATGAAATTGATGGCAAAATCGGATTCCTTGACATGTTTTACATCAAATATGGGTATTTTCGTGAATCAATTTATTGAAATTATGTGAAAACCCCAAATTGTCCCTAGGATCCGAAATTTAATTTCGCCAAATCGAAGGCCTAAACGATCGAATTAGCCAAAATTGAGCCCACCAATGGATTCAGCATGATGAAAACTGTTGGGTAGAGGTGTTTAATTTTAATGGGTGTGCCCGTGTGAAATTTAATTTCAAAAATTGTGAAACCGGGGACTAAATTGAAAGATTTTTATGCAATTAAGCCCTTTTGGTTAAAATTGACCAAATTGGAGGGCAAATTGACCCAATTGCATTTCAATACTTTGGAGTCCAATGTCATAGCTTATAAAAGCCGAGAATTGAAAATTAAAAGACTCGAAAAGGATTTTTTAGGCCCGGTTCGGGATTAGGTTTGTGAAGGAACCCCATGAACCAAGCCAAATTTCCATAATAAAAAGTGAAAATATTGAAGAGATAATTAAAATAAAATTTCAGAATATTTTTGTGTAATTTTCTGACCACGGATGGTATTTTTCTAATTTTTTGGGTATTTTTATAATTAAATAAATTCCAAAAAATATTAAAAAATTCAAAAAAATATTTTTTGTTCAAAATTGGTTCCTAAGGCTAGGCTAAGGCTTCCAAAGTTGATTTTGCAATTTTTTGACCTTTTTTGCTATTTTTAATTAATTTTAGAAATAAAAAAAACTATAATAACGGATGGTCAAAAATCAGGTGTCAACACATGGCCAATCCTGCGAGATGATTCGGTCTAACATGTGACGCCCGATACCTGAACTCCCTCGAAGCAGTCAACATAAAGACTCTCGCGTCCGGACCTAGAGATGATTCGGTCATTACAGTGACTCTCGTTACTCCAGCACCACGAGATGATTCGGTCGACTGTAAGACTCTCTAGCCGCAGTGACCTCGTCAGGCCAAATGGGAACAAGTCCCTGAGCTCATAAACTTTGGGATCAAACACCCAAACACGGGATCAAACACCCGTCATTAAAAGTTAGGATCAAACACCCAACGTCGGGATCAAACACCCGACTGGATTGGCCTTAAGTTTTCATTCATTTTTCCAGTCATTCATACAAAAGCAAACGGCACAAGGCCTCAATTCACATGCCATGACCTCAATTCAAACTCTGAGATTTCACGATTCTCATTAATCGAAATCAAACAACGAGGTCTCTTTGAAACAAACAAAATTCATGCTACCATGCATAATTCAACTTAACGCATGCATCTATCAACCTCTATTTTGATTCAAGGCTTGACATTACCCCAAAATTAATCTCAGATTTCGGTTTATAAACCATCTCGGGACTCAGTCAATGATTCATGCCACTTAAAAGCATTCATTTCAAACGGAACTTCCACAATACAAGACTGACTTCAACCATCTCTCATATCCAAGTTAGGACTTCATAAATCGACCTTGATTTCATAAATTCAAGCCAAGAATCACTAAAGCATAGCTCATTCAAAAACAGGGCAGATTCAGATATAACTTTTCTCAATTCAAAATCGGTTTGTAAAACATCAATTTCTCAAACGAGGTCGTCCTTTAGTACCCTAACTCCATAGTAAAGGTTTAGGAATAGCTTACCAGGCTAAATGAACAAGCAATTTCCCCTCAAAGAGGCCGCACAACCACTCGACTAAGCTGATCGGCACTGGACAAATTCTTACCTTAGAGAAATTCACACAAATTGACCATTAAACACCGTTTAAACACCATTCTAACCCATAAACACATTTATTACATATCACTCCACATCTTAGGATGACTTACCGACGAAATCCAATCAAGACAAAGCCTCGGAACTCCTCAAGTAATCACGGTTTCCTCGGTTGGTCACGGCGGTCAGATTCTGTCCTCAGGGGAAACCACACGAAATCAGCCATTGAAACTCGTCTAATCCCCCTTCTAATCCACATACTCCTTGTTAACACTTACTACCATGTCCTAAGAAGATTTATCGAAGATTTCCAAGACAAATGATACCTCGTCGGGCTCTAAAGTGCCACGGTTTCCAAACCGGTCCGGTTGGACAGATTCTGTCCCTTTGAAAATCACAGAGATTCAACCATAAAAATCCATAAAAAACCTATCTAAACCTCAAATACATGTTTTAAAATGTCCTAACTAGGTTCATGGAGTGGCTTACCAAAATTTGGAGCGAAGAGAGCTCGGAAATCCCACTTAGGAGCTCGAGGGTCAAAACTGACTGATCCGACCTTTGCTCCTTCAAACGGTTCTACAGAACGAACGGATGGGTGGATTTGGACTCGTAATACTTTGTTGGAACGGCAAGAGAAATATCTTTCTGATGGTGGGTGGGTCGTTTCCATTGGATAAGAGAAGAAGAAGTTATGGCCAAAATAGTGAACGGCGTCGGGGCTGGGCAGCGAGAGAGAACATGGGGCCGAGAGAGAGAAGAGAAGGAGGAGGTTGGTGGTCGGCCAAGGTGAAAAGAAGAAGAGGAAGAAGAAGCTTTCTTTCCCCAAGGAAAAGAATGACATGACATGGCTGGTGAGGATTAGACTAAGTCATTAATATTTAACCTAGGTCATAGGCCATAGCTTAATAGGTTGTCTTTTCTCTAAGCAAAATATCAAGGACTCAAAATGACCCTCTTACCCCTAGATTTTCGGCCAAGGAAGGGAAGGGAGGAATGACCAAAACGTCCTTGTCCATTCTTAAAAGCATGAATAACCTTCGAGGGCAAAATGGTCATTTTTCACTTTCAGTCCAAAATCTTGTTTTTTTTTTCTAATCTTATGGAGCGAATCATGACTTTAATTCCTCTCGATGAGGCGGTGTCCAATTGTTTTCTTAATGTTGGATTTCTCCAATATCTGATACCCAACTCCGAGGTCCAAATCATGACAAGTTTCTTGTCGACTGTAGTTCCAATGTATCTCAAACTGACGGGCAGCTCTTGCAAGTGTTACGCGTATCGACCTTAGGATTACTCTTGTCGTGGCAACTTTGGTTGTCATGTAATTGTGAGGGTTTATCTCTAGTTCCTGCGGTCCTGATCGTCAGAATCCGATTTAGGAAATTTTCGCAAATTACACATTGGTTAGGCGGAATCACCCGCGTCCCAACGTATAACACTAGCAAGGCATTCCATGATCGTTCCTAGATCGATCTCTGCTGGCCCAAAATATCCCCTCGACAATTTTTATGATCAAAGTGCCATTTCTCATTCGAGTCTCCTTGGTCCACGTACTAACTCTGCGTTAGTCATACCCTTTCGGTCAGTCGACTCGAGAGTGGCCAGCTCTGAGCGAGATATGACTGAAACACACCGATCGATGCCTTTCCAATCAATAGCCTCGAAAAGGGTCGGAATTCGGAATGTCACAACCTCAAATTGACTTATCAAATATTTTCATTTCAACTAAAATCCGCCCATTAGTAACCCAACATCCTAACAAAGGGTTAGAAGTCTTATTACCAAAAAATCAAGCAAGTGAAATCCCAAAATTAGCAGCCACAAGTCACGGTTCAATTGGGTTGGGTGCAGGGCAGCTTGGTCCTAGAGAATTTCATACAATCTGACCATTAAACTTCATCCACACCTCATTCCAATCAACACACCTCAAGTTAACACATAGTTCTATGTCTTATAAAGCCTTACCAATAATTTCCAAGTCACATGATGCTTCGATGGCCTTCCAAAGCCCTCGATTCCTTTGCCGATCGACGAGGATAGATTCTGTCCTAAGGAGATCATCAAAGTTTAACCATAAAAACCCATCTAAACTTCAACCAATTCTCAATCTCCACTCTCTAAACCTTTGTACTAGATGTTAAGAGAGTCTCACCGAAGATTTGAAGCCAAAAGAGTTCCTAAAGCCTGCAAAAAGCTGCTCTTCCTCAAGCCGGATTCGAATCTGACCCATCCTAACCTCTGGCCCTTCAAACATACCTACGAGAAAAACGGCTGGGCCAAATTGTGCTTATAATATGTCTTTAGAATCACAAGACAATAAGCTTTCTAATGACGGTAGTCTCACCTCAATTTGATGTCGGACGACAAAGTTATAGCCGGAATAGTGGAGCTGTCGGTTAGGGAAGCGAGCTGGTCAGGCTAGAGCAGTTCGGTTGGGGAAGAAAATGCAGAGGCAGACAAGAGGAAGAAGAAGCTGCCGTGAAAAATGAAGAGAGAGAGAAGAGGGATTAGAATTAGTCCACTCTTGGTCAACTTGCTTTGAATGGTATGTAAAAAGTGACCAATTAATGCCAATTAATCTAACCTTGACACTTGTCTCCATCCACATAAAAATCTCAAGACCAATTGACCACATTGCCCTCTAATAATCGGCTACCAAGGGAGAGAACAAATTACTATAATGCCCTCGCTTGTTCTTAAAAGAAGAATGTCCTTTGAGGGGCAAAAGGGTAATTTTTCACCTCTAGTTTAAATTTTACTTTTCCAATTTAAATTACCATCGATGAGGCGACGTCTAATTATTTTTCAAACGTTGGAATTCCTTAATGTCCGATACCCACTTCCAAGGTCCAATTTCATGTCGAACTATCGTCGACTGTAATTTCAGTTTATCTCTTACTGAGAGGCGACTCTTGCAGGCATTACGCGTATCGACCTTAGGATTTCTCAAGTCATGGCGGCTTTAGTTGTCATATGATTGCGAGAGTTTATCGTTCGTTCATGCGGTCCTGATCATTGGAGTTCGATTTAGGAAATTCTCGTAAATTACACAGTGGTTAGGCGGAATCACCCGCATCCCAACGTATAACGCTAGCAAGGCATTCCATGATCATCCCTAGATCGATCTCCGCTGGCCCAAAATATCCTCTCGACAATCCTTATGGTCAAAGTGCCAATTCTTATTCGAATTCTCCAAGTCCACATACCCAACTCCGCGTTAATCTTTCCCTTACGATCAGTCAACCCGAGAGTGGCCAACTCCAAGCGAGTTATAATTGAAACACGTCGATCGATATCTTTCCATTCCATAGCCTCGAGAGGGGTCGAAATTCAGAATGTCACAGATTTAGTGTAAAAACAGTCCGTCCCTCGAATGAGATTTCGTTTGGTAAGCGCCATTCCTTGGACAAATCATAAGGAGTGGAATCCATTGAATGTGTCAGTAGCTTGATGGTGGATGACGCGTTGCTCGTAGTAGGATATAACCAGGGTCTTGGACCGACTTGGAGAGACCATCTTTACCCTATCCATAGCCTAAAATGGAATTGGACTCAACCCTCGAATTTGATGAATCCAATATGTAGTGCAAAATAAAATGAGAGATTGCAATAAATTAAATTGAAAGGACCTTACCATATGTGGTACCTAATGAATTTTGATTTTAGGTATACAACCATCCACACACAAGTGAGGCTTGACTCTAAAAATCAAAAGGGCTCAAGTATGGAACCTAAAGGCTTCCCACTATTCGAGTCGATAAATTCGTCCATAAACGTAATCCACAACAAATGGACAAAAAAATATCGACTTGGATAGTGAGCGGGATCAAATATGGTCAACCCCGGCGCAAATCCACGCCAGAGTCTTGCATATCGATTCCCTATCTATGGCTACCTAAAAAGGTGATTTCGTGGCCTGGGTTTGGGCGCTTTGTGAATCAGGCATAATAGTTTGTATATCAATCAGCGCTTCAAATCATCCACATAATATACATTCCTACACCCAACCTGCATAAGACAATGTTAATCACAGGCTACTCCCATTATCACTCCAATCTGCAAAAATATTTAACACCTATCGTAAGCGAACTTACCTCACCTTCAAGAGCGCCTGCAGAAAACGCGTCAGAAAAATCAATCAACGTTTTAATTACGGCCTAAGTCCACCTAAGGTCTAAAACCATAGGTTCTAGGGTTCGGTCCCTAGTGGAGTTGCCAGTTTGTCGCGACCCATTTTTTTTATGGGCTAATGGATTGCCGATCGAGTCCCCAATCCAAAATATGGATCGCGGGCCTTCTCGGTCCGAGCCCTCCCAAGCCCATACCAAATCGTGACGGGAGTAAATTTAAGGGATTTTTCGACTATAAGATTCGATCGGATTCAACCTTAGTGTGGTTGTGGTGGCAAATGCTACGTGTGCATGCATTTGGAGTAGCCATCGGTCCTTCTTGGAAGGTGGACCGGAAACCTCACTAATCGATTGGGAGAGATCGATCAGTTCTGCGGAACCAGAGATTTTAGGTTCGGGAACTTGGTTACGTTGGTATCATTACCAACGCCCTTTCGGTACCTAACGCGAGTGATTTTCCTAACTAAGATTTCATGCAGGCGCAATTTTGGGTGAGTTAAATCTGATTCAGGTTTCATGCAAATTGGAAGACTAGTCCCATCAATCACAATCAATATAATGAAAGTGCAATCAAGTGCATAAATGAACCACGTCAATGCACATCAATTCAAATCAAGGGGCTCCTAGTATAGCCTTAAGGGCCTAGAGAATGTGTGATTTAGGACCAAGGGTAAAATAGGAAGATTTGGGGGTGATTCGCACGAAGGGCGAAATCGTCATTTTTGGAAGATTCTGGTGTCGAATTAATCAAAATAGACCATGGCCAGTTGATCATGGCCATTTTCTATTTTTGGGAATTTTTTGAAATTGCCTGAATTTTCACGATTTTTGGAAGACGATTCGCCCAAAGGACGAAATCATCATTTTTCGGGATTATCGAGGGTCAAAAGACCCAAAATAGATCTTAGCCAGTTGATTGTGGTCATTTCCTATTTTTTGGGATCTTTTTGAAATTTTTGAGAAACGACTTGCCAAAAGGGCAAAATAGTCATTTTTGAAAAGATCGGGATTCAAAATATCCAAAACAGGTCTTGACCAGTTGACTGTGGTCATTTTCTATTTTTCGGGATTTTTTTTTGGAATTTTCTAGTTTTCTTCAATTTTGAGGGACGATTTGCCAAAAGGGCGGAATTGTCATTTTTGAAAAGATGGGCGCTTGAGAGACCCAAAATAGGTCATGGCCAGTTGATTGTGACCATTTCCTATTTTTTGAATTTTTTTGGATTTTTCTGAATTTCTCCAATTTTTGGAAGACGAATTGCCAAAAGGGCAAAATGGTCATTTTGGAAGGATCGGGGTTCGAAAGACCCAAAATAGGCCATGGCTAGTTGGTTGTGGCCATTTCATATTTTCTGAAATTTTTTCAGGTTTTTTCGAGTTTTTTTTAGTTTTTTTGAATTTTCTTTTTTTTAAGATTTTTCTATTTTTAATTAAAATTTTGAAATTAAAATTTTTGATTTTTTTATTAAAAATATTTTTCGGACCGGATCAGACTCGACCCACGCCTCTCGAGCGCCGGCCCGACCGTACGGGTCGAAGGCTGGCCCAAAACGACGTAGTTTTGATCTTTGATTTTTTTAATTTTTTTAGATTTTTTATTACTAAAACTATTTTCTGGACAGGGTCAGACCCGGCCCACACCTCTCGAGCGCCCGACCCGACCATAAGGGTCGGGAACTGGTCTAAAAAACGATACCATTTTGGGTTTTTTGAAATTTTTCTATTTTTTAATCATTTTTTCTTTAATTATTCGAATTTCTGAAAATAAGGACTGATTGGACGGTCTCCAACTCGCCACGTGGCGTTACCCTAGCCGTTGGATCAATTTTAACTTTTTATTTTTCGAAAATCCATTTATTAATATAAAATCATTTATTAATTTTGAAAATTTCCGGATCGCGACACGTGGCACCTCCACGATCGTCCGATCCGGGTTTTTTAGTCATCCGAACCGGCCCCCACACTGCTGGCGTGGCTGCCTACGTGGCAAGCCACGTCAGCCCTTTGACTCGTTGACCGCCCCCCTCCCCCCCCCCTCATTGGAGAAGACGACCGGCGCCTCGCCGGAACAGTCATTATTCCGGCAAGATCACCGGAAAATGCCCAAACCGAGGCCAAAACTCAAGATTTTTCGCTTGTTTTTGCACCATTTGATTCCCCAGACATCCCACATTAACATATGTCAGATTCATGGCCAAGAACACGCTGGGAACTGGTGAACCGAACCCCCACAGAATCGGCTCAGGCGAAGATTTTTGCAGAAAAATTTTTGCGACCAAAACTCAGTTTCAAACGTTCACACGGCACCCAATGAAGGTTTAAAGACTTACCTGAGCCCCTTAAGGGTCGACGATCACGCGAACCTCTCCGTCGAGCTCTCGGTCCGAACCGAGGCCGGTGAAGCTCGAAGCTCAATTTTCGTCGCATTTCAATGCAAAACAAAGGTCAAAACGAGCTTAGAGTTGGTTCTAGACAAGATTTAGAGGGAGACTCGCAGAAAAAATGGTCGGGGAGAACACAACCGAGAGCTAATAATAAAATGACTGGTTTGGCATTTCATCGAACATGTGACAGGCATGCGAAAAACGAGCGTTTAGGCTAGATCCATGGACATTACATGCAAAACCGAAGCAAGGAAACATTTAAACATCAACACATGAGCTATAAAGGATGTCGAAATGCATTTGGTTTGGCTCGATTTGATCAAGAACGAAACCGAGTCGAACCCACAGAATGTTCAAAGAAAAAAAATAGGGCAAGAGATACTCGAGAGTTAATCGACCTTCTTCAGCGGAGTCGTCGGCAAGGAAGGCTACGGCAACGATGGGTCGAATGTCCAGAAGGTCGTAGATGCTTGTTCAGACTTCGGTTTCCCTCTAGACTCACTCTCTCATCTCCCTCTTTCTCGGGCTCGAGCTGCTCTGTTTCGCGAGCAGCCGAGCTCCGACGACCTCTCCCTCACTCCTTCTTTGTCGTGCTCTCTATTCTCTCTTGCTCTCTGTGGATCTCAATGCCTATGAGTGTGTCTGTGGATCTCCCCTTGCAAAATGGCCAGCCCCTCGAAAAAAATGGACAGCTCTATCCGTATCCTCTCTCTCTCTCTCTCTCTCTCTCTCTCTCTCTCTCTCTCTCTCTCTCTCTCTCTCTCACGTCCATGTACTGTACCTCCCCCGACATCCTCTAACGGTCGTCCTTCTTTTGTTTTGCCAGCTCACCTCCTTGGATGATCTCGTGCAGTAGAGGACAAACGAGGGGATTCTGCCAATTTCTCGTGAGCCGAAAGACAAAATGTGCAAAAAACAAAATGCTAGTGTGTGTGAGTTGCAGACCCGGATCCATTGGGTAGGGTCGGGCCCGACCCGACGGATCCGGTTTTGACATTTTGGTCCAATCGGGGCCCAATATGACCATTTTTTTTTTATGAAATTGATGTTGAAATTGGGTTTTCCAGCATGATTTCCATGTGACATGGTTTTTATGGATTTTTGGCTTGGAATTTAATGAAAACCCCAATTTTCGCGAAAGATCCGAAATAGATTTTTGCATAATCAAAATCCCAAATGACCGAATTGACCCAAATCAAGGCCACCACTGGATTCGGCATGATGAAATTTATATGGTAAGGGTGTTTAATTTTCATGGGTGTCCCTAAGAAGGATTTAATTTTAAGATTCGCGAAATCGGGGGCTAAATTGCAAAGAAATTTGTGCAATTAAGTCTTTTTTTGTCAAAATTGATCAAATTGGAGGCAGAATTGACCCAATCGCACTTCAAGGCTCTAGATCCAAATGTCATAGCTTATTAGAAGTGGAAATTGAAAGTTAAAAGACTCAAAAAGGGATTTTAATGCTCACTTCGGGTTTATCTTTATGAAGGAACATAGTTACCCAAGTCAAATTTTTTAGATTTAAAGTGATCATTATGAAAAGGTAATTAAAATAAAATTATTTACAATTTTTTGTATTTTTCTGACCACGAATGGTATTTTTCTGATTTGTTGGGTATTTTTATAATTAAATAAATTTGAAAATTGTTAAAAATTACGAAAAATATTTTTTTATTCAAAATTGGTTTCCAAGGTTAGGCCAAGGCTTCCAAAGTTAATTTTACAATTTTATGACTTTTTTTCTATTTTTAATTAATTTTAGAAACAAAATCGAAATAAAATATGATTAAAAATCAGGTGTCAACAACCGGCCATTAAAGTCCATCTAACCTTCATTCTATCACACATATGTCTTGTTAACATGTCATACCACATCTCTAGATGTCTTACCGAAGATTTTAAGGCAAGGCGACACCTTGGCAAGCCTCCAAAGGCCTCGGTTCCAAACCGGCAGTAGGGGAACAGTTTCTATTCTTGCAAAAACACAAGGTTTCACCCATTAAAACCTATCCAAACCTCAACCAATCTTCAATCTCAGCTTGCTAGACCCTTAAGTCATGTGTTAAAGACATCTTACCGAAGATTAGAAGCAAAACAAGCCTTTGAAGCCGGTCCAAAGCCGACCTTGCTCGAACCGGGTCTGGAAACGACCAATTCTGTTCCCGTCAGCTAAACGGGGCGATTGCGGTGGTGAGGGGCTGATCGGTGACTAGGAAATGGTAGAGGAGAGGCTGAAGGACGTTGTGGTGGTTGGCGTTAGGGTCGGTGGTGGTTGTCGAGTGGAGCGAACGGGCGGCAGGTGAGTTGGTCCAGTGAGGGCTTCACGGCCAAGGAAGAAGAAAGAAGAAGAGAGAGTGTGAGGGGGAGGGTCTTCAGCCGAAAAATGAAGAGAGAGAGACAGACAGACAGAGAAGTCTTCTTCAATCTCCATTGGTCAACAAGAAGAATGGTAGGTGGGAAAAGACCACATTAAAGGCTAAGTGGATAAACTCCTTCTAGTAATGACACTTGTCATTCTCCTCATAAAATCTAGAAGCTCCATTGACCCTTATGCCCTCAAGAATTCGGCCACCTAGAGGAGATTGGCAAAGGACTAAAATGCCTTTGTTCCATTCTTAAGGCAATGGTATCCTTCTAGGGGCAAGATGGTAATTTTACACTTACAGTCGGAAATTTCACTTTTCCAATAGAAATTACCCTCGATGAGGCGACGTCCAATTCCTTTCCAATGTTGAAATTATTCATTGTTCAATTTCAAATTTCGAGATCCCATTTCATGGTCAGTTTTCCATCAATCGTAATTTCAGCTTATCTCAAACTAACGGACGGCTTTTGTAGACGTTACGTGTATCGACTTAGTGATTTCTATCACACTCAGGATTACTCCAATCACAGCAACTTTGATTGTCATGTAATTGTGAGGGTTTATTGCTACCTCCGACGGTCTCGATCGTTAGAATTCGATTTATGAAAGATTTGCAAACTATACGTTGGTTAAGCGGAATCACCCGCGCTCCAATCATATAACGCTAGCAATGGATTCCATAATCATTCTTAGATCAACCTTTATTGGCTCTAAATATTCCATCGGCAATCCTTATGGTCAAAGTGACATTCCTTATTCGAGTTCCTAGGTCCGCGTATCTAGTCCTGCGTTAGCCTTTTCCTTTTTGGTCAGTTAACTCGAGATTGATCAAATCCGAGCGAGATATAATTGAAATACATCGATAGATATCCTTTCATTCATAAATCTCAAAATGATAGGAAATTCAGAATGTCACAGCGTAACAAATCGAAATCGAGTAGAATGAATCTTCTCTCGTCACTCCTAATTCCGATCCTCCCGCCAAACGCGCCGTCAATCGACGTTGGGTGGGCGGAGATAATAGCTGGGCTCCGATTCCCTCCCCTCTTCTCTTAACAAGAGGAAGCCCGGCCCACGAAAGCGACTGGGCCCACCTGTTCCGCCTCCATCCAACGGCCCCTCCCCATTCACCTCGGAGCATCCAATCCCCATAACTGCCGTGTACGAGGAACGTGGAAAATGACTAGTGAGAGAAGGCCAAGCCCCACACGTCCACACTTGTGGCGCTTGGGACACGTCAACCTCCGCAAAAGTCCGAGAAGCGCAGGGAATCTCTTCCCTGAACCCGGATCCATCATACCAGGTGAATGAAGACCGTTGATCTGTAGGCCTGGCGTTGGTCCCTTCCTTCACGGTTCCCGCAAAGATCAACGGGCGTCATGCACTCACTCTACTGGATCCGGATCATTTCGAGTGATTCCCCACAATCGGGGCCCGCAAGGCGACGTGGCGCTGCCTTACTGGCTGATGACGTGGGCCCCGCTTTATCTACCCTCTACTCCCCTTCTCGTGACTTCCCAAAAGATATAATTTATTCTTCCAAGTGAGAGAAACTAAAATTACTCTCTCCCTCTCCTCGGAGCAGTTGTGTAATCTCCTTTCGTTTCCTTCCTTCGAGAGTTGAATATCTGGACCGCGAACCCAAAAAGCCTAGGCGGTTTCGTCCCTATTTTGCCGCTCTGCGATTTCCCGCTGCAAATTCTCTCGTACGAAACCCTAGCTTTCGCACTTCGCCTCGCCTTCTGCGTCCCTTTGAATTTGAAGAATCGAGTCGGTTTCTCGCGGCCTCCGCGCGCGCTTTCTTCTAGATCCGTCGTCCGGTTTCAGATTCACCTTCGAGACATGTCGCGATTGGTTCTGGATTGACGAGAATCGGTTGCCTTTTCATTGGATTGTTTGGAGAGCTCGAGATAGCAATCAGTGGAAGCTTTGCATGTGGCGACGTAGGCTTTCCTTTTCGCGAGCCGTCATTTGGAGAGATTGATCGGGTTTCCAGGATTTGGTGGGTGCTGTTTGTGTCTGTTTAGAGAATTGGAGTTCCGATGATGCTGCGGACTTTCTTCTGGATCATTTAGAAGGAGTTTCTTTTTAATTTGAACTCGAGTTGGATTCGGACCCGAGTGGCGAACTCAATTACTTGCAAACGGATTCAAATACAGTCGTTGCTAGTTCGGTTCTCGATTTGCTCGGTTTCCTGGGTTTCCACTAGCTGGTGGATGCTGTGGGGGGCAATAGCGACACTGCTTTCGCTTGAATGTGCGGAGGAACTGCGTTTTGATGGCAGAAGAGGAAGCTTGTCTGGATGTTTCGTCAGATGTGGTTATGGAGGGGAAGAGTTCTCCTAATGATGAACCAAAGCGCGAACGTGAATGCACCGCGGATGATGCTGCACCGTGCTCTTCCCCTGCAAAGAAGCTAGCTATAGAAGCTTCTAATGAGGACACGCGCTCTGAAGTCTCCAATCCCACGGTGTGCCAGAAAGCGAATGCCACGAGCTTTCAAGATGTAACCAGCCTGCCTGCGGAATTGTTGAGTGCTAAGCTGGGTGTTTCTGGCGAAGTTACATCCAAATGTTCAGCGAATTTGAGTTCAGAAGCGACTTTGAGCAATGAAGAATATGGTCTAAACGACGCAGAATTTAATGGCACGACCGAAAAATCTGAACCAGTTATATCGTCCTCTGTTGTATTGGAGATTCCTAAGCATACTAGTACTACTGGGATCAGGAAAATTACATTTAAGTTCAGTAAGAGAAGGGAGAACTCTGATACTCTGTGTACTTCGTCGGTTGTGGAGCCAGCATTCGGTCATGCGACTAGCCGCTTAGCGGATGCAAGTTCTAGGGAGGAACAGGAGCAAGACTCTCCAGGAAGAAGATATCCTCTTGGCAACCTCAATATATATGGGCGCAATATGGAGTTGAAAATGTCTAAGAAAGTTGTTCCTAATAGTTACCCTACGAATGTCAAGAAGCTATTATCAACTGGCATCCTTGAAGGAGCTAGGGTGAAATACGTTTCTGGTGCTCATGAGGTTGGTTATGATTCGTGTTGAACTTCTTCACATATATCTGAAGGTGAATTTACGAGGGAGCGTTAATTCTTTCCAATTTCTTTTAGGAGTTAACGGGGGTAGTTAGCCATGGTGGATACCTATGTGGCTGTTCTTTGTGCAATTTCTCAAAAGTGAGTTCTCTGATTCTTTTGCCCTTATCCCTTATGCATCTGAGTGTTTTTGCTGCTGGTTTGTCGAGCGGTTGACCTCACTGCTGTTTGCAGGTTCTCACAGCATATGAGTTTGAGCAGCATGCTGGATTCAAAACTAAACATCCTAATAATCACATATACCTAGAAAATGGAAAGCCTGTCTATAGTATTGTTCGAGAATTGAAGACTGCTCCGCTAAGTGTACTGGAAGAAGTGCTCAAGGATGTTGCTGGTTCAGCGATTAATGAGGAGGGCTTTCAGGTCTGGAAAGGTGATAACCTTCAGTTTCATGAATTCCACAGTATGGATTTCGTCTTGATGTGTTACCGAAATGGTCCATTCACCTTTGCAACAGAAAAAAATTCATGCTGGCCGCTTTTATCTTCTTCGCTTCTGATTGATTAAATCAAGCAAAGTAAACAGGACTTCAATTACAAAGGATCAAGAATGCAGCTTCATTAACATATTTGTGCTCTGCTAGGATTGGGCATATCTTAGGACTAGACAAGAATATTTTCATCTTGTTTTTCTCCAGGACATGTGTTGATTCATTCTCGTACATGCAGAGAACCTTGAACAAGGCGTTGGAAGCAATGAAGGTGCTGAAAAGTTCTTGCTTCAATCACGTCTAAGGTCTGTCATTTCTCCATGATTGAGTTCTTTATCAGAGGTTGCATTTTGACTCGAAGTAGAGGCATATTGCATGGGTGGAAAATAGGGTTTTGCTAATCATCATTCCTTCTATTGATCGTAAGTCGTACTCTGGTTAATATGCTGCGGTTTTTAATTACTCAGAAAATTCGTCACATATTGATACTTCTAGAATCCACATTGGCTTATTGGTCTTGGTGTTAGCTTCTTCTAGACTTTTCGGTTTTTATTTGTTCGGACGTTATACACTCAATGCTGTGCACCTAGGAAAATATGAGTGCTTCCAATTGTTATTGTAGAGTTTTACAAGTGGCAAGATCTCCTTAGGGCTGGGGTGATTGACTGTTGACTCATTTTGTTGTGTTTGCAATGTCCCTTGTCCGATTATATTACTTTGATCTTTACCTAACACTGAACACTTCATATTTAAAGTCATAAAATTCACGTGGAAGATTTTGATAAGTAATAATAGCTAAATTGTTGTAAGTTCGGTAGTCAACACAAATAGGCCTTTAATCTGTTTCATGAGTAAAGAAAGCAAAGATCATTTTCTGCTTATGCTTTAATTGTCCATAGTACCAGATGCTAATTACTCACTGTTTGGAAGCCATAATGGCCTAGTGGTATGAGCGAGGGGCAATGGAAGGATGGGTAAGGGTTTAGAGACCCCTGGAAAGCCCAAAAGCAAGGTGCTTTAGAGAAGAGAGGAAACGTAGCTAGTCGATGAAAAGAAGAATGATGCATCTCTTTCTTGTATGAGTATTTCCTTTGATGTGGAAAAAGACCTGTGGGTGCACGAAATGTAGATACGTTGGCATCGCAAGCACTTTTCAAAAGTCTGTTCTTTTTTTAGATAGAAGGAAAGCAAATGGCATTCATCTGCTCATGCTTTCACTGTGCATAGTGGCAGATGCTAATTTCTCATGTTTGGCAGCCATGGGGTAAATGGCCTAGTGGTATCAGTGTCGGGTGATGGAAGGGATGGACAGGGTTTCAAAACCCCTGGAAAGCCCAAAAATGCTAGTTGGAAACAACCTGACAATCTGGAATTTTTTTTAGATTGATGTTGTGACTTAAAGTAGATCAATGCACTGAGGGGATGCCACTACTTAAGCTGATGTGATGTCTATTTGTGGCTGAGAAATGTTATTGTAAGCAGATAATGATTGACATTTATATTGTATACCAAGATTACTTTGGGCTTAAATCACTGTAATTTTATACCATTATACAGCAGTCGAGATGTAGAAGGAAATGGAGGCCCTGGTTGGTGTTCTCTGTTGGACAACAACGCTATTCGATGTGAGGGGAGATCGGATGATAATAAACGTGCAATGAAAAAGTACTCTCTCTGACTTCTTCCTTTGTGCTTGTGTGCGCTTGCATCTGCGCACTTGCCGGTATGCTCATGTGCATATGTGCCTGTGCACTGTGCTTGTAATGAGTACTCATGTCCTTTATGTAAATACTTCATATGATATGGTGTGTGTCCTCTCTGCAGTTAGAATGGTAGATTATTTATATTTAGAATGGTAGATTATTTATATTTCACTTTATATGCTTTCCAGACCAGGCTCACACATTTATAGTGAATTTGTGAAGCATAAGAAAGCCATTGAGGGATCTTGTAGGAGAAGGTATGTTCATCTTATGCCCCCCCCCCCCCCCAAAAAAAAAAAAAGGAACAGAAAAAGATAACATTGTTTTTGTTTGCTGGCTAGGAGATTCCAGATTATCTCTCTCATTTTTACGATTTATTGTTTTCTTTACTTGATTATGATAGGCGTATGTGTGCTTTTTGAAACAGGGACAATGATCTACATAAGCTACTTTTTATGCCAAATGGACTTCCAGACGGAGCTGAGTTGGCTTATTTTGTTAAAGGACAGGTTGCTGCATTTTGAGGTTCGAATCAAATTTGTGAATGGTTGTCAATTATATTAACTTCTTGTTATCGTTATGCAGAGGTTATTAGGGGGATACAAGCAGGCAAATGGAATTGTCTGCAGCTGTTGTGACAGAGAGGTATAATCTGGCTGAAGCATCTTGTAACATATAAAGTCAATTCTGAGTACACACATTCTTGTGAAAGTATGTTGTTGCTCCATTCTTTCAGGAAACCAACTCAAAATCCACCAATTATGTTGATCTCACTGTCATTATAGAAAGCTACCAACCCTTTACAATTTGATAAATATACGGCTGTATCCTCTGTTATGTGTTGAAAACATACAATTCTGCATTTTTAACTTTCACAGAAGGGTGGTCTTTTATGTGTTTTCTATCATTTTCATGGCATGGTTGTTTTAAGCAATATACACTTGAAATTTGAGGAGCCCTCCTCTGTGGCTCACCTTTGCCATTTTTTATATAAACAGATTAGTCCATCACAGTTTGAAGCCCATGCTGGGATGGCTGTCAGACGCCAACCGTGAGTATTCTAAATATTCTTGCTGACATTCTTGAAGTAGTTGTTCAACTGTGTTAGTTTGAGTTAATTATGTTTTTTTTTTTGCGCAGCTACCGACACATCTATACTTCAAATGGACTCACGCTGCATGATATAGCTCTATCACTTGCAAATGGACAAAATCTTGCTGGTACTAGTGATGATATGTGTACAGTATGTGGAGAGGGAGGAGACTTGATTCTCTGTGTTGGATGCCCACAAGCTTTTCATGCAGGTATACGCCAATCTTATTTTTTTCATAGCGGGGGAATTATCGGTGGTATGAAAATTAGTTAGAAGATAACAACCATACGATCACATTGTCTGGGATCATGGATAATGCGCTCTCCTTTATTATTCCAGAAAGAATAACGAACTCATTCTGTTTGAGTATATAGATGCTGATACACTTTCCTCGTGGTTCTGTTATAGTCAAGCAAGCTGATAATTATTACATTCCATGTGTTATAATATTTCCCAAATACTGATCTCCGTAAGTTATTACCAGTGCGTTATCCATTTTCAGATTCGAACTAATTATAGCTAGTATTCAGAGATGATCTTGCCTCCTTATTCGCTTTGGATTGTGGAATAAGCAGACTGTAGCCAATATAAAGTTCAATCTCTCTTGTAATTTCTTTGAGTACTTAGTTGTTAAATGTGATACAGTGGGACTCTCTCTCTCTCTCTCTCTATATATATATATATATATATATATATATATATATATATTGTTGAGGGCTTCATGTTTTGTGGTATTAGTGTTTGGACACTGAACACCATGGTTTTGCTACTCTTGTCTAACAATGAGCGTCCTCAGTGATGAATGCTTGGAAGCTTCTTGTACTTCTCTATGTAGTTCAGAGGGACAGTGTTAGTAGAACATGAGATCCCAATCATTTATTTTTCATGAATCAATAATTGATCGAGTTCATTTTACATGAACCATTACTGTCCTGAACTACTTCACTAAGTTGATAAATATTGGTCCAATTCTCTTGTTGACTGTATACATCAACCACTGTACTTGAAAGCATTTCTGATGTTTCTAATAAAATTGTGTCTCAAGTTCGACTATTTTGATGGGTAATAATATTTTAGCGACTATTTTTTTTTTTTTTTGATAAATTCTGTTCCCTGCACTGCTGGATCCTTAGGTCACTGAGTTTGCATGATGATACGTTTCTGGCCAATATGTTCTGGTCCCTGACGCTACCAGTGTGAAAGCTATGATATATGAGCATATCACCTCAAGTGATCCCCCAGTGTAGTGGACATTTTGGTACTTTAGAGAGTGGAAATTCCAATATGCAAAGCATTCAAAATAAGCTTTTCCAGTATGATTTATTTTCGAAATGAGCTACCATAAATTATGGCTGCTCCATCTGTTTCTTGTTAGACTCTTTCATGTTTATCTAGTTAGTTTGTTGCTTTAATTGTCATCTCTCCAGCAGTTCGCAAATCTCCCCAATGTCCCCATTATACAATTTCCGGTCTTTCCAAGCCTTTTGATTCGATTCCCGGTGGTCAAAGTTATTTGGTTTTTTTATGGCAGCAGTCTGATTAAGTAGAAAGGTTTCAGGTGCTGGGATGTAGGGCTTTCTCCATTATTTTAGTTGTGCGTGCTATTTATCTCTTTCTTTTTTTTGTGCAGCTTGTTTGGGTTTGCTTTCTACTCCACATGGTGATTGGTGCTGCTCAAATTGTAAAGATAAATCACTCTCTTGTAGAAAAATAAGTCCTGGAGATTCAAATACTGCAAGACCAATTATGATACGGCTGACACGTGTTGTCAAAGAACCTGAAGTTGACATTGGCGGTTGCTGTGTCTGCAGGTTAGTCGATTGTTATAATTTAACACTTTCCATCTTGTGCATGGCTGGAGCCGTGGCATCCTTATCTATAGCTCTTTCCTTTACCGTTAAACGGTTGTGAGGTTTTCGGGTAAGACTACACTAGCACTAGATGAATTGTAACTGTGTGGTTGAGCTATCAAGATCTACAATGTGCGGAACTGGACTTGATGTCAACTCAAGCTTAACTGAGTGGCAGTATCGATTGAGCTCGAGTTAAGTTTTGATAGTACACTAGCACTAGATGAATTGTAACTGTGATTGAGCTATCAAGAACTACAAGGTTTTGGACTGGACTTGATATGTCAACTTAAGCTTAACTAAATGGCAATATCGTTAAGCTTGAGTTAAGTTTTGATAGTGATCCTAATACTTAGGGCTGACTTAAATTTCAAAAATATATATCAAATTTCCTATGTAAGTGGTCCGTGTTTTGACATTACTTCCGGATCAATCATGCAAATAAGAAATCAGTGGAGTTGCACAAATTTGAGATCATCAGAAGTGTCTCATACAGTGACATGGGGAAGTCGACTAAACCGAAGAGGTGCCGCACCAACTGGATGAATTACACTTAAAATTAAAAAAACAAAAACAAAAACAAAAACAAAAACAAAAAAGAGAGAAGTAAATGAGCTATTAGATGCCATTTCTCGATTTTGAGGGGGAGGGAGGGAGAGCAGGGGTGCAGGAGGAGTTGGTTGAAAACTCTTCCAGAGAGAGCAAAGCAGAGAGGACAAGTATAGATAAGCAAGTCAGAAGAGCACATTTAATTCTTTTTTTTTGGGGTGGGGGTTGTGTGTGTGTGTGTGTGTGGTGGTGGTGGTGGTGGTGGTTTGGGGCGAGGGGAGGAGGAGGAATGGAAATGAGGGTTGAATGTGTCTTGCGCATGCACAGAGATGCATCGCAAACAAGGTTGAGAGTTAAGATGAAGGCCAAAAGGAACATAAAACCTTCTGGAAGTGAAGCTTAGCATGGGAGATGATGCTATAGTCCTCATTTAAAGTCTTTTTTGAATGGCTGGAGTTGATGTTTCCATTTTAAATCTTCCCCTTCCTAGATGGTTCAGGGTTGGTTGTAATGCATCTCTTTCTATATATTTGTCTTCCAAACCTCCTCCTGACCAATTCTATAATATCCAATTACTGCTACTAGAATCAAAGTCTGACAGTGAAATAAGAAGCCAGATAAGGTAGATGGAGGCATCCATTTGTCAGTGTCTTCCTTTCTTCCCCTCCTTTAGAACTTTTGCTTTTCCCCCCCTCTTGTTTGTGCCTTGTAAAGATAATTTGGGTATAGGAAAGCTACTCTGATGTCCATTTCTTCTTCAAAGTGCATATATTGACACTTGATGGCAATCCCGCCATGTAATTTTTATAGAGGACATGAGTTTTATACGTAGCTTCACTTTATCAAGCCTCCTTGAGGTGTATGTCTATGTTTTTTTTTAAAAAAAATTGCGTTACGGTTGTCGGTATTCCCTAATTTTGTTTATTTTAGGCATGCAGTTAGAGAAGTTACGGCTATAATCCATCTCTAGAGATTTTGAGTATAAGTTCTTGATTTAAGGAAGATTGATTCAGAACAGTGGAGGTTAAATTCAATTTGACGTTGGAGTCATTAGTTAGGATCCATAATTTTGTTTCCTTTGAAGTTGATTTATTATATCTTTGTTGTGTTTAATTGTTTGACTCTATTCCTGTTGAGGTTCGACTCGTCCTCCCCCCCCCCCCCCCCCCCCCCCCCTTCTTTCTCTCTCTTTTTTTTTCCCCCTCTCCTTAGAATTTCATAAATTCCTCATCTTCTACTTCAGGAGCCATGACTTCAGTGTCGGTACATTTGACGAACAAACAGTTATGCTGTGTGATCAAGTAAGCTGACTTCTACTGTTATGATTCTCCATTTTTTTTTGGGGGGGGGGGGTATTATTGCTGCTCAAATTTTGGAATTTTATTGTTTTTATTTAGTGCGAGAAGGAATACCATGTTGGCTGCTTGCGGGAGATTGGACTCTGTGATCTAAAGGTAGGTTTGGAAATTGAAATGATGGTGAACTGTGGTGGAAGTATGGGATCTAACTTCCAGTTATCGTTCTGCAGGAATTGCCCAAAGATAAATGGTTTTGTTGTGATGACTGCGATAAGATTCACATTGCTTTACAAGAATCTGTCTCTGCTGGATTTCAGACCATCCTGGCATCTTCTCTAAGTACAATAAACAGGAAGCATATTGAAAAAGGACTTCTCATTGATGGATTCCCGGATGATGTCCAATGGCGAATTTTAAGTGGGAAAAGTCGGTTCCCTGAGGATCTTCCTCTGCTTTCGAGGGCCACTGCAATTTTTCGAGTAAGTCATGATGGCAATGTCCGCTCTCATTCCTTCTTTTCTATCCTATTAGCAAGCTATTGTCTTATTAGTGTTTCCTTTTTTTTTTGTGTGTGTTGGGTTGCTAAATTTGAACGTATGCCTATCACTTCTTTTCCCTGTATTAGTCCATAGATGCACCCATATAAAAACAATAGAAACGTTATTACTTGACGAATCAGATTAATTGGGAAGAATGTGCTGTGAAATCGTTTAGATCAGAGCTTTTGATGCTCAGTCGGCATTGTAATTTCCACTCCTAGATGTGCTTATTTGTGTCTGGACTGAAAGTCCTTATATAGAACATTGTATATTCTGTCCGTTTGAACACGATAAGGCCCGTATTAGAGGTGCCATTCAACAGAATAATTTTCTTTTGTCTTTGGATGATTTTTTTTTTTTTTTGGGGGGGGTGTGGGGGGGGGGGGGGGGGGGGTTATAAAATTGTATATTCTTTTACAGTCAAGAAAAGAGTAAAACGTGTCGTTCTAGTGATTTAGAGTACATACTATCTACATGGAGTAGTGGGGTCATCAACTGAAATTATAAAATTATGTGGATATTAACTGGACTTGGTCTCACGCATTGTGAATTGGACCCCATGTGGCAGGAGTGTTTTGATCCTATTGTTGTAGCATCTGGTCGTGATCTCATACCTGTCATGGTTTATGGGTAAGTCCTTATACTGATGCTCTTAATAACTGCATGTAAATGTTCTGAAACTATCATATCCGTTAGTTCCATTATTTTCAGTTTTGTTTTTTTGGAATCTTTACTGTGACATTTGATGCATTATATTGCTTCTGCATGTTGCACTTCCAATACAAGCTTTTGAGTTGAATATTGACCAACATGAAAAGCATTTGTTATTGTGCCATTGATCTGCACTTACGGTTTAGGCTCTTATCACATGCTTTGATTTAGCTCCCTGTGTTTTGGACCTTTAATTGTCAAATAGAGATCCGCAATCTGGATAGTTGCTTATTTCTCTTAATGCATGTTCTTCCAAATTGATTTGCGTCTTTGAATAGCCTATAAGGAAACTAGCCATTACCCCACCAGTAGTAGGGGTTCGTACTATTTAGATATTCACAACCAAGAAGTATTATCCAAATTGTTTAATCCGTCCATAGCAAATAATGCGGTAAGGATATATCAGTGTGTTTGGTTATAATGGTACTGCATTCATGTTGTCTTTCAATTTCATCCACTACATAATGGTAGAACAAGGGATATTGGGACTAGTTTTCCATACAACCTGCACAATTTTGTCCACTTTCACTGCAGTTCTTTTTTTTTTCCCCTACTTTTTGGGAAGTTTGGCTACTAACTTTAATATTATGTATATTCTAATAGTTATCTGTTATTGGAATTCCTCGCTGGTAATGTTGAACTGAGTATTATTCAATGTCCTGTTCGAAAGAGTTGAAATTTCTGTACAAGGAAAGAGGTCTCTTCTCCCTCCTAGAATTTATACTTGTAAAATGAAAAGCAACCGTCAGATTAGTTTCAAGAAGATTGCTATTGGAACTGTGGGTTGTTCTATGCATCTTGCCCGTTGCATCCACTTCTCTGGATTCGAGTGTGCTTTGGGTCATTCTTGGAAACGAAAATAAACAATATCGTGGTTGTTCATTTGTTTTTTATGCTGCTTCTCGTGCTTTACATGTACTCTAATTGTTCTTTGAATTCTTTGTAGGAGGAATATTTCCGGTCAAGAATTTGGTGGAATGTATTGCGTAGTTTTAACAGTGAAGTAAGTTTGGTTAAAATTCTGCTTTTCTTGCAATCTGACCTGTAATTGTTTCCCTACTACGATATCATGAGTAATAACTTATGGCAAAGGTTTCTTTCATGTGCAGGTCTGTTGTTGTATCAGCTGGTCTTCTTAGGATTTTTGGGAGGGAGGTAGCTGAGCTTCCTTTGGTTGCTACAAGTAGAGAGCATCAGGGAAAAGTGAGAAATTCTGCTGTTGTTTTAAGTCTCTGGCTGTTAGTCCCTCAGGTCCTATTTCCTTTGTGTTTTTTTCTTACTTGAGATATTTTGTGTTCTTTGTACATTTTTTCCAGGGTTACTTCCAAGCACTATTCTCTTGTATTGAGGAGTTACTTTGTTCACTGAATGTGGAGAAGCTGGTGCTTCCAGCAGCTGAAGAAGCCGAGTCAATTTGGACAAAAAGATTTTGTTTCAGAAAGATGAGTGATGAACATGTAAGCCATTTCTTTTTCTTTTCTTTTTTCAACGACCCCTTTTTTTTTGGGCCACGAACAACCCCATTTTAGCGAGGAGAACAAAGCTGTAGCAGCGTTGAAAAAAGTGAGGTGAACCAAAGAATAAGAACATTCAGAATTCGTAGGGTAATGGAATCATAGGTGCATTGTAAGGAAAACTCAGGGTTGGTGGAGCATTGGATTCCTATTCTTTTGATATTTTGCATAGCACATAGTGTCTAGCTTGGACTTAGATATTTGGTTGTCAGCAGTCAGATCTAGGCTTTTTGGGTGAAAAAGTAGAAGTGGTGTGGATAGATGTGGATAGATAGACATAAGCAGCATCTACATGGATCTATTTGATAGTTTCTGCAATTCTCGTCTTAACAAAATATACACGTGGCTCAATTCTTGTCTAGTGCAAAGATTTGGTGAGAGGGTTTTTCATGAGCCACCATTTTATTTATATTGCACTGAGTTGGTGATGACTTCTCTCCCTCTCATCTCGACTTTTGTTTTTCACTTGGATTTCTGTTGGTGACCTTTTCTTTTTCTAGTTGGATTCACTATGTGCATGGTTTTCTGTTCCTGCTCCCTGCCTCTGCTTAATTTTGCACAACTTGATCTTTGCGAATATGATCTTCTGAATCTGACAAGGATTGCATACTACACTGTCAGATTTGCTGCTGCTGCTTTAATTCCCCATGTCGCTAACGTGTAATTAATTAGTCTACTGAATAATAAGAAATTAAATCAATACCGGTATCTTTGTGATTAACTGAGGCAAGCAGTTTCATGTGCCATCTTTGATCTTTTCCCTAATAGAATGCTGCGAGCCAAGCTGACAAAAAAATGTCTTTTCCCCTACCCAGTTCAAGAAGCACATGGGGGATCATCAGCTTACTATCTTCAAGGGGACATCGATGCTGGAGAAGGAGGTGCCGTCACAGAGAGATTAACAGCTTTTTTCAGTTTTGGTGGAAGATTCGTCAAGGTTGATATATTTTTTAGTTGTTCTTTCTTCAATTCCTTCATGTAGAATCTGGTCCTGCTTTTACATTCTTGTTACTCTGACTTCTTCCTCGATGCCGAAACCCACACGGGGAGGATCTTTGCTTGTGTTGACATTAGAATTAGATAGCGAGGAAAGAGCAATGTTTTGAGGTTAGAGGTGTCTTGTAAAAAAGAAAAACAGTGCGTGCTCGCATTTTTTATTACGCATGCATATGTCAAGTTGTGTTTCTGGTATGTTTTGCTTCTGTTGCCACAAGACCAATTAAGACTGCACTAATAAGACTGCATTGTTATCGAGCGGACAGCAACCAAGATCGCCCACCTGAGTTTTGCCGGTTTCATTTTGGATTTATATCTGATTATCTAATTCATCTCTGCTCGCATTGTCTATGGTTTTTTATCGATGTTGTCGGAGCCTCAAAATCTGGACGTAAGTCTGAGATTATGTCATATGAGGTCGTACTCTTTCTGCACGTTTGTGGACCGAATGAAGACTTTGTTGAAACGTTCCTCGTCAGGCACTTGATTGTGCTGAACCAATCCTGTTAAGGAAACAGAAGGCATGCCAAGTCGGTCCGCTGGCCTATAAGCCTAGTGAAGTGTAAAAAAAAAATTAAATTTATTGCATTGGTATCAATTTGATTTTAAATTTTTAATTGTGCTAATACAATCTTAAATTTTTTGGATTGGTGTCAATCTAGTCTTAAATATTTTGTATTTATGTTAATTGAGTCAATTCGATCAATTTTGATCGAAAATAGCCGCTGATTGTCCTACATGAAGCGGTTTGCGCTGATGTGGATATTTTTTAATATTATTTTAGTACTTTGAAATATTTTAAATGATTTCTTTATCCATGTAGCATGTAGGAGCAAAAGTGCAGATGCATATTGAACTTAACTAGAAGAGGAAAAACCTTACCTTAGGGAACAATGGAGATTTCAACCTTAATCATGACTCAACATGTTTAAAGCGTACTAAATCAGATGCACCCAATATAAAACATTGAGATATGCACTGAAAAAAAAAAATCTACTGATCATTATAATTTTACAAGGAATTCGAAATTTTTCCGAACTTTCATTGAGTTCAAGATAGACCTTCAATGGTTTTTTATTCTTCGGATATATTCATTGGACAAATATAGTGCAGATATCACTTTGCTACTTCCTCCCATTTGACTTACGGTGTCAAGTAAGCACAACCACCCCAACTCAAATAGATTAAGCAATGGAGGATATTGAAACTTCATGACTCGACGTAAACGTGTTCACGTCATGAAAATTAACACAACCTGCCCTAACTTATTCATATCACGACAAAATTATCGCGTTCACAATTGAATTTTCTCTTCTGTCAAAGAAGTGTGCCATTCGGAGTGGTATGTTATTCTACCGCGGACGCATCTTCTTTGGATGCCCATTGCTTTATTTGGCCTAAGTAACAATGCTCATTGCGACATTTGCTAGCAATTTCCTATCAAGCCTCTCCGAAAAATTCAATTTGCGAAATTGGATGTCAGGTGTTCTCATTTTCATCCCCCCATCGCAATAGTCATCGCTGTGAATTCTAGGAAGCACCGGCACTTTTCGAGGGACTCCGTAGCATGTCCGACACTCTCCGAAATGCAATCCAATGCTTTAGACACAGCAACAACACGCAAGTCTAGCATCCCGACACATTATTTCGACGCGCATATGGTAAATTTTAAGCATTTTCAATAAATTGGATATCAAAATGTAGATTTATCAAAAATATATATACTTAAGTCATATATTCAACCACCCCAGCCATAATTGCTACTCTTCACTATCAAATGGTGTATAGAGTACAAAACCATGCCATTGATCTTAATATTTCCAGTGCAGAAGATGCTTTGCTTATCTCTGTCGACAACAACCACACTTCATGCATCCATATCCCTCGTCAACTTCCAAGAGATCGGCTTGTTAAACTTCTTCTAGACAGTTGGGTAACCAACTATGAAAACTTCACCAAAACTCCATACCTATCCAATCTTCTGAGCCACAATACACCAAGAAAAAAGATGGTACAGTTACTAGGGGTGAGCATGGTTTCAGGGTAAAACTGAGAACCGAAGAACCGAACTGCCGGTTCCGGTTCCATATGGAACCGAAATCGGATTTTTAAAAACCCTAGTTTCAACATTTACTTTCCATTCATGTTGGTCTCGTCTCCTTGTCTCTTTTCTGGTCCAGAATCCTCTCTCACGTCCACTGAGCTTTACTCCCTTTCTATCCCTTCAACGATAGCTCTTCCCTCGCCATCCATCGCCTCGTCGAATAGTCATCCCTCAACGACGCCGGATAGTTATCCCTCAACGAAGTCAGATGACCATCCTTCACTGACGTGCGATGGCCATCCCTTGACGACGTCGGCCGGCCATCCCTCAATGGTGCCCGAGGTTTGTTGATTTTGTGGGTCGATTTTGCTTTTTACACATCTCTTTGTGGTTGGTTAACTGGAGCTAATCCTTGAAATTGATGAAGAGGGTGATAACAGGGGAATTAATTTCCCAAAAATCCAACGCATGAGTGCAGAGAGAGAGACAGAGAGAGAATGAGTCATTCACAGCAAATCAAGTTCAAATACACTTTAAAACAGTTGGAAACTGTTACGCCCCGACCCCGAAGGGCACGCCAACATCCCACACAGCCGTCAGTACAAATAAGATAACCCAAGATCCAACGGCTTGACTCGTGGAGCGCGATATGAAAAGCACATGCGGAAGCGAGACAAAACCCCAGACATAAAAGAAAAGACATAAGGTGACATAGTATTTAAAAACAACACACAACGTCTTACAGTTAAAAGGTCTAGTACATCAAAAGACAGAAGGGTTCAGAGAAAGGCACTATAGTACCACAAAAGATGCTCCCAAAAAGAAATCATTAAATTAGACAGACTCGTCTTCATCTTCCCCCTTTTCCTTCATCATCATCTTCAAGGCATTCTTCAAGGCTTTGGGTCTAAAATCGACGGGGTGAGATAATAATCTCAGTAAGTTAACCCTAACCCTAACCCTAAGCTAGACTATTGGTATCTCCAGGCACGTTTGAAAATATGCAAGTTTTGGCAAAATACTTTTCACACATGATATTCAAGCGATTGGCATAACAAAGCAACTCAGGCATATCAGGCAATCAGGTTCATGTCTTTCACACTTTCACTTTTCAATCTGAGTTTCTCAAGTCATACAGGCATAATAGACATTCCATGCAATCTAGGCATTCCAGGCATTCTAGCCAATTCAAGCATACAGACTCGGAAACATATCAAGAACCATGTTTTAGTCTTTTATCTTCTTTACGCCCACCAAGGGCCGCCCTACTTGCGCCGCAAGATGATTCAGTCAATCACATGACTCTCGACTAAACTTGGCCATTTGGGCCTGTGGACCCGGAACCAGCCCGGAACCGGCCCGTTGACCGGGCTCGCGGGCCCGAACCAGAATGGGAACCGGCCTTCAAGGGCCGGTTCCAGTTCCATATTTTTCGGAACCGGCGGTTTCGGGCCGTTTCCGAACCGCCATTTAAAAAAAATAAAAGAAAAAAATAGAGAAAATGATAATTGCTTGAAGTGGGATTCGAACCCTTGGTCTTTTGGTTGAAGTAAGCACCCTAAACCACTCAACTACCTTCAATTTGATTGTTCATATTGCAAATAAATTATAAAAAAAATGTATTGACAAATTGAAACGGCGGAACCGGCGGTTCCTTGAACCGGGCCAGGAACCGCCGGTTCCGAACCGGAACCGGAACCGCCTCTTCAAGGGCCGGTTCCGGTTCTAGCTTTTTTAGGAACCGGCCACGTCTACTCTCAACGTCTTATTGAGATGATTCGGTCATCATGACTCTTGCTGCGAGATGATTCGATCTCTATAGCGACTCTCGACACTCCGCGCCATCGAGATGATTCGGTCGAATATAGGACTCTCGCGTCCGGACTTAGAGATGATTCGCTTGCTACCTGACTCTCGATTCTTACAGCCTTCGAGATGATTCGATCAAGGTAGGACTCTCTAGCCGCAAGACCTCGTCAGGTCATTGGGAGTAACTCCCTCCCTAGCTCAATGCATTGGCCATAAAATATCATTGTGAACCATTTCATTAATCCCAATTTCACAATCACAAGCAAATTCATGACATCACCACTTAAGGCATGCATTCAAGCACATCAGATTCATCATTTAAAACAAGCCATTCGGCCATCATACACATGCACATCGCCACACCATGCATCATTCGACGCCAATTGCGACACCGAGCATTAAAGCCCTCGATTGAATCCTAATTAATTATCACATGCCCATTTTCTCACATAGCATTTCATCATTAAACAACCACAACATAAACTCGACACTCCCTAGGCATGTTAAAGGGACATTCAATCAAGAAAAGTCATCAATGACCCCAACCCAAAAAACTGCTCACCCACGACCAGGTTCGTTCTCAAGAAAACTGCAATTTTTCTACTGACTTTTTGGGAAAACAAATTTTAGAATCTTGTTCTTCAATATCTTACGGTCGTGTGGGCGAAAATGGTACTCAATTTGGATATCGGATGAAATAGAACGTGCCATTTCAAAAACGGTGCGCGCTGAAAACAAATTGGTCGGCATTCGGGTCTCTCACGGTTCCACCCTCAAAACAACTCTTTAAAACCTTAAATTTTCATAAAAAAATCCACCCTTTAGTGACTCAACATCCTAAAAAAAGGTTATAAGTCTTCTTACCTAGCTAATTAAGCCAATAAACTCATCCAAGAACTGCAACGAACTCTGAATCCTACATTGTCCAGTGCCGGGCAGATTCTGTCCCTAAGAAAAACCATGCAAACCGGCCATCAAATCTTCAATCTAACTCATTTATCCTTTGCTAACATGTAGTGTCATGCCTTATGGTGTATTACCAATAAGTTTTGGGGTAAAGTGATGCTTCCACGACCTTCAAAAGTGCTGGTTCCCAAACCTGTCGAAGATGACAGATTCTGTCCTAGAGGAAATCCATCAAAGTTCATCCATTAAAACCCATATTTCTTCATCCAAACTTCAATCTAAACTTCTTAAACCTTAATACTATATCTTAAGAAGGTCTCACCTTGATTTGGAATCAAGGCAAGCTCCCAAAGTCTGTCCAAAGGAGCTCACGGTCTGTTTCGCTTCGAATCTGATCTTCGTCCACTCAAATCGAGCTACAGAAAGATCTACTGGGTCAAATTGATCTTATAATATGTCTATGGAAAGATAAGACAATAAGCTTTCTAATAGAGAAAGAATCACCTCAATCCAATCTCGGACAACGGAGTTATGACCGAAACAGTGAGACGGATCTATGCTGATCGCGAGCTGGCCGAGATGGTTTCATGAGAGAGAGAGAGAGAGAGAGAGAAAAGAAAGAGAGAAAAGAGAGAGAGGGGAATGGTCGGCTGAAGCTAGAGGAAGAAGAAAGAGTCTTGACTTCATCCATTAGTCAAGAAGAGAGAGAGAGAGAGAGTAGGTGGGGATTAGACTTGTAATTAATGCCATATAATCTAGGGTCTAAAGGGATAAAACTTCCCAATGGATGACACTTGTCCACTTCTTCATAATATCTTCAATGTTTAATGACCACATTGCCCCTAGAATTCGGCCACTACAAGGGAGGGCAAAAGACCAAAATACCCTCGGTTGATTCTAAAGAAAGGAATGTCCTTTGAGGGGTAAAATGGTAATTTTTCACTTTCAGTCCAAATTTCACTTTTCTCAATCTAAATTACCCTCGATGAGGCGACATCCAAATTCTTTTCTAATGGTGGAATTCTTCATTTCCATTTGCCAATTTCAAGCTTTCGTTGCATGATTGATCTTCTGTCATTTGTATCTTCAGTTTATCTCGAACTAACGGGCGGCTTTTGCAGACGTTTCGCGCATCGACTCTGTGACTCTTGTCACACTTAGGACGACTCAAGTTACGACGACTTTGGTTGTCATGTAATTGCGAGGGTTCATTACTAGTTCCGACGGCCTCGATCGTAATTGTTCGATTTAGGAAAACTTCGTAAATTATACATTGGTTAAACGGTATCACCCGTGCTCCAATAGTATAACGCTAGCAATGGATTCCTTAATCTTTATTTGATTGGCCTTTAACGATTCTAAATGTTCCTTCGGCAATCTTTATGGTCAAAGCGTCATTTCCTTTTTCGAGTTTCCCAGGTCCACGTGTTTGTCATGCGTTAGCCTTTCCCTTTTTGGTCAGTTAACTCGAATTGATTAGGTCCGAGCGAGATAAAACTGAAATACATCGATAGATACTTCTCATTCCAAAGTCTCAAAATGGCAGGAATTCAGAATGTCACAGAAACCTTCCCTCTATTCGGCCAATATGCCTCAAGCAGTATATTTCGACATCAGTGGTTTAGTCAACATTGACTTAGAAAGCATTGTGAATGTCCCCGGTGAAACAAATTCACTACTCAAACATTTTGTTGATCCCTTCTTGTGTGCTATTTTGTTTGGTACTGTCATGCAGGGCATTCAATTACTAAGAACTGATTGGCTAGTTAAATTTTATGTGTGTGCTGTTTTAAAGTTTAACAGTAAAGATATTGGATCTTATCAATGAAGTTTTTTTTATCGATATGTTTGTTTGCTGATTCCGTTAAGTGGACGTAATTTTGTTGTCGCGGTTTACGTCTACTGGCTGCAACTTGTTCCTGAAGGCTACACAATCCCATTTTCCTAACTTTCAAAGGAATGTTGTCTGTGTCACTGCTTCAGGTTCTCTCTTCTTCTTTTTTCCTAATACTTATGAATTGATTGGTTTCAACTTGAAACAATTTGGTGCTACTTTTTTTCACCAACTCGTGAGGTCAATTATTTTGCCTCCCCAATACCTTACCACATCTCAAAGTCCTATTTTGTTCCTTTTTTTTGGTCTTTTGTGTTCGTTTGCCTCTTTTACATCACAGACTTACTGCAAGGTTCTCTTTGTGCAAATCGGGACTCTGAACATCATGTGTTTTCTAAAATTTTATGATCACGTTAGAGTTTCTTTTCTTAAATGTCCTTAATAAAATTGACAGGTTCTCGGGTACCTTGGAACCGAATCCTAGAACCTGTGACAGGGTAGGTTCCAGGTTCCATGGTACGGTGGGTAGGTTCCAGGTTCAGAAAAATGAGGAACCGGTGCTAGCGGGTAGGTTCCAGGTTCTAGATGGAACCTACTCGGAACCTGGAACTGCTCACCCCTAATAGTTACCATCAAATTTACCAAAGACCAGGAAGACACTTCTTCCTCTGTTTTGCCCTCATTTCCTACCATCTTGTGTTTCACACCATGTCCAACTGAGTCAATTAGCATGGAAGACCATGATCCTAAAACTCATGTCCACTCCTTTGATGAACATGGACTGGTCATCCATTATTTCAAAGATCCCTTCGGACATTATTTTTTAGATGTTGATTGTTCTTGTTCCTCCTGCTTAAACCCAGACGATGAGGATGACAAACCTTTCTCCAAGAAAAAAAAAAGATTCCCTTTACCAAAGGTACCTAGACGGTGATCCGACCTAGGACCTCTTGGCGAAGACAGAGGCCGTTGGCAATACATGGTTGAGTATGGTTCTCCTGAACCTCCTCAAATTACTGCAACTCCACCTGCATGTCCTACCCAAACCACCCTCGCCAGCACCAAAGAAACCCATTACCTCGTCATTTTACAAACTCATCCTCAAATGGGTAAAGAAAAATCCTTGCCCCATCAAACTTCCTGAGCCATACACTTGCAATCCTAAACCTGAACCACTTCATGTTCTACCCAGTATTTGCTTGTTCAGACCAAAGGATTTTTCCCCATTACAACCTTCTCCATCTGAAGAAAACACAACCCCCTTCAGATTTCCTCATGTAGAAAGTTTTTCTGATTAGCAACAGAAATACTTTCATTCTCCGAAGATCCCAGCTTCTAATGATGTTGATCTTCAAGGAAGACGGAAAGGCCCTACTCCAGTTAAAGCTGTTTTGAACTGGCAGACAAAGAATGCTTTACCCTAGAATGTAGCCATAAGCTCAGTTGCTACTCGTCTCGATCGGGTAGACTATGCTAAATCTGTCTCAAAGATGTTGGAAGAATTCTAGGAGAGGCTTTGCTTAATGGAAACAAAACAGATCCATTCCAACCATTATCTGGAACACCAGACACTTGAGATTGAAAAGCTCAATTGACAAGTCCAGACACTACAAGAACAACAAGCTCTTTCAGAGCAAAGGAATCTGTATGCCATGGATCCTTTCTTATTCCCAACAGCAACACCAAAGCCAATATCTGTCACGCCCCGAACCCTGCGAGCACGCGAACATCACCCAGGCCGTTCATATCTTTAATCTCCCAAGATTCTCGGCCAATCAATTATGACTTGAAAATGATGCAAGGTCACAGAAGCAATAAAATAGCTCCATACAAATATCACAATAAGATGACTCAGGACACAAGGGTATACTTCTCCTGGATGTCAAAGTCATTTACAAATCTAACTCTAAACAATATACAGTTCCTAAGGTCTCGATCAGATTCGTCTTGATTTCCTCCAACGACTTCCTCAAATACCAAACCATGGCAAGCTCAGGCTACCATCTTCTCGGACCTAAAAAAAAAAATTAATCCCCCACTGGGGTGAGATATATATCTAAGCAAGTGAGCCTTAAACCGAGGTTCGACAGCCAGTCCTCCTAGACCATGCCACGAACAAAAAGTAGAAGCCTATCAAGGCATTAGCAAACGACATTCAAATGCCATAATCAAATACACTACTCACTGTGAAATCTAAACTTCATGCACTAGCGGAGATAAACCCGTAACTCCAAATTTATCACAGTGGCATTGATATCTCACCATCAAGGGCATATAAGCCGTGATATATATACCTATATATCAAGGCACTCTGGCCATATTATTTGCATTAGGGCACTATAGTCATGAGTTGAGAGTGACTCACCAAAAATTTGGAGTCATTTGAATCCTTTAAGTCCACGAAACAGCTCTTCTCTCAAAACCAGTCGGATTCTGCCTTCAATCTGACGTTTGCTCACTCAAACGGACCTACGAGACGAAATACTAAGCCAAATTAAACTCATAATACCATGTTGGAATGGCAAGACGATAAGCTTTCAGATTCTGATAGTTTTACCTCAATCCAACATCGGACGAGAAAGTTATGGCCAGAACAGTGAAGCCATTTTTATTTGTCCGCGAGAGAGCTTCTCGGACGAGAGAGAGAAAATGTGAAAATGAAGAGAGAGGGGGAGATGGCCGGCGAAATTGTGGGGGAGAGAGAGAGACTTTCTTGCATCAATAATCAATGGTCAATTGATCAAAAGCTTGAAGACACCAATAATTGGTGCAAGGCACAAATAATTGGTGCAAAAGGGATTGCTCATAGGATGACACTTGACAAAGCTTCTAGAAGACTTTGTCCACCGTTGACTTCCATTGACCATGACCCTCTCTTGATTTTCGGCAGCCACTATTGGAAGGTCAAATGACCATTTTTCCCTTCAAACAATCTTAAGACAAGGGTAACTGGTTGAGGGGTAAAATGGTCATTTGGCACTTTTCGCCCGAAACTTCGTTTTTCTTATGTTAAATGACCAATGGCGAGGCGTCGTCAAATTCCAATCCAATGTTAGAATTTCTCATTTGCAATTGCCAATTTCGAGCTTCCAATCCATGTCGTTAGCCTCGAGGGGTCGGAAATTCAAAATGTCACAATTCTTCCCCCCTTAAAGAAATTTCGTCATCGAAATTTGCCACCTTCTTATCCACTCAATCTTTTGAGCATCGGCGCCTCACCGCTACCTCACTCCTTCAAATAACCTCTTCTATGACTTGTCGTTCTTACTTGTCCTTTCCGACAGAAGTCATCCTTCCCTAAGACTTGTTTCCTGCAGTCCTCAATCTGTATTTACTTCTCTTTATTCTCTTTCGATATTCATGCATCTGTTAGCAGTTTATCCTCAATCACTCACATCATCTCTTCCATTTTCCTATCATCATTATCACTAAACCCTCGCAAGAATGCTCTCTTTAGTCCCCACACCATCCGGCATATCATTCTCTTCAAATGTCCTTTCATACCAACAGAGATTCAAGGGCTTTATCGACTTGCCCTTCTTTATCCAAATCGAATTATAGTCCTCTCGATTCCATTCGAAAATCCCCTTAGATCAAGTGATCCTTCAACTTTCGTGGTCATATCCCTATCTCTTATCGGCATGTCTAATGCTCGATCATATGATAGACTAATTCAACTTTCAGTCCTTATCACCGATAGTATTAAGGAAAAATCTTGGCACGTTCTTGTGCCATCCCAAGGAACACCATAATTTTCCCTTCGAATTTTCAATGAGGTCATCTCTTTAAGTTCCCCTTTCAATACTGGACTCATACCCTCGTCCATGGAACGTCAAGGTTTCTATTCTCAACTTCCATAATTTCCTTCCCAAGCATTTGGAAGTCTGGGTTTCTTTCCTGCTATGTTCACTCTCATAATCCTTTGGATCTCAAGGTCCACTCCTCGCAACCCCTTAATTCATTTCTGACTTTCGGGCCTAATTCTTCCAGTAGCCATAAACCTAGTCAATATGCGAACTTCCAATTTAGAAGTTGAATCTCTTATTTCTCGAGGGAAGATCTGTCCCTCCATCTCCAATTACACAATGCTCAACTCTCAACCTCTTATAGTTCACATAACTTCAAGGTCTTTCTTTATACATGTGACGCTCTCATATTCATAAGCAATTACATACATCTGTGTTGCCTCTTGTTCAATTCCCCTTGGGAATCTCTTCGTACTACCTTATTCTCTCGTGGTAGACAAAGACTCAGAGTCTTCTTCCATCCCAACAAGTTTTCCCAAACTTTGTCGCGAGGACATTTGCAAATCGACTCCAATCACACATTAGGCGTTCTAACTCATATGCCCCTACTGCCACGGCGTACATGCAATGCTTACTTCAGATCGCCTTGTTACGCCTCAATCTTCCTTTTCACGTTACATCATTAAGATTCTATCGACTCTTTTGATTCCAAACAGGAACGTCACTACTAACATAATCGTCAACTTGACTCAACCCCTCAAAAACTTATCGCGTTCATTTATTCATTCGTGTTATCTCTCGTCTTTAATCCATTTCATCAATGGAATAGCTCTAGTGGGGAATCTTCCCACTATCCGTCTGTAACAATCCATCAACCCCAAGAAACTTCAAGTTTCAGTAACTCTCATCGACTCTAGTCGATTCGTCACTTATTCCAATTCTCAAAGGCTCCACAGGGATTTTATTTCCCAAAAATCTCACGACGGGGGAATCTTACCTCATCAGGCCCACAGCTCGTGCTCCCCACAATTAGCATACAACGAGCATCTCCTTAAAATCCATAGGATACTCTCAAATTTGTTCATATTCCTCACGACTCCTTAGATGAGTCCAATCATCGTCTCTCAAGATGGTAATAATCAACCCAATTATTCCTCGGACATTCAATCTGATTATTATCAACTTCTTTTTGCCAAATGTCGAATCTTTCAAACTGTTCCTCACACTTTTCACTTGAGAGCTTAAACCTTCACCCTCTGTTGCCACGGTCTCCCCTAGGACCACGCAACATTTTGTTCATTTTTGTCACTCTTCCCTGAGGAAGCACTCTTACATTAACCACTGGTTTCCATAACCAGTCAATGCGACTTTATCCCAATTCTGTCCGTTCCACTGAACGTCGACGTTATCCTGGAATTCAATGTTGTCCACATGACAGTTTCTCGTACTTAACTCCCTAAAAATCATCCCAATTCTGCGTCCTCTTTCACAGTCCAAACGCTCAATCTTAATACCAAGCCAATTTGAATTTTCTCTTCCTTCCACACTAGGGTCTCTTACCTTGCGAAGGAAACTATACCCTTCAGTGGCATTCTCTCACTTCGAATCCACCTTATCCTTTCCATTTCATAAGACGTCAATCTTGGAGTTTGCGCTAATCGTGGTGTTTTACTCCAAGATTCCCAAATGTCACCAGACTTGACATTCTTCTTTCAGTAACTCAGTCACCGCAAGTGACAAAATTCGTTCATCTTTGGTCTCCACCAGTTCACATATTGAATACTCAATTCGACTACTTCGAGTCACTTTATAATTACTCTCTAAGCGCTCTTTTCACTTACTCAATCATTCACTCGAATCATAAGTCACTAGGACCATCAAGTCCATTCATCCTTTCTTTTCATCAACGACCATCTCATGGTCCAATCGCCCTTTAAGAACGACTCCCTAACCTTTAGGGGTGATAGCTCGTAACGCCACTTCAGTGGTTCCGTTTCGATTTCAATCATTCTTATTTTAATCAACAATGTCAAACTACTGACATATCTTTTTCTTCAACTTTCCCCACGATGGAAGGAACAACATGCCAGTCTCTCATTACGAGACTCACGCCAAGGTAAAAGCCGTTTCTCGCAGGCACGTTCCATGTTCCATAATCAACATCTCTTTGCTCGTAATCCATGAGTAGGAGTTCTCTTATTCACATGTCTTCTGATCATTCACTTCTCTTACTGAGTCTCATTACCATTCCTCAAAGTTAGGAATAATCACTATCCATAAGGCTTTTAAATTCTATTCCACTCGGAGACCTCACGTCTCATTCAAAGGGTCCTTGACCACCCTTGGCACACTTGGACCACCTTGAGAACTCTGTCTCACACTGGTCGATCATTCCCAGATCCTTACAAGACTATTAGGATCCCAAACTACCTTTGCTCTCAAGCAATCCCAGAAAGGTACTTCCATTGAACAATTCAACGAAGGCGGTCCAAACAGATACCATGCCTTCAAGGGAAACTCTTCCCTTGGTAACACTTCACCAATCAATGACAGCCTCTTAAGGCTAGTAATTGCCAAGGCCACTTTCTTTCTTCAGTGTACCCAAAATCTCTAAGGTTTTCTCATGAAACTCTCAATTTAAAAGAAGGCAGTTTCAAATTTCATCCTTTCACCAAACTCAATCAATCTCAATCTTATACATAGCTTCACAAGCTTTTCCAAACTCTCGTGATTTTTCCCACACATTCACTTTAGAATGAAATAACTCAGAGTCACCTTTCTCGTGACTTTCATCACTTAATGCATCAACACTAGTTGTCCCAGCGACTTGGGTAACAATGGCAGCTTCTTCACGAGTCTGCTTACCCATCCATTTTCTCATTTCCACTTAAAGTTCTCACGACCTCTTGTTACATTTGGGTCTCGCACGATCAACAGAATCGAGCCATATTCTCTTCTAGTACTCATACTCCAATCGCTCATCTTTGCTCAATTCTCACGATCCATCTCAGTTCTTGGATCTTCTATACCATGTACTCTCGAGCCCAATGCTCTTCTATGACCGTATTTTGGTCGTTCAACTTCATTAGGTTCTCATGTCACTTGAACCACTATGATTCCCCCCTAGGAATCAAAGACTTAAGTCATCTACTCAAGTCTAGCAGTCTCAGGCTGCTCACCTCATCATTCATCACCACTAATCAACCATCCAGTGGTTCCCAAACAACTCTCAACTAGTTGTCCATCATTCAAGGATTCTAAATCATCCATAAGCAGTAACCACACAACAAGCAAGCATCAACGAGACAACTTATTAGATAACAGCTAATAACTAGGCAAGCCTCAACTATGCCAAAACTCAACTAGGTCAACACCAAGCAAGCACTTAAGGCATCACTTCCATGAGTCATGCACTTATACATTAAGCATAAGGCATCTGCCACTCTGTCACAAACACGACATGCTATTTCAATCTCAATAGGCATCAGTTCAATGGGTATAAACCCTGCATGACGTCTAATCTCTCAATTAGACCTTGGCTATAACAATCACACGATGCCAATCATAAAACGCGCCTAACATGCCAATCACGACATCACTTTTCTTTTTCAAACGGCATCCATTGCCAAGCACGAAGCTTTTAACCATGCCAATCACAGACGTCATTTCACATGCCATGCCACTTTTAAACATTCACTTTAAAAATCACTCCGGTGCCATACATCTCTTAACCACAATCAGACTCAACCTGGTAGCTAGGCTTTCCCTTTCAATTTATTACTTGGGTCATTCTTGCCTCCTTTCTATCTTAGAAGCCTGCCAGAAGCCGCTCCTTGTCCGGATCTCTCTGTCCCGGTGATCACTCCCCTCCCTCATCAGACCTGGTTGTTACAGGTTGTCCCAAGTTATACATCTACGGAGGAAGCCCCGTTCCACACGCCCCATAACATGCTTCATTACGGTTTATAGGTATCCCATCAACTCGTCCCATACCAAGCGACAATTTATTAAGTCTAATAGTGACAAGCTCATGCATGCACTCGCATCAACTTTCATTTTAATGCCACAAACACGTGCACATCACGACTGTCCTCACTACTGGTCATACCACAATCGCCTTCACATCACTTCTTATCCATCGAAGGTTTATAATTCCACTAATGGCCGTCACATCTCATGGATCAATTGCCTATAATCCATCATATACCTAAAGTCTAGTCGCTATTCAAGTCAAATCCAAATGCATTCGATCACAACTAGCCTTAAACCCAAATATTCCTTGTCCGCTTCCTTATGTACATCTCAACTCATATCACTCAAGGTTGTCAATAACAACCGATAACCAAAATCATCAAGATAGAACACAATTCAAGTCTGAATCCACTAATACCAATCGTCTCTTTATAACTCGTATTCCTCAAGTTGGGTCACTGACAAAACCATACTCACAATCATATAATCCAATCGGCTCTTCATTCATAAGCAATCCTCTACTGACCTCGAGCACAATTACTACCTCAGAATCTATGCTTATGTCTCTTTAATTTCAACTTGCTTCCACTTAAACCTCAATCACCACATCACTCAAGATCATCCATTAAAGTCAACACTAGGACCATTAGAATACCACACAAGTTCAAGCCTATAATCCTCAAGATTCAATGATCAACGATTAATCCTATAGGTCTCACTATCTAATTGTCCCCAAGTCATCACTCCTTATCGTCTCTTTATAACTCGTATTCCTCAAGTTGGGATGTCACGCCCCGAACCCAGTGAGCACGCGAACATCACCCAGGCCGTTCATATCTTTAATCTCCCAGGATTCTCGGTCAATCAATCATGACTTGAGAACGATGCAAGGTCACGGAAGCAATAAAATAGCTCCATACAAATATCACAATAAGATGACTCAGGACACAAGGGTATACTTCTCTTGGATGTCAAAGTCATTTACAAATCTAACTCTAAACAATATACAGTTCCTAAGGTCTCGATCATATTCGTCTTGATTTCCTCCAACGACTTCCTCAAATGCCAAACCATGGAAAGCTCGAGCTACCATCTTCTCGGACCTGAAAAAAAAATTAATCCCTTACTGGGGTGAGATATATATCTCAGCAAGTGAACCCTAAACCGAGACTCGACCGCCAGTCCTTCCAGACCATGCCACGAACAAAAAGCAGAAGCCTATCAAAGCATTAGCACACGGCATTCAAATGCCATAATCAAATACACTACTCACTGTGAAATCTAAACTTCATGCACTAGCAGAGAATAAACCCGTAACTCCAAATTTATCATAGCGGCATCGATATCTCAACATCAAGGGCATATAAGCGGCGATATATATACCTATATATCAAGGCACTCTGGCCATATTGTTTGCATTGTGGCACTATAGTCATGCAATATCTGGGGCACCAACCCAATGCGATCTTTGGGGCACCAAGCCAACGATCGCTAGGGCACTATAGCCTATTCATCACATCGGCACTTAGGCTAGTCATATACTGGGGCACCAAGCCAATTCAATTTCCGGGGCACTAAGCCAACGATCGATGGGGCACTATAGCCCATTCATATAACATAGACATTATAGCCATTTATATAGCATAGGCATTAAAGCCAATTCAATAACTGGGGCACCAAGCCAATGATTCACGCCATCACAATTGCCAATCATAATTCAATTGCCACACAACCATACTAGTCCTCATGATAAACTGAGGTCACACTACATCACTCCAATCATGGAATTCATCAATTCGACCTTACACAAATGCATATGGATTGACCTCAATAATCTCATGCATTCGACATCCAATTGGTCATAATAATCCACCAATTAATCTATCAAACTTATCAAGTAGTATCCTAACGTTCGAGTGAGGGTTTAAAGGACACTAACCTCTTTAAGCAAGCTAGAAAATTCAATCCGAACGACCCTCCTAGGTCAGCAAGCTCACGGCCAAACATGGCTCTCACGGCGTGCCTAGGAAAACCACATCGAAACTCAATTATTTCTCAATTCCATCGCGTCAATAATTCAATAACACCGACAACACCTTATTATCAAGTTGTCCAGTGTTAATTCAATGATCCTAAGCATGCCAATTGTCGTTCTATCAAGGCAAGTCATCCAAATTCTCAATTCATCAAAACTGCCCAATTTGAGCCCCCCACAACCAAGTTCATTCTCTCAAAAATTGTAATTTTTCTACTGAATTTTTGAGAAAAGAAATTCCAGGATCTTAAATTTCAAGATCTTACGGACACATGGGCGAAAACATAGCTCAATTTGGATACCGGACGACTTAGAATGACTCAATTCAAAACCGGTGCGCATTATCGACAGATTGGTCGGCCTTTCAAGTTTTCACCTCAACAGCCTTTAAAACTCTTCCAATCTCTAATCCACTAAGTGTACACCATACCAAACGACTCAATTCAAAATCGGTGCGCATTATGGACAGATTGGTTGGCGTTTCAAGTTTTTCACCTCAACAGCCTTTAAAACTCTTCCAATCTCTAATCCACCAAGTGTAAACCATACCAACATATCAATTAACATCCTAGGGTGCCTTAAAAATGAATTTAAATCACAGCGACACCTCCACGAACCCTCGGGAGGTTCGATTTCCACAATCCCTTAACAGGGCAGATTCGGTTTTGCCTTATACCACACTAATCAGCCCATAAATAAATTTCAAGCTCCAATTCTCTACCAAACCAGCTTGCTACAACATCAATCAACAAGTCTAGGAGGCTCATCAAAGATTTTCGTCGCGAAATATCACCATAAAGCCTTCAAACAGATCGGTTTCCCCACGGTGGTCAAGTGATCAGAATCTATCCATGCAAGATCAAGTAATTTCATCCATTAAAACCCACCTCAACTCCCATAAATCCTCAATATCAGCTTTTCAAACCCTCATGCTATGAGTTAAGAGTGACTCATCGAAAATTTGGAGTCATTTGAATCCTTTAAGCTCACGAAACAGCTCTTCTCTCAAAACCGATCAGATTCTGCCTTCAATCTGACCTTTACTCACTCAAACGGACCTACGGGACGAAATATTGAGCCAAATTAAGCTCATAATACCTTGTTTGAACGGCAAGACGATACGCTTTTAGATGCCGATAGTTTTACCTCAATCCAATATCAGACGAGAAAGTTATGGCCGGAAGAGTGAAGCCGTTTTTGTTTGTCCGCGATAGAGCTTCTCGGCCGAGAGAGAAAAAATGTGAAAATGAAGAGAGAGCGGGAGATGGCCGGCGAAATTGTGGGGGAGAGAGAGAGACTTTCTTACATCAATAATCAATGGTCAAAATCTTGAAGACACCAATAATTGGTGCAAGGCACAAATAATTGGTGCAAAAGGGATTGCTCATAGGATGACACGTGGCAAAGCTTCTAGAAGACTTTGTCCACCATTGACTTCCATTGACTATGGCCCTCTCTTGATTTTCGACAGCCACTATTGGAAGGTCGAATGACCATTTTGTCCTTCAAACAATCTTAAGACAAGGGTAACTGATTGAGGGGTAAAATGGTAATTTGACACTTTTCGTCCGAAATTTCGTTTTTCTTATGTTAAATGACCAATGGCGAGGCGTCGTCAAATTCCAATCCAATGTTAGAATTACTCATTTGCAATTGCCAATTTCGGGCTTCCAATCTATGTCGTTAGCCTCGAGGAGTCGGAAATTCAGAATGTCACAATATCCTTTTTCTTGCCAAGTTCTTCAGATCCTAACTCTTTTACAACTGTACTTAGTACAACACCACCTCCTCCAAAGACGAATATCCTTGCCCTTCGAGATCGTCTTAAAAAGCTAGAAAAAGAGAAAAAAGAAAAAAGAAAGAGGCAAACAGACCTCTCTCTCCTCCCTCGGCTCCACCAGAAAATCTCCACCTCCATCTCCACCTCATAAACCTTCCCATTTATATTTGGTTTCTAATCCCTTGGAAAATTTCCTTAGAAACCAAGTTCCTACCATCTCCATTGTGAATCCTGTAAATCCTTCACCTCCAGCCACTCTAGATGTTTCTACGAGTGAATCATCTGTCATTCCATATACTGAGTCTTATGACTCCAATTCCCAGTCTGTTGTTGCCGACACCATGATGGAAAATCTTGCAGAGCCAATCATTGAAGAAGAAATGGAAGATCGGCCTTATATAGAACACCCACATCCACCTTCACAACCCTACCATGATCCACTATCCTCTGCCCAAAAAATCTATTTGTCCAATTTCTTCACTTTGGATGATATCTCTTATCATAAATGACCTGAAAGCGGGTTTTTGGTAAATTGGAATCCATCTCGATGACTGTCCAAAAACTGATTTTTGTATCCCAAATCAGCATTTCCAATGGATAGTTATCCCATTTGACCTTAAAACAGCCCCATCCATTTTTCAAAAGGCCATGTGCAGAATTTTCCAACTTATTCTATCACATGCCCAGATTTACATTGATGATATTCTTCTCTATAGTCCTGATGAAGAATCCCATTGCAAATTGCTTTCACAGTTTGTTAACATTGTCCAAAAAGATGAGATCATACTTTCCCTAAAGAAAATGATTCTTGCCTAGAAAGAGATTGAGTTCATGGGTATGCATTTGAAAGAAGGTACCTACTGTCTTGGACCTCACCTTGCAGAAGAACTTCAAAAATTTCCCTATGAGAATTTGACAGTTAACCAAGTCCAAGCTTTTCTTGGAATAGTCAATTATCTCCGAGACTGTGTTCCAAAGATCTCCAAAGTGATCTATCCTCTTTAGAGGATGTTGAAGAAAGATGCTTCCCCTTGAGGGCAAAAGCAGACACAAGATGTAGCCTATCTCAAAGAGATTTTGCAGCATCTTCCTCCTTTGAAAATTCCTTCACCGGTCAGATAATTTTGCAAACTGATGCCAGTGATAAATATTGGGCATCCATTCTCCTTGAAGAAATCAAAGGTAAGCGCTTCATCCGTGCTTACAAGAGTAGAAGTTTCACCCTTATAAAAATGCATTATCACTCCACTTTTAAGGAGATTCTCGCAGTCAAATATGGCATCAAGAAGTTTGAATACCACCTTATTGGGCATCACTTTCTGGTAGAAATGGATATGTCTTCATGTTCCCTAATGTTCAAATTCAAACAGAAACAGATTCCTCATCCCCAATTGTTAAGGTGGGCTAAATGGTTCTCAAAATATTCTTTTGATGCTAGACACATTTCAGGAAGGAAGAATGTCCTTGCAGAGTTCTTGTCCAGACCAAAGCAGTCAGTTGAATCCATAAATATGTATGTTCGCAAAAATCCATTGCAAGCAAGAACATTTGGCACTACACCTATGCGAGATACACCATGGAATTCTTACAGTTATCCTCCAGAAGTTCCAGGAGAAATTGCAGAAAATAATTTCTCTAAGAAATTGAAATATTACATGCATATGTACCATTACCGCATATTCAGCACCTATGGCGAATTGATGTTAGGACCACTTGGTTTTAATCCAGATTACATGTTTTGCGGTGGTCTTGTGATCATGATTTCCCTGAAGATTTCAAATAGTTCTTTTGGTATTTTCTCAATGTGTATACTGTTTGTGGCATCCCAGGTCACCACGCTAACGATTAAGGTCTCTATTAGTAAAATAGCCTAATAGCACCCAATTCAATATAGGATATACCCACAGAATTTTAAACAATCAATATAATGACAAGGCATGTGATCACGGAAGCATAGAAAATAGGCAAGAACTGTACGCAGGTTTTTATTTATATAACATATCATAATGACCACATAAGTAGTTCACATGCATATATACAAGATAGTGACTACGGTCATCGATCTATAGGCGCAACTGGGATGGTAAAAGGGAAACTACTCCAACGACATCCAAAAGTCGCCTACACCAAAAAGATCCTCCAAAAAGTGTCAGCTAACGGCTCCAGTCCTCACTCCTCGTCTGAGTGATCGGTGAGGGGTAGCTCGGTCTCCAAGTCAAAATCCTCATCCAAAGACTCTGGCGGTGGAACATAAAACTCCATCTCCTCAGCAGCAGGCTCCAGAGCAGCATCAGGTACTACTGGGTCTGGTGGCGGTGGAGGTACATCAGGCACAGGGATCACAGGGAGTACAGGAGCTGGAGGAACTACAGGCTCAGAGGGCGCATCAAAAGCGTCATCGGGAAACGGACCTACTAACTGGTCGCCAACACGAACATAGAGAGAATACCAACTATACATGACAACTCCATGAGGTTTTCCCTCATCAATCCAAACACTATAGATATGCTTCAAAAGTCTAAGGTGAGGTACATCCATATGAACATAATCACGGTAAACAGACACATAATCAAGCAGTACTCCAAAGCGTCTGGCAACAGGAGGCATGGTACTAATCTGAAAATGTTTCCACAAACGTGAGTTAGCGCGACGGCTAGCAAGAAAATCACTCAATCCCACCATAGGGGTCCCAAGACTCCCCAGGGACAACTATGAACAATAAATAAGCAAGACCATTGTCGCGACCCGTCCGGAAGCGGACGCGGCTAATGGATTACCGATCGCGGGTCTTGGATCGGCGCGGGCCCTCCCAGGCCCATACCAAATCGCGGCGGGAGTATTCTTCGACGATAAGAGTCGATCGCTTTCGACCTTCAGTGTGGTCGTGGTGGCATGTGCAAATTGTGCATGCATTTGGAGTCGCCACCGGTCTTTCTTGGAGGGTAGACCGGAAACCTTACTGACCGATTGGGAGAGATCGATCAGTTCTGCGGAACCAGAGATTTTGGGTTCGGGGACTTGGTTACGCTGGTGTCATTACCAACGCCCTTTCGGTACCAAACGCGAGTGATGTTCCTAGCTAAGAGTTCATGCATGCGCAAGTTCGGGTGAGGTAGGTTTAATTCAGGGTTTCATGCAGATTGGAAGACTATTCCTATCAATCACAATCAATTTAAATGAAAGCGCAATCAAGTGCATAAATAAATCACATCAATGCATGTCAATTCACATCACATGGCCTCCTAGTATAGCCATAAGGGCTTAGGGAAGGCGTGATTTAGGACCGAGGTAAAATGGGAAGATTTGGAGGCGATTTAGCCCGGAGGGCAAAATCGTCAATTTTTGGAAGACGATTCGCCCAAAGGGCGAAATCGTCATTTTTAAGAAAGATCGGGTTCAAAACACCCAGGATGAGCCTTGGCCAATTGACTGTGGCCATTTCCTATTTTTTTTGGGATTTTCCTGGATTTTTTTAGAATTTTTTTTGGAAGACGGTTTGCCGGAAGGACAAAACCGTCATTTTTGGAAAGATCGGGGGTCAAATGACCCGAAACAGGTCTTGGCCAGTTGAATGTAGCCATTTCCTATTTTCTGGAATTTTTTAGAATTTTTTAGAATTTTCCAAATTTTTTTGAGTTTTTTTTATTGATTTTCTATTTTTTTATTGATTTTTGAATTTATTATTATTATTTTTTTAATGATTTTCTTATTTTTTTATTTATTTAAAAATATTTTCTGGGCCGGGTCAGACCCGGCCCGCGCCTCTCGGGCGCCCGGCCCGACCCTAGGGGTCGGCACCGGTCTAAAACGACACCGTTTTATTTTTTAAATATTTTTTCCTATTTTTTAAACAATTTTTGGATTTTTTTTATCTATTTTATTTAATTATCCGAAAATTCCCCGGATCGGACGGTCCTCATTGTGCCACGTGGCCCGTTCTCGTGCGTCCGATCTCTCACTCGATCGGAAGACCCACAGAGAGCCATGTGGCTCAATTATGGCCGTCGGATCAAAAATTAATTTATTTTCCTTTTTTAGAAAACCATTCAAATCGGACGCTCCAGATTGTGCCACGTGGCCACCTTCGGCGCGTCCGATCTAACCTTAGATCGGACGTTCCACAGCATGCCACTTGGCACAATCTCGTCCGCCGGATTGATTTTAATTTATTTATTTTCCAAAATTCTAGGATCGCGACACGTGTCGCGATCGTGGCCGTCCGTTTGTTTTATTTGAAAATACATGGATCGGACCCCACCCGGCTGACGTGGCTGCCTACGTGGCACGCCACGTCGGCCGTTGACCGTTGACCGGCCGGAGGGTCGCCGGAGAAGACGATGAACAGTGAAAATTCCGGCAGGAATAGTAAAAATTCCGGCGAGGTCGCCGGAAAATTGCGAAACGGGCCCGAAACTTGGTATTTTTCTCCCGTTCTTGCGGCATTCAACTCCTCATAACTTCAGCAACAACATATAAGCAAAGTATGACAGATTTTACCTCGAAAAATGGCCAAACCGGACTTCCCCGAACCCGGCTCCGGCGAGGAATTTTGCAGAAAATTTTATTCGTCTAAACTCGGTTCCGGGCATTCACGTGGCATCTAAGGAAGGTTTAGAAGCTTACCTATGGTCCTTTGATGGTCGGCGACCTCCGGCTTCGCCGGCGTGAGCTCTTGGTTCGGCCCGAGCACATCGAACTCCGGCCATCGCTCCCGGCATGGTTCTAATGCAAAATAAACACGTAAACAAGCTTAGAGTCGATTCTAGGATTAACTTAGGGCCCTAACCGAACATATGCCACTCGAATCACGCACGGTCGGGGACGAAACCGAGTTGAAACATGCATCGGCATTTCACCGAACACATGGCGTGCATAAAAAAATATGGAGATCCGGCGAGATACCGACCTGTCTCCGGCCCGTCGACGGCGGCTGAGGTTCCGGCGAAGCTTAGTATGGCCTCTTGAAGGTCGAGGACGCCCGCTCTTCCTCGGTTCTTCGCCAAAAAATCCCCTTTTCTCTCTCGGCTCCCCCTCCTTTCTTCAAACCCGAGCACCCCCGTTTTCGTGGCCGACCGGCCTTTTTCTCTGTCTATTCCACTGCCCAACACGAATATCCATCACTAGCTATTGTCCCCTCACGCGTGGTGTCCTTTTTATTAAAAAAAATCACTCGCCCACGCTCTTTTGCCGGTCCCCTGTTCTGCCCTGCCTCGCTGTCCACGGGTCTGCAACAATGTTGCAGACCCGGGTCGGACCGGGTCGGGTCGGGTTTGACCCGACCGACCCGGTTCGGCCAAATCGCCAAATTGACCCCCCAAATGACCTCTTTTCATGAAATTGATGGCAAAATTGGATTCCTTGACATTTTTTCCATCAAATATGGGTATTTTCGTGAATGAATTTATTGAAATTCTGTGAAAACCCCAAATTGTCCCTAGGATCCGAAATTTAATTTCGCCAAATCGAAGGCCTAAACGATCGAATTAGCCAAAATTGAGCCCACCAATGGATTCAGCATGATGAAAACTGTTGGTTAGAGGTGTTTAATTTTAATGGGTGTGCCCGTGTGAAATTTAATTTCAAAACTTGTGAAACCGGGGACTAAATTGAAAGATTTTTATGCAATTAAGCCCTTTTGGTTAAAATTGATCAAATTGGAGGGCAAATTGACCCAATTGCATTTCAATACTTTAGAGTCCAATGTCATAACTTATAAAAAGCGAGAATTGAGAATTAAAAGACTATAAAAGGAATTTTTGGGCTCGGTTCGGGTTTATGTTTGTTAAGGAACATAGTGACCCGAGCCGAATTTTTGCAATTTAAAGTGACACACTTGAAGAGGAAATTAAAAACAAATTATTGAATATTTTTTTATATTTTTCTGACCACGAATGGTATTTGTTCTAATTTTTTGGGTATTTTTATAATTAAATAAATTCCAAAAAATATTAAAAAATACAAAAAATATTTTTTGTTCAAAATTGGTTCCTAAGGCTAGGCTAAGGCTTCCAAAGTTGATTTTGTAATTTTTGAACTTTTTTGCTATTTTTAATTAATTTTAAAGAGTAAAAATCACAATGATAGATGGTCAAAAATCAGGTGTCAACAGCTGCCCCTCTTTGAGAGTGAGCTCGTCAGAGGTTGCTTTCAAAAACAAAATGACACCTGAATCTTAACTGACTCGACTGGGGGGAAAGAAATATTATGACATTGGATCCGTAAGCCTTTCGATGAATGCTCAAATTAATCTCTAGTTTGCTCTTGCAATTCGAATGTGGGTCGGAGTGAGAGAGGCTTACCTGAAGCTCACCTGTCGGATGCTGCCGGTTGCGATAAATTTTAAGAAGATACCTAGGGCTTGTCAGGACACCCTAGGAAAATTAAGCTCTGACCTGTATGGTAGGTCATACCATTATGGGGTTCCTGACTGGTACGAACCTAAGGAAGGCGCATCCCACACTTTGGGATTTTGCCAAGGATTTTGATCCGTATGGTGGATCGGACCTTTGTGTTGATCCTTACGGTGGTATTTACCAATGAGTTGATCCTTATGGCGGTTTCTACCATATTTGATCCTTCAGGCGGTATCTACCATTGAGTTTAGTTTGACCCTTATGGCGGTTTCTACCAATGATTTGACCCTTATGGCGGCATCTACCTTTGATTTGACCCTTCATGCGGTTTCTACCTTTGATTTGACCCTTCAGGCGGTTTCTACCATATTTTGACCCTTCAGGCGGTTTCTACCTTGTGTTGACCCTTCAGGCGGTATCTACCTTATTTTGACCCTTCAGGCGGTTTCTACCTTGGTTTGACCCTTCAGGCGGTATCTACCTTTAGTTGACCCTTCAGGCGGTATCTACCTTTAGTTGACCCTTCAGGCGGTATCTACCATGGTTTGACCCTTCAGGCGGTTTCTACCTTTAGTTGACCCTTCAGGCGGTATCTACCATGATTTGACCCTTCAGGCGGTATCTACCTTGATTTTGCTTTGAAAAGGGGTCTCATGACGAGGGTTCTCCACGTCCGATGAGACTGCCTAAATTTTGAGAAGGGGTCTCATGACGAGGGTTCTCCACGTCCGATGAGATTGCCTAAATTTTGAAAAAGGGTCTCATGACGAGGGTTCTCCACGTCCGATGAGACTGCCTGAATTTGAAAAAGGGATCTCATGACTAGGGTTCTCCACGTCCGATGAGACTGTTTGATATTTTTGAAAGGGGGTCCTAGGACGAGGGTTCTCCACGTCATGCTAGGACTGTTTGATATTTTTGAAAAGGGGTCCTAGGACGAGGGTTCTCCACGTCATGCTAGGACTGTTTGATATATTGAAAAAGGGTTCTATCCTCACCCCTTCTTTTGAAAGATCCCGAAATTTGTCGAGAATTCAGTTTCGGAAGCAGAGAAAGATTTTATTTAGACAAAGCTTCATTTGATTCTGTTGAGGCGACATTCTGGGAGCTGGGTTCTCCAGGTATCCTGCAGAAAGTTCAAACCTGAAAGATTTTTCTTCACCAAGAAAATGTTAATAATCTTTGGGAAGCAATTGACAAAATTTTATGACTTAAGTTTTAGTCATGAAATGCGCATTTTGATGCTGGAGGTTATCCAAAGCATTCTTACAACATGCAAGTGTGATCACAAATCCCTTGCACGGAAAATCTGGATCAAACAATTTGAAATTTCCAAAAAGAGTTTGTTCAAAACATCTATTGGAGAATTTCTCATTCAAGAGGGCTCCTCACCGCTCTGTGATAATGGTCTTTTGTAAGGAATGCGTTCAACTTCCTACTAACCTGTGCCTAGGTTTTAGGATCATTCGCAGCGCATACATTCTGATCGATCGGGAGGTCTTCCACGGGACCGTAATGTTGGGCTTGGATATTGGTTTTCAAGGGGGACCCGCTTTGGAGTCGAGGCCACTGAATGAAATCCTTCACCATCTGCTCCGGGTTTACAAGTCAAGAACCCTGTAAAATGAGAAAGAAATAGTCTTGCTCGTACTTCTTCGAGCTAAGCTATATGTTAACCCAAGTGTCCTAGTCAGAGAAGACTGTTTCAGGGTTATGATGTTGGTAGGATTGGGGACCGAAAAAGGCTTGTTTTTGGCCCAGAAATTACGAAGGGTTTGACGTTGGTGATCATTGCAAACTTGTCACCTGTTTTTTTTTTTTTTTATTCTGCATCTTCAATTCAATTTTTTTGGTGGTGTGCAACCGCTTTTGTGGTGTGTACAAATTCTTTAGGGAGAATCTCTGGCTGCATTAAGAGATTGACAACTCCGTCTGCGTCTTTCCTCCACGCTTGACATCATTTGGAGGAGTGACCTTTTGATCTGACTCCTTTATGGGTTTTTTCTCTCTTCCCAACTAGGCTTCATTGGGGATCAAGCAAACAGCTTGCACGAGCATCGGCCTTGCTTTTACTAGGCACTTTGCTTTTTCTTGATGCTGGGGATTTTCTAATCATCATTTTTTTTGAAATCCCATTTTTCTCATATTCGATGGGATCATGTTAGACATATGTCTGAAAGTCTAAACATGCTTTAAATATCAGCCCGGGAATCCTCTTCGTAATCCCTGATGCCTTCATCTTGAAACGTGCAATGATCATCAATGGGCTCATGAAATGAATTTGTAGGCTCAACTTGGCTATGCAAAGGATATGGTGTGTGGGATAGAGAAATGAATGCTTCTCATCATCCTATGGCATTTGGATTACCATATAAACAACACACAAAGATTAATGTTAGTCCGAGCAAGAAAATTTCTAACCATTTTCTCCTGATGCTGCTGGACTCACCTCCATTTTGCCCCAATGTGGGGTGGTTCTCGACAGGGCTGATAATGAGAACCTCCGTTCAAAGGGGTTATCAATGGTCACCTGTAGTATTTGGGAATATGAAACGAACGCCCCCGTCGTCCCAATCCATGTAATTGCTGCGAATGGTCCCTACCTCCGTAGGTACAGATTTTGCTGTCTGATTCGCTCCACTTCTCTCTTAAGTGTGTATAGGACGTGTTTTGACTTGAGCTTGCCTCTCTTTTGAGGAAACATCCTTTTGAGAGTTTTGAACAACTTTTGATTGGAAAAATCTCTTTCGTTTTCCCAAAAATTTTACCTGTCAAGGGGATTTTATGGTGCACAATGCGTGTTCAGACAACCTCATGTTTCAAAACATGAATGCCAATGAAGTTAGAATTCCATGTCTTTTCTAGACATCAGATTTTGAAAGCTTTTTCTTTTTCTCTCTGTGTTTTTGGTTTAACATCTTCAATGGATTGGGGGAAAGGGATACCTACCTGTCCACCGTGGCTGGAGATCCCTGAAAATGTAAAAGAAGCATATCATTGTATGTTCATGAATTTTTCGAAAATCGAAACGATACATCCTACCCTCATGTACCCTAACAGGTAGTATGTGGGATGTAAAAACTTATTCGTCTCCAAGGCAATTCCCCTGTCAAGGATAAAAAATAAGTGTTAATTCATATTCCCAAATTCAAGACAAATTGGGACGATACAACTTTACTCTTGATTTTCATCCCATTCTGATGTTGCGTATTGATATGAACAACCTCTATCAAATCTGCCTATCCATGCTTGGAGTGTTTGTAACATCAATGGTTCATCTGCCCCCAGCTGGGCAGCGTCTGTTCTGCTATTTGAACGGATGACTCATTGAGTGATTTATCCATGTTTATCATCTGAGAAGGAAAAGAAAGAATACATTACTTCGGTATTCGATTGAAGATCGTTTAGGAACGATACATCGTTTTACCAAATAGGTGGCTTCGCGGCCAAACGTATTTCGTGTTGAAGGGGTAGATCCCATTATGCTCCGCGGGTGATAATTATGGTTCATGGAACTTGCTCCACGGATTAAGTGATTAATCCACGGCCTTCGGCTTGAAGATGCTCAAAGGGTGATGTTGACACTCACGCGCAATTAGTTCTAGATATTAATGAAAGATGTTCCCGTGGGAACCTTACAGTGTGATCAACAACATATGCAATAGGAGTATTCAACCCCTTTTCTCGAAGCATTTTTCATCGAGTAGCCATGCCTTGCATCAGACGTTTGATCACCGGCCTCGCGTCACCACTGCGATGGTCCTCCGGCTCTAAATTGATCGAGCCAAAGATTGAACTCATCGCCAAGGAAATTGCTCGGGTCTTCGAGCCATTGATGTTCAAGTTGGGTATCAACGATTGTTGGGGGCAGATTTCTTTCATTGCCTTCGTTGTGAGGGATTGGAGTCTTTGAGCTGGAACCTTCATCATTGCCCTGTTGGGGTTGAGACATACATTCCCGAAGAGTATTGATCCAAGTGTCCAGCTTCTCATCAAGGAAATCACCTGTTCTTTCTAGCCCTTGGTGCCCAGATTGGGTGTCGTCGACTGCAGGTGAGGGATTCCTCTCTTTGCTCTCGCCGTGAGCAATTTGCCCCCTTGAATTGGAACTTCCTCCAATTACCGGCAGGTTCATATGTGCACTCTCTACCAATGCCAGATCCGCTTCAGGGACAGCATTAATGACTGATTCGCGCTCAAACTGAGGAATCTCTATGTGCTGGAACTGTGGCATATACTCCTGAGGAGTATTGAGATAGCTCGGCGGAGCATTCTGATTTGGGTTAGAGGAGTCGCTGACACGACTGCTAGTCCCGTCATTGCTGAAACACGGTTGGGTGCTCTTGGCTCTCCAATCATCATGGTTGTAACTCTGCCCAGCACTTGAGCTCCAACTGGCTTTATGATGGTTTAACGCTATCCTTCCACCCCTTAGCAATCTCCTATAGTACTTGAGGTGAGACTCAACGTTAATTCTAGAGAGCCCCGGCACATTCATAATCTCGAGTATGCGTAGTGGGCTAGCCGAATCAACTCCCAGCTCTCGAATTGCATCAACAAATTTGGTGTGAAGTTCATAGGTCCAGTAAAACCTTGTTCTCTTATCACCCAAAATATCGTCAATACTTCGGTAGCTATTCTCTACGGGATCTAGTCGCTTCAAAAGTTGTCCAGGGAGGGACTCACCGACTTTGGATTGGCTTGCTGCGACAGCGAGTTCGTCATTGAGAGAATTCCCCCTGTGATGATTCATATCCCATTTCTTAGAGGATGTTGGTGTTGATCCTATGGTGTTGACTTGCTCATGCAGATCTCCGGCGGTATCTGGCTGTGTCGGAAAATGCTGTGGAGAATACGGTAACAGCTGAGTGTTATTCGTCAACAGGGATGGTTCATCGAGGAACACCTCGCCGAGGACAACAGGATTACCACAATTAAGGCAGGTGGCCTTAGTCAGAGCTTCCTTATATCTCGCGCTTTCAGCTTGAAGCTTCTCATTCTCCTCCTTCAGGACCAGTAACTCATGGTCTGCGTATTGCTGTTTCACCCGGGTTCGTTTGTTGGCGAACCAAAACTTGACCTTCGAAAGCTCCAATCCTATCTTTCGGCTCAACTCCATTTTCTGTTGTCTGCTTGGAGTGGGGCATTCATTGAAGAAAGCTTCGAGCTCTCGGAGTTGGCCTGGAGTGTGGCGTTGTAGTTGCTTCCTTTTCCGACTCCGGTCATCATTGTATACTCCTTCTTCGTAGCTGAAACCTAGAATTTCATCGCTGGAGGAGTCAGTCTCTATGGCCTTCGGGCAGGATTCAGCTCCAGGATCTTCAAAGTCTCCCAGCAGTTCGTGCTCAGAAATGTCCAGGTCGGGCGTTTCTAGCAGATGGGAATAACTTTTAAACATGATGGATCGGGGTATCTCGGGTTGATCTAGTTCACTCAGCTTTCTCAATTCGCTCTTACGTGTTTGCTCACTCTAGAAATTTTCTCAAGTGATTGTGCGTGTCCTGGAACCATCCTTCAGGCTGCATATGAAGACCAGCAAGCAAGCGCTCCTCCCGAGATCCTGCAATTACTCATCGTCTGTATTCCCCTTTCTTTTTCCTCGTGATAGGATCACAAACTCTCTTGCATTGATTCGGTTTCATCGAGTATTGCGCTTGTCCCCTAGTTCAGTCTTCAAAGTGGTGGGTCTACAATCTTTCGGCGCCTTTTATGATTTGCTAGGCCCGAGAACGTGGGGAGCAGCGGTGGACCCGCAATTAATGACTCCGTTTAATTCATTTAGCTCCATGGGAATTAACGCTATGATCTTCTCTCAACCCCTTTTCATCGTTCAAACGAAAGTGGCATTTTCCCTGTGCATGCTGCTACTCTTCATTTCAGCATCCCGGGCGCTTGGTGAGGAATGAGTTCGTGGCCACTCAAAATTTTAAAGACCGTCTCTGGTTTCAGACTTAATCTAACAGGGGATCATCACAACTGAGCATGACGATGTTCGTCGATAGCGTTGGTTTTAATATAGAATTAACTATAGTCATTAAAGAAAAATGTTCCCGTAGGAACTTTACAACGGATAAAATGAGTGATCTACTCGTGAACATGTTCTTCTTTCTATGGGTGTTCGTAGTGACCAACCCATCGTGCCCCGAGTCAGGTGCTAGATCATGGCTGTCCAAGCATGCCAGCTTCCTACTGATTGAACAAGGCATCGAGCCCCTCATCGAAGAAATCGTCTGTCGTGGGTTGACCAGCGGCAGGCAGAGCACCAGCCGACTGCTGCTCGAATGGAGGAGTGCGCACTCGCTGTACTTGTGACACGCGCTCTTGAGAAGTGTTGAAATGGGCCGGGAGGACATTCTGATCAGCTTTTAGTTTGCCGGTGGTCGGGTTGCTAGCTTGATTGATGCTTAGATTTGGCCGGGTATCTCTTGATGTCTGAGCATTACAATGGCGGTCGCTCCTAGCTTTTGAGCTCGAGACGGATTCCTCCCGGTTTAGCTCCGCTCGACGTTGTTTTAATAGCTTTCTGTAGGCAGCAAGGTGATTCCTGACCAGTTCCTTACTAAGCCCCGGTACATTCATGGCCTTAAATATGCGCGTCGGAGTTGCTGAATCGATCCCCATTTGGTGAACCACGTCTAGGAATCTGGAATGCAGTTCAGGGGGCCAAGTGAACCTCCTCTTATCGTGGCCCAAAATTGCATCGATGGCTTGACGACTGATTAACTCATCTCCAGCAGGACCCGACCCTATCGAAAATTGTTGTGCATGAGGCTGATATGCTTTGAGCTGGTCGGCGGTAACATCCAGCTCCTTGAAACTGTAACTCCAATCAAAGCGATGCAAATCCCATCCCCCAGGAGGCATTTGTATCATCTTCGTAGGATCATCCTGCTCATGCGTGACTTCGGCAAAATCTGGTTGAGTAGGAGATGCCCCAAGGGAGTAGGGTGGTAAATGAACGTCTTCAATCATCGCGTGAGGCTTATCGGGGAATATCTTACCGAGGGCGATGAGGTTACCGCAATGAGAGCAAACGGTAATATTGAGAGCTTTTTCATACCTCATGTTTTCTGTTCGCAGCTTTTGGTTTTCTTCCTTTAAAATCTCGACCACCTGACGTTTGCGTTGAGCCTTCGATTTGGATCTCCTATTTTGAAACCAAAACTGGATCCTCGACTGATTAATCCCCAACTCCCGGCTCAATTCAATTCTCCACTTCTTTTTCATGTAATGGCTTTTACTGAAAAGGGTTTCCAGCATTTGGGTTTCCTCCTGAGAGTATTGGTGAGGACGTCTTCTTTTCCCGAGTTGAACATCGTGGATGTCGTTGTCGTCGTCGCCGTGATCTTGATTTCCGTTGCCAGAAGTGTTGGGCTCCATGGTTTTGGTGTTAGACTTGATCTTGGAATCTTCGAGATTCCTCTGTAGTTCAATTTCTGAGATTTTTGAGTCAGTCGCCTCTAGCAGCTGACAATAACCTCTTAAATATGTTGGATTGAGAAATGTTTGATTGGTTCTTGCCCACTCAGAGTTCTCCACTCTCTCCTGTATGCTCACTCCCTATAAAGTTTTCTTCGAGTGACTCCGTATGTTCAGGAGACGCTCTTCAAGCATCATTAGGCAAACGTTCCCCCTCAAGACTTTGAATTTCTCGCTTAGCTTTTCAACGTGATGGGACTACCAAATCCTGTTAGGGCTCTCTTCGATAGTTGCGCTTACCTCCCACTTAACTCCAATAATGATGATCCCGACAAATCTTTTACATCTTTTAATTGATGAGCCGGAAATCACGGATCGAAACGAATCCAATGGTTCTCGTGAGGGGACCTCCTGCTTTACCCCCTAACTGGGCTCCACCAGCATTATTACTGAGACCCTTCATCATCCTCGAGTCGCTATAAAATGAGGAATTAATGTATGGAAGGTTAACGTTCTCGCATAATCAGCCTCTTCCTTCCAATCTCTCTGTTAAACTCGTCTTATTCTCAAGCCAACCCAACGCAAATGGCCTCCTCTCCCGTACGCACTTTTTCAACTGATGTCTTGGCCCAGTGGGAAAAGCTTTATAACCTACTGGGTCGCGGTTACGCGCACATAACCGATCATTCTGCAACCGAGGATGCAATCTGTGTCCTGCTCGAGGACCTTGATACCACTTCTCTCGAAGGTACTACACTGGGGGGAGAATATAGAACTTTCCCGACTCTCTTTGCACACTCCTTAGAGGCCTATCGTGTTGCTAATCGGGAGGTTCTCGTGGCTCGCGTCTTGCGGGCTCGTTATGAGGATCGATCTGATCATTTGGTGCTGACCAACTATCTGGTTGATAGTTACAAAAAGGCCGTCGAGTTTGCTAATGAGCGGGTCGCGACGTTGCTTCGCGAGAGGAGAAATCTGGTGGATCAATTGGCCATATCCCTGACCACCGGCGAGCATGACCGCCGCAACGTCCTGTTGAGGCTTCAGAGCGACTGGCAGGAAGAACGGCTCGACAAGATAACCGATGACATAGCTCGCGGGAATGGACTGGTTCGGGACCTGGAAGTAGTCACCGAAGATCACGAGGCCAAGGTCGCCGAAGTTAAGGGAGAATGCAGAAGTTTTCTCCTCAGGCTTGCCGACCACAACATGCGGAGTTGGGAGTATGAGCAGAGCATTAATAACATGGAGGGTCAGTTGGGATCCTTTGTGTCGTTAATTAGGGCTCACTTTGGCTTTACTTTTCCACCCCGAATTGTATGACCTGCTTCTGAAAACCCTCCGCTGAGCAAAATAAATGAAAGTTCTCGTGTGTGTGTTTTAACTTCTGTATGGTTCATTTCTTCGAGCATCCAAACATCTTCAACTTGGGTGAGCCGAACCATAATATCAATAAGCCGAGCAAATACGTCCTGATTTTATAACTCGCTCATGATTAGATGGAAGAATAGTTGCAGATTTGTCCAAGAAAAGATTTCTCTATACTACTTGTTTTTCACCTGCAAATGAAAAGACCGAGTCAGAAGGAATAATCTGAAAAAGAAAGCATAGACCCCTTTCAATCTTATGCTTGCTCGTGATTAATAAGGACAAGAACTTTTACAAGGGTTTTAATCTTGTGCGAAAAGTTTTTATCAATATTCCTCGAAAGAAAGCATACTATTGAAAGGAATGTAATTCACGATAATGGCTTTTGATTAATTTCGAGAGGAATGAATTACTCAAAAGTGCAAGACATAATAACGTGTTTTAAATTCAATTGAAGATATGACATCCAAATTAAGGTCGCTCGCTAAGAACGAAAGTAGTTTGGACATCTATCTCGTCATTAAATTTGAAACTACGCTGATATTCTTGATCAATTATCGTGAATTACCAGTGGTGTACAACATGCATGAACCAATTCAAGTGTGTAGTTCCTTCTAGCGAAATTGGGGTTGGATTACCTCACACGACCAAAAGGTCGTGCAAGACTTCCAATTTTAATTTCCTCTAAAGGAATTATAAACTTGACTTGGGAGTATTCGGATGATTAGAAAAAAATGCCACTATCACATTCCAATGACCCGTTAAAAGAAATACAACCAAGTTCCATCTGAATGTATACACCAATAGATCCCTAATACAATCGCTCTAAGGGGTGAGATAGAGAAAACCTCAGTAAAAATAAACCCTATACAAGAGGACTAGTAACGGAAAATGACATAAAGGAATGTGATCCTAACGTTTAAGGATGCCCCAGTTTTGATCTGTGCCTTCAGGATCACTTGCCCCAACTCGTCATCTTCATTGGATGATACCTCAATAATGTCCATAGTATGCTCCTTATCGCACACTCGGTGTTCGTCGTGGGATACCACCCTCCTCGTCTTCTATCAAGGACGTTAGGGACAAACGCACATATCTATCCTCGAAATGGCATTTAATCTAATCACCAGAATGCAATAAATGAAATGCCTATATCTATAGGAACAGTGATAGATTTGGGGGGATAGAGAGTCTTACTAACCCAACTCGTCGACTTATGTGCGGTTTTAGGTATACCAACTACCCAGAGACACGCGCATGAAACAAGTGATGGTAAACTTCTAAAAATCAGAGGGTTTGGCACCTAAGGTTAAGGTTCTCACCTCGAGTTCTAGAAAGAGCCGATTCCATTGCACAGCTATCGTTGCATTGGGACTCGATCCATAGTTCGAAGTGAGCGGAATTAAAAAATGGATTACCCCGTGTTTTTCCTCACGGAGATTCCATTTTCAATTCCTTCTATTGTGTTCCTAAAGTCGGCGCCCGGGGTTTTAGACGCGGTTGTGTGTGTCCACGTGTCGTGATCATCACAATGCAAGTCACGCACAACAATTTATCAATCAACACTTCAAATCATCCACACAACATACATTCCTACGCCCAACCTGCATAAGACAATGTTAATCACGGACTACACCCCTTATTTCTCCAATCTGCAAAAACATATAACACCTACCATAAGAGGACTTACCTCACCTTCAAGAGCGCCTGCATGGTTAGAAAAATCACTCAGGGTTTTAATTACGGCCTAAGTCCACATGAGGTCTAGAACCATTGGTTCTAGAACAAAGGTCCCCAGCGGAGTCGCCAGCTGTCGCGACCCGTCCGGAAGCGGACGCGGCTAATGGATTACCGATCGCGGGTCTTGGATCGGCGCGGGCCCTCCCAGGCCCATACCAAATCGCGGCGGGAGTATTCTTCGACGATAAGAGTCGATCGCTTTCGACCTTCAGTGTGGTCGTGGTGGCATGTGCAAATTGTGCATACATTTGGAGTTGCCACCGGTCTTTCTTGGAGGGTAGACCGGAAACCTTACTGACCGATTGGGAGAGATCGATCAGTTCTGCGGAACCAGAGATTTTGGGTTCGGGGACTTGGTTACGCTGGTGTCATTACCAACGCCCTTTCGGTACCAAACGCGAGTGATGTTCCTAGCTAAGAGTTCATGCATGCGCAAGTTCGGGTGAAGTAGGTTTAATTCAGGGTTTCATGCAGATTGGAAGACTATTCCTATCAATCACAATCAATTTAAATGAAAGCGCAATCAAGTGCATAAATAAATCACATCAATGCATGTCAATTCACATCACATGGCCTCCTAGTATAGCCATAAGGGCTTAGGGAAGGCGTGATTTAGGATCGAGGTAAAATGGGAAGATTTGGAGGCGATTTAGCCCGGAGGGCAAAATCGTCAATTTTTGGAAGACGATTCGCCCAAAGGGCGAAATCGTCATTTTTAAGAATGATCGGGTTCAAAACACCCGGGATGAGCCTTGGCCAATTGACTGTGGCCATTTCCTATTTTTTTTGGGATTTTCCTGGATTTTTTTAGAATTTTTTTTGGAAGACGGTTTGCCGGAAGGGCAAAACCGTCATTTTTGGAAAGATCGGGGGTCAAATGACCCGAAACAGGTCTTGGCCAGTTGAATGTGGCCATTTCCTATTTTCTGGAATTTTTTAGAATTTTTTAGAATTTTCCAAATTTTTTTTGAGTTTTTTTATTGATTTTCTATTTTTTTTTATTGATTTTTGAATTTTTTTTTTATTATTTTCTTATTTTTTTATTTATTTAAAAATATTTTCTGGGCCGGGTCAGACCCGGCCCGCGCCTCTCGGGCGCCCGACCCGACCCTAGGGGTCGGCACCGGTCTAAAACGACACCGTTTTATTTTTTAAATATTTTTTCCTATTTTTTAAACAATTTTTGGATTTTTTTATCTATTTTATTTAATTATCCGAAAATTCCCCGGATCGGACGGTCCTCATTGTGCCACGTGGCCCGTTCTCGTGCGTCCGATCTCTCACTCGATCGGAAGACCCACAGAGAGCCATGTGGCTCAATTATGGCCGTCGGATCAAAAATTAATTTATTTTCCTTTTTTAGAAAACCATTCAAATCGGACGCTCCAGATTGTGCCACGTGGCCACCTTCGGCGCGTCCGATCTAACCTTAGATCGGACGTTCCACAGCATGCCACTTGGCACAATCTCGTCCGCCGGATTGATTTTAATTTATTTATTTTCCAAAATTCTAGGATCGCGACACGTGTCGCGATCGTGGCCGTCCGTTTGTTTTATTTGAAAATACATGGATCGGACCCCACCCCGGCTGACGTGGCTGCCTACGTGGCACGCCACGTCGGCCGTTGACCGTTGACCGGCCGGAGGGTCGCCGGAGAAGACGATGAACAGTGAAAATTCCGGCAGGAATAGTAAAAATTCCGGCGAGGTCGCCGGAAAATTGCGAAACGGGCCCGAAACTTGGTATTTTTCTCCCGTTCTTGCGGCATTCAACTCCTCATAACTTCAGCAACAACATATAAGCAAAGTATGACAGATTTTACCTCGAAAAATGGCCAAACCGGGACCTCCCCGAACCCGGCTCCGGCGAGGAATTTTGCAGAAAATTTTATTCGTCTAAACTCGGTTCCGGGCATTCACGTGGCATCTAAGGAAGGTTTAGAAGCTTACCTATGGTCCTTTGATGGTCGGCGACCTCCGGCTTCGCCGGCGTGAGCTCTTGGTTCGGCCCGAGCACATCGAACTCCGGCCATCGCTCCCGGCATGGTTCCAATGCAAAATAAACACGTAAACAAGCTTAGAGTCGGTTCTAGGATTAACTTAGGGCCCTAACCGAACATATGCCACTCGAATCACGCACGGTCGGGGACGAAACCGAGTTGAAACATGCATCGGCATTTCACCGAACACATGGCGTGCATAAAAAAATATGGAGATCCGGCGAGATACCGACCTGTCTCCGGCCCGTCTACGGCGGCTGAGGTTCCGGCGAAGCTTAGTATGGCCTCTTGAAGGTCGAGGACGCCCGCTCTTCCTCGGTTCTTCGCCAAAAAATCCCCTTTTCTCTCTCGGCTCCCCCTCCTTTCTGCAAACCCGAGCACCCCCGTTTTCATGGCCGACCGGCCTTTTTCTCTGTCTATTCCACTGCCCAACACGAATATCCATCACTAGCTATTGTCCCCTCACGCGTGGTGTCCTTTTTATTAAAAAAAATCACTCGCCCACGCTCGTTTGCCGGTCCCCTGTTCTGCCCTGCCTCGCTGTCCATGGGTCTGCAACAATGTTGCAGACCCGGGTCGGACCGAGTCGGGTCGGGTTTGCCCGACCGACCCGGTTCGGCCAAATCGCCAAATTGACCCCCCAAATGACCTCTTTTCATGAAATTGATGGCAAAATCGGATTCCTTGACATGTTTTCCATCAAATATGGGTATTTTCGTGAATCAATTTATTGAAATTCTGTGAAAACCCCAAATTGCCCCTAGGATCCGAAATTTAATTTCGCCAAATCGAAGGCCTAAACGATCGAATTAGCCAAAATTGAGCCCACCAATGGATTCAGCATGATGAAAACTGTTGGTTAGAGGTGTTTAATTTTAATGGGTGTGCCCGTGTGAAATTTAATTTCAAAACTTGTGAAACCGGGGACTAAATTGAAAGATTTTTATGCAATTAAGCCCTTTTGGTTAAAATTGATCAAATTGGAGGGCAAATTGACCCAATTGAATTTCAATACTTTAGAGTCCAATGTCATAACTTATAAAAAGCGAGAATTGAGAATTAAAAGACTATAAAAGGAATTTTTGGGCTCGGTTCGGGTTTATGTTTGTTAAGGAACATAGTGACCCGAGCCGAAGTTTTGCAATTTAAAGTGACACACTTGAAGAGAAAATTAAAACAAAATTATTGAATATTGTTTTATATTTTTCTGACCACGAATGGTATTTTTTCTAATTTTTTGGGTATTTTTATAATTAAATAAATTCCAAAAAATATTAAAAAATACAAAAAATATTTTTTGTTCAAAATTGGTTCCTAAGGCTAGGCTAAGGCTTCCAAAGTTGATTTTGTAATTTTTGAACTTTTTTGCTATTTTTAATTAATTTTAAAGAGTAAATATCACAATGATAGATGGTCAAAAATCATGTGTCAACAACCATACAATAATTCAATCAAGAACATGGAGTAGTAACATCATTGGAAAATGAATATATCAATGGAACATGAGATGACGTGCTCTTCCCTCATTTACACCATTGCAAGGCGTTCCACCTTGCAATCCCACTCTCCGGGGCTCCTCGACGCATGGTACAACTCTACCCAGCACACGGCACAGGGTTGTCAAGTACGTACAAATCCCCGCACACAGCCCAGGGGCGTCAACTCAATTCAATGCACTGAAGAGCAATTACTCCATATATCCCATCGGATATCAATCATGTACCTCGTACCAATGCATGCTCGGCGATGAAGCGTAAATTTCTCAGTAACAATTCCGCCAAATGTTACAATGCCAGGCCGACAGACAAACATGCATGCTCACAAGGATAGGTACATGAAAATCATCAAGATGGTCACTCGAACAAGGCATCTTAATTAGCACTTCATCGGCTAAGAAAACCATTAATTACGGTCTTGGTAATTCTCGGATCAGTCATGCTAATTGACTACTAAATGTACCACTTCAACAAGTAATTCCATTAAGGCTTAGCCTATAAATCATTGAGAGATATTCCTTGACTCCCTCATTTCATTCCTTCATGAGTTGCACATCATATATCCGTTCTTATCACAAAATTAAGCCTAAAATTCTGGTCTGTGGACAGAATCTGTTTTTATTACAAAAACAGACCTTAAACCTATTCTTTTGACTAGTCATTTAACCTTGTAAGTAGTACTAACATAATTCTCCTACCTCGAGAACAAAAGGACATAGCATGGTTTGGTTTATCACCAAAACAGAATTAAAACAGAATCAATGACAGAACGAATTCCACCCTGGTCCGAAATCAGTTTCTGTCCTAGAGTACTCCAAACTTTGCATCATTTTAACGTGTCCTTCGACCCTTACCTAACATTAGCATGCTTCCACAGTATCTAGAACAGAGGAACCTGATCTAACATGATTTGCACGACTAAAACAGCATGCAACAGAACCGAATCAGTTCTGTACCAAACAACTTCTGACTTCAAAGTTTTTCCCAATCTTCTACCAACTTTGCAACTATTCGAACGTCATTGGGTATGAATTTAGTTCTAGTCTAGTCCTTCAATTATTCATCTCTAAATCACAGAATGCAGATCAAATATCATGTCATTTCCAAGCCTAGCTCGAAACCGAACCACAGTCATAGCATCTCAGTCTGCTGAACACATTTTCTGTCCTAACAACTAAGATTCAGCTCCTCATTCAAACGACTACACGAAACATCTAGACTATGACAGAATTGAATGAGTTTTTTGCCTTCCTTGAAGCTTGGACTAGCTCGATTCCTTCTGCTCTTCTCAGTGAAGCACACTGTCGATCGGCTCTAGCCCTCTCTCTCGGCCTCTAGCTCTCTCGATCGAACAAGGGGCGGAATGAGCAAAAAAATTCTCCTTGCTCATCAAGGTTTTCTATTTAAACTAGAGGGGAAAGAGATTGAGAGGTGGTTCTCCAAAACAAGCGGCGACCACCTCATTGGTATGCCTATAATCCTAGTCCAAATGTCATCTTGCATGCATTCTGAAATTCTGATCTTGACACTTGTAAGTGATCCCTCAATGTATGGATGTTCCTTGTGCATTGTCGCCACTTCTCATCCTCCTCATTGGCCGATTATGCCATGAAGGATTTTGAGATGACAAAGGGCCAATGATTTCCTTTGCCGCTTCCCTAGGCCATTCGGCCAATGCAATACCATGCACATGAGGAAATCGCCACATGTCTTTGCCCTAAGTGGTCTACCATGATTGGCAAGATTTTGAGAAGACAACTAACCAATGATCACTTACTTGTTCTTGCTCAATTCCCATGGCATTCGGCCAATGAGATTTCATGCACAAGAAATGTGCTTGCCAAGTGTCTTCTTTTCCAATTGGTCGAAACTTCCTTGTTCATCAAGGATAGGGAAGTCAATCTAATAAACCAAGCCTATGTTACTTCTCAGGGACTCATGGTTGATCGACTAATCATATAGTTCCTTGTCCTCTAAGCATAATCCAATGGTGACCATAGTCCCTTCAATTATTCGGCCATGATCCAATTTGAAATTGCTATCCATTAATTCCTCATCAATTCCCTATGCTAATAATTCGATCATGAAATTATAATATTCGACCAAAGCATCATGATCTCTCACATCCAAAATTCTCCAATTCGATCCTTCCAATGTACTTGATCATAACTTCTAAATTTCTGTCCGTGATATTCTTCCACATACTTGACTATTTCCTTTATAATCACTGGAACCTCGATGCATCATAATTCATAAATCCTTTGGTAAATCCCTAGCTCACTTCCACATGTATCGTCTTGGCATATTTTGGTCTCGTAATTAATCCCGTATCATCAGGTCTCTAATCCATGCCCTTAAAATCAGCTTCAAAACCCATTTCGGGTTCCCTTGACCATTAGAAATCTACTAAACGGGGATGCCACACTGTTACCATTGAATTTTCCACAGACAAGATTGTTCGAGTCCTATTCAGAGCACTCATGGGAGAGAAAGGTTTGACAGAAATGCTCACTTGGTTCCAGCCTTTAGCAGTATGGAAGAATAACTTCATTTTCCAAAGACGCTTTGGAAGAGACGAACCAGAAAGGCACACCATAGTCATTTTTCATAGACCTTGGGTTTTCTTTAGTCCAACAGGAGATGTCCGAGAGAAAGTATTGCCCTACGGTACTACTACCTTCAAACCCAATCTCCATCGATAAATTTTTTGGTCCCACGCAATACTTCCCAAATCCATCTTACTGATGCAGCATGAGTACAGAGAACTCCATAGAGTTTTATTTGAAGAAAATCAAGAAGTTCCTCTTGAGATTTGGCCATATCAGCACACGAACCTCTCGTGGGATAGGCTTAAAATTCATCCTCCGACCATCTAAACTCTAGAAGAATATAGAAGAAGCCAACCGGGTTCTTCTATGGACACCGACACTCAAGATCCTTGGGGAGAACCATTATCTTAAAATCCTTATCCTACTCAGGATATTATATCCAGCACCCAAGACGAGCCATCCAGCTCGACGTGGCCTCAGCTTCAATTATGGCCCCAGCCTTAAATGCCGTCCAACTCTAATCAAGACCGTCGATAAGATCCGCAAGACCCAGTCACCATGAAAGATATTCTGTTAGTAGAAAGACATGAGGCGAAACGAGCAGATAGTCCCCCATTATCTGAAGATCCAGAGATCAGGCTGTCCCAACTCGAAGAATAGTGGTATTGGAATAAATACAAAAGAGATCAAGATGGCCCAGATAGTTTCGACTCTGACGATGCCAATTATCATCTAGACATAGACCGTCGTCGTCTTTGAACCGCTCAGACTTCACGTGTGTATTAGTTATATGTAAAAGTCTTTGTTAAATATATCGCAGTCTGCCTTAAATAAGTAGGTGAAGCTACCAATTTTTCTACAAATTTCGTACGACTTTTTTCGAAAGTACTGTTCACCGACACTATTCATCACTGTATGACACTGCAGCTGTTCACTATTTGACACTATAGCAGGTACTGTAGCAATGTTTGGTGCTGTAGCAGTACTGTAGTGGTACTGTTCACCCGAAGACTTTTTTCAATATTTTCGTTGGATCTGCGTATCCATTGTCAGCTTGTCTTATTAAGCTTGTAACGCCTACAAAAGGCCCCCCGGAGTCGTGTAAAAGGCAGAACTTCGTTTCCTATGAAATATCAGTGTGTTTCCTAAATCATGAGTTTCTAAGTTCCATTTCTTCTTCTTTTCTATACGCATGGCTCTTTGCATATCAGAATCCTCTTGTTGATTAAGTAGTACGATTGGTTTGGTCCAGTATGCTCCTCACTTGCCACATTGTGGAACCTGCGAGTCAGAAATTTCTAGCACCTTAAGGGTTGAACTTCAAGAATGGGCTTGAGTGAACTAACAGGCAGTCCCCTGTTTAAAGCCAAGAGGGTTATGTGTTTAGGGATAGCATACCTGCTCATCGAGCTCAGGCTTATTTTCGCCTCCTGGGAATTGGAGTCATAAGACTCAGTATCTGGAATGGAAGAAGATTTACTCGTAGAAATATTTTGGGTGGTTGGAGGTGAAGGATTTACGGGATTCACAGTAGAGATAGTAGGAATTTGGTTTCTAAGGAAACTTTTCAATGGATTAGAAGCCATATATGAATGGGAAGGTTTATGAGGTGGAGATGGAGGTGGAGATTTTTTCGGTTCAAACTACTCTGAATGCAGGCACAGTCTTTGTTACTCTCTTCCCAAACTTCAAGATGGCCCTAGCAAATCCCAACTTTCTTTCTACTTTGAAGGTTCAGCTACAGATCACTGGTGAAATATGCCCAATCCACCTGAAAAAAAAACTAATCATAACAAAAAAAAAGAAGAAAAAAATTCACTGACATCTTTATATAATGAGGTATATAAAAAATACATTTACAATGTAACGTGTCTCAACATACCAGTATTATCTATTTTTTGAGAAATGATGTATCAACATATCGTGACGTGTCGTGTCACGTGTCGACATTGGTGCTACCTAGTACGAATTTATTCCTTTTTTTATGTCACAATAAATAGAAGACTCTGAGGAGTCAATCTGAAAAGGTAGAAACCACGAGAGACCAAAAGCTAAATACAAAAGATCGCTTTCTAACGCTTATATGAACCGGTACTCTGTCCCCAAACCCAACGATTCTCTCCGACTACTCCAACCATTTAAATGGCATTGTTCAGTATTCGCAATGCGCTCGTGAGGTCCTCCGCCTCTCCATCAGCGTTCCTATCTCATCCCTTCGGCTCCCAAATTAGGATTCGGATCGTTTGCCCTTCCCTTAAAAGAGCAGGCACCTGCCCTTGGGATTCGGGCCGTCCGTTTTTAGACGGACGGCCAAGATCTCCTATTTTTAGGGAGTAACTTTTTGGGTTTTTTTATTTTTATTTTTTTTAGTAATAATCAGGGTCGTCCATTCATAACACGGACGGCCTGGCATGCCCTTCTGAAGAAAAGGGCAGGGCATGCCCTTCTGAGAAAAGGGCAGACGATCACTTCACCCCAAATTATTCATCAGCGGTCTCGATTCTTGTGTTTTCTGTTTGTCTCTTTTTCCATCGGTTTTTTTTTAAGCTAAAAGCAGAGTTTTTAGCGCTGATTTTGACACCGCGCACGAGAAGAAACCGAAATCACCGGTTCATTTCTGTTTCATGGATGGATTTTTGTGAACGGGTTGATTCTGGTTCTGCCTCGTGTCGGTTTGATGGTGTGGAAGTACGTTGTGGGATACTATGCTCTGCCGGCTAAAATACTGTGATATTGAAGTGAATGGAAGTTTGATAAGAGGTTCGGTCTGTGTGTAGATTCGTGGTTATAGTCCGATTAGGCAGGGGATAACTTTTAATTTTCTTTTGGTTCTTTTATGTGGGTTCTTATTGGTTTTATCCCTTTTTCTAAAACCAATAAGAAGAACCCACGTAAATGAACCAAAAGGGAATTACGAGTTTTTCCCTACCTACTCTCAATTTCTTGGGACTATAACCATGAACCTACGCATTGACCGAACCTCTCATTAACATTCAATTCAGCTGGTTAACAGAGCTTTGGTTCTTAACCGTCGAAGTGCACAAAAGTATCTCAAAACATATTTCCACGCCATCAAACCAGCGAGAAGCAGAACTAACCCCGTGCGACAAAAATGAAACAGTGAGCTGAGTTTGGTTCTTCTCGTGCGCAACATTAATATCAGCACTAAAAACTCTGATTTTAGCTTCCAGGGGGAAAAAAAGGCAGATGTGAAAAGGGAGGAAACACAGAACACAAGAGTCCCGCAGAGACGAAACACGTACTGGTAACAAATAATAATTTGGGCGCCGTGAGTGTTGACACGGACCTCCCGAGCGCATTGCGAATGCTCGAGAAAAACCACATTGAAAGAGTTGAAGAAGCTGGAGAGAATTTTTGGGGGTAAAAGAGGTTTAATTGGGGTTTAGGGACGGGAATACCGGATTATATAAGCGTTGGAGAGAGCTTTCGAATTTAGCTTTTAGTCTCTCATGATTTCTATTTCAGTCTTCTATTTATTGTGACATCTAAAAAAAATTCACACTAAGTAGCCCCGACACATGACATGCCGACACGTTATTTCTCAAAAAAACAGAAAATTTTGACACATTGTATATTAAATATATATTTTTATATATACTTGACTATATCTATTTTTGCCATCTTCAATTAGTTTCCTTGCTGTTCGGTTCTATTCCGATTTTGGCCACTTGTTTGGCCGTGTTTTTTATGATTCTCTTGGCCGGCGTTGGCCTTTGGTTTTCAGGCGTTCTTTCTAGCTTGTGCCCTGCTCGGCTCTTTTTTGTTTTAGGGCTAGTTCTGTTCTATTTTGGGGCCGATTGTTTGGCCGGTTTTTTAGTTGTCTTTGATGGCTGATCCTTGGCCTCTAGGTTGGGCGCACTTTGCCTCGGTATTGTATCTTGTAGCCGGTTCACCGTTGAACTCTCTTTGGCACATAATGGTGCCATTTTGGGTTCATGATTTTTGTGTCCGGTTTCATCTTTGTACCCAGTGCTTTGAAAAGTTTAATACATACTTACTTTACCAAAAAAAAAAAAAAGATATCGGTGAGGTTTTCCCCCCCTCTTATGTTAAGGAGTTACGATTAAGTTTTTTGTTTGCTGACTGAGTATATTAATTTTGGAGTGACTGAATATATGTAGCATCCTGAGAAACCAGCTCCCCAAGTCAGACCATTTCGACTGTAATTCTCAAATTACTCATAGTAGTGAATTATAAATTGAGATAGAAACATCATGTACGATGAGATTAAAAGCCCTTCACCATATGTGAAGGTCATTTTGGATATATTGCGTGAAGTATTCACAATAGATTATACAGGGTGCGATCATTGTAAATAATTATCTTTGTTCAAAGATCGATTAATATCTTGGAATTCGATTTGAATTAATGTTATATTGAGCCGTAATATATGGACCACGGCAAATGAAATTGCTTGACACTTGAGGTGGACAAGGAATTATGAGGTGGTCATGCATTTGTATGTGTAGGGATGAGAGTGAGAGCTAAGACAAGTGTCTAATAGGGTGGCACATGTTTGACATATGGTAACCTCTCCTCTATTATATAAGACTCTCTTTCTCTCTCCACGCTCATTTTTCCCTTGCATTTTCATGAGAAACACCCTCCATCCCGAGAGCTCCCTCTTTCTCGGATTTCTGCGCACACCCGAGAAGAAAATGGTCATTTGAGCTCATCCGGAGGTCGAATTGAGCTCCGTTTTTCCCACGCAATCGTAAGATCGTGAGGAACAAGAATATGAGATCTGATTATCCAAGAAGTAGATAGAATTTCGTCAGTTTAAGAAAAACAGAAGCTGGACGTGGAGACCCACAGCTCATCCGGCGTGATTCGAGATTCGTTGTTCTTCGTACATGATCCTAGGCAAGTGGACTTCTATCCTTACTACTATGTTTCTCATTTACGGTTCATTTGAGTGTAATTTATCGATGTTTAGAAATGGGTATTATAAACCGAAGACCTTCTTGCATGAGCAAGGAAATGTTTAAATCCTATCTCTTAGACCTGTTAAGAGGAATTCGGGTGGCAGTAGGTTAGACACTAAATTCATGAGGTTATATGGCTTGGTAATCTGGTGAACTTGAATTGGAAATTCTGTTTGACACGAGCAAGAGGACAGAACGTTTTCAGTGATTAGAGGTCTGAATTACTAGGCAATTAAGGTCAAATGATCCTGGTTATTTGGTGAGGGAACCGAACTTGAGGAGAGTTGAATGCTCAGTTTAGTTCTGGACGGATTTGGTGCGAAATTGGTGACAAAATGAGGTCAATTCGGGTTGTCCTAAGAATTGATTGAGGAACCGAACCTGGGAATTTTGGAATCTGTTCATGGTGGGATAGAGAGAGGGGAGAATTGGAAAGTTAAACTGAGTCTTGAGTAGACGATCTCATGCATGTGGATTCTGTTGTTGTTAGGTTCGAATGAGATCTAAGCCAAGTGGTGTGAGTGAAATTGTAGACTGTTTTAGAGCAAGAAAGTGTTCTTTCGGTTAGGGACTTGACTTTGGACTGATTTGTCGTTTAGATCAAAGGTTAGAGAGTTGGGCACCTAGTGTGCCGACCATCAGATTACTGATACTTGATTTACTCGATTGCGATGATATGTGTATCCTTAGCGTGGCATATGACGTATGTATTGCATTTACATAACATTGTATTCAATTGGCGGAAGGGGCTGAGGCCACGAGAAAAGAAAAGAGATTATGAATTTTTTCCCGGTGGGAGTCGGGACGCCTTGGTAGTGGCACCAAGAGGACAGAGATGAAAGATCGCGAAGCCTCGGAGTGAGGATTCCATGGGCGTAGAAGTTGGCCATGGGTCTCGCCATGAACCCGAGATGAGAATTGGTACAAGAAAAATTGACTCTTGTGTAACATCCCAAGCATGATTTTCTAACAGGGGAATACTTGGGAGGATACCTTGCATGGGAGTGCATCCATTCATGTGCATATCGCATCGTGCGTATGTTCTTCAAATATGTGAATTCTGTATATTTGGTTCAATAAATTGTCAGCTAATTGTTACGGTGTATCGAGTGGCTATTAATGCGCTTGGATGTACTTCCTAAGTTCTGTGAGCGAGTTGGAAATCTACATGAGATTGGCTAAGAATTTGCAAATTAGATACGGAATGGAATCAAGGTTACTTGGACGGGCGGCCGTGAAGATCGTGGGAAGAATTCGTGGCGTCCGATGGTCATTGTATGAGGGTTATCTATTAGACATCGATTATCTTGAAATCTCTTTTAGTATTCATATCATGGACATTTTGCTTAGGCTATATTACTTGTCTGTTTGTCAACATCCACTTAACTGAATGAGTGAATGGACGACCTAGTCGTTAGGCTAGAAGTTTTACTTGTTTAGCTGTGGTTAGCTTACCCCTATTTGGGGACTATCTTTTCAGATATTCTAATAAGGAGAGTGATCAAGCCCTGAAGACGGTGATGAAGTGGATTGATGGAGTCGATTAAAATGAGAATAGTCAACGTAGTTCATAATATTGAACTTTTGTAATGAAATTTTCGAAAAAGAAATATGTATTTATATCACCCACTAGTTGATTTCAACTTAATTAGTACTCGAAATCTTATGCTGCATGAGAATATTTACTTAGTAATTATAATACTTTGATGTAACGGCCTGGTGTTGACTCTTGATTTTGGATCAGCATTTTTCTAGTTATTTCTTAGAAAATTCACAAAAAATTCATAAAAAATCAAAAAATTACAAAATCAACTCTGGTGGCCTTGACTAAGCCTAAGGAACCATTTTTGACCAAAAAATATTTTTTTTTCATATTTTTCGTATTTTTTTTAATATTTTCAAAAATTAGGAAAATACTAGAAAAATCAAGAAAAATAGCATTTGAGGTCACAAAAATATGGAAAAATAGTCAATATTTTTATTTTAAATCCCTTGTCTTTTTTACCCACAAAAAGTCCAAAATAAGATTCAATTTTACGTGTTCCTTTGTAACACATATGATTGAATTTGGTAAAAAAATGTCAATTGAGTCTTTTAATTCATAATTTTGGCATTTTTTAGGATCTTGACATTCAATCTAATTGTCCCCTATTACAATTTAACCCAATTTCCCTCACAGAATGTTTAATTGCATAAATTGGGCAAAATTGAATTCTAAATTGCATTTTAGTTCTTGAATTTGGGTATAATTGAAATTACTTTCAATTCAAGGACCATCATTGCAAATTGAACACATTGCCCAATGGTTTTCATCATTTTGAATCGATTGGCATAGGTAATTTGGTCCAATTTGATCATTTGAACCTTCAATTGCACAATTCCCCGGTTTGCAATTAAATAAAAATTTGAGGTTTTTGTTGAAATTGACATGAACTTTTGGGCAAAATTACATTTTTAAATAAAATTCATGCCCTAGATTCGATTCTGAAGTCCAATTGCAAAAATTCCCCACCGATTTGGGTTTAATTTGAGAATTTCAAGTCGGAACCGGTTCAGACCGGTCGGACCGGTCGAACCGGTCCACTACAGTGTCGTCTTCTTCATTAACCCTTCACGCAAATGAACAGTACGAGGTTGAATTTCAACGAGGAAATTGATCAGCCAATCGACTACAATTGGAGATGCACTAGTGGGCGTTTCGTTCCTCAAGTCATTCCCCGTCAATCGAAACCAAAGTCTTGACTGATAGTCGCCGGAACGAAGATTAATCGACTGGTCAAGACACGGGACCTGCAAAAGTCAACGAAAGCCGAAACTCAGACCAAATTTGTGCCAAATTCGTGCGAGATGAAGCTAGCCGGAGGACCAAACGGAGTTAGACGGAATGCCCATTCTCCCCGACGCCGTTTGGACCAAAACGCACGTGGCTGCACGTGCAATTCAAGCAGAGGGAGCTCCCCGCAATTCGGCGCCAAAAACTTAAAAGGGTATATAGTCCACGGGAGCCTTCGCGAAGGAGAGGTCGGTGGATTCAGTTAGAAGAGAGCGAACAAAATCGACAGAGAGAGAGAACGAACGAGAGAGAGCTCGCCCTCCATCGCCATTGTCGAGGGCGAAGCTCGAATCTGTAGGGCACCGATTGGGCCTCTCGAGGCTAAACCAAAGCCCGACGAGGTCGTCAGGAGTTCGCCCAGGTTCCTAGGAAGCGATCGCCGCCAGCCGCTCAACCTGAAACCGCGAGAATAGGTGAGGCGCAGCTTCAAACCTCTCACTGTGCATCAATGGTGGCTTGCTTGTTTCACGTCTATCCTTGCAATTAGCGTGTGCGTTCTGTTCCCTAAATGTTACTGACCCTCGTCGCATATCTTCTTTGCCTCGATTTTGTCTTAACACATCGAATCGAGTCTTCCAATTCAACCTTCATTGCCGAACACCGTTCATTCTTGCCTAGCCAAATCTAGGCCGAGCGAGCTCAATCGGAGCTTGAGGTAAGTCTTCTAAACATTGATTTACGTCTCTGTGTTGATGAATCAGTCTACTATGCCATGAATCGTAAGATTGGGGTAGCCATGCCCATACTGGTTCGAGCTTATCTGTTCTTGATTTTGTCGACGAAATGCTTCGATCCTTAGATATGTTGAACTTGAGATCATCACGAGTTGATTGGCGTTGGTCTCGCGTCAATCGGTCTAGGTTTGGCCGTTCATCGGAGCCGGAGAATTCCCAGCCATCCATTTCGTCGCAGTCGGGAGGTTGAAGACGATGTACACGTGGCGAGTCAACGAGTCAAATGTCTAGGTGGCAACACGTGATTGGTCCACGTGGATGCTTAGTTGGTTCGACCGTTAGTTTGTTAGGGCGAGTCAGATTAGATCCAACGGCCAGAGTTAATCGAGTCTAATAAATGGTGGTCGTCCGATTAGTAATTAGGAATATCCGAAAATGTTTTAAAATCAGAAAATTAAAACAGGCTGAAACGGCGCCGTTTGGTTTAATGATAGTGCGGCGTCGTTTAGGTTAGTGAGGGCGAACGGCCCAGATCAAGTCTCAGGTTCTAATCCTGGCCGTAGATTTTAGTAGGTCAATCGGACGGCCTTGATCGAGTCTTTGTTCAATCTAGACCGTAGGTTTTAGTAATCAGATCTGACAGTCGTGGATTAGCCACGTGGTTCAATAGGAGCCGTCGGATCAGGTCCGGAAAATCCGAAAATAAAAAAAGGAAGAAACAGCGTCATTTTGGCGTATGGGTTACGCAAGTCCGGGTCTGGGCCGGGTCCCGACCCGAGTGGGTTCGGTTAACCCTGTCCGAAACATTTTTTTAATATAAAAAATCAGAAAATAATTATAAAAGATTAAAAAAATCAGAAAAATCCTGGAAAATCCAAAAAAAAAATGCTAGAAAATCACAGAAAATCCAAAAAAAATGTAGGAAAATTATTTGAAAATCCTAGACATTCCAGAAATCCCCGAAAATCGAGGATTGACCACAGACAACTGGTCAACCCTATTTTTGGGGTTTCTTATACGTTCTTCCAAGAATTGACGACATTACACTTTAGGGGTAAGTCGCATCTGTTGTGTGAGCAAGATGAGGCCGATAATGCCAAGGTAAGAATTAGGGTTTGTTAGGCGACCAATTCGTAGGCTTGGGTTTTCGAGTCCCGTCCCTTTTCTCAAAATGACGATTTTGCCCCCTCAATGGGAAAGTCGTCTTTCTTGTTCCAATTGAGTCTTGAGAATGGCTTAAAATTAGGGTTTGAGTCAGGTGGGTGACTAACCCTAATATTTGAGATTTTCAGTTCTCATCTTCAACTAAAATAACGATTTTACCCCTCCAAAAGTAAAATCATTTTTAAATTTCAGAAAAATTCTGGAAATTCCCGAAAAATATGAAATGGAAAGATTTGATCACCAATCCCTTTCCCACCATCTTTTGACCGTATATTCCATCTGGAGTGATGATTTTGCCCTTTTGGGGCAAATTGTCCCCAAATTTCTTAAAATTACGATTATGCCCCTCATGGGCGAATCATGTCAAAATCACTCCTAAGCCTTGATTAATACTTCTCTAGGCTAATAGGGCCTCATTAGGGATGTCATGCTGCTTTCATGTGTTTTATCCGCATGTACTGGATCTTTGATTTGCGCATTTACTTTTAATGATTGTGAGTGATAGGGTAGCTATTCTTGTCTGCATGAACTCCTAGATTTAGGATCTGTACCCCACTCGTCCGCATGAATCTTAAAGACTAGATAAATCATCCAACTTAGGTGCCGAAAGGGCGTCAACTCTAGCAGTTGGCGTAACAATGTCTCCGATCCCATTTCTCTGGTTTCCGCAGAATCGAATAGACGCTCCCAACTATTCGATAGGGTTTTCGATCGTACCATCCACGAAACGATTGGTGGCGACTCCTTGGCATGTACACATATCACATGTCACCAGACCGCACCAAACGTCGACCACATATATCCAGCCGTTGCGATTTGGGTAATGGACCTTGGGAGAGGCCTGCGTCTGATCAGGCAACATCGGACGGCCCATTAGCCCCCTCCAATAGTCCCCGCGCTCGAGGAGAGAGTCGCAACATACTGGCGACTCCGCTGGGGATCGAACCCAGAATCTCTGGTTAAGAATTCCAAAGGACTTGAGCCGATTAAAAAGTTGGTTGGTTTATCTGACATTGTTTTCTACATACGCTCTCGAAGGTGAGGTACGTACGCTAACCATTGTGTTAGATATTTTTGCAGATTAGAGAAATAAGGGGTGAAGTGATTGTTGACATCTTTTCTGCAGGTTGGAGTTGGGATTGTATGTTTATTTTTGGCACATATTGAAGCGATGTTTGATACAAACTGTTGTGCTTGACCTTGCATTGTGATGATCACGACACATCGCACACACTGGCGGTCAAACCCCACTGCAAACTACCTCTAGGTTACCTTATATAGGGAAAGGATGCGAAAGGATCTCGTGTTTGATGGCACTTCAGACTTTCGTGTTTGTTCCCGCTCGCAATCCAAATTGGCGATATCTAGCCCTCTTGGGTGGGTACCCTTGGGGAGGAATCTGCCTCATTTGGATCGTGGGAGCCTAAGCCATAGGTTCCTCACCTGATTTCTAATTTTTAGAGTATACCCACTTGTCTCATGCGCATGTCTATGGATGGTTGGTATACCTAAAACCGCCCATTGTTACAGGGGAACATTTCACATTCCCCGAGTTTGGTTGGTAAGGCATTTACTTTCGATATACTTCATTATTCCCTGTTTCATAGTATGATTCATGCATTATATACATCCATATGCATTGCATACATCATGAAATCACTTAAGTGACTAATTGAAATAACGATGATAAGGGGGTAGGATGTCGCTGTTCCCTAAAAGTTCAACAGAGTTGGTGACCTTCGAATACCTAAGGAAAGTCACTTGCCCTGGACCAAACACGAGGCTGCACTTTACTAGGTTCGTGCATGACTGAGAGCTGACTGGACGCAAGTTGGGATATGCTGAAGACTGTCAAACCTGCTACTATGTCGACAACTTCAGATTCAAGCGACAAGCGGACGATATGTTCAAGAATTACTTGGAGATGAAAAAGCAACACCGCAACCGCCTAGCTAGAGACGCATACGCCCGTCGAAAGGCTGAACGTCAAGCTAGTGAAGACATGCCCATGATCACTTTTTGGGGAAAAAGGAGACGCCCTGCGATCAAGACAAGACCGAAGCGCATCATACTCAAAAAGACGATACGCGAGAAGACTCCCGAAGTCGTGATACCATGGACTAGAGAATGGCCAGAGGAGCTAAGACCATTCGATCAATGCATTGAAGACGACCCCTTACACTCGACTGGGGAAGGATCCTCGACTGACTATCATTGTAAAGAAGAATAAACCTTTAGGAGAGAGTGAGTTTAGATCCTCACGTTCCACCGGCCTTTTATGGCTTTCTTGTTTGAAGAGTCTCTCTTTACCTTTCTTTCGGTAAGCGTCCTAGTTGTAATAAGGGATTAATTCCACTCTTTTCCCATTTGATGTATTGACCAATGGAATGTGCTGTTGTTGTTTCCCTTAGTCACTAGAGTGAACCTGACTAAATCGCATAATTTACTTTCTTGAAATTCAAATTAGACTTCAAGTCAGGTCTTCAGTGCCTGAAAAAGTTTCTAATTTCTATTTCTTCAATTAAACTATGCAATTAAGTTGGCCCATGCATACTTCATGGCATTTGCATAGTCACATGTTTAAAGTAATTTTTGACGATTGACTTTTCAAAATCATTTTCATATTTTAGACTTGATGGGAAAGAATGATATTCAAATGTGTAAAGTTCCTCGGACCGAGCTCCTATCATGGTGGGATAGCATGGACGAAGCCAGCCAGAAATAGGCCAAAACACGACTGGCGTATCTATTGGACCTACTGAAGATTGAGTACCCACCTGCCTTTATTCAAGCCATGGTGCTTTATTGGGATCCTACCACCGCTACATTATGCTTGGAAGGGCTGGAAGTTACCCCTACTCTCGAAGAATACAGCGCCGACATCGGAGTTGAGTTCACTCACTTACTAGTTCAACCTCCCATAGGATTTGAGCCCTTGAGTCAACTAGCTGAATTCCTTGACACAAGCCTCAACGAAGTCAAAACAAATGCCAAAAGTAATTCTGGACGGATTTCACTATCCTTCCTCCTAGACCGATTCCTCAACTTCCCTGCCGCTAAAGGGACCAAATCTGGTAGAGCCTTTATCTTGGCCTTCTTTAACTTTGTGCTATTCCCGATCTCGTCTGTTACCTTCAACCCTATTATGGCTATAGTAGTCAGACAAGTCTGTTGTGGGTGAGATTACTCAAATATTATCCTTGCTGAAACCTTCATTTCCCTAAATCACTTCAAGAAGAATAAGAAGGGAATCTTTAGAGCCTCTAGTGATCTTCTGTACCTGTGGTTCACATCTCATATCAAACAGTTCCATATCCGCATGGGTTTCACTGAGATTAGCTATGATGCCCATCCTCTTAAAACGTTTGTCAGAACCCATACACGTATTCCTAAGTTCAACTTCATAGAATGGAAGAACTTCCTTGGAACTCTGAAACTGGAACAGCTCCGATGGCAGCTCAGATTGCCAACACTGGGCAAAGTCAGGCTCGCATGCAATGGCGAGGACCCAGCCCCTTTGCTAGGATTCACAGGCGCTACCGCGTATTATCCGAAGAGGGTTATCCGGTAATTTGGGGAATTATAGGAAATTCCTTCACCACCCCGACCTGGTATCTTCTCATTTGACGTACCAAAAGAAACCCCTACAGGAGAAAAGAAGAAACAGATTGAGGCTAAGGTGGGATTTATTATAGATTCTTTGAAGAACTCCCAAGCTAAAGATATAAGATGGCCAGAAAACATGACTCGCATGGAGAACATTCACAGGGCTACCACAGAATACATTCAACACTTTGAGGCGGTCAGACGCAGCCTTATCAAGCCTTATGTACCCGAATACATCGTACCGTACGTGCCTGGAGTAGAGCCATACATACCCGAAGATATGGGGTCGTCGTCGTATTCAGAAGATGAAGAGTCCCAGACTGAAGAGATGGGTCCACGTTGGGATGACGAGGGCACCTTAGACCTCTAGCGTCCTAGACTTGAATAGACTATCATGTCAAGTGTAAAATAAGCAGACACTATGATGCCTTTTCATGCATACTCACCTGCACTGAATATTATTTTGGAAGCATATGCAGGAGTGTGGCCATGTTTTAGAAATACATAAAAAATATCGTCAAAGATTACGCTTCTTTTAATTTCATGAATTCTTTTTGGAGAATGATTAAAAGAACTGCTTACATGAGACTAAGGCTCACAAAGTAGTCCTTTTTCTCATTCGCCAATAGAAAACATGCAATTAGAAGAATCAAGTACTTCCTTTTATCAATGCTAAAGAAATACTCACTAGAATTCCTTTTAAACAGGTACACTCTAATCACGGAATTACCTACACATCGTTTTCGCACCCGGCTTAAGACGAGAATGGAACAACAGGAGTTGACCCCGCGAGTAGGCATGCTGGAAACTCAGATGACTGCTATGGTGACTATGATGGCTGATATTAAGGCAATGCTGGAAGCCTCCCACCCCAGATAGTCAGTGGCTCCTAATCAGAACAACTCGAGTCCATCATTCGTGCCCGATATGGCTGATAAAGAGACATCGAAAAATGCCCAACATATAGATGAGGGTGTCCGTATGCCGAATGTCCAGACACAACAAAGGACACCCCCTGTTATCATCAATCTTGAGAAGGATGAGAAGGGGAAGCAGACCGTGAAAACTGAAGCAGAGGCCAAGAGATTAGCCAATATTGAGGAGTGTTTAAGCAACCAGGGTTATGAGTTGGCCCGTTTCGACAAGATATCTCTCTTTGCCAAGGTGGAGACCCCTCCTGACTACAAGGAACCAGATTTCGTGAGAAAGTATAATGGGACAGGCTGTCCCCGTGCTCACCTCAAATATTATCTACGCAAGATGGTGCAATATTCAGACTATGTTCCACTGCTGATGAACACGTTCCAAGAGAGTCTGGTTGGTGCCGCTCTGGCTTGGTTCGTTGAATTGGACCTAGAGGACTATGATGGGTGGGAAGATCTCACAGAAGACTTCCTCAGACAATATAAATTCAACATGGCTACAGCCCCGACGAGAGAAGACCTCCTGCGAACCTCAAAAACAAGGGGTGAGTTGATCAGAACATATGCCCAGAGATGGCGAGCATTGGCGACCCAAGTAAAGCCGTCAATCCCAGAAGACGAGCTGATTGACTTGTTCCTAAAAATACTCCCCTACGAATACTTCGACAGATTAAACACCTCTGGATGTCAAACCTTTACGCATTTGATAAAGGTGGCTGAAAGGCTCGAGTGGGCCTTAAGAGTAAAGAGGCAGCATAAAGCTTCTACCAGGAAGCAATATCCCTTGAAAAGAGAGAGAGAGGCTGGACTCGACATAGCCTTCATACCAGATCCTCATAAGCCCAAGATGTTTAGCAATTCTAATCAGACTAAGGAAGGATCATCGTGGTCAGCGCCAAAAGGACAAGAACCTAGAAAGAGGCAACCCCAAAAGCAGTTCTCTCAACTCTCAAGGCCTTTGTCCAAGTTGCTCCTAATGCTGCTAGAACAACACTTGGTGGCGAAGGAACCACCCAGGGCAAATCCTGTTAATTGCTACAATGTCGATAATTGCTACATCCTTAAGTTGAAGGTACAAGCTTTGATTGACAACCAGATTCTGAAGTTTGACAATATAACTCCGAATGTATAAGAAAACTCGCTCCCTGATCATCAAGCAGTAGGGGCAATATTTGCTGACGAGGAAGAAAACCACCTTACGCTAAAGGTAGACATACCTAAGCTGACCAACATTCTGGAAATCGCCTCACTATACCCGAAAGAAGGGGAGGTCTCTACTAACATGAAGAAATTGTGCATAACTAAGATGATGAGCTTGGGGATAATATCGGACGTTACCGATGAAAAATTCGAGGGAGTCGAGGCCTCTCTAAGCTTGGAAGGGAGCCATTTTATGATTAAAACTGAACGGGGAAGCACGTGGACTATCCCACACAAAAGTCTGGTAGGCGATCTTAGGCCGATCATCCAGCCGGAAGAAGAACTCGACGAGGCTGAACTGGAAGCTAAGAGGTGAAGTTTAGCAGATCGCAGATTCATGGCTAACGCACTTGAAATGGGAGAAATCATAAATAACCTGGGTGAAGATTCCGGAGGATATAACTTTAAAGTGAAATATTCTGCTCCTCCTAGTTTCTATCAAAGAATGGAGGATATCATACTAGACGAATGGGGAGGTATGGATGATCCAGTTCCACTGGAAATCCCGAAGAAGGCGGAAAAGCCTTTTACGAAAGGGCTTGAATCGTCGCTTGACCAGATGATGGATACCAAGCTTGACACAGAGCAGCATGTCGAAATAGAGAGATCAAAGGATCAGCAACAAGACTCAGTTGAACAACTCAAGAGAACGAGAGAATACCCGGAATCTGCAACATCAGCAAAACTAGGAAACGACAACCGGCATCATCAATTCAAAAATGAAATTTTCTCAAAGGACTTTGACAACACTGTGTCAATGATTGAAGCCGCTACAACAGTGGTGATCAAACTGGAAGAGCTTGACAGCTTGAGTGGGGTAAAAGATTGTCTGATCAAACCGGTTGTGATTCAACTACCAAGAGAAGAAGAGCACGATACAGCTAAACCCGAGGCATCCTGCCCGACGACAGTAACCATAAAAGTCCCTCCGATAGAATAGTACAATCCTAAGGCAGTTCACTGGGACTATGGGACGGAGGAAGTAGATGTGGTAATGAGGTTTGGACGATTCTACGCCCCTAGGGAAGGCGAGTCCGAAAAGAAGGAAGTCTCGAAGGAGGACGCAGAAAAGCTCATGTCTATTATTAAAACCAGTGAGTTTGAAGTGATAGAGCAGTTAAGGAAGATGCCGGCCCAAATATCTCTACTGGATTTGTTCATCAACTCAGAGAAGCACAAAAATGCACTGCTGAAGATACTGAACGAGATGCATGTCCCTGAAACAATTAATGGGGAACTTTGTAGGGGAAATCCTCCTGAAAGATCAATTGAGCTTCTCAGATGAAAACTTCCTCATGGAAGGGAGAGGACACAACAAGGCCTTGTACATTACTGCACAGTGCAACGAAAAAAGAATAGCACATGTATTGATTGACAACGGATCCACTTTCAACATATGTCCTTTAGCTACCTTGAGGAGTTTAGGCATCAAAGAAGAGATGATTAAAAACTCCAAAATAGCTGTGAGAGCTTTCGATGGGATGAAGAAGACTGTGGTAGGTGAGATTGAGCTTGACGTACTCATCGGCCCGACCAGATTCTCTATAAATTTCCAAGTAATGGATTTGCCTAGTGCATTCGGATTCCTGTTGAGAAGACCTTGGATTCATGTAGCAGGAGCCGTACCTTCAAGCCTACATCAGAAAGTACGATTTGTGGTATATGGGAAGGTGATTACTGTGCATTGAGAAGTTGGCCTCCAAACGTATCAGAGCAGCGCCATTCCCTATGTCGAACCCGAAATTAGGACGGAGGCAAGTTATCATTCCCTGGAGTTGGTAGCAACAGTACACACCCCCGTGGGGGCAAAATTAAGAACTCCCTGCATTTCTGAAGCCAACCTCTTACCAGCCAAGATACTACTGGCGTATGGGTACAACCTTGGAGAAGGCATAGGCAAATATGGTCAGGGAATGAATACCCCTCTACAATTGAAATCTAAACAGCATAGGATAGGCTTGGGATATCAGAAAAGCCGCCTGGACGACCTAAGACAACCAGCCGAGGCCGAGGCAAGAGCCCGGGACGCCATGGAGGCCAGAAAAACCAGAGAGATTCATTCATTGGTTCTCCAGCTTGGAAAGGCAAATCCAAAATGTTCAACAGCCCTTTGAACAAATACTTCAGCAAGAACTCTATGTGGCTGTCAGAAGAAGATATAACTACAACAGCAGAATCAGATCTGGCAAACCCTTTTCTAGAAGATAACTTCATTAATGTCATCATAGAGTGGTTGAATGATGAAGCCACCGCTTCTGAGTAAAGAAACCTCTTCCCTGCTCTTAATACTGCATTTAAATTTCCTGCATTTTCATTGCACTTTTAGTAATTGTTGCTTGAAATAGATGTAGGAGAACGCCTTTGGATCTCTGGCCGTTGGTCCAAATATCACAATTTGTAATGCGGCCCATTTTCATTCAATAAAATTGTACACATTTTGTTAAGAGCATATGGACCCATAAATCAACCCAATGATGATAATTAGCCTTCCATACGGAAGCTTAAGGCCTGGTTTTCCATATGACTCCTGATTTCCAAAAGATTTCTTGGGGACAAGGATGTCCTATGACATGAGGACTAGTCCCATTTACACCTCCACTTATTTTGAAATCTCTTTCGAAAAGATTTTTCACACTCATGCATGGCATTTCCATATGAAGTATAGACTAACCATGCTCATTACATTTCAGGCATATCACCTCAAACATACATACCAGGTTATTGTGTGATTCGAATCACCACATTCATTGTTCCTACAATATTGAAGAAGAGGATGAGGATGAAGGTTACGTATCCATCCGCAGAGAATGGAGTGCCTTCGAAGAGTCAATACCTCCCACTTCAGAGGAACCAATTATTATTAACTTGGGGGACTCCGCAGATATCAAGGAAGTCAAGATCGGTGGACATTTATCCCGAGATGAAAGGCTCAGGTTTACGGAATTACTAAGGGAGTATCAGGATGTCTTCGCATGGTCTTATGCTGACATCCCGGGTTTGAATCCCAGAATTGTGGAACATGCACCTCCCACAGATCCCAGTATTAAACATGTCAGACAAGGCAGTAGACGGATGAAAGCCGAATTGGAAGACAAAATTAAAGAAGAGGTCATGAAACTTCTCAGGGTGGGGTTTATTAAAGCTATCCCATACTCGGACTAGATTGCGAATATAGTTCCCGTCATGAAAAAGGACGGCAAGGTTCGGATATGTGTAGATTATAGAGACTTGAATAGAGCAAGCCCGAAGGATGATTTTCCATTACCACACATTGATGTACTAGTCGATAGTACCACGGGGTACGAACTATTCTCATTCATGGATGGATTCTCCAGATATAACCAGATCCTCATGAAGCAGGAGGACAAACCAAAGACTGCTTTTACTACCCCCTGGGGAAACTTTTGCTATAAGGTTATGCCATTCGGACTAAAGAATGCTGGGACAACCTACCAAAATGCTATGATCACATTATTCCACGATATGATCCATAAAGAAATCGACGTGTATGTTGATGACATGATCGCCAAGTCCAGGAAGGGACATGATCACATTCAAGTATTAAGAAAATTATTTGAGCGACTGCACAAATATAAGTTGAGGTTGAACCCTAACAAATGTGTGTTTGGGGAAAAATCTGGGAAACTTCTCAGATTCATGGTCAGCAACAGGGGCATCGAGATTGATCCTTCGAAAATTCAAGCTATTCATGATCTAGCAACTCCCTCCACAGTAAAAGAAGTAAGAAGCCTTCTGGGGAGACTGAACTATATTGCCATATTCATCAATCAGTTATCAGATGTGGCTAAACCAATTTTCAGACTGCTAAAAAAGGGTGCAAAAGTGATATGGGATGCAGAATGCAGCCAGGCGTTCTAGAAGATCAAGAACTATCTAGTTACTCCACCGGTACTTGTGCCGCCCATCCCAGGTCATCCCTTGACCTTATATTTGACTATACAGCAGGAATCTTTGGGAGCCCTACTGACCCAAACAAGCCCGATGGATGGAAAGGAAAGAGCCGTCTATTACTTGAGGAAGAAATTCACCTCGTCTGAAGCGAAATACATACCTGTTGAAAGGGCTTGCGTGGAAATTGTATGGGTATTTCGCAGGTTAAGACAGTATACCCTGCATCACCATATTCAGCTGGTAACAGAAAATGATCCTGTCAAGTACCTCCTAGATAAGCCCGTTCTAATTGGGAAGTTAGCAAAATGGCAGGTGATGCTATCCGAATTTGACATTAGGAGTTATCCACAAAAATCAGTAAAATGGAGAGCCATAGCTGATATGTTGGCAGAGAACTCACAAAATCGCGAATCTTCCGAGAAGACAAAGACAGAAGATCAAGTTTTAAACCTCGCAGAGGATAAGTGGGTCATGTATTTCGATGGCGCTGTTAACCTATTAGGAGCCGGCACTGGGGCAGTATTGATATCCCCTGACGATCAACATTATCATGTTGCGGCAAAGATGACTTTCCCTTGCACCAACAATATCTCAGAATATGATGCGTGTATTCTTGGCTTACGATTAGCCATTTTCATGGGAATATCTAGGCTGCAAGTTTATGAAGATTCCATGCTCATCACTTTACAGACACAGGGAGAGTGGAAAACGAAGGATGCAAAGCTCATCCCTTATCATGAGTACCTTGAAGAGATGACACTTAAGTTCGAAGAGGTGTCATTTGAATACCTACCAAGGTCTCATAACCAATTTGCAGATGCACTAGCCACACTGGCCTCGATGCTGCAAATGACTGGTGGGATAGAAATAGAACTGCTAAGGATCGGCATAGTTGAAAAATTGGCCTATTGTATGATGATAGAGGAAGAATTTGATGGAGAGCCGTGGTACTATGACATCAAGAATTATCTCTTAAAAGAAGAGTTTCCTAAAGGGTGTCAAGCAGGAGACCGGAGATACATAACCAGGATAGCCAGCAAGTTCTTCCTCAATGGACAAGTTCTGTACAAAAGGTCATTTGACTCCACCCTGTTAAGGTGCGTAGATGCTAAAGAAGCAAATATTCTCATGAAGGAGATCCATGAAGGTATATGTGGGCCCCATATGAACGGCCACCTCCTCGCCAAGAAAATCATGCGGCTCGGATATTATTGGATGACCTTCGAATCAGACTGCTGCCAGCATGTCCGGTCGTGCCACCAATGCCAAATATACGGCGATAAGATTAATGCGCCCCCAAATGAACTGCATTAAATGTCCGAAGCCTGGCCTTTTTCTATGTGAGGGATAGACATGATTGGACCTATCAATCCGACGGCTTCAAATGGTCATCACTTCATCCTTGTGGCGATCGATTACTTCACAAAGTGGGTAGAGGCCAATTCTTACAAGAATGTCACCGCAAGAAGTGTGGCAAGGTTTATTAAGAGAGATATAATCTCTCGATATGGTATCCCTCAAGTGATCATTACAGATAATGGGTCCAACCTAAACAACAAGATTGTCGATGATCTACTAGACCGCTTTAATGTTCGACATCTTAACTCTTCCCCTTACCGCCCGCATATGAATGGGGCAGTAGAAGCGGCTAACAAGAATATCAAAAAGATCATGGCTAAGACTGCAGAAAATTATAGGGATTGGCATGAAAGGCTACCCTTTGCCTTAATGGCATATCGAACTTCGATCAGGACTTCTATAGGGGCAACTCCTTATGCTCTGGTATACGGGATGGAAGCGGTCCTGCCGGTGGAAGTTAAGGTTCCCTCTTTAAGGATCTTATCAGAGGGTAAACTTTCCGAGACGGAATACTCCAAACATAGATATGAACAGCTGAATCTGATAGATGAGAAACGTCTTAGAGCGATCTGTCATGGTCAAGGTTACTAGAAAAGGGTAGCCAAATCATTCAATCGAAAGGTTAGAGCCAGAAGTTTTGAGGTAGACGACCTGGTGGTAAAGAAGACTCTGCCAAATGCTGTCCACCCGGGAGGCAAGTTTACCCCGAATTATGAAGACCCATATATTGTCGAGAAGATTCTCATAGGAGTAGTATTGATTCTTATAAATTCTGAAGAGGAAGAATTGGGGCACCCTGTAAATTCAGATGCTGTGAAGAAATATTATCCTTGAAATGAAATCAGATGTTGAATATGTGGCTTGTCCTGAAATGATCCGAATCGCCATAACGGTCATTGCATAAGCATATCATGCATCCATACATACACTAGCATGTGTTCGGTTTTGCAGGATCCTAAGAAGTGGACTCAAAATCGGATTCATCCAAAACGGAACCCTAGACGGAAGAGTCCTCAACATCAAGAACCAGGTGATTTGTATCTGTTCCATCAAGAGTTAAACCATCTTTCACTCACAAGAATGTTTATTCTATCCTACATGCAAGAATGTCTGATGAAGACAGAAGACAACAAGGGAGGAACACAGTAAAGTCTCTCACTTCTTGTAAGACGAAAAGAGCAAGAGAATGAACATTCACATGCCCGAACTTTGGAATAAACATTGTTTTTGAAAAAATGAATTCCTGACATTTACTGCACACCTGTCAGAACCGGATGTTATCCAAGCATGATCCAAGTATGCATGATGCATCATTGAAACCCCCTATGGAGCAAAATGCCTGGAGAAAAATAAAGTGATTTTTCCAAAAACATAGCTTGCTTAGAACTGTCTAACAGGAATGTTCTCTCATATGGAAGGCAAACCTAACCCAAACACGTCCTACATACACTCGAGAGATGAGAAAAGTGTGAAGATATGAAGGCATGGATCCGCGGATATAAAGGCCCTTCGCATCGATTACATGGATTGAGATGACAGAGGCATTCATTTCTCTATCCTAAACACTACAGGTGACCATTGATAACCCTTTGAACGACGGTTGCATTCTTTACCCCTGTCAAGAACCACCCAACAATGGGGCCGACTGGAGGTGAGTCCAGTAATATCAGGAGGTAAATGGTTAGAAATTCTCTTGCTCAGACTCGCATCAATCTTCGTGTGTTGCTTGTCATTTTAACTTCTATGGTAATTCAAAGTGCTTTAGGATGACGAAAAGCATTCGTTTCTCTATCCTATACACTTTTACCATTTGTACAGCCCAGTTGAGCCTATACGTTTGTTTCACAAACCCGTTGGTGATCATTGCATATCCCCAAGAGCGAAAGCGACGTCACTTCAAGAGCAGAGGAGTTCAAAATATAGGAATTATGAAAAATTCCTGGGTTAATGTCTGAGTACTGAGATTCAAGTTGTACATCTAGCGTACTTATTTGAAAATCTTAAATCCCAAAAGAAAGGAAAAGGTGAGATTTCAACAACAAAAAAAAGAAGAGAAAAAAAATCCAATCCTGGGCATCAAGAAAAAGCAAAATGCCTGATAAAAAAGCAAGGCCAATGCCCATCCAAATACGTGTACACTTATGAATCATGCGTTTGATCTTGTGAATACCAGAAGACGGCATGATACCTTTGTATAGGTCACTAGTGAAATCTGATTGTAAAAGAAGACCCCAAGGGAGACAAACTGTGAAAGATACTCCCAGATTATGTCACATTCAGACATTGATGCCGCACTAAAGCAAGAGAGAAGTTCTCCCAAAGACTACCAATGCACTTCGAAGACTGAAGGCGCTCATTGAACCGAAAGGGACTAGATCGGCAGCAAATCTGCAGTGATCACCAATGTTAAACCCTTCACATGTTTTGAGCCAAAAACAAACCTTTTTTCGGTCCCCAATCCTACCTGCGTTACAACCCTGAGAAGTCTTTTCTAATTAAAGCATTTGGGTCAGCGTAGAGTTTAATGCTTAAACTTAGCTCAAAGAAGTTCGAACAAGATTATTTCTTTCTCATTTTTGCAGGGTTCTTAACTTGTAAACCCGGAGCAGATCAAGAAAATTTTTCGTTCAAAAAGACCTGACTTAGAGAGTGAGTCCCCCTTTCGAAAATCATGTCCAAGCCCAACATTACGGTCCTGTAAATACCTCCCGATTGATCTAAATGTATGCGTTACGAACGGTCCCGAAAACCCAGGTACAGGGTATTAGGAAATTAAAGTGCTCTTGTTATGAAAAGACCAAGTCGGAAAAATTGGTAAGAAGACCTTTCTGACAAAGATATTCCAATAGAATGCTCCAAAGCAAGCTTTGATTGGAAACTTCAAATTGTTTGTTCCAAGGACTTTCCTCACAAGGATTCTTGATCATCCTCGCATGCTTAAAAATATTGTGGATAACCTCCGGCATCTTAAGTCATTTTGCATAATTACATAGGTTAAAATGAACCTTTACCTGCATTATAATCATCATTACCTCGAAAGGACTAATATCTTTGCAAATGAGGAATGAACTCCAAAGTCTAAAAGTTTCTATGAGACCCATAACAGCCCTAGGTCCAAGAAGTAAACTTTACTCCGAAAGGACAATCTTCAGAATCATCTCTTTGTGAGATTTCAGTTTTACAGGTTTGAGCTTTCTGCAGGATGCTTGGAGTTCTCAGATCCCAGAATGTCACCTCCAATGTCTAAAGGACAATCTTCAGAATCATCTCTTTGAGAGATTTCAGTTTTACAGGTTTGAGCTTTCTGCAGGATGCTTGGAATTCCCAAATCCCAGAATGTCACTTCCAATGTCTAAAAGACAATCTTCATAATCATCTCTTTGTGAGATTTCAGTTTTACAGGTTTGAGCTTTCTGCGGGATGCCTGGAGTTCCCAGATCCCGGAATGTCACCTCCAATGTCTAAAGGACAATCTTCAGAACCATCTCTTTGTGAGATTTCAGTTTTACAGGTTTGAACTTTCTGTAGAATGCTTGGAGTTCCCAGATCCTGGAATGTCACCTCCAATGTCTAAAGGACAATCTTCAGAATCATCTCTTTGTGAGATTTCAGTTTTATAGGTTTGAACTTTCTGCAGAATACTTGGAGTCCCCAGATCCCAGAATGTCACCTCCAATGTCGAAAGGACAATCTTAAGAATCGCCTTTCCGCGAGATTTCAGGTAACCCTTAAATCCCAGAAAACTTTTAGGCAGGTTTGAGTCTTCTGCAGGATACTTGGAGTCTCCAAATCCCAAAATAACGCCTTGCATGTCAAAAGGACCATTTTTAGAACCAGCTGTCTGTAAGGTTCTAGGTGTGGCGTCCCAGACCGCCACCCTACGGTCATAGGTCTCTAATAACGATAAATAGAGATTACTTATAGTAATAAATATCCACAGGCCACATAATAGTATAATAACTTAGCGAACCAAATAATGCACACGAAACATAGGAATTAGAACTTCATAATATATATGCATCATACACGACCACATGAGTTCATACATAACTATATAACAAAAGACATGAATCGTCGTGATAACATAGGCGTAAGCTGGGATGGCCAAAATAAAACTACTTCATCCTACAACAGTCGTCTACTCCAAAAAGTCGCTCAGACTAACTCCAAAACCTCAGTCCTCCTCAGACTGGTCGGAAGGAAACATCTCATCATCCTCGGACTCCTCAAGAGGCTCGGGTGGAGGAACATAAACAGCTGGCACGGGTGCTGGAGCAGGAACAGGAGCAGCGACAACTGGAACAGCAGGGACTAAAGGTGGAGGTGGTGTAGGAACAACAGGAGCTACGGGCTCGACAGGAGCTACTGGAGCGGTAGGCACAGGTGGTGCATCAAAAGTGCTCTCAGAAAATGGACCAATCAGCCTATTACCCTCACGAATATATATAGCATGCCAGCGATAAATAGTCAACCCAGGCTCACCCTCGTCGACCCACATAGTATGTACATGAGCTACTAACTTCAAGTGCAGAACGTCTAAGTGTATCATATCACGATAGTACGAATCATAATCAATAGGAACTCCAAAACGCCTGTGGATGGTCACCATGGTGCTAATCTGAAAAATATGTCCACAAACGTGGGTTAGCACGACGGCTAGCAAGAAAACATTCAATCCCACCATAGGGGTCCTACGACTCCTTAGGACAAACTATAAGGCAATCATTTAAGAGCAGGGCACTATAACAATTCACAATACCAAGCAAGAATCAAAAATGCAAAATTCCATGATGAAATGCAATGACGTGATCTTCGCTCACACAACCATCGCCAAGCCCAGGGCTTGCAGCGACCCCTTACTCTAGGGCGTCCTCGACGCATGGTACGGCTCTACCTAGACACACAGCACAGGGTCATCAAGCACGTACAAATCCCCGCACACAGCCTAGGGGCGTCATCTCAATTCAGTGCACTGAAGAGTAATAACTCCACATATCTCATCATATCGCGAGACACCATGTGCCAATGCATGCTCAGCCATGGGTCACAGGATTCTCACTATCAATTTGCAATTCATATAACAATGCCAGGCCAAACATAATGAGCATGCCAATTCACATAATCATTCTCATGCGATATGTTACCACAACGACCAATCGAACAAGGCATCACCTATATTACACGGACACGGGACACGACTCGCGACACGACACGACACACCGACACGACTGTTTCAAAAAAATAGAAAATTTCGACACGTTGGGACACGATTATATATTATATTTATATTTTTATATATACACGACAAAATTAATATTTTTATGATCTTAATAATAATACATCATGATGCCATTGGAAAAAAAGAATGGGGTGTCTACGAACTACCTAAGTATCTAAGAAATTGCAAAGGATATATTTTAAATCAACGAATTTTTCAAGTTGAGGGAGAGATTTATAACAGGAAAGATGCAAAGTTGTACTCACGCGTTTTATATTTTCTTCTGAAAAGAATAAATTAAATTAAAATCCCCGAACTCCATCTATATCTTTTTGCTCGAAAGTTGCGAGATCAAAACCGGCGTACCATCAACGTTGCATTCATCCAGTCCTAAAAAAACCGCACCGTACTCCGAAGTTACCCTCGATCTCCATTCTGCCTCTCGGCTCTCCCACTTCGAATTCATTTTTCAAACCAGCCTTGGCTGACATTTGCAGATCCACCCCCATCTCCTTTGCCCATCCCAACCCGTCACTCTCCCGTTCGATCGCAAGCGCTCGGGCGAAACGGCTGAGGGTGGAGTGCTCGCATCACGTCGTCCATGAGGTTAGGTGTTTGTTGTGCGAATGCGCCGCCGATGATCACAACCTCCCCTCGCGAGGGGGGAGGCAGCGCGAGGAGCCGGCGTCAGGAGGGGGGCGTCGGGAGAAGAGGCAATCGCGAGGAGCCGGCGTCGGGAGGGAGGCATCGGGAGAGGAGGCAGTCGCGAGAGGACAGAGGAAAGAGCGAGTCGCGAGTGTCGCGACCCGTCCGGAAGCGGACGCGGCTAATGGATTACCGATCACGGGTCTTGGATCGGCGCGAGCCCTCCCAGGCCCATACCAAATCGCGGCGGGAGTATTTTTCAGGAGGATTCGATGATAAGAGTCGATCGCTTTCGACCTTAGTGTGGTCGTGGTGGCATGTGCAACTTGTGCATGCATTTGGAGTCGCCACCGGTCTTTCTTGGAGGGTAGACCGGAAACCTTACTGATCGATTGTGAGAGATCGATCAGTTCTACGGAACCAGAGATTTTGGGTTCGGGGACTTGGTTACGCTGGTGTCGTTACCAACGCCCTTTCGGTACCTAACGCGAGTGATTTTCCTAACTAGGATTTCATGCAGGCGCAATTTTGGGTGAGGTAAGTCTGACTTTGCACATTAACCAGTTTAACATGCTCACGTAATCATAATAAATAAATAGATGTCAATCACATAAATATCTATCCTACGTGGTGATCATGGAATTATGATTTAATGGGTCTCGAGCCAATGAGACCACATTTAATCATTTTAATATTTTAATAACGGAGAGCCGCTCTTCGCTTCTTCTTGGTTTCTTGAACTCTTCAAGAATTGGGCCCCAAAGAGCTCGCCGACTTAAAAGGCTCCTCCACGTAATCCTCGTAGCATTTACATCAACAATTGACTATGCTAAAAATAAAGATTACATGAAAAATAAAAGGAGTACGCAGCCTTCATTTAATAATTACAACCCCAAATATATAAATAATCATCATACATTCATATATACATCAATCACATTGATTAGGGATTTTTCCATGATCACCACCCTTTCACGTAAGTAATAAATTCACAATTTAAAACTTAGGAAGGCACAATAAAAATTCTACGTTGAACCATATTCAGAATTTTTACGTAAAATAAGATAGCCATAAATTTTCGATTCAAAATTGATTTAGTCTCAATTTTTGCTACGTTGATTAATTTATCATATAAAATACTCAATCTCCATTAGCCATGTAAGACGAACAATTCGTTAATACATATTGGCCATAGTATTGCAAAAATTGCAAAAAATCAATTAAATGCACGAAAACACCTAAGGATTGGCTCTGATACCACTGTTGGGATCCACGTAACACGTAGCGGAAATAAATAACAACCCATACATGTATCTCCAGAGGCGTACTTCTTGCATTTCAATCGAAAAAAATCACAAAGTCTCAAAGGGAGTAAATAGATTACCTCTCGTAGCGTGCTTGAACGGAGGTGTCGGTTCGATGTTCTTCGATCTCAGCCTCCACAAGTGTTAGGCATCTAGTTCGGACGCACCACCAATTGACGAACGGGGAGACGACTAATAACTCCACAACAATTGTGCTAGCAATATGCGGAATCAATATTCCGAACTTAGTATATTTTGCTCACTCAAGATTATGAGAATATAGAGAGTGTTTGTGTTCTTCTCTCTAAGCTCTCAAAAATTTGCACACTCTACAAAATGTCTCCCTCCTTTTACCTCAAAACTCTTGCCATCCTTTTATAGCCAAAAATACCTTCCAATAAATTGTATTTAAAAATAGCACTAACAATTATAAATTCTATCTAAAAATAGCACTCACAAATAAATGACATTTAAAAATAGCACTAACAATAGCACTCACAATTTATAATACAAAAATGCTATTTAAAAATAGCACTAACAATAGCACTCACAATTTATAATACAAAAATGCTATTTAAAAATAGCACTAACAATTATAAATTCTATCTAATAATAGCACTCACAATTTATGATAAATAAATGCCATTTAAAAATAGCACTAACAATAGCACTCACAATTTATGATAAATAAATGTCATTTAAAAATAGCACTAACAATAGCACTCACAATTTATAATACAAAAATGTTATTTAAAAATAGCACTAGCAATAGCACTCACAATACAAAAATGCTAAAAAAAAAGGCACTAACAAAGGTGTTAAAAATAATAACCATTATTATTATTACAAGAGTTAAAGAGGTTACCAAACAGTACAAATATGCATAACGTATAAATACGTATGACGTATAAATACGTAGAGCATACGTATACATTCGTGAAACCGGGGACTAATTGAAAGAAAAATGTGCAATTAAGCCCTTTTGGTAAAAATTGATTAAATTGGAGGGCAAATTGACCTAATTGCACTTTAAGACTTTAGAATCCAATGTCATAGCTTATAAAAAGTGAGAATTGAAAACTAAAATACTCGAAAAGGATTTTTTTTTTTTTTAGGCTCGGTTCGGGTTTATGTTTGTGAAGGAACATAGTGACCCGAGCCGAATTTTTGAGATTTAAAGTGACACACTTGAAGAGGAAATTAAAAAAAAATTATCGAATATTTTTGGGTATTTTTCTGACCACGAATGGTATTTTTCTGATTTTTTGGGTATTTTTATAATAAACTCGAAAAATATTAAAAATACCGAAAAATATTTTTTGTTCAAAATTGGTTCCTAAGGCTAAACCAAGGCTTCCAAAGTTGATTTTGTGATTTTATGACCTTTTTTGATATTTTTAATTAATTTTAAAGAATAAAAATCACAATAATAAATGGTAAAAAAATCAGGTGTCAACAGCTGCCCCTCTTTGAGAGGAATCTCGTTAGAGGTTTCTCTCAAAGATATGGTGCCACCTGATTCCTAACCGACTCAACTGAGAAAATGAGAGAAGAAATGTTATGACATCGGATCCTTAAGCCTATTGATAAAAGCTCAAATCAATCCCCGGTTTGCTCTAACAATTTGAACATGGGCCGGAGTGAGAGAGGCTTACCTGAAGCTCACCTGTCGGATGCTGCCGGTTGCGACAACTTTCAAGAAGATGCCTAGGACTCGTCATTCAGAATATCCTAGGGAGATTAAGCTCTGACCTGTATGGTAGGTCATACCATGATGGGATTCCTAACTGGTAGGAACCTAAGGAAGGCGCATCCCACGCTTTGGGATTTGCCAAGGATTTTGATCCGTATGGTGGATCAGACCTTTGTGTTGATCCTTACTGCGATATTTATCAATGAGTTGACCCTTATGGCGGTTTCTACCAATGAATTGACCCTTATGGCGGTTTCTACCATATGTGACCCTTCAGGCGGTTTCTACCTTGGTTTGACCCTTCAGGCGGTTTCTACCATGAGTTGACCCTTCAGGCGGTTTCTACCTTTGATTTGACCCTTCAGGCGGTTTCTACCTTGTGTTGACCCTTCAGGCGGTATCTACCAACCATGTGTTGACCCTTCAGGCGGTATCTACCTTGTGTTGACCCTTCAGGCGGTTTCTACCATGAGTTGATCCTTCAGGCGGTATCTACCTTGTGTTGACCCTTCAGGCGGTTTCTACCAATAAGTTGACCCTTCAGGCGGTATCTACCTTATTTTGACCCTTCAGGCGGTATCTACCTTCATTTGACCCTTCAGGCGGTATCTACCTTTGTTTTGATCCTTCAGGCGGTATCTACCTTGTGTTGACCCTTCAGGCGGTATCTACCATAGTTTTGACCCTTCAGGCGGTGTCTACCATCAGTTTTGACTTTGAAAAGGGGTCTCATGACGAGGGTTCTCCACGTCCGATGAGACTGCCTAAATTATGAAAAGGGGTCTCATGACGAGGGTTCTCCACGTCCGATGAGACTGCCTAAATTATGAAAAGGGGTCTCATGACGAGGGTTCTCCGCGTCCGGTGAGACTGTCTGATTTTTGAAAAGGGGTCTCATGACGAGGGTTCTCCACGTCCGATGAGACTGCCTAAATTATGAAAATGGGTCTCATGACGAGGGTTCTCCACGTCCGATGAGACTGTTTGATATTTTGAAAATGGGTCCTAGGACGAGGGTTCTCCACGTCTGATAGGACTTTTCTTTTTAAAGGGTTTTTCTTCCCCTCTTTTTTAGGGACCCCGAAGTTTGTCGGGAATTCAGTTTTTGAAGCAGTGAAAGATTTTATTTTGACAAAGCTTCACTTGAGTCTGTTGAGGCGACATTCTGGGAGCTAGGTTCTCCAGGTATCCTGCAGAAATTTGAGCCTGAAATATTTTTCTTCACCAAGAAAACGTTAGTAATCTTTGGGAAGACCACGGCTGTCCATTTGACAAAATCGTATGATTTAAGTTTTAATCATGAAATGTGCATTTTGATGCTGGAGGTCATCCAAAGCATTCTTGCAACATGCAAATGTGATCACAAGTCCCTTGCACGGAAAATCTGGATCAACAGTTTGAAAATTCCAAAAAGAGTTTGTTCAAAACGTCAATTGGAATATTTCTCGACAAGGAGGTCTTCTCACCTGTTTTGAGATGTGGTTTTTATAGGGGATGCACTCAATTCCCTACTAACCTGTGCCTAGGTTTTAGGCTCATTCGCAGCGCATACATTTTGATCGGTCGGGAGGTCTTCCACGGGACCGTAATGTTAGGCTTGGATATTGGCTTTCAAGGGGGACTCGCTTTGGAGTCGAGGCCATTGAATGAAATTCTTCACCATCTGCTCCGGGTTTACAAGTCAAGAACCCTGCAAAATGAGAAAGAAATAGTCTTGCTCGTACTTCTTCGAGCTAAGCTATATGTTAACCCAAGTGTCTTAGTCAGAGAAGACTGTTTCGGGGTTGTAACATTGGTAGGATTGGGGACCGAAAAATGCTTATTTTTGGCCCAGAAATTACGAAGGGTTTGACATTGGTGATCATTGCAAATTTACCACCTGCTTTTTCCTCTCTGCACCTTCAGTTGTTGAGGTGCGCAACCGATTTTGAGGTGTGCACCAGCTCTTTAGAGAGTGTCTCTGGCTGCATTAAGAGATTGACAACTCTGTCTGCGTCTCTGCTCCACGCTTGACACCATTTGGTGAGTAGTCTTTTTGATCTGACTCCATTAGGGATTTCCTCTTTTCCCATCCGGCTTCATTGCGGATCAATCAAACAATTTACACGAGCATCGGCCTTGCTTTTACCAGGCACTTTGCTTTTTCTCGATGCTAGGGATTTATTATTACTATTATTTTTTTGAAATCCCGGTTCTTCTCATCCTCGATGGGATCATGTCATACATATGTCTGAAAGTCTAAACATGCTTTAAATATCAGCCCGGGAATCTTCTTCGTAATCCCTGAGTCTTGAACTCTTCCATTTTTGAAGGGGTGCTGCATCCGTTTTGGAATGATCACCAATGGGTTCATGAAATGAATTTGCAGGCTCAAGTTGGCTGTGCAAAGGATTCAGTGTGTGTGATAGAGAAATGAATGCTTCTCGTCATCTTATGGCACTTGGATTACCATATAAACAACACACAAAGATTAATGTTAGTCCGAGCAAGAAAATTTCTGACCATTTTCTCCTGATGCCGCTGGACTCACCTCCATTTTGCCCCGATGTGGGGTGGCTCTTGACAGGGTTAAGAATGAAAACCGCCGTTCGAAGGGGTTATCAACGGTCACCTGTAGTGTTTTGGGATAAAAAACGAATGCCTCCGTCGTCCCAATCCATGTAATTGCTGCGAATGGTCCCTACTTCCGTAGGTCCAGATTTTGCTATCTGATCTGCTCCACTCATCTCTCCAGTGTGTGTGGGACGTGTTTGGACTAGGCTTTGCCTCTTGTCTTTTGAGAAAACGTCCTTTTGAAAGTTTTGAATAAATTTTTTTATTGGAAAAATCTCTTTCATTTTCTCCAAAAATTTTACCCGTCAAAGGGGATTTTATGATGCCCCATGCATGTTCTTATTCATGTTCAGACAACCTCCTGTTTCAAAACATGAATGCCAATGAAATTTGAGTTCTATGTCTTTTCTAGACATTAGACTCTGAGAGCTTTTCTTTTCTTCTCTATTTTTTACTCAACATCTTCAAGGGATACTTACCTGTCCCTCGCGGCTGGAGATCCCTGAAAATGTAGAAGAAACATGTTATTGTTCGTTCATGAATTTTTCAAAAAAAATTAGAACGATACATCTTACCCTTGGTCATGTATTCCAACGGGTAATACATGGGATGTGAAAACCTGTTTCGCCTTGATGGTGATCCCCTGTCAAAGACGGGAATTAGGCGTCAGTTTGCGTTCTAAAATTCCAGGCAAATTGGAACGATACAGCCTTGTTCTTGTTTTGTGTTTCCATTTGAACACAAACGTGCGGCTTGCAGAAGTTGGCAATCCATCTTGTGGCCTTGATCCCTCCGTTTGGTTGGCGATGAATCATTTTCCAGGATTTGCCCCAGAGGAGATCCATTTGTGTTTTTGGACGCATTCCAGCGCCACTCTTCAGAGTTCCTTTTTTCAAGGAAAAAGGAAATTGTTATCGGAATGCATGTCAAAGCATGAAGTGTGGAAGCGATACTTTTTACCCTCCACTCGATCTTATAATCAAAGACCATTTTCTGGAATCCTGACTTCCAAGGCCAATGATTCTATTCGCCTCCCTATCAGCGAGCTCTTTTCTTTTGAGGCTTTCGGCGCCAACGACTTCCTGTTAAATGAAAAAAACTCATGTTAAGCCCGTGATCTTCGAAGATCAAATTGGAACGATACAAAGTTACCGTTCGCCCAAATTCGTATCTTGGGGTTTGATTCTGATGCGGACGACTCTGCTATTTGACTTTGCCGGAGAAGACACATCTTTCTTTGTCCAGCGCAAAATTAATTCACTTGCCCCAGTTAGGCGTGATTTATCACAGCTAGGTGACGCTTGTCTTGCTGTTTGTCATCTCTGGATTCGATGACCCTGGTCTGATGCGCTTTCATGGGGGATCATGAGAGTTTGCCCCCGGTTTGGCTCCTCAAAGCAAATGGGGGGAACCTGCTCCCATTGATTTTTGCAGATTCTGATCATCCATCTCGATTGTCAGAGTCCTTGATCAATTTTATCTGTCTCAAGACAGCTTGATATTCTTGGGATTCGTCATGTGGCGGTTTGGTGATTCTCTCGATCACAGTCGCCATTTGAGGTATTTGATGTTCCCTGTTTGTTATTTGAAAGCATTACATCCTGCGTCATCTGCTCTTGATCATCATCTGAGAGGAAAAAGAAAGGAAGCATTATTCCCATATCAAGAAAATAATCATTTTGGAATGATACGTCCTTTTACACTTGATTTGCACTCCGTTTTGATGTTGCATATTGATATGAACAACATCTATCAAATTCCTCCATCCGTGCTTGAAGGTATTTGCGACGCCTACGGTTCATTTGCCCCAGCTGGGCGACGTCTGTTTTGTCACTTGAATGCATGAGCTTTTGGGTGCATTGTCTCTTTTATCACCTGAGATAAAAAAAAAAAAGGAGACATTACTTCGGTGTTTGATTGAAGATCGTTTAGGAACGATACATCGTTTTACCAAATAGGTGACTTCGCGGCCAAACGTATTTCGTATTGAAGGGGTAGATCCCATTACGCTCCGCGGGTGATAGTCATTGCTCGGGGAACTTGCTCCACGGATTAAGCGATTAATCCACGGCCCTCGGCTTGAAGATGCTCAAAGGGTGATGTTGACACTCACGCGCAATTAGTTCTATATATTAATGAAAGATGTTCCCGTAGGAACCTTACAGTGCGATCAACAACAACATATTCAATAGGAGTATTCAACCCCTTCTCTCTAAGAATTTTTCATCGAGTAGCCATGCCTTGCATCAGATGTTTGATCACCGGCCTTGCGTCACCACTGCGATGGTCCTCCGGCTCCAAATTGATCGAGCCAAAGATTGAACTCATCGCCAAGGAAATTGCTCGGGTCTTCGAGCCATTGATGTTCAAGTTGGGTATCAACGATTGTTGGGGGCAGATTTCTTTCATTGCCTTCGTTGTGAGGGACTGGAGTCTTTGAGCTGGAACCTTCATCACTGCCCTGTTGGGGTTGAGACATACATTCCTGAAGAGTATTGATCCAAGTGTCCAGCTCCTCATCAAGGAAATCACCTGTTCCTTCTAGCCCTTGGTGCCCCGATTGGGTGTCGTCGACTGCAGGCGAGGGATTCCTCTCTTTGCTCTCGTCATGAGCAATTTGACCCCTCGAATTGGAACTTCCTCCAATGACCGGCAGGTTTATATGTGCACTCTCTACCAATGCCAGATCCACTTCAGGGACAGCATTAATGACCGATTCGCGCTCAAACTGAGGAATCCCTATGTGCTGGAACTGTGGTATATACTCTTGAGGAGTATTGAGATAACTCGGCGGAGCATTCTGATTTGGGTTAGAGGAGTCGCTGACACGACTGCTGGTCCCGTCATTGCTGAAACACGGTTGGGTGCTCTCGGCTCTCCAATCATCGTGGTTGTAACTCTGCCCAGCACTTGAGCTCCAATCGGCTTTATGATGGTTTAACGCTATCCTTCCATCCCTTAGCAATCTCCTATAGTACTTAAGGTGAGACTCAACGTTAATTCTAGAGAGCCCTGGCACGTTCATAATCTCGAGTACGCGTAGTGGGCTAGCCGAATCAACTCCCAGCTCTCGAATTGCATCAACAAATTTGGTGTGAAGTTCATAGGTCCAGTAAAACCTTGTCCTCTTATCACCCAAAATATCGTCAATACTTCGGTAGCTATTCTCTACGGGATCTAGTCGTTTCAAAAGTTGTCTAGGGAGGGACTCACCGACTTTGGATTGGCTGGCTGCGACAGCGAGTTCGTCATTGAGAGAACTCCACCTGTGATGATTCATGTCCCATTTCTCAGAGGATGTTGGTGTTGACTCTATGGTGTTGACTTGCTCATGCAGATCTCCGACGGTATCTGGTTGTGTCGGAAAATGCTGCGGAGAATGCGGTAACAGCTGAGCGTTATTCGTCAACAGGGATGGTTCATCGAGGAACACCTCGCCGAGGACAACAGGATTACCACAATTAAGGCAGGCGGCCTTGGTCAGAGCTTCCTTATATCTCGCGCTTTCAGCTCGAAGCTTCTCATTCTCCTCCTTCAGGGCCAGTAACTCATGGTCTGCGTGTTGCTGTTTCACTCGGGTTCGTTTGTTGGCGAACCAAAACTTGACCTTCGAAAGCTCTAATCCCAACTTTCGGCTCAACTCAATTTTCTGTTGTCTGCTTGGGGTGGAGCATTCATTGAAGAAAGCTTCGAGTTCTCGGATTTGGCCTGGAGTGTGGCGTTGCAGTTGCTTCCTTTTCCGACTCCGGTCATCATTGTATACCCCTTCTTCGTAGCTGAAGCCTAGAATTTCATCACTGGAGGAGTCAATCTCCATGGCCTTCGGGCGGGATTCAGCTCCAGGATCTTCAAAGTCTCCCAGCAGTTCGTGCTCAGAAATGTCCAGGTCGAGCGTTTCTAGCAGATGGGAATAGCTTTTAAACATGATGGATCGGAGTATCTCGGGCTGATCTAGTTCACTCAGCTTTCTCTATTCGCTCTTATGTGTTTGCTCACTCTAGAAATTTTCTCGAGTGATTGTGCGTGTCCTAGAACCATCCTTCAGGCTGCATATGAAGACCAGCAAGCAAGCGCTCCTCCCGAGACCCTGCAATTACTCCTCATCTGTCTTCCCCTTTCTTTTTCCTCGTGACAGGATCACAAACTCTCTTGCATTGATTCGGTTTCATCGAGTATTGCGCGCGTCCCCTAGTTCAGTCTTCAAAGTGGTGGGTCTACAATCTTTCGGTGCCTTTTATGATTTGCTAGGCCCGAGAATGTGGGGAGCAGCGGCGGACCCGCAATTAATGACTCCGTTTAATTCATTTAGCTCCATGGGAATTAACGCTATGACCTTCTCTCAACCCCTTTTCATCGTTCAAACGAAAGTGGCATTTTCCTTGTGCATGCTGTTACTCTTCATTTCAACATCCTGGGCTCTTGGTGAGGAATGAGTTTGTGGCCACTCAAAATTTAAAGACCGTCCCTGCTTTCAGACTTAATCTAACAAGGGATCATTGCAACTGAGCATGACGATGTTCATCGATAGCGTTGGTTTTCATACATAATTAACTATAGCCATTAAAGAAAAATGTTCCCATAGGAACTTTACAATGGATAAAAAGAGTGATCCACTCGTGAACATGTTCTTCTTTCTATGGGTGATCGTAGCGACCAACCCATCGTGCCCCGAGTCAGGTTCTAGATCATGGCTGTCCAAGCATGCCAGCTTCCCATTGATTGAACAAGGCATCGAGCCCCTCATCGAAGAAATCGTCTGTGGTGGGTTGACTAGCGGCAGGCAGAGCACCAGCCGACTGCTGCTCGAATGGAGGAGTGCGCACTTGCTGTACTTGTGACACGTGCTCTTGAAAAGTGTTGAAATGGCCCAGAAGGACATTCTGATCATTTTTCAGTTCGCCGGTGGTCGGGTTGCTAGCCTGATTGATGCTTAGATTTGGCCGGGTATCTCTTGATACCTGAGCATTACAATGGCGGTCGCCCCTAGCTTTTGAGCTCGAGACGGATTCCTCCTGGTTTAGCTCCGCTCGACGATGTTTTAATAGCTTTCTGTAGGCAGCAAGGTGATTCCTAACCAGTTCCTTACTAAGCCCCGGTACATTCATGGCCTTAAATATGCGCGTCGGAGTTGCTGAATCGATCCCCATTTGGTGAACCACGCCTAGGAATCTGGAATGCAGTTCAGGGGGCCAAGCGAACCTCCTCTTATCGTGGTCCAAAATTGCATCGATGGCTTGACGACTGATTGACTCATCTCCAGTAGGACCCGACCCTATCGAAAATTGTTGTGCATGAGGCTGATATGCTTTGAGCTGGTCGGCGGTAACATCCAGCTCCTTGAAACTGTAACTCCAATCAAAGCGACGCAAATCCCATCCCCCATGAGGCATTTGTATCGTCTTCGTAGGATCATCCTGCTCATGCGTGACTCCGACAAAATCTAGTTGAGCAGGGGATGCCCCGAGGGAGTAGGGTGGTAAATGAACGTCTTCAATCATTGCGTGAGGCTTATCGGGGAATATCTCACCGCGGGCGATGAGGTTATCGCAATGAGGGCAAACGGTAATATTGAGAGCTTTTTCATACCTCATGTTTTCTGTTCGCAGCTTTTGGTTTTCTTCCTTTAAAATCTCGACCACCTGACGTTTGCGTTGAGCCTTCGATTTAGATCTCCTATTTTGAAACCAAAACTGGATCCTCGACTGATTAATCCCCAACTCCCGGCTCAATTCAATTCTCCACTTCTTTTTCATGTGAGGGCTTTTACTGAAGAGGGTTTCCAGCATTTGGGTTTCCTCCTGAGAGTATTGGTAAAGACGTCTTCTTTTCCCGAGTTGAGCATCGTGGATGTCGTTGTCGTCGTCGCCGTGATTTTGATTTCCGTTGCCAGAAGTGTTGGGCTCCATGGTTTTGGTGTTAGACTTGGTCTTGGAATCTTCGAGATCCCTCAGTAGTTCAATTTCTGAGATTTTTGAGTCAGTCGCCTCTAGCAGCTGACAGTAACCTCTTAAATATGTTGGATTGAGAAATGTTTGATTGGTTCTTGCCCACTCAGAGTTCTCTACTCTCTCCTGTATGCTCACTCCCTATAAATTTTTCTTCGAGTGACTTTGTATGTTCAGGGGACGCTCTTCAAGCATCATTAGGCAAACGTTCCCCCTCAAGACCTTGAATTTCGCGCTTAGCTTTTCAACGTGATGGGACTGCTAAATCCTGTTAGGGCTTTCTTCGATAGTTGCGCTTACCTCCCACCTAACTTTAATAATGGTGATCCCGACAAATCTTTTACATCTTTTAATTGATAAGCCGGAAATCACGGACCTAAACGAATCCAATGGTTCTCGTGAGGGGACCTCCCGCTTTACCCCCTAACTGGGCTCCACCAGCATTATTACTGAGACCCTTCATCATCCTTGAGTTGCTATAAAATGAGGGATTAACGTATGGCAGGTTAGCGTTCTCGCATAATCAGCTTCTTCCTTCTAATCTCTCTATTAGCCTCGTCTTATTCTCAAGCCAACCCAACGCAAATGGCCTCCTCTCCCGTGCGCACTTTTTCGACTGATGTCTTGGCCCAGTGGGAAAAGCTTTATAACCTATTGGGTCGCGGTTACGCGCACATAACCGATCATTCTGCAACCGCGGATGAAATCCGTGTCCTGCTCGAGGACTTAGATACCACTTCCCTCGAAGGTACTACGCTGGGGAGGGAATATAGAACTTTCCCGACCCTCTTTGCACACTCCTTAGAGGCCTACCGTGTTGCTGATCGGGAGGTTCTCGTGGCTCGCGTCTTGCGGGCTCGTTACAAGGATCGGTCTGATCATTTGGTGCTGACCAACTATCTGGCCGATAGTCACAAAAAGGCCGTCGAGTTTGCCAATGAGAGGGTCGCGACGTTGCTTCGTGAGAGGAGAAAACTGGTGGATCAATTGGCCCTATCCCTGACCGCTGGCGAGCACGACCGCCACAATGTCCTATTGAGGCTGCAAAGCGACTGGCAGGAAGAACGGCTCGACAAAATAACCGCAGACATAGCTCACGGGAATGGATTAGTTCGGGACTTGGAAATAATCACCGAAGAACACGAGGTCAAGGTCACTGAGGTTAAGGGAGAATGCAGAAACCTTTTCCTCAAGCTCGCGGACCAGGACATGCGAAGTCGTGAGTACGGGCAGAGCATTAACAACATGGAGGGTCAGTTGGGCTCCTTTGTGTCGTTAATTAGGGCTCACTTTGGCTTTACTTTTCCACCCCGAATTGTATGACCTGCTTCTGAAAACCCTCCGCTGAGCAAAATAAATGAAAGTTCTCGTGTGTGTTTTAACTTCTGCATGGTTCCTTTCTTCGAGCGTTCGAACATCTTCAACTTAGGTGAGCCGAACCATAATATCAATAAGTCGAGCAAATATGGATTTTATAACTCGCTCATGATCAGATGAAAGAATAGCCTCAGACTTATCCAGGAAAAGATTTCTCTCTGTTACCTATTTTTTACCTGCAAATGAAAAGACAGAATCAGAAGGAATAATTTGAAAAAGAAAGCAAAAACCCCTTTCAATCTTATGCTTACCCATGATTAATAAGGACAAGAACTTTTACAAGGGTTTTAATCTTGCGCGAAAAGTTTTTTATCAATATTCTTCGAAAGAAAACATACTATTGAAAGGAATGTAATTCACAATAATTGCTTTTGATCAATTTCGAGAGGAACGAATTACTCAAAAGTACGAGGTATAATAACGTGTTTTAAATTTAATTGAAGATACGACATCCAAATCAAGGCCGTTTTGTTAAGAACGGGAGTAATTTGGACATCTATCTCGTCATTAAATTCAAAACAACGCCGATATTCTCGGTCAATTATCGTGGATTACCAGCGGCGCACAATCATGCATGAACCAATTCAAGTGTATAATTCCTTCTAGCGAAATTGGGGTTGGATTACCCTATACGACCAAAAAGGTCATGCAAGATTTCCAATTTTGATTTCCTCTAAAGGAATTATAAACTTGACTTGGGAGTATTCGGATGATTAGAGAAAATGCCACTATCACATTCCCATGTCCCGTCAAAAGAAATACAACCAAGTTCCATCTGAATGTATACACCAATAGGTCCATAATACAATCACTCTAAGGGGTGAGATAGAGAAAGCCTCGATAAAAATAAACCCTATACAAGAGGACTAGTAATGGAAAATGAAACAAAGGAATGTGATCATAACGTTTAAGGATGCCCCAAGTTCGATCTGTGACCTCCGGATCGCTTTCCCCAACTCGTCATCTTCATTGGACGATATCTCAATAATGTCCATAGTAGGCTCCTTTGTTGCTCACTCGGTGCTTGTCATGGGATATCATCCTCTTCGTCTTCTATCAAGGACGTTTGGGAAAAACACACACATCTATCCTTGAAATGGCATTTAATCTAATCACCAGAATGCAATGAATGAAATGCCTATATTTATATGAACTGTAATAGATCTGAGGGATAGAGAGTCTTACCAACCAAACTCGTCGACTTATGTGCGGTTTTAGGTGTACCAACCGCCCAAAGACATGCGCATGAGACAAGTGATGGTGAACTTCTAAAAATCAGAGGGTTTGGCACCTAAGGTTAAGGTTCCCACTTCGAGTTCTAGAAAGAACCGATTCCATTGCACAACTATCGTTGCATTGGGGCTCGATCCATAGTTCGAAGCGAGCGGAATTGAAAAGTGGATTACCCCGCATTTTTCCTCACGGAGATTCCATTCTCAATTCCTTCTATTGTGTTCCTAAAGGCGGCGCCCGGGGTTTTAGGCGCGGTTGTGTGTGTCCACGTGTTGTGATCATCCACACAACATACATTCCTACGCCCAACCTGCATAAGACAATGTTAATCACGGACTACACCCCTTATTTCTCCAATCTGCCAAAAACATATAACACCTACCATAAGCGGACTTACCTCACCTTCGAGAGCGCCTGCAAGGTTAGAAAAATCACTCAGCGTTTTAATTACGGCCTAAGTCTACTTGAGGTCTAGAATCATATGTTCTAGAGCAAGAATCCCCAGCGGAGTCGCCAGCTGTCGCGACCCGTCCGGAAGCGGACGCGGCTAATGGATTACCGATCACGGGTCTTGGATCGGCGCGAGCCCTCCCAGGCCCATATCAAATCGCGGCGGGAGTATTTTTCAGGAGGATTCGACGATAAGAGTCGATCGCTTTCGACCTTAGTGTGGTCGTGGTGGCATGTGCAACTTGTGCATGCATTTGGAGTCGCCACCGGTCTTTCTTGGAGGGTAGACCGGAAACCTTACTGATCGATTGGGAGAGATCGATCAGTTCTACGGAACCAGAGATTTTGGGTTCGGGGACTTGGTTACGCTGGTGTCGTTACCAACGCCCTTTCGGTACCTAACGCGAGTGATTTTCCTAACTAGGATTTCATGCAGGCGCAATTTTGGGTGAGGTAAGTCTGACTTTGCACATTAACCAGTTTAACATGCTCACGTAATCATAATAAATAAATAGATGTCAATCACATAAACATCTATCCTACGTGGTGATCATGGAATTATGATTTAATGGGTCTCGAGCCAATGAGACCACATTTAATCATTTTAATATTTTAATAACGGAGAGCCGCTCTTCGCTTCTTCTTGGTTTCTTGAACTCTTCAAGAATTGGGCCCCAAAGAGCTCGCCGACTTAAAAGGCTCCTCCACGTAATCCTCGTAGCATTTACATCAACAATTGACTATGCTAAAAATAAAGATTACATGAAAAATAAAAGGAGTACGCAGCCTCCATTTAATAATTACAACCCCAAATATATAAATAATCATCATACATTCATATATACATCAATCACATTGATTAGGGATTTTTCCATGATCACCACCCTTTCACGTAAGTAATAAATTCACAATTTAAAACTTAGGAAGGCACAATAAAAATTCTACGTTGAACCATATTCAGAATTTTTACGTAAAATAAGATAGCCATAAATTTTCGATTCAAAATTGATTTAGTCTCAATTTTTGCTACGTTGATTATCATATAAAATACTCAATCTCCATTAGCCATGTAAGACGAACAATTCGTTAATACATATTGGCCATAGTATTGCAAAAATTGCAAAAAATCAATTAAATGCACGAAAACACCTAAGGATTGGCTCTGATACCACTGTTGGGATCCACGTAACACGTAGCGGAAATAAATAACAACCCATACATGTATCTCCAGAGGCGTACTTCTTGCATTTCAATCGAAAAAAATCACAAAGTCTCAAAGGGAGTAAATAGATTACCTCTCGTAGCGTGCTTGAACGGAGGTGTCGGTTCGATGTTCTTCGATCTCAGCCTCCACAAGTGTTAGGCATCTAGTTCGGACGCACCACCAATTGACGAACGGGGAGACGACTAATAACTCCACAACAATTGTGCTAGCAATATGCGGAATCAATATTCCGAACTTAGTATATTTTGCTCACTCAAGATTATGAGAATATAGAGAGTGTTTGTGTTCTTCTCTCTAAGCTCTCAAAAATTTGCACACTCTACAAAATGTCTCCCTCCTTTTACCTCAAAACTCTTGCCATCCTTTTATAGCCAAAAATACCTTCCAATAAATTGTATTTAAAAATAGCACTAACAATTATAAATTCTATCTAAAAATAGCACTCACAAATAAATGACATTTAAAAATAGCACTAACAATAGCACTCACAATTTATAATACAAAAATGCTATTTAAAAATAGCACTAACAATAGCACTCACAATTTATAATACAAAAATGCTATTTAAAAATAGCACTAACAATTATAAATTCTATCTAATAATAGCACTCACAATTTATGATAAATAAATGCCATTTAAAAATAGCACTAACAATAGCACTCACAATTTATGATAAATAAATGTCATTTAAAAATAGCACTAACAATAGCACTCACAATTTATAATACAAAAATGCTATTTAAAAATAGCACTAGCAATAGCACTCACAATACAAAAATGCTAAAAAAAGGCACTAACAAAGGTGTTAAAAATAATAACCATTATTATTATTACAAGAGTTAAAGAGGTTACCAAACAGTACAAATATGCATAACATATAAATACGTATGACGTATAAATACGTAGAGCATACGTATACATTCGTGAAACCGGGGACTAATTGAAAGAAAAATGTGCAATTAAGCCCTTTTGGTAAAAATTGATTAAATTGGAGGGCAAATTGACCTAATTGCACTTTAAGACTTTAGAATCCAATGTCATAGCTTATAAAAAGTGAGAATTGAAAACTAAAATACTCGAAAAGGATTTTTTTTTTTTTTAGGCTCGGTTCGGGTTTATGTTTGTGAAGGAACATAGTGACCCGAGCCGAATTTTTGAGATTTAAAGTGACACACTTGAAGAGGAAATTAAAAAAAAATTATCGAATATTTTTGGGTATTTTTCTGACCACGAATGGTATTTTTCTGATTTTTTGGGTATTTTTATAATAAACTCGAAAAATATTAAAAATACCGAAAAATATTTTTTGTTCAAAATTGGTTCCTAAGGCTAAACCAAGGCTTCCAAAGTTGATTTTGTGATTTTATGACCTTTTTTGATATTTTTAATTAATTTTAAAGAATAAAAATCACAATAATAAATGGTAAAAAAATCAGGTGTCAACAGCGAGCAAGAGAGGAGGCAATCGAGAAATGAGGCGATCGGGAGAGAAAACAGAAATTAGGTTAAAATTTTTGGCTTTCAGACTCATTTACCCCTGGACACGCGAGTCCCTCGCGTGTCCTTCGGTTGACCGTGTCCGATCCCCCGGACACTCATTGACCGCGTGTCCGGAGGAGTCCAGTCGTGTCGGGCACGTGTCCGAGTCAGACACGTGTCCGACACGGCAAAATTTCAGAAAAACACGAGTCCGTGTAACATAGGGCATCACAATTAGAATCTCAATAACCAAGGAAGTAGTCAATTCTAATAAGTGGATTAATCAAGGTTCCCTTCTCACGGTTTACATGAGCATTTCATCGACTCGTGATGAATAGACTGTCTTATTCCACTCCACATGGTCAAGGTTTGCTGTCTATTATAAACCTGTCATGATTCAAAGGTCACTTCCTTATAATCACACACACCGAGACTAGTCTATAAAGTAAGCGTAACATAATTCCTCATGTAAACGAATTCTCGCTTCATGAACAACCTTATGAGAAACCCAGCAGAATTTCACTACACGCCTAAATCAGTTTCGGTTATAGTCAGAAATTGTATTTCAAGCATGACCGTTTAGCTAAGCACCGACGAGCTCTCGGCAATTGATCTCCATACACCATGATGGACTTCCATGATTCATCAACATGGCCGTGAGAGAAATCAAAGCGATCCATCGTTTTAGAACTTGATTCTTATACACTACTGTATGCCTCAAATTAGAATTGGTATTGCCCTAGAACCGAGCAGAATTTCCTGTCCTAAACCTCCAAATTGAAGCCCTTAAATCTCCCAAATCCGTTGGTCATTCCACTAATCATTCTCTCTCACCTTGCTCGACAATCCCTAGCTTAAGAACATGTAATGTAGCATACTTCAACCGCAATTTATATTTCACATAGAAAAGGGGAATCTACAACAACCGAAGGCAGTTCGGCAATTCCACCGTGCAAATCGTGTACTACCATCTTAACCAAGCAACATAACTCGTTCACCACATCTTAAGCCATTTCCTCCTTAATTAATATTTGAACTTGCCACATGCATATAATCTAATGCCAATGATACCAAGGAACTGTATGATCAAAGCTTGTCGTGCACTCCCTAGAATGACAATCATTCAAGACATGACTATCCTATGGTAGGATTGAAGGAAATCTTGCCTTGCTTGCTCGAGTTTCACACTTCTTCCTCGGTTCCTCGGTGAAGCAGTGCCGTGCCGTCCTTCCTCTTCTTCCTCGACGCACCTCGGCCACTCGCTCTCTCCCTTTTTCCTCTCGCGAGCTCTCGGTCTCTCTCAAGTTCACTCTCTTGTGAACTCTCTCTCCCTCCCTTAGTTCACTCGGCCGAACAAGCAAAAGGGAAGGGGTAGGCGAAAGGTCTTCCTCATAGTTGCATGGCATTGGGAAAGGTTTTGAGTGACACATGTCATGGATGTCTTCTTCTCCTAGGTTTCGCATGCCACTTGACGTAGCCCCCAATGGTCGCCAATCATCATCACGAAAGTTGAGAGGATGGAAGGCCAATAGAACTTCTTGCCACTTCCCCATGCCTCAGGCCCAATGAGGGTCCATGGGAAAAAGGAATGAGGGCGCCACTTGGCGTTACCCTCATTGCTTCATTTCCTAAGGTAGATTTTGATAGACTCCTGGCCAATAGATGGCCTTTGCTTCACACGCCACACCTCAAGCTTCCTTTGGCCAATGGAACTCCAAGCGCCACTCCTTCTTCCTCTTCCATAGCCGAACATCACACATCCATTTAGCTAGGGAAAATTTCAGACATAACTTCTTGCATAATTAATTCTCGCGATTTCTTGCTTGACATACGCCCTTGCACAACCTAATTCATGTCCCTTCAATCACGGTGATAAAATCCTTGACGATCAATCAGCTCATCCTTCACCTTAGGGAATTTCGAATATAATGGTCCAATTTCAAAATCCTCAAATTTCTTAGGCAATAAATCAATCCAATAGTCGTTGCTCCTTGAAATAAAATTCTCAATTAATATTCCATCGTCCATTTTATGATTTCTAGAATTCGAATCCTCGCATCATAGGCTTCCTCAACGGATTTTCTAATTTCCAATTCCTTGTGTCCAAAATCAGCTTCAAAACCCATTTGACCATTCTTGGTCATTTGGAATCTAATAAATGGGGGATGCCACACTAGGTAATCCCTAAACCCAGAATAGCTCATTTGGTAAATATAAGAGTTAGGTACACCTCACTTGTATAGCCCCTAGTTGATTCCTCAAAATGTAAGATCAGCTTAATGTTCGACAATCCCTACAGAACGGGTGCGTCATCCATAGGTTCCTAGCAAAAAGGAGTCATATTCACGGCCTGATCCCCTTGACGGATCAAAATCTTCGACAATCCCTACAGAACGAGTGCGTCATCCATAGGTTCCTAGCAGAAAGGAGTCCTATTCACGGCCTGATCCCCCTAACGGATCAAAATGTTCGACAATTCCTACAGAACGGGTGCGTCATCCATAGGTTCCTAGCAGAAAGGAGTCCTATTCACGATTTGATCCACCATACGGATCAAAACTTCTGACAATCCCTAAAGAATGGGTGCATCATTCATAAGGTCCTGTCAAATGCAGGAATCCCACTCTGGTTGGGCCTACCATACGGGCTAGAGTTTAATCGCTCTAGGTTGCTCAAGAGACGAGCCCCTAGGTATCCACTTGAACCCGCAATACACCACGCGTACCGCACGAGCATCCTGCAGGTAAGTAACAAGTGAGCATCTCTATCCCGCCTCCCTTTCCCATCGGCAAAGACAGGGCAAAGCATTTACTAGCAGGACAAAAAAGATTAGATGTCAAGATTCATTCTTCTATTCCCCAGTAGAGTCGATCTAGGCTAAGGTGTCACCTGTCTTAGAGAGAAACCTCTCGCGAGATTCTTCTCAAAGAGGGGCAGCTGTTGACACCTGATTTTGGATCAGCCTTTTTCTAGTTATTTCTTAGAAAATTTACAAAAAATTCATAAAAAATCAAAAAATTACAAAATCAACTTTGGTGGCCTTGGCCAAGCCTAAGGAACCATTTTTGATCAAAAAAATAATTTTTCATATTTTTCATATTTTTTAATATTTTCAGAAATTAGGAAAATACTAGAAAAATCAAGAAAAATAGCATTTGAGGTCAAACAAATATGAAAAAATAGTCAATATTTTTATTTTAAATCCCTTGTCTTTTTGACCTCACAAAAAGTCCAAAATCAGATTCAATTTTACGTGTTCCTTTGTAACACACATGATTGAATTTGGTAAAAAAATGTCAATTAGATCTTTTAATTCGTAATTTTGGCATTTTTTAGGATCTTGACATTCAATCTAATTGTCCCCTATTAAAATTTAACCCAATTGCCCTCACAGAATGTTTAATTGCATAAATTGGGCAAAATTGAATTCTAAATTGCATTTTAGTCCTTGAATTTAGGCATAATTGAAATTACTTTCAATTCAAGGACCACCATTGCAAATTGAACACACTGTCCAATGGTTTTCATCATTTTGAATCGATTGGCATAGGTAATTTGGTCCAATTTGATCATTTGAACCTTCAATTGCAGAATTCCCCGGTTTGCAATTAAATAAAAATTTGGGGTTTTTGTTGAAATTGACATGAACTTTTGGGCAAAATTACATTTTTAAATAAAATTCATGCCCTAGATTCGATACTGAAGTCCAATTGCAAAAATTCCCCACCGATTTGGGTTTAATTTGAGAATTTCAAGTCGAAACCGGTTCAGACCGGTCAGACCGCCGGTCGAACCGGTCCGCTACAGTGTCGTCTTCTTCATTAAGCCTTCGCGCAAATGAACAGTACGAGGTTGAATTTCAACGAGGAAATTGATCAACCAATCGACTATAATTGGAGATGCACTAGTGGGCGTTTCGTTCCTCAAGTCATTCCCCGTCAATCGAAACCAAAGTCTTGACTGATAGTCGCTGGAACGGAGAGTAATCGACTGGTCAAGACACAGGACCTGTAAAAGTCAACGAAAGCCGAAACTCAGACTAAATTTGTGCTAAATTCGCGCGAGATGAAGCTTGCCGGAGTACCAAACGGAGTTGGACGGAATGACCATTCTCCCCGACGCCGTTTGGACCTAAACGCACGTGGCTGCACGTGCAATTCAAGCAGAGGGAGCTCCCCCCCAATTCGGCGCCAAAAACTTAAAAGGGTATATAGTCCACGGGAGCCTTTGCGAAGGAGAGAACGGTGGATTCAGTTAGAAGAGAGCGAACAGAATCGAAAGAGATAGAGAACGAACGAGAGAGAGCTCGCCCTCCATCGCCATTGTCGAGGGAGAACCTCGAATCTGCAGGGCACCGGTTGGGCCTCTCGAGGCTAAACCAAAGCCCGACGAGGTCGTTAGGAGTACGCCCAGGTTCCCAGGAAGCGATCGCCGCCAACCGCTCAACCTGAAACCGCGAGAACAGGTGAGGCGCAGCTTCAAACCTCTCACTGTGCATCAATGGTGACTTGCTTGTTTCACGTCTATCCTTGCAATTAGCGTGTGCATTCTGTTCCCTGAATGTTACTGACCCTCGTCGCATATCTTCTTTGCATCGATTTTGTCTTAACACATCGAATCGAGTCTTCCAATTCAACCTTCATTGCCGAACACTGTTCATTCTTGCCTAGCCAAATCTAGGCCGAGCGAGCTCAATCGGAGCTCAAGGTAAGTCTTCTAAACATTGAATGGCGTCTCTGTGTTGATGAATCAATCTAATATGCCATGAATCGTAAGATTGGGGCAGCCATGCCCATACTGGTTCGAGCTTATCTGTTCTTGATTTTGTCGACGAAATGCTTCGATCCTTAGATATGTTGAACTTGAGATCATCACGAGTCGATTGGCGTTGGTCTCGCGTCAATCGGTCTAGGTTTGGCCGTTCATCGGAGTCGGAGAATTCCCAGCCGTCCATTCCGTCGCAGTCGGGAGGTTGAAGATGATGTGTACTTGGGAAGTCAACAAGTCAAAGGTCTAGGTGGCAACACGTGATTGGTCCACGTGGATGCTGAGTTAGTTCGACCGTTAGTTTGTTAGGGCGAGTCAGATTAGATCCAACGACCAGAGTTAATCGAGTCTAATAAATGGTGGCCGTTCGATTAGTAATTATGAATATCTGAAAATGTTTTAAAATCAAAAAATTAAAACAGGCTGAAACAGCGCCGTTTGGTTTAGTGGCAGTGCGGCGTCGTTTAGGTTAGTGAGGGTGAACGGCCTAGATCAAGTCTTAGGTTCTAATCCTGGCCATAGATTTTAGTAGGTCAATCGGACGGCCTTGATCGAGTCTTTGTTCAATCTAGACCGTAGGTTTTAGTAATCAGATCCGACGGTCGTGGATTAGCCATGTGGTTCAATAGGAGCCGTCGGATCAGGTCCGGATAATCCGAAAATAAAAAAAGGAAGAAACGGCGTCGTTTTGGCGTATGGGTCACGCGGGTCCGGGTCTGGGCCCGGTCCCGACCCGAGTGGGTCGGGTTAACCCGGTCAGAAATATTTTTTTAATATAAAAAATCTGAAAATGATTTTAAAAAATTAAAAAAATCAGAAAAATCCTAGAAAATCTAAATAATTGCTGGAAAATCCAAAAAAAATGTAGGAAAATTATGGGAAAATCCTAGACATTCTAGAAATCCCCGAAAATCGAGGATTGACCACAAACAACTTGTCAACCCTATTTTTGGGGTTTCTTATACGTTCTTCCAAGAATTGACGACATTACCATTTAGGGGTAAGTCGCATCTGTTGTGTGAGCAAGATGAGGCCGATAAGGCCAAGGTAAGAATTAGGGTTGGTTAGGCGATCAATTCTTAGGCTTGGGTTTTCGAGTCCCGTCCCTTTTCTCAAAATGACGATTTTGCCCCCTCAATGGGAAAGTCGTCTTTCTTGTTCCAATTGAATCTTGAGAATGGCTTAAAATTAGGGTTTGGGTCAGGTGGGTGACTAACCCTAATATTTGAGATTTTGAGTTCTCATCTTCGCCTAAAATGACGATTTTACCCCTCCAAAACTAAAATAATTTTTAAATTCCAAAAAAAATCTGGAAATTCCCGAAAAATAGGAAATGGAAAGATTTGATCACCAATCCCATTTCCACCATCTTTTGACCGTATATTCCATCTGGAATGATGATTTTTCCCTTTTGGGGCAAATTGTCCCCAAATTTCTCAAAATTACGATTCTGCCCCTCATGGGCGAATCATGTCAAAATCACTCCTAAGCCTTGATTAATACTTCTCTAGGCTAATAGGGCCTCATTAGGGAAGCCATGCTGCTTTCATGTGTTTTATTCGCATGTACTGGATCCTTGATTTGCGCATTTACTTTTAATGATTGTGAGTGATAGGGTAGCTATTCTTGTCTGCATGAACTCATAGATTTAGGATCCGTACCCCACTCGTCCGCATGAATCTTAAAAACTAGATAAATCATCCAACTTAGGTGCCGAAAGGGCATCAACTCTAGCAATTGGCGTAACAAAGTCCCCGATCTCATTTCTCTGGTTTCCGCAGAATCGAATAGATCGCTCCCAACTATTCGATAGGGTTTTCGATCGTACCCTCCACGAAACGATTGGTGGCGACTCCTTGGCATGTACACATATCACATGTCACCAGACCGCACCAAAGGTCGACCACGTATATCCCGCCGTTGCGATTTGGGTAATGGACCTTGGGAGAGGCCCACGTCCGATCAGGCAACATCGGACGGCCCATTAGCCCCCTCCGATAGTCCCCGCGCTCGAGGAGAGGGTCGCGACACCTGGGACGTCACAGCTCTGCTAGTGGTACCTGGATTGGGGGTGCTACAATATATAACTTAAGTATACATATTTTTGACAAGACATCCATGATGGCGATGATGTCACTGCTTAACTGAGCTGCAATAAAAACAACGTGCTTATATTTTTATATATTTTTGCGATGCTCCAAAATCTTAAGGCTGGCTGGTTGATTGGTTTATTTGGATGGTATTCCTCTATTCTATGGTTATTATTTCGTTCTTGTTTCACCTACCCGTGAATGGCTCTTCAGTTAGAGCTTTTATTGTGTCATTTACCCGATGCTACTCTTTCCCTGGAGGAAAGGGTAAATATCAGAGAATGAGATCCGGTACTTGACTGTACATCCAGGACTCTAGGAAAGGATTCAAAACAAATGGGTGTGTCCTATCTGATTTTTACAATGTTACCCCAAACGTGGACAGTGGAGCATTGTGCACTGGAATGCCCTTATTGTATAAGCCTGAGCACCTGTTTTATTTTAGTTTTGTGGTGTTGGTTAATTGACATGGAGACCAATTTGTACACTGTCATGATGTAAATCTGTTGACAACTATGGGCATGATGAACTATATATTGTTTCGAAATCTGTTCCAGAAGAGGACAAGGTGGCGATTGGACTTTGGGCCAAATTTGAGAAGATATGTAGGTAAGTTGGCCGCTTTAGCATCCAATCTTGACAAGTTCTTTCATAAGTGGCAGTGCAATTATGTATGAGTTGGAGACAAGGAAAGTTTGTTTCAAGGAAAGTGGTTTTTAGGAATTCGTTTTCTGGAAAGTGGTTTCCTGAGAATCACTTTCTCGAAAAATGATTTGTTTTCCTTTATTTGGTAATATGTTACCGAAAATATTTTTCGGTGTTTGGTTCTCATTTGGAAAATGATTTCAATCTCATCAAAGGGACTGTAGTTGATACTGAGGAGAGACAAATGGTCGAGAGAGCTGACGTGAACTGACCCGACCAGGTCCCGGTCCCGGCCCCAACCCCGGCCCCTATCCCCGATTCCAGGCCCCGGTACCCGATCCCCGGCCCCAGCCCTCGTCCCGGCCCCGGTCCCCGGCTCGGCCCCGATCCCGGGCCGGGTCCCGACTCGGGTCCCCGGCCACGGCCTCGGTTCCCGGCCCCGGTCCCCAGTTTTGGCCCTGGGTCCTCGGTCCCCGGCCCCGGTCTTGGTCTCGGTCTCGGCCCCAACCTCGGCCCCGGTCCCCAGTTCCCTGTCCCCGATCCCCGGTTCCCTGTCCCGACCCCGGTCCCAGTCCCGGTCCCAGCCCCAGCCCCGACCCCAGTCCCCCGTTCACAGCCCTCGGCCCCGGTCTCGATTCCGGGTCCAGCCCTGGTCCCGACCCCCAGCCCCTTGCCCCGGCCCCAATCTCGATCCCAATCCCGATCCCGGTCCCGATCCCCGGCCCCGGCCTCGGCCTGTCCTTGGCTTCAACCCCGGTCCCGATCCCTAGCCTCCGGCCCCGGTCTCGGTCCCTATTCCGATCCCAGGCCCCCGGCCCCAGCCCCAGGTCTCCGACCCCGGCCCAATCCCGATCCCGGCCCCTGTCCTCTGTCTCGTCCCGGCCCGGCCCCGGTTCCCGGCCCCAACCCCTGTCACGGTTCCCGGCCCCTGCCCAGTCCCCCCTACCCCGGCCCCGGTCCTCGGCTCCTGGCCCCAGTCCCAATCCCCTGCCCCAGTCCCAGCCCCGGTCCCGATCCCCGGCCTCGGTCCCCGTCCCGACCCTGATCCTCGGTCACCAGCCTCAGTCCTGGTCCCCGGCCCTGGTCGTGATCCCCAACCCCGGTCTTGGTCCTCGGCCCCGATCGCCAGCCCCGACCCCAGCCTTGGCCTCGTTCTTGGTCCCCGTCCGGCCCGGGTCGCCGGCCTCAGCCCCGGGATCGGTCCCTGGGATCGGTCTCGATCCCGTTTTCAAAGAAAGTGAGAGATTCAAATTTGGGAAAGTGTTTTCACATTTTTATTTTGGGGAATTCACTTTCCTATTTTAATGAATAAAATCTTTATTGACTGGAAAGTACTTTCCGTTGACCAAATCATTTTCCGCGAACCAAACAAACGAAAGTTCAAAAAACACTTTCCCTGAAAATACTTTCCCCAAAACAAACGCACCTAAAGTTGTTTCCTTCTGTTTTATGTGCTTGTCTTGCTGTTAGTTTGGTTGTCCTGAGCATAGGTGAGGAAAGCAGCTATGTATCAGTTAAAGTTGTTTCCTTCTGTTTATGTGCTTGTCTTGCTGATTACTATTAATGATTAATAGTCTTGTAATTAGGGCATACTACGGTAAATTTAGATGTGTTCTTATTGATTACCCTTGTTTATCCAAAGTAGAGGCGTCAAACGGGTGGGTCGGGTCAGGTTTGGGTCGGGTTGAATATGGTCCGACCCATATTGACCCATTTAACCCGTTTTGACCCATATTCATTCAATATAAATTCTATGACCCAAACCCGACCCGACCCAAACCCGACCCATATTTCTTAAACAATTCTATATTTAACAAAATCATGCAATACTTATTTCTTATAATTTGATTAAAAAAAACGATATTGCTAAAAATGATATTTAACAAAACCCTACAATAAAAGTTTTTTTTATTATGCATAAATTTTAATTTTTTTTAATTTTATAAAAATATTTTTATTTTCTATTTTATTTTATCCTTTATTTTTTTAATTTACGATAATTTTATTTTATTTTCTCATTTTTATTTTTTATTTTTTATTTTTTATTTTTTTATGTTTTCCTCCTGCCATTCGTCTGCAACCTTTGTTTGCAACTCCTTCTCCCTCCTCTGCAACCTTTATTTTTATTTTTTACTCTCTCTCTTCTGCAACTCCTTCTCCCTCCTCCATCTGCGACTCCTCCTTCGTCTACTGGTTTCAGGGCTTCGACTAGTTCGCGGTTCGCCAGATCCCGCCACCTCGAGCTCACCCGAGGCCGGCGAGCTCGGCTCGCCTAATCCCGCGCCTTAGGCCAGATCCCAACTAGCCCCAAGCTCCCTCGAGGTCGGGGCCAAATCCTAGCGAGCAACGAGCTCGCTCCGCCCAATGCCGTAGAGCTCGATTTTTGAAGTCACATCTCAGAAAACCAGTTCTTCCTCTCTGTGTTCGTCGCTCTTGGTCTCGGTGAAGAAGACGCAAATCGAGGAAGCTAAATGAAACGAAGGAAAGTCGAGAGGGTCAGGGTTGGCTTCATGGACTTTGACTGGGCTTTTCTATTTCGAAAATATGGGTCACTTAAGTGACCCATATTTTAACTTGCTACTTGGGCCATAACTTTTCTCAACCCATTTTAACCCATTTATACATAAAACGAGTTACCCATTTAAAGTTGAGCACCTTAAATCTGAGTTAAAAAATGGGTCCACCACCCATATTGCCGACTCTAATCCAAAGACAAGTTATCCAATGGGGACTCCCTCTTCCAAACAAGGAAATGGAAGAATTAGCTGCCCCGCCGTAGTTTGGCTACTACTATGTTATTTTGCCGTACTCAAGTATGCACAAACAATTTTAACCGTTTGATGTATATCATTTGGGAGGATGGCTGGTAGAATCTTTTCAGTTATATATACCCAAGATTTAATCTTGAAAGGTGATCTGACTTTGGCTTTGTCATCAAGTTATTTCTCAGTCTTCCACCTTGAACTTTTTCCCTTGTTGTACGCAAGAGCTGTAATGAGATTGCTTATATAAGTCGTGCTGTATGGTAGTTGATGCCCTTTTCTGGTCTGTTTGACAGGCCTTTCTAGATTGACGACAGATGAGAATCTTCAGGAGGCATTTGCATTGCACCATTTGGAAATCTTGTTGAAGATACACCCCTTGAGTTAATTGATCTTATGTTCATTGGGCATCTGTATGGTAAGATCGGATCCTAAATTGGTTGGTCCGGCATATCATCTCGTAATCTTGCAGCAAAGGTCGTCTTGAATTCACTGTGTGCATGGTTTTCTATTCCTGCTCCCTGCCTCTGCTTAATTTTTCCACAACTCGATCTTCGCGGATATGATCTTCTGAATCTGACTTGAAGGATTGCGTAACTAAACTGTCAGATTCGCTGCTGCTACTGCTGCTGCTGCTGCTTTTTGTTACATTCTTGTTACTCTCGAGTCTTCCTTGATGCCGAAACCCACACGGATCGGATCCTTGATCGCCCACCCGAGTTTCGCCGGTTTCATCTTGGATTTACATCTGATTATCGATTATGGAAAACCGGGCCGAATGAAGATTTTGTTGATTCCTTCCTAGACAGCCACTGGTTTGTGCTGAACCAATCCTGTTAAGGAAAAAGAAGGCTTGCTCATGAACCTGCAGTGTCGAGCTTGGCTCTATCCACGTAGGAGCAAAAGTGCAGAGGCATATTGATATCTTAACTAGAAGAGGTAAAATCACACCTTCGGAAACTATCGAGATTTCGACCTTAATCATGTGAGATTTGGTGGGATCACTGTCAACTGCTCTAAAAGATTAAGTTATTAGAAGAACACGTGGTTTAATATTTATATATTTCAATACTCCCCATCACGCTTAGTCTGGTCTTTTGCCTAGTACTAAGCGTGGACAAATTAATTGGGGAGGCCAATAGGGGCATGGAAAGATTTGAACTCAGGACATCCTGCTCTGATACCAGTGTTGGGTGGTTGTAACGCCCCGAGTCCTCACGGCGCACATCATCGCCTCTAGACCAGTTCCTTCAATTCTTTACCCAGGATCCATGCAACGCGCGGTAGACAATGAAACTTAAATGAACATGCGGAGGCGTCATGCACAACTCCTAGATAGTTAAACACAAGATGGTTTGAGGGAATAAGGCACTTAATCAAGTCATAGCATAGCATACGATTCACTTTACAACATAGGCACAAACTGGGGTACAACACTTGGGATCAAGGGGGAGATGGTTAGCCTAAACAAAAAGAGACGAAGGGCTAGGGGTCAGGCACTACTCAAAAAGTAACTTCAAAAGTCATGGGCGCCTAGGCTATCTAAGGGTCGAGCTCGCGGTCATCACCTGGATCATCGCGGTGCACAGGGTCATACTCCTCGAGGTCTTCCTCGTCTTCCTCTTCTTCTTCTTCTTCCTCAAACACTTGCTCTGGATCTTCGTCTTCCTCGGATTCAGGCTGAGGGTGGAAGATGGCCTCTCCGTCGGGGTTGTGCTCCTCCTCCAAAGGCTCGTCCTCGGAATCGTCCAGTTCTTCCTCATCTTCCTCGGACTGGGACTCGTCCGTCTCCATGGGGTCTTCGGCATCCGAGGGCCCCACGATGTTGCCATCGGTCTCGGGGTTCTGAGATGGTGCCGGCGGAAGATCCGGGTCAGGAGCGATCTCGGAGTCAGTGAGCTCCCCATCAGCAGGGTGTACAATCGAAGGGTCCTGCTCGCCAACGGCATCCCAAGGCACGTCAAAAGTCCTCAACGGCCCAACCTCAAGGTCTCCATCACGGTAGTACCAAGCTGCGAACCTATCTGGCCTCCAGCTCGGCAATCCCACATCCATCCAAATAGTGCCATACTTCCTAATATAAGCCTTCCCTTCTCCCACTGGTTACTCTGTGGAACACTGCTCCACCCACACGGGTACCCCAAAAATCGACGGCGGCAGCATGCTTAGGGTTTGGGGTCTGAAAATGTGGGTCCCACGACGGGGTGAGATAAACTCAGTAAACTAATCCTAACCCTAGACTAGGCACAAGGGACTTCCAGACACTCCCAAACACATGAAATGACCAAACATGCAAAGGTAGGCAAATGGCACTCAACAGCTCAAATAGAGTATAATAGGGCATCCAATTAACATTTTATAGATTGACTTGGCTTCGTACTTTGTAACGTGGCACTTATCAGTATATAGTATAAGGATAGCTTATAATCATAATATGGTTGCACTTCGCATGGCAGAGCCCGCGTAACAACGCATCAGGCTTATAATATCAAGGAACCCACGTTTAACGCCTCAAGTTATCCTTTGCCATTCACATGACCCGCGTAATAACGCCTCAGGTCCATCCCGCGTTTAACGCCTCAGGACGTAAATAAACCCCGCGTTTAACGCATCAGAGCTATAATATGCACATAGGCTCGTAATATAACAATCATGGCATAAATCAATCATATGTGCATAATTCCACCATGAGTACCGATTGGCCAATTGAACTAGCAGCCGTAGCATAGCAATTCATCATATCATAAACAAGCAAGGCCATGGTCGTATATCCTAATTGCTCGCATAAATTAAAAAATCACAATGCTTCATTTCAAGCATTAAGGCCATTTTAAGCACCAATCCATTACAAGACAATTATGTCATAATCTCACTCAATTGAGGCCAATACAACATTCTACAATAAGTCTCATTTTCAATTAAATAAGTTACTTCCCACCCCTATGCCATTCGGCCATCACAATTTCATAAAGCCAATCAAACCAAGACATCACAAGATGTATCAATTCGACACATAAGGCCTAACGCACAACCGGGGTTCCATTTCAACCATTAAATCACATCTTAATGCTCATGACCAGAATGCTACAAGGGCCACTTGACCATTTTTCAACGACGCATCATGCAATTTTCTATATGGCCGAACACACCTAGGCACCAATTAGGATCTCACTAGTTCCAATGAGCTAAATTCAAGCCCTAACACTTCCAATGGTATCATAGGACACTAGGTCAGCATGTAAGGGCATCTACCAACCCATTTAAACCATGATTTGAACATTCCAAGCATTAATTTCCATCAAGCACAATTAGCCCTCTAAAACACAAATTCGGATTTTCCTATGTTTCATGCCAAAACAGCCCCCTAAACTCATCATAAATGACCCTCACTTGGTCCTTCCTTTTCCATGGTCCTAGTATAAGGTTAGAGGAAGCTTACCAAGCTTGAATATCCAAGAAAAACCTGTTGGAGTGGCTGAAAGAGGCGCGGCACCAAATCTGATCCGGCGCGGTCAGATTGCGCTCCAAGGAGTCCACACTTCAAACGGCCAAGAACAATCTTCAATACCACACTTAAATCATGCCTCTAACACCTTAACATACTTATCTAAGTCCTAGAAACCACTTACCTCAAGATTGACCAAGATCTCTCCAAGAACAGCCCGCCCTCCTCCGTTGCCCCTAATCTGATCGGCGTTGGCTTTGGGCGGTCCGGGGCTTGCACGGCGGTCCAACAAGGTTCAAAGGGATGAGGAGGACGCCTAGGTGAGGTCTTGAAGCGGTGGAGTGGTGGTGGTGGCCGGCGACTCCTCCTTGAAGCCGAGAGGGGAACGTGAAGATGAGGGAGAGGGAGAGAACGTGAAAACAAAAGGGGAGAGGGAGAGGGAGTTCTGGTGGTAGCTGAATGAGGAGAGTGAGAGTGAGGGAGAATGGTTATCTAAAGTGAAGAGGAAGATTTGGAGGGAAAACAAGTGAGTGGGGTGGTTGAAAGTACATGAATAGTAAGTTTGAATGACTACTTAGTGGGATTAGGTTTAGGGAAAATTGTCCAATCACTTGGTCTCTTCATTGGTCCAATAATTCACCTCTCAATTGACCATTCTACCCTTGTAATTTCGGATGGAGGCTTGGGGAGGGCAAATGACCACTTTGCCCTTGCTTGGTTTAAGAGAAAAGTGCACTAAACTAAGGGTAAAAGGGTCCTACTTAACTTGACGGTCCGAATTTCGCTTTTCTAACCTATACGGGACTATTTCTAACCTTAATAACCCCTCGATGAAGCGACGTCCAAATTTATTCCATTGTGATCTTCGAATGCCCGGCCTCCAATCTCGAAATCCAATCTATGGCTAAATTCAGTCAATTGTCATTCCAGTGCGTCTCAGACTAACGGGCGGCTCTTAGGAGTTACGCGTATCGACCCGCGACTAATGTCACGTTTAAGAGTTACTCGAGCCACGGCGGCTTTGGTTGTCATGTGATCGCGAGGGTCAATTTCTAGTCCCGAAGGTTACAATCGTTAGGAATTGATTTAGGTTAATTCGCAAATCATGCCATGGTTATGTGGAATCACCCGTGAACCAATCACATGACACTAGCAAATCGTTCTAAAACCATTCTTAGATCGACCTTTAGTGGTTCAAAACGTTCCCTCGACGATCCTTATGGTCAAAGCGTTAGCTCGTGGTTAAGTTCTTTGGTCCACGTACTTCAAATCCTATATGGCCATCCCCCATTGGTTAGTCGACTCAAGAGTGATCAATTCTGAGCGAGATTAACTGGAATACATCGATAGACATTCATTCACTGATAAGTTTCGAGATGGGGTCGGAATTCAGGATGTCACAGTGGTATTGGGCCTCTCTCAACCCAAAAGCTAGCTCAAAGGTTGAGGCTTTCCCTCACACTTACAAATCGACCACCAGCCCCTTCCACAACCGATGTGGGACAACCCCAACAATCTCCCCTCATACATCGGGCCATGGATCGGAGGGAGTGACAATCCGTATCTCTCCCGTGTGCCTATTGGGTCCAGACTTGTTGGTAACCTGGGCTCTGATTCCATGTGAGATTTGGTGAGACCGCTGCCAACTGCTCTAAAAGCTTAAGCTATTAGAAGAAGCGTGGTTTAATATTTATATATTCCAATAAATCATGTCTCCACGTGTTTAAAGCATACTAGATCAGATGCACCCAACATAAAAACATTGAAATATGCATTGAAAAACATCTCCTAGTCGTTCTTTTTGTGGGGGAAAAGAAATAATGTCAGTCATCATTAAAATCTCATAAGGAATTCGAAATATTTCCGAACTTTCATTGAGCTCAAGATAGATCTTGAATGGTTCCTTGCTTCTTCTTTGGATAAATTGGGCTCGTCGGAACGACGAAGTCGAGCTATTCAAAGAAATATAATGCATATGCCACTTTGCAACTATTGCGGTTTCACCGAGCTTCTCTAGTCTCCTTCGAAAATGGACTTGTTCATCAACGAAATTCGAAGAGAGCGAAACTTGAAATTACACACACAAAAAACCCTAGATATAATAGATCGGAATAGAAATATGCCAAAAATGAGAGAGATAAACTTTCAAAGCGAGATTAAATCGCAAGAGAAAAAGCTCCCAAACGGGAGGAGAGGGAGCTCTCCCTCAGAAAATCTTACCAGCGGCTAGGGTTCGGGAGGGTGGAGAGAGAGAGAGAGAGAGAGAGGGGGGAGGGGTTTCGGAAAAATTGAATATGCGGAATTTGGACGAGTCAGGCGTTTTCATTTTCATCCCCACGATCCACATCACAATAGTCTTCTTCGCCTTCACTTCTCTCATTTCTTTGGGGGAAGGGGGAATCTCACAAGAAATAGAAGACTCTGAGGAGTCAATCTGAAAAGTTAAAAATCATGAGGGACTAAAATCTAAATTCAGAAGATCTCTCTAAAACGCTTGTGTGTAGCCGTGTTCCGTTCCTAAACCCTCATTAAGCCCTCTTTTCCCCTTGACGGTCCTCTCCGGATTCTCACAACCTTTTCAATGGCGTTCTTCTCCAGCATTCGCAGTGCGCTCGCGAGGTCCTCTGCGTCTTCATCATCTTTCCTATCCCAGCCCTCTTTGAGCAGCTTTTATTCAACGCTCACGGCGCCCAAATTATTCATCAGCGGTACCCTTTTCTTCTCTGCGCGGTTCTTCGTCTCCTGTGTTTTCCTCTCTTTTTCCATCTGATTTTTTTTTTCCTGGAAGGAAAAAGCAGAGTTTTTAGTGCTGATTTTAACGGAAGAACCGAAATCACTGCTTCATCTCTATTTCATAGAAAAAATTTTGTTTGGTTCTGCCTTGTGTTGGTTTGATGGCGTGGAAGTACGTTTTGGGAAACTTTTATGCTCTTTGATGCTCTGACTGTTAAAAAGTTGTGTTATTGAAGAACAAAGCTCTGTTAACTATAGTTCCAGGAAATGGAGAGTAGGCAGGGAAGAACTTTTAATTTCCTTGTAATTTCTTCTTTGTGGGTTCTTGGAAATCCAAAAGGGATAAAATGGGAATGGACAATGCACTATATCGTTTTGGTTGAATGGCCAATTCAATTTTTACAAGCAGCCAAGATGATCCCAGTGGTTGGCTGCGAGTGTTTTCGCCATGTCATTATCTTTGTGGCGATATTCTAAGTGATGGGTATTTTAGCTTAACTGAACTGCAACAAAACCAACGTGCTTATGTGTTACTTAGAGTTGGATCTGCATTTCATCAAAGACCGTTGTTTATATTTTTGCGATACTCCAAAATCTTAAGGCTGCCTGATTGATTGTTTTTTTTTTTTTTTGGGTGGTATTCTTCTATTCTATGGTTACTATTTTGTTCTGTCTTCACCTACCCATGAATAGCTCTTCAGTTAGAGCTTTTTATTGTGTCATGATCCTACTCTTTCCCTGGATAAAAGGGTAAATATCAGAGAATGAGATCCAGTACGTGACTGTACATCTAGCACTGTAGGAAAGGATCGAGACAAATGGAGTGGCCTCTCTGATTTTTACGATATTAACCCACAATGTGGACAGTGGAGCCTTGTGCACTGGAATGCCCTTATTCTATGAGCCTGACCACCTGTTTTTTTAGTTCTGTAGCATTGGTTAATTGACATGATTGACCAGTTTGAACACTATCATGATGTAAATCTATTGACAAGTATGGGCATAATGAACTATATACTGTATCAGAATATGTTAATTAAGGATGCTTCGGTTCCTAGATGTAAGTCTGAGATAGGATAATGACATCACTCCCAGGAGAGGAGATGGTGGTGGTTGGACTTTGGCCCAAATTTGAGAAGATATGGGAGTAGCTTGGCCGCTTTACCATCCGATCTGAACAAGTTTTTTCATAGACAAGCAGCAGTGAAGTTATGGAGCTTCTAGTTCGGTTGTCCTGACCATAGGGGACTAAAGCAGCTATGTGTCTGTTGGAGAGAAGGTTAAAGTTGTTTCCTTCTGTTTTATGCGCTTGTCCTGCTGCTTCCTATTCATGATGCCGCGAGCTTCAACCTAATGGTCTTGTAATTAGGGACTGCTATTGTAAATTTAGATGTGTTTTCTTTCGAAAGTTACAATTGTTTATCCATAGAAAAGTCATTCAATTGGGATTCCCTCTTCCAAACATGCAAAGGGAAGAATCACCTGCCCCACAGTAGTTTGTCTACCATGTTATTTTCCCGTACTCAAGTATGCACAAACAATGGTTACTGTTTGATGTATATCATTTGGGAGGGTGGCTGGTAGAATCTTTTCCGTTATATATATGCGAGATTTAATCTTGAAAGATGATCTAACTTTGGTTTAGTCATCAAGTTATGTTGACTAGCATACCATACAGTTTCACAGTCTTCTGCCTTGAACTTTCCCTTGTTTATCTTAAGAGCTGTCATGAGATTTGCTTGTATAAGTCGTACCGTATGGTTGAGTTAATGCCCTTTTCTGGTGTGCTAGACAGGCCTCGCTAGAGCAACGACAGATCAAAAGCTTTGGGAGGCATTTTCACCATTTGGAAATCTTGTTGAAGGTACATCCCTTGATTAATTGATCTTTCGCTTCTTTTGAGGCATCTGTCTGAAAGATCAGGTCCTAAATTGCTTGTTTTGGCATGTCATCTCGCGATCTTGCAGCGAAGGTTATTACGGATAGGCTGTCTGGCAGATCGAAGGGGTTTGGCTTTGTCACATATGAAACAATTGAAGAAGCAGAGAAAGCCAGAGAGGGAATGAATGCTAAATTCCTCGACGGATGGGTTATTTTTGTTGACCCTGCAAAGCCAAGGGAGCCAAGGCCCCCACCTCAACAAGAGCCGCAACCTTCGGATATTGGTTTCAGGACCAATAAGACCGTTGGATGGTGTGGTTAATGCTTGTTATGTCCATTGTTCCCATCCTTGATCGTGGTTCAGCTCCCTAAATTTTTTTTTGGCACCTGATGCTCTTGGATTAATTGAAAACTTGATCAAACCAAAACCATTTGTTGGGATGAGATTGTCAGCTCTTCGTTGTGTATTAACTTAATATATATATCATCTGCTATTCAAATTCTCGTGTTTCTTTTTGCTTCTGATTTTGCTTTGGTTGCCTCTCCTAAATTCTTAGTAAATATTTTGACATCAGACTTTTTGTTTTGCATCAATCTGTGAGGTGCTTCCATTTATTGGAATTTGTAACTTGATTGAAAACAAATTCTAAAAGTTGACGACTTGACTACGTAACAAGTTCTGATGCGGAAGCATCGGGCTCAATCCTTTGACTCGCAAGCTCAATTCAGTCCTCGTCAATTAATCTTACTAATGAAGCAGGGGCAGCCGATTCTGAGGAACAATCCACAAGATCGAACATGGTTCCATCAGCAATTATTTAAGCCAAAACAAGTTCTGGTCATAACTTTTTTCGATGAGATCAAACTCAGGATGTCAAAATGAGGACTACCGGCCAGGCTATAGATGATGGAGATTGCGACGACCAAGATGCCGACAATGAAGTTACCGACTAAGGAGATGCTGATTCTTCCCTAACGGATTACAGATTAAGTTCTGTTTTATCCATAATAGTTGTTGATTCTTCTTGGTCGGTCATGTTTTAAGTTGCCAATTATCCTTAGAAATTGTCGATATCAAGGCTATTCAACAACATATTGGTGGGAGGCTATTTCAAATGGATTCCTTTGATATTTGCTGATCTTCGGAAGTGTTTATGGAGCTGCCAATGCTTATGGACGAATTTAGAGTCCTAGAATATAGTCTTGGTTATTTATGGCCAAGTGTCTTTAGTCCTAGTCTTAATTGTGTGTTGGGAGTCAAATTTCATGTCTGTATGTCATTTATTGTTGTTCTAGTTACGAGGAGTTTAATTACTTTCTAGTCTCATGTGCCTTTACTGTTGGGGGTTTCTCTATCTACGTCTAGTTACCATGTCTTTATTAGTCGGTTGGTTCTCAAGCCTTTAACATTTAGTCTATTTCCTATGTCCGAGTCCCTCTATATAATGAGAGGAAATCTCCATTGTAACGCATAAGATTTGATTGAATGAATGAGAATTACTCTTCGTGAGTTGAATTGTTAAACTCTCGGCATCTTTCTCCTTGGAGAGTGGATGCTTGGTGATGAACCAAAAGCCATTTATCCTCGATTGGTAGCATACCCTTTATACCGTGATGGTAAACTTCTATCCAATCCCAATTTTTGACATAAGCTCTATACCGTGATAGTGAGCTTCTATCCAATCCCCATATTTATCCTTAGTTGGTGAGCTTCTATCCAATCCCAATCTTTACCATTAGCTGGTGTTATCTATCGTTGCCTTGGTGGTAAGCGTACTCTATCGTTGCCTTGGTGGTGATCGTACTCTTATCATTTCGTTCTATATAGTTAGCTGATGGTTTGCTCTTTACACCTCAGTATAATTCAATTCCTATCGATTCGTTACTGTTTCATACACTCTACTAAACACTTAACCTCGACAATTCCCCATACACCGGCCTTATATCCATACATTCCAGTCCATCCTAGCCGATTGCAACTCTGAAATCCCTACCGACGAAATCATTGAAATCCCTACCGACGAAATCACTCACCTACGCACGCATCAAATTCAAAGATCACATCAAAAGAAAAAACCTTGCAACTTCAGGGACCACACGTGTAACGTTTTGTTTCCAAGGCCTGTTGAAGCATCGTTGAATGAGAGTACAATGCATGGGCAGTTCTCTCGCTGTAATCCAGAATGCTTGCTCGAAGGGAGCTGAATCTTTATATAGATTCAACTTGAATATAAAGATTCACATACAGAACTCTTATGACAAACAGTTCAAAATTTGATACAAGAATACGAGGCAAATGAAAGTGGCAAAAGCTCCCCAAAAGTCGTATCTCATCCAAACGGTATGACATAACATTACGACAGTGTTTTTTCATACTAGAACAAGATGCAATATCAGCTTGAATCGCATGCCACTTCAGATAGAGTTGAACCAGGAAGACCTTTCCTTCATATTTTCATTAGCTGGCACCAAGAAAGTGCAGATATGCAAAAATATGTACACAAGCAGCTCCCCAGGACAGGAGGGGCCCCGCTAGATTTCAAAGAACTATAATATTTACTCAGCTAGAGCCTGTCCTTCGACCCAAAAAAAAAAAAAAAACTAGAGCCTGTCCAGTCAGGAAAATACTTCCCCAGCATTCAAACTAAAAGTTTACAAAGTAATGCCCCAAAAAATTCAACTCTGAGATATATTTTTCTGTTCCTCAACCTCCTTACTGAAAAGATGGAGAAGAGTAACAAGTTGATAATTTTTTCTCCCTAGACAACCAAACTCATCTCAGCTTCAAGAAAAATTTTCCACCATCAATAGGAATAGTTATCTGATCCATCATCATCCGCAAAACTATATGACCTACCAGATTTCCCGGTTCTATGGTTCTGCTTCTTTTTCTTGTCCTTGCTGCCGCCGCCCCCTCGTGAAGAGTCTTTACCTCCATCAGCACCTCGTGTTGTTTCCTTGCCCTTCTGGCCTTCCTTTCTGCCTACTTTTTCTTTCTTGGGAACCTTTTTCTGCTTTGTCCCTCTGGTAACTATATCTAATAGTTGTGTTGGAGGTGGATCATAAACATCAGGAGCCCACGTCACTGTGAGCTTCCTCGGAGCTCCCCCTTGTTTCTCGCGACTACCTTTCAAGGCAGATATTAGCTCTAGAGGAGCCTGAAAAAAGTGATACACAGAGATAAAGGTGAGAAACATCTGAGCAAGAAATATTAACGGTTTGTTGGTGCTATCAAAGAAGATATTTGGGGAACTGGATAAAAGTCTGGCTGTAATTTTATACCATCCAACCCACTATAATATTTACCCTGTTTACAGGTAAAAAAATGGCTGTAATTTTATACCATCCAACTCATTATAAGATTTAACCCACTTAACCAGAAAGGATTGACATAAAGTCACGCCTTTGAATAGAGTTATGTCATAATCAATTTCATCATAATAAATACCAGGTGACAGATACAGCTATATTGCCCATGTATTGCAGACAGACGAATGTGCATCAAATGACATACTAAAAGAGGAACCAATCTTAAAGGCAACAACAGAATAGTGAAGGAACTAATTATTTGGCTCCAATCATCTATTATGAACCATCCAAGTAGATCACAAGCCGGTCTATAAAGTCAACGTGGTAATCATCAGTCAGAAAGACAGAAAGACGGAAAAAGCACAAAACTGAAGTCCAATATATACCTGCACAAGTTCCTATACACAAGCAAATTATCATACAGCACGAGAAAAGAGAAAGCTCAAAGTGAACACAAACAGTGCCATGGGAAAAAAAGGTACTTACAGGCGAAAGCACCGAGCATCCGATGGCCGGATTATCCACAATTTCTTCAGAAAAGAGTTCCTGCAATTTTAAGTTTGGTTGCTCTTCCTCATTCTCTTCATCAGAAGATATATGTGGAGACATAAGCTTGCTTGGAGAAGACTGCGCTGCATTGTCCAACATCTTTTGATGAGATCGTGGACATTCCTCGTGCTCATCAGCATCCTCATCATCACTATGATCAACTCCATCAGAAGAGCTTTCAAATTCATGAGCATTTTGAATGCATGCACATCCGTCAAAAGCAGCTCCCAGTTTATTGACCAAATTCGTACTAGTAATCAACTCCAAATCAACAGAAAGATGCTGTGCCTCCATAGGCAGAGATCTGTTAGGCACAAGAACACACATCAGGGGAAAGTGAATTATCAATTCTGCCAAGAAGTAGATCTAAGCATGTCTGACATGAAAAGCAAAGGCAGCCTGTTAGGCACAAGAACACACATCACATGAGCTCAAACATGTAGCATGAAACTTAGAAATGAAGGCGCAGGAAAGTGAACTATCAATCCTGCCAAGAAGTTGCTCTAATCATGTCAAACCTGAAAAGGAACGGCAGACTACAGACTCACATTGAAGCTAATCAAAGAGGCAATAAATTAATTCATTGATCCACTAAAGAGCAGTAAGACTATAAACTTATTTCCTTTTCACTCAACCGTGGCCATAAAATTAAACTAAATCATCATCACTCATTCATCATCTCATTGCTATTAAATTCGCATCCTAGCAACAATATCAGAAGAAAAAAGTTCCTTGATTCCTTTAGACAGCATGACAACAGTCAGCTTCTTGAAAGCTCTTAGTCTGACAAGAGAACCTGAGGTGGCAAGGTAGACGCTGGACTTTCGTATTGATTAGCATTGATGATTCATGCCAAACCAACATTTTAGCATCACCAATTCCCAAAATAGATTCCTACAGCTAGCTATATGGCTCAAAATCGCCCCAATGTCATGAAAAAGCCTCAATAGCTGCATTGCCCAATTGTCCCATTCGCATAAAACAAGCTCGAGCTTGAGGTGGAGCTTGAGGTACGCAGTTCAACCTCAATGTGACTTGAGCCCAACATTGACCCATTAATTTTCGAGTTGAATTTGTCTTAAATTCAAGCAGCAAATCACGTCACTCGAGACTCTAAGCTAGCTCTTACTTCGTCGCCTCCACTTAAAAGATGTCCGAGATGGATTGCCCGGTCTATTCAAGGCACACCAAACAGAAGGACAGATACAATATGGGAGATTTCTCTTCCACAGCCCAAACTCCTATCTCCAAAGGGCGGGATACATAAAGCAAGAACAACTTCCTTCATCCCAAATATTTGAAACCCATTTCCAAGAAACCAAACCCGAAGGCAAAACCGCACCCAAAACCTTCAACAGAGCGCGTAAACAGTCAAATTCCAGATACCCAAAACAACAAACCTTAACAGAGAACCAAATTCCTTAAAAAAAAAAATTGATGACACCCGAAACCGTCCGAAGCACGTAACTCAGCAGATGCGATCACGCCCTTGCGGCTTCACGCAGCGAAACTACAACGTCGATCGAAATTCAAAAACCGAAAGAAGAAAGGACCCTCGTTCCAAAATTCCGCAGGAAAAACCTCAAGAGCTTCAGGGACTGGAAACGGAGTGGAGAAAAACGAAGAAGGTGCGTATTTTTTCCCTTATATGGAGAAATATGGCGATGTATACCTGCAAAGCATGAGTGGGACCGGTCGCCGTTTGGAGAGAAGGTAGGAGTAGGATTTGAGAGAGAAGACGAGGGTTTTGCTGATTACACGGAGAGTGAATCGGTTGATCAACCTCTTTCCCCTCTCCTGGTGCTGCGTGATGAGCACGTTATGGGGTGGGCGCCTTTTGGACATTTCGTACCTTAGCCAACCCGGCTTAAAAATTCTTCCGACAAAAAAAAAAAAAGGCTTTAAAATTGATTGGATAATGTTTTGGTATTTTTTGGATTTTTGATTCGTGACTCACCCATCAGCCGGTTAACCGCTAATGATCGTAACATTCCCTCGTCTCATGCGCACATACATAATATGTATATGCATGTGCTCAGAAAGAGGTTTTTAAGCGAATGCACAAGCTGGTGATTAGATCTTGACCGAGGAAGACAAGGAGATTAGTGTTTAGATTTTTTTTTTTGGGTCAAACACGAGAACTTATATTTACTTAATAGAGTCTGAAAAACAACCAAAGTTAACATCGCAACACAACAGATCCTAAAGGATAGCGGGAGGCACGCCTAAATTGCCAATTAGAGGAAAGAAAACCTAGTCTGTGAGCTTTTGCTAATCAATCCGCCCACGAGTTCGCTTCACGGGGAGAAAATTTAATACGGACCCCATCTAGCTAGTCCAACATTTCTCTACAGTAAATAAGTAAATTTGCGATGGGCCAAGGACTAGGGGCCTTATGGGCTGGATCAGTCAGAAACTCCATAAGGGAAAAACTGTCACTGAAGATATCCCAATGAAGACCCGAAACTCCCACATGCATCACTTTTGAAACTGACATCGTTGACTAGCGTAGATCAGGAGGCTTCTTTAGTTGAAGCAAAAGTTACAGCCCTTGCTTTAGAGCGAGGGTTTCCGCTATGAGAGGAGAATCCGCTCGAATCTTCAGCGCAAAGCCATCCACCAGTGTACCGTTGTGATATCTGACCACTCCTGCTATGGCCGCTTCAGATTTCCCCTCAACCCATGATGCATCAACGTGGATTTTCTGAGTCCTCCCATCTCTATTCGAATCCTGACCAGGTAGGATTACTCCCCGATTCACCTCTCTGTCATGAGTAATATCTTGCGGCAATTTAGAAACCACGAGCCTTTGCATCATTGAGGCTTCATCTATGACCAGTGTTGGAGAAGGGCGACACCCTCTGAAGACCATCACATTTCTTGCCTTCTAGATTTGCCAAAGAACCATCACAATCAGATGTCCCGTTTAGAGCAGTACTACTTGTGACATTCTGAATTTCTTGCCATTTTGAGGCTATTGAATGAGAATGTATCTATTGATGTATTTCAGTTTTGTCTCGCTCAGATCTGATCAATCTTGAGTAAACCGACCGAAAGGAAAAAGCTAACGCATGACAAGGTACGTGGACTTAGGGAACTTGAAATGGAAATTACGCTTTGACCATAAGAATTGCTAAGGGACATTTAGAGCCAGTAAAGGCCAATCTGATAATGATTAAGGAATCCATTGCTAGCGTTATACGATTGGAACTCGGGTGATGCCGTATAACCAATGTATAATTTGCGACGTTTTCCTAAATCGAGCCATGACGATCGAGACCATCGGAACTAGTAATGAACCATCGCAATTACATGACAACCAAAATCACTTTTCCCGAGACATCCTAAGTATGACGAGAGTCACAGAGTCGATATGCGTAACTGTCGCGACCCTCTCCCGAGGCGGGAGCGGGCTAATGGACCGCCCGATCGCTGGCTTGATCGGACGCGGGCCTCTCCCAAGGCCCATTTCCCAAGTCGCAACTGCTGGATGTACGTGGTCGACCTTCAGTGTGGTCTAGTGACATGTGATGAGTGTACATGTCAAGGAGTCGCCACCAATCGTTTCGTGGAGGGTACGATCGGAAAACCCTATCGAATAGTTGGGAGTGGTCTATTCGATCCTGCGGAAACCAGAGAAGTGGGTTCGGGGACTTAGTTACGCCAATTGTCTAAGTTGACGCCCTTTCGGTACCTAAACTGAATGGCTTATCTGATCCTAGGATTTCATACAGACGAGTGGGGTACAGATCCTAAATCTAAGAGTTCATACAGATGGGAATTACTACCCTATCACTCACAATCAATAGAAATAAGTGCGCAAATCAAGGATCCAGTACATGCGGATAAAACACATGAAATCAGCATGACATCCCTAATGAGGCCCTATTAGCCTAGAGAAATAGCAATCAAGGCTTATGAATGAATTTGGCATGATTTGCCCATGAGGGGCAAAATCGTAATTTTGAACAATTCGGGGACAATTCACCTCAAAAAGGGCAAATTTGTCATTTTAGATAAATCGGGAAGTCAAAGGACAGGGGAAATAGGATTGGCCATCTATCCAATCCATTTCCTATTTTTTTGGGAATTTCCAGGATTTCTCTGGAATTTAAAAGCGATTTTACCCTCGGAGGGGTAAAATCGTCATTTTGAACAAAGATGAGAACTGAAAATCTTAAATATTAGGGTTGGTCGTCCACCTGACCCAAACCCTAACTTTAAGCAATTTTCAGAACTCGATTGAGACAAGAAAGACAATTTTCCCATTGAAGGGCAAAATCGTCATTTTGAGAAAAGAGGCGGGACTCGAAACCCAAAACCTAAGAATTGGTCGCTTACTCGACCCTAATTCTTACTTCGGCATTGTCAGCAGAGGCTACTTACCCCTAAAGGGTAATGTCGTCAAGTCTCGGAAGATCGGACAAGAAACCCCAAAAATAGGGTTGACCAGTTGTCTGTGGTCAATCCTCGATTTTTGGGGATTTCTGAGTGTCTAGGATTTTTCCGCAATTTTTTCCACATTTTTTGGAATTTTTTGGAATTTTCTAGCATTTTTTAGGATTTTCTGAAATTTTTCGATTTTTTTTATTTTTTAAAATTATTTTCTGATTTGATTTTTTTTATTTAAAAAAGAATATTATCCGGGCCGAGTCGGGTGACCCGGCCCACGGCCCGCGGGCGACCGGCCCGGCCCGGATCCGGGCCCGCGCCGCGCCTAAAACGACGCCGCTTCAGACCTCCCGCTCAAATATTGATTTCCCGCCCAAACTTGAACCAGCGGCCCTGATTGCACCAAGTGGCAGACTATGGACGGCCTGATCTCCATGATGAAACCGACGGCTGTGATTCCACCACGCGTTGATGTACGAGCGGCTTGATCTTCACGATGTATCAACGGACCAGATTGAAATGCTTGATCGAACTACAGCCGTCCGATCTAAGGGTTTTTTAATTTCTGAAAATCATTTTTAATTTCCGAAAAAAGCGAGATCGCGACACGTGGCGCACCTACCACCGTCCGATCATTTTATTAATCGGTTATAACCGAACGTGCTGACGTGGCTGCCATGTGGGCGCCACGTCAGCGACACGTGTGCGTTGACTGGTCAACTTTCGTTGACCAGTCAACCGGCCCGCCGAAGAAGACGACCGGCGCCGGCTCTGTTTCGCCGGCGCCTCGTCGGAATACGTTTTCTCCACCTACAGGTCACCAAAGCTTGCGAAACCAACGCCATTCGACTCATCTCGTTCTCCTTTACAACATATCAAAGCCTTGATATAGCAGAATCAAAGTTGAACAACTCACCAACCTAGGCCGGAGCTAATTTCCGACGAAAGTCCGCCCTAGCCATTTCTAGCGATATCCGAGCCTATCAATCAATCAGGAAGCATCGTGGGAGATCGAGGAGACTTACCTGGCCATCAGGGAAGGTCGACGTAGCTCGAGGCGAGCTCTCGAGCTCATATCCAGTCGCGGATAGGTGGAGGTCGACGCGAGGTTTTACACGACGAAGATGCAAAAAACGAGTTGGAGAACGATCATGGAGGTGCAGGGAGTAATTCTAGATCGATAACTCGTAAAACAAACAAGCAGAACCCGAGTTGCCATTAACGACCGAGAGGAAGTTCGAGAAAGAGCCTCACCTGTTTCGAGGGCGTCGGTGGATGTGAGTCGATCCAACGCGTTCTCTAGGTTGAGGCGAGGCTAATGGGGGCGGCGGCGTCGAACGACGTTGTCTAGATCGCCAAGGATTCGAGCTCGAATCTCTCGAGCTCGGAGCTTCAATGGCCGCAGCGCTCTCACTTTCTCTCTCTCTCTCTCTCTCTCTCTCTCTGTCTCTCTCCTGCGCGAACAGACTTCCTCTCCTCCTCTCGCCCCCCTCCGTTTTTGTTCTTCGTTCCTCTAACTAACTCGTTTTTTTTTTTTTGCTAACTGACTTCCCCTGCTTCACCAATTTCCTTCGCCCACTGATCATCGCCTCTTCATTCGTTCTTTTCTCTTTGTTTTTGGGCGAACAGGCGGAGCGGATCCCTCTGCGTGGCTGACTGGGTTGACTGATTCGGGTCAACCCGATTCAGTTGACCCAGTCCGATATTTTCCAAATTTCAATGCCAAAATGAGCTTGAATCACCAAATTGATCCTGAAATCGGACTCTGTGACACAAATTCCATCTGAAATAGGTAAACTATGGTTAAATTGGTTTTAATTTGAGCGAAAGCCCCAAATTTAAGGCAGGATCCGAATTTGATTTTTGTCAAATTGAGGGCCCTAATGGGCGAATCGACCTGAATTGGACTGACCGTTAGATTTAGGGGATCGAATACTATAGGGGGAAACTTTGGGGTTCAATAGGTGCCCCTCAAAAAAGTTTAATTTCAGAATTGGCATTATAGGGACTAAAATGAAAAGATTTTTTTGTGCAATTAGGTCCCTAAAGCCAAAATTGATCAAATTGGCACACAATTGAACCCAATTGAAATGTCGGGCAATCAAGTTGAATGTCAAGACTCGTAAAATGCAAAAAATTGCAAATAAAAAGACTCAAAACGTATTTTTTGGCAAATTTAACCTTGTGCGTTACAAAGAAACACACAAAATTAAACTTTAATTTCAACTATTGATGAGGTCAAAATGACAAGGGATTTAAAAGAAAAATATTGACTATTTTCCTATATTTTTGTGACCTCAAATTCTATTTTTGTTGATTTTTCTAGTATTTTTCTATTTTCTAAAAATACTAAAAAATGTGAAAAATATGAAAAATTATTTTTTGGTCAAGAATGGTTCCTTGGGCTTGGCCAAGGCCACCAAAGTTGATTTTGTAATTTTTTGACTTTTTATGAATTTTTTTTGTGATTTTTCAAAAAATAAAATTGAAAAAGGACTTGGTCAAAAATCAGGTGTCAACAGCTGCCCCTCTTTGAGAGGAATCTCGTGAGAGGTTTCTCTCAAAGACAAGTGACACCTGAATCTAGACCGACTCGACTGGGGAAAAGAAAAATGAATCCTGACATTCAATCTTTCTTGCTTTGCTGGTAAACGCTCTGCTTGTTCTGCTCTGGCTACTATGAGAGAGAAAGTAGAGAGACCCACCTGCTATTTACCTGTTGATCATCTGCCTGATGCTCGTGTGGCATGCGCGGTGTATAGCGGGTCCAAGTGAATACCTAGGGACTCGTCTTTTGAGTATCCTAGGGCGGTTAAACTCTAGCCTGTATGGTAGGCCGTACCAGAATGGGATTCCTATACTTGACAGGAACCTGTGAATGACGCACCCAGTCTCTTAGGGATTGTCAGGGTTTTGATCCGTATGGTGGATCGGACCATGAATAGGACTCCTCTCTGCTAGGAACCTATGGATGACGCACCCAGTCTTTTAGGGATTGTCAGGGTTTTGATCCGTATGGTGGATCAGACCATGAATAGGACTCCTTTCTGTTAGGAACCTATGGATGACGCACCCAGGCTCTTAGGGATTGTCAGGGTTTTGATCCGTATGGTGGATCAGACCATGAATAGGACTCCTTTCTGTTAGGAACCTATGGATGACGCACCCAGTCTCTTAGGGATTGTCGAACATTTTAATCCGTCAGGGGGATCAGGCCGAGAATAGGATTCCTCTCCGCTAGGAACCTATGGATGACGCACCCAGTCTCTTAGGGATTGTCGAACATTTTGATCCGTCAGGGGGATCAGGCCGAGAATAGGATTCCTCTCTGCTAGGAACCTATGGATGACGCACCCAGTCTCTTAGGGATTGTCGAACATTTTGATCCTATATTCTAAGGAATTAACTAGGATTTATACAAATGAGGTGTGCCTGACCTTGAGGCTTTATCAAATGGGCTATTCTGGGTTTAGGGGTTACCTAGAACCTCATAGAAAGCTGATTCTGAAAATTGTCCTTTCGACACGCAAGTCGTTATTCTGGGATTTGGGGATTCCAAGTATCCTGCAAAAAATTCCAACCTGTAACACTGGGATCTCACACAGGGAGATAATTTCAAACATTGTCCTTTTGACATGGGAGGTGACATTCTGGGACCTGGGAGCTCCAGGCATCCTGCAGAAAGATCAAACCTGTAATATTGGAATCTCACATAGGGAGATAATTTCAAACATTGTCCTTTTGACATGGAGGCGACATTCTGGGATCTGGGAGCTCCAAGTATCCTGCAGAAAGTTCAAACCTGTAAATTTTAAATCTCACAGAGGGATGATTTCGGAGATTGTCCTTTTGACATTGGAGGTGACATTCTGGGATCTGGGAGCTCCAGGTATCCTGCAGGAAGTTCAAACCTGTAAATTTGAAATCTCACAGAGAGATGATTTCGGAGATTGTCCTTTTGACATTGGAGGTGACATTCTGGGATCTAGGAGCTCCAGGTATCCTGCAGAAAGTTCAAACCTATAAAATTGTTCATAAGAATGTGTTTTCCCGAGATATGGAATTACCAGGGATCTTGCAGGAAAATAAACTTGAAAGCTCTTCTTCACAGAGCAAGGCATCCTTCTAGAATCTGGGGTTGCCATGATTCCTATAGAAGTTTAACCAAGAACAATAGCATTCTAGAATCTGGGGTTACCAAGAATCTGTCAGAAGCTCATGCATATAAACTTTCCTTCTTAGAGAAATGTATCATTCTGAGACCTGGGGTTACCAGGGGTCCTGCAGAAGTTTAAACTTGAAATATATTCTTCACAAAAGAAGTAGCATTCTGAGGTCTGGGGATACCAAGGGTCCTACAGAAGCTTGAACATGTAAACTCTTTCTTACCAAGAGAGGTTGTGTTATTCTGAGATCTGGGATTGCCAGGAATTCTGCAGAAGTTTAGACATGTAAATTGTTTCTTACCAAGAGTGCTGCAAGCCATTCTAGGAGCCGAAGTCATCAAGAATCTTGCAAAAGCTCCAACCTGAAAATTTTCTTACCAAAGGCACATCAATGGTCTTTAAGTGATATGTGATGTCAAACTGACAGCACTTTATGACTTATATCATAGTCATGAAAAAATTTCAATGAATGTATTACGAGGTTGGAGGTTATCCAAAACACCTTGCAACATACGGGAGTGATCAAAAGTTCCTTGCGGGGAAAGTTTGAATCAAACAATCTGAAATTACCAAAAGAGTTTGGTTAAAATGTCCAACGGAGTATTCTCATCAAAGAGGACTTCTCACCGTTTTGAGGTAATGGTCTTTTACCAAGAATGCACTCGAACTTCCTATCAAACATGCACATAGGGTTCAGGATCATTCGCAGTGAATACACCTCGATCGATCAGGAGGACTTCCAAGGGACCGTAATGTTGGGCTTGGTCAACGGTTTTCAAAGGGGGACTTGCGTGCAAGTCAAGGCTTTCGAAGAGAAGTCTTCAACGTCTGCTCCAGGTTTACAATTCAAGAAACCTGCGAAATGAGAAATAATCTTGCTCGAACTTCTTCGAGCTAAGCTTAGACATTAAACCCTATGTCAATCCAAATGCCTTAATCAGAAAAGGCTTTTCAGGGTTGTAACGTAGGTAGGATTGGGGACCAAAAAAGGCTTGTTTTTGGCTTAGAATATGCGAAGGGTCTAACATTGGTGATCACTGCAGGTTTGCCGCCGATCTTGTCCCTTCTCGTCCAAAGAGCGTCTTTAGTCTTTGAAGTGCATATTTGTCTTTAGAGAACGTCTCTCTCATGTCAAGACGGCGTCAACATCTTGTCTACACTTTCGTCATCTGAGTGTGACATGATTTGGGAGCATCTTTCGCAGTCTAGCTCCCTTGGAATTTTTCTTTTACAATCAGATCTCACTAGTGACCTATACAAAGGTATCATGCCACATTTTGGCATTTACAAGATCAAACACATGATTCACAAGTGTACAAGTATTTGGATGGGCATTGGCCTTGCTTTTACCAGGCACTTTGCTTTTTCTTGATGCCCAAGATTAAATTTTTCTCTCTTCTTTCTTTTTGAGATCCCATCTTTTCTTTTCTTTTGGGGATCAGAATTTTCAAATGAATGTGCTAGATGTATAGCTTGAATCTTAGCACTCGAACATTAATCTAGGAATTTTTCACAAATCCTGTGTTTTGAACTCTTCCGCTCTTGAAGTGACGTCGTTTCCACCTTGGAATATGCAATGATCACCAACGGGTTTGTGAAATGAACGTATAGGCTCAATTGGGCAGTGCAAAGGGTAAAAGTGTATAGGATAGAGAAACGAATGCTTTTCGTCATCCTAAATCACTTGAATTACCATAGAAGTTAAAATGACAAGCAACACACGAAGATTGATGCAAGTCTGAGCAAGAGAACTTCTAACCATTTACCTCCTAATACTGCTGGACGTACCTCCAGTTTGCCCCACTGTGGGGTGGTTCTCGACAGGGGTATAGAATGAAACCGTCGTTCAAAGGGCTATCAACGGTCATCTGTAGTGTTTATGATAGAGAAACGAATGCCTCCGTCGTCTGGATCCATGTAATCACTGCGAATAACCCCTACTTCCGTAGGTCAAGGTCTCGCTGTCCTTACCACTCCATTCATCTCTCAAGTGTGTATAGGACGTGTTTGGATCCAGGTTGCCTCTTATCTGAGGACACATCCTTTTAAACAGTTCAAAACAACTATTGTTGGAAAAGTTCATTTTGCTTTCTCCAAAACTTACCCTCCAATGGGATTTATGATGCACAATGTATATTTCAACCATGTTTAGATAACCTCCAAGTTTAAACATGAGTGCCCATGCTATGACTGTGAGAATTTTGCATTTTTATTGACATGATAATTGAATGCATGCTAGATTCCATGAAGCCTTTCAAATTCTAGCAATAAGGATTCTGACAGTCTTGAAAACCTAAAAGATTGGGAGAGGAATACTTACCTGCCCAGCGCGGCTAGGGATTCCTGAAAAATTCAAGAGGAATATGTCAGTGTATGTTCTCGAATTTCAGAAAATTAGAACGATACGCCTTACCCTTGATCATGTATTCCAACGGGAGTGTATAGACTTGTGAAAGTATGCATTTTTCTTAACAACACAAGATGGTTAAGTGTTCTAAAACATCTTGAAATTCTCAGTTTTTGAAGAGAAAGGACTTGCACCTGACTATTGCGACAGTAAGTCCTCTAGATCATGTATTCCAATTTATCGCGGCCTTGCTCCCTTGGGTCCTGCAACATTGAACACATGCTAATGTATGCATGGATGCATGAGGTGCTTATGCAACGACTATCATGAAGAGTATGCTTAATTCGGGATAAGTCGTATGATCGGAATCTGATTTTATTTCACGGGTAATATCTCTTCACAGCATCTGAATTTACAGGGTGTCCCAATTCTTCTCCTTCGGAGTTTACAAGAATCAATGCTCCTCCCGTGAGAATTTTCTTGATAATGTAAGGGCCTTTGTAATTCGGAGTGAATTTTCCTCCTGGATGGGTAGTACTCGGCAAAAATTTTCTAATTACCAAGTCATCTACTTCGAAATTCCTGATCTTGACCTTTCGATTGAATGCCCTGGCTACCCTTTTCTGGTAGGTTTGTCCGTGGCAAATGGCTTTAAGACGTTTCTCGTCTATCAAATTCAGCTGTTCATATCTGTGTTTGAAATATTCTGACTCAGAGAGTTTATTTTCGGATAAGATTCTCAAAGAGGGAATCTTAACTTCCACTGGTAGAACTGCTTCCATTCCGTACACCAGACCATAGGGAGTTGCACCTGTGGAAGTTCTGATTGACGTTCGGTAAGCCATTAGGGCGAAGGGCAGCCTTTCATGCCAATCCCTATAGTTTTCTGCTGTCTTAGCCAAGATTCTTTTGATATTTTTGTTGGCTGCTTCCACTGCCCCATTCATCTGTGGGCGGTAAGGAGATGAATTCAGATGTCGGATGCTAAAGTGATCCAGCAGATCATCGACAATCTTGTTGTTCAGGTTAGACCCATTATCTGTGATGATCGCTTGAAGGGTGCCATACCGGGATATGATATCTCTTTTGACGAATCTTGCCACATTTCTTGCAGTGACATTCTTGTAAGAGCTGGCTTCTACCCATTTGGTGAAGTAATCAATCGCTACCAAGATGAAGCGATGACCATTTGAAGCCACCGGATTAATAGGTCCTATCATGTCTATCCCCCACATAGAGAAAGGCCAAACTTCGAACATTTGGTGCAGTTCGCTTGGGGGTGCATTGATCTTATCCCCGTATATTTGGCATTGGTGGCATGACCGGACGTGCTGACAGCAGTCTGATTCGATGGTCATCCAATAATAGCCAAGCCGCATGATCTTCCGGGCGAGGAGGTGGTCGTTCATGTGAGGCCCACACACACCTTCATGGATCTCTTTTATGAGGACATTTGCTTCTTTGGCATCTACACATCTTAACAGAGTAGAATCAAACGATCTCTTATACAGGATTTGTCCATTGAGGAAGAACTTGCTGGCCATCTTTGTTATGTATTTTCGGTCTCCTGACTGGCATCCTTCAGGGAATTCCCCTTTCAAGAGGTAATTCCTGATGTCACAGTACCATGGCTCTCCATCAGATTCTTCTTTGATTAGCATACAATAAGCCGGCTTTTCAACAATGCCGATCCTCAGAGGTTCTACATCCAACCCTTCAGTCGTTTGTAACATCGAGGCTAGGGTGGCTAAAGCATCGGCAAATTGATTGTGAGATCTTGACGGGTATTCGAATGACACCTCTTCGAACTTGAGTATCAATTCTTCAAGGTATTCGTGATAAGGGATTGTCGCGACCCTCTTGAGGTTGTCGGGCTCTCGAGGGCTAATGGGCCGTCCTGTCTGGTCGGACGCGGGCCTCTCCCAAGGCCCATTACCCAAATCGCAATGGAGGTATGCGTGATCGACTTTCAGTGTGGTCTAGTGACATGTGCTAAGTGTGCATGCCATGGAGTCGCCACCAATCATTTTTTTAGGGTATGATTGGACCACCCAATCGAATAGTTGGGAGTTTCTATTCAATTCTGCGAGAACCAGAGAAATGGTTTCGGGGACTTAGTTACACCAACTGTCAGAGTTGACGCCCTTTCGGTACCTAAGTTGACTGAATTTTCTAGCCTGAGATTCATGCGGATGAGTAAGGTATGAACCCTAAATCTAAAAATTCATATAGATAAGAGTGATTATCCTAGCAATCACAATCAGTAATAAAATGCCCAACTCAAGGAATCTAGATATGCAAATAAATCAAATGGCATTCCTAGTAAGGTCCTATTTATCAATCACAGCTCAAGAATGATTTAGCTGTCCTAGCCATTCTACACACGATCTAACCTAAGAAAAGCATTAGGAAGCATCGAAGGAGTTCGAGAGTACTCACATGGGGTTCGCCGTGCCCTGGTTTGGTCTTGGACGAGCTATCGAGCTCATGCCGACCCGATTATATTTGGGGATCCGCTCGGCGTTTTACACCATGAAATCATGTGAAACAAAAACGAAAATATTCAGCAAGGGGCATTTATTGTAGATGGTGGTCGATCTAATTGGACGTCAAGACTAAAAAAGATGTAGAAATTTACAAATTAAAATACTCGAATGACATTTTTTTGCCAAATTCAACTCTATGCGTCGTGAAGAAACACATGCAATTGAACTTGAATTTTGACTATTTATGAGTTCAAAATGTAAAAGAAATTAAAATAAAAATATTGACTATTTTTCTATATTTTTACGACATCGAACGCTATTTTTCTTCATTTTTCATGTATTTTTCTATTTTTGGAAAATATTAAAAAATATGAAAAAATATTTTTTTTTATCAAAAATGGTTCCTTTAGCTTGGTCAAGGCTACCAAAGATGATTTTTTAATTTTTTTTTTAACTTTTTATAGATTTTTTATGAATTTTTTAAAAATAAACTATGAAAGACTGATAAAAAATCAGGTGTCAACAGCTGCCCCTCTTTGAGAGGAATTTCGTCAGAGGTTTCTCTCAAAGACAAGGTGACACCTGTGTTCCGATCAACTCGACTGGGAAAAGAAAAGAAATCATGACATCCAATTTTCATGCCCATCAATGTGTGCTTTTCCTTAAAAAGAGATGTGCTCATTCAATTCCTTGATATGATGTAAGAAAGTTAAGGAGTAGATAGACTTCCCTGCCCCTTACCTGCCGAATGCTTGCGGCATTTGCTGTGTCTGATGGGTTCAAGTAGATTCCTAAGGACTTGTCATCGGAGTGTCCTGGAGATGTTAAGCTCTGACCTGTATGGTAGGTCAAACCATAATGGGATTCCTAACTGATAGGAACCTAAGGAAGACGCATCCCACATTTGGGAATTTGCCAAGGGTTTTGATCCGTGCGGTGGACTAAACTAGAAATGGCTTGCCTAATGTAAGGCTTATTAGGGAAAACGACTCCTCCCGCGTTCGGGATTCATCAAGGTTTTGATCCGTATGGTGGATCGGACCATTGGGTTGATCCTTCAGGCGGTCTCTACCAGTCCTTTGACCCTTCAGGCGGTTTCTACCATTCATTGACCCTTCATGCGGTTTCTACCATTGAGTTGACCCTTTAGGCGGTTTCTACCATTGGTTGACCATTCATGCGGTTTCTACCATACATTGACCCTTCAGGCGGTTTCTACCATTATTTTGACCCTTCAGGCGGTTTCTACCATTGGTTGACCCTTCAGGCGGTTTCTACCATACATTGACCCTTCAGGCGGTTTCTACCATTGTGTTGACCCTTCAGGCGGTTTCTACCATTGATTGACCCTTCAGGCGGTTTCTACCATTGAGTTGACCCTTCAGGCGGTTTCTACCATTTATGAGATTCCAAATTGATATGAATCAAAGGATGACGTACCCGCTCTTCGGGGCTAGTCGGAGACTCGATCATTCTGTGGATCGGTCTTAGAAAAGATTTGCCTACTAAAAGGCTTCACCTAAGGATGACGCACCCAGTCTTTGGGGTGGCCAAAAGTCCTGCAGAAAGCTTAGACCTGAAAAAATTTTCCTCGCCAAGAAGATATTAGTAATCTTTGGGAAGACAATAATTGTCTAACTGACAAAATTCTACGACTTAAGTTTTAGTCATGAAATGTGCATTTTGATTGTTGGAGATTATCCAAAACATTCCTGCCATATACAGATGTGATCATAAATTCCTTGCACGGAAACTCTAGATCAAACAATTTGAAAATTTAAAAAAGAGTTTGCTCAAAACATCCATTGGAGTATTTCTCACCCAAGAAGGCTCCTCACTGCTCTGTGATAATGATCTTTAATAGGGAAAGTGCTCAATTTCCTACCGACCTATGCCTGGGTTTCAGGATCATTCGCAACGCATACATTTCGACCGATCAGGAGGTCTTTCACGGGACCGTAGTGTTAGGCTTGGATATCGGTTTCCAAGGGGGACTCACTTTTGAGTCAAGGCCGTTGAACGAAATTTTTCACTATCTGCTCCGGGTTTACAAGTCAAGAACCCTGCAAAATGAGAAAGAAATAGTCTTGCTCGTACTTCTTTGAGCTAAGTTATACATTAACCCAAGTGTCTTGGTCAGATAAGACTACTTCAGGGTTGTAACATTGGAAGGATTGGAGACCGAAAAAGGCTTATTTTTTGCCCAGAAATTGTGAAGGGTTTGACATTGGTGATCATTGCAAATTTGCCACATGTCCTTCGAAGAACATCTCCATTTCTTGAAGTGTACACTCCTCTTTTAGAGCGCACAAGGATGTTTAAAAGCGTCTCTTGTTACATTAAGAGACCGTCTGTTTGTGTGTTTGCAATTTGAGCACGACAACATTTGGAGAGTAGTCATCTTGATCTAACTCCTTTGCATGGTCTTTTCATCGTCTCTCTAGACTTTACTGGGGATATTTTGAATAGACATCAGCCTTGCTTTTTACCAGGCACTTTGCTTTTTCTTGATGTCTAGGGATTTTTCTTTTCCCCCTTTTTTTAATCCCGTGTTTTTCTTTTCTTTTGGAGCTAGGATTTTCGGTAATCATGCTAGATATGCAACTTAAACTTTGGCACGCTTCCATTCCTAGAGTGATGTTGCCTTTGCTTTGGAATATGCAATGATCACCAATAGGTTGATGAAATGAATTTGCTGGCTCAACTTGGTTGTGCAAAGGATAACAGTGTGTAGGATAGAGAAATGAATCATTCTCGTCATCCTATGACACTTGGATTATCATATAAACAACACACAAAGATTTATGTTAGTCCGAGCAAGAAAATTTCTAACCGTTTACTTTCTGATACTGTTGGACTAACCTTCATTTGCCCCAATGTGGGGTGGTTCTTGACAGGGTTGAGAATGAAAATCGCCATTCAATGGGGTTCTCAATGGGCATCTGTAGTGTTTGGAATGAAGAAATAAATGCCTCTGTCATCTCGATCCATGTAATCGTTGCGAATAACCCTTATATCCATAGGTTAAGGTTTCGCTATCATTTCCAATCTCCTCATCTCTCAAGTGTGTATGGGACGTGTTTGGATTAGGCTCGCTTCTCTTATGAGAAAATACCCTTTTGAACAGTTCAAACGACTCTTATTGGAAAAATTCATTTCATTTCATCAAGATTTATCCTTCAAAGGGATTTTATGATGCACCATACATGTGTAATTCATGTTCAGACAATCTCATGTTTTAAAACATGAATGTCAATGAAGTAAGAATTCTATGTCTTTTTAGATGTGAGAATCGAATTAATTCTGAAAGTTTTTAATCTCCAATGAATTGGGAAAAGGGATACTTACCTGCCCATCGAGGTTGGAGATCCTGGAGATATAAAAGGGATATGTCATTGTATATTCTAAAACTTTACAAAAATTGGAACGATACATCTTACCCTTGGTCATATGCTCCAACGAGTGTACAAGGGTTGTGAAAATCTGCACTTCACATAGTAACACAAGATTGTTGGGTGTTCTAAAGTTCTTTCGACTTCTTGGTTTTTGGAGAAAAATGAAACTTACATGTCTGCCCTGATGGCGAGCTCCTGCCAAGGATAAATATTAAGCATTATTTTGGGTTTCCAAATTCAAAACAAATTGGGACGATACTACTTTACTCTTGATTTGAATTCCTTCTGCATGCCAATGTGCGGATTGTAGAAGCCGGCCCTCAAGCTTGTGGCCATGATTTCTTCGTCTGGTTGGGCAACGAATCCACCTCGAGGATTTACGTCGGAGGAGATTCATTCATCTTTTTGGGCGTGTTTCATGCATTGTTTTGTTATTTGAATGCATGGCTTCTTAGGTGCCTCATCTCTGTTTATCACCTGAGAGGAAAATGAGAGAACATTATCCCCGCATCTGATTGAAAATCATTTAGGAACGATACGTTCTTTTTACCAAATGGGTGGCTCCGCGGCCAAATGTGTTTTACATTGAAAGGATGGATTCCATTACGCTCTGCGGATGATAACTATCGCTTCGGGGACTTGCCCCACGGATCAAACGATGAATTTGATGTCTTCGGCTTCGACATGCTTTCCAGATGTAGGAATGGTTTGCCCCCATTTTCAGTGGAGATGGGTTTTGTCGAGTGGGCAAGATCAAAAACTCATCCTAGATTTGGCTTTAGTCGAAGGTTGAAATCCCGACCTTGGATAAGCGAATCATGATTCATCTCCTTCTGCTTCGGATTTGTCATTTGCGTGCTTCACATTTTACAATACCAACTTCGCCGCTTGATGAAATGAATCGATGATTTTCGAATTGCCCCAAGTTCTATAGTCATCTGCGTCGAATCTCTTTGAACTTCATCGGGTGATAGACAAACTGATAAAATGATTTTTCAATCCTGAGATCGAACTCCTGACGTTTCGTACCACTTCCAGTTCACTGACTACCAGGACAAAGCACTATTGGCGTCCCTAACTGGTTCATTTTTTGTTATAAAATTCTTGAAGCAGTTAGCGACCCCCATCGAGAATGAAACAAGCTCAATTTAGAGTTCATAACGACTAAAGGTCCCTTAGAACGATACATAGCTAACCGTCTTTGAGCTCGCTCGGGCTTTTGCTCGCATTTTCCTATGTGAAGCCTTTAAATGTTTTTCTTCGTGGCGTTCAATTGATTCGCCTCGACTCTAATCTAACAAGGGATTGTCGTACTCAAGCATGATGATGCTCGCAGGTAGTACTGATTGCTGCCCCAGATTAACTCTAGGCATTAAGGAAGATTATCTTGCATGGAAGACTTTATGACAGAAAGATTAATGATACATCCATTCACATGTGGCTAGTTCCCTTGAGGATTCTCGGTGATCAGCCAGCTACACCATGAATCAGACATATAATCGTCATTTTGGATCATAACTTCATAAGTCCATCAGTTTTAAACTGATCGATCCAGATATGGAGCTCCTCATCAAGGAAATCTTTTGATTCTTCGAGCAACTGATATTCGGGTTGACCATCATCGCTTGGCGTTGAAGGATTCCTGTTTCTGTTGTGAGCGATCTGATTCTTCGAGCTAGAACCTTCGTCGTTGCTCGAGATTATAAGAGGATGATTGATCGGTTCACTATCAAAAGCACCTTCCATTTGGGAATGGGAGAAACAAAAATCCTCAAAGCATCCGCCCGCTTGATCTTCCGAAATCATATGCCCAAGCCGGGCAGATCTTTGAACACTAGGCGCAATATGTTGATCGGGGATAGGAAGAGCACTAGCGAAAAGTTGTTGCTCAAACCAAGGAGTGCGTACCTGCTGCACTTGTGGCATATACTCTTGAGGGGTGCTGAGATGATTCGGGGGAATATTCTGATTAGCGCCCAAGTAGTCGATGGTGCTGCTACCAGCTTGGTCGGTGCCTAGATTCGGCAGGGTATTTCTTACTTCAGGGGCATTGTAGTTATAGCCATGCCTAGTGTTTAGGCACAAGTTGAGTTCTTTCAGGTTCAGTGCTGTGTGGCGCTGTCTTAGCGCCCTTCTGTAGCTCTTGAGGTGACTCGCGACTCCATCTTTAGTGAGTCCTGGTATGTTCATGATCTCAAGTATGCGCGTTGGATATGCTGAGTTGATCCCTAGTTGCTGAACCGCACTAAGGAACTTGAGATGAAGCTCGGGGGACCAATTGACCCTCGTCTTCTTGCGACCCGGAACAGTGTTGACAACTTGGCTATTGCTCTCTGGCCTATTTCCAGTAGAATTTGATCGAGCCGGAAATTGTTGTGGAGCGAATTCATCAGCTTTGGATTGGTCGGTCGTGATAGTAAGCTCATCGTTAAGGAAACTCCAATCATGGTGACGCATATCACATCCTTTAGAAGGCATCGATATTGACTTCGTAGAATTGATTTGTTCATGCATATCTCCAACAAAATCCGATTGTATCGAAGATGGTTCGAGGGAGTGGGGTGGTGAATGAGCATTTTCAATCCTCATATAAGGCTTATCAAGGAACATTTCGCCGAGAGTGATAGGGCCACCGCAATTAAGGCAAGCGATAGTGCTGGGAGCTTTCTTATACCTCATGTTCTCCGCTCGAAGCTTTTCGTTTTCCTCCTTTAGAATCGCAAGTTCTTGACGTCTGTGTTGAGCCCTCAATTTGGCTCGCTTATTTTGAAACCAAAAACTTGACCCTCAAAGGTTTCATCCGTAGCTTCTGGCCCAATTCATTTCTTTGTTTCATGTTCGGGAGAGGGCATTCACTAAAGAAAGCTTCAAGCTCTTGGATTTCATTCTGAGTGTGGCACTGGCGACGTTTCCTTTTCCGAGATTGACCATCGCTGCTGCTGTTGTCGTCGCTACTGAGCTCCTGAACTTCGTTGCCGAAAGGGTTGGGTTATGTGGTTCTGGTACCAGACGCCATCCTGGAATCTTCGAGATCTCTCAGTAGTTCATTTTCTGAGATTTTTGGATCAGTCGCCTCTAGCAACTGATGGTAACCCTCAAACATGTTGGATCGAGAAATGTTCGATCAATTTTTGCTCACTCAGGGTTCTCTACTCTCTCATGTATGCTCACTCTCTCTAAATTTTCTTTTGAGTGGTCCTGTATGCCCATGAAACGTTCTTTAAACATGGATGAAGATCATCAGGCAAGCGTTGCTCCCAAGATTTCGTATTTCCCGCTTTGTCGTCTTCTTTCTTCTTTTCAACGTGGAGGGACACCAAATCGATTTCCTTTTCTCGATATCCATGTCTGTCTCCCACTTATTTTCAAAAAGGTGGAACTACGCTCGCCTCCTGCTCAGTTTTTTAATATGATGGGACCGCCAAATCCTTTCGCAACTTTTTTCGATAGTTGCGCTTAACTCCCGCTCAATTTTAATATGGTGACACCGACATATCTTTTTACAACTTTTTTAGGTTTATCAAGCCTGAAATCGCGGACTGGGACAGATCTGATGGTTCACCGAAAGAGCCACCACTGCTTTACCCAATTAACTTGGCTCCACGAGCATTATTGCTGTGCCTTTCTTCATTCTCGAGTTGCTATAAAAGGAGGAGTTAATGCAGAGAAGATTAACACTCTTACATAATTGCCTTTTCTTATTTTAATCACTCTACCACACTCATCTTCTTCTCCCTCACTCCAACGAAAATGACCTCCTCTCCTATTCGCGCTTTCTCGGCCGAAATTTTGGCCCAGTGGGAAAAACTCTATAACCTCCTCGGTCGAGGCTATGCTCATATAGCCGATCACCCAGAAACTGAAGATGAAATCCGCATTTTGCTCGTGGAAATAGACACCACCTCCATCGAGGGCACTAATTTAGAGAGGGAATATAGAATCTTCCCAACCCTCTTTATAAACTTTTTAGAGACTTACCGTGTCGCTCATCGAAAAGCTACCGTGGCTCACGTTTTGCGAGCTCGCTATGAGGATCGGTCCAACTGCTTGGTGTTGGCCAACCTTGTGGCCGATAGTCACAGAAAGGCTGTTGAGTTCGCCAACAAGCGAGTCTCGATGTTGCTTCGCGAGAGGGGAAATTTGGTGGAGCGCTTGGCCTTATCCCTGACCACCTATGAGCACGACCGTCGTAATGTCGTGTTGAAGTTTCAATGTGAGTGGCATGAAGAAAGGCTTGACAGCATTACTGCGAATATAGCCCATGGGAGAGGACTAGTTCGGGACTTGGAAATAGCCGCCGAAGATCACGGGACCAAGGTTGCCGAGCTTAAAGGGGAATGTAAACGCCTTCTTCTTAAGCTTGCAGATCTCGAGTCTCGAGGTGGTGAGTATAAGCAAAGCATCAATAATATGGAGGGCCAACTTGGTTCCTTTGTGATGCTAATTAGGGCTCATTGCGGTTTTATGTTTCCACCCCGATGATTTGTATGATCTGCTTTTAAGGTCCCTCGATTGAGCGAAATGAATGAAAGCTCTAATGTGTGTGTCTCAACTTCTGTATGGCTGACTTTCTCGAACACCTGACCACTCTCAACCTAGGCAAGCTGCGCTTTGACATTTATGATTCGAGCGTGTACATCTTGATTTTTTAATCTTGCTTATGATCGGATAAAGGAACCTCCCACCACGATTATCCACAAAAAGACTTCTCTTCTCTACTTGTTTTTAACCTGTTTCAAATGAAAAGGCAGAATCAGAAGAAAGAATTTGAAAAATAAAGCATAAATCCTTTCAATTTTATGCTTACTTGTGATTAATAGGGATAAGAGCTTTTACAAGGGTTTTGACCTTGTGCAAAAGCTTTTATCAATATTCCTCAAAGGAAAGCATATCATTGAAAGGAATGTAATTCACGATAATCGTCTTTGATCAATTCCAAGAAAATCAATGGAATGTTCAAAAGTACACAATTACGATGTGTTTTAAATTCAATTGAAGATACGGTATCCAAATTAAAGCCGTTTGCTAAGAACGAGAGTAATTTGGATATCTATCTTTTCATTAAATTTGAAAAACACGAATACTCTTGATCAATTATTGTGGATTACCAATGATGCAAAACATGCATGAACCAATTCAAGTTTATAATTCCTTCTGGCGAAATTGGGATTGTATTGCCCTATACGGCCAAAAGGTTGTATAAGACTTCCAATTTCAATTTCATCCAAAGGAATTATAAAATTGATTTTGGAGTATTCGAGTGATTAGAAGAAATGACACTATCACATTCCAATGACAAGTCAATAGAAATACAACAAATTTCAATCCGAATGTATATAAACACAAATAGATCCCTAATACAATCAATCTAAGGGATCAGATAGAGAGGATCTCGGCAAAATAAATCCTATACAAGAAGGCTAGAAATGAAAATTAAAACAAAGGAATGTTATCTTAATACTTAGAGATGCCCCAGTTTCGATCTTTGAGACGTGACTTCAGGATCACCTATTCCAAATCGTCATCTTCATTAGATGATACCTCAATGATGTCCATAGCAGGCTCTTCTTGTCCACTTGGCGCTCGTAATGGGATGACACCATCTTCATCTTCCATCAAGAACATTGGGAGGAAAACACACCTATCTATCCTCAAAATGGCATTTAATCCAATCACCGGAATTATGCAATGAATATAATGATTAAGAGCTGTAACAAGTTCGAGGGATAGAAAAGTCTTACCAACCAAACTTAAGAGAAAATCAAGCTTCTTTGTATTTTTAGCAGTGTTAGGTATACTAACCTTCCATAGACAAACGCATGAGACAAGTGAGGGAAAACTCCTAAAAATCAAAAGATAGGGCTTGGTACCTAAAGCCAAGGTTCTCACCTCGAATTCTGGGAAGAGCCGATTCCATTGCACAACTATCGTTGCATTGGGACTCAATCCATAGTTCGAAGTGAGCGGAATTGAAAAGTGGATTACCCCATGTTTTTCCTCACGGAGATTCCATTTTCAATTCCTTCTATTGTGTTCCTAAAGAGGGCGCCTGGGGTTTTAGGCGCAATTGTGTGTATTCATTGTGTCGTGCTAAAGCAAAAGACATGCATTTTATTTAACAATCACCGCTTCAATATAAACATCCACACAATCATACATCCAAAACTACTGCCTGCATAAAACAAAGTTAACAAGCACTTCACCCCTTATTTCTCCCGTCTACAAAAACATCTAACACATTCGTTAGCATATACACCTCACTTTCGAGAGCATCTGCATAAAATTAGGTTAGAAGAATCAATCAACTTTTTAATCGGCTCAAGTCCACTAAATGGTTAAGAACCATTCCCCAGTGGAGTCGCCAGTCTGTCGCGACCCTCTTGAGGTTGTCGGGCTCTCGAGGGCTAATGGGCCGTCCTGTCTGGTCGGACGCGGGCCTCTCCCAAGGCCCATTACCCAAATCGCAACGGAGGTATGCGTGATCGACTTTCAGTGTGGTCTAGTGACATGTGCTAAGTGTGCATGCCATGGAGTCGCCACCAATCATTTTTTTAGGGTATGATTGGACCACCCAATCGAATAGTTGGGAGTTTCTATTCAATTCTGCGAGAACCAGAGAAATGGTTTCGGGGACTTAGTTACACCAACTGTCAGAGTTGACGCCCTTTCGGTACCTAAGTTGACTGAATTTTCTAGCCTGAGATTCATGCGGATGAGTAAAGTATGAACCTTAAATCTAAAAATTCATGTAGATAAGAGTGATTATCCTAGCAATCACAATCAGTAATAAAATGCCCAACTCAAGGAATCTAGATATGCAAATAAATCAAATGGCATTCCTAGTAAGGTCCTATTTATCAATCACAACTCAAGAATGATTTAGCTGTCCTAGCCATTCTACACACGATCTAACCTAAGAAAAGCATTAGGAAGCATCGAAGGAGTTCGAGAGTACTCACATGGGGTTCGCCGTGCCCTGGTTTGGTCTTGGACGAGCTATCGAGCTCATGCCGACCCGATTATATTTGGGGATCCACTCGGCGTTTTACACCATGAAATCATGTGAAACAAAAACGAAAATATTCAGCAATGGGCATTTATTGTAGATGGTGGTCGATCTAATTGGACGTCATGACTAAAAAAGATGTAGAAATTTACAAATTAAAATACTCGAATGACATTTTTTTGCCAAATTCAACTCTATGCGTCGTGAAGAAACACATGCAATTGAACTTGAATTTTGACTATTTATGAGTTCAAAATGTAAAAGAAATTAAAATAAAAATATTGACTATTTTTCTATATTTTTACGACATCGAACGCTATTTTTCTTCATTTTTCATGTATTTTTCTATTTTTGGAAAATATTAAAAAATATTAAAAAATATGAAAAAATATTTTTTTTTATCAAAAATGGTTCCTTTAGCTTGGTCAAGGCTACCAAAGATGATTTTTTAATTTTTTTTTAACTTTTTATAGATTTTTTATGAATTTTTTAAAAATAAACTATGAAAGACTGATCAAAAATCAGGTGTCAACAGGGATGAGCTTTGCATCTTTCGTCTTCCACTCCCCCTGTGTTTGTAGAATAATGAGCATGGAGTCTCCAAAGACTTGTAACCTAGGTATCTCCATAGAAAGGGCCAGTCGTAGACCCAGAATGCATGCCTCATATTCTGAAATGTTGTTGGTACAAGGGAAAGTTATCTTTGCCGCGACAGGGTAATGTTGACCATCTGGGGATATTAGTACTGCCCCAGTGCCTGCCCCTGATAGATTAACAGCACCATCGAAATACATGATCCACTTATCCTCTGCTAAGTTCAGAATTCGGCCTTCTGTGTTCGTTACTTCAGGGGACTCAGTGCTCGATGGGTTTTCTGCCAGCATGTCAGCTATAGCTCTTCCTTTTACCGACTTCTGCGGAGAACATTTAATGTCAAATTCAGACAACATTACTTGCCATTTTGCCAGTTTCCCAATTAAAGCGGGTTTCTCCAGGAGGTATTTGACGGGGTCGTTCTCTGTTATGAGCTGAATGTGATGATGTAGGGTATACTGCCTTAGTCTTCGTAGTACCCATACTGCTGCTACCCAGGCCCTTTCAACTGGTATATATTTTGCTTCAGATGGCGTGAATTTCTTACTCAGGTAATAAATGGCCCTCTCTTTTCCATCTATCGGGCTTGTCTGGGCAAGTAAGGCTCCCAAGGACTCTTGTCGTATGGTCAGGTATAAGGTCAATGGGTGACCAGGAATTGGTGGTACAAGCACCGGTGGTGTGATCAAATAGTTTTTGATCATTTGGAATGCCTTGCTGCACTCGGCGTCCCATGTTATTTTCGCGCCTTTCTTAAGCAATTTGAAGATTGGCTTAGCCACATCAGACAGCTGATTGATGAACCTAGCAATATAGTTCAATCTCCCTAGAAGGCTTCTCACTTCTTTTATTGTGGATGGAGTTGATAAATCGTGGATGGCCTGGATTTTTTAGGGATCAATTTCAATGCCTCTGTTGCTGACTATGAACCCAAGGAGTTTCCCGGATCTTGCCCCAAACACGCATTTGTTAGGGTTCAGCTTTAACTTGTATTTGCGCAGGCGCTCAAATAATTTTCTTAATACCTGTATGTGATCTTGTCCTTTCTTGGATTTAGCGATCATGTCATCAACATATACTTCAATCTCTTTGTGGATCATATCATGGAATAACGTGACCATAGCCTTCTGATAGGTAGCCCCGGCGTTTTTCAATCCAAAGGGCATGACTTTGTAGCAAAAATTTCCCCATGGTGTGGTAAATGCAGTCTTGGGTTTGTCTTCTTGTTTCATGGAGATTTGGTTGTATCCCAAGAATCCATCCATGAATGAGAATAATTCATAACCCGCCGTACTATCCACCAATACATCAATGTGAGGGAGTGGAAAATCATCTTTTGGGCTTGCTCTATTCAGATCTCGGTAATCTACGCAGATCCGAACTTTTCCGTCTTTCTTCATGACGGGGACTATATTTGCAACCCAGTCTGAATATGGGATAGCTTCAATGAAGCCTACCCTAAGGAGTTTCATGACTTCTTCCTTAATCTTGTCTTCTAACTCGGCTTTCATCCGCCTACTGCCTTGTTTGACAGGTTTGATGCCAGGATCCGTGGGCAATGCATGTTCCACAATCTTAGGATCAAGGCCTGGCATATCCGCGTAAGACCATGCGAAGATGTCTTGATATTCTTTTAGTAGCTTGGTGAACTCGAGCCTTTCATCACGGGATAGGTGTCCGCCGATCTTGACCTCTTTGACGTTCACGGTGTCTCCCAAATTAATGACAATTGGTTCTTCTGAGGCAGGAGGCATTGACTCTTCAAAGGTGTTCCAATCCCTACGGATAGACGCGTAATCCTCGTCTTCATCTTCCTCAATGTTATAGGAGTGGTTAATGGAGGGATCCGAATTTTGTAACAACCTGGTATGCATGTTTGAGATGATATGCCTGAAATGTCATGAGTATGGTTAGTTTGTGCTCAGTAAAAATGACATGCATGATTATGTAAAGTCTTTTCGAAAAAGTTTTTCGAAATAGATGTAGGTACAAATGGGACTAATCCTCATGTCATTGGATATCCCGGCCCCTTGAAAATCTTTTGAAGATTAGGAATCATATGGCAAATCAGGCCTCAAGCTTCTGTATGGAAGACCATTATCATCATCGGGCTGATTCGTGGTTCCATATGTCCTTAACAAAACATGCGTGGTTTTATTGAATGCGAAATGTGCCGCGTTACAAGATGTGCTATTTGGACCAACGGCCGGAGATCCAAAGGCGTTTTCCTATGCGTTCAATAAGGAAAGAAAATACAGTGAAATGCAGAAAGTTCTAAACGCAGTATTTAAAGATGAAGGAAGAGTCTATTTACTCAGAAGAAGTGGCTTCACTGTCCAACCACTCCATGATGACATTCACAAAGTCATCTTCGAGAAAAGGATTTGTCAGATCTGGTTCCATCGGCGAAGTGATACCCTCTTCAGATAGCCATTTGGAGTTCTGGTCGAAGTAGGTATTTAAGGGATTCTTGAACATTCGAGACCTTCCCTTCCAGGTTGGAGAACCGATGAATGAGCTATTCAGGCTGTTTTCGCCTCCACGGCGTCCCAGGCTTTTGCCTCGGCCTCGGCCTGTTGCTTTCGGGACAGAATCATTCATGGGATACTTCTGGTACCCCAAGCCCATTTTATGTGGATTAGCCTTCAACTGTAGCGGGGCATTTATACCCTGATTATGTTTGCCTAGGCCTTTTTCAGGATTGAACCCGTATGTCAGCAGCATCTTAGCTGGTAGAAGACTGGCTTCTGAGATGTAAGGAGTTCTCAACTTCGACCCTACTAGGGTATGAACTGTTGCTACCAACTCTAGGGAGTGATAGCTCGCTTCAGTTTTCTCTTCAGGCTCAATATAGGGAATGGCACTGTTCTGGTATGCCTGGAGGTCGACTTCCCCATGTACGGTAATCACCTTCCCATCTACAACGAAACGTACTTTTTGGTGCAGGCTCGAAGGGACAGCTCCTGCTGTATGGATCCAAGGTCTTCCTAGCAGGAATCCAAATGCACTGGGCAGATCCATTACTTGAAAGTTTATAGAGAACTTTGTCGGGCCGATGAATACGTCAAGCTCGATCTCTCCCTCTACAGTCTTCCTCATGCCGTCGAATGCTCTTACAGCTGTCTTGGATGCCTTGACCATCTCTTCATTGATTCCCAGCCTCCTTATGGTAGCCAAAGGACAGATGTTAAAGGCTGATCCATTATCGATCAATACGTGTGCCACTCTTTTGCCGTTACATTGGGCAGAGATGTATAAAGCTTTGTTGTGCCCTCTTCCTTCCATGGGGAAGTCCTCGTCAGAGAAGCTCAATTGGTCTTTTAAGAGAATTGCCCCTACAAAGTCCCCTAGTTGGACCTCATTAATTGTTTCAGGGACATGTACTTCATTGAGTACCTTCAATAGTGCGTTCTTGTGCTTCTCTGAATTGATGAATAGGTCTAACAAGGATATCTGAGCGGGCATCTTCCTCAGCTGCTCTATCACTTCAAACTCACTGGTTTTGATGATCGATACGAGCTTTTCGGCATCTTCCTTTGAGACATCTTTTTTTTTTCGGATTCACCCTCTCTGGGGGCATAAAATCTTCCAGACCTCATTATTGTATCTACTTGTGTGGTCCCATAGTCCCAATGAACAGCTTTGGGATCATACTCTTCTACTGGGGGGACTTTTATCGTTACAGTTGTCTGATGAGGTATCTCTGGTCCTGACGTGTTGCTCTCTTCCTCCTGAGGCAATTGAATTACGACAGGCCTCACTGGGCAATCTTCCACCTTGCTCAGGCTATCCAGCTCATCCAATCTGATCACCACGGCCGTGGCTACTTCGATCATCAATATGGCGTTGTCGAGTTCTTCCATACCGTTTGAGGTTTCTGGTTGAGAGAGATCATCCATACCTCCCCATCCGTCCGGTATGATGTCTTCAATCTTCTGATAAAAGCTGGGAGGGGCCGAATATTTCACTTTGAAATTGTATCCTCCAGAATCTTGACCCAGGTTGTCTATAATTTCGCTCTTCTCAAGTGCGTCAGCCATAAACTTGAGGTCTGCTAGACTTCTCCTCCTGGCTTCTATTTCGTCTTCTTCAAATTCTTCTTCTGATTGAGTGGCCGGCCCCAGATCGTTTGCCAATTTCTCACGTGAGGTACCACATGTGCTACTCTGCTCAGCTGTGATCAAGAAGTGGTTTCCTTTCAAAGATAGAGATGCTTCAATCCCTTCGAATTCTTCATCAGTAATGTCGGACATTATCCCCAAGCTCTTCATCTTGTTGATACACAACTTCCTTTGGTCGGTTGATATCTCCCCTTCTTTTGGGTATGATGAAGCGGTTGTTAGCAGGTTGGCCAGCTTAGGCACATCTACCTTCATTTTAAGGTAGTCCTCTTCTTCTTCAGTGAATATTGCCCCTACTGTTTGGTGATCTGGCAACGGATTTTCTTGCACATTTGGGGCTGCATTGTCAAATTTCAAAATCTGACTATCAATTAGGGCTTGCACTTTCAGCTTCAGGACATAGCAGTTATCCACATTATGCCCTCTTTCGCCCATATGGTAGGCACAGGTCTGGCTCTCATCAAAGCCATGATATCTTGCGGGGTTTGCCCTAGGTGGTTCTTTTGCCACCAAGTGTTGCTCCAGCAGCATCGGGAGTAGCTTGGATAAAGGTCTCGGGAGCTGAGAGAATTGCCTCTGGGGTTGTTTTCTTCTAGGCTCTTGTACCTTTGGCGCTGACCAGGATGATCCGCCTTTGGCCTGATTAGAATTGCCAAATGGCTTTAACTTGTGGGGATCTGGTATAAATGCTATGTCCAGTCCAGCTTCTCTCTCCTTTCTCAGAGGATACTGCTTCCTAGTAGGAGCTTCCTGAGGCCTTCTTTCTCTCAAGGTCCATTCCAGCCTCTCAGCAACCTTAATCAGGTGTGCGAATGTCTGACATCCAGAAGTGTTCAGTCTATCAAAGTACTCGTAGGGGAGTGCTTTCAGGAATAAATCGATTAGTTCCTCTTCCGGGATTGACGGCTTCACTTGAGTAGCCAAGGCTCGCCACCTCTGGGCATATGTCCTGATTAATTCACCCCTTGCTTTCGAAGTTCGCAGAAGGTCCTCTCTTGTTGGGGCTGTAGCTGTGTTGAACTTGTATTGTCTGAGGAAATCCTCTGCAAGGTCCTCCCATCCATCATAATCCTCTAAATCTAGCTCAATAAACCAAGCCAGAGCGGCGCCAGCCAAACTCTCTTGGAATGTGTTCATTAACAGCGGTATGTAATCCGAATAGTGCGCCATCTTGCGCAGGTAGTACTTGAGGTGGGCACGGGGACAGCCTGTCCCATTGTATTTTCTCACGAACTCTGGCTCCCTATAGTCAGGAGGAGTCTCTATTTTAGCGAAAGGAGATATTTTGTCGAAGCGGGCCAGCTCATAGCCTTGGCTGCTCAGGCATTCTTCGATCTTGGCCAATCTCTTAGCCTCTGCCTCTGTCTTCACAGTCTGTTTTCCCTTCTCCTCTTTTTCAAGGTTGATGACAACAGGCGAGGCTTTTTGTTGTGCCCGGCCATTTGGTTCATGAACGTCCTCCTCTGTACGCTGTGTATCTCTCGTCAACTCTTTATCTGCCGTATCGGGTATGGAAGAAGTACCAGCGTTGTTCTGGTTGTGAGTCGTCGTTTGTTTAGCTTGGGTGGTTTCTAACATCGCCTTGATGTCGGCCATCATAGTTGCTAGGGCAGTCATCTGAGACTCCAACATGCCCACGCGCGGAGACAATTCTTGTTGCTCCATTCTCGTCTTAAGGCGGGTTCAGAAACGATGTGTTGGTAGTTCCGTGATGAGAGCGTACCTGTTTCGAGAGATTTCCAGTGAGTACTTCTTTTATTTTAGTAAAAAGGAGCAGCTAATTCTTTCAGTTGCATGCTTCTAGTCAGTAGATGAGGAAAAGGGCTACCTTGTGAACCTTAGCCTCACGTAAGTAGTTCTTTTAATCATTTCTTGACAAGAATTTATGGAATTGAAAGAAGCGTAATTTCTGACGATAGTTTTTATGCATTTGCAAAACATGTTCACCTTCATGCTCATGTGTCCAAGATAGTATTCCACAGAAATGAGAATGTATGAAAAGGCATCACAATGTTTGCTTATTTTACACTTGACGGAATAGCCTATTCAAGTCTAGGACGTTTGAGGTCTAAGGTATCCTCATCATCCCAGCATGGATTCCCCTCTTCAGCCTGGGGCTCCTCATCTTCTGAACACGACAGTGGTCCCATGTCTTCGGGTATGTAAGGTTCTATTCCCGGTACGTACGGCACGATGTATTCGGGTATGTAGGGCTCGACAAGGCTTCGTCGGATCGCTTTGAAGTGTTGAATGTATTCAGTGGTAGCTCTATAGATGTTCTCTTCACGAGTTATGTCTTCTGGCCAACTTATTCCTTCAGCCTGGGAATTCTTCAAAGAGCGTGTGATGGATGCCACCTTGGCTTCAAACTGTCTCTTCTCCTCTTCTGGGAGGGTCTTGCTCGGTATGTCAAAGGAGAAGGTATCAGGTTGCGGTGGAGAAGGGATCTCTTGTAGTGCTCCAAACTGCCGAATCACCCTCCTTGGGTAGTATGCAGTAGCACCTGTGAATCCTAGCAGGGGGACTGGACTCCCGTCATCGCAGGTCAATCTGACCTTGCTCAGCGTCGGCAACCTTAGCCACCATCGGAGTTGCTCAGGTTTTAGGACTTTGAGGAAGTTCTTCCATTCTACAAAGTTAAACTTAGGAACACGTGTACGTGTTCTAGCAAACGTTTTAAGAGGGTGTGCATTGGGGCTGATTTCAGTGAAACCCATGCGGATGTGGAATTGTCTGATATGGGATGTGAACCACAGATACAGCAGATCACTAGAAGCTCTAAAGATTCCCTTTTTGCTTTTCTTGAAACGATTTAGGGAGAGGAAGGTTTCGGCAAGGAGGATGTTTGAGTAATCCCACCCACAACAGACTTGCCTAGCTACTATAGCCATGATAGGGTCGAAGGTGACAGTTGAGATTGGGAATAGCACAAAGCTAAAGAATGCCAAGATAAAGGCTCTACCAGATTTGGTTCCTTTAGAAGCAGGAAGGCGGGAAAATCGGTCTATAAGGAAAGACATGGAAACTCTTCCAGAATTGCTTTTCGCATCTACTTTGACTTCATTTAGGTTTGTGTCAAGGAATTCAGCCACCTGACTTAGGGGTTCAAGTCCTATAGGGGGTCGGACGAGCGTAGGGGTGAATTCAACTCCGATGACAGCGCTGTATTCCTCGATAGTGGGAGTGATCTCTAATCCTTCCATGCAAAATGTAGCGGTGGTAGGATCCCAGTAGAGCGCCATGGCTTGAATAAATGCAGGTGGGCACTCAATCTTCAGTAGGTCCAGTAGGTATCCTAGTCGTGACTCCGCGTACTTCTGGCTGGCTTCGCCCATGCCATCCCACCATGATTGGAGTTCAGCTCGGGGGATCTTGAACACTTGAATATCATTCTTTCCCATCAAGTCTAAAATATGCAAATGATTTTAAAAGGTCAATCGCCAGAAATTACTTTAAATGTATGAATATGCAGATGTCATGAAGCATGCATGAGCTAACTTGATTGCATAGTTCAATTTGAAGAAATGGAGATTAGGACCCTTTTTTAGGTCTTGAAAGCCTGACTCAAAGCCTAATTTGTATTTCAGGGAAGTGAATTATACAATTTAGTCAGGTTTACTCAGTGACTAAAGGGAACAGCAATGTCACGTTCCATTGGTCAACACATCAAAGGAACAAAGTGGGATGTACTCTTATTACAGTCAAGATGTCTAATAGAAGAACGGTAAAGAAAGGTTTTTCAAACAAGAAAGCCATAAAAGACAATGGAATGTGAGGATCTAGATCACTCTTTCTTCAGAAGTCTACCCAAATGACAGTCGGTCAGAAACTCTCCCTTAATCTAGGGTAGGGGAGTTATCTTCAGTGGTTTGGTCGAGAGGTTGTAGTTCCTCCGGCCACTCTCTAGTCCAGGGTACGATGACTTCGGGAGCCTTCTCGGGTTTCACTTTTTTGAGTGTGATACGCCTTGGCTTGGTCTTGATCGCAGGGCGTCTCTTCCTACCCCAATAAGTAATCATGGGTATGTTCTCTTTGGCCAGCCATTCAGCCTTCTTGCGGGCATACGCTTCCCTAGCTAGCTGGTTGCGACGTTGTCTCTTCATCTCCAGATAATCCTTCATCATTTCGTCTGCTTGTCGCTTGAATCTGAGGTTATCAGCATAGTAGCGGGTTTGACAGTCCTCAGCATACCCCAGCTTACGTCCAGTCAGTTCCCGACCATACACGAATCTAGTAAAGTGTAGCCTCGTGTTTGGTCCGGGGCGAGTAACTTTTCTCAAGTACTCGAAGGTCACCAACTCCGTCGAGCTCTTAGGGAACAGCGTCATCCTACCCCATAATCATTGTTGTTCTCATTAGTCACTTGAGTAATCTTCATGATGCGAATGCATATGGATGTATGCAATATATGAGTCATATCATGGAGCAGGAAATAAAGTACGTTTAGAGATAAATGTCTTACCAACCACACTTTGGGGGATGTGGAATGCCCCCTGTATCAATGGGTGGTTTTAGGTATACCAACCATCCATGGACATGCACATGAGACAAGTGGGTATACTCTAAAGAAAATCGAAAATCAGGTGAGGAACCTACGGCTCAGGCTCCCACGATCCACACGAGGCAGATTCCTCCCCAAGGGTACCTACCCAAGAGGGTTAGATATCGCCAATGCAGATGGTAGGCGGGAACGAATACGAAAGTCTCAAGTGCCATCAAACACAAGATCCTTTTCGCATCCTTTCCCTATCTAAGGTAACCTAAGGGTGGTTGCAGTCGGGGTTTGACCGCCAGTGTGTGCGATGTGTCGTGATCATCACAATGCAAAGTCATGCACAGTAGTTTGTATCAAACACCGCTTTAGTATGTGCGTAAAGTAAACATACATTCCCAACTCCAACCTGCAGGAAAAATGTCAACAATCACTCCACCCCTTATTTCTCCAATCTGCAAAAACATCTAACACAATGATTAGTGTACGTACCTCACCTTCGAGAGCATCTGCAAAAAACAAGGTCAGATAAACCAAACAACTTTTTAATCGGCTCAAGTCCTCTGGAATTCGTAACCAGAGATTCTGGGTTAGAATAAGTCCCCAGTGGAGTCGCCAGTCTGTCGCGACCCTCTCCCGAGGCGGGAGCGGGCTAATGGGCCGCCCGATCGCTGGCTTGATCGGACGCGGGCCTCTCCCAAGGCCCATTTCCCAAGTCGCAACTGCTGGATGTACGTGGTCGACCTTCAGTGTGGTCTAGTGACATGTGATGAGTGTACATATCAAGGAGTCGCCACCAATCGTTTCGTGGAGGGTACGATCGGAAAACCCTATCGAATAGTTGGGAGTGGTCTATTCGATCCTGCGGAAACCAGAGAAGTGGGTTCGGGGACTTAGTTACGCCAACTGTCTAAGTTGACGCCCTTTCGGTACCTAAACTGAATGGTTTATCTGATCCTAGGATTTCATACAGACGAGTGGGGTACAGATCCTAAATCTAAGAGTTCATACAGATGGGAATTACTACCCTATCACTCACAATCAATAGAAATAAGTGCGCAAATCAAGGATCCAGTACATGCGGATAAAACACATGAAATCAGCATGACATCCCTAATGAGGCCCTATTAGCCTAGAGAAATAGCAATCAAGGCTTATGAATGAATTTGGCATGATTTGCCCATGAGGGGCAAAATCGTAATTTTGAACAATTCGGGGACAATTCACCTCAAAAAGGGCAAATTTGTCATTTTAGATAAATCGGGAAGTCAAAGGACAGGGGAAATAGGATTGGCCATCTATCCAATCCATTTCCTATTTTTTGGGAATTTCCAGGATTTCTCTGGAATTTAAAAGCGATTTTACCCTCGGAGGGGTAAAATCGTCATTTTGAACAAAGATGAGAACTGAAAATCTTAAATATTAGGGTTGGTCGTCCACCTGACCCAAACCCTAACTTTAAGCAATTTTCAGAACTCGATTGAGACAAGAAAGACAATTTTCCCATTGAAGGGCAAAATCGTCATTTTGAGAAAAGAGGCGGGACTCGAAACCCAAAACCTAAGAATTGGTCGCTTACTCGACCCTAATTCTTACTTCGGCATTGTCAGCAGAGGCTACTTACCCCTAAAGGGTAATGTCGTCAAGTCTCGGAAGATCGGACAAGAAACCCCAAAAATAGGGTTGACCAGTTGTCTGTGGTCAATCCTCGATTTTTGGGGATTTCTGAGTGTCTAGGATTTTTCCGCAATTTTTTCCACATTTTTTGGAATTTTCTGGAATTTTCTGGAATTTTCTAGCATTTTTTAGGATTTTTTGAAATTTTTCGATTTTTTTTTATTTTTTAGGATTTTCTGAAATTTTTCGATTTTTTTATTTTTTAAAATTATTTTCGGATCCGGGCCCGCGCCGCGCCTAAAACAACGCCGCTTCAGACCTCCCGCTCAAATATTGATTTCCCGCCCAAACTTGAACCAGCGGCCCTGATTGCACCAAGTGGCAGACTATGGACGGCCTGATCTCCATGAGGAAACCGACAGCTGTGATTCCACCACGCGTTGATGTACGAGCGGCTTGATCTTCACGATGTATCAACAGACCAGATTGAAATGCTTGATCGAACTACAGCCGTCCGATCTAAGGGTTTTTTAATTTCTGAAAATCATTTTTAATTTCCGAAAAAAGCGAGATCGCGACACGTGGCGCGCCTACCACCGTCCGATCATTTTATTAATCGGTTATAACCAAATGTGCTGACGTGGCTGCCATGTGGGCGCCACGTCAGCGACACGTGTGCGTTGACTGGTCAACTTTCGTTGACCAGTCAACCGGCCCGCCGAAGAAGACGACCGGCGCCGGCTCTGTTTCGCCGGTGCCTCGTCGGAATACGTTTTCTCCACCTACAGGTCACCAAAGCTTGCGAAACCAACGCCATTCGACTCATCTCGTTCTCCTTTACAACATATCGAAGCCTTGATATAGCAGAATCAAAGTTGAACAACTCACCAACCTAGGCCGGAGCTAATTTCCGACGAAAGTCCGCCCTAGCCATTTCTAGCGATATCCGAGCCTATCAATCAATCAGGAAGCATCGTGGGAGATCGAGGAGACTTACCTGGCCATCAGGGAAGGTCGACGTAGCTCGAGGCGAGCTCTCGAGCTCATATCCAGTCGCGGATAGGTGGAGGTCGACGCGAGGTTTTACACGACGAAGATGCAAAAAACGAGTTGGAGAACGATCAGGGAGGTGCAGGGAGTAATTCTAGATCGATAACTCGTAAAACAAACAAGCAGAACCCGAGTTGCCATTAACGACCGAGAGGAAGTTCGAGAAAGAGCCTCACCTGTTTCGAGGGCGTCGGTGGATGTGAGTCGATCCAACGCGTTCTCTAGGTTGAGGCGAGGCTAATGGGGGCGGCGGCGTCGAACGACGTTGTCTAGATCGCCAAGGATCCGAGCTCGAATCTCTCGAGCTCGGAGCTTCAATGGCCGCAGCGCTCTCACTTTCTCTCTCTCTCTCTCTCTCTCTCTCTCTCTCTCTCTCTCTCTCTCTCTCTCTCTCTCTCTCTCTCTCTCTCTCTCTCTCTCTCTCTCTCCTGCGCGAACAGACTTCCTCTCCTCCTCTCGTCCCCCTCCGTTTTTGTTCTTCGTTCCTCTAACTAACTCGTTTTTTTTTTTTTTGCTAACTGACTTCCCCTGCTTCACCAATTTCCTTCGCCCACTAATCATCGCCTCTTCATTCGTTCTTTTCTCTTTGTTTTTGGGCGAACAGGCGGAGCGGATCCCTCTGCGTGGCTGACTGGGTTGACTGATTCGGGTCAACCCGATTCAGTTGACCCAGTCCGATATTTTCCAAATTTCAATGCCAAAATGAGCTTGAATCACCAAATTGATCCTGAAATCGGACTATGTGACACAAATTCCATCTGAAATAGGTAAACTATGGTTAAATTGGTTTTAATTTGTGCGAAAGCCCCAAATTTAAGGCAGGATCCGAATTTGATTTTTGTCAAATTGAGGGCCCTAATGGGCGAATCGACCTCAATTGGACTGACCGTTAGATTTAGGGGATCGAATACTATAGGGGGAAACTTTGGGGTTCAATGGGTGCCCCTCAAAAAAGTTTAATTTCAGAATTGGCATTATAGGGACTAAAATGAAAAGATTTTTTTGTGCAATTAGGTGCCTAAAGCCAAAATTGATCAAATTGGCACACAATTGAACCCAATTGAAATGTCGGGCAATCAAGTTGAATGTCAAGACTCGTAAAATGCAAAAAATTGCAAATAAAAAGACTCAAAACGTATTTTTTGGCAAATTTAACCTTGTGCGTTACAAAGAAACACACAAAATTAAACTTTAATTTCAACTATTGATGAGGTCAAAATGACAAGGGATTTAAAAGAAAAATATTGACTATTTTCCTATATTTTTGTGACCTCAAATTCTATTTTTGTTGATTTTTCTAGTATTTTTCTATTTTCTAAAAATACTAAAAAATGTGAAAAATATGAAAAATTATTTTTTGGTCAAGAATGGTTCATTGGGCTTGGCCAAGGCCACCAAAGTTGATTTTGTAATTTTTTGACTTTTTATGAATTTTTTTGTGATTTTTCAAAAAATAAAATTGAAAAAGGACTTGGTCAAAAATCAGGTGTCAACAGTAACGTCTGCAAAAGCCGCCCGTTAGTTCGAGATAAACTGAAGATACGATCCATAATAGATTGATCATGAAATTGAAGCTCAATATTGGCAATTGGAGATAGAGAATTACAATTCTAAATAAGGATTCGACGTCGTCTCGCTAATGGTAATTTCGAATTGGAAAAGTGAAGTTTCGGACTGAAAGTGCAAAATTACCATTTTGCCCCTCGACTATTCGCTTTGTCTTAAAATTTCAAGAAGGACAAAATGGTCATTTCCATCCACCACGGGGTTGCCGAAAATTCATGTGCATGAAGTCAAGGGAAGTCAATGGCATTATTGGTTTGTGTCACTTGTCACTCAGTGAAGGCCCTAAGTATTTATTACCCCACCTAATACCATCTTGTCAATTTAATCTCCATTATTTGTGTGAGACACTCTTTCTTATAGCACATCAGCCGTGTGAAGCAACCCCCTCCATTTCCCTTTGATTTTCCTTCCTTTTTCTTCCTAGTCGAACACTGCCCATCCGACCAGTTCTGTGCCCTCTATTCGGTCAGCTCGAGCGCCCATTCCCGTCGCCGCCTTACCGTCTCCGACCACCAGAGGTAAGATCTATGTGTCCTTGGCAAGCTCCAAGTATAATTTTGTCATTTGGTTAAGTATGTTTACCTGTGTGAGCCCGAGACCAAAACCAGACGAAATCCGCGCGAGCTGGGATAAGGCCACCGTTTACCCTCTTAGAAATTTCAAATGACTACGAAATTTTTGTGGGATCTCTATGACATCTAGTACTTAGGTTCACTAAGCATAAATGGAAATCTTATTGGAGGTTTAAGGAATTTTCATGGATGATTTTGAGTGACTTTTACCGAGCAGAAAACTGATCGCCGCGCACTAAGGAGAAACCGGTCTTGATTGGAGGACTTCGGGGTGTTGTTTCTCTTCAAAACTCTTGGTGAGCCTCCTTAACACATATATTAAGGTCTTAGAAAGATTATTTTGTGAGAAATTGGAATATAGGGTTGAGTTTTGGGTGGATATATGAGGTTTGGATCAAAACATAATTTGTTAAGCTGTTGCCCTGTTCTGGCCAAATCTGATTGGGGTTCTTTGGTGGATATTTTGACTTCAAAATAACTCAAGATATTACTTAAAATGTTGATTAAGGTGTTAATGGAAAGTATGTAAAGTGTATTGAGATTTAGAAGTGATTTAAGGACTAATATGCGCAAGAAACCTTCGAATTATATTCTGCCCTATAAATTGCTGCTTGAACCGAATGCATGAAGGGTTCATAGGGATGTCAACGTGTATCCGATCGATTGATAAGACATCCTGCGTTGCCATTTGTTTGGTGATTAAGGGAATGGTATAACGAAAGTAAGGTTCGATTGTTTCTAACCCAAAATTGATGGATTTTCTAGGACAGCGTGAGAACTTTGGTTGGCCGTGCTCTTATGGAGTTAAGAAAGACCGATTGGTGTGGATCTTTACTAGTTGCTCAATGTAAGTGTTTCCTAAACCTTTACCTGAATGCTAGGATGATGTTGGATGATTTGGTGGATGAATTGAATGACTGATGAAGTCAGCGACTTGAAATTGATTGATACCTTGATGTGTGAATTTAATTGCAAGCAAGAACGATGATACCGATTGGCCTGTGGCCCCAGTGGTATCAGTTGGCCGTGAGCCCTGAGTACTGATTGGCCTGTGGCCCTAGTGGTATCAGGTGGTTACAAGCCCAGAAGTACCGATTGGCCTGTGGCCCCAGTGGTACCATGTGACTAAAAGTTGGGATGATATCGATTGACCTGTGGCCTCGGTGATATCAGTGGGCAAGAATGCCAGAGTAATACATTGTGGCTGGTAGCCAGTTGATGAATGCTTGTGAAAACTATGAGGCTTATGTATATTGGTTTGGGTGCTCTGTGTATTGAGCTTGAACCCTGAGGTTAAATGTGGTTGGTAGTGATCCACATGTGCTTAGTTTGTTGCCATTTTTGAATCCTTGCTGCCTTATGCCGTTTCTTGTTTGATTACTTATTTTTGGTGGCATCTGTATGTGGTCCGGGGGGACTGATATTGAGGTTTAGGGTTAGGTTTCACTTTCTGAAATGTCAATCTCACCCCGTAGTGGGACCCATTTTCAGACCCCAAGCCTTAACAATGTTGCCAAACCAACTGGGCGATCCAAAGAAGATGGCAGCCCTTTGTGATGAGTTCCCGGTAGGAAAGGTATTGTGTATGTAAGGAAACGCACAACCGTTTAGGTAGACGAGGGTAAACTGGAGTTACAACCCCATCGCTTCGAAGCTTGGTTCCGTCGACTGGGAAACAATAACTTGATGGGACTGCTACTGCCTGAGGATGTTCCATCTGAGGTGATTCCCAACTGGTGTCATCCGTCCCGATCAGAGGTAGAAGTGGAGAATCCAACATCAGCAGGAGGTTCGAGGAACATTCTTGAAGAGTCGAAGTCTTCTCCCAAGGAGGAGTACATGAACTACATTGAGCTCTCTGCCGACAAGATCGAGGACTCCGACGAGGGTGACAAAATGGAAACTGAGGAGGATTCAGAAGAAACATCTGAGGAGGTACTATCTGAAACATTTTCCGACTACAATCCAGAAGACGAAGAGGATGATGGAAGCGACGGATCCAGCGGTTCTTCCGGGTAGTTTGATAAAGGGGTGTAGGGATGATAGGATTAGGAACAATTTTGATGTTAGACTTTGGGAAAGGCTAAGTGGTAACCTTGAACTTAGGCATTAGTTCCTTTTTCCTACCCAGGTGTGCAGCTTTATCTTTTTGCCCTTTCCTTTCCGTTGTGTGTACTGTAGATTTGCGAAATGTAAATGGGTGTGCTTTTAATCATTCCAAGTTTCGTTTTTATTTCGTTTGGTACATAGACATAGGTCTCGCTTTCCGCATACACATTTCATTCCATTTTGGGCCTTGTGTGTCCTAGGATATTTTAGGCCGGTGGCGGATGTGACGAGCTCCAAAGGACGCGAGGCGTTACATCCCCGTAGAAGTGGTATCATTGCAAGGTTAATTAGATTGTAGCAGATTGAGGATTGGAGTAATAAGGAGTAAAGGAATTTGGATGATTGGGGTAGTGAGACTTTAGGGGGAGTCGTTAGAGTCAAGCATGAATGCATTGCATATGATTGGCGCATGTGATTGGTATCGTGAAATGGCATGGTTGTGATGAACCTCTGAGGGGTCAAGCTCTGCACTTAGCATGTTGTTGTGAATGTTGGTCTGATGAATGAGATAATACCTCTGATTATACTAAGTTGCAGATGCGTCTGGACTTGAGGTATGGTTGTGAACTCTTGATGATGTGCTCATGAGAATGCCTGAGTGATTGACTGTTGTGTTGTGATTGCTGCCTTGTTGTGTAGCATAGAATCACTAGACTTGAATAAGTGACTTAGGTCTCTAATTCCATGGTTGAATTATAATAACTAAGGTGAGTAAAGTTTGAGCAAGTATGAGCAATAGACCAGGAAGGCCGAGAAGTGGAGCTTCTAGCTCGAGAGCACCAGTGGCCGAGGATCCAAGAGTGGATGGAGTCCTGAGGGCCTTGGAACAAATTGGGGAACTAATGGGAAAGGAAGCTCAAAATTGAGCTGTTGCGGCCCTACGACAGGCCGAAGATAGAGCTGAGATTATAGCTCAGGCAGTTGAAGCTGCAGTGGCAGCTATGAACTTAGCAAATAGAAATAATGTTCAGGGCGCTGAGGCTGGTAACGCCCAAGGCGATGTGAATGCTAACAGGCAGATGGGCCAGTTGGTTGAGCAGTTCATAAAATTAAAGCCAACTCAGTTCGATGGAACTAGTGATCCTGACCTAGCGCCAAGGTGGATTGAGAAACTTGAGAAGGCTTTTGGGGTGTTGAGATGCACCGACGAGGAAAAAGTGATGTTAGCTGTGTACCAGCTAGAGGGAACTGCAAATGATTGGTGGAGTACCTCGAAGAATGCAGTGTTCCCTAAAGGTACTGCCTTGACATGGGATGCCTTTACTACAGAATTTAATGATAAGTATTTCTCGACAACGGCTCGAGAAAGGAAGCGATTAGAATTTCAGCAGCTGTGACAGAATCAGCTGACTGTAGACCAATACAAAGCTAAATTCTCAAGGTTATCGAGGTATGCGCCGAGATCGGTCGAGGATCCGATGGAGAAAGCGCAGAGGCTCGAGATGGCTTAAGACAGGAAATTCGAAGCAGGATTATCACTGTGGATCTGAGAACGTATCGAGAGATATTCAAACAAAGTCAAATGATTGAGAGGGACATAAAGGAAGGAACTGCTGCTTCTGGATCACGATTCACTCCTCTAAGAGATAATCGGCAGTTGGGAAAGAGGCCGATGGTGAACAACCGATGATTTGTTCCTCCGGTTCAAATGAGTATCGGGAAACCATTAAACCAGTCTAACTGGTATTGTCGTATTTGTGGGAGGATGCATGGAAGTGGTCCTTGCCCTACCAGGACGGGAGCATGTTATATATGTGGTCAGTTGGGCCATCAGATTAAGAATTGTCAGAATCAAACTCTAGGAAATCGAGCTCGGGGGCAGAGACCACAAGCTGGACAGCCAGCCGTAGCCCTACAAAACGAGCAGAATCGACCACCTGCCTAAGGAAGAGTATATGATGTGGCACGTAGAGAGGTGGAAGCAGCGCCGGGCGTGGTCACAGGTACAATCTATTTATGTGATTAGGCTGCTTATGTATTATTTGATCCTGGAGCATCGCATTCGTTTATATCTGCACAGTTTGCTGATTTGGTGGGTGTAGAGTTGAAACCGCTGAATGTGACGTTGCATGTTACTACACATTAAAGGATAATGTGCTAGTAACGTTAGGATGTGCATGTTGTAAGATAATGATTGGTGGTCGTGAGGAAAGAATAGATCTGGCTGTGTTGCCTATGTATGACTTTAATTTGATTATTCGAATGGATTGGTTGGGAAAACAAAAGGCTGTAGTCGGCTGTGGTAGCAGGGTAATCCGTTTTTGTCCAAATGGTCGCCCTAGATTTGAATTTGCAGGAAGTCAGGGAGGGACCTCGATTCCTTTAGTTTCGTCGCTTGAGGCGACTAAGCTGCTGAATGAAGGGTGTCATCTTACCTAGCATTGGTAGTCGACACAACTATTGAGGAACCGAAATTGGAAAGCATTGTAGTGGTGCGTGAATTTCCTGATGTTTGTCCTAAGGAATTACCAGGATTACCACTTGAGAGAGAAATTGAGTTTGTAATTGAGTTAGCTCCTGAAACGGAGCCAATCTCTAAGGCACCTTATAGAATGTCCTTGTCGGAACTAAAGGAGTTAAAGGTGCAGATGCAGGAGTTGCTTGATAAGGGATTTATTAAACCAAGCGCGTCACCATGGGGAGCGCCAATATTGTTTGTGAAGAAAAAGGATGGACCATTGCGCTTGTGTATTAATTACAGGCAGTTGAATCAAGTGACTATTAAGAACAAGTATCATTTGCCAAGAATCGATGATTTGTTTGATCAGCTTCAGGGAGCATCGGTATTTTCTAAGATCGATTTGAGAACTGGTTATCATCAGCTGAGGATCAAGAAAGAGGATATTCCTAAGACTGCCTTTACAACGAGATATGGGCATTATGAGTTTACAATTATGCCTTTTGGTTTGACTAATGCCCCTGCTGCGTTTATGGACTTGATGCATCGTGTGTTTAAGGAGTACTTGGATAGATTCGTCATTGTTTGTATTGATGATATCTTAATTTACTCAAAGAGTAATGAGGATCATGAAAAGCATCTGAGAGTTGTCCTACAGAATTTGAGAGAGCATTCGCTTTATGCCAAGTTTAGTAAATGTGAATTTTGGTTGAATAAAGTTGCCTTTCTTGGCCATGTGATTTCTGGAGAAGGAATTTCCGTGGACCCTTCAAAGATTGAGGCAGTGATAAATTGGCCTAGACCTACGATAGTCACGGAAGTATGGAGTTTTCTGGGTCTAGTAGGATACTATAGACGCTTTGTGGAAAAGTTTTCGTCTATAGCCATTCCACTAACGAAGTTGACAAAGAAAGATGCGAAGTTCGAATGGACTGACAAATGTGAAAGAAGTTTTCAAGAACTAAAGCACCAATTGACAACTGCACCAGTATTAACCATTCCTTCTGGACCTGGAAGTTATGAGATATACAGCGATGCTTCGCTAAAAGGATTGGGATGCGTACTAATGCAGCATGGAAAAGTGGTCGCTTATGCGTCGCGACAATTGAGACCTCACGAGATGAACTATCCGAAGCATGATTTGGAGTTAGCAGCTATTATTTTCGCCTTGAAGATTTGGAGGCACTACTTGTGCAGCGAAATGTTTCGAATTTATACAGATCATCAGAGTTTGAAGTATTTGTTTTCGCATAAGGAGTTGAACATGAGACAACGTCAATAGATGGAGTTATTAAAGGATTACGACTGGGATATTTTGTATCACCCTAGAAAGGCGAATAGAGTCGCGGATACATTAAGAAGAAAATCTAGCATCGCGCTTTTGTTGTTTAAAGGATGGTCCTTGTTAGAAAATCTAAGGGATTCTGAGTTTAAATTGGAGGTTTGCCAACTGTCAAGTTTAGTGGAAACTTTAAGGATTGAGCCTGAAATTAGAGAATGAGTTAAGGCCTTACAGTCTACGGATCCTGAGATCCAGAAGATCTTTGAGATGGATGCGGCGAAAAGGAAATCTGATTTCCAAGTATCAGAAGATGGAATTTTTAAATTTCGTGGACGTTTATGTGTACCTAGTGATGAAGATCTTAAAGAAAAGATTTTGTCTGAAGCTCATAGGAGTAATTATAGCATACACCCAGGTAGCACAAAAATGTATCAAAATCTGCTTCAGAATTTCTGATGGAACGAAATAAAAGTGGACGTGGCTAGACACGTGGCGAAGTGCTTAACATGTCAGCAAGTGAAGGCTCAATACTGCAAGCCTAGATGACTGTTACAACCATTGGAAATTCCCGAGTGGAAATGGGAGCACGTAACTATGGATTTTGTGATGGGTTTGCCAAGGAGTCAGAAAGGCCATTACTCAATCTGGGTAGTTGTAGACAGATTGACCAAGTCCGCGCATTTTATACCTGTGCGAAAGGATTTCGCGATGGATAAGTATGCTGAGTTGTATATGCATCAGATTGTACGTCTACATGGAATTCCAGTCACGATTACCTCATACAGAGATCCTAAGTTTACTGCGAACTTTTGGAAGAGTCTCCAAGAAGCTTTGGGAACTAGATTGCAGTTTAGTACGGCTTACCATCCACAGACAAATGGACAGACAGAAAGGACAATTCAGACGCTCGAGGATATGTTGCGAGCATGTGTAATATATTTTAAAGGTGGATGGGAGGATCAATTGCATCTAGTGGAGTTTGCTTACAATAACAGCTACCAGCAAAGTATCCGAATGGCACCGTTTGAAGCCTTGTATGGTAGAGCTTGCAGAACGCCTCAGTGTTGGGATGAGATTGGAGAAAAAAGTATAACCGGCCCCGAATTAGTAGAACAATCAGTTAAGGCAGTTACACTTATCAGAGAAAGATTGAAAACGACATAGAGTCGTCAGAAGAGTTATGCTGACAAAAGACGTAAGTCTTTGGAATTCCAAGTTGGAGATCATGTGTTCCTAAAGGTATCGCCAATACGAGGGTTGTCACGATTTGGAAAGAAAGGGAAACTGAGTCCGAGATATGTAGGTCCTTTTGAGATCCTAGAGCGAGTTGAAACTTTGGCCTACAGACTCGTCTTGCCGCTGAACTTGTAGCAAGTACACAACATGTTTCATGTGTCAATGTTGAGGAAATACGAGCCAGATCAAACTCACGTTTTGGATTTTGAGACGATTGAACTTGATGACAAATTGTCTTATGTGGACAAGCCAATTAGAATTGAGGATCGGAAGGAGCAAGTCTTGAGGACTAAGACAATTCCTCTAGTCAAAGTGATCTGGGAGCATCACGGAACTGAAGGCGCAACGTAGGAAAGCGAGGAAGCGATGAAACGTCAATACCCCTATTTGTTCGAATAGTTGGGTTTAAGGTAAATTTCGATGACGAAATTTCTGTAAGGGGGAAGAATTGTGACATTCTGAATTTCCTATCATTTTGAGGCTATTGAATGAGAATGTATCTATTGATGTATTTCATTTTTGTCTCGCTCGGATCTAATCAATCTTGAGTAAATTGACCAAAAAGAGAAAGGCTAACGCATGACAAGGTACGTGGACTTAGGGAACTCGAAATGAAAATGACGCTTTGACCATAAGAATTGCTGAGGGACATTTAGAGCCAGTAAAGGCCGATCTGATAACGATTAAGGAATCCATTGCTAGCGTTATACAATTAGAACGCGAGTGATGCCGTATAACCAATGTATAATTTGCGACGTTTTCCTAAATCGAGCCATGACGATCGAGACCATCGGAACTAGTAATGAACCCTCGTAATTACATGACAAACAAAGTCGTCTTATCCCAAGACGTCCTAAGTGTGACGAGAGTCACAGAGTCGATACGCGTAATGTCTGCAAAAGCCACCCGTTAGTTCGAGATAAACTAAAGATACGATCCATAAGAGATTGATCATGAAATTGAACCTCAATATTGGCAATTGGAGATAGAGAATTACAATTCTAAATAAGGATTCGACTTCGTCTCGCTAATGGTAATTTCGAATTGGAAAAGTGAAGTTTCAGATTGAAAGTGCAAAATTACCATTTTGCCCCTCGACCATCAGCCGTGTGAAGAAACCCTTTCCATTTCCCTTTGATTTTCCTTTCTTTTCTTCCTAACCGAACACTGCCCATCCGACCAGTTCTGTGCCCTCTATTCGGTCAACTCGAACGCCTATTCCCGTCGTCGTCTTGCCACCTCCGACCACCATAGGTAAGATCTATGTGTCCTTGACAAGCTCCAAGTGGAATTTTGTCATTTGGTTTAGTATTTTTACCTGTGTGAGCCCGAGACCAAAATCGGACGAAATCCGCACGAGCTGGGATAAGGCCACCATTTACCCTCTTAGAAATTTCAAATGACTACCAAATTTTTGTAGGATCTCTATGACATCCAGTACTTAAGTTCACTGAGCAGAAATGGCAATTTTATCGGAGGCTTAGGGTATTTTCATGGCTAATTTTGAGTGACTTTTACCGAGCAGAAAACTGATCGCCGCGCACCAAGGAGAAACCGATCTGATTGGAGGACTTCGAGGTGTTGTTTCTCTTCAAAACTCTTGGTGAGCCTCCTTAACACATATATTGAGGTCCTAAAAAGATTATTTTGTGAGAAATTGGAATATAGGGTTGAGTTTTGGGTGGATATATGCGGTTTGGATCAAAACAGAATTTGTTGAGCTGCTGCCCTGTTCTGGCCGAATCTGATGGGAGTTCTTTGGTGGATATTTTGACTTCAAAATAACTCAACAGATTACTTAAAATGTTGATTAAGGTGTTAGTGGAAAGTATGTGAAATGGATTGAGATTTAGAAGTGATTTAAGGACTAATATGTGCGAGAAACCTTCGAATTATATTCTGCCCTATAAATTGCTGCTTGAACCGAATGCATGAAGGGTTCATAGGGATGTCAACGTGTATCCGATCGATTGATAAGACATCCTGAGTTGCCATTTGTTTGGTGATTGAGGGAATGGTATAACGAAAGTGAGGTTCGATTGTTTCTAACCCGAAATTGATGGATTTTCTAGGACGGCGTGAGAACTTTGGTTGGCCGTGCTCTTATGGAGTTAAGAAAGACCGATTGGTGTGGATCTTTGCTAGTTGGTTAATGTAAGTATTTTCTAAACCTTTACCTGAATGCTAGGACGCTGCTAGATGATTTGGTGGATGAATTGAATGACTGATGAAGTCAGTGACTTGAAATTGATTGATACCTTGATGTGTGAATTTAATTGCAAGCAAGAACGAAGAAACCGATTGGCCTGTGGCCCTAGTGGTATCAGTTGGCCATGAGCCCTGAGTACCGATTGGCCTGTGGCCCTAGTGGTATCAGGTGGCTACAAGCCCAGAAGTACCGATTGGCCTGTAGCCCCAGTGGTACCATGTAACTGAAAGTTAGGATGATATCGATTGGCATGTGGCCCCGGTGATATCAGTGAGCAAGAATGCCAGAGTAATACATTGTGGTTGGTAGCCAGTTGATGAATGCTTATGAAAACTATGAGGCTTATGTATATTGATTTGGGTGCTCTGTGTATTGGGCTTGAACCCTGAGGTTAAATGTGGTTGGTAGTGATCCACCTATGCTTGGTTTGTTGCCATTTTTGAATCCTTGCTGCCTTATGCCGTTGCTTGTTTGATTACTTATTTTTGGTGGCATCTGTGTGTGGTCCGGGGGGACTGGTATTGAGGTTTAGGGTTAGGTTTCACTTTCTCAAATGTCAATCTCACCCTGTAGTGGGACCCATTTTCAGACCCCAAGCCTTAACAATGCTGCCAATCCGACTGGGCGATCCAAAGGAGATGACCGCTCTTTTTTATGAGTTCCCCGGTAGGAAAGGTATTGTGTATGTAAGGAAACGCACAACCGTTTGGGTAGACGAGGGTAAACTGGAGCTACAACCCCACCGCTTCGAAGCTTGGTTCCGTCGACTGGGAAACGGTAACTTGATGGGACCGCTACTGCTTGAGGATGTTCCATCTGAGGTGATTCCCAACTGGTGTCATCCGTCTCGACCAGAGGTAGAAGTGGAGAATCCAACGTCAGCAGGAGGTTCGAGGAACATTCCTGAAGAGTTGAAGTCTTCTCCCACGGAGGAGTACATGAACTACATTAAGCTCTCTGTCGACGAGATCAAGGACTCCAACTAGGGTGACAAAATGGAAACTGCGGAGGATTCAGAAGAAACATCTAAGGAGGTACTATCTGAAACATTTTCCGACTACAATCCAGAAGACGAAGAGGATGATGGAAGCGACGGATCCAATGGTTCTTCCGGGTAGTTTGATGAAGGGGTATAGGGATGATAGGATTAGGAACAATTTTGATGTTAGACTTTGGGAAAGGCTAACTGGTAACCTTGAACTTAGGCATTAGTTCCTTTTTCCTACCCAGGTGTGCGGCTTTATCTTTTTGCCCTTTCCTTTCCGTTGTGTGTACTGTAGATTTGCGAAATGTAAATGGGTTTTGTTTTAATCATTCCAAGTTTCCTTTTTATTTCTTTTGGTACGGAGACATAGGTCTCGCTTTCCGCATACACATTTCATTCCATTTTGGGCCTTGTGTATCCTGGGATATTTTAGGCCGGTGGCGGATGTGACGAGCTCCAAAGGACGCGGGGCGTTACACTACTGGTAAGAACTTCGAATAACCATGAGTCAAGCCTTGTAATTCTATTAGGGTCGATTATGAGATTCAACTTATTGTTCAACCAGATCTGTTTTGTCCAGTCGCATAGCAGGAACAAATGTTATGTAGTCTCTTAAGCTTCATTACAGATCAGGTAGAGGGGGTCAGATAGAATCTTGCGTTTCTAAAGTTTTTTTTTTGTAGGAAGAGCATTCTGGCATTGTTGACACCTGATTTTTTTACCATTTATTATTGTGATTTTTATTCTTTAAAATTAATTAAAAATATCAAAAAAGGTCATAAAATCACAAAATCAACTTTGGAAGCCTTGGTTTAACCTTAGGAACCAATTTTGAACAAAAAATATTTTTCGGTATTTTTAATATTTTTCGAGTTTATTTAATTATAAAAATACCCAAAAAATCAGAAAAATACCATTCGTGGTCAGAAAAATACCCAAAAATATTCGATAATTTTGTTTTAATTTCCTCTTCAAGTGTGTCACTTTAAATCTCAAAAATTCGGCTCGGGTCAATATGTTCCTTCACAAACATAAACCCGAACCGAGCCTAAAAAAAATCATTTTCGAGTCTTTTAGTTTTCAATTCTCACTTTTTATAAGCTATGACATTGGATTCTAAAGTCTTAAAGTGCAATTAGGTCAATTTGCCCTCCAATTTAATCAATTTTTACCAAAAGGGCTTAATTGCACATTTTTCTTTCAATTAGTCCCCGGTTTCACGGATGTATACGTATGCTCTACGTATTTATACGTCATACGTATTTATACGTTATGCATATTTGTACTGTTTGGTAACCTCTTTAACTCTTGTAATAATAATAATGGTTATTATTTTTAACACCTTTGTTAGTGCCTTTTTTTTTAGCATTTTTGTATTGTGAGTGCTATTGCTAGTGCTATTTTTAAATAGCATTTTTTGTATTATAAATTGTGAGTGCTATTGTTAGTGCTATTTTTAAATGACATTTATTTATCATAAATTGTGAGTGCTATTGTTAGTGCTATTTTTAAATGGCATTTATTTATCATAAATTGTGAGTGCTATTATTAGATAGAATTTATAATTGTTAGTGCTATTTTTAAATAGCATTTTTGTATTATAAATTGTGAGTGCTATTGTTAGTGCTATTTTTAAATAGCATTTTTGTATTATAAATTGTGAGTGCTATTGTTAGTGCTATTTTTAAATGTCATTTATTTGTGAGTGCTATTTTTAGATAGAATTTATAATTGTTAGTGCTATTTTTAAATACAATTTATTGGAAGGTATTTTTGGCTATAAAAGGATGGCAAGAGTTTTGAGGTTGAGGGGGAGAGACATTTTGTAGAGTGTGCAAATTTTTGAGAGCTTAGAGAGAAGAACACAAACACTCTCTATATTCTCATAATCTTGAGTGAGCAAAATATACTAAGTTCGGAATATTGATTCCGCATATTGCTAGCACAATTGTTGTGGAGTTATTAGTCGTCTCCCCGTTCGTCAATTGGTGGTGCGTCCGAACTAGGTGCCTAACACTTGTGGAGGCTGAGATCGAAGAACATCGAACCGACACCTCCATTCAAGCACGCTACGAGAGGTAATCTATTTACTCTCTTTGAGACTTTGTGATTTTTTTCGATTGAAATGCACGAAGTACGCCTCTGGAGATACATGTATGGGTTGTTATTTATTTCCGCTACGTGTTACGTGGATCCCAACAGTGGTATCAGAGCCAATCCTTAGGTGTTTTCGTGCATTTAATTGATTTTTTGCAATTTTTGCAATACTATGGCCAATATGTATTAACGAATTGTTCGTCTTACATGGCTAATGAAGATTGATTATTTTATATGATAAATTAATCAACGTAGCAAAAATTGAGACTAAATCAATTTTGAATCGAAAATTTATGGCTATCTTATTTTACGTAAAAATTCTGAATATGATTCAACGTAGAATTTTTATTGTGCCTTCCTAAGTTTTAAATTGTGAATTTATTACTTACGTGAAAGGGTGGTGATCATGGAAAAATCCACAATCAATGTGATTGATGTATATATGAATGTATGATGATTATTTATATATTTGGGGTTGTAATTATTAAATGGAGGCTGCGTACTCCTTTTATTTTTCGTGTAATCTTTATTTTTAGCATAGTCAATTGTTGATGTAAATGCTACGAGGATTACGTGGGGGAGCCTTTTAAGTTGGCGAGCTCTTTGGAGCCCAATTCTTGAAGAGTTCAAGAAACCAAGAAGAAGCGAAGAGCGGCTCTCCGTTATTAAAATATTAAAATGATTAAATGTGGTCTCATTGGCTCGAGACCTATTAAATCATAATTCCATGATCACCACGTAGGATAGATGTTTATGTGATTGACATCTATTTATTTATTATGATTACGTGAGCATGTTAAACTGGTTAATGTGCAAAGTCAGACTTACCTCACCCAAAATTGCGCCTGCATGAAATCCTAGTTAGGAAAATCACTAGCGTTAGGTACCGAAAGGGCGTTGGTAACGACACCAGCGTAACCAAGTCCCCGAACCCAAAAAACTCTGGTTCCGTAGAACTGATCGATCTCTCCCAATCGATCAGTAAGGTTTCCGGTCTACCCTCCAAGAAAGACCGGTGGCGACTCCAAATGCATGCACAAGTTGCACATGCCACCACGACCACACTAAGGTCGAAAGCGATCGACTTTTATCGTCGAATCCTTCTGAAAAATACTCCCGCCGCGATTTGGTATGGGCCTGGGAGGGCTCGCGCCGATCCAAGACCCGTGATCGGTAATCCATTAGCCGCGTCCGCTTTCGGACGGGTCGCGACAGCTGGCGACTCCACTGGGGACCTTTGTTCTAGAACCTATGGTTCTAGACCTCAAGTGGACTTAGGCCGTAATTAAAACGTTGAGTGATTTTTCTAACCTTACAGGCGCTCTTGAAGGTGAGGTAAGTCCGCTCATGATAGGGGTTATATGTTTTTGCAGATTGGAGAAATAAGGGGTGTAGTCCGTGATTAACATTGTCTTATACAGGTTGGGCGTAGGAATGTATGTTGTGTGGATGATTTGAAGTGCTGATTGATAAACTGCTATGCATGAATTGCATTGTGATGATCACAACACGTGGACACACACAACCGCGCCTAAAACCCCGGGCGTCGCCTATAGGAACACAATAGAAGGAATTGAAAATGGAATCTCCGTGAGGAAAAACGCGGGGTAATCCACTTTTCAATTCCGCTCGCTTCGAACTATGGATCGAGTCCCAATGCAACGATAGCTGTGCAATGGAATCGGCTCTTTCTAGAACTCGAAGTGGGAACCTTAACCTTAGGTGCCAAACCCTCTGATTTTTAGAAGTTCACCATAACTTGTCTCATGCGCATGTCTTTGGGCGGTTGGTACACCTAAAACCGCACATAAGTCGACGAGTTTGGTTGGTAAGACTCTCTATACCTCGAATCTATTACAGTTCATATAAATATAGGCATTTCATTCATTGCATTCTGGTGATTAGATTAAATGCCATTTCAAGGATAGATGTGTGTGTTTTTCCCAAACGTCCTTGATAGAAGACGAAGAGGATGATATCCCATGACAAGCACCGAGTGAGCAACAAAGGAGCCTACTATGGACATTATTGAGATATCGTCCAATGAAGATGACGAGTTGGGGCAAGTGATCCGGAAGTCACAGATCGAACTTGGGGCATCCTTAAACGTTAGGATCACATTCCTTTGTTTAATTTTCCATTACTAGTCCTCTTGTATAGGGTTTATTTTTATCGAGGCTTTCTCTATCTCACCCCTTAGAGTGATTGTATTAGGGATCTATTGGTGTATACATTTAGATGGAACTTGGTTGCATTTCTTTTGACAGGTCATGGGAATGTGATAGTGGCATTTTCTCTAATCATCTGAATACTCCCAAGTCAAGTTTATAATTCCTTAAGAGGAAATTAAAATTGGAAATCTTGCACGACCTTTTTGGTCGTATAGGGTAATCCAACCCCAATTTCGCTAGAAGGAATTATACACTTGAATTGGTCCATGCATGTTTTACGTCGTTGGTAATCCACGATAATTGATCGAGAACATCGGCGTTGTTTTGAATTTAATGACGAGATAGATGTCCAAATTACTCTCGTTCTTAACAAAACGGCCTTGATTTGGATGCCGTATCTTCAATTAAATTTAAAACACGTTATTATGCCTCGTATTTTTGAGTAATTCGTTCCTCTCGAAATTGATCAAAAGCGATTATTGTGAATTACATTCCTTTCAATAGTATGCTTTCTTTCGAGGAATATTGATAAAAACTTTTCGCGCAAGATTAAAACCCTTGTAAAAGTTCTTGTCCTTATTAATCATGGGCAAGCATATGATTGAAAGGGGTTTTTGATTTCTTTTTCAAATTATTCCTTCTGATTCTGTCTTTTTATTTGCAGGTAAAAAAATAGGTAATAGAGAGAAATCTTTTCCTGGACAAGTCTAAGGCTATTATCTCATCTGATCATGAGCGAGTTATAAAATCAGGACATATTTGCTCGGCTTATTGATATTATGGTTCGACTCACCCAAGTTGAAGATGTTCGGATGCTCGAAGAAATGAACCATACAGAAGTTAAAACACACACACAAGAGTTCTCATTTATTTTGCTCAGTGGAGGGTTTTCAAAAGCAGGTCATACAATTCGGGGTAGAAAAGTAAAGCCGAAGTGAGCCCTAATTAACGACACGAAGGAGCCCAACTGACCCTCCATGTTATTAATGCTCTGCTCATACTCCCAACTCCGCATGTCGTGGTCGGCAAGCCTGAGGAGAAGACTTTTGCATTCTCCCTTAACTTCGGCGACCCTGGCCTCATGTTCTTCGGCGATTGTTTCCAGGTCTCGAACCAGTCCATTCCCGCGAGCTATGTCCGCGGTTATTTTGTCGAGCCGTTCTTCCTGCCAGTCGCTCTGAAGCCTCAACAGGACATTGCGGCGGTCATGCTCTCCGGTGGTCAGGGATAGGGCCAATTGCTCCACCAGATTTCTCCTCTCGCGAAGCAACGTCGCGACCCGCTCATTAGCAAACTCGACGGCCTTTTTGTAACTATCGGCCAAATAGTTGGTCAGCACCAAATGATCAGATCGATCCTCATAACGAGCTCGCAAGACGCGAGCCACGAGAACCTCCCGATTAGCAGCACGGTAGGCCTCTAAGGAGTGTGCAAAGAGAGTCGGGAAAATTCTATATTCCCTCCCTAGTGTGGTACCTTCGAGAGAAGTGGTATCAAGGTCCTCGAGCAGGACACGGATTTCATCCTCGGTCGCAGAATGATCGGTTATGTGTGCGTAACCGCGACCTAGTAGGTTATAAAACTTTTCCCACTGGGCCAAGACATCAGTTGAAAAAGTGCGTACGGGGGAGGAGGCCATTTGCGTTGGGTTGGCTTGAGAATAAGACGAGGCTAACAGAGAGTTTAGAAGGAAGAAGCTGATTATGCGAGAACGTTAACCTTCCATACATTAATTCCTCATTTTATAGCAACTCGAGGATGATGAAGGGTCTCAGTAATAATGCTGGTAGAGCCCAGTTAGGGGGTAAAGCAGGAGGTCCCCTCACGTGAACCATTGGATTCGTCTCGGTCCGCGATTTCCGGCTTATCAATTAAAAGATGTAAAAGATTTGTCGGGATCACCATTATTAGAGTTAGGTGGGAGGTAAGCGCAACTATCGAAAAAAGCCCTAACAGGATTCAGCACTCACATCACGTTCAAAAGCTAAGCGAGAAATTCAAGGTCTTGATGGGGAGCGTTTGCCTAATGATTTTATTTCATGCTTGAAGAGCGTCTCCTAAACATACAAAGTCACTCGAAGAAAAATTTATAGGGAGTGAGCATACAGGAGAGAGTAGAGAACTCTGAGTGGGCAAGAACCAATCAAACATTTCTCAATCCAACATATTTAAGAGGTTACTGTCAGCTGCTAGAGGCGACTGACTCAAAAATCTCAGAAATTGAACTACTGAGTGATCTCGAAGATTCCAAGACCAAGTCTAACACCAAAACCATGGAGCCCAACACTTCTGGCAACGGAAATCAAAATCACGAGGACGACGACAACGACATCCACGATGCTCAACTCGGGAAAAGAAGACGTCCTCACCAATACTCTCAGGAGGAAACCCAAATGCTGGAAACCCTCTTCAGTAAAAGCCCTCACATGAAAAAGAAGTGGAGAATTGAATTGAGCCGAGAGTTGGGGATTAATCAGTCGAGGATCCAGTTTTGGTTTCAAAATAGGAGATCCAAATCGAAGGCTCAACGCAAACGTCAGGTGGTCGAGATTTTAAAGGAAGAAAACAAAAAGCTGCGAACAGAAAACATGAGGTATGAAGAAGCTCTCAATATTACCGTTTGCCCTCATTGCGATAACCCCATCGCCCTCGGTAAGATATTCCCCGATAAGCCTCACGCAATGATTGAAGACGTTCATTTACCACCCTACTCCCTCGGGGCATCTCCTGCTCAACCAGATTTTGCCGGAGTCACGCATGAGCAGGATGATCCTACGAAGACGATACAAATGCCTCCTGGGGGATGGGATTTGCATCGCTTTGATTGGAGCTACAGTTTCAAAGAGCTGGATGTTACCGCCGACCAGCTCAAAGCATATCAGCCTCATGCACAACAATTTTCGATAGGGTCGGGTCCTGCTGGAGATGAGTTAATCGGTCGTCAAGCCATCGATGCAATTTTGGGCCACGATAAGAAGAGGTTCGCTTGGCCCCCTGAACTGCATTTCAGATTCCTAGACGTGGTTCACCAAATGGGGATCGATTCAGCAACTCCGACACGCATATTTAAGGCCATGAGTGTACCGGGGCTTAGTAAGGAACTGGTCAGGAATCACCTTGCTGCCTACAGAAAGCTATTAAAACAGCGTCGAGCAGAGCTAAGCCGAGAGGAATCCGTCTCGAGCTCAAAAGCTAGGGGGGACCGCCATTGTAATGCTCAGGCATCAGGAGGTACCCGGCCAAATTTAAGCATCAATCAAGCTAGCAACCCGACCACCGGCAAACTGAAGGCTGATCAGAATGTCCTTCCGGGCCATTTCAACACTTTTCAAGAGCACGTGTCACAAGTACAGCGAGTGCGCACTCCTCCATTCGAGCAGCAGTCGGCTGGTGCTCTGCCTGCCGCTGGTCAACCCACGACAGACAATTTCTTTGATGATGGGCTCGATGCCTTGTTCAATCAATGGGAAGCTGGCATGCTTGGACAACCATGATCCAGCACCTGACTCGGGGCACGATGGGTTGGTCGCTACGATCACCCATAGAAAGAAGAACATGTTCACGAGTGGATCACTCTTTTTATCCATTGTAAAGTTCCTATGGGAACATTTTTCTTTAATGGCTATAGTTAATTATGTATGAAAACCAACGCTATCGACGAACATCGTCATACTCGGTTGCGATGATCCCTTGTTAGATTAAGTCTGAAACCAGAGACGGTCTTTAAAATTTTGAGTGGCCACGAACTCATTCCTCACCAAGCTCCCGGGATGCTGAAATGAAGAGTAACAGCATGCACAGGGAAAATGCCACTTTCGTTTGAACGATGAAAAAGGGGTTGAGAGAAGATCATAGCGTTAATTCCCTTGGAGCTAAATGAATTAAAAGGAGTCATTAATTGCGGGTCCACCGTTGTTCCCCACGTTCTCGGGCCTAGCAAATCATAAAAGGGCGCCAAAAGATTGTAGACCCACCACTTTGAAGACTGAACTAGGGGACAAGCGCAATACTCGATGAAACCGAATCAATGCAAGAGAGTTTGTGATCCTATCACGAGGAAAAAGAAAGGGGGAATACAGACGAGGAGTAATTGCAGGGTCTCGGGAGGAGTGCTTGCTTGCTGGCCTTCATATGCAGCCTGAAGGATGGTTCTAGGACACGCACAATCACTTGAGAAAATTTCTAGAGTGAACAAACACGTAAGAGCGAATAGAGAAAGCTGAGTGAACTAGATCAGCCCGAGATACTCCGATCCATCATGTTTAAAAGTTATTCCCATCTGCTAGAAACGCCCGACCTGGACATTTCCGAGCACGAACTGCTGGGAGACTTTGAAGATCCTAGAGCTGAATCCTGCCCGAAGGCCATAGAGACTGACTCCTCCAGCGATGAAATTCTAGGTTTCAGCTACGAAGAAGGAGTATACAATGATGACCGGAGTCTTAAAAGGAAGCAACTACAACGCCACACTCCAGGCCAAATCCGAGAGCTCGAAGCTTTCTTCAATGAATGCCCCACTCCAAGCAGACAACAGAAAATGGAGTTGAGCCGAAAGATAGGATTGGAGCTTTCGAAGGTCAAGTTTTGGTTCGCCAACAAACGAACCCGGGTGAAACAGCAATACGCAGACCATGAGTTACTGGTTCTGAAGGAGGAGAATGAGAAGCTTCAAGCTGAAAGCATGAGATATAAGGAAGCTCTGACCAAGGCCACCTGCCTTAATTGTGGTAATCCTGTTGTCCTCGGCGAGGTGTTCCTCGATGAACCATCCCTGTTGACGAATAACGCTCAGCTGTTACCGTATTCTCCACAACATTTTCCGACACAGCCAGATACCGTTGGAGATCTGCATGAGCAAGTCAACACCATAGGGTCAACACCAACACCCTCTGAGAAATGGGACCTGAATCATCACAGGTGGAGTTCTCCCAATGACGAACTCGCTGTCGCAGCCAGCCAATCCAAAGTCGGTGAGTCCCTCCCTGGACAACTTTTGAAACGACTAGATCCCGTAGAGAATAGCTACCGAAGTATTGACGATATTTTGGGTGATAAGAGAACAAGGTTTTACTGGACCTATGAACTTCACACCAAATTTGTTGATGCGATTCGAGAGCTGGGAGTTGATTCGGCTAGCCCATTACGCATACTCGAGATTATGAATGTGCCGGGGCTCTCTAGAATTAACGTTGAGTCTCACCTCAAGTACTATAGGAGATTGCTAAGGGATGGAAGGATAGCGTTAAAGCATCATAAAGCCGGTTGGAGCTCAAGTGCTGGGCAGAATTACAACCACGATGATTGGAAAGCCGAGAGCACCCAACCGTGTTTCAGCAATGACGGGACTGGCAGTCGTGTCAGCGACTCTTCTAACCCAAATCAGAATGCTCCGCCGAGCTATCTCAATACTCCTCAAGAGTATATGCCACAGTTCCAGCACATAGGGATTCCTCAGTTTGAGCGCGAATCAGTCATTAATGCTATTCCTGAAGCGGATCTGGCATTGGTAGAGAGTGCACATATGAACCTGCCGGTCATCGGAGGAAGTTCCAATTCGAGGGGTCAAATTGCTCACGGCGAGAGCAAAGAGAGGAATCCCTCGCCTGCAGTCGACGACACCCAATCTGGGCACCAAGGGCTAAAAAGAACAGGTGATTTCCGTGATGAGGAGCTGGACACTTGGATCAATACTCTTCGGGAATGTATGTCACAACCCCAACAGGGCAATTATGAAGGTTCCAGCTCAAAGACTCCAATCCCTCACAACGAAGGCAATGAAAGAAATCTGCCCCCAACAATCGTTGATACCCAACTTGAACATCAATGGCTCGAAGACTCGAGCAATTTCCTTGGCGATGAGTTCAATCTTTGGCTCGATCAATTTGGAGCCGAAGGACCACCGCAGTGGTGACGCAAGGCCGGTGATCAAACGTCTGATGCAAGGCATGGCTACTCGATGAAAAATGCTTAGAGGAAAGGGGTTGAATACTCCTATTGAATATGTTGTTGATCGTACTGTAAGGTTCCCACGGGAACATCTTTCATTAATATCTAGAACTAATTGCGCGTGAGTGTCAACATCACCCTTTGAGCATCTTCAAGCCGAGGGCCGTGGATTAATCACTTAATCCGTGGAGCAAGTTCCATGAACAATGACTATCACCCGCGGAGCATAATGGGATCTACCCCTTCAATACGAAATACGTTTGGCCGCGAAGCCACCTATTTGGTAAAACGATGTATCGTTCCTAAACGATCTTCAATCGAATACCGAAGTAATGTCTCCTTTCTTTCCCTTCTCAGATGATAAACGTGGATAAATCACTCAAGGAGCCATTTGTTCGAATAACAGAACAGACGTTGCCCAACTGGGGGCAGATGAACCATTGATGTTGCAAACACTCCAAGAATGGATAGGCGGATTTGATAGATGTTGTTCATATCAATACGCAACATCAGAACGGGATGAGAACCAAGAGTAAAGTTGTATCGTTCCAATTTGTCTTGAATTTGAGAATGTGAATTGATACTCGTTATTTATCCTTGACAGGGGAATCGCCTTACAGACGAACAGGTTTTTACATCCCATGTACTACTCGTTAGAGTACATGACCAAGGGTAGGATGTATCGTTTCGATTTTTGAAAAATTCGTGAACCTACAATGATATGCTTCTTTTACATTTGCAGGGATCCGCAGCTGCGACGGACAGGTAAGTATCCCTTTTCCCAGTTAGCGGGAGATAAAAAATGTCAGAATCCTTTCAACCGGCATAAAGATTTCCCAATGCATCGATATTCACGATTTAAATCGGGAGGTTACCTGAAGCATGAATAAGAACATACATGGTGCATCATAAAATCCCCTTGATGGGTAAAATCTTTGGAGAAAACAAAAAGACTTTTTCCAATAAAAGTTGTTCAAACCGTTTAAAAGAGTGTTTTCTCAGACGAGAGGCGAAGCCTAATCCAAACATGTCCCACACACACTTGAGAGATGAATGGAGTGGGCAGATAACAAAATCTGGACCTACGGAAGTAGGGACCATTCGCAGCGATTACATGGGTCGGGACGACGGAGGCATTCGTTTCATATCCCCCAAACACTACAGGTGACCGTTGATAACCCCTTTGAACGGCGGTTTTCATTCTTAACCCTGTCAAGAACCACCCCACATCGGGGCAAAATGGAGGTGAGTCCAGCAGCGTCAGGAGAAAATGGTTAGAAATTTTCTTGCTCGGACTAACATTAATCTTTGTGTGTTGTTTATATGGTAATCCAAGTGCCATAGGATGACGAGAAGCATTCATTCTTTATCCCACACACTGTATCATTTGCACAGCCAAGTTGAGCCTGCAAATTCATTTCATGAACCCATTGGTGATCATTCCAAGACGGATGCCGCACCACTTCAAAAATGGAAGAGTTCAAGACTCAGGGATTACGAAGAGAATTCCCGGACTGATATTTAAAACATGTTTAGACTATATGTCTAACATGATCCCATGAAGATGAGAAAAAGTGGGATTTCAAAAATGAAAATGAAAAAAATCCCCGGCATCAAGAAAAAGCAAAGTGCCTAGTAAAAGCAAGGCCGATGCTCGTGCAAGTTGTTTAATTGATCCGCAATGAAGCTGGATGGGAAAAGGGGAAATCCCTGAATGAGCCAAATCCAAAAGGACTGCTCCCCAAATGCTATCAAGCGCAGAACAAAGACATAGAGAGAGTCAGTCTCTGAATGCAACAAGAGACGCTCTCTAAAGAGCTGGTGCACACCGCAAGATAGGTTGCGCGCCTCAAAGGCTAAAGATACAAAAAAAAAAAGACAGGTGGCAAATCAGCAATGATCACCAATGTCAAACCCCTCATAAATTCTGGGCCAAAAACAAGCCTTTTTCGGTCCCCAATCCTACCAACATCATAACCCCTAAACAGTCTTCTCTGACTAAGACACTTGGGTTAACATATAGCTTAGCTCGAAGAGGTACGAGCAAGACTATTTCTTTCTCATTTTGCAGGGTTCTCGACTTGTAAACCCGGAGCAGAGGATGAAGATTTTCATTCAATGGCCTTGACTCCAAAGCGGGTCCCCCTTGAAAACCAATATCCAAGCCCAACATTACGGTCCCGTGGAAGACCTCCCGACCGATCAAAATGTATGCGCTGCGAATGAGCCTAAAACCTAGGCACAGGTTAGTAGGGAATTGAGTGCATCCCCTATAAAAACCACTATCTCAAAACAAGTGAAAGAACCTCATCGTCGAGAAATATTCCAATAGATGTTTTGAACAAACTCTTTTTGGAAATTTCAAATTGTTTGATCCAGATTTGCCGCACAAGGAATTTGTGATCACATCTGTGTGTTGCAAGAATGTTTTGGATAACCTCCAGCATCAAAATGCACATCTCATGACTAAAGCTTAAGTCATAAAATTTTGTCAATTGGACAATTGCTGTCTTCTCAAAGATTACCAATATTTTCTTGGGGAAGAGAAACCCTTAAAAAAAATCCTTTTCAAAATCAGACAGTCTCATTGGACGTGGAGAACCCTCGTCATGAGACCCCTTTTCAAAATTTAGGTAGTCTCATCGGACGTGGAGAACCCTCGTCATGAGACCCCTTTTCAAAAATCAAGCAGTCTCATCGGACGTGGAGAACCCTCGTCATGAGACCCCTTTTCAAAATTTAGGTAGTCTCATCGGACGTGGAGAACCCTCGTCATGAAACCCCTTTTCAAAAATCAAGCAGTCTCATCGGACGTGGAGAACCCACGTCATGAGACCTCTTTTCAAAAATCAAGCAGTCTCATCGGACGTGGAGAACCCTCGTCATGAGACCCCTTTTCAAAATTCAGGTAGTCTCATCGGACGTGGAGAACCCTCGTCATGAGACCCCTTTTCAAATATCAAACAGTCTCATCGGACGTGGAGAACCCTCGTCATGAGACCCCTTTTCAAAAATCAAGCAATCTCATCGGACGTGGAGAACCCTCGTCATGAGACCCCTTTTCAAAATTCAGGTAGTCTCATCGGACGTGGAGAACCCTCGTCATGAGACCCCCTTTTCAAAATTCAGGAAATCTCATCGGACGTGGAGAACCTCCGTCATGAGACCCCTTTTCATTTAGGCAGTCTCATCGGACGTGGAGAACCCTCGTCATGAGACCCCTTTTCAAAGTCAAAACTGATGGTAGACACCGCCTGAAGGGTCAAATGAAGGTAGATACCGCCTGAAGGGTCAAATGAAGGTAGATACCGCCTGAAGGGTCAAAATAAGGTAGATACCGCCTGAAGGGTCAACTCAAAGGTAGATACCGCCTGAAGGGTCAAATGAAGGTAGATACCGCCTGAAGGGTCAAATCAAGGTAGATACCGCCTGAAGGGTCAAAATATGGTAGATACCGCCTGAAGGGTCAAATCAAAGGTAGATACCGCCTGAAGGGTCAAAATCAAAGGTAGATACCGCTTGAAGGGTCAACACAAGGTAGATACCGCCTGAAGGGTCAACACAAGGTAGAAACCGCCTGAAGGGTCAAATCAAAGGTAGAAACCGCCTGAAGGGTCAACTCAAGGTAGAAACCGCCTGGAGGGTCAAACCAAGGTAGAAACCGCCCGAGGGATCACATTAATGGTAGAAACCGCCTGAAGGGTCACATATGGTAGAAACCGCCATAAGGGTCAATTCATTGGTAGAAACCGCCATAAGGGTCAACTCATTAATGAATATCGCAGTAAGGATCAACACAAAGGTCTGATCCACCATACGGATCAAAATCCTTGGCAAATCCCAAAGCGTGGGATGCGCCTTCCTTAGGTTCCTACAAGTTAGGAATCCCATCATGGTATGACCTACCATACAGGTCAGAGCTTAATCTCCCTAGGATATTCTGAATGACGAGTCCTAGGCATCTTCTTGAAAGTCGTCGCAACCGGCAGCATCCGACAGGTGAGCTTCAGGTAAGCCTCTCTCACTCCGGCCCATGTTCAAATTGTTAGAGCAAACCGGGGATTGATTTGAGCTTTTATCAATAGGCTTAAGGATCCGATGTCATAACATTTCTTCTCTTATTTTCCCAGTTGAGTCGATGAGGAATCAGGTGCCACCTTATCTTTGAGAGAAACCTCTAACGAGATTCCTCTCAAAGAGGGGCAGCTGTTGACACCTGATTTTTTTACCATTTATTATTGTGATTTTTATTCTTTAAAATTAATTAAAAATATCAAAAAAGGTCATAAAATCACAAAATCAACTTTGGAAGCCTTGGTTTAACCTTAGGAACCAATTTTGAACAAAAAATATTTTTCGGTATTTTTAATATTTTTCGAGTTTATTTAATTATAAAAATACCCAAAAAATCAGAAAAATACCATTCGTGGTCAGAAAAATACCCAAAAATATTCGATAATTTTGTTTTAATTTCCTCTTCAAGTGTGTCACTTTAAATCTCAAAAATTCGGCTCGGGTCAATATGTTCCTTCACAAACATAAACCCGAACCGAGCCTAAAAAAAATCATTTTCGAGTCTTTTAGTTTTCAATTCTCACTTTTTATAAGCTATGACATTGGATTCTAAAGTCTTAAAGTGCAATTAGGTCAATTTGCCCTCCAATTTAATCAATTTTTACCAAAAGGGCTTAATTGCACATTTTTCTTTCAATTAGTCCCCGGTTTCACGGATGTATACGTATGCTCTACGTATTTATACGTCATTCGTATTTATACGTTATGCATATTTGTACTGTTTGGTAACCTCTTTAACTCTTGTAATAATAATAATGGTTATTATTTTTAACACCTTTGTTAGTGCCTTTTTTTTAGCATTTTTGTATTGTGAGTGCTATTGCTAGTACTATTTTTAAATAGCATTTTTTGTATTATAAATTGTGAGTGCTATTGTTAGTGCTATTTTTAAATGACATTTATTTATCATAAATTGTGAGTGCTATTGTTAGTGCTATTTTTAAATGGCATTTATTTATCATAAATTGTGAGTGCTATTATTAGATAGAATTTATAATTGTTAGTGCTATTTTTAAATAGCATTTTTGTATTATAAATTGTGAGTGCTATTGTTAGTGCTATTTTTAAATAGCATTTTTGTATTATAAATTGTGAGTGCTATTGTTAGTGCTATTTTTAAATGTCATTTATTTGTGAGTGCTATTTTTAGATAGAATTTATAATTGTTAGTGCTATTTTTAAATACAATTTATTGGAAGGTATTTTTGGCTATAAAAGGATGGCAAGAGTTTTGAGGTTGAGGGGGAGAGACATTTTGTAGAGTGTGCAAATTTTTGAGAGCTTAGAGAGAAGAACACAAACACTCTCTATATTCTCATAATCTTGAGTGAGCAAAATATACTAAGTTCGGAATATTGATTCCGCATATTGCTAGCACAATTGTTGTGGAGTTATTAGTCGTCTCCCCGTTCGTCAATTGGTGGTGCATCCGAACTAGATGCCTAACACTTGTGGAGGCTGAGATCGAAGAACATCGAACCGACACCTCCGTTCAAGCACGCTACGAGAGGTAATCTATTTACTCTCTTTGAGACTTTGTGATTTTTTTCGATTGAAATGCACGAAGTACGCCTCTGGAGATACATGTATGGGTTGTTATTTATTTCCGCTACGTGTTACGTGGATCCCAACAGTGGTATCAGAGCCAATCCTTAGGTGTTTTCGTGCATTTAATTGATTTTTTGCAATTTTTGCAATACTATGGCCAATATGTATTAACGAATTGTTCGTCTTACATGGCTAATGGAGATTGATTATTTTATATGATAAATTAATCAACGTAGCAAAAATTGAGACTAAATCAATTTTGAATCGAAAATTTATGGCTATCTTATTTTACGTAAAAATTCTGAATATGATTCAACGTAGAATTTTTATTGTGCCTTCCTAAGTTTTAAATTGTGAATTTATTACTTACGTGAAAGGGTGGTGATCGTGGAAAACTCCACAATCAATGTGATTGATGTATATATGAATGTATGATGATTATTTATATATTTGGGGTTGTAATTATTAAATGGAGGCTGCGTACTCCTTTTATTTTTCGTGTAATCTTTATTTTTAGCATAGTCAATTGTTGATGTAAATGCTACGAGGATTACGTGGGGGAGCCTTTTAAGTCGGCGAGCTCTTTGGAGCCCAATTCTTGAAGAGTTCAAGAAACCAAGAAGAAGCGAAGAGCGGCTCTCCGTTATTAAAATATTAAAATGATTAAATGTGGTCTCATTGGCTCGAGACCTATTAAATCATAATTCCATGATCACCACGTAGGATAGATGTTTATGTGATTGACATCTATTTATTTATTATGATTACGTGAGCATGTTAAACTGGTTAATGTGCAAAGTCAGACTTACCTCACCCAAAATTGCGCCTGCATGAAATCCTAGTTAGGAAAATCACTAGCGTTAGGTACCGAAAGGGCGTTGGTAACGACACCAGCGTAACCAAGTCCCCGAACCCAAAAAACTCTGGTTCCGTAGAACTGATCGATCTCTCCCAATCGATCAGTAAGGTTTCCGGTCTACCCTCCAAGAAAGACCGGTGGCGACTCCAAATGCATGCACAAGTTGCACATGCCACCACGACCACACTAAGGTCGAAAGCGATCGACTTTTATCGTCGAATCCTTCTGAAAAATACTCCCACCGCGATTTGGTAAGGGCCTGGGAGGGCTCGCGCCGATCCAAGACCCGTGATCGGTAATCCATTAGCCGCGTCCGCTTTCGGACGGGTCGCGACAGGCATGCACTCCACAGAAAAAAAAATGTAACTTTTGGGAGGGACTAAATCTTCCAGATTTTAGACCAAAGTTTCTGGGGAGGCTGGAATGAAGAGGACGCTCGATCCACTGCTGCTTGCTTGGTTGCTGTGTGTATAGCGTAGTAAGCACTCCTCACATTGTAGGTTCCATCTTTAGTCTTAGTCCAGACCAACTTATCAAGAACTGGTCTTAAACAGAGAGGCACAGTTAAGATATCTTGAATGATCTCATTGTCAAAAAGGGAGTCCAGCTTAGGTCGGTCCCATACTCGTGAATTTCTGTCAATAAGATCATCTACCATCATTGGATCTGCTTGGTTGGGAGGGCCTCTAAGGGTGCCTATCTGAAGCCATCTATCCTTTCTAATTTTAATACTCTTTCCATCCCTAACAACCCATCTCATATTTGGTGCGATTACATCTCTTCCCAAAAGTAAACTTTGCCAACCCCAAGAAGAACGAAATCCCTTTCTTGCTTTCCAGAGATCTCTAGCAGGAAAATAAAGTCCTCGTAGAACTTGACTCCAAAGAGCAGAGGGGGATTGCCACAGTCTCTCCAAGCTTGCTTAGTGAGCATCACTTTATTAAAATCAATAAGATCTTTAAACCCCAAACCACCTCTATCTTTCCTAGTTTTCAAAACATCCCAACTCTTCCAATGAACTCCCAAGTTAGAATTACTCTGTTTCCACCAAAATGAAGCAATCTTTCTGTCTATAGCTCGGCAAATAGATAATGGAATTTTGAATACTGACATAGCAAATTGAGGCAAAGGTTGCACCACTATTTTAAGCAAAATCTCCTTTCCCGCCCTTGAGATTAATTCCTCTTTCCAACCTTGAAGTTTCATGTCCACTCGAGCTAGAATCCACGCAAACATATTCTTCTTCGACTGTCCCTAATCCGATGGGATTCCAAGATATTTCCTGGTCTTCTCAATGATAGGCACTCTCAAATAGTTTGCCATGTTTTCATTTAAATCTGACGGACAATCAGCACTAAAATAAATGCCTAATTTCTCAAGATTGATAGCTTGGCCCGCATCACAGTACACATTAAGAATATTAATTAAATTCTGACATTCTCTAGTAGTTCCGTCAAGAAAAAAGACAGCATCGTCGGCAAACAGTAAGTGAGATAATGTGGGGCAATTACTATTTAGTTTTATCCCTTTTAATCGCCCTTCTTCAATAGCATGTTTAAGCATCAACAAAAGAACATTTGCCATAATGATAAACATGTGTGGGGACAATGGATCACCTTGCCTTATTCCTCGAGAAGGGGTGAAGAAAGGAAGCAGTTCTCCATTCATCTTGACACTAAAGGTCACTGTTGAAACACATTCCCTCACTAGATTAAACCATTTATCACAAAATCCCATTTTCGACATACTAGCACAAAGGAAATCCCACTCCACCCGATCATATGCTTTTTCCATATCTAGCTTCAAAAGGGCTTGAAACTTTTTAGTTCTTTTTCTGACTCTCAATTGGTGTATTACCTCATGAACCACAAAGATATTATGCTGAATTTGCCTACCCCCAATAACAGCACTTTGTTCATAGGTGATGATCTTCGGAAGCCACGGTTTTAGACTATTCTCCATAACCTTAGAAATAATCTTGTAATTGAAATTGCAGAGGCTTATTGGCCTATGCTGAGATATGCTTTCTGGATGTGGTACTTTTGGGACTAGGGAAATGACAGTTCTATTTAGGCAGGATCCAAAGTACCTGAAGCAAAGAAATCCTTAACCATGCTCCATAAATCCTGTTGTAATATGTCCCAATGGTATTAATAGAAATGTCCATGAAAACCGTCAAGCCTCGGGGCCTTAGACGCTCCCATCTGAAACACAGCGTTTTTAACTTCTTCAAGAGTTATAGGAGCCATTAAAGTAAGGTTCATATCCCTTCCAACTAGGCATGGGCAGACATCAATAACTTGCTGAAAATTTCTTGCACCCACCGAGTCATAAAGGGAAGAATAATAATGTAAGATATGGTTTTTGAGCTCACCTAGATTACCACACCAATTTTGATCATCAATTTTCAACAATGAGGTTCTATTTCTTTGTCTTCTTTGAATCGTCAAGGCATGAAAAAACTTTGTATTAACTGTTCATGTTTTACACAGACATTATCCAGAGTGTGGGCATCTCAATTAGGACCTGAAGGGAACAAATCCCGATACAATACGTACATATACGCAACGGATTAAATTAAATTACATGCCCTAGATCAAACTTGAATCACTGATCGGAGAGGTAAATCACGTAGAACGAACATACATCGATAGCCACAGAATAAGAGCCCCCATCACAGATGAGAAACGATCCGGATCCGCCGATCAATTGTCCACCAAGAGAGTTTTTTGCCAGAGAATTTTTTGGGAGAGTTTTCTATCAATTAGCAAGAACGAACGTATGTTATGGAGAAGAGAGAACACTTTCTTCTCTTTCTTTTAGAATAGGAAACAAATCATAATATTAATTATCGCAATAAAGGTAATAATAAATTTTTGTCCTTAATGGGCATAATTTCCCAACATCTCTCACTCGCCCACAAAGGGCTAAACGCCTCTCTTTCTCCTCTCACTACAAAGTTCATATGGGCAAATAATCTATGCGACCAGCATATTATAAGAGCTCGTTGCCATACATCCGTTAGGAATATATAGCAGTTCAAAAATGGGCACATAACCTCAGAGTAGATCCAGTATGCAGTACCATTGATCAATCAGTCACATTTACATCACATCTCTCTTGATCTCTTTGAGTATTCAAATACATTACATTGTTTTCACAATCATGATTAAACTCAAATAATCATAATTGGTCGACCTGTGAACATAAACATTGAATGTGACATCAAAATAAATTGATCTTCCTCTTTCCTTAAACCTTTCAATCTCAGTTCAGCTTGCGTTTCTAGAAATTTCCCCCTAGATCGAATCAATCTCATGATCATTGGCAACACTCTAAGATAGCGAACACTGAATAGAAATTTCAAGAATAGGTCGGAGTCGTGAGGGCACTAAACTGAGAAACTCATATCCTCAAGAGTCTCACACGGCTATAGAGTTGAGATCAATACTCTTGCCAACTCTTCTTGGTCGTCTCATGCATACATAATATGAAGTACATATTACGGTATAGTTGCTTGGCTATCACAATTAACTAATAATTGAACATGCAACATCCTTAGCAACACATCATTAACCCAAACATCTCTTAAGCCAAACACTCTATTGAATTGCTGCTGATAACACACGAGATTAATTTCCATCGTGAATAAGGCTATACATGTTTGATTCTTACTACGCCACTGCACAGTAAGAATACAAATCCAGAGGTAGATTTTCTCTCATCTAAACCTCTTCATCAGTCAATATCAGTATAGCCTTCAAGGCGCAGATCTCTACCTTACATTCAGCAGAAAATTTGCAGCACTTTTCAGATACATAAGGATTCTCTTGATGGCAATCCAATATACTTGACCTGGATTAGAGTGGTACACATACCATTCCAACATCATTACAAATATTAGGCCTTATACACATCATAGTGTACATTAAGCATTCAAGCACTAGTATATGGAACACTTTCCATTTCTGCATTTACTTATGGAGTCTCAAGATACATTTTGCGGCTTACAACTTTACATATTGCAATAGGAGTATCTTTGGGTTTATAGTCTTGCATACAAAATCATTCAAGAACTTTATTTATATAAGTCTCTTGTAAAAGAGATCACAATCTCTTTGAACAATCTCTTAAAATCTTAATTCCAAGAATATATGCAGCTTCACCCATATCCTTTTATTTCAAAATTGGAACATAACCAATTCTTGACTGTATTGACAGACTCCATATTGCTTTAAGCAATCAGTATATCGACATATAATGATAAGATCACATATTGATCTTGGGATCTTTTGATATATACGCAATGATTTTCATCAATCATTACAAAATCATATGCCACTAAGGCATTACGAAAAATTATATACCATTATCTCGAAGACTGCTTAAGGTCATTGTTGACACCTGATTTTTGAACAAGTCTTTTTCAGTCTTATTTTGAAAAATCACAAAAAATTCATAAAAAGTAAAAAAAAAATTACAAAATAAACTTTGGTAGCCTTGGCCATGCCTAAGGAACCATTTTTGACCAAAAATAATTTTTCATATTTTTCACATTTTTTAGTATTTTTAGAAAATAGGAAAATACTAGAAAAATCAATAAAAATAGCATTTGAGGTCACAAAAATATGGAAAGATGTCCTATATTTTTATTTTAAATCCCTTGTCATTTTGACCTCATCAAAAGTCGAAATTCAAGTTTAAGTTTGCGTGTTTCTTTGTAACGCACAGGGTTGAATTTGTCAAAAAAAAATATGTTTTGAGTCTTTTAATTTGCAATCTTTGCATTTTTAGAATATTGACATTCAATTTGATTGTCCTGAATTTTGATTTGACCCAATTGTATGCTGATTTTCTCAATTTCAGCCTTAGGGACCTAATTGCATAAAGATTCTATTCATTTTAGTCCATATGGGGCCAATTCTGAAATTAAACTTTTCTGAGAGACACCCATAGAGCCCCAATGCTTCCTCCCTATAGGTTTTGACCTCCTAAATCTTACTGAGGACTCAATTGGTTCCAATTCATTCGTTAAAATGACCAATTTGGTGAAATTTCATTTCGGATCATGTCTTAGATTTGGGGCTTTTGCACAGATTAAAATCAATTTAGCCCAAATTTACATTTTTTAGATGAAATCCATGTCATGGAATCAGGTTATCGGGTCAATTTTATGATATATGCTCATCTGGACATCCAATTTGAACAAAAATTAGAACTGGGTCAACCCCTATTAGCTAGCCAAGTCACAGAAGCCTTTTTTTTTGGATCTTCGCGTGCAATAGAGGACCAAAAGAGAAAGCAAGGCCAAATTGACCTCAAATCGGCACGCCCAAAACCACGACCTTCAAAAGATCACTCGTCCGCACGAGTCCAACGATCTTCAGCTGGCCAGAACTGACGACGCGCGGGCGAGTTCGGCTTGGAACTCCCAAAACAGAACCGGCGACGAGGATTCAAAGGAGCGGAGTTGAAGTCTATTAAAGAAGGGGAGTCGGTTAAAAGAGTTCCATAACAGACGCAAGAGAGAAAGAGAGAGAGAGAGAGAGAGAGAGAGCCGAAGAGAGAGGAGAGAGATAGATCGGCAGCCATTGGAGCTCTGAACTCAAGAAATTCAAGCTCGGGTTCTCGACGACCCAAACGACATCAATCGTTGCCACCACTCCCATTAGCTTCGTCTCAACCTGGAGAACGCGTCGGACCTACCCATACTCGTTAACGCTCTTGGAAAAGGTGAGACACTCTCTCGAGCTTCTCCTCGGCCATCAATGGCATCTTGAGTTCCACCGGCTCGTTTTACGATTTGTTGATCTAGAATTGCTCCTTGCGCATCACTGCTCACTCTCCGCCCTTTTTTGCTGCCTTTTCGTTGCATAAAACGCTGTACCGACCTTTAACCTTGGTTGAGTCACCAAGAACGGCTCAACTCGATCCAGGCTTTGTCGAGCCTTCCTGATGGCCAGGTAAGTCTCCTCAACCCTCTGTGATGCTTCCTGATCAATTTGTTTAGCTAAGTAACGTTAGAAACGGCTAGGGCGAGTAGTCGCTAGAGCTTGGCTTCGGTTGGGGATAACACGTGGATGAAATGTTGATTTACTGTGTCGAGGTTTTAATATGTTGTAGAGGACATCTGTTAGAGTCGAATGGCGTTGGAATCATCAAATTTGGACGTTAGAAGGCCGAGATATGGCCCTCCGACGAGGCGCCGGCGAAGGAGCGCTGGCACCGATCATCTTCTTCGGCGAGGGTACTGACCGGTCAATGCTGACGTGGCGCCCACGTCAGCGCGTTCGTTTATAACGGAATAACAAAAAAGAATTTATCCGACAGTCGTCGATACGCCACGTGTCACGATCTCGTTTTTCTTGAAATAAAAATCATTTTCAGATAATAAAATGCTCTTGATCGAATGGTTGTAGTTCCGCCATGTGTCTCAATAACAGCCATTGGTTTCTTGTCACGCCCTGAGTCCTTTCAGCACGCTACATCGCCCTACTGTCGTACTGTTTAACTTCTTACCCAGGATCCAACGGCATGCACTAGATAATGAGACTCATATGCACATGCGGAAGCGACATACATAACCCCATGCAATGAATAACAAAATGACTTGAGGAAAAGAAACACCATTACATAACATGAAACAGATCCAGTCTTACAACGTAAACATGAACTACCGAACATAACCGGACTAGAGGAAGGTTAGCCTACTCAAAATAAGTCATCACTAAGGGACACGCGTCGCCATCCTGAGGGAGACTCCAAGAGTCAGCGTCTACTACTACGCCGAAGGGTTGGGTTTACTGCTGCCGGATTAGTCATCACCGGCCGCGGGGTTGTACTCTACCCAATCACCCGGTTGCGCCTCCTCTAGGACCTCTTCCTCCGGCTCGGACTCGGAGTACACTGGAACGTCTTCCTCCTCCGGGCTGGACTCTAAGTCCATAGGCTCGCCCTCGGCACCAACAATCTCCCACTCAAATCCTGCCTCCTCCATAGGATCGTCGTCGGCATCAGAAGGCTCGACGACCTCGCCGTCTGTAATGGAGTTCTGTGACTGCACCGTCGGGAAGCCCATGCTTGGCTCGGGATCGGTCTCCGGGTCAGAAATCTCACCATCGGGAGGGTACACGATCATCGGATCCTACTCGTCGACGACGTCCCAAGGCACATCAAAAGATCTCAGGGGTCCCCAAGTAGTGTCGCCGTCTCGATACTACCACGCTGCGTACCTGTCTGGCCTCCAGTGATCTGCCCCTTCGTCCACCCAAACTGTGCTACGCTCACTAATAAAAACCCTATCCTCCCCCACTGGGTACTCGGTAACGTACTTCTCGGTCATTACTGGTACGCCAAAAGCTGGCGGCGGCATGGTCAGGGCTTGAGGTCTGAAAAAGGTGGATCCCACGACGGGGTGAGATAAACTCAATAAGTTAGTCCTAACCCTAAACTAGGCACTCGGGACTTCCAGACACACCCAAACACATGCAATGACCAGTCATGCGAAAACAGGCAATTGGCACATAATAACTCAATCAAGGCATGCATTGTCATATAATTCATCCATCTAGACTAGGCTTGGCTTCATACTTCGACACTTAACATCTCATAATATAGAGGATAGCTTATAAACATGATACGATTGGAATTCTCATGGCCTAGCCCGCGTGATAACGCATTAGGCCCAAAAGGTCAAGGAACCCGCGTTTAACGCCTCAGGTCTATCCAGCGTTTAACGCATCAGGATATAATTAAACCTCGCGTTTAACGCATCTGGGTACCATATGCACATAAACTTATAATTCAACCAATCATGGCATAAATCAATCAAATGCGCATATCATCATCACAAGCACAATTTGGCCATTAAAACCACAATTCCACATCGTGGCATTTCATCATATCATTCAATCCAACAAGGCCATTGTAATGCTTCATGACCACTCATATTTCAATTGAAATAACCCACTTACAGGTACCATGGCCGTTCGGCCATGCCAGCATTTTCATGAAGCAATCAATCAACGAAGTCACGAAATTCATCAATTAATCATACACGGCCGAAATTACACTTAAGGTGTCATTTTCACCATTTGGTCCCCTAGTATTGATCACGACCAAAATAGAAATAGAGGCCATTAAGCTATTTTCATGCATTTAATCACTAAATCACAACCATGGCTGAACACTCCTAAGCTCGATCGAGGATTTCACTAACTTACACGAGCTCAATCAAGTCCTATCACTTCCAACGGCACCACGAGGGATTCGGCCCACACTAGCACTCATCCACTAACTTACTTCCACCATGAAATTAACATTACAAGCCTTACAAGACGCGACCATGCCCGTTTTTCCCCAAGAACAGAATCGGTTCCCTAGGGTCTTCACCAAAACAGCCCATAAAAATTCATTAATCCAACTTCCACTCGGTCTTCCATCACACAAGGTCCTAAGATAAGGTTAGAACAAGCTTACCAAGCTTGAAAGTCTAGTAAATCGGCTAGAGGTGGCGATGAAGCGGCGTGACACGAGATGGTCTCCGGCGAACGGATTTGGCCTCCTTGAAGATCAAACACCAAATGGCCAAGAACAACATCAATATTACTCTTAACCCAAGTCCTTAACACCCTAACATACTTATCTAGGTCTCTCGAGTCGATTACCTCAAGGTGGTGCGAAAACTCCTCAAGAGCAACACCGGTTTCCTTCCGATTTTGCTTCGGGTCGGCGGCGCCTCAAGCGGCTCCAAGCCGAACTGTGGCTCCTCCACGGTCCAAAGGAGGAGAGGAGGTCGTCTAGGTGGCGGCAAGGGGTGGCGGAGTGGTGGCGGCCGGTCGGTTTCCCCCTTGGAAATCGAGAGAGATGAAGAGAGCGAGCGAGAGAGAGAGAGAGAGAGAGAGAGAGAGAGAGAGAGAGAGAGAGAGAGAGAGAGAGAGAGAGAGAGAGAGAGTGTGTGTGTGTGTGTGTGTGTGTGTGTGTGTGTGTGTGTGTGTGTGTGTGTGTGTGTGTGTGTCGTCCGAATTGGGGGAAAGAGGGAAAGAGAGATAGACTTGAAGAGAAAGAAATTGGAGGGAAAAGAATTGGTGGGGTGGTTGATGCGCCTGGATCCCCTGCATGTAAGGCAGGGGATCTTAATTCATTAAAGCCCTTGGATCTTCCCCCCTATAAAAGGAGGGAAGATCCAAGGGCCCAAAAATTAAGATCCCCTGCCTTTAAGGCAGGGGATCCGGGTCCGTGGTTGATGGGGTAAGGTACATGAATAGTGAGATAGAATGACCTTGAATAGTGCCTTGAATGACTAGTTGGTGGAAGGGAAATTGTCAAGTCAATCTAGTCTAATTCAAATCAAATAATTAAAAAGCTCAATGACTTCTTTGCCCCTCAATTTTCGGCTGCACAAGGGGGATGGCAAATGTCCATTTTGCCCTTGCTTTATCTAATAGGAAAGGAGTACTGAGTTAGGGGTAAAAGGGTCAATTCCACTCGTCGGTCCGAATTTCATTTTTCTAACTTATACGGGGCTAATTCTAATCTTAATAACTCTTCGATGAGGCGACGTCCAAATTTACTCTCTTGTGATCTTCGAATGTCCGGCCTCCAATCTCGAAGTCCAATCCATGGCTAAATTTAGTCAATTGTCATTTCAACGCGTCTCAGACTAACGGGCGGTTCTCAGAAGTTACGCGTATCGACCCGCGACTAATGTCACGTTTAAGAGTTACTCGAGCCACGGCAGCTTTGGTTGTCATGTAATCGCGATGGTCAATTACTAGTCCCGAAGGTTACGACCGTTAGGAATCGATTTAGGTTAATTCGCAAATCATGTCATGGTCATACGGAATCACCCGTGAACCAATCGCATAACACTAGCAAATCGCTCTAAAACCATTCTTAGATCGACCTTTAGCGGTCCAAAATATTCCATCGACGATCCTTATAGTCAAAGCGTCGACTCGTGGTTAAGTTCTTTGGTCCACGTACTTTAAATCCTATATGGCCATTCCCCTTCGATTAGTCGACTCGAGAGTGATCAATTCTAAGCGAGATTAACTGGAATACATCGATAGGCATTCATTCATTAATAAGCTTCGAGATAGGGTCGTGATTCAGAATGTCACATTTCTTGTGTTAGATCAAGCCGTCCGTGAGTCGACACGTGGCGCAATCTAGGCCTTAGGTTTGAGTTTGGGCAGCAATTCGAAATTTGAGTGGGAGGAGTAATACGACGCCGTTTTGGTGAGCCGATCCGAACCCGTGCGGGTCGGGTCAGTCGCCCGCGGGTCGTGGGCCGGGTCACTCGACCTGGTCCGAATAATTTCCTTTTTTGTAATAAAAAAATTCAGAAAATGATTTTAAAAAATAAAAAAAATCGAAAAAATTCTAGAAAATTCTAAAACAAATGCTAGAAAATCCTAGAAAATCCCAAAAAAATATAAGAAATTTGTAGGAAATTCCTAGACACTCTAGAAACCCTCAAAAATTGAGGATTGACCACAGACAACTGGTCAATCCTATTTTTGGGATTTCTCATCTGTTCTTTTGGAAATGGACAATCCTACCCTTTAGGGGTAAATCGTCTCAGCCTTGTATACAAGATAGCACGAGGACGCCAAGATAAGGATTACGGTCAGTTAGGTGACCAATCCTTCTGCTTTGGTTCTCGAATCTCGTCTTTTCTTTAAAATGTCGGCTTTACCCCTTAAAGGGTAAATCGTCGTCCGTGTCCCTATCCCAATCGAGTCTTGAAAATTGCTTAAAATTAGGGTTTGGGTCAGGTGGTCGACCATTCCTAATGTTTGAGATTTTCAATCCTCGTCTTCGCCGAAAATGACGATTTTACCCCTCCAAGGGTAAAATCATTTTTAAATTCCAGAAAAATTCTGAAAATTCCCGAAAAATAGAAAATGGGATGGTTTGATCGCTAATCTCATTTCTATCCTCTTTTGACTACATATTTCATCGGAAATGACAATTTTGCCCTTCTGGGGCAAATTTTCCTCAAATTTCTCAAAATTACGATTTTGCCCCTCATGGGCGAATCATGTCAAGACCACTCCTAAGTCTTGATTGAATACTTCTCTAGGCTGATAGGGCCTTATTAGGGATGCCATGTTGCTTTCATGTGATTTATCCGCATGTTTTGGATCCTTGATTTGCGCATTTATTTCTACTGATTGTGAGTGACAGGATAGCCACTCCTATCTATTTGAACTCCTAGACTTAGGATCCGTACCCCACTCGTCTGCATGAATCTTAGGATTAGATAAATCGTTCAACTTAGGTGTCGAAAGGGTGTCAACTCTGACAGTTGGGGTAACAAAGTCCCTTATCCCTCTTATCTGGTTTTCGCAGAATCGAATAGATCGTTCCCAGCTATATGATAGGGTTTCCAATTGTATCCTCCATGAAACGATTGGTGACGACTCTTTGGCATGTACAAATATCACATGTCACCAGACCGCACCGAAGGTCGACTACGTATATCCATCCGTTGCGATTTGGGTAATGGACCTTGGGAGAGGCCCGCGTCCGATCTGGCAACATCGGGCGGCCCATTAGCCCCCTCCCCGCGAGCGCGCAAGAGGGTCGCGGCAGTCATATATCGATCTCAAAAAGTCGACATACTTTTTGTTCTTGGCCAATTGTAACAAACCCAACGAGTTGTTTCATATAATTTTATTTATTTATTATTTTTATTCTTCATTGAGAAAAGCAGTTTTTACATCCATCTAATGTAATTCAAGATCCATACTAATCATTATTGTCGGAATAAGGTGAATTGAGGTAAATCTCACCACAAGAAAACAAACCTCCTCATAATCAATTTTTTTAAATTGATTGAACCATTTTATCACAAGGCGAGCCTTATATCTCTCAATCGAGCCATTAGTTTTACACTTTAATTTGAGAACACATTTGTTCCCAATGGTTTTATGTCCATTCGGAAGATCAACCAGTTCCCAAACTTGGTTTGATCTCATTGACTCAATCTCTTTTTCCATTGCTTATATCCATTTTTTTCTTATCAGGGCAAGTCAGAGCCTCATTTACATTTCTTGGCTCATCCTTTTCTTGTGGAGCGACCATGGAAGCTTTTCCTTTAATGTTTAAACGTCGACAAATCGACAGAGAAAGCTTTTGCGACTTGCTCGCAAAATTGAGAATTGTACACTCAATACTTCATTCTCCATTACGCTCCCACTCAGATTAGACAACGACGACATCTTCTTCATATCAAGTGGCTGCATTTGAGACTAGTTCGAAATAAATTCCCCACTTCTCGCATTGCTCCCACTTGGATTAGATGCCCTAGTAGAGTCATCATTACTATTCAAGATTTCAAACAGAGAATAGTCTTCACTCATCTCGCCTTTTTTTTTTGGAAATTCATTAAGAATGTGACATCTCGTGATTCAAATTCAGTTACATTTCTCATTTTATTGCTCACATATAATACATACCCTTTCGAGTGCTCTTAATATCCGATGAAAATACTCTTTTTTGCCTCTAAGGCCTAATTTCCCATACCAGTGGGAGAAACCGTATGTATAGGAAACACATCAAGATTTGAGAAAACTCAAATCTTATTTTTGACCTGTCCACAACTCATATGGAGTAGAAGTAGCTGATTTAGAAGGCACACGGTTAAATATCTAGACAGCAATCAACCTGTGCCATAATAGACCTAACCATTTTCATTGGGACCTGTTTCTTCTCTATGTGACTCTATTCTGTTGAGAAATCGCTGGAATAGTGTCGCGACCCGTCCGGAAGCGGACGTGGCTAATGGATTACCGATCGCGGGTCTTGGATCGGCGCGGGCCCTCCCAGGCCCATACCAAATTGCGACGGGAGTATTTTTTAAAGGATTCGACGATAAGAGTCGATCGCTTTCGACCTTCAATGTGGTCGTGGTGGCATGTGCAACTTGTGCATGCATTTGGAGTCGCCACCGGTCTTTCTTGGAGGGTAGACCGGAAACCTTACTGACCGATTGGGAGAGATCGATCAGTTCTACGGAACCAGAGATTTTGGATTCGGGGACTTGGTTACGTCGGTGTCATTACCAACGCCCTTTCGGTACCTAACGCGAGTGATTTTCCTAGCTAAGAGTTCATGCAGGCGCAATTTTAGGTGAGGTAGGCTTAATTCAGGATTTCATGCAGATTGGAAGATTGTTCCTATCAATCACAATCAATTTAAATGAAAGTGCAATCAAGTACATAAATAAATCACTTCAATGCACATCAATTCAGATCAATGGCTTCCTAGTATAACCATAAAGGCTTAAGGAAGGTATGATTTCGGACCGGGGTAAAATGGGAAGATTTGGAGGCGATTTAGCCCGAAGGGCAAAATCGTCAATTTTTGGAAGACTTGGATACCGAATTACCCAAAATATTCCATGGCCAGTTGATTGTGGCCATTTCCCATTTTTGAGAATTTTTTGGAATTTCTTGATTTTTCTTCAATTTTTGGGAGACGATTCGCCCAAAAGGCGAAATCGTCATTTTTAAGAAGGATCGGGTTCAAAACACCCGGGATGAGCCTTGGCCAGTTGATTGTGGCCATTTCCTATTTTTTTGGGATTTTTCTAGAATTTTTAGAATTTTTTTGGAAGACGGTTTGCCGAAAGGGCAAAACCGTCATTTTTGAAAAGACCGAGGGCCGGAAGACCCGAAACAGGTTGTGGCCAGTTGAATATGGCCATTTCCTATTTTCTTGAATTTTTTATAATTTTTCTGAATTTTCTGAATTTTTTTGAGTTTTTTTATGATTTTTCATTTTTTTATTGATTTTTCGTATTTTTCATTATTATTATTTTTATTATTATTAAAATAATAATAATAATACATATATTATTCGGACCGGGTCGGATGACCCGACCCACGACCCAGACCCGCGACCCAGACCCGGCCCGCCTTCCCCATGAACAAAACGGCGCCGTTCCACGAGTTTGGACGGACGCCTTAGATTGAGACACGTGGCGCCCCCGGGACCGTCAGATTTTTTTATTTTTTTTTTATTTTATATTTCTTGTTAATGCTGTGCGCTGACGTGGCCGCCACGTGGCTACCACGTCAGCGCCACATTGGCGTTGACCAGGTCAACAAGCGTTGACCGGTCAACGTCTCGTCGGGGAAGACGAGGCGCCGGCGCCTCGTCGGAAGGCCATAACTCGGCCTTCCGGCGTCCAAATGGCACGAAACCAACGGCCTTCGAACCTACTCGACAAGATCTACCACATATATCAACCTCGACACAGCAGAATTTCATTTGGCCCACCTGTAACTCCGGCCGAACCTATTCTCCGGCGAGAGATTGCCATAGCCATTCTACACGTAACATGGTTGATCTGAGCTATCGGGAAGCATACTAGGGGGTTGAGAATACCTACCTGATCGACAGTGAGGTTCGGTTTGGGCCGAAACGAGCTCCCGAGCTCATGACCGAACGGAAGGAGTTGGGGGCCGACTCGTCGTTTTTGGCCATGAAATGGCATACAGCCAAAAGCGAAAATGGTCAGTGAAGTATAAGAATCAACTCTAGATCAATAAATCGCAAAACCAATCAGTGGGATTCGAGATGCCATTAAAGGCCGAGGAGGAGCTCGAACTTGTATCTCACCTTTTCCCGGCGGTCTCCGGCGAATCTGATGGGCGTGGGGGGCTTCCTCATGACGTCACCAAGCTCCGGGAATGATTCACAGGCTTCATCCTTGTTTTGCCGAGGGTGACGCGGGCTTCGAAGAATTTTTCGAGCTCGGCCGCCGGTCCTCTTCTCCCTCTCCCTTTTTTGTTGGCCGACCACCTTTGGTCCCTCATTCTTCAGTGGACGACCACCCTTTTCTTTGCCAGCCCCGCTCTCGCCGAAAGAGAGTCTTTTGAAAAGCCGAGGAAGGCCACCCCCTGCGTTTTTTATTTTGTACGCTGTCCTGCGCGGGTCTGCAACTGAGTTGCAGACCCGGTTCGGACCGAGTCGGGTCGGGTCTGACCCGACCGGCCCGCTTCGACTCTCCTCGCCCAATTAGCCCCGAATCGACCTCTTTTCATGAAATTGACATCAAAATCGGACTCCTTGACACGTTTTCTATCAAATAGGGGTATTTTCGTGAATCAATTGATTGAAATTTAGTGAAAACCCCAAATTGCCCTTAGGATCTGAAAATGATTTTCGTCTAATCGAGGGTCTAAACGACCAAATTAGCCCGAATTGAAGCCACCAATGCATTCAGCATGATGAAAAACATAGGGTAGAGGTGTTTGATTTCAATGGGTATGCCCGTGTGAAATTTAATTTCGAAATTTGTGAAACCGGGGACTAAATTGAAAGAAATTTGTGCAATTAAGCCCTTTTGTTCACAAATGATCAAATTGGAGGGTAAATTGACCCAATTGCACTTCGAGACTTTAGAATTCAATGTCATAGCTTATGAAAAGTGAGAATTGAAAATTAAAAAACTCGAAAAGGAATTTTTTTGCTTGGTTCGGGTTTATGTTTGTGAAGTAACATAGTAACCCGAGCCGAATTTTCAAGATTTAAGGTGACAAACTTGAAGAGTAAATTAAAAAAAAAATTATTGAACATTTTTTTGTATTTTTCTGACCACGAATGGTATTTTTCTGATTTTTTGGGTATTTTTAATAATTAAATAAATTCGAAAAATATTAAAAAATACCAAAAAATATTTTTTGCTCAAAATTGGTTCCTAAGGCTAAGCCAAGGCTTCCAAAGTTGATTTTGTGATTTTATGACTTTTTTTTATATTTTTAATTAATTTTAAAGAATAAAAATCACAATAATAGATGGTCAAACATCAGGTGTCAACAAATAGTCAACTGTCTTTCTATTCCTTTTTTATCACATAAATATCTAAACCGATCAGATAGATTTTCTCGACCTCGATCGGATTTTTTAAATTTGTTTTTTCTAAAAGCTCAATTTTTTTTTCTCAAAGCAACTTATGCCTCAGATTTATGAGAAATAGAAAACGACATATTTGAATCTTGTGTAATAATCTATAAATGTGATGAAATAAACAGCTCATGCCTTATTCTCACATTCATTGAACCACATATGTCTGAATGGATCAATTGCAAAGGAAACTCAGCTCTTGTTCCTTTTCTAAATGGTTTTGTCATTGTTTTTTCCTCTAGGTAATGCTTACTAATAAGCAAATTGACTTTTTCAATTGCCCAGTAAGCCTTCTTTGGCTTATCTAAATATTCGCTATTGGCCAATATGACCTAGCCTAGCTTGCCATAAATTCACATCACAAAAGATGTAAATGGGGAATAACTAACATTCACATTATTGCACTCACAATAGGCACAATGAAACCATTCAGAACCATTTAGATTTTCAGCGGGAAAAATCGGCGATGGCACATAAGTGATCATTTTTTGAAATTTGTGGCACTCAAGTAAGCGAAGAAAAAGTTATGATACTCGAGTGAACATCGTAGACAAGTTATGAGACTCCATGTGTACTTATCTCTCTTGTTGTGACTTGTCTTGGTTATCTTTGAAGGTTCTATTGAAATCTTGGAAGATCTTCAAAGGTAAAATTCTTCTTGAGTGCGGTGGAAATATACCAAAAGACCTTATAACTCTAAGCTCCATTTGTTTCACGAAAAAAATAAATAATTTAAAAAATATTTTTTTCCATAATAATCGCTTGAATTAATTGCAATAATTAGTCAATGAAAATTTTCTCATTGCCAATAAAAATTTATGCTTAAATATTTTCATGAATGACAAAAATATTTTTTGTTCATTGATTTTTGTAAACAATACAAGCGATCATTTTTATGAAAATATTTTTCAATTCAATCATTTTTCGTGAAACAAGCGAAGCCTAATAAGTAATGTCATAGGTCATTACCATCTTTAAATAAATACTTAAAAATTGAAATATATTGTTATTATGTCGAATTAGAAATAATGATTGTTATATCTAATTCGGCCGTAATTATGCTATAGTAATAGTTGAAAATCTTGAATAAATATTTATTTTTTGTTGAATCCAAATCTTGCAAAATAGTTAGCATCTGAAAATAGGAATACATAGCTAATACTAGCAAAAATGCGGGCGCATTGTGTGTGCAAAACATGACATTTAAAATATTTTGCAAAACCGCATTTTGCAAAATGTACGAATAGTCAGTCGTTATTCATTAAATCCTAGAACGAGTTTGGTCACAACTTGCTTCGTTCGGTTGAAAATAAAGTTGCCGATCTGAAAGTTATTGACCAAAAAATCGACTGAGGAGCTGTCGATTCTTCTCTTGTTCTCTGTTTGCAGTAAATTAAAAAAGAAAATTGCAAAAGCTCTCAGGCACGCCAACTCAAATCTATAATAAGGGCTCAATCATCGTAACCAAATGTCAAATTTATTTAAAATTCTATTTTAGCAAGGGAAAATATCATTTTGTTTCACTTTTACTCTTTCAAAGCCACTCCCGCATTGACGAGAAAAAGTCAACAAATGAATTAGAGATTACAACAAGTTTTGCGCTGTAATTTTCATCCACCACTCATGAAATAACTTTCATTTTCCTTATTCTTTCCGAGTCATTCTTAATTATCTTATTTAGCTTTCACATACTTGTTCAATCTTGCACGCGCACGCGCACGCGCCTCATTGAAACATGCTCAGCACTAGTAGTTAAATAGGCTAAGACAATTTATTTAAGTTAATTGCTTAATACTGAATATTGCCATACTTTTTCGCATTTAATTTTTGATACCGTGCAATTTACGGTTCAGACGCACGGATCAAGATCCCCAAATCGGATTTTCATCACCAACGTCGGATCATGTGGAACTAATGTAACTTATTCCTTAGTACTAGACCCGCATTCATTGTATTTTCTTTGATGCATTTCTCTCTCTCTACTCTATTGCTCCGTCTCAAAGCACACGGATCGCCACCTCATCGACTCACAGCCGTCGATAGGTTTCAAATCCAACGGTCAGTGTCCTCTCATTTCCAACCCATCCCGAGGCCATTTTGGCTCACCCAGCCCCATAAAAACCTCACCGTTCATCGCCTCAATCGATTGACTCCTGAGAAAAAAATTTCCATCTAATTTTCCCGAGAAAGAACTCAGAGAATTTTTTCTTTTGTCTTTTCCTCCTCCGAGATTTTCCCGAGAAGAGAATGGACACCGGAGGGAAGCTGAAGAAAGGTGCCGGAGGAAGGAAGGGAGGCGGTCCGAAGAAGAAGCCGGTCTCTCGGTCTGTCAAGGCCGGTCTGCAGTTCCCGGTCGGTCGGATCGGTCGGTACTTGAAGAAGGGTCGTTACTCCCAGCGCGTCGGCACCGGAGCTCCGGTCTACCTCGCCGCTGTCCTCGAGTACCTCGCTGCTGAGGTACTCTTTTCTCTCTCTCTCTCTCTCTCTCTCTCTCTCTCTCTCTCTCTCTCTCTGAATGGTCGGTCGCGACATTGTCGAGTTAGGGTTTGTTCTTGCTGTCTAATCGTGCCAAGCTCGATTGAGATCTCTCCTCACATTCGTGATATAGCAGTCGGGGCTTTTCCTCTGCGCAATTTGCATGCTAATGTTCTGAGGTAATGATAGCTGTCTTGTTAAAATGCTTGCGAATAGAAGTTCGTGGAAATGTCCTTGCATTGGTTCGCCATTTCTGCGCTATAGGCAAGGCGGTCAAATGGAGATTTAGCTGCTGGTTTCCTGTGATGGAGGGTCTTGATCTCAATGTTCTGTTCCTCTGTAAAGGAGTGGACTGATATTCTGGTGGGTGGGTTGTGAAATTGGTCGTGCTCTCGTTGTCTAACTGGACCATATATATAAATATGTGGAGACATTCAACTTTGGAAGGAGCATAATGATTGTCGAGAATTTATTTATGGGAAGGTTCGGACGAAGGACAGTGGAGGGCTACTTTGAAGGTTCAGCCTTTGTTACTTTTGCTTTTAGGTTTTTGAATTAGGCTAGGCTGGCTTTCATTCCGAAGAGCCTATGGAAAATCAAATCTCATTAGCTTTTTTTTTGTCCAAATAAAAGATTTAATGTCCTCTGACCCTGATGCGCAACTTATGGATGTCATGTGTTGTTTTGTTGAAAACTTTATGATGGAGGAAAATGTTTTCCTTGGAGATTTAAAAAAAAAAAGCTGAATTTCAGTTGTTTGGTGGTGTACTCGAAAGTGATTACAAACACATGAAGGTTTGGAAAATTCATTTCGTAAGAATCTTTCTCTGTGAAAACAAGCACACCCTATTGTGTTCTGATTGGACCTGGGCATGTAAAAACGTTGTAGGTTCTGGAGTTGGCTGGTAATGCTGCAAGAGATAACAAGAAGAACAGGATCATCCCGAGACATGTTCTCTTAGCTGTGAGGAATGACGAGGAGCTTGGGAAATTGCTCGCTGGAGTGACCATAGCCCATGGAGGGGTGCTTCCCAACATCAACCCGGTCCTCCTGCCGAAGAAGTCTGAGAAGGCGACCAAGGAACCAAAGTCTCCTGCCAAGGCCACCAAGTCACCCAAGAAGGCTTAAGGGATTAGTCTGTTTTCGTTTGGTCTTTTGTGCTGAAGGTGACTGTTTGTATTGCACTCTTCTTATGCCTCCGCCTCCTCCTCCTCCTGTATGTAATTTAGCTTGATGTACTTAAAAGCCCTTTTAGGTGATGTTGATGGTGTTAGGATTTTCAGGCCTTTGTGCTATTTGGTTTTATGTTTCCGTAGAACATCATTTGTTTCCCTGAATTGAATGACAACCTGAAAGCTTTTAAAAAGTTCTTGATTTGCCATCCGTAGAGAGTGGCCTCTCTTTTCAGTGGGTAATTTTTTGTTTTGCAAAAACACGAACAAATTGCTCTGGATTCAACATGTGAAGTAAGCACCAAGGTAGTGGGATGAACTGCTTGATGTGGCGCTGGTGTCGAATGTTCTGCTTGTATCAACTGGTCAATGAGGAATGAGAATTGTGTCACCGAGCTCTTATGAATGTTCTGCACGAACTTGAAATGTGGCCGTCGAAATTGATGAAAGCTGTCGATGAGTTGTTGGACTTTTTTGATAAAATCTTAGGCATAACCTGATCCACTTTCGCTGGAGTGTAGTCTCCCAGCTTAACCCATGTGCAATGGTATTTTCTCCAATGCGCGGCGCTTGGGCCACTGTATTAAGTATTAACTAGCGCATTGAGATGGTTTCCGCCAATCTTCAATTTTGTGGCCAACGTAGATAGGTAGGGCTGTCAAAATAATCCACACTGGGTAGCGTGGTTCAAAAATTTGCTTGATTTTTGCGCCGAGTTGGTTCGACTCGTCGCTCGATTTTCTTTTTACACTCATGTTTTCTTTTTAATTTAATTTTTTTTTATTTTTCTTATATTTTTTCATTTGATGGGTTTGTTAATTGATTTTGATTTCAAAAAAAGAAAAAAAAATCGGGTTAGAATCTTGCCCGACCTTTACCCGTTGACACTATTATGTAGGTGAGTTCAATACATGAGATGCAGTCCGCTAAGTCATCAAGAGTGAAATGCGGAAAGCAAGCTGAAAATTTTCCCTCTAGATGTAAGGAGGTGGAGTTCAAAATTCAAATGTACAAGATGAAAGGCATGTGAGGAGATGAGTGCTAAAGCTATATTCCAATACCCATAGCGCCTAGCGGATGTGTCAATCTCTCGCAATTGGCACAACAAGATTTGGAGGGTTCCTGAAGTCTCTAGGGACTTGCATGTTTGTTTGTTTTTTTAAGCCCATTTTTTGAATTTCTAGTTTTTTTTAACTAATTAAGTTTGTATGTTTTTTTTATTTTTTTTTCTCAATTTTTAGCCTTTTTTTATTGCTGACTGGACTTCCGACGAGATACGTTGGCTTCAAATATTAAAAAAATAATGCCAAGTTGGATTTCTAGCAATGCATATCGGAATTGACATTCAAATTTGATTGTTTTTCCAAAAAATTGATATTTAAGTGATCCAAATGAAACTTATGAAACCAAAGTAAGCACCGTACACAACTTTTGGCACTTATACAATTATTTTCCCCTTATTGTTCCTATGGCCTTCTAAGATATCAACGAAGTCCATGTTTAGTGCTACCTTATTAATCCCATAATATTTTTTTTGGGCCAAAATCTCATAATATTTTACTTTGTGAAAAACAGTCTATTATATATAAAGTATACGAGACAATGCCAGATTGCTCAAATATAGCTAAGTGATCTATTTATTGCCTTTGTACTTGCCAATATTGGTAACAAAATATGGTTGGATAGTCAAAGTCGGTCAGTATTTCAAAAGTTACCTGTGATGGATGCGCATATTAGAATGCATACTATAAATAGACTATGCTCCCCTCTCTCCTTATCATTCAAAACTCGAGAAAATTACCAAAAAAGTCCTAAACCTATTGCGATTGTGCCGATTCAGTCCTAAACTTTTTTTTTTGGTCGATTGAGTCCTAAACCTTTTACAATTGTGCCATTTCAGTCCATCCTGCGAATTTTGGCTGGTCGGCGCTGAGGTGGACGTCGGCCGGCCGGCGACCCAATATTTTATTATTTTTTAAATTTTTAAATAATTTTTATGTTTTTATTTTTATTTTTTTCTTTGTCCCTTTTTTTTCTGTCCCTCTGTCGTCTCTCCTCCCCCCTCCGCCTCCGCCTCCCCCTCCCCCTCCCCTCACCTCACCAGAACTACCTCTGGCCGGTCACCACAGTTCGGTGACCGGCAAGAGGCATGGCCGGAGAGGCCTTGCCTGGCCGTGGCGGGGGCCGACCTCGCCGTCGCCGGGTGAGTCAGTGACGGCGAGGTTGAGCCCCGCCATGGCCGGGCGAGGCTCGACCTCGCCAACCCAGGGTGGGGCTTGACCTCGCCCGGCCTTGGCGAGGGCAAGAGCATTTGCACCGATTGAAGATTCTCGGATCTCGTCTCGCGTGGCTCGTGCGAAGAATCGAGGCCCATCTGTGTTGAAGATTGTCGCGACCCTCTTGAGGTTGTCGGGCTCTCGAGGGCTAATGGGCCGTCCTGTCTGGTCGGACGCGGGCCTCTCCCAAGGCCCATTACCCAAATCGCAACGAAGGTATGCGTGATCGACTTTCAGTGTGGTCTAGTGACATGTGCTAAGTGTGCATGCCATGGAGTCGCCACCAATCATTTTTTTAGGGTATGATTGGACCACCCAATCGAATAGTTGGGAGTTTCTATTCAATTCTGCGAGAACCAGAGAAATGGTTTCGGGGACTTAGTTACACCAACTGTCAGAGTTGACGCCCTTTCGGTACCTAAGTTGACTAAATTTTCTAGCCTGAGATTCATGCGGATGAGTAAGGTATGAACCCTAAATCTAGAAATTCATGTAGATAAGAGTGATTATCCTAGCAATCACAATCAGTAATAAAATGCCCAACTCAAGGAATCTAGATATGCAAATAAATCACATGGCATTCCTAGTAATGTCCTATTTATCAATCACAGCTCAAGAATGATTTAGCTGTCCTAGCCATTCTACACACGATCTAACCTAAGAAAAGCATTAGGAAGCATCGAAGGAGTTCGAGAGTACTCACATGGGGTTCGCCGTGCCCTGGTTTGGTCTTGGACGAGCTATCGAGCTCATGCCGACCCGATTATATTTGGGGATCCACTCGGCGTTTTACACCATGAAATCATGTGAAACAAAAACGAAAATATTCAGCAAGGGGCATTTATTGTAGATGGTGGTCGATCTAATTGGACGTCAAGACTAAAAAAGATGTAGAAATTTACAAATTAAAATACTCGAATGACATTTTTTTGCCAAATTCAACTCTATGCGTCGTGAAGAAACACATGCAATTGAACTTAAATTTTGACTATTTATGAGTTCAAAATGTAAAAGAAATTAAAATAAAAATATTGACTATTTTTCTATATTTTTACGACATCGAACGCTATTTTTCTTCATTTTTCATGTATTTTTCTATTTTTGGAAAATATTAAAAAATATTAAAAAATATGAAAAATTATTTTTTTTATCAAAAATGGTTCCTTTAGCTTGGTCAAGGCTACCAAAGATGATTTTTTAATTTTTTTAACTTTTTATATATTTTTTATGAATTTTTTAAAAATAAACTATGAAAGACTGATCAAAAATCAGGTGTCAACAGCTGCCCCTCTTTGAGAGGAATTTCGTCAGAGGTTTCTCTCAAAGACAAGGTGACACCTGTGTTCCGATCAACTCGACTGGGAAAAGAAAAGAAATCATGACATCCAATTTTCATGCCCATCAATGTGTGCTTTTCCTTAAAAAGAGATGTGCTCATTCAATTCCCTAATATGATGTAAGAAAGTTAAGGAGTAGATAGACTTCCCTGCCCCTTACCTGCCGAATGCTTGCGGCATTTGCTGTGTCTGATGGGTTCAAGTAGATTCCTAAGGACTTGTCATCGGAGTGTCCTGGGGATGTTAAGCTCTGACCTGTATGGTAGGTCAAACCATAATGGGATTCCTAACTGATAGGAACCTAAGGAAGACGCATCCCACATTTGGGAATTTGCCAAGGGTTTTGATCCGTGTGGTGGACTAAACTAGAAATGGCTTGCCTAATGTAAGGCTTATTAGGGAAAACGACTCCTCCCGCGTTCGGGATTCATCAAGGTTTTGATCCGTATGGTGGATCGGACCATTGGGTTGATCCTTCAGGCGGTCTCTACCAGTCCTTTGACCCTTCAGGCGGTTTCTACCATTCATTGACCCTTCATGCGGTTTCTACCATTGAGTTGACCCTTCAGGCGGTTTCTACCATTGGTTGACCCTTCAGGCGGTTTCTACCATACATTGACCCTTCAAGCGGTTTCTACCATTGTTTTGACCCTTCAGGCGGTTTCTACCATTGGTTGACCCTTCAGGCGGTTTCTACCATACATTGACCCTTCAGGCGGTTTCTACCATTGTGTTGACCCTTCAGGCGGTTTCTACCATTGATTGACCTTTCAGGCGGTTTCTACCATTGAGTTGACCCTTCAGGCGGTTTCTACCATTTATGAGATTCCAAATTGATATGAATCAAAGGATGACGTACCCGCTCTTCGGGGCTAGTACGCTCTTCGGGGCTAGTCGGAGACTCGATCATTCTGTGGATCGGTCTTAGAAAAGATTTGCCTACTAAAAGGCTTCACCTAAGGATGACGCACCCAGTCTTTGGGGTGGCCAAAAGTCCTGCAGAAAGCTTAGACCTGAAAAAATTTTCCTCGCCAAGAAGATATTAGTAATCTTTGGGAAGACAATAATTGTCTAACTGACAAAATTCTACGACTTAAGTTTTAGTCATGAAATGTGCATTTTGATTGTTGGAGGTTATCCAAAACATTCCTGCCATATACAGATGTGATCATAAATTCCTTGCACGGAAACTCTAGATCAAACAATTTGAAAATTTCAAAAAGAGTTTGCTCAAAACATCCATTGGAGTATTTCTCACCCAAGAAGGCTCCTCACTGCTCTGTGATAATGATCTTTAATAGGGAAAGTGCTCAATTTCCTACCGACCTGTGCCTGGGTTTCAGGATCATTCGCAACGCATACATTTCGACCGATCAGGAGGTCTTTCACGGGACCGTAGTGTTAGGCTTGGATATCGGTTTCCAAGGGGGACTCACTTTTGAGTCAAGGCCGTTGAACGAAATTTTTCACTATCTGATCCGGGTTTACAAGTCAAGAACCCTGCAAAATGAGAAAGAAATAGTCTTGCTCGTACTTCTTTGAGCTAAGTTATACATTAACCCAAGTGTCTTAGTCAGATAAGACTACTTCAGGGTTGTAACATTGGAAGGATTGGGGACCGAAAAAGGCTTATTTTTTGCCCAGAAATTGTGAAGGGTTTGACATTGGTGATCATTGCAAATTTGCCACATGTCCTTCGAAGAACATCTCCATTTCTTGAAGTGTACACTCCTCTTTTAGAGCGCACAAGGATGTTTAAAAGCGTCTCTTGTTACATTAAGAGACCGTCTGTTTGTGTGTTTGCAATTTGAGCACGACAACATTTGGAGAGTAGTCATCTTGATCTAACTCCTTTGCAGGGTCTTTTCATCGTCTCTCTAGACTTTACTGGGGATATTTTGAATAGACATCAGCCTTGCTTTTTACCAGGCACTTTGCTTTTTCTTGATGTCTAGGGATTTTTCTTTTCCCCCTTTTTTTAATCCCGTGTTTTTCTTTTCTTTTGGAGCTAGGATTTTCGGCAATCATGCTAGATATGCAACTTAAACTTTGGCACGCTTCCATTCCTAGAGTGATGTTGCCTTTGCTTTGGAATATGCAATGATCACCAATAGGTTGATGAAATGAATTTGCTGGCTCAACTTGGTTGTGCAAAGGATAACAGTGTGTAGGATAGAGAAATGAATCATTCTCGTCATCCTATGACACTTGGATTATCATATAAACAACACACAAAGATTTATGTTAGTCCGAGCAAGAAAATTTCTAACCGTTTACTTTCTGATACTGTTGGACTAACCTTCATTTGCCCCAATGTGGGGTGGTTCTTGACAGGGTTGAGAATGAAAATCGCCGTTCAATGGGGTTCTCAATGGGCATCTGTAGTGTTTGGAATGAAGAAATAAATGCCTCTGTCATCTCGATCCATGTAATCGTTGCGAATGACCCTTATATCCATAGGTTAAGGTTTCGCTATCATTTCCAATCTCCTCATCTCTCAAGTGTGTATGGGACGTGTTTGGATTAGGCTCGCTTCTCTTATGAGAAAATACCCTTTTGAACAGTTCAAACGACTCTTATTGGAAAAATTCATTTCATTTCATCAAGATTTATCCTTCAAAGGGATTTTATGATGCACCATACATGTGTAATTCATGTTCAGACAATCTCATGTTTTAAAACATGAATGTCAATGAAGTAAGAATTCTATGTCTTTTTAGATGTGAGAATCGAATTAATTCTGAAAGTTTTTAATCTCCAATGAATTGGGAAAAGGGATACTTACCTGCCCATCGAGGCTGGAGATCCTGGAGATATAAAAGGGATATGTCATTGTATATTCTAAAACTTTACAAAAATTGGAACGATACATCTTACCCTTGGTCATATGCTCCAACGAGTGTACAAGGGTTGTGAAAATCTGCACTTCACATAGTAACACAAGATTGTTGGGTGTTCTAAAGTTCTTTCGACTTCTTGGTTTTTGGAGAAAAATGAAACTTACATGTGTGCCCTGATGGCGAGCTCCTGCCAAGGATAAATATTAAGCATTATTTTGGGTTTCCAAATTCAAAACAAATTGGGACGATACTACTTTACTCTTGATTTGAATTCCATTCTGCATGCCAATGTGCGGATTGTAGAAGCCGGCCCTCAAGCTTGTGGCCATGATTTCTTCGTCTGGTTGGGCAACGAATCCACCTCGAGGATTTACGTCGGAGGAGATTCATTCATCTTTTTGGGCGTGTTTCATGCACTGTTTTGTTATTTGAATGCATGGCTTCTTGGGTGCCTCATCTCTGTTCATCACCTGAGAGGAAAATAAGAGAACATTATCCCTGCATCTGATTGAAAATCATTTAGGAACGATACGTTCTTTTTACCAAATGGGTGGCTCCGCGGCCAAATGTGTTTTACATTGAAAGGATGGATTCCATTACGCTCTGCGGATGATAACTATTGCTTCGGGGACTTGCCCCACGGATCAAACGATGAATTTGATGTCTTCGGCTTCGACATGCTTTCCAGATGTAGGAATGGTTTGCCCCCATTTTCAGTGGAGATGGGTTTTGTCGAGTGGGCAAGATCAAAAACTCATCCTAGATTTGGCTTTAGTCGAAGGTTGAAATCCCGACCTTGGATAAGCGAATCATGATTCATCTCCTTCTGCTTCGGATTTGTCATTTGCGTGCTTCACATTTTACAATACCAACTTCGCCGCTTGATGAAAATGAATCGATGATTTTCGAATTGCCCCAAGTTCTATAGTCATCTGCGTCGAATCTCTTTGAACTTCATCGGGTGATAGACAAACTGATAAAATGATTTTTCAATCCTGAGATCGAACTCCTGACGTTTCGTACCACTTCCAGTTCACTGACTACCAGGACAAAGCACTATTGGCGTCCCTAACTGGTTCGTTTTTTGTTATAAAATTCTTGAAGCAGTTAGCGACCCCCATCGAGAATGAAACAAGCTCAATTTAGAGTTCATAACGACTAAAGGTCACTTAGAACGATACAGAGCTAACCGTCTTTGAGCTCGCTCGGGCTTTTGCTCGCATTTTCCTATGTGAAGCCTTTAAATGTTTTTCTTCGTGGCGTTCAATTGATTCGCCTCGACTCTAATCTAACAAGGGATTGTCGTACTCAAGCATGATGATGCTCGCAGGTAGTACTGATCGCTGCCCCAGATTAACTCTAGGCATTAAGGAAGATTATCTTGCATGGAAGACTTTATGACAGAAAGATTAATGATACATCCATTCACATGTGCCTAGTTCCCTTGAGGATTCTCGGTGATCAGCCAGCTACACCATGAATCAGACATATAATCGTCATTTTGGATCATAACTTCATAAGTCCATCAGTTTTAAACTGATCGATCCAGATATGGAGCTCCTCATCAAGGAAATCTTTTGATTCTTCGAGCAACTGATATTCGGGTTGACCATCATCGCTTGGCGTTGAAGGATTCCTGTTTCTGTTGTGAGCGATCTGATTCTTCGAGCTAGAACCTTCGTCGTTGCTCGAGATTATAAGAGAATGATTGATCGGTTCACTATCAAAAGCACATTCCATTTGGGAATGGGAGAAACAAAAATCCTCAAAGCATCCGCCCGCTTGATCTTCCGAAATCATATGCCCAAGCCGGGCAGATCTTTGAACACTAGGCGCAATATGTTGATCGGGGATAGGAAGAGCACTAGCGAAAAGTTGCTGCTCAAACCAAGGAGTTCGTACCTGCTGCACTTGTGGCATATACTCTTGAGGGGTGCTGAGATGATTCGGGGGAATATTCTGATTAGCGCCCAAGTAGTCGATGGTGCTGCTACCAGCTTGGTCGGTGCCTAGATTCGGCAGGGTATTTCTTACTTCAGGGGCATTGTAGTTATAGCCATGCCTAGTGTTTAGGCACAAGTTGAGTTCTTTCAGGTTCAGTGCTGTGTGGCGCTGTCTTAGCGCCCTTCTGTAGCTCTTGAGGTGACTCGCGACTCCATCTTTAGTGAGTCCTGGTATGTTCATGATCTCAAGTATGCGCGTTGGATATGCTGAGTTGATCCCTAGTTGCTGAACCGCACTAAGGAACTTGAGATGAAGCTCGGGGGACCAATTGACCCTCGTCTTCTTGCGACCCGGAACAGTGTTGACAACTTGGCTATTGCTCTCTGGCCTATTTCCAGTAGAATTTGATCGAGCCGGAAATTGTTGTGGAGGGAATTCATCAGCTTTGGATTGGTCGGTCGTGATAGTAAGCTCATCGTTAAGGAAACTCCAATCATGGTGACGCATATCACATCCTTTAGAAGGCATCGATATTGACTTCGTAGAATTGATTTGTTCATGCATATCTCCAACAAAATCCGATTGTATCGAAGATGGTTCGAGGGAGTGGGGTGGTGAATGAGCATTTTCAATCCTCATATAAGGCTTATCAAGGAACATTTCGCCGAGAGTGATAAGGCCACCGCAATTAAGGCAAGCGATAGTGCTGGGAGCTTTCTTATACCTCATGTTCTCCGCTCGAAGCTTTTCGTTTTCCTCCTTTAGAATCGCAAGTTCTTGACGTCTGTGTTGAGCCCTCAATTTGGCTCGCTTATTTTGAAACCAAAACTTGACCCTCAAAGGTTTCATCCCTAGCTTCTGGCCCAATTCATTTCTTTGTTTCATGTTCGGGAGAGGGCATTCACTAAAGAAAGCTTCAAGCTCTTGGATTTCATTCTGAGTGTGGCACTGGCGACGTTTCCTTTTCCGGGATTGACCATCGCTGCTGCTGTTGTCGTCGCTGCTGAGATCCTGAACTTCGTTGCCGAAAGGGTTGGGTTCTGTGGTTCTGGTACCAGACGCCATCCTGGAATCTTCGAGATCTCTCAGTAGTTCATTTTCTGAGATTTTTGGATCAGTCGCCTCTAGCAACTGATGGTAACCCTCAAACATGTTGGATCGAAAAATGTTCGATCAATTTTTGCTCACTCAGGGTTCTCTACTCTCTCATGTATGCTCACTCTCTCTAAATTTTCTTTTGAGTGGTTCTGTATGCCCATGAAACGTTCTTTAAACATGGATGAAGATCATCAGGCAAGCGTTGCTCCCAAGATTTCGTATTTCCCGCTTTGTCGTCTTCTTTCTTCTTTTCAACGTGGAGGGACACCAAATCGATTTCCTTTTCTCGATATCCATGTCTGTCTCCCACTTATTTTCAAAAAGGTGGAACTACGCTCGCCTCCTGCTCAGTTTTTTAATATGATGGGACCGCCAAATCCTTTCGCAACTTTTTTCGATAGTTGCGCTTAACTCCCGCTCAATTTTAATATGGTGACACCGACATATCTTTTTACAACTTTTTTAGGTTTATCAAGCCTGAAATCGCGGACTGGGACAGATCTGATGGTTCACCGAAAGAGCCACCACTGCTTTACCCAATTAACTTGGCTCCACGAGCATTATTGCTGTGCCTTTCTTCATTCTCGAGTTGCTATAAAATGAGGAGTTAATGCAGAGAAGATTAACACTCTTACATAATTGCCTTTTCTTATTTTAATCACTCTACCACACTCATCTTCTTCTCCCTCACTCCAACGAAAATGACCTCCTCTCCTATTCGTGCTTTCTCGGCCGAAATTTTGGCCCAGTGGGAAAAACTCTATAACCTCCTCGGTCGAGGCTATGCTCATATAGCCGATCACCCAGAAACTGAAGATGAAATCCGCATTTTGCTCGTGGAAATAGACACCACCTCCATCGAGGGCACAAATTTAGAGAGGGAATATAGAATCTTCCCAACCCTCTTTATAAACTTTTTAGAGACTTACCGTGTCGCTCATCGAAAAGCTACCGTGGCTCACGTTTTGCGAGCTCGCTATGAGGATCGGTCCAACTGCTTGGTGTTGGCCAACCTTGTGGCCGATAGTCACAGAAAGGCTGTTGAGTTCACCAACAAGCGAGTCTCGATGTTGCTTCGCGAGAGGGGAAATTTGGTGGAGCGCTTGGCCTTATCCCTGACCACCTATGAGCACGACCGTCGTAATGTCGTGTTGAAGTTTCAATGTGAGTGGCAGGAAGAAAGGCTTGACAGCATTACCGCGGATATAGCCCATGGGAGAGGACTAGTTCGGGACCTGGAAATAGCCGCCGAAGATCACGGGACCAAGGTTGCCGAGCTTAAAGGGGAATGTAAACGCCTTCTTCTTAAGCTTGCAGATCTCGAGTCTCGAGGTGGTGAGTATAAGCAAAGCATCAATAATATGGAGGGCCAACTTGGTTCCTTTGTGATGCTAATTAGGGCTCATTGCGGTTTTATGTTTCCACCCCGATGATTTGTATGATCTGCTTTTAAGGTCCCTCGATTGAGCGAAATGAATGAAAGCTCTAATGTGTGTGTCTCAACTTCTGTATGGCTGACTTTCTCGAACACCTGACCACTCTCAACCTAGGCAAGCTGCGCTTTGACATTGATGATTCGAGCGTGTACATCTTGATTTTTTAATCTTGCTTATGATCGGATAAAGGAACCTCCCACCGCGATTATCCACAAAAAGACTTCTCTTCTCTACTTGTTTTTAACCTGTTTCAAATGAAAAGGCAGAATCAGAAGAAAGAATTTGAAAAATAAAGCATAAATCCTTTCAATTTTATGCTTACTTGTGATTAATAGGGATAAGAGCTTTTACAAGGGTTTTGGCCTTGTGCAAAAGCTTTTATCAATATTCCTCAAAGGAAAGCATATCATTGAAAGGAATGTAATTCACGATAATCGCCTTTGATCAATTCCAAGAAAATCAATGGAATGTTCAAAAGTACACAATTACGATGTGTTTTAAATTCAATTGAAGATACGGTATCCAAATTAAAGCCGTTTGCTAAGAACGAGAGTAATTTGGATATCTATCTTTTCATTAAATTTGAAAAACACGAATACTCTTGATCAATTATTGTGGATTACCAATGATGCAAAACATGCATGAACCAATTCAAGTTTATAGTTCCTTCTGGCGAAATTGGGATTGTATTGCCCTATACGGCCAAAAGGTTGTATAAGACTTCCAATTTCAATTTCATCCAAAGGAATTATAAAATTGATTTTGGAGTATTCGAGTGATTAGAAGAAATGCCACTATCACATTCCAATGACAAGTCAATAGAAATACAACAAATTTCAATCTGAATGTATATAAACACAAATAGATCCCTAATACAATCAATATAAGGGATCAGATAGAGAGGATCTCAACAAAATAAATCATATACAAGAAGGCCAGAAATGAAAATTAAAACAAAGGAATGTGATCTTAATACTTAGAGATGCCCCAGTTTCGATCTTTGAGACGTGACTTCAGGATCACCTATTCCAAATCGTCATCTTCATTAGATGATACCTCAATGATGTCCATAGCAGGCTCTTCTTGTCCACTTGGCGCTCGTAATGGGATGACACCATCTTCATCTTCCATCAAGAACATTGGGAGGAAAACGCACCTATCTATCCTCAAAATGGCATTTAATCCAATCACTGGAATTATGCAATGAATATAATGATTAAGAGTTGTAACAAGTTCGAGGGATAGAAAAGTCTTACCAACCAAACTTAAGAGAAAATCAAGCTTCTCTGTATTTTTAGCAGTGTTAGGTATACTAACCTTCCATAGACAAACGCATGAGACAAGTGAGGGAAAACTCCTAAAAATCAAAAGATAGGGCTTGGTACCTAAAGCCAAGGTTCTCACCTCGAATTCTGGGAAGAGCCGATTCCATTGCACAACTATCGTTGCATTGGGACTCAATCCATAGTTCGAAGTGAGCGGAATTGAAAAGTGGATTACCCCATGTTTTTCCTCACGGAGATTCCATTTTCAATTCCTTCTATTGTGTTCCTAAAGAGGGCGCCTGGGGTTTTAGGCGCAATTGTGTGTATTCATTGTGTCGTGCTAAAGCAAAAGACATGCATTTTATTTAACAATCACCGCTTCAATATAAACATCCACACAATCATACATCCAAAACTCTTGCCTGCATAAAACAAAGTTAACAAGCACTTCACCCCTTATTTCTCCCGTCTACAAAAACATCTAACACATTCGTTAGCATATACACCTCACTTTCGAGAGCATCTGCATAAAATTAGGTTAGAAGAATCAATCAACTTTTTATTCGGCTCAAGTCCACTAAATGGTTAAGAACCAGTCCCCAGCGGAGTCGCCAGTCTGTCGCGACCCTATTGAGGTTGTCGGGCTCTCGAGGGCTAATGGGCCGTCCTGTCTGGTCGGACGCGGGCCTCTCCCAAGGCCCATTACCCAAATCGCAACGAAGGTATGCGTGATCGACTTTCAGTGTGGTCTAGTGACATGTGCTAAGTGTGCATGCCATGGAGTCGCCACCAATCATTTTTTTAGGGTATGATTGGACCACCCAATCGAATAGTTGGGAGTTTCTATTCAATTCTGCGAGAACCAGAGAAATGGTTTCGGGGACTTAGTTACACCAACTGTCAGAGTTGACGCCCTTTCGGTACCTAAGTTGACTAAATTTTCTAGCCTGAGATTCATGCGGATGAGTAAGGTATGAACCCTAAATCTAGAAATTCATGTAGATAAGAGTGATTATCCTAGCAATCACAATCAGTAATAAAATGCCCAACTCAAGGAATCTAGATATGCAAATAAATCACATGGCATTCCTAGTAATGTCCTATTTATCAATCACAGCTCAAGAATGATTTAGCTGTCCTAGCCATTCTACACACGATCTAACCTAAGAAAAGCATTAGGAAGCATCGAAGGAGTTCGAGAGTACTCACATGGGGTTCGCCGTGCCCTGGTTTGGTCTTGGACGAGCTATCGAGCTCATGCCGACCCGATTATATTTGGGGATCCACTCGGCGTTTTACACCATGAAATCATGTGAAACAAAAACGAAAATATTCAGCAAGGGGCATTTATTGTAGATGGTGGTCGATCTAATTGGACGTCAAGACTAAAAAAGATGTAGAAATTTACAAATTAAAATACTCGAATGACATTTTTTTGCCAAATTCAACTCTATGCGTCGTGAAGAAACACATGCAATTGAACTTAAATTTTGACTATTTATGAGTTCAAAATGTAAAAGAAATTAAAATAAAAATATTGACTATTTTTCTATATTTTTACGACATCGAACGCTATTTTTCTTCATTTTTCATGTATTTTTCTATTTTTGGAAAATATTAAAAAATATTAAAAAATATGAAAAATTATTTTTTTATCAAAAATGGTTCCTTTAGCTTGGTCAAGGCTACCAAAGATGATTTTTTAATTTTTTTAACTTTTTATATATTTTTTATGAATTTTTTAAAAATAAACTATGAAAGACTGATCAAAAATCAGGTGTCAACAAAGATCTTCGATTTTTTTTTCTCGGAACTGGGGGTATTTCGAGTTCGAAGAAGGGGCTTTGGCGGATTCAGTGGAGATCTGTGGTGTATTAATCAGATTGGGCTACGAATCGGAGGAAGCTAGCTCTTGATATCCCAGATCGTTGTCGAGGAGATCGGAGTTTGAAGTCCCTCGCCATGGCCGGGCGAGGTCGAGCCCTGCCGTTGCTGCCTTGCCCGGCGACAGCGAGGTCGGCCCCCGCCACGGCCGGGAGAGGCCTCTCCGGCTGCGCCTCTGGCCGGTCGCCAAACTTTGGTGATCGGCCAGAACCACCTCTGGTGAGGTGAGGGGAGGGGGAGGCGGAGGGGGGAGGAGAGACGACAGAGGGGCAGAAAAAAAAAAGGGACAAAGAAAAAAAAATAAAAAAACATAAAAAATTATTTAAAAAATTCATAAAAATAATAAAATATTCGGTCACAGGCCGGCCGACATCCACGTCAGCGCCGGCCGGCCAAAATTTGCGGATGGACTGAAATTGCACAATTGTAAAAGGTTTAGGATTCAATCGGCCAAAAAAAAGTTTAGGACTGAATCGGCATAATTGCAATATGTTTAGGACTTTTTTGGTAATTTTCCCTTCAAAACTCTTGGGAAATTGCGCCCATTAAGGGCAAATTTATACCTGTCTTTATTGCGATAATTAAGGGCTGATTTTATTTCCTAATGAATACATGGAGAGAGATATGATATCTTCTCTACATAGAACATACGTTGTTCTATAATCACACACACACACAACTCTCTCAAAACTCTCTTGAAGAACGATCGATCGGAGGATCCGCATCATTTTTCTCACCTGCGATTTGGAGCCTTTAATCTGTGGAAACTGAATTATGTTCGTTAATCGTGATATGCTTCTCAGATCAATTGATTCTAGGGCATGTTGATCTAGTGCAATCTGTGCATATATGTACATATATGACGATTCGATTGTTGTTCTGCTATAATCAACAAGTTACGCTTATGGGTATGTAGATCTATAATCTTTCCGCTGCGTTTATAGATCTAGATTAGTAATTAGATGTATTACCCTTCAAAAACACTTATGATGTATCCACCAAGGCCGTCTAAGGGAGGAGAAGGAAAGGAAACCAAGTCCTGTTTTCATAGAGCTTCATCCGTTTCAATCGATTCAAAAACGGTGACTTACTAAATCGGGTAAGTAATTTCAATTGTAACCTAGGTAATCCAAATTCTGTGCACGAGTTCTAAATCGTTGAATTTCTTAAAATTTGTTCAGTTCAGACAAGCATTTGCCTGCAATGCCAAGGGTTTTGCTAATCTTCCAACGTTGTTACTTGGAGAAAACCTAGCACAATCTCTGCCAAGTAGGAAAGAAGATGACCCACTTCCATTTGTCGAGCAATGCAAGAACAGTTTGATGGTCTTGATCAGCTCTTCTCAGCAAACCATCCCTACCTCTAATTGTACCTCTCATTCCCATTTCTGAAATTAAGACAGTAACACTTTCATGGTCTATCAAGTAAATACCTGAAGGTACATTAAGGATTAGTCTACAATTTTTGCTATTTCGTGATTTTCTCTTGTACACGTCCAATTACTCTAACAAGAGTATCCAAGTTAGTATTTTTACGTGCATTGATTGCTATATATGGGATGAGAATCAACAAAATGAAATCTATCGTTTTTTTTTTGTCGAAAATGAAATCTATCATTAGTAAATTGAAAAATTGCCATTGAATTGTCGGTAGTGCTGTTACCGGCGATTCCGAAAGCTTGAAGTCATCACCTATCATACTACTTGTTCGCTTGTTTCGTAACAAGGAATATTTTCCATCGAAATTCGTTCTTCGATTTTTACTAAGAGAGGTTCTGTGGCTCAATTATCGAAGAGGATTCTGGCGACAAGTGTTTAGTTGGATGGATATGTGCAGATGGATTGAGTGTAGATGGATTGAATATGGATTGTGGATTGATCGACAAAGTGCTAAACTTCTACAATTTACAATACTCCTAAGAAAGCAGTAAATTACGGGAAAATAAATTTGGCTACTAAGAATGAAAAGGTGCAGGAAATATAAAGCACAACGAAAGTTAAACTGCAATGAAGATAAGTGTTTTTTTGTTGTGTTGATCAATCGGGGGCTTCTCCTTCATCTTCACTGCATATTTGTAATCTCTTGCATCTTGTAACCGCTCAGTCAGTTATTCTCATGTTTTTCAAATCTTGAATTTTGACACCTTCAATAACTTCCCTTTCGCCCACGATTTTCATTGTTTATCCATCAAAATTCAAATGATTCCTTCTGATTTATAACTTTCACAATAGATTCAAATTCGAATCTTCTCAAATAACTTCCCATGATCTGCTCATGCCCATTACTTCCGCTTTTGGCTTGTAACTCTCTTGCTGACACGGCTAACTTGGCAAATTCATGCTCAGTTATATTGCTGCATTTCCATGTTACCGACCTCTTATGACTCTATCGGTAAGTTTCTGCATTACTCTTAACTCGCCAAATCTCGGGGTCAATAACCTTGCCCTCCACTTATCGAATCTCGAGGCCTAGTGGCTTTGTAATCCCTTCGGTACATCACTCCCAACTTATTGAAGCTCGGGACATAATGGTCTCGCAATTCGTTATGTCCCGCAATTCGTTCGGTACATTCCTTTCAACTTATCGAACTTCGGGACATAGTGATGTTGTCCGTTCGATACTTGTACTTATTATTTTTTGGTGTCAATATATGTCCCCTTTAAGAAGAATTAAAGGAATTTTTATTTCTTTTAGATATTAAAGGTGAACAGTACTTACTTTTTCTCTTTAAGGGCCATTGGCTGCTTCGTTTTGCGCGCTTGCCTTTTCAACTTCTTTCATATCAATCCAATATATAACCAGCTATCCCCACAAAATCAGACTACTCATATTCTGCTAGTTTTAAACTTGCTTTTTCAAAACCCATCTTCTTCGTCCTTCATATTTCTGCATATTCTCTTCTCGAGTCAGCGCTCAATCATCCCTTGTTTGTTCCAAAACTCCCACCTTTTCCGCATCCGAAGCCCTAGAACGATACCACAAGTTTGCTGTTTCTAACGATTACAATGATGGTCATCAATTTTCCATGCTGAACTCCTGCGAAGATTCCTACATCCTCGGCCCGGCGATTTACAACCATTTTTCTGTCCCCGCAAGCTTTTTCAGTTTTTTTTCACGGCTTCAAATCGAGGTACTTTTGATTAATCATTCCACTATTCTGGCCTATAATTGGCATTCTCGCCCCTCTCGTCTTAGGGCTTTTTTTGACTTTAAGCCTGCGTTCTATCAATGGTATCTCCGTCTCCTTCCTTTCAAGGGTTCTCTTTGGGATGATCTTTTAATTCATGACACCTTGTGTCCTTGTTACTCTGAATACAACCTAAATCGCAAGCTGCTCAGAGCTCTGTCTTTTTTTTTTGTCCTCCTCCACCAACCGCGTCTTCTTTCCTTTTTCTCCTATGTCGGTAACTTTACTCGACATCTATTATCTTACTGGCCTTAGCCCCCTTGGTGTAGATACAGCCACCATGTCCACAAATACTTGCCCGGGGCTCCGTAAATTGTCTGATCCCGAATTGGTCTAATGAGCCTTTTTAAACAAGTATTTTAAAAGGGAGGGTGAAATTATCGATAAGGAACACACCGCCTTTTTATTATATTGGTTGTCTAAATTTCTTTTCTGCCATCCTGTTATTTGAGTTTCAAAGGACTTTCCTGACATCGCCTCTGCTTTAGCTTTGGGAGCCAAGTTGGCTCTTGGGAAAACCACTCTTGCCCTCTTATACCGAAGCCTCTCTCCTGCTGCTTTTGCCGCCTGCTCGGATGAAGATGGAGCTTTTGGTGGTCTCCTTTGGATTCTCCAAATCTGGGTAGCTTTTTACTTTCCTTCCTGGTTCTCTCAAGACCAAATCACCTAATCCCTCTCTATCTCTATACCGAATCACCCTGTCTGCCAAGCTTTGAGCAGAGAATTAGTCCCTGTTTCAGGGAAACTTTCTTCATACTTTCGGCATTTTATATCTCAGGTTTTTTCTACCGAAGAATAGCAAGTTTCCTTTTCCCCTTTTCTCTCTTTTCCATTCAGCGGTATCTTCTTTTCTTCCATAGAAATAAGAGTGATTTTCGGCAGACAGTGTTGACTTCCATTGACCTCCCTATTAGGATATCTATGAAAGGGAGGTTTACTGCTGGGTTCGAAATCTACTCTTCCCAATATTGTGCTAGACAATTTGGGTTGATTCAGGGAGTCCCTTTTCCTACTCTTTATACTTTCTCATTCTCTTGTACCAACATGCTTCTGATGGTTGTATTGGCAGCTGATAGATATAGTTTTAAAATTTTGCTAGATTTTGACGGCACAAGAACAGAAGGATTAGTCAAATAGGCCTTAATTGTATCAAATGCCGCCTGCTGTCTTTCTCCCCATAAAAATATTTCTTGATATATAAGCCTCAGGGACTGCAACATTGGCTCTATCTTCCCAAACAAGTTGGCAATAAAACATCTAAGAAGATTGATCTTCCTAAGCACCGTCTGAAGTTGTTTCTTTGGTGTAGGATAACGTAACTCCGTGACAGATTTTGTCTTATTTCTATCAATCTCAATGCCTCTTTGATTAACCAAGAAACTCAAGAAGTTCCCTGTTCGAACACCGAAAGCACATTTAGCCGGGTTCATCTTCAGCTTATACTTCCTCATCCTAATAAAAGCTTGTTAAAGACAGTCCAGATGACTTACTGGGTTGATTTTACCACAATATCATCAATGCAGACTTCAATGAATTTATCAATCATGTCATTGTCGCGACCCTCTCGACTTCGGGCGGAAGGGCTAATGGGTCGTCTCTTCTAGTTGGACGCGGGCCTCATCCAAGGCCCATTACCCAAATCGCAACGGAGGTATACGTAGTCGACCTTCAGTGTGGTCAAGTGACATGTGCTACGTGTGCATGCCAAGGAGTCGTCACCAATTGTTTCATGTAAGGTACGATTAGAAACCCTATCAAATAGTTGTGAGCTTTTATTTGATTCTGCGAGAACTAGAGAAGTGGGATCGGAGACTTAATTACACCAATTGTCTTAATTGACTCCCTTTCGGTATGTAAGTTGATTGAATTTTCTAACGTAAGATTTCATGCGGATGAGTGGGGTACAGACCCTATATATAAGAGTTCATGTTGATAGGGAAATAGCTACTCTAGCAATTACAATCAATAAAAGTAAAGACGCAAATCAAGAAATCAAGACATGCGGATAAAATGCATCAAATCAGCATGACATTCCTAGTAATTCCCTATTGGCCTAGAGAAGTATCAATCACAACTTAGGAGTGATTTAGACATAATTTGCCCATGAAAGGAAAAATCGTAATTTTGAAGAAATTTGGGGACAATTTGAAAAAAAGGCGAAATCGTCATTTTAGAAGAAATCTAGAGTTAAAAAGCGTCAAAAATAGCATTGGCTACCCAACTGATCTATTTCCCATTTTTCGACAATTTTCAGAATTTTCTAGAAATTTTAGAAAACGATTTACCCTTTGAGAGGTAAAATCGTCATTTTTCCAAAAAGAAACAAGATGTTAAAATTTTAGATAGAATGATTGACCACCTATCTAACACATCACCTAATTCTAGCAATTTTCACGGCTCGTTTGAATATCAAAGGCGATTTACTCTTTGAGGGGTAAAATTGTCATTTCGAAAAAAGTCAAGACTCGAAAACCCAAACAGAAGGATTAGCCACCTAACTAAACCAAACCCTAATCCTGGCATTTTCGCGGATCTCAGACATAAGGCAGAGGCGACCATGTGCCGCTACATCAGCGCCCCGTTAGAGTTGACTGAGGTCAACGCTGCCGAAGAAGACGACCGACGCTGGCGCTCTCTCGTCGGCGCCTCGTCGGAGGGCCATAACTTGGTCTACAGGGCATAAAATTGTGCGAAACCAATGCCAATCGATTCATCTCTTCAACCTCTACAACATACATCCAGCTCGACATAGCAGAACATCATATGGTTAAGCTACCTAATCTGACCGAAGGTAAGCTCCAGCGAAGGTTCGCCCAAGCGGTTTTAAGCGAGACCTAACCTAAACAATCAGTCAAGAAGCATCGTAGTAGGTCCAGGAAGCTTACCTGGTCGTCAAGGAGACTCGAAATGACCTAGGTCGAGCTGTCGAGCTCGCGGTGACTCAATTAAAGTTGAAGGTCGAACGAGGGATTTACTCGATGAAAATTCACAAACAAAGTATGGACGTGATCAGTAAAGTACGAGGAATAGATCGAAACCAATATCGCCTAAAATGATCCACAGAATATCAAGATGCCATGGGAGCCTACATCGGCTGTGCAGAGCTCGATCGTACCTTTTTCGAGGTCGTTGTTTGATCGGAAGGGCTTGAATGCTTCCTTGGGACCTTAGGATTCAGGAATTACCAATCACGGGCTCCGATTTCGCCTGAACAACTCCGATGAACTCTTGACAGGTTCTGTGAAGGTAAGCTCCACTGGCGGTCGCACGAGCGCTCTGATCGCCTCTCTCTATCACTCTTCCGCTTTCTCTCTCCTCTCTGAACAGAATGAGCCCCCTTCAGCCAACGCATGCGTCCAACAAAATTCCCCCCTCTTCGAATCTTTGAGTGCGCATGAGAAGTAAGTCGATGACCATTCGTATGTGCAGACACATGCGAAATGGTCACCGGAGGCCGGCTAGAGTCGGAGACTGGATGGCTATTTCATTCGGGCCTTCCGGTGATCCTATTTCACATGAATTCCACTTGAATTTGGTTCTGCATTTAGGCATAGTAGGCTGTGATACAAATTGGCGTCGGCATCAGTCCAGCGGACCCAGGTCGTCGGACCGGTCCCGACACAAGACACGACGGGGATCAAAACCCCTCAACCAATTTCATCATTTAGAGCCAATCGACCTGTCAATTTCTCAATTGAAATTCATCTAGAAAACTGGAAATCTACGGGAAGGACAACTCAAATGCACCAGGTATTCGACCGGGTTCGCAGGCCGGATCCGGTCTGGCCCGCGGACCCAGTTGAGATTAATTCCAAAATTACTCCAAATTGGTGGGGAATTTATGAAATTAAACCTCAAAATTAGACTAAGGGACATCAATTTCATCTAAAAATATGATTGCCCCAAAATTCTAGTATGAATTGCATGAAAACCCCAAATTGGACTAAGGATCCGATTATGAAATTCTCCAAATTGAAGCCCTTAATGGCTAAATCAGACCAAAATAACCATGCCAATCGATTCGGCATATCAAATAACATAAGTAAGTGGTCTTACCTTTGCATGTCAGTCCCTAGATTAAAAGTAATTTCACTTTTACCTTGATTTAGGGACTAAAATGCAAGAAACGTATGCAATTTTACTCAATTCGTGCAATCGTGCAATTTTAGTGAACAATTGAACTAAATTGCAATGCAGGGAAATCCAATTGAATGTCAAGACTCTAAAAATGCAAAAATTACAAATTGAAAGGATCAATTACATTTTTTAACCAAGTTCAACTCTATGTGTAACAAAGGAACACCTAAAATTGAACTTGAATTTTGACTTTTTGTGAGGTTAAAATGAAAATGGAATTAAAATAAAAATATTTACTATTTTCTATATTTTTGCGACCTCAAGAGCTATTTTTCCCGATTTTTCATGTATTTTTCTATTTTTCAAAAATATTAAAAAATACGAAGAATATGAATTTTTTTTTTGTCAAAAATGGTTCCTTAGGCTTGGCCAAGGTTGCCAAAGTTGATTTTACAATTTTTCAACTTTTTTATGGATTTTTTATGAATTTTTTTTCAAAAATAAAAGGAAAAAAACTGATCGAAAATCAGGTGTCAACCGCTGTCTCTTTTTTAGAGGAATCTTGTCAGAGGTTTCTCTCAAAAACAAAGTGACACTTGAGTTCTGATTGGCTCAACTGGGGAAAATGAAAGAAAAATGAATCATGACATTCAATCTTTCATGCCCATCAATGTATGCTTTGCTCATTCTGTTCTCTGATATGAGGGAGTTAGAGAGCAAGAAGGCTTTCTTGCCATTACCTGCTTGATGCTCATATTGCCTTCGCAGTTTCTAATAGATTCAAGAGGATACCTAGGAACTCGTCACCAGAATGTCCAGGTAGGTTAAGCTCTGACTTGTATGGTAGGCCAAATCAGAACGAGATTCCTAACCGATGGGAACCTAGGGATGAAGCATCTCACCTTTGAAATTCGCATAGAGTTTTGATCCATATGGAAGATCAGACCAGAATAGAATTTCTAATTCAAGGGATTTTAGAAAGGTCCTATCTCGCGTTTAGGATTCACCTAAGGATTTGATCCGTATGGTGGATCAGCCCAGAATAGAATTCCTAACTTAAGGAATTGTAGAGACGACCTATCCTGTCTTTGGGATTCGCCTAATGATTTGATTCGTCGGTAGATCAGCCCAGAATAGAATTCGTAACTCAAGGGATTCTAGAGACAACTTATCTCGCTTTTGAGATTCGCCTAAGGATTTGACCCGTCAGTGGATCAGTCCGGAAATGGTTTGCCGGCTAAAAGGATTTATCAAGGAACATGACTCATCCCACTTTCGGGATTCTTCAAAAGACTCAAGAAAGAGTCACCTAGTAAAGGTTCAAACAAGAAACGTCTTATCCTATAATGATTTCTCCCATTTTCAGGACTCGTCAAAAGATTTCGAGAAGGTTAACCTAACCCTAGGTTAACCTATGCAATGGCTTATCCTACCTTTGGGGACTTGCCAACCTAACATTGGGTTTACCTACGAAATAGCTTGTCCCACTTTTGGGACTCGCCAAGAAACATTAAGAAGGTTCACTTAATACTAGGTTTACCCACGATATGGCTAATCCCTCCTTTAGGACTTGCCAAGAAACTTTTTAGGGAAGGTTTACCTAACATAAGGTTTTCCTAAAAGACTATTATGAGATTTAGGGGTTACCTGAAATTTTTCAGATAGCCGAATCAGGAAATTCTTCTTTAACATGCGAGACGACATTATGGGGTCTTGGGCTTCCAAGGACCCTGCAGAAAATACAAACCTGCAAACTCTTCTTTACAGAGCAAGGTGTTTGTGACATTCTGAATTTTCTGTCATTTTGAGGCTATTGAATGAGAACCATCTATCGATGTATTTCAGTTTTATCTCGCTCGGACCTGATCAATTCGAGTTAACTGACCAGAAAGGGAAAGGCTAACGCATGACAAGTACGTGGACCTGGGAAACTCGAAAATAAAGGAAATGACACTTTGACCATAAAGATTGCCAAGGGAACATTTAGAACCGTTAAAGGCCGATCAAATAACGATTAAGGAATCCATTGCTAGCGTTATACGATTGGAGCACGGGTGATGCCGTTTAACCAATGTATAATTTGTGAAGTTTTCCTAAATCGAACAATGACGATCGAGACCGTCGGAACTAGTAATGAACCCTTGCAATTACATAACAACCAAAGCCGTCGTAACCTGAGTCGTCCTAAGTGTGACGAGAGTCACAGAGTCGATACGCGTAACGTCTGCAAAAGCCGCCCGTTAGTTCGAGATAAACTGAAGATACGATTGACAGAAGATCGATCATGCAACGGAAGCTCGAAATTGGCAAATGGAAAGGAAGAATTCCAACAGTAGAAAAGAATTTGGACGTCGCGTCATCGAGAGTAATTTAGATTGAGAAAAGTAAATTTTGGACTGAAAGTGGAAAATTACCCTTTTACCCCTCAAAGGACATTCTTTCCTTTAGATCAAGCAATGGCATTATAGTCATTTGCTCTCTCCCTATAGTGGCCGAAAATTAGAGGGTATTATAGTCATTTGTGCTCTAGATATTTATGAAGAAAAGTCAAGGACATTAATGAGAGGTGATGTGTTTGAGTAGGCTAGGTTGGAGCCCTAGGATGGCATTAACTTCTAGTCAAATCCCTCACCTACCATTCAACCACTCTCTTTGCCTTGGGGATTAAGGAAAAAGGAAGAAGACCTCTCTCTCTCCAAAATTTTGCTCAGCCACTTTCTCTCTCCCTCTCAAATCTCACGTTCTCTCTTCCTCTCCTCCTCTTGCTCGCCGACCAGCTACTGTCCTCACCGTTCGCTCGCCACAATGCCGGCTTCCGGCCACCATTCGACCCAACTCCAACCACCACAACACTCCTTGATGTCTTGCCAACAACCTCCAAGTGACCGTTCGTCGATTCGTCACTCCATTTGACCCGTGGAGCCACCGGAACCCGCCTAGGTCAGAATCGGAGCGAACCAGGCCATGAGCTCCTTTAGACCGGCTTAGAAGGTTTATCTTGCTTCCAAATCAAGGTGAGACCTCCTTAAGACATAGGATTAAGGTTGAGTAAGTTTGGTTTGAAGTTTGGTTGATGATAGAAGGGTTTTAATGGTAGAACTTGGGTGATTTTCTTAAGGACAGAATCTGTCCTCTTCGGCGGGTCTGGGAACCGAGCGCCTTTGAAGGCCGTACAAGTGTCGCCTGGCCCCAAAATTTGATGGTAAGCTATCTTAAGACATGATATTACAAGTTAGTAAAGGATTGGTGAGCTAGATTGAAGTTTTGATGGCCGGTTTGCATGGTGTTTCCTAGGAACAGAATCTGTCTTGCGCCGGACAGATTGGGAACCGAGGATTGTAGCGGTTCTTGAAGGAGTTCGTTGCTTAATTAGCTATAAGAAGACTTCTAACCTTTTGTTAGGATGTTGAGTCACTAAAGGGTGGAATTTTGGTTGAATTAAAAGGGTTTAAGGGACTGATTTGGTGAGAAATACCCGTGAGACCCGAAACCGTCCAAATCCCGTTTTCTGCGCACACCGATTTTGAAACGGCCCGTTCTAATTCATCCAATGTCCAAATTGAGCACCGTTTTCGCCCACACGACCGTAAGATATTGAAGTTTGATACCATGAAATTTGTTTTCCCAAAAATTCAGTAGAAAAATTGCAGTTTTCTCAAGACTGAACCTGGTCGTGGTGAGTATTTTTGTGGTTTAGGGTCATTGATGACTTTTCTTGATTGAATGCCCCTTTAACATGCCTAGGGAGCGTAGATATGATGCTGTGGTTGTTTGGTAATGATATGCCGTGTGTGAATTTGGGCATGTGATGATTAATGGGGTTCAATTGAAGGCTTTAATGCTTGGTTTTGCACTCGATGTCGCATGAGGCCTAATGTAGTGATATGCATATGCTTGATGGCCGAATGATATGCTTGAAATGGTGAATTGGTTGTGATTGAACCGTGTGCCTTGAATGGCGATGAGATGACATGATGTCATGCATTGCCTGTGATTGTGATAAATGGCTTAATGAGAAAGAATCATTGTTTGTTTTTATGGCCAATGCATTGAGCCGGGAAGGGAGTTACTCCCATTGACCTGACGAGGTCGTGCGGCTAGAGAGTCCTACCTTGACCGAATTATCTCGAAAGCTGTAAGAATCGAGAGTCAGGTAGTGACCGAATCATCTCTAGGTCCGGACGCGAGAGTCCTATAGTCGACCGAATCATCTCGATGGCGCGGAGTGTCGAGAGTCGCTATAGAGACCGAATCATCTCGCAGCGAGAGTCATGATGACCGAATCATCTCGATAAGACGTCGAGAGTCATGTGATTGACTGAATCATCTCGCGGCCCAAGGAGGGCGGCCTTTGATGGGCGTAAAGAAGATAAAAGACTAAAACATGGTTCTTGATATGTTTACGAGTCTGTATGCTTGAATTGGCTGGAATGCCTGGGATGCCTAGAGTGCATGGAATGTTTATTACGCCTATATGGCTTGAGCTTGAGAAACTCAGATTGGAAAGCGAAAGTATGAACGAAATGAACTTGGTGCCTGATATGCCTGAGTTGCTTTATTATGCCAATTGCTTGAATGTCATGTGTGAAAAGTATTTTGCCAAAACTTGCATATTTTCAAACGTGCCTGGAGGTACCAATAGTCTAGCTTAGGGTTAGGGTTAACTTACTGAGATTATTATCTCACCCCGTCGTGGGACCAACATTTCAGACCCAAAGCCTTGAAGGATGCCTCGGAGGTGACGGAGAAGGGAAGGGAGGAAGATGAAGACGAGTCCGTCTAGTTTATGAATTTCCTTTTTTAGAATTCTCTTTTGTAGTCCTATAGTGTCTTCCTCTGAACCCTTTTGTCTTTTGATGTACTAGACCTTTTTAATTGTAAGACGATGTGTGTTGTTTTTAAATCCTATGTCCCCTTAAGTCTTTTTTTCTTTTATGTCTAGGGTTGTTTTCGTTTTCGCATGTGCTTCTCATATCACGCTTTGAAAGTAGAGCCGTCGGATCCTGGGTTATCTTATTTGTATTGACGGCTGTGTGGGATGTTGGCGTGCCCACTGGGGTCGGGGCGTGACAGTGTTCTTCTGGGATATGAGATTACCAAGAATCCTGTAAAAGTTTAGACTTGAAAATTCTTTTTCACCGAGAAAATGTTAGTAATTTTCAGGTGACAACATTTGTCAAACTGACAAAGCTTTATGACTTAAGCTAGAGTCAAGAAAGATGCATTATGATACCAGAGGTTATCCTTTGCATCTTGCAGCATGCAAAGGTGATAAAAAATTCCTTGTAAGGAAAGTTTGGATCAAACAATTTCAAAGTTCCAAACGATTTTATCTCAAACATCCGGGATAAGTGCACCGTGAGTGTCATAACTTGTGTACGTCGTTCACTTGAGTGCCATAACTTTCAAAACGTTCACTTGAGTTCCATAACTTTAAAAAATCGTTCACTTGAGTGCTAGTCAACTTTTCTGGCGTACATGTCAGCTTTCCGGCATGCCACGTCAGCTTTCCAGCGTGCCATGTCATCTTTTCCTGTGTCCACGTCAGCGATGGAACTCAAGTGAACGCCGTACTAAATTTATGGCACTTAAGTGAACGTTTTAAAAGTTATGGCACTCAAGTGAACGCCGTACAAAAGTTATGGCATGACACTGATAGTGTACTTATCCCAAAATATCCATTGGAGTATTCTCATCAAAAAGGGCTCCTCACCGCTTTGTGATAATGGTCTTTTATAGGAAAAACACTCGAATTTCTTACTAACATGTACCTAGGCTTCAGGATCATTCGCAGCGTATACATTTCGATCGATCAGGAGGGCTTCGATGGGACCGTAATATTGGGCTTGGATACAGTTTCCAAGGGGGACTCACTTTCGAGTCAAGTCTTTTGAATAAAAGTTTTCACCATTTGCTCCGGGTCTACAAATCAAGAACCCTACAAAATGAGGAAAAAAAAATAGTCTTGCTCGTACTTCTTCGAGCTAAGCTACTCGTTAACCAAGTGTCTTAGTCAGAAAGACTGTTAAGGGTTGTAATATTGGTAGGATTTGTGACCGAAAAAGACTTGTTTTTTGCCCAGAAAAAGCAAGGGATTTAACATTGGTGATCATTGCCGATTAGTCACCTGTCCTAACCCTAGTTGATGATCCTTCAAAGAACATCTTTAGTCTTCTGTGAACGTCATCAACTTTGGAAGTGTATCATCAACTGTAGGAAAACACCACCAACCTTTGAAGAACCTTGTCTGTCTTCGGAGTTTTCCTTTGTCTTCAGAGAACATCGTCTGTCTTAGAAGTGAATACCTGCCTTTTGTATGCACATGAGTCTTTAGAGAGTATCTCTAGTGCCAAAGAGGATGCTGATTCTAGCCTACATCATCTTGATTTGGACGTGACACCATTTTGGGAGTAGTTTTCATAACCTGACTCCATTGGGATTCTTTCTCTATTCCTCCAAGCTTTAGTGGGGATCAAGATATCTTGTAATTTTTTACGCTCAAAAAGTCAAACATACGATTTTCAAGCATGCAAACACTTGGATGAGCATCGGCTTTGCTTTTATCAATCGTTCTGTTCTTTAAACGCCTAGGGATATGGCTTTTTCTCCCTTTTTTTCTCTCTCTTTTTCTTAATCCCACCTTTTATTTTATTTTTTGAACCAAGATCCTTGATGATCGTGTAAGACACACAACTTGAATCTTAACACGTCTAAGCATTTGTCCAGGAATTTTTCTATAACTCATATCTCTTGAACTCTTTCATTTCTGGAGTGATTCTGCTTCCATCTTGGAGTATGCAATGATCACTGTTGACACCTGATTTGTGACCATTTATTATTATGATTTTTATTCTTTAAAATTAATTAAAAATATCAAAAAAGGTCATAAAATCATAAAATCAACTTTGGAAGCCTTGGCTTAGCCTTAGGAACCAATTTTGAACAAAAAATATTTTTTGGTATTTTTTAATATTTTTCGAATTTATTTAATTATTAAAAATAACCAAAAAATCAGAAAAATACCATTCGTGGTCATAAAAATACACAAAAATATTCAATAATTTTTTCTTAATTTCCTCTTCAAGTGTGTCACTTTAAATCTTGAAAATACGGCTTGGGTCACTATGTTCCTTCACAAACATAAACCCGAATCGAAAAAAAATCATATTATGTCTTTTAATTTGCAATTTCTGTAATTTTGAAGTCTCGACATCCGACTTGATTGCCCTACGTTGAAATTTGATTAAATTGTTCACACAATGGAGGGGAATGTACGTGTGGTTCTTATTTTTTATTTTTATTTTATTTTATTTTATGTTTTAGTGGTGGACGCTGGAGATGTCATTTTGGCCACGGATGATGGATAGTGAAGTGGAGCAGAAGAATAAAGAAATGAAAAGAAAAGAGGGGGAGTGAATGGATGAATAAAAAAAAAGGGAAAGAAGGTATGGGAATTAAAAAAGAGGGAGAGAGCTCGTGGGGTGATAGCTGGTGGGGATTAAAAAAATAAAAAGTTCACACCCAAGACCATTATTGAATCTTTTGATAATGAGCACTAAACCAATCTTGAGGAGGGGGGTTATTTTATGGGCACGCCGGCAAGCCAAAAGGAAGAAGGTGGGGGGAAAGAAATAATAATAAAAGGGGTGAGTGGTAGAAAAGAAGGCAAAATGAGAGAGGGATGCGCGGCTCGGCAAGCCAAAAGGAAGAAGGTGAGGAAAAGAGGGTGTCGCGACCCGTCCGGAAGCGGACGCGGCTAATGGATTACCGATCGCGGGCCTTTTCCCCGCACAAGGGTGCGGATCTCGGGCTTTGGATCGGCACGGACCCTCCCAGGCCCATACCAAATCGCGGCGGGAGTTTTCATTCAAGGATTCGGCGATAAGAGTCGATCGCTTTCGACCTTCAGTGTGGTCGTGGTGGCATGTGCAACTTGTGCATGCATTTGGAGTCGCCACCGGTCTTTCTTGGAGGGTAGACCGGAAACCTTACTGACCGATTGGGAGAGGTCGATCAGTTCTGCGGAACCAGAGATTTTGGGTTCGGGGACTTGGTTACGCTGGTGTCATTACCAACGCCCTTTCGGTACCTAACGCGAGTGATTTTCCTAGCTAAGAATTCATGCAGGTGCAATTTTGGGTGAGGTAGGTTGATTCAGGGTTTCATGCATATTGGAAGACTATTCCTATCAATCACAATCAATTTTAGTGAAAACGCAATCAAGTGCATGAATAAATCACATCAATGCACATCAATTCAAATCAACGGTTTCCTAATACAGCCATAAGGGCTTAGATGGGGAATGATTTGGGACCAGGGGTAAAATGGAAAGATTTGGGGACGATTAGCCCGAAGGGCAAAATCGTCAACTTTTGGAAGATTTGGATACCGAATTACCCAAAATATTTCATGGCCAGTTGATTGTGGCCATTTCCCATTTTCGAGAATTTTTTGAAATTTTTCTGAATTTTCCAAATTTTTTGAATTTTTTATGATTTTCTATTTGTTTATTGATTTTTTGATTTTTTTATTATTTTTTTTATATTTTTGGAGAATATTTTAATAAGAAGCATATCTTCGGCAATAGACAATACTCAATTAGATAGATAAACCAACCACTAGACTGAAACAAATATATGCAAATCAAGAAAATAAAATAAAAAATAAATAAATAAATAATAATAAAAATAATAACTTCGATATTTGAATCAGGTACGCAGAATATACCTGATGGACACCGGTCTTCAATCGGCCAGCCCTGGTATGCGACCGTTACAAACTCTGGCGGTCGGTATCGAGTCGGATACGGTAGCGACGACGAATAAAGCTTTAACATGATGGCGATCCTCCAAAATCTTTAGGCACGAACTTTGGACTCGGTCTCGGAAACTTGGCCCACGGCTTGACCGCTCGGCCCGAAATCTTGGCTCACTTGGCCTACGAATTCGGCCCATGGGCTCGGCTACACGGGCGCAGGATCTCGGCCAAGGCCTAAGAAGACCAGCACACAGGCCAGGCTCACGGCCCAGGAAACTGGCACACAGGCCAGGCTCACGGCCCACTTCGGTTGGCGCACGGGCAAGACAGAGGGCCGAACAGGGCAGAGGACAAGGGTATTGAAGCTTCGGTGAAGGCCGATCACGATGGTTCTCGGGCGCAGCTTGGAACAACAGCAGGGACGGTCCAACGACAACTCAAGGGTGGTAGGCCCGCGGGTTAGCGATGCCCGGGACTGAGGACAACGACAGAGGAGGCTCGGATGGTGGCGGGACAGCGACGAGCTGACGAGTCGACGACGGTTGGGAGCCGGGACCGGCGTTTGCTCGCTCAATCCTTCGGTGGGGGCCGGCGACATTACTATTGGAGTTGGTGAAGAGCTTGGAGCAATTGAAAGAGGTATGGACAATGCGCATTTGGTGGCAGAAGAGGCGGACACTTTGCAAGCGGCGGGGAGAGGCATGGCCTTGGTGACATTGAGCCCGACGCCGAGCTGGGCACTGCTCTTGAAGGCCTCGAAGATGCACTCAGCGTCGGCCTTCAAGACGGTCTTGAGCCCAGCGCTGCAGGTCCCCTCCGGCTTCTCGGTGGTGACACACTCTTTCTCGTCCTCGAAACCCTCAAGAGAAGGGTGCGGAGAGTGACCCCTCCCAAATGACCTGATGTGGTCTTTGAGCGATCTCTTGTGCTTGAAGTCGGAACCGCAGGTGCAGTACCATAGTTTCCCGCAGTTCTTCTCATGGGTCCGCCAGTCACCTTTGACCGCGAAGGTCTTCCCGTACTTGCGGCACATGAACGGCTTGGCGCCGTGCTTCCGCTTGTAATGGGTTTGGAGGGTCCTGAAATCTTTGAGCGGCTTGGCTCTCGAGTGGTTGATGTTGTTCTTGCAGCCTTGCGCACAGCAGTAGCACGGCAGCCTCAGCATCGCTGCCGGTTGTGTGCCCTTCAGTGAGTCCGGGCCCTCTCGGTACTCTGATCCGTGTCCCCACATATGCCTCTGCATGTTGTTGTACCTATTGGAGGTCTTGTTGCAGATGGCGCAAGCGAACTGCATGAGCCCCACGAGAATCTGAGCTGGCGTCGGGATCCAAAACCTGTTCTCCCCATTCCAGCTGGAATAGCCGCCATGGAACAGGTTCCTCTTGTGAGACCCTTCCTCGATCACCGGCTCGTCAAAGCCATACTTGCTCTTCTCAAGGTTGTCGCCGGTGCCGCCGAGCGGCAACCCAATGTGCAATCCCACGGCGACGTTCTCTGCTCGCGGGTCTCCACCCCCATGCCGTCTCTCTCTTCCTCCCTCTCCAACAACCGTGACCTCTTCTTTTTCTCCTTTCTCTTGCTTCAGTGGCTTTGTGTCGGAGAGCTTGCTCAGTAGAGGCAAGCACCAGATGGTCTCGTGGAGGGAGCGCTGTTCTTGCTGCTACTGCCGGTGGGGCGAGCCCGGGAAAGACGCGGGATTCGCGAGATGAACGGGTTCGGTCAGACAAGAGGAGGAGGAAGAAGATGGAGAGGAGGTTGAGATTGATGGTTTGAGCCCCTCAATGAAAGTTGGAGGTTGATGACATGGATCTTCCTTGCCATTTGCAAGATAGTCCCTGAACCCCATCCTTCCCCCGCAGAGAGGGCAGAGAGAGAGAGAGAGAGAGAGAGAGAGAGAGAGAGAGAGAGAGAGAGAGAGAGAGAGAGAGAGAGAGAGCTGTGGCTCATATCTCCTCCGTAGACTCGGCGAGGGTGCAGGAAGAAAGAAACGAGCGACGTGCGAGGACCGACGGAACGGGGAGAGCCCAAGAGATGTGGTGGTCTCGGAGAAGAGCTCGGTGACGGTTGAAGTCGCCGGTCTCCTTTTTTCGTCCAAGCTCCTCGAGGACCAAGATCCTCCACCTCCTCACTGTCGAGCATCTTCATGCATGGCCATCAACGTGAATTTTTTTAATACCTTTGTCCCCCACTTTCTTTTTTTTATGCTTCTTCTTTCAAGATGGTGGAGCAATAATTAATGAATCCCTCATTTCTTTGTTGATGGAGAATGAGTAGGATTCTTTTATTACGCTCTCAAGTGTTCTTGCTCAGATTTATCACCGCTCGTCCTTACTTTTATTGTGTTGTCCAGCTCGCAAAGCATCTTTGACCATCCTCATCAACTGTCATTGTACAGGAACCTGCTCATCCTGCCGTCGCATCATGATTTGCTTATCCGACAAATCTAAACTCAATTGACTCACTCTATCCTAAATGTCAAATGAATGTTAGAAAATATACAATGCATGCGAAATTATTTTTGTGAGAATTATAACTAATTCTCATTTTTATGCCTACACGAATATTTTTTTTAAGAAAATAAAAATAAAATAAAATCAAAATCAAAATCAAAATCAAAATTTAGGTGTCAACAGCTGCCCCTCTTTGAGAGGAATCTTGTCAGAGGTTTCTATCAAAGATAAGATGGCACCTGATTCCTAACCAACTCAACTGGGACAATGAAAGAAGAAATGCTACGACATCGGATTCTTAACGCTTCTGATAAAAGCTCAAATTAATTCAAGGTTTACTCCAACAATTTGAACATGGGCCGGGAAGAGAGAGGCTTACCTGAAGCTCACCTGTTGGAGGCTGCTCGCTGCGACAACTTTCAAGAAGATACCCAGGACTCGTCATTCAGAATACCCTAGGGAGATTAAGCTCTGACCTGTATGGTAGGTCATACCATTATGGAATCCCTAACTGGTAGGAACCTAAGGAAGGCGTATCCCACGCTTTGGGATTTGCCAAGGATTTTAATCCGTATGGTGGATTGGACCATTGAATTGATGCTTATGGCGGCATCTACCTTTGATTTGACCCTTCAGGCGGTTTCTACCTTTGATTTGACCCTTCAGGCGGTTTCTACCATATTTTGACCCTTCAGGCGGTTTCTACCTTGTGTTGACCCTTCAGGCGGTATCTACCTTATTTTGACCCTTCAGGCGGTTTCTACCTTGGTTTGACCCTTCAGGCGGTTTCTACCGGTTTCTACCTTTGTTTTGATCCTTCAGGCGGTTTCCACATTTGATTGACCCTTCAGGCGGTTTCTACCTTGAATTGACCATTCAGGCGGTTTCTACCTTTGTTTTGCTTTGAAAAGGGGTCTCATGACGAGGGTTCTCCACGTCCGATGAGACTGCCTAAATTTTGAAAAGGGGTCTCATGACGAGGGTTCTCCACGTCCGATGAGACTGATTGAATTTTGAAAAGGGGTCCTGGGACGCGGATTTTCCAGGTATCCTGCAGAAGTTTGAGCCTGAAAGATTTTTCTTCACCAAGAAAACGCTAGTAACCTTTGGGAAGATCACGGCTGTCCATTTGACAAAACCGTATGACTTAAGTTTTAATCGTGAAATGTGCATTTTGATGCTGGAGGTTATCCAAAACATTCCTGCAACATACAGATGCGATCACAAATTCCTTGCGCGGCAAATCTGAATCAACAATTTGAAATTTCCAAAAAGAGTTTGTTCAAAACATCAATTGGAATATTTCTCGACAAAGAGGTCTTCTCACCTGTTTTGAGATAGTGGTTTTTTTTTTATAAGGGACGCACTCAATTCCCTACTAACCTGTGCCTAGGTTTTAGGCTCATTCGCAGCGCATACATTTTGATCGGTCGGGAGGTCTTCCACGGGACCGTAATGTTGGGCTTGGTATTGGTTTTCAAGGGGGACCCGCTTTGGAGTCAAGGCCATTGAATGAAAATCTTCATCCTCTGCTCCGGGTTTACAAGTCGAGAACCCTGCAAAATGAGAAAGAAATAGTCTTGCTCGTACCTCTTCGAGCTAAGCTATATGTTAACCCAAGTGTCTTAGTCAGAGAAGACTGTTTCGGGGTTGTAACATTGGTAGGATTGGGGATCGAAACAAGCTTATTTTTTGCTCAGAATTTATAAGGGGATTGACATTGGTGACCATTGCAGATTTGACACCTGTCCTTTCCTTTCTGCATCTTTAGTCTTCGAGGTGCGCAACTGATTTTGAGGTGTGCACCAGCTCTTTAGAGAGCGTCTCTTGTTGCATTCAAAGACCGACTCTCTCTATGTTTTCGTTCTGTGCTTAATAGCATTCGAGGAGCAGCCTTTTGGATTTGGCTCCTTTAGAGGTTTTTTTTTTTCTCTTCCCAACTAGGCTTCATTGCGGATCAATCAAACAACTTACACGAGCATCGGCCTTGCTTTTACCGGGCACTTTGCTTTTTCTCGATGCCGTGGATTTTTCTCATTCATTTTTTTGAAATCCCATTTTTTTTTATCTTCATGGGATCGTGTTAGACATATGTCTGAAAGTCTAAACATGCCTTAAATATCAGCCCCGGAATCCTCTTCGTAATCCCTGAGTCTTGAACTCCTTCATTTTTGAGGTGGTGCTGCATCCGTCTTAGAATGATCACCAATGGGTTCATGAAATGAATTTGCAGGCTCAAGTTGGCTGTGCAAAGGATTCATTGTGTGTGATAGAGAAATGAATGCTTCTCGTCATCCTATGGCACTTGGATTACCATATAAACAACACACAAAGATTAATGTTAGTCCGAGCAAGAAAATTTCTAACCATTTTCTCCTGATGCCGCTGGACTCATCTACATTTTGCCCCGATGTGGGGTGGTTCTTGACAGGGTTAAGAATGAAAACCGTCGTTCAAAGGGGTTATCAACGGTCACCTGTAGTGTTTGGGGGATATGAAACGAATGCCTCCGTCGTCCCAACCCATGTAATCGCTGCAAATGGTCCCTACCTCCGTAGACCCAGATTTTGTTATCTGCCCACTCCATTCATCTCTCAAGTGTATGTAGGATGTGTTTGGATTTGAGCTCGCCTCTCTTTTGAGGGAACATCCCTTTGAATGGTTTGAAAAAATAATCATATTTGGAAAAATTCATTTTCTTTTCTCCAAAATTTATCCGTCGAGGGGATTTTGTGATGTATCGTGCATGTTCTATTCATGCTTCAGGTAACCTCCCGATTTAAATCATGAATATCGATGCATTGGAAAATCTTTATGCCGGCTGAAAGTATTCTGACACATTTTTTTATCTCCGGCTAACTGGGAAAGGGATACTTACCTACCTGTCGCGGCCGCAGATCCCTGAAAATGTAAAAGAAGCATATCATTGTATGTTCACGAATTTTTTGAAAATCGGAGCGATACATCCTACCCTCAACTACCCTAACAGGTAGTACGTGGGATGTAAAAACTTGTTCGTCTCCAAGGCGATTCCCCTGTCAAGGGTAGACAACGAGTATCAATTCATATTCTCGAATTCAAGACAAATTGGGACGATACAACTTTACTCTTGGTTCCTATCCCGTTCTGATGTTGCGTATTGATATGAACCACGTCTATCAAATCCGCCTATCCATGCTTGGAGTGGTTGCAACATCGATGGTTCCTTTGCCCCCCCAGCTGGGCAGCGTCTATTCTGTTATTTGAACGCATGACTCCTTGAGTGATTTATCCATGTTTATCATCTGAGAAGGAAAAGAAAGAAGACATTACTTCGGTATCCGATTGGAGATCGTTTAGGAACGATACATCGTTTTACCAAATGGATGGCTTCGCGGCCAAACGCATTTCGTATTGAAGGGGTAGATCCCATTATGCTCCGCGGGTGATAGTCAATGTTCATGGAACTTGCTCCACGGATTAAGTGATTAATCCACGGCCCTCGGCTTGAAGATGCTCAAAGGGTGATGTTGACACTCACGCGCAATTAGTTCTAGATATTAATGAAAGATGTTCCCGTGGGAACCTTACAGTGCGATCAACAACATATTCAATAGGAGTATTCAACCCCTTTTTTCTAAGCATCTTTCATCGAGTAGCCATGCCTTGCATCAGACGTTTGATCATCGGCCTTGCGTCACCACTGCGATGGTCCTCCGGCTCCAAATTGATCGAGCCAAAGATTGAACTCATCGCCAAGGAAATTGCTCGGGTCTTCGAGCCATTGATGTTCAAGTTGGGTATCAACGATTGTTGGGGGCAAATTTCTTTCATTGCCTTCGTTGTGAGGGATTGGAGTCTTTGAGCTGGAACCTTCATCATTGCCTTGCTGGGGTTGAGACATACATTCCTGAAGAGTATTGATCCAAGTGTCCAGCTCCTCATCAAGGAAATCACCTGTTCTTTCTAGCCCTTGGTGCCCAGATTGGGTGTCGTCGACTGCAGGCGAAGGATTCCTCTCTTTGCTCTTGCCGTGAGCAATTTGACCCCTAGAATTGGAATTTCCTCCGATGACCGGCAGGTTCATATGTGCACTCTCTACCAATGCCAGATCCGCTTCAGGGACAGCATTAATGACTGATTCGCGCTCAAACTGAGGAATTTCTATGTGCTGGAACTGTGGCATATACTCCTGAGGAGTATTGAGATAGCTCGGCGGAGCATTCTGATTTGGGTTAGAGGAGTCGCTGACACAACTGCTAGTCCCGTCATTGTTGAAACACGGTCGGGTGCTCTTGGCTCTCCAATCATCATGGTTGTAACTCTGCCCAGCACTTGAGCTCCAACTGGCTTTATGATGGTTTAACGCTATCCTTCCATCCCTTAGCAATCTCCTATAGTACTTGAGGTGAGACTCAACGTTAATTCTAGAGAGCCCCGGCACATTCATAATCTCGAGTAAGCGTAGTGGGCTAGCCGAATCAACTCCCAGCTCTCGAATTGCATCAACAAATTTGGTGTGAAGTTCATAGGTCCAGTAAAACCTTGTTCTCTTATCACCCAAAATATCGTCAATACTTCGGTAGCTATTCTCTACGGGATCTAGTCGTTTCAAAAGTTGTCCAGGGAGGGACTCACCGACTTTGGATTGGCTGGCTGCGACAGCGAGTTCGTCATTGAGAGAACACCCCCTGTGATGATTCATATCCCATTTCTCAGAGGATGTTGGTGTTGATCCTATGGTGTTGACTTGCTCATGCAGATCTCCGGCGGTATCTGGCTGTGTCGGAAAATGCTGTGAGAATACGGTAACAGCTGAGCGTTATTCGTCAACAGGGATGGTTCATCGAGGAACACCTCGCCGAGGACAACATGATTTCCACAATTAAGGCAGATGGCCTTGGTCAGAGCTTCCTTATATCTCGCGCTTTCAGCTTGAAGCTTCTCATTCTCCTCCTTCAGGACCAGTAACTCCTGCTCTGCGTATTGCTGTTTCACCCGGGTTCGTTTGTTGGCGAACCAAAACTTGACCTTCGAAAGCTCCAATCCTATCTTTCGGCTCAACTCCATTTTCTGTTGTCTGCTTGGAGTGGGGCATTCATTGAAGAAAGCTTCGAGCTCTCGGATTTGGCCTGGAGTGTGGCGTTGTAGTTGCTTCCTTTTCCGGCTCCGGTCATCATTGTATACTCCTTCTTCGTAGCTGAAACCTAGAATTTCATCGCTGGAGGAGTCAGTCTCTATGGCCTTCGGGCAGGATTCAGCTCCAGGATCTTCAAAGTCTCCCAGCAGTTCGTGCTCAGAAATGTCCAGGTCGGGCGTTTCTAGCAGATGGGAATAGCTTTTAAACATGATGGATCGGAGTATCTCGGGCTGATCTAGTTCACTCAGCTTTCTCTATTCGCTCTTACGTGTTTGCTCACTCTAGAAATTTTCTCAAGTGATTGTGCGTGTCCTAGAACCATCCTTCAGGCTGCATATGAAGGCCAGCAAGCAAGCGCTCCTCCCGAGACCCTGTAATTACTCATCGTCTGTATTCCCCTTTCTTTTTCCTCGTGATAGGATCACAAACTCTTTTGCATTGATTCGGTTTCATCGAGTATTGCGCTCGTCCCCTAGTTCAGTCTTCAAAGTGGTGGGTCTACAATCTTTCGGCGCCTTTTATGATTTGCTAGGCCCGAGAACGTGGACCCGCAATTAATGACTCCGTTTAATTCATTTAGCTCCATGGGAATTAACGCTATGATCTTCTCTCAACCCCTTTTCATCGTTCAAACGAAAGTGGCATTTTCCATGTGTATGCTGTTACTCTTCATTTCAGCATCCCGGGCGCTTGGTGAGGAATGAGTTCGTGGCCACTCAAAATTTTAAAGACCGTCTCTGGTTTCAGACTTAATCTAACAAGGGATCATCACAACTGAGCATGACGATGTTCGTCGATAGCGTTGGTTTTAATATAGAATTAACTATAGTCATTAAAGAAAAATGTTCCCGTAGGAACTTTACAACGGATAAAATGAGTGATCTACTCGTGAACATGTTCTTCTTTCTATGGGTGTTCGTAGTGACCGACCCATCGTGCCCCGAGTCAGGTGCTAGATCATGGCTGTCCAAGCATGCCAGCTTCCCACTGATTGAACAAGGCATCGAGCCCCTCATCGAAGAAATCGTCTGTCGTGGGTTGACCAGCGGCAGGCAGAGCACCAGCCGACTGCTGCTCGAATGGAGGAGTGCGCACTCGCTGTACTTGTGGCACGCGCTCTTGAGAAGTGTTGAAATGGCCTGGGAGGACATTCTGATCAGCTTTCAGTTTGCCGGTGGTCGGGTTGCTAGCTTGATTGATGCTTAGATTTGGCCGGGTATCTCTTGATGCCTGAGCATTACAATGGCGGTCGCCCCTAGCTTTTGAGCTCGAGACGGATTCCTCCCGGTTTAGCTCCGCTCGACGTTGTCTTAATAGCTTTCTGTAGGCAGCAAGGTGATTCCTGACCAGCTCCTTACTAAGCCCTGGTACATTCATGGCCTTAAATATGCGCGTCGGAGTTGCTGAGTCGATCCCCATTTGGTGAACCACATCTAGGAATCTGGAATGCAGTTCAGGGGGCCAAGCGAACCTCCTCTTATCGTGGCCCAAAATTGCATCGATGGCTTGACGACCGATTAACTCATCTCCAGCAGGACCCGACCCTATCGAAAATTGTTGTGCATGAGGCTGATATGCTTTGAGCTGGTCGGCGGTAACATCCAGCTCCTTGAAACTGTAACTCCAATCAAAGCGATGCAAATCCCATCCCCCAGGAGGCATTTGTATCATCTTCGTAGGATCATCCTGCTCATGCGTGACTCCGGCAAAATCTGGTTGAGCAGGAGATGCCCCGAGGGAGTAGGGTGGTAAATGAACGTCTTCAATCATCGCGTGAGGCTTATCGGGGAATATCTTACCGAGGGCGACGAGGTTATCGCAATGAGGGCAAACGGTGATATTGAGAGCTTTTTCATACCTCATGTTTTCTGTTCGCAGCTTTTGATTTTCTTCCTTTAAAATCTCGACCACCTGACGTTTGCGTTGAGCCCTCGATTTGGATCTCCTATTTTGAAACCAAAACTGGATCCTCGACTGATTAATCCCCAACTCCCCGCTCAATTCAATTCTCCACTTCTTTTTCATGTAATGGCTTTTACTGAAAAGGGTTTCCAGCATTTGGGTTTCCTCCTGAGAGTATTGGTGAGGACGTCTTCTTTTCCCGAGTTGAGCATTGTGGATGTCGTTGTCGTCGTCGCCGTGATCTTGATTTCCGTTGCCAGAAGTGTTGGGCTCCATGGTTTTGGCGTTAAACTTGATCTTGGAATCTTCGAGATCCCTCTGTGGTTCAATTTCTGAGATTTTTGAGTCAGTCGCCTCTAGCAGCTGACAGTAACCTCTTAAATATGTTGGATTGAGAAATGTTTGATTGGTTCTTGCCCACTCAGAGTTCTCCACTCTCTCCTGTATGCTCACTCCTTATAAAATTTTCTTCGAGTGACTTTGCATGTTCAGGAGACGATCTTCAAGCATCATTAGGCAAACGTTCCCCCTCAAGACCTTGAATTTCTCGCTTAGCTTTTCAACGTGATGGGACTGCCAAACCCTGTTAGGGCTCTCTTCGATAGTTGCGCTTTCCTCCCACCTAACTCTAATAATGGTGATCCCGACAAATCTTTTACATCTTAATTGATGAGCCAGAAATCGCGGACCGAAACGAATCCAATGGTTCTCGTGAGGGGACCTCCTGCTTTACCCCCCTAACTGGGCTCCACCAGCATTATTACTGAGACCCTTCATCATCCTCGAGTTGCTATAAAATGAGGAATTAAGGTATGGAAGGTTAACGTTCTCGCATAATCAGCTTCTTCCTTCTAATCTCTCTGTTAAACTCGTCTTATTCTCAAGCCAACCCAACGCAAATGGCCTCCTCTCCCGTACGCACTTTTTCAACTGATGTCTTGGCCCAGTGGGAAAAGCTTTATAACCTATTGGGTCGTGGTTACGCGCACATAACCGATCATTCTGCAACTGCAGATGAAATCCGTGTCCTGCTCGAGGACTTAGATACCACTTCCCTTGAAGGTACTACGCTGGGAAGGGAATATAGAATTTTCCCGACCCTCTTTGCACACTCCTTAGAGGCCTACCGTGTTGCTGATCGGGAGGTTCTCGTGGCTCGCGTCTTGCGGGCTCGTTACAAGGATCGGTCTGATCATTTGGTGCTGACCAACTATCTGGCCGATAGTCACAAAAAGGCCGTCGAGTTTGCCAATGAGAGGGTCGCGACGTTGCTTCGCGAGAGGAGAAAACTGGTGGATCAATTGGCCCTATCCCTGACCGCTGGCGAGCACGACCGCCACAATGTCCTATTGAGGCTGCAAAGCGACTGGCAGGAAGAACGGCTCGACAAAATAACCGCAGACATAGCTCACGGGAATGGATTAGTTCGGGACTTGGAAATAATCACCGAAGAACACGAGGTCAAGGTCACTGAGGTTAAGGGAGAATGCAGAAACCTTTTCCTCAAGCTCGCGGACCAGGACATGCGAAGTCGTGAGTACGGGCAGAGCATTAACAACATGGAGGGTCAGTTGGGCTCCTTTGTGTCGTTAATTAGGGCTCACTTTGGCTTTACTTTTCCACCCTGAATTGTATGACCTGCTTCTGAAAACCCTCCGCTGAGCAAAATAAATGAAAGTTCTCGTGTGTGTTTTAACTTCTGTATGGTTCATTTCTTCGAGCATCCAAACATCTTCAACTTGAGTGAGCCGAACCATAATATCAATAAGTCGAGCAAATATGGATTTTATAACTCGCTCATGATCAGATGAAAGAATAGCCTCAGACTTATCCAGGAAAAGATTTCTCTCTATTACCTATTTTTTTACCTGCAAATAAAAAGACAGAATCAGAAGGAATAATTTGAAAAAGAAATCAAAAACCCCTTTCAATCCTATGCTTGCCCATGATTAATAAGGACAAGAACTTTTACAAGGGTTTTAATCTTGCGCGAAAAGTTTTTATCAATATTCCTCGAAAGAAAGCATACTATTGAAAGGAATGTAATTCACAATAATCGCTTTTGATCAATTTCGAGAGGAACGAATTACTCAAAAGTGCGAGGCATAATAACGTGTTTTAAATTTAATTGAAGATACGGCATCCAAATCAAGGCCGTTTTGTTAAGAACGAGAGTAATTTGGACATCTATCTCGTCATTAAATTCAAAACAACGCCGATGTTCTCGATCAATTATCGTGGATTACCAGCGACGTAAAACATGCATGGACCAATTCAAGTGTATAATTCCTTCTAGCGAAATTGGGGTTGGATTACCCTATACGACCAAAAAGGTCGTGCAAGATTTCCAATTTTAATTTCCTCTAAAGGAATTATAAACTTGACTTGGGAGTATTCGGATGATTAGGAAAAATGCCACTATCACATTCCAATGACCCGTTAAAAGAAATATAACCAAGTTCTATCTGAATGTATACACCACTAGATCCCTAATACAATCGCTTTAAGGGGTGAGATAGAGAAAACCTCAGTAAAAATAAACCCTATACAAGAGGACTAGTAATGGAAAATGAAATAAAGGAATGTGATCCTAACGTTTAAGGATGCCCCAGTTTTGATCTGTGCCTTCAGGATCACTTGCCCCAACTCGTCATCTTCATTGGATGATACCTCAATAATGTCCATAGTATGCTCCTTATCGCACACTCGGTGTTCGTCGTGGGATATCACCCTCCTCGTCTTCTATCAAGGACGTTAGGGACAAACGCACATATCTATCCTCGAAATGGCATTTAATCTAATCACCAGAATGCAATAAATGGAATGCCTATATCTATATGAACAGTGATAGATTTGGGGGGATAGAGAGTCTTACCAACCAAACTCGTCGACTTATGTGCGGTTTTAGGTGTACCAACCGCCCAAAGACATGCGCATGAGACAAGTTATGGTGAACTTCTAAAAATCAGAGGGTTTGGCACCTAAGGTTAAGGTTCCTACTTCGAGTTCTAGAAAGAGCCGATTCCATTGCACAGCTATCGTTGCATTGGGACTCGATCCATAGTTCGAAGTGAGCGGAATTGAAAAGTGGATTACCCCGTGTTTTTCCTCACGGAGATTCCATTTTCAATTCCTTCTATTGTGTTCCTAAATGCGGCGTCTGGGGTTTTAGGCGCGGTTGTGTGTGTCCATGTGTCGTGATCATCACAATGCAAGTCATGCACAACAATTTATCAATCAGCACTTCAAATCATCCACACAACATACATTCCTACGCCACACCTGCGTAAAATAAAGTTAATCACAGACTATACCCCTTATTACTCCAATCTGCAAAAACATATAACACCTATCGTGAGCGGACTTACCTCACCTTCAAGAGCGCCTGCGGGGTTAGAAAAATCACTCAATTTTTTATTACGGCCTAAGTCCACTTGAGGTCTAGAACCATAGTTTCTAGAACAAGTTCCCCAGTGGAGTCGCCAGCTGTCGCGACCCGTCCGGAAGCGGACGCGGCTAATGGATTACCGATCGCGGGCCTTTTCCTCGCACAAGGGTGCGGATCTCGGGCTTTGGATCGGCACGGACCCTCCCAGGCCCATACCAAATCGCGGCGGGAGTTTTCATTCAAGGATTCAACGATAAGAGTCGATCGCTTTCGACCTTCAGTGTGGTCGTGGTGGCATGTGCAACTTGTGCATGCATTTGGAGTCGCCACCGGTCTTTCTTGGAGGGTAGACCGGAAACCTTACTGACCGATTGGGAGAGGTCGATCAGTTCTGCGGAACCAGAGATTTTGGGTTCGGGGACTTGGTTACGCTGGTGTCATTACCAACGCCCTTTCGGTACCTAACGCGAGTGATTTTCCTAGCTAAGAATTCATGCAGGTGCAATTTTGGGTGAGGTAGGTTGATTCAGGGTTTCATGCATATTGGAAGACTATTCCTATCAATCACAATCAATTTTAGTGAAAACGCAATCAAGTGCATGAATAAATCACATCAATGCACATCAATTCAAATCAACGGTTTCCTAATACAGCTATAAGGGCTTAGATGGGGAATGATTTGGGACCAGGGGTAAAATGGAAAGATTTGGGGACGATTAGCCCGAAGGGCAAAATCGTCAACTTTTGGAAGATTTGGATACCGAATTACCCAAAATATTTCATGGCCAGTTGATTGTGGCCATTTCCCATTTTCGAGAATTTTTTGAAATTTTTCTGAATTTTCCAAATTTTTTGAATTTTTTATGATTTTCTATTTGTTTATTGATTTTTTGATTTTTTTATTATTTTTTTTTATATTTTTGGAGAATATTTTAATAAGAAGCATATCTTCGGCAATAGACAATACTCAATTAGATAGATAAACCAACCACTAGACTGAAACAAATATATGCAAATCAAGAAAATAAAATAAAAAATAAATAAATAAATAAATAATAATAATAAAAATAATAACTTCGATATATGAATCAGGTACGCAGAATATACCTGATGGACACCGGTCTTCAATCGCTCAGCCCTGGTATGCGACCGTTACAAACTCTGGCGGTCGGTATCGAGTCGGATACGGTAGCGACGACGAATAAAGCTTTAACATGATGGCGATCCTCCAAAATCTTTAGGCACGAACTTTGGACTCGGTCTCGGAAACTTGGCCCACGGCTTGACCGCTCGGCCCGAAATCTTGGCTCACTTGGCCTACGAATTCGGCCCATGGGCTCGGCTACACGGGCGCAGGATCTCGGCCAAGGCCTAAGAAGACCAGCACACAGGCCAGGCTCACGGCCCAGGAAACTGGCACACAAGCCAGGCTCACGGCCCACTTCGGTTGGCGCACGGGCAAGACAGAGGGCCGAACAGGGCAGAGGACAAGGGTATTGAAGCTTCGGTGAAGGCCGATCACGATGGTTCTCGGGCGCAGCTTGGAACAACAGCAGGGACGGTCCAACGACAACTCAAGGGTGGTAGGCCCGCGGGTTAGCGATGCCCGGGACTGAGGACAACGGCAGAGGAGGCTCGGATGGTGGCGGGACAGCGACGAGCTGACGAGTCGACGACGGTTGGGAGCCGGGACCGGCGTTTGCTCGCTCAATCCTTCGGTGGGGGCCGGCGACATTACTATTGGAGTTGGTGAAGAGCTTGGAGCAATTGAAAGAGGTATGGACAATGCGCATTTGGTGGCAGAAGAGGCGGACACTTTGCAAGCGGCGGGGAGAGGCGTGGCCTTGGTGACATTGAGCCCGACGCCGAGCTGGGCACTGCTCTTGAAGGCCTCGAAGATGCACTCAGCGTCGGCCTTCAAGACGGTCTTGAGCCCAGCGCTGCAGGTCCCCTCCGGCTTCTCGGTGGTGACACACTCCTTCTCGTCCTCGAAACCCTCAAGAGAAGGGTGCGGAGAGTGACCCCTCCCAAATGACCTGATGTGGTCTTTGAGCGATCTCTTGTGCTTGAAGTCGGAACCGCAGGTGCAGTACCATAGTTTCCCGCAGTTCTTCTCATGGGTCCGCCAGTCACCTTTGACCGCGAAGGTCTTCCCGCACTTGCGGCACATGAACGGCTTGGCGCCGTGCTTCCGCTTGTAATGGGTTTGGAGGGTCCTGAAATCTTTGAGCGGCTTGGCTCTCGAGTGGTTGATGTTGTTCTTGCAGCCTTGCGCACAGCAGTAGCACGGCAGCCTCAGCATCGCTGCCGGTTGTGTGCCCTTCAGTGAGTCCGGGCCCTCTCGGTACTCTGATCCGTGTCCCCACATATGCCTCTGCATGTTGTTGTACCTATTGGAGGTCTTGTTGCAGATGGCGCAAGCGAACTGCATGAGCCCCACGAGAATCTGAGCTGGCGTCGGGATCCAAAACCTGTTCTCCCCATTCCAGCTGGAATAGCCGCCATGGAACAGGTTCCTCTTGTGAGACCCTTCCTCGATCACCGGCTCGTCAAAGCCATACTTGCTCTTCTCAAGGTTGTCGCCGGTGCCGCCGAGCGGCAACCCAATGTGCAATCCCACGGCGACGTTCTCTGCTCGCGGGTCTCCACCCCCATGCCGTCTCTCTCTTCCTCCCTCTCCAACAACCGTGACCTCTTCTTTTTCTCCTTCCTCTTGCTTCAGTGGCTTTGTGTCGGAGAGCTTGCTCAGTAGAGGCAAGCACCAGATGGTCTCGTGGAGGGAGCGCTGTTCTTGCTGCTACTGCCGGTGGGGCGAGCCCGAGAAAGACGCGGGATTCGCGAGATGAACGGGTTCGGTCAGACAAGAGGAGGAGGAAGAAGATGGAGAGGAGGTTGAGATTGATGGTTTGAGCCCCTCAATGAAAGTTGGAGGTTGATGACATGGATCTTCCTTGCCATTTGCAAGATAGTCCCTGAACCCCATCCTTCCCCCGCAGAGAGGAGAGAGAGAGAGAGAGAGAGAGAGAGAGAGAGAGAGAGAGAGAGAGAGAGCTGTGGCTCATATCTCCTCCGCAGACTCGGCGAGGGTGCAGGAAGAAAGAAACGAGCGACGTGCGAGGACCGACGGAACGGGGAGAGCCCGAGAGATGTGGTGGTCTCGGAGAAGAGCTCGGTGACGGTTGAAGTCGCCGGTCTCCTTTTTTCGTCCAAGCTCCTCGAGGACCAAGATCCTCCACCTCCTCACTGTCGAGCATCTTCATGCATGGCCATCAACGTGAATTTTTTTAATACCTTTGTCCCCCACTTTCTTTTTTTTATGCTTCTTCTTTCAAGATGGTGGAGCAATAATTAATGAATCCCTCATTTCTTTGTTGATGGAGAATGAGTAGGATTCTTTTATTACGCTCTCAAGTGTTCTTGCTCAGATTTATCACCGCTCGTCCTTACTTTTATTGTGTTGTCCAGCTCGCAAAGCATCTTTGACCATCCTCATCAACTGTCATTGTACAGGAACCTGCTCATCCTGCCGTCGCATCATGATTTGCTTATCCGACAAATCTAAACTCAATTGACTCACTCTATCCTAAATGTCAAATGAATGTTAGAAAATATACAATGCATGCGAAATTATTTTTGTGAGAATTATAACTAATTCTCATTTTTATGCCTACACGAATATTTTTTTTAAGAAAATAAAAATAAAATAAAATCAAAATCAAAATCAAAATCAAAATTTAGGTGTCAACAGAGGGGGAGTGGGTAGAGAATAAAAAAATGAGGGAAGAGAGAGTACCATGCGGCTAAGCAAATTGTTAGGCGTATCATTCGTCAATGAAGCAAAAAAAAATAGAGATGGGACCATGGAAAGACAAAAAAAATTAGAAAATGAGATGAGAGTGGGGTGGTTGCAAATAACAGAAAAATGGCAGACAAAAGGGGATGGTCGACAATTATTTCAGGGGGGCATGGCCATGAAAGAGCGGAGTTTTAAAAAAAAATAATAAGAGGAGAGGGGGAGAAGACAGACGGAGAGAGCGGCATTTTTTGGGAAGCGTCCGAGCTTGCGTCGCCACTTCCAGATCGAAAGCGAAGCTGTTGAGTCATTCCCCGAGCTCGGCGACGTCATCAGGAAGCCCGTGTACTTGTCAAATTCTCCTGAGAAGGTCTGGAAACGCGAAGCTCGTCGTCAGGCTCCCATTCGGCCTCATACGGTAGATTAGGCTTGCGTCGTTTATTTTGAGATTTATGACTTGCGATCTACTTCATATCTCCTTCTGATTCATTTCGTGTTACTCTCGTGCCTTGGCATGGCCGGAATCGGCGAGTCGACCTCCATCTCTCTCTCACTGGTCGTGGGCTCCGGATCTCGTTTCCGACCAAACCGAAGCTCTACAAGGCTCAGGTAAGTCTTCTGGAACTCCTAAGATACTTTCCAATGATTTATATTAGCCATGTAACGTGTAAAATAGTTAGAACCAAGCTTCGCCGGAGACGTAGCTTCGGCCGGAGTAACAGGTGTGGGAAATGATGAGCTGCTGTGTTAAGCTTCATATATGTTGTAGAGGAGCTCATTACGAGAATTTTGACGAAAATTTCAAGTCAATCGGATGTCGGACGACCAAGATATGGCCTTCCGACGAGGCGCCGACGAAAGGTCGCCGGCGCCGGTCGTCTTCTACGGCGAAACCCTTTGCCGGTCAACGAGTCAACGCTGACGTGGCGCGCCACGTAGGCAGCCAAGTCAGCGATGTGGGTTCATGTCTTCTAAAAATAAAACGTCGGATCGGACGGCCGTAGATGATCCACGTGTCGCGATCCGACGATTTTCAAAATAAATAATTTTTTTATATTGAAAAAAATGAATTTCGGATTTATAAAAATTAAAATAATCGGATAGTCAGTGAGATGCCATGTGGCGAGCTGAGGACCGTCAGATGATTTTATTTTCAGAAATTTCGAAAAATCATAAAAAATAATAATAAATCAAAAAATCAATAAAAAATAGAAAATCATAAAAAATTCAAAAAAATTCGAAAAATTCAGAAAAATTCTAAAAAAATTCCAGAAAATAGGAAATGGCCACATTCAACTGGCCATGACCTGTTCCGGGTCTTTCGACCCCCGATCTCTTCCGAAATGACGATTTTGCCCTTCCGGCAAACCGTCTTCCAAAAAATTGAAGAAAAATCAAGAAATTCCAAAAAATTCTCAAAAATGGGAAATGGCCACAATCAACTGGCCATGGAATATTTTGGGTAATTCGGTATCCAAGTCTTCCAAAAATTGACGATTTTACCCTTTGGGCTAAATCGCCTCCAAATCCTCCCATTTTACCCCGGTCCGAAATCACACCTTCCCTAAGCCCTTATGGCTATGCTAGAAAGCCATTGACTTGAATTGATGTGCACCGATGAGATTTATTTATGCACTTGATCACACTTTCATTGATTGTGATTGATAGGAATAGTCTTTCAATCTGCATGAAACCCTGAATCAAACTCACCCCACCCAAAACTGCGCCTGCATAAACTCTTAGCCAGGAAAATCACTCGCGTTAGGTACCGAAAGGGCGTTGGTAATGACACCGACGTAACCAAGTCCTCGAACCCAAAATCTCTGGTTCCGCAGAATTGATCGATCTCTCCCAATCGATCAGTAAGGTTTCCGGTCTACCCTCCAAGAAAGACCGGTGGCGACTCCAAATGCATGCACAATTTGCACATGCCACCACGACCACACTAAGGTCGAAAGCGATCGACTCTTATCGTCGAATCATTCTGAAAAAATACTCCCGCCACGATTTGGTATGGGCCTGGGAGGGCTCGCGCCGATCCAAGACCCGCGATCGGTAATCCATTAGCCGCGTCCGCTTTCGGACGGGTCGCGACAATCACCAACGGGATTTATGAGATGAATATGCAAGCTCAATCCATGTAATCGATGCGAATAACCCTTACATATGTAGGTCTAGGTTTTTCTATCCTTCTACTCCACTCATCTCTCAAGTGTATCTAGGACGTGTTTGGATTAGGTTTGCCTCTTGTCTGAGGAAACATCCTTCTGAATGGTTTAAACAAACCCTATTAGGAAAATTCATTTTATCTTTTCCAAAATTTTACCCTACTAGGGGGATTTACGATGCATCATGCATGCTCCAGTCATGTTTGAATAACCTCCAATTCTAACTTGTATGCAATGAATCGATCAATAAGAGGTTTAGCTTTCAAACCTGATTCTTTAAAGATTTACTCATTCTTACAATCATCACTAGTTCTAAGGAATGATGGGAAACCCTTCCATGTAATTTGAACATCGATTTTCAGTTGCCTTTGTCTTCACTTGTTGTACCTCGACAAAGAAGTCAAACATTCTGTAAGCAAAAGGCATAAAAAAGAGTAATGGAACATATACATATCACCTGATTCCATGCATTGAGACCAACTGGCCCTTGGTTCCATTTGAACAAGTTCAGTTCCAGGTTCTTCTTTTTGAACCCTGAAGACATAACACATGCTATGTATGCATGGATGCATGATATGCAATGCAATGATTTTTATGGCAACTTGGATCATTCCATAGAAAGTCCAATCAGCTTCTGATTTTATTTCAGGGATAATACTTCTCCACTGCGTCAGAATTTATAGGATATCCTAACACTTCTCCCTTGAAGTTTATAAGAATCAAAACACCTCCCACAAGAACTTTCTTGACAACATACGAGCCCTCATAATTTGGAGTAAACTTTGCCTCCTGGATGAGCGGCGTTTGGCAGAGTCTTTCTCACAACTAGATCATCCACCTCAAAATATCTGGGTTTAACCATTCGGTTGAATGAGTTGGCTACCCTTTTTTTGGTAGCTCTGACCATAGAAGATTGCCTTTAGATGCTTTTCGTCGACTAGGTTTAATTTTTCCCATCTGTGCTGTATCCATTCAGCTTCAGTGAGCTTAACTTATGATGATATCCTCATGGATGGAATTTTCATTTCCACTGGTAGTACGGCTTCCATACCATAAACTAGGGAATAGGGAGTTGCCCCAGTTGAAGTCCGAATTGAAGTTCGATATGCCATTAATGCAAAGGGTAGCCTTTCGTGCTAATCCTTGTAAATTTCGGCCATCTTCGCCAAGATTGTTGACACCTGATTTCGGATAAGTTTTTTTCAGTTTATTTTTAGAATATTCATAAAAATTGAAAATTTATAAAATCAACTTTGGTAGCCTTAGCCAAGCTTAAGGAACCATGTTTGACCAATAATAATAATAATTTTTTTTATATATTTTTCACATTTTTTAGTATCTTCAAAAATAAGAAAATGCATGAAAAATAAGAAAAATAGTATTCAAGGTCACAAAAAAAAAACATAGTCAATATATTTTTTTTAATTCCCTTTTTTATTTTAACCTCATAAAAATTCAAAATCCAGGTTCAATTTTTGGTGTTCCTTTGTTACACATAGAGTTGAACTCGGTAAAAAAAATATCATTTGAGTCTTTTTATTTGCATTTTTATTTACATTTTTAGAATCTCGACATTCAATTTGATTGCCCTGCATTGCAATTAGGCCCAATTGTTCGTTGAAATTTCATAATCACATGAATTGGGCAAAATTGCATACTTTTATTGCAATTTAGTCCCTGGGTCTTGCCAAAAGTGAAATTACTTTTAATCTAGGAACTTTCATGCGGAGATAAGACCTTTCCCTTATGTTTTTGACCATTCTAAATTGATTGATGGGGATAATTTTGTCTGATTTGGCCATTAGGGCTTTCAATTTGATAATTTGGATAATCGGATCCTAGACCAAAATAGGGGTTTTTGATCAATTTATGATGAGATTTTGGGGAAAATGACATTTCTAGATAGAATTCATCCCCTTGATTTCAATTTGGTGATTTAATTTGATAAATTGCCAAGAATTGCAGGTTAATTCCAAGAGATTGAGTCGACCGGATCTGCCGGATCGAACTAGGTCCGACCCAGCGAGCCGGTCCCCACTATTCATCATCTTCCCCAAAATTCGCGCCACTTTTGCAGATTCAAGGGCCTAATTTCAATTGAAAAATTGAGGGCATCACCTGACGTCGCCGGAGCACGGCGATCAAGATCGATGGCATCACCTGATTGAAGGGATTATGGGAGGCGTTTTGTTCCTCACTTCAAGACGCGTTGATCAAGACCGATGGCATCACGTGACGTCGCCAGAGCACGGCGAAATCGGCCGGTCAAGGCTTTGGCTTCCCAAAAAAGTCAACTTTCATAGAATGGACGAATTGGACGTCCATTCGTGCGCGCCGAAGAGACATTGGGACTTGACAGAATTTCCCACCATTTCCGACGCCGTCCTGACCAATTTGGCATGAATAAGAGGCACATGTGAGCTAAGTCGGCATCCCTGAGTGGGCGCCAAAATTGAAAACTAGATTATAGCCTTCAAGGGCTTTCTAGAACAAAAGAGAAGGCTCATTCTGTTCGAGAGAGGTAATGGAATAGAGAGAGAGAGAGAGAGAGAGAGAGAGAGAGAGCTCTCCAACCGCCATTGTCGAGAGCTTGAGCTCGGATTGTGAGTGGTTCGTGAGATTGATCTAGGCCAAACCGAGCCGCAATTCCACTTAGAGAAGCTTACTGAAGCTCCGGAGAGGCGATCACACTAGTTCAATCGGTCTGACGTCACAGGAAAAGGTAGTTCTCTTCTTCGAGCATCTCGTTCTGCATCAATGGTGACACTCGTCTTTGGTCTTAATTCTTCTAATTAGTTAAGGCGTTCTATTCCTAGAACTACACTAAGCATATCTTGTTTGCTTGATTGCATTGAAATCAAGTCAAACCTCGCATTCGAACCCCATCGCCATCAACGATTCAGTCGAAGCTCGTCTAGGTTATCCTAGACCTAACCAAGGCAATCTGACCTATAGGTAAGTCTCCTGAACTTGCGATGAAGCTATTCTGTGATTGATTTGAATTGTTGTGCTCTGTGTGGCGAGCTATGTCCGCCATTGATATACACTGTTAGAGCTTCGAATAGACTGATTCTATGGATAATATTAATTGATTCCTAGATATGTTATAGATGAAATTCAGGTGAGTCGATTGGGGCTAGTTCGAGGTTAATCGGCCGAGGTTTCACCTTTGGATCCTCGCCGGAGGCTCTCGACCGTTCATTGTAGGTGAAGACCGTTCCACGATGAAGACGATGACGTGGCGGTCAACGGGTCAACATACTGATGTGGCGCGAACGTGGCGTTGACGTGGCATGCCACGTCAGCTAAGTTGTTAGGATCAAGAGCTATTCTATTAGATGATCTGACGGCCTAGGTTTGGCCACGTGTTGGCCTAGTGGCCGTCAGATCAATTTTGAATATTCTGTTAATAAAAATTGATTTTTTTAATAAAAAAAATAAATAGTCTGATCCGACGGTCGAGGATTAGCTCAGTCGTTCGATCGTGACCATAGATTTAGGTATTCAGATCTGACGGTTGAGGTTTAGTCGGTCTTTGATCTGGGCCGTAGGTCTAGTCGAGCGATCTTAGGGCTGTGGAGTAACCATGTGGTTCAGTAGGAATCGTTGGATCATACCGAAAATAAGAAAATCAAAAGAAAATGAGAAAAAAAAAAGAGAAACGGCGTCGTTTTGCTTCTTGGGTCGCACGGGTCCGAGTCTGGGCCGGGCGTCCGGTTCGTGTGAGTCAGGCCGACCCGGTCCGAAAAATTCTTTTTAAATAAAAAATAAAAAAAATTCAAAAATAAAAAATAAGTTTTAAAAATAAAAAATTCTAGAAAATTCTAAAAAAAAAAGGTTAGAAAATCCCAAAAAAATGTAGGAAAATTTGTAAAAAATTCCTAGACACTCCAGAAATTCCCCAAAAAATTGAGGAATGATCACAGATAACTGGTCAATCCTATTTCTGGGATTTTTTTATCCATTCTTTCGAAAATTGACGATTATACCCTTTAGAGGTAAATCGTCCCTGATTTGTATCTGAGGTAGGTTAAAAATACCTAAATTAGAATTAAGATAAGTTAGGTGGACAATCTTTCTGCTTGGATTTTCGAATTTCATCCTTCTACCTGAAAGGACGATTTTACCCCTCAAATGGTAAATCGTCTTTCCTATTCTAATGAGTCGTGGAAATTGCCAGAATTAGGTGATGGGTCAAGTGGGTCGCCAATCCCTATGTCTGTGATTTTCACGTCTCGTTCCTTTTAGAAAATCCTTCAAAGGGTAAATCGCCTTATAAAATTTCAAAAAATTCAGAAAATTGTCAAAAAAGAGAGGAAATGTATTAATTTGATGATCAATTCTATTTTCGACCCCTTTTGACCTCAGATTTCTTTTGAAATGAAGATTTTGTTCTTTTAGACAAATTGTCCCATATTTTTTCGGAATTATGATTTCATCCATCATAGGCAAATCATGTCTAAATCATTCTCGAGCCTTGAGTGACACTTCTCTAGACCAATAGGGCCTTACTAGAGATGCCATGTTGTATTCATGTGATTTATCTGTATGTTTTGGATCCTTAATTTGTCCACCTTCTTTATTGATTATGAGTGTTAGGGTAGTCACTCTTGTCTGGATGAACCCATTGATTTAGGGTTCGTATCCCATTCATCTACATGAAATCTTGGGTTAGATAATTCAGTCAACTTAGGTATCGAAAGGGCGTTAACTCTGATAGTTGGCGTAACTAAGTCCCCGACCCCACTTCTCTGGTTTTCGCAGAATCGAATAAAAGCTCCCAACTATTCGATAGGGTTTCCAATCGTACCCTCCACGAAATGATTGGTGGAGACTCATTGGCATGCACATGCAGCACATGTCACTAGACCACACCGAAGGTCTACCACGTATACCTCCGTTGCAACTTGGGTAACGGGCCTTGGGAGAGGCCCATGTCCGACCAGACCCGGACGGCCCATTAGCCCATCGTTTCATTGAAGATGGGTCGCAACAGGCTGGCGACTCCACTGGGGATGTATTCCAAACCAGAATTTCTGGTTAGGAATTTTAGAGGACTTGAGCCGATTAAAAGGTTGATTGGTTTATCTGACCCTGTTTTCTGCAGATGATCTCGAATGTGAGGTACGTGCACTAACCATCATGTTAGATATTTTTGCAGATTGAAGAAATAAGGAGTTTGGTGTTTACTGACATTTTTCCTGCAGGTTGAAGTTGGGATGGTATGTTTATTTTTATGCACAAATTGAAGCGGTGTTTGATATAAACTGCTGTGCATGACATTGCATTATGATGATCATGACACATCTCACACACTGGCGGTCAAACCCCGACTGCAACCACATTTTAAGTTACCTTAGATAGGGAAAGGGTGCGAAATGATCTTGTGTTTGATGGCACTTGAGACTTTCATATTCATTCCCGCTCACAATCCAAATTGGTGATCTCTAGCCCTCTTGGGTGGGTACTCTTGGGGAGGAATCTGCCATATTTGGATCATGGGAGCCTGAGCCATAGGTTTCTCACCCGACTTTCGATTTTTTAGAGTATACCCTCACTTGTCTCATGTGCATGTCCATGGATGGTTGGTATACCTAAAACCACTTATAGTTACAAGGAAAAGTCAGACATTTCCCTTATTTTGGGTTGGTAAGGCGTTTACTTTTTGATGTATTTCTTTACACTTTCTTCTTATAGTTTGCTCATGTGTTGCATATCATTTGCATTTACATGCATGGCATACATTCTGAAATCAACCAAGTGACTGATTGAGATAACGATGGTAGGATAAGATGTCACTATTTCCTAAGTGTTCAACAGAGTTAGTGACCTTCGAATATTTGAGGAAGGTGACTCGTCCCGGGCCGAATACAAGGTTGCATTTCACAAGATTTGTACAAGGTCGAGAATTGACCGGATGCAAGCTGGGATATGCTAAGGATTGCCAGACTCGCTATTATGTCTACAACCTCAGATTCAAGCGACAATCTGATGAAATGTTTAAGGATTACATGGGGATGAAAAGGTAATACTGCAACCGCCTGGCTAGAGAAGCATATGCCCGCCGAAAAGATGAGCGTTAAGCCAAAGAAAATAGACCAATGTTAGTTCTTTGGGAGAAAGGGAAGCGCCCTACTATCAAGACGAAGCCGAGACGCATAATCCTTACGAAGACCAAGCCCAAGGAAATTGGGAGATCCCTTGAAGTGGTCATACCTTGGACAAGAGAATGGCCAGAGGAGCTGAACCATCTCAAGCAACCTACTGAAGACTACCTTCCTGGAAAAGGTTTGCTCGAAGAACCCTTCAAGAAAAAGAACTCTGAAGGAGAGCCAACTAAGAAGGAAATCTTGATCACCGAGCCATACCCTGAAGAAAAGCCCGATGATGATGCAATTGAAGAGAAGCCTCCAGTTGATTAGTCTTTCGCAGAGAATTAGACCCCGGGAATACTGAGAGTTGGGTAGCCTAGATTCCACATTCTATTGGTCTTTATGGCTTTCATGTTTCAGAATAAGAGTGTTAGATATCTCTCCTGAGATTTCCACTTGTCAATTTGTCTCTCTCTTAATGGATCCCCATGTAATAGGATTCTATTTCATTACATTTCCTTTTCATTGTTCAATTTGATGTTTTGACCAATGGAAGGTGACATTGTTATTTTTTTAAATCACTGGGATGATCCTGACCAATGGCATATTTCGCTTATTTTAAATAGAAATTAGACCTCCTGTTGGATCTTTAGACCCATAAGAGAGTCTAATTTCCATTTCATTAATTGAAATATGTAATTGAATCAGTTCATGCATGTTGGGAATGAGTGAATTATCGAAAAAATTCGGATATTAAGGTATATTATGGGAATTTTTGTTTAACTTTGTTCAAACTCTTATATTTTTAAGAAATTCGAAAATTAAAGAATCATGGTTCATGACACTAAAAAAACCATTCAAGTCACATAAATTAATCAAAAAGACATTTTCATGAAATTGGTACCGAAAGGGCATTAATTTTTCTAAATTAATGTAACCAAGTCCATGAACTCAATTTCTCTGGTTCGTAAAGAAAAAATCATTCTTCCACTATTTTATATATGTTTCTAATCAACATACCGTAAATGATTAGTGGCGGCTCCAACTGAACATTTTTTCATGAAATAAACCTAAGTTGCGATTTGGTAGGACTTGAGAGGTGTCGCGACCCTCTCGAGGTTGCATGAAAGGCTCTCGAGGGCTAATGGGCCGTCTAGTCTGGTCGGACGCGGGCCTCTCCCAAGGCCCGTTACCCAAATCGCAACGGAGGTATGCGTAGTCGACCTTCAGTGTGGTCTGGTGACATGTGCTAAGTGTGCATGCCATGGAGTCGCCACCAATCATTTTTTGGAGGGTATGATTGGACCACCCTATTGAATAGTCAGGAGTTTCTATTCAATTCTGCGATAACCAGAGAAATGGGTTCGGGGACTTAGTTACGTCAACTGTCCGAGTTGACGCCCTTTCGGTACCTAAGTTGACTGAATTTTCTGACCTAAGATTTCATGCAGATGAGTGGGGTACGAGTCCTAAATCTAGGAGTTCATGCAGATAGGAATGACTATCCTAGCAATCACAATCAATGATAAAGTGCACAAATCAATGAATTCAAATGTACAAATAAATCACATGGCATTCCTAATAAGGCCATATTGGCCTAGAGAAGCATCAATCAGGCTTAGGAATGATTTAGACATGATTTTGCCCAACAGGGGCAAAATCGTCATTTTGAGACAAATGGGACAATTTGCCCAAAAAGGACAAAATCATCATTTCGGAATGAATCCGGAGTCAAAAACAGGTTTGGTCACTCAATTGACCCATTTCCTATTTTTTGGCAATTTTCGTGATTTTCGGGAATTTTAGAAACCGATTTACCATTCGAAGGGTAAAATCGTCATTTTCTAAAAATGGAAATGAAATGTGGAAATCTTAGACATAAGGTTTAGTCACCCATCTGGCCCATCACCAAATTCTAAGCAATTTCCACAATTCATCAGAATATCAAAGACGATTTACCCTTTGAGGGGTGAAATCGCCATTTTGGATTAAATGGGAGAAAATCCCAAAAATGAAAACAAATCAATTTTTTTTATGTTTTCAGCCTTGGAAAATTTTTAGAATTTTTTTGGAATTTTCTGCAATTTTTCTCAATTTTTTTGAATTTTTCTTTAGTTTTTTATTTGTTTAGCATTTTCTGATCGATTTTTTTTATTATTTTTTTAATATTTTCGAAAAATATTTTAATAAAAAGCATATCATTGGCAATAGACAACACTCAACCAGATAAATAAGCTAACTACTGAACTGAGATAAATACATGCAAACCAAATCTATAATGGCGACATTTTAGAAAAATAACCCTGATATACGGATCGGGTACGTAAAACATACCGGATTGGACACCGGCCTTCAATCGCCCAGCCTCAGCCTGCGACCATCTCCATGCACATCACCTGTCGATCACCACATCAAAATAATAATAATTTAAAAAAATAAATCCAGGCTCGGAAACGGGCCGATTCGCTCAGCCATGGACCGGCTATGGGCTCAGCCACGGCCCAAAATCACGGCCTCGGCCCACGGCTTTGGCCCACGGCCTCGGCCCACGGCTTTGGCCCACGGCCTCGGCCATGGGCTCGGCCTTGGCCTTGGCCCACGGCCTCGGCCATGGCCCACGGCCTCGGCCATGGCCTTGGCCCACGGCCTCGGCTATGGGCTCGGCCATGGCCTTGGCCCACGGCCTCGGCCATGGCCTTGGCCCACGGCCTCGGCTATGGGCTCGGCCGTGGCCCAAGATCACGGCCGCTCGACCCACGGGATCGGCCCACGGCCGGGATCGGCCCGAACACGATGGATTCGTAGCCAAGCGGCGACGACGAAGAGCGACGACGTGGGGGGGGCGAAACAGAGGAGGAAGATGGAGGGGGATTGCGGTATCTAGGAGCTCCACGAGGTCGCGATAAACAGCAAGACGGACGGGATCTCGGCACGGCGTCGGAGGGTGGAGGAGCAAGGTGGTGGTGAGGTGGTAGCTGGCTCGACAAAGGCGGCCGGATGTGTGGTGTCGGTGAGGTGGGGAGGTTCACGAAGAAGAAAAAAGAAAAACCAAGAAGAAAAAGGAGAAGGAAGGAAGGAAGAGGAGAGGGAGACGAAGGAGGGGGAGCCGCGGATCAAGAGGGCCGATCCTCCCTCTCTCTCAATTGAGTGCACTCAAGTGCATTTGAGTGCACTTGAGTGCATTCCAAAAAGAGAGAGAGAGGAAAGAGCAAAAGAGAGAAGGGGGGAGCGTGTGAGGAGGGGAGGAGCGGCAGATGATCAAGGGGGAGAGAAGAGAGCGTGAGAAGAAGAGGAAAAAGAGAGGGAGAGAGAGATTTTTTATTTTTTATTTTTATTATTTTTTTTGCTTTTTATTATTTTATTATTATTTTATTATTCCCCATCATTACTCAAACTTTTCTTTTCTCTTTTACTTTTCTTTTGAATGATGATGTTTTCACTCCTTTTCCTTTTAATCATTACTAATATTTTTGCCAAATTCAATTTTATGATGATCAAAGAACACCTAAAATCAAACCTGAATTTTACTATTTATGAGGTCAGAAAATGGATAAAATAAAAATAAAAATACCGACTATTTATATATTTTTTGTGACCTCAAATATTATTTTTCTTGATTTTCTTCTTTTATTTTTCTTTTTTTTTGTATTTTTTTCGAAAATATTAAAAAAAATGAAAATTATGAAAAATATTTTTTTGGTCAAAATGGTTCATTTAGCTTGGCCAAGGTCACCAAAATTGATTTTTCAATTTTTCAACTTTTTATAGATTTTTTATGATTTTTTTAAAAATAATAATAATAAATAAATAAATAAATAAAGCAAAAAAGGTTGATCAAAATTTAGGTGTCAACAGCTGCCCCTCTTTGAGAGGAATCTCGTCAGAGGTTTCTCTCAAAGACAAGGTGACACCTGAGTCCTGATCGACTCGACTCGAGAAACTAATGGAAAAGGAGTTATGACATCCAATCTTCATGTTTGTCCATGTATGCTCTTTCTTGAAGGGGGAAGCATTCATTTGACATGAGAGAGTGAGATAGTAGAGAGACGTACCTGCCACTTACCTGTTCGATGTTTGTGCGATTTTCGCGGTGTTTGATGGATTCAAGAGAATTTCTAGGAACTCGTCTAGAGTATCCCAGAGAGGTTAAGCTCTGACCCGTATGGTAGGTCAAATCATAATGGGATTCCTAACTGATAGGAATCTAAGGAAGACACGTCCCACATTTGGGAATTTGCCAAGGGTTTTGATCCGTGTGGTGGACTAAACTAGAAATGGCTTGCCTAATGTAAGGCTTATTAGGGAAAACGACTCTTCCCGCGTTCAGGATTCATCGAGGTTTTGATCCGTATGGTGGATCGGACCATTGGGTTGATCCTTCAGGCGGTCTCTACCAATCCTTTGACCCTTTATGCGGTTTTCTACTATTCATTGACCCTTCAGGCGGTTTCTACCATTGATTTGACCCTTCATGCGGTTTCTACCTTGGGTTGACCCTTCAGGCGGTATCTACCTTAGTTTGACCCTTCAGGCGGTATCTACCTTGAGTTGACCCTTCAGGCGGTTTCTACCTTGATTTGACCCTTCAGGCGGTTTCTACCATTGCTTTGAAAAGGGGTCTCATGACGAGGGTTCTCCACGTCCGATGAAACTACCTGAATTTTGAAAAGGGATCTCATGACGAGGGTTCTCCACGTCCGATGAGACTGCCTGATTTTGAAAAAGGGTTCTATCCTCATCCCTTCTTTTAAAAGACCCCGAAATTTGTCGGGAATTCAGTTTTGAAGCGGCGAAAGATTTTATCTTGACAAAGCTTCACTTGAGTCTGTTGAGGCGACATTCTGGGAGATTAGTGTTTCCAACGGATCCTGCAGAAGTTCGAGCCTGAAAAATTTTTCTTCACCAAGAAAACATTAGCAATCTTAGGGAAGACGACGGTTGTCTGTCGCGACCCGTCCGGAAGCGGACGCGGCTAATGGATTACCGATCACGGGTCTTGGATCGGCGCGAGCCCTCCCAGGCCCATACCAAATCGCGGCGGGAGTATTCTTCGACGATAAGAGTCGATCACTTTCGACCTTCAGTGTGGTCGTGGTGGCATGTGCAAATTGTGCATGCATTTGGAGTCGCCACCGGTCTTTCTTGGAGGGTAGACCGGAAACCTTACCGATCGATTGGGAGAGATCGATCAGTTCTACGGAACCAGAGATTTTGGGTTCGGGGACTTGGTTACGCTGGTGTCGTTACCAACGCCCTTTCGGTACCTAATGCGAGTGATTTTCCTAACTAGGATTTCATGCAGGCACAATTTTGGGTGAGGTAAGTCTGACTTTGCACATTAACCAGTTTAACATGCTCACGTAATCATAATAAATAAATAGATGTCAATCACATAAATATCTATCCTACGTGGTGATCATGGAATTATGATTTAATGGGTCTCGAGCCAATGAGACCACATATAATCATTTTAATATTTTAATAATGGAGAGCCGCTCTTCGCTTCTTCTTGGTTTCTTGAACTCTTCAAGAATTGGGCCCCAAAGAGCTCGCCGACTTAAAAGGCTCCTCCACGTAATCCTCGTAGCATTTACATCAACAATTGACTATGCTAAAAATAAAGATTACATGAAAAATAAAAGGAGTACGCAGCCTCCATTTAATAATTACAATCCCAAATATATAAATAATCATCATACATTCATATATACATCAATCACATTGATTAGGGATTTTTCCATGATCACCACCCTTTCACGTAAGTAATAAATTCACAATTTAAAACTTAGGAAGGCACAATAAAAATTCTACGTTGAATCATATTCAGAATTTTTACGTAAAATAAGATAGCCATAAATTTTCGATTCAAAATTGATTTAGTCTCAATTTTTGCTACGTTGATTAATTTATCATATAAAATAATCAATCTCCATTAGCCATGTAAGACGAACAATTCGTTAATACATATTGGCCATAGTATTGCAAAAATTGCAAAAAATCAATTAAATGCACGAAAACACCTAAGGATTGGCTCTGATACCACTGTTGGGATCCACGTAACACGTAGCGGAAATAAATAACAACCCACACATGTATCTCCAGAGGCGTACTTCGTGCTTTTCAATCGAAAAAAATCACAAAGTCTCAAAGGGAGTAAATAGATTACCTCTCGTAGCGTGCTTGAACGGAGGTGTCGGTTCGATGTTCTTCGATCTCAGCCTCCACAAGTGTTAGGCATCTAGTTCGGACGCACCACCAATTGACGAACGGGGAGACGACTAATAACTCCACAACAATTGTGCTAGCAATATGCGGAATCAATATTCCGAACTTAGTATATTTTGCTCGCTCAAGATTATGAGAATATAGAGAGTGTTTGTGTTCTTCTCTCTAAGCTCTCAAAAATTTGCACACTCTACAAAATGTCTCTCCCCCTCCAACCTCAAAACTCTTGCCATCCTTTTATAGCCAAAAATACCTTCCAATAAATTGTATTTAAAAATAGCACTAACAATTATAAATTCTATCTAAAAATAGCACTCACAAATAAATGACATTTAAAAATAGCACTAACAATAGAACTCACAATTTATAATACAAAAATGCTATTTAAAAATAGCACTAACAATAGCACTCACAATTTATAATACAAAAATGCTATTTAAAAATAGCACTAACAATTATAAATTCTATCTAATAATAGCACTCACAAATAAATGACATTTAAAAATAGCACTAACAATAGCACTCACAATTTATAATACAAAAATGCTATTTAAAAATAGCACTAACAATAGCACTCACAATTTATAATACAAAAATGCTATTTAAAAATAGCACTAACAATTATAAATTCTATCTAATAATAGCACTCACAATTTATGATAAATAAATGTCATTTAAAAATAGCACTAACAATAGCACTCACAATTTATGATAAATAAATGTCATTTAAAAATAGCACTAACAATAGCACTCACAATTTATAATACAAAAATGCTATTTAAAAATAACACTAACAATAGCACTCACAATACAAAAATGCTAAAAAAAAGGCACTAACAAATGTGTTAAAAATAATAACCATTATTATTATTACAAGAGTTAAAGAGGTTACCAAACAGTACAAATATGCATAACGTATAAATACGTATGACGTATAAATACGTAGAGCATACGTATACATCCGTGAAACCGGGGACTAATTGAAAGAAAAATGTGCAATTAAGCCCTTTTGGTAAAAATTGATTAAATTGGAGGGCAAATTGACCTAATTGCACTTTAAGACTTTAGAATCCAATGTCATAGCTTATAAAAAGTGAGAATTGAAAACTAAAAGACTCGAAAATGATTTTTTTTAGGCTCGGTTCGGGTTTATGTTTGTGAAGGAACATAGTGACCCGAGCCGAATTTTTGAGATTTAAAGTGACACACTTGAAGAGGAAATTAAAACAAAATTATCGAATATTTTTGGGTATTTTTCTGACCACGAATGGTATTTTTTTGATTTTTTGGGTATTTTTATAATTAAATAAACTCGAAAAATATTAAAAATACCGAAAAATATTTTTTGTTCAAAATTGGTTCCTAAGGTTAAACCAAAGCTTCCAAAGTTGATTTTGTGATTTTATGACCTTTTTTTATATTTTTAATTAATTTTAAAGAATAAAAATCACAATAATAAATGGTAAAAACTCAGGTGTCAACAGCTGCCCCTCTTTGAGAGGAATCTCGTTAGAGGTTTCTCTCAAAGATAAGGTGGCACCTGATTCCTAACCGACTCAATTGGGAAAATAAGAGAAGAAATGTTATGACATCGGATCCTTAAGCCTATTGATAAAAGCTCAAATCAATCCCCGGTTTGCTCTAACAATTTGAACATGGGCTGGAGTGAGAGAGGCTTACCTGAAGCTCACCTGTCGGATGCTGCCGGTTGCGACGACTTTCAAGAAGATGCCTAGGACTCGTCATTCAGAATATCCTAGGGAGATTAAGCTCTGACCTGTATGGTAGGTCATACCATGATGGGATTCCTAACTTGTAGGAACCTAAGGAAGGCGCATCCCACGCTTTGGGATTTGCCAAGGATTTTGATCCGTATGGTGGATCAGACCTTTGTGTTGATCCTTACTGCGATATTTATCAATGAGTTGACCCTTATGGCGGTTTCTACCAATGAATTGACCCTTATGGCGGTTTCTACCATATGTGACCCTTCAGGCGGTTTCTACCATTAATGTGATCCCTCAGGCGGTTTCTACCTTGGTTTGACCCTTCAGGGGGCTTCTACCTTGAGTTGACCCTTCAGGCGGTATCTACCTTTGGTTTGACCCTTCAGGCGGTATCTACCTTGAGTTGACCCTTCAGGCGGTTTCTACCTTTGGTTGACCCTTCAGGCGGTTTCTACCTTGGTTTGACCCTTCAGGCGGTTTCTACCTTGAGTTGACCCTTCAGGCGGTTTCTACCTTTGATTTGACCCTTCAGGCGGTTTCTACCTTGTGTTGACCCTTCAGGCGGTATCTACCATGTGTTGACCCTTCAGGCGGTATCTACCTTGTGTTGAAAAGGGGTCTCATGACGAGGGTTCTCCACGTCCGATGAGACTGTTTGATATTTTGAAAATGGGTCCTGGGACGAGGGTTCTCCACGTCTGATAGGACTTTTTCTTTTAAAAGGATTTTTCTTCCCCTTTTTTTGAGACCCCGAAGTTTGTCGGGAATTCAGTTTTTTGAAGCAGTGAAAGATTTTATTTTGACAAAACTTCACTTGAGTCTGTTGAGGCGACATTCTGGGAGTTGGGTTCTCCAAGTATCCTGCATAAGTTTGAGCCTGAAAGATTTTTCTTCACCAAGAAAACGTTAGTAATCTTTGGGAAGACCACGGCTGTCCATTTTGACAAAACCGTATGATTTAAGTTTTAATCATGAAATGTGCATTTTGATGCTGGGGGTTATCCAAAGCATTCTTGCAACATGCAAATGTGATCACAAATCCCTTGCACGGAAAATCTGGATCAACAGTTTGAAAATTCCAAAAAGAGTTTGTTCAAAACATCAATTGGAATATTTCTCGACAATGAGGTCTTCTCACCTGTTTTGCGATCGTGTTTTTTTATAGGGGATACACTCGATTTCCTACTAACCCGTGCCTAGGTTTTAGGCTCATTCGCAGCGCATACATTTTGATCGGTCGGGAGGTCTTCCACGGGACCGTAATGTTGGGCTTGGATATTGGTCTTCAAGGGGGACTCACTTTTGAGTCAAGGTCATTGAATGAAAGTTTTCACCATCTGCTCCGGGTTTACAAGTCAAGAACCCTGCAAAATGAGAAAGAAATAGTCTTGCTCGTACTTCTTCGAGCTGAGCTGTATGTTAACCCAAGTGTCTTAGTCAGAGAAGACTGTTTCAGGGTTATGATGTTGGTAGGATTGGGGACCGAAAAAGGCTTGTTTTTTGCCCAGAATTCATGACGAGTTTGACATTGGTGATCATTGCTGATTTACCTCCTGTCTTTTCCTTTCTGCATCTTTAGTTTTTGAGGTGTACAACCGATTTTGAGGTGTGCACCAGCTCTTTAGAGAGCGTCCCTTGTTGCATTCAGAGACCGACTCTCTCCATGTCTTTGTTCTGTGCTTGGCAGCATTTGGGGAGCAGCTTTTTTTTATTTGACTCCTTTAAGAAAATTTTTTTTTTCATCCAAGTTTCACTGGGGATCAAGCAAACAGCTTTCATAAGCATCGGCCTTGCTTTTACCAGGCACTTTGCTTTTTCTCGATGCCGTGGATTTTTCTCATTGATTTTTGAAATCCCACTTTTTCTCATCTTCATAGGATCGCGTTAGACCTATGATCAAAGGTCTAACAAGGTTAAACATTAACTTAGGAATTCTTTTGCAAACCCTAAGTCTTGAACTTCTTCGTTTCTGAAGTGATGCTGCATCCGTCTTGGAATGTGCAATGATCACCAACGGGTTTATGAAATGATTCTGCAGGCTCAACTTGGCTATGCAAAGGATTCGGTGTGTGGGATAGAGAAATGAATGCTTCTCATCATCCTATGGCACTTGGATTACCATATAAATAACACACAAAGATTAATGTTAGTCCGAGCAAGAAAATTTCTAACCATTTTCTCCTGATGCTGCTGGACTCACCTCCATTTTGCCCCGATGTGGGGTGGTTCTTGACAGGGTTAAGAATGAAAACCGCCGTTCAAAGGGGTTATCAACGGTCACCTGTAGTGTTTGGGGGATATGAAACGAATGCCTCCGTCGTCCCAACCCATGTAATCGCTGCGAATGGTCCCTACTTCCGTAGGTCCAGATTCTGCTGTCTTATCCGCTCCATTTCTCTCTTAAGTGTGTATAGGACGTGTTTGGACTAGGCTTTGCCTCTCGTCTTTTGAGAAAACGTCCTTTTGAAAGTTTTGAACAACTTTTGATTGGAAAAATCTCTTTCGTTTTCTCCAAAAATTTTACCCGTCAATGGGATTTTATGATGCCCAATGCATGTTCAGATAACCTCATGTTTCAAAACATGAATGCCAATGAAGTTAGAATCCTATGTCTTTTCTAGACATCAGATTCTAAAAGCTTTTCTTTTCTTCTCTATTTTTTATTCAACATTTTCAATGGATTGGGGAAAGGGATACTTACCTGTCCCCCGCGGCTGGAGATCCCTGAAAATGCGGAAGAAACATGTTATTGTTCGTTCATGAATTTTTCAAAAAATTAGAACGATACATCTTACCCTCGGTCGTCTGCCCCTGCGAGTGCACACAGGTTGTCAAAATTTGTCCTCCTTGATGGTGAGTCCCTATCAAGGATAAATAGCAAGTGTTAACTCATATTCCCAAATTGAAGACAAATTGGGACAATACAACTTTACTCTTGGTTCTCATCCCGTTCTGACGTCGCGTATTGATATGAACCACGTCTATCAAATCCGCTTATCCATGCTTGGAATATTTGCAATATCAATGGTTCAGCTGCCCCCGGTTGGGCAACGTCTGTTTTGTTATTTGAACAGATGGCTCCTTGGGTGATTTATCCACGTTTAACACCTGAGAAGGGAAAGAAATGAGACATTACTTTGGTATTCGGTTGAAGATCGTTTAGGAACGATACATCGTTTTACCAAATGGGAGGCTTCGTGACCAAACGTATTTCGTGCTGAATGGGGGTAGATCCCATTATGCTCCGCGGGTGATAGTCATCGTTCATGGAATTTGCTCCACGGATTAAGTGATTAATCCATGGCCCTTGGCTCGAAGACGTTCAAAGGGTAATGTTGACACTCAGAGCGGTTAGTTTTCAGCGTTAATTACAATGTTCCCGCGGGAACTTTACAACAAAATCCGTAACACATTCATTCGATGTATTCACCTCTCACTCTCCTGAGCCTTCTAATGATTTAGCACACGAGCTTCGAACCAGATGTCCGGTCGCCGGTACCGGTCACGACTGCGAAGATGCACTTGTTCCAAAATGCTTGACCCATAGGCTGAGTTGCTCATTCAGGAGATCGTCCGACCGCTCGAGTCGTCCAAGTTGAGCATCCTTAATTGCTGGTGACGGACTTCTCCCATTTTCGGCATGAACAACCTGGTTTCTCGGTTTATGCGTGATCCACACGCCGAGTTGCTCACTGAGGGACTCGCTTGAAATTTCAAGCCATTGACGCCCAAGTCGGGCATCCTCAACCGTTGGCGATGGGTTCCTCACACTACTTTCGACATGAACAACCTCACTTCTCGAGTTGGTATTTTCATCGTTGTCCAGTAGGTTTGTACCCGATGCTGGATTCGCCGTAGGAATAACACTAACGATCGGTTGGTGCTCAAATTGGGGAGTCCATACCTGCTGAAATTGTTGTACATACTCTTGGGGAGTACCAGGGTAACTCAGGGGGGAATTCAGCCGATCGAACCAAGAATAGATGTTTTCAAGGAGATCGTCTGAACCATCGAGCGACTGACACTCAGGTTGAGTATTGTCGACTACTGGAGAAGGAATCTTTTTGCCATTTTCGTCATGGACCACCTGATTCTTCGAGCCGGAATCTCCGTAATCGTCTCGCAAGATTGTATGTGCATCTCCTGCCAGTGTTAGATCCGCTGTAGGACTAGTATTAATGGCCAGTCGGTGCTCAGACTGGGGAGTCCCGATTTGCTGAAATTGCGGTACATACTCCTGAGGAGTACTGGGATAACCCATGGGAGTACTCTGATTGATGCCTGAACAATCGACCGTGTAATTGTCAGTCCCATCGGTGTTAAGAGGTGATTGGATGCTTCCTGCTTCATGAGGATTGCGATCATAGCCATGCTCATCGTTTAAACTTGAACTGCCTCTCTCTTGGTCTAGCGCCACTCGTCCATCTCTCAGTAGTCTTTTGTAGCACCAAAGGTGGTTCCTGACTTTATTTCTATCCAATTCCGGCATGTTCATGATCTTGAGTATGCGCGATGGGCGAGCCAAACTAATCCCTAACTGTTGAACTGCATCAACAAATTTGCTATGAAGCTCCGAGGTCCAATAAAACCTTGTTTTCTTGCTAGCCGAAGTAGGGTTGGCAACTCGGCGGCTACTCTTCGTGGAATCTGGTCGTGTTGAACCGCCTCTATCTTGGTCTAGCGACGCTCGTCCATCTCTCAGTAGTTTCTTGTAGCGCCAAAGGTGATTCTTGACCATATTTTTAGTCAGTCCCGGCACGTTCATGATTTCGAGTATGCGCAATGGGCAAGCAAAACTGATCCCCAACTGTTGAACTGCATCAACAAATTTGCTATGAAACTCCGGGGTCCAACGAAATCTTATTTTCTTGCTAGCCGAAGTGGTGTCAGCAACTTGGCGGTTACTCTTCTCGGAATCTGGTCGTGTTGGAGGTTGCTCTGGAGGGGATTTAGTGGTCTCAGATCGGCTGGTCATGATGGTGAGTTCATCATCGAGCGGACCCGACTTGTCATGACGCATGTTCCCTTCCACAATGGGCGTCGACTTTGACCTTATAGCACTAGTTTCCTCTTGTAGATCCTCGGCGGTACCCGCCTGTTCCGAAAGATGTTGGAAAGGGCATTGCAACAAATGAGCATTATAAACCCCCAGATCTGGCTCTTCAGTGAATACTCCGTCCGTGGGAACAGGGTTACCGCACTCCAGGCAAATAGCGATGCTTAGAGCTTTTTTGTACTGAGTGTTTTTTATTCGAAGCTTTTCATTTTCCTCCCTTACAACCGCTAACTCGTGCCGATCGCGTTGCTGCTTCAGCCGGGTTCGTTTGTTTTCAAACCAGCACTTGACCTTCCGAGGCTCCCACCCTATCTCCTGGCCCATTTTGATTTTCTGTTCCATGTCCGGATAGGGGTATTCTCTGAAAAACAATTCGAGTTTATGGACTTGACCTGAAGTGTTGCGTTTGAGATATTCCCCTTTCTGACGCTGATAACCGTCGCGGGTACTGTTCTCGTTAACCAAGCCGCGGGTTTCATCATTAGAAGGATCGGTCTCCATGGCCCTCGTGTCAGGTTCGGTCCTGAGATCTTCAAACTCTTCCAGCAGCTCAAGCTCGGAGACCTCCAAGTCTGGCGCTTCCAGTAAATGACAGAATCCCTTGAACATTTTGACCGGGATATCACTGTTTGATTTTCCGTTAACTCAGCTTTCTTTGTTCCTCCTTGGATCTTCACTTTCTCTGCAAATTCTGAGAGGTTAAAGGAGCCGGATCACCGTTCTTCGATCAAAGGTGATGGCTACCCGACGAGCGCTCTTCTCAATGTTTCGAGATTCCCACTTCGTCCTTTTGTGATGGCTACTTGACGAGCGTTTTTCTCAAGGCTTCGTAATTCCCACTTTGTCCTTTTTTGCTCTTTTCTACGTGAACGGAGCCTGAAGATCTCTTGCGTTGATTTCGCTTTGTCGAGCACTACGCTTGTCCCCCTGGCCCAGTCTCTAGAGTAACAAGCCTGCCCACCTTTCGGCGCCATTATGTTTCGTAAAACCCGAGATCACAGGACGGTGGTGGATTCGTGACTCATCGGGGATGCATTAACGAAACCCGCTTGGCTCTACTGCACATAAAATATTATTACCACTTCTCCCTGTACTCGAGCATTTATAAGGTGATAGATTGATGTCAAGAAGATTAACACTTTAGCCTTATCAGACTCAGCCTCTCAAACACTCTTCACATTCTCACTCTCTTCTCCGTCATTCCATCGCATATGGATTCCTCCTCTATGCCTGTTGCCTTACCTGAAGCTTCGACCCAATGGGAGAGATTTTACCACCTCTTGGGTAGGGGTTATGGCTACATAAACAATCATCCTGAAGCTGAGGTTGAAGTTCGTACTCTGATTCCGGCCCTGGATACTGCGTGTATTGAAGGTACGAAACTGCAAAGGGAGTTTGTGATCTTCCCAACTCTCTTTAACAATTTCATGCAGGCTTACGAAGTTGCTAGCCGGGAGGTCACTTTGGCTGGTATCGTGCGAGCCCGTTATCAGGACCGAACTGAGTCCCTGATGTTGGCCATGCTGACGGCCGATAACCATAAAAGGGCTGTTGAATACGCCCACGCCCAGGTTTCGATGCTGGTCCGTGAGAGGGACAACTTGGTGGAGCGTCTGGCTCTCTTTGACACCGCCTTTGAGCAAGACCAGCACAACTTCGTGCTGAGGTTCCAGTGTGCCTGGTTGGAGGAAAGGCTTGAAGACCTGAGCATGGATATAGCTCGCGGGAGGGTGCTGGCTCATGACTTAGAGCTTGAGTTCGAGTACTATGACACCAAGGTGAACGAACTTAAGGAGAAATGTCGTCTCCTTTTCTTCAAGCTTGTAGACCTCGATTCCCGGAGTGTGGGTTGTAAGCAAGGCATGGATAGCATGGAGAGTCAGTTAAGCTTTTTTGTGATGCTTGTCAGAACTCATTTTGGGTTTACTGCTCCCCCTCAGTGATCCACTTGTAAACTTTCCTGCTGAATGAAATAAATGCGAGTTTGTTTATATATGCTCTTTCATTCTGCATTGTTGACTAGCCAAGAAAGGTTTTTGCTTTCGGATCTACGCGACTCCTTTTTCGCCTGTGTCAACAGATTGACTACGCATCATTCTCACAGCCCGACGCTTTATATTTGATTGACCTGAATGCCTCGTGAGAAATAGATTTGTAGTTGCTCGAAACTTAAAGATTGCCCCTGATTTTGCGGTCATTGCGTTTGGGGCCGCTAGTAATCTTTCACTTTCGAGCTCGATCACATTCTGCTAGTAACTCATGCTATCAATTCTGCCTTCACGCGTCGGGGCTGATTTTACCTTGAACTTAATAACAAGGAATTACCGTATACACACGAGATGACGTTTGCGAAAAACATTATGCAGAATCAACTCTAGCTATTGAAGAAACAAACGCATGCACCGATGAGAACTTTACATTAGGAGATACATCCTTCTCGCGTACATCCCCTTCTTTCTTGGGGCATGTCCAATGACTAACCAGTCTGGCCTCAGCTTAGGTGTGCCATTACCAAGTGCAGATCATGGTTGCCAACCTTTAATAGCTTCCAACTGATCGAACCAGGTATCAAGTCCTTCATCGAAGAAATCACCCGACCCCTCGAACGATTGATGTGTAGGTTGAGCTGCATCGCCCGACGGGTTCTTCGAACTGGAACCTCCATCTTTGTCTGGGATTATAAGAGGAGATTTGATCGATTGACTACCACAAGCATCTCCCACTTGGGGATTAGGGAAATAAGAGTGCTCCAAGCTTTCTCCCATTAGATCATCTGAAGCCATATGCTCTAATTGGGCAAACCCTTGAGCACTGGGCGTGGTGGGCTGATCTGCGACAGGATGAACACTGACTAGCTGCTGCTCGGACGGAGGAGTGCTTACTCGTTGCACTTGTGATGCGTGTTCTTGAGGAATATTGAAATGACTCGCGAGGATATCCTGATCAAATCCCCAATAGTCGTCCAGATTCGACCGGGCCTCATTTGTCATAAGGGTGCTGGGTTCGCAGCCGAGTCTATTGCTCGGATTCAGTTCTGCATAACGCTGTCCTAACGCCCTTCTGTAGCAACCAAGGTGATTCGCGACTAATTGCTTGGTAAGTCCCGGTACGTTCATGACCCTAAGTATGCTTGTCGGACCTATGAAGTCGAGTCCTATCTGTCGAACTGCGTCCAAGAACTTGAGATGAAGCTCCGGGGGCCAAGTGAATTTCTTCTTCTCGTCGTCCAGAGTGGCGTAGATAGCCTGCCGACTAACCTCTAACTCCTCTTGAACCGTATCTGATCTTACCGAAAGCTGTTGTGGAGGAGATTCATGGGCTTCGATGAGGTGACTCCGATCATAACGACACGTATCTTCTTCCTCCGAAGACACTGGTATAATTTCTGTAGGATCGATCTGCTCATGCGCGCCATTAGCAGGATCTGATTGTACCGGAGATGGCTCAAGGGAGCAGGGGGATAAATGAGCACCTTCCATCTTCGTAGAAGGCTTACTGGGGAACAATTTACTGAGGGTGGTAGGGCCACCGCAGTCAGGGCAGGTAATAGTACTGAGAATTTTCTCATACCACATGTTTTCCATTTGAAGGTTTTGGTTCTGCTCTTTTAGGGCCGTGATCTCCTTACGCCTGTGTTGGACACCTAGTCTGAAACGTCTATTCTGAAACCAAAAATGGATTCTCATAGGATTCATTCCCAGCTTCTGGCCCAATTCAATCTTTTGTTCCTCGTTTGGGCAAGGGCATTCATCGAAGAAAGCTTCAAGCTCCTGGATTTCTTTCCGAGCGTAGCGCTGGCGACTTTTTCTTTTCCGGGGTTGAGCGTCGTGGCCACTACCGTCGTCACCACTGCGATCTTGATGTTCGTCACCGGCGATGTTGAGTTCCATGGCTTCGATGTCGAATCTGATTCTAGAGAATTTGAGGTCTTTCAACGAACTCGTCACTCGGGGTTCTCTGTTCTCTTTTGTATACTCGCTCTTTCGATTTGTTGCCTCCTTTTCCTCGAAAGCTAGGTCTGTTCAGCGTTCTGTTTTTGAAACGACGGAACTGTTTACCTCCTGCTCAGCTTTCCGACACGAAGGGGTAACCAAATCCTTCCGCGGCTTCTTCGATAGTAGCGCTCGCCTTTCACTTTTCCTCGATAGTCATGCCTGTTCAGCACTGTCTTCTCTTTTTAAGTGGCAGAGCTGTTCACTCGCCGCCCAGCTTTATGCGTGATGGAACAACACAATCCTTTCGCGGCTTCTTCGATAGTTGCGCTCGCCTTTCACTTTTCCTCAATAGTCATGCATGTTCAGCACTGTCTTCTCTTTTTAAGTGGCAGAGCTGTTCATTCGCCGCCCAGCTTCATGCGTGATGGAACAACACAATCCTTTCGCGGCTTCTTCGATAGTTGCGCTCGCCTTTCACTTTTCCTCAATAGTCATGCCTGTTCAGCATTGTCTTCTCTTTTTAAGTGGCAGAGCTGTTCACTCGCCGCCCAGCTTCATGCGTGATGGAACAACACAATCCTTTCGCGGCTTCTTCGATAGTTGCGCTCGCCTCCCTCCCAGCTTTAATAATGGCGAGACCGAATTTGTCAGGCCTGAAATTGCGGATCAGGACATGTCTGATGATTCACGGGAGGAGCAGCCCTCGCTTTACATTAATTAACCCGGCTCCACAAGCATTATTGCTGCAACTTTTCTCCACTCTCGAGACGCTATAAAATGCGGAGTTGGTGTTTGGGAGATTAACGCTCTCATATAATTTGCTTCCATCCTCTAATCGCTCCACTACACACATCTCCGTCGAAAATGGCTTCTTCCCAAGTTCACACTTTCTCAGCCGAAGCTTTGACTCGATGGAAAGAGTTCTATAACCTCTTGGGTCGAGGCTACGCTCACATAGCCGATCATCCCGAAATCGAGGATGAGATCAGAGTCATGTTCGGGGACCTGGACATCACCTCCCTCGAGGGTACCCGCGTTGGGGAGGGAATACAATATTTTTCCAACGCTCTTTACGAACTCCTTGGAGGTCTACCGCGCTGCTCATCGGGGAGTTACCGTGGCTCGTGTCTTGCGAGCCCGTTATGAGGATCAGTCCGATCGCCTAGCGTTGGCTGACTACCTGGCCGATAGTCACAAAAAGGCTGTTGAGTTCGCCAAAGAGCGGGTTTCGACATTGCTACGCGAGAGGAGGAATCTGGTGGAGGACTTAGCTCTATCTCTGGCTACCTATGAGCGCGATCGACGTAATGCCCTGCTAAGGAATCGGAGCGAGTGGCTGGAAGAAAGGCTCAACGGCATAAACGAGGATATAACTCGTGAGAATGGACTTGTTCGGGACTTGGAAGCAGTCGCCGAAGATCACGAGACTCAGGTTGTTGCAGTCAATGATGAACGCAAACGCCTCCACCTCAGGCTTGCGGACCATGATACGCGGAGTGGTGCGTATAAACAAAGCATCCATAACCTGGAGGGCCAGCTGGGCTCCTTTGTGTCGTTGATTAGGGCTCACTTCTGCTTTACTTTTCCACCCCAATGAATTGTATGATCTGGTTTGGGCAAGAATGAATGAAAGCCCCTGTGTTTGTTTTAGCTTTTATATGATCCATTTCTTCGAGCATCCGGACATCTTAGACTTGGATGAGCCGATCCATAATAAGTCGAGTAGATGTGTTCTGATTTTCTAACTCACTCATGGTCAGATGAAAGAATAGCCTCAGACTTATCCAAGAAAAGATTTCTTTATGCTACTTGTTTTTCACCTGCAAATGAAAAGACCGAGTCAAAAGGAATAATCTGAAAAAGAAAGCATAGACCCCTTTCAATCTTATGCTTGCTCGTAGTTAATAATGACAAGAACTTTTACAAGGGTTTTAATCTTGTGCGAAAAGTTTTTATCAATATTCCTCGAAAGAAAGCATACTATTGAAAGGAATGTAATTCACGATAATTGCTTTTGACCAATATTCAGAAGAGCGAATTAGTCAAAAATGCAAGGCATAACGACGTGTTTTTAAATTTAATTGAAGATACGGCATCCAAATCAAGGCCGTTTTGTTAAGAACGAGAGCAATTTGGACATCTATCTCGTCATTAAATTCGAAATAACGTCAATACTCTTGATCAATTATCGTGGATTACTTAGTGACGTATGACATGCATGGACCAATTCAAGTGTATAATTCCTTCTAGCGAAATTGGGGTTGGATTACCCTGTACGACCAAAAAGGTCGTGTAAGATTTTCAACTTTAGTTTCCTCTAAAGGAATTATAAACTTGACTTGGGAGTATTCGGATGATTAGAGAAAATGCCACTATCACATTCCCATGACCCGTCAAAAGAAATACAACCGAGTTCCATATGAATGTATACACCAATAGATCCCTAATACAATCACTCTAAGGGGTGAGATAGAGAAAGCCTCGATAAAAATAAACCCTATACAAGAGGACTAGTAATGGAAAATGAAACCAAGGAATGTGATCCTAACGTTTAAGGATGCCCCAAGTTCGATCTGTGACTTCCGGATCACTTGCCCCAACTCGTCATCTTCATTGGACGATATCTCAATAATGTTCATAGTAGGCTCCTTTGTTGCTCACTCGGTGTTCGCCATGGGATATCATCCTCCTCGTCTTCTATCAAGGACGTTTGGGAAAAACACATGCATCTATCCTTGAAATGGCATTTAATCTAATCACCAGAATGCAATGAATGAAATGCCTATATTTATATGAACTGTAATAGTTTTGAGGGATAGAGAGTCTTACCAACCCAACTCGTCGACTTATGTGCGATTTTAGGTGTACCAACCGCCCAAAGACATGCGCATGAGACAAGTGATGGTGAACTTCTAAAAATCAGAGGGTTTGGCACCTAAGGTTAAGGTTCCCACCTCGAGTTCTAGAAAGAGCCGATTCCATTGCACAACTATCGTTGCATTGGGACTCAATCCATAGTTCGAAGCGAGCGGAATTGAGAAGTGGATTACCCCGTGTTTTTCCTCACGGAGATTCCATTTTCAATTCCTTCTATTGTGTTCCTAAAGGCGGCGCCTGGGGTTTTAGGCGCGGTTGTGTGTGTCCATGTGTCGTGATCATCACAATGCAAGTCATGCACAACAATTTATCAATCAGCACTTCAAATCATCCACACAACATACATTCCTACGCCACACCTGCGTAAAATAAAGTTAATCACAGACTACACCCCTTATTACTCCAATCTGCAAAAACATATAACACCTATCGTGAGCGGACTTACCTCACCTTCAAGAGCGCCTGTAGGGTTAGAAAAATCACTCAATTTTTATTACGGCCTAAGTCCACTTGAGGTCTAGAACCATAGTTTCTAGAACAAGTCCCCAGCGGAGTCGCCAGATGTCGCGACCCGTCCGGAAGCGGACGCGGCTAATGGATTACCGATCACGGGTCTTGGATCGGCGCGAGCCCTCCCAGGCCCATACCAAATCGCGGCGGGAGTATTCTTCGACGATAAGAGTCGATCGCTTTCGACCTTCAGTGTGGTCGTGGTGGCATGTGCAAATTGTGCATGCATTTGGAGTCGCCACCGGTCTTTCTTGGAGGGTAGACCGGAAACCTTACCGATCGATTGGGAGAGATCGATCAGTTCTACGGAACCAGAGATTTTGGGTTCGGGGACTTGGTTACGCTGGTGTCGTTACCAACGCCCTTTCGGTACCTAATGCGAGTGATTTTCCTAACTAGGATTTCATGCAGGCACAATTTTGGGTGAGGTAAGTCTGACTTTGCACATTAACCAGTTTAACATGCTCACGTAATCATAATAAATAAATAGATGTCAATCACATAAATATCTATCCTACGTGGTGATCATGGAATTATGATTTAATGGGTCTCGAGCCAATGAGACCACATATAATCATTTTAATATTTTAATAACGGAGAGCCGCTCTTCGCTTCTTCTTGGTTTCTTGAACTCTTCAAGAATTGGGCCCCAAAGAGCTCGCCGACTTAAAAGGCTCCTCCACGTAATCCTCGTAGCATTTACATCAACAATTGACTATGCTAAAAATAAAGATTACATGAAAAATAAAAGGAGTACGCAGCCTCCATTTAATAATTACAATCCCAAATATATAAATAATCATCATACATTCATATATACATCAATCACATTGATTAGGGATTTTTCCATGATCACCACCCTTTCACGTAAGTAATAAATTCACAATTTAAAACTTAGGAAGGCACAATAAAAATTCTACGTTGAATCATATTCAGAATTTTTACGTAAAATAAGATAGCCATAAATTTTCGATTCAAAATTGATTTAGTCTCAATTTTTGCTACGTTGATTAATTTATCATATAAAATAATCAATCTCCATTAGCCATGTAAGACGAACAATTCGTTAATACATATTGGCCATAGTATTGCAAAAATTGCAAAAAATCAATTAAATGCACGAAAACACCTAAGGATTGGCTCTGATACCACTGTTGGGATCCACATAACACGTAGCGGAAATAAATAACAACCCACACATGTATCTCCAGAGGCGTACTTCGTGCATTTCAATCGAAAAAAATCACAAAGTCTCAAAGGGAGTAAATAGATTACCTCTCGTAGCGTGCTTGAACGGAGGTGTCGGTTCGATGTTCTTCGATCTCAGCCTCCACAAGTGTTAGGCATCTAGTTCGGACGCACCACCAATTGACGAACGGGGAGACGACTAATAACTCCACAACAATTGTGCTAGCAATATGCGAAATCAATATTCCGAACTTAGTATATTTTGCTCGCTCAAGATTATGAGAATATAGAGAGTGTTTGTGTTCTTCTCTCTAAGCTCTCAAAAATTTGCACACTCTACAAAATGTCTCTCCCCCTCCAACCTCAAAACTCTTGCCATCCTTTTATAGCCAAAAATACCTTCCAATAAATTGTATTTAAAAATAGCACTAACAATTATAAATTCTATCTAAAAATAGCACTCACAAATAAATGACATTTAAAAATAGCACTAACAATAGCACTCACAATTTATAATACAAAAATGCTATTTAAAAATAGCACTAACAATAGCACTCACAATTTATAATACAAAAATGCTATTTAAAAATAGCACTAACAATTATAAATTCTATCTAATAATAGCACTCACAAATAAATGACATTTAAAAATAGCACTAACAATAGCACTCACAATTTATAATACAAAAATGCTATTTAAAAATAGCACTAACAATAGCACTCACAATTTATAATACAAAAATGCTATTTAAAAATAGCACTAACAATTATAAATTCTATCTAATAATAGCACTCACAATTTATGATAAATAAATGTCATTTAAAAATAGCACTAACAATAGCACTCACAATTTATGATAAATAAATGTCATTTAAAAATAGCACTAACAATAGCACTCACAATTTATAATACAAAAATGCTATTTAAAAATAACACTAACAATAGCACTCACAATACAAAAATGCTAAAAAAAAGGCACTAACAAATGTGTTAAAAATAATAACCATTATTATTATTACAAGAGTTAAAGAGGTTACCAAACAGTACAAATATGCATAACGTATAAATACGTATGACGTATAAATACGTAGAGCATACGTATACATCCGTGAAACCGGGGACTAATTGAAAGAAAAATGTGCAATTAAGCCCTTTTGGTAAAAATTGATTAAATTGGAGGGCAAATTGACCTAATTGCACTTTAAGACTTTAGAATCCAATGTCATAGCTTATAAAAAGTGAGAATTGAAAACTAAAAGACTCGAAAATGATTTTTTTTAGGCTCGGTTCGGGTTTATGTTTGTGAAGGAACATAGTGACCCGAGCCGAATTTTTGAGATTTAAAGTGACACACTTGAAGAGGAAATTAAAACAAAATTATCGAATATTTTTGGGTATTTTTCTGACCACGAATGGTATTTTTTTGATTTTTTGGGTATTTTTATAATTAAATAAACTCGAAAAATATTAAAAATACCGAAAAATATTTTTTGTTCAAAATTGGTTCCTAAGGTTAAACCAAAGCTTCCAAAGTTGATTTTGTGATTTTATGACCTTTTTTTATATTTTTAATTAATTTTAAAGAATAAAAATCACAATAATAAATGGTAAAAACTCAGGTGTCAACATTGTCCTTCTGACAAAACCGTATGATTTAAGTCGTAATCATGAAATGTGCGTTTTGATGCTGGAGGTTATCCAAAGCATTCTTGCAACATGCAAATGTGATCACAAATCCCTTGCGCGGAAAATCTGGATCAACAGTTTGAAAATTCCAAAAAGAGTTTGTTCAAAACATCAATTGGAATATTTCTCGACAAGGAGGCCATCTCACCTGTTTTGAGGTAATGATTTTTAGGGGATGCACTCAATTCCCTACTGACCTGTGCCTAGGTTTTAGGCTCATTCGCAGCGCATACATTTTGATCGGTCGGGAGGTCTTTCACGGGACCGTAATGTTGGGCTTGGATATTGGTTTTCAAGGGGGACCCGCTTTGGAGTCGAGGCCATTGTATGAAAGTCTTCACCATCTGCTCCGGGTTTACAAGTCGAGAACCCTGCAAAATGAGAAAGAAATAGTCTTGCTCGTACCTCTTCGAGCTAAGTTATATGTTAGCCCAAGTGTCTTAGTCAGAGAAGACTGTTTCAGGGTTGTAACATTGGTAGGATTGGGGACCGAAAAAGGCTTGTTTTTGGCCCAGAATTCGTGACGGGTTTGACATTGGTGATCATTGCTGATTTGCCACCTGTCCTTTCTTTTCTGCATCTTTAGCCTTTGAGGCGCGCAACCTATCTTGCGGCGTGCACCAGCTCTTTAAAGAGCGTCTCTTGTTGCATTCAGAGACTGACTCTCTCTATGTCTTTGTTCTGCGCTTGATAGCATTTTGGGGAGCAGCCCTTTCAGATTTGGCTCCTTTAGGGATTTTCTCTTTTCCCTTCCGGCTTCATTGTGGATCAATCAAACAACTTACACGAGTATCGGCCTTGCTTTTACCAGGCACTTTGCTTTTTCTCGATGTCGTGGATTCTTTTCTCATTTTCATCTTCTTCTTTTTTTTAAATCCCTTAGTCTTGAGCTCTTCCGTTTCTAAAGTGATGCTGCATCCATCTTGAAATGTGCAATGATCACCAACGGGCTCATGAAACGAATTTGCAGGCTCGACTTGGCTATGCAAAGGATTCGGTGTGTGGGATAGAGAAATGAATGCTTCTCATCATCCTATGGCGCTTGGATTACCATATAAACAACACACAAAGATTAATGTTAGTCCGAGCAAGAAAATTTCTAATCATTTTCTCCTGATGCTGCTGGGCTCATCTTCATTTTGCCCCGATGTGGGGTGGTTCTCGACAGGGCTAAGAATGAAAACCGCCGTTCAAAGGGGTTATCAACGGTCACCTGTAGTGTTTAGGGGATATGAAACGAATACCTCCGTCGTCCCAACCCATGTAGTCGCTGCGAATGGTCCCTACTTCCGTAGGTCCAGATTTTGCTATCTGATCCGCTCCACTTCTCTCTTAAATGTGTATAGGACGTGTTTTGACTAGGCTTGCCTCTCTTTTGAGTAAACTTCCTTTTGAATGATTTGACAAATAATCATATTTGGAAAAATTCATTTCTTTCTTTCCCAAAATTTATCCATCGAGGGGATTTTGTGATGTATCGTGCATGTCTTATTCATGCTTTGGGCAACCTCCCGATTTAAATCATGAACATCGATGCATTGGATAATTTTCATGACGGCTGAAAGTATTTTAACATTTTTTTGTCTCCAGCTAACTGGGAAAGGGATACTTACCTACCTGTCGTGGCTGCAGACCCCTGAAAATGTAAAAGAAGCATATCATTGCATGTTCACGAATTTTTCAAAAATCGAAACGATACATTCTACCCTTGGTCATGTACTCTAACGAGTAGTACATGGGATGTAAAAACCTGTTCGTCTGTAAGGCGATTCCCCTGTCAAGGATAAATAACGAGTATCAATTCATATTCTCAAATTCAAGACAAATTGGAACGATACAACTTTACTCTTGGTTCTCATCCCGTTCTGATGTTGCGTATTGATATGAACAACATCTATCAAATCCGCCTATCCATTCTTGGAGTGTTTGCAACATCAATGGTTCATCTGCCCCCCAGTTAGGCAACGTCTGTTCTGTTATTCGAACAAATGGCTCCTTGAGTGATTTATCCACGTTTATCACCTGAGAAGGGAAAGAAAGGAGACATTACTTCGGTATTCGATTGAAGATCGTTTAGGAACGATACATCGTTTTACCAAATAGGTGGCTTCGCGGCCAAACGTATTTCGTATTGTAGGGGTAGATCTCATTATACTCCGCGGGTGATAGTCATTGTTCGGGGAACTTGCTCCACGGATTAAGCGATTAATCCACGGCCCTCGGCTTGAAGATGCTCAAAGGGTGATGTTGACACTCACGCGCAATTAGTTCTAGACATTAATGAAAGATGTTCCCGTGGGAACCTTACAGTGCGATCAACAACATATTCAATATGAGTGTTCCACCCCTTTCGTCTAAGCATTTTTCATCGAGTAACCATGCCTTGCATCAGACGTTTGGTCACCTGCCTTGCGTCACCACTGTGATGGCCCTCCGGCTCTAAATTGATCGAGCCAAAGATTGAACTCATCGCCAAGGAAATTGCTCGGGTCTTCGAGCCATTGATGTTCAAGTTGGGTATCAACAATTGTTGGGAGCAGATTTCTTTCATCGCCTTCATTGTGAGGGACTGGAGTCTTTGAGCTGGAACCTTCATCATTGCCATGTTGGGGTCGAGACATACATTCCTGAAGAGTATTGATCCAAGTGTCCAGCTCCTTATCAAGGAAATCGCCTGTTCTTTCTAGCCCTTGGTGCCCATATTGGGTGTCGTCGACTGCAGGTGAGGGATTCCTCTCTTTGCTCTCGCCGTGAGCAATTTGATCCCTCGAATTGGGACTTCCTCCGATGACCGGCAGGTTTATATGTGCACTCTCTACCAATGCCAGATCTGCTTCAGGGACAGCATTAATGACTGATTCGCGCTCAAACTGAGGAATCTCTATGTGCTGGAACTGTGGCATATACTCTTGAGGAGTATTGAGATAGCTCGGCGGAGCATTCTGATTTGGGTTAGAGGAGTCGCTGACACGACTGCTAGTCCCGTCATTGCTGAAACACGGTTGGGTGCTCTTGGCTCTCCAATCATCATGGTTGTAACTCTGCCCAGCACTTGAGCTCCAACTGGCTTTATGATGGTTTAACGCTATCCTTCCATCCCTTAGCAATCTCCTATAGTACTTGAGGTGAGACTCAACGTTAATTCTAGAGAGCCCCGGCACATTCATAATCTCGAGTATGCGTAGTGGGCTAGCCGAATCAACTCCCAGTTCTCGAATTGCATCAACAAATTTGGTGTGAAGTTCATAGGTCCAGTAAAACCTTGTTCTCTTATCACCCAAAATATCGTCAATACTTCGGTAGCTATTCTCTACGGGATCTAGTCGTTTCAAAAGTTGTCCAGGGAGGGACTCACCGACTTTGGATTGGCTGGCTGCGACAGCGAGTTCGTCATTGAGAGAACTCCCCCTGTGATGATTCATATCCCATTTCTCAGAGGATGTTGGTGTTGATCCTATGGTGTTGACTTGCTCATGCAGATCTCCGGCGGTATCTGGCTGTGTCGGAAAATGTTGTGGAGAATACGGTAACAGCTGAGTGTTATTCGTCAACAGGGATGGTTCATCGAGGAACACCTCGCCGAGGACAACAAGATTACCACAATTAAGGCAGGTGGCCTTGGTCAGAGCTTCCTTATATCTCGCGCTTTCAGCTTGAAGCTTCTCATTCTCCTCCTTCAGGACCAGTAACTCATGGTCTGCGTATTGCTGTTTCACCCGGGTTCGTTTGTTGGCGAACCAAAACTTGACCTTCGAAAGCTCCAATCCTATCTTTCGGCTCAATTCCATTTTCTGTTGTCTGCTTGGAGTGGGGCATTCATTGAAGAAAGCTTCGAGCTCTCGGATTTGGCCTGGAGTGTGGCGTTGTAGTTGCTTCCTTTTCCGACTCCGGTCATCATTGTATACTCCTTCTTCGTAGCTGAAACCTAGAATTTCATCGCTAGAGGAGTCAGTCTCCATGGCTTTCTGGCAGTATTCAGCTCCAGGATCTTCGAAGTCTCCCAGCAGTTCGTGCTCAGAAATGTCCAGGTCGGGCGTTTCTAGCAGATGGGAATAGCTTTTAAACATGATGGATCGGAGTATCTCGGGCTGATCTAGTTCACTCAGCTTTCTCAATTCGCTCTTACGTGTTTGCTCACTCTAGAAATTTTCTCAAGTGATTGTGCGTGTCCTGGAACCATCCTTCAGGCTGCATATGAAGACCAGCAAGCAAGCGCTCCTCCCGAGACCCTGCAATTACTCATCGTCTGTATTCCCCTTTCTTTTTCCTCGTGATAGGATCACAAACTCTCTTGCATTGATTCGGTTTCATCGAGTATTGTGCTCGTCCCCTAGTTCAGTCTTCAAAGTGGTGGGTCTACAATCTTTCGGCGCCTTTTATGATTTGCTAGGCCCGAGAACGTGGGGAGCAGCGGTGGACCCGCAATTAATGACTCCATTTAATTCATTTAGCTCCATGGGAATTAACGCTATGATCTTCTCTCAACCCCTTTTCATCGTTCAAACGAAAGTGGCATTTTCCCTGTGCATGCTGTTACTCTTCATTTCAGCATCCCGAGTGCTTAGTGAGGAATGAGTTCGTGGCCACGCAAAATTTTAAAGACCGTCTCTGGTTTCATACTTAATCTAACAAGGGATCATCACAACTGAGCATGACGATGTTCGTCGATAGCGTTGGTTTTAATATAGAATTAACTATAGTCATTAAAGAAAAATGTTCCCGTGGGAACTTTACAACGGATAAAATGAGTGATCTACTCGTGAACATGTTCTTCTTTCTATGGGTGTTCGTAGTGACCGACCCATCGTGCCCCGAGTCAGGTGCTAGATCATGGCTGTCCAAGCATGCTAGCTTCCCACTGATTGAACAAGGCATCGAGCCCCTCATCGAAGAAATCGTCTGTCGTGGGTTGACCAGCGGCAGGCAGAGCACCAGCCGACTGCTGCTCGAATGGAGGAGTGCGCACTCGCTGTACTTGTGACACGCGCTCTTGAGAAGTGTTGAAATGGCCCGGGAGGACATTCTGATCAGCTTTCAGTTTGCCGGTTGTCGGGTTGCTAGCTTGATTGATGCTTAGATTTGGCCGGGTATCTCTTGATGCCTGAGCATTACAATGGCGGTCGCCCCTAGCTTTTGAGCTCGAGACGGATTCCTCCCGGTTTAGCTCCGCTCGACGTTGTTTTAATAGCTTTCTGTAGGCAGCAAGGTGATTCCTGACCAGCTCCTTACTAAGCCCCGGTACATTCATGGCCTTAAATATGCGCGTCGGAGTTGCTGAGTCGACCCCCATTTGGTGAACCACGTCTAGGAATCTGGAATGCAGTTCAGGGGGCCAAGCGAACCTCCTCTTATCGTGGCCCAAAATTGCATCGATGGCTTGACGACTGATTAACTCATCTCCAGCAAGACCCGACCCTATCGAAAATTGTTGTGCATGAGGCTGATATGCTTTGAGCTGGTCGGCGGTAACATCCAGCTCCTTGAAACTGTAACTCCAATCAAAGCGATGCAAATCCCATCCCCCAGGAGGCATTTGTATCATCTTCGTAGGATCATCCTGCTCATGCGTGACTCCGGCAAAATCTGGTTGAGCAGGAGATGCCCCGAGGGAGTAGGGTGGTAAATGAACGTCTTCAATCATCGCGTGAGGCTTATCGGGGAATATCTTACCGAGGGCGATGAGGTTATCGCAATGAGGGCAAACGGTAATATTGAGAGCTTTTTCATACCTCATGTTTTCTGTTCGCAGCTTTTGGTTTTCTTCCTTTAAAATCTCGACCACCTGACGTTTGCGTTGAGCCTTCGATTTGGATCTCCTATTTTGAAACCAAAACTGGATCCTCGACTGATTAATCCCCAACTCCCGGCTCAATTCAATTCTCCACTTCTTTTTCATGTAATGGCTTTTACTGAAAAGGGTTTCCAGCATTTGGGTTTCCTCCTGAGAGTATTGGTGAGGACGTCTTCTTTTCCCGAGTTGAACATCGTGGATGTCGTTGTCGTCGTCGCCGTGATCTTGATTTCCGTTGCCAGAAGTGTTGGGCTCCATGGTTTTGGCGTTAGACTTGATCTTGGAATCTTCGAGATCCCTCTGTAGTTCAATTTCTGAGATTTTTGAGTCAGTCGCCTCTAGCAGCTGACAATAACCTCTTAAACATGTTGGATTGAGAAATGTTTGATTGGTTCTTGCCCACTCAGAGTTCTCCACTCTCTCCTGTATGCTCACTCCCTATAAAGTTTTCTTCGAGTGACTTCGTATGTTCAGGAGACGCTCTTCAAGCATCATTAGGCAAACGTTCCCCCTCAAGACTTTGAATTTCTCGCTTGGCTTTTCAACGTGATGGGACTGCCAAATCCTGTTAGGGCTCTCTTCGATAGTTGCGCTTACCTCCCACCTAACTCCAATAATGATGATCCCGACAAATCTTTTACATCTTTTAATTGGTGAGCCGAAAATCGCGGACCGAAACGAATCCAATGGTTCTCGTGAGGGGACCTCCTGCTTTACCCCCTAACTGGGCTCCACCAGCATTATTACTGAGACCCTTCATCATCCTCGAGCTGCTATAAAATGAGGAATTAATGTATGGAAGGTTAACGTTCTCGCATAATCAGCTTCTTCCTTCTAATCTCTCTGTTAAACTCGTCTTATTCTCAAGCCAACCCAACGCAAATGGCCTCCTCTCCCGTACGCACTTTTTCAACTGATGTCTTGGCCCAGTGGGAAAAGCTTTATAACCTACTGGGTCGCGGTTACGCGCACATAACCGATCATTCTGCAACCGAGGATGCAATCTGTGTCCTGCTCGAGGACCTTGATACCACTTCTCTCGAAGGTACTACACTGGGGAGGGAATATAGAACTTTCCCGACTCTCTTTGCACACTCCTTAGAGGCCTATCGTGTTGCTAATCGGGAGGTTCTCGTGGCTCGCGTCTTGCGAGCTCGTTATGAGGATCGATCTGATCATTTGGTGCTGACCAACTATCTGGTTGATAGTTACAAAAAGGCCGTCGAGTTTGCTAATGAGCGGGTCGCGACGTTGCTTCGCGAGAGGAGAAATCTGGTGGATCAATTGGCCATATCCCTGACCACCGGCGAGCATGACCGCCGCAATGTCCTGTTGAGGCTTCAGAGCGACTGGCAGGAAGAACGGCTCGACAAGATAACCGCGGACATAGCTCGCGGGAATGGACTGGTTCGGGACCTGGAAATAGTCACCGAAGAACACGAGGCCAAGGTCGCCGAAGTTAAGGGAGAATGCAGAAGTCTTCTCCTCAGGCTTGCCGACCATGACATGCGGAGTTGGGAGTATGAGCAGAGCATTAATAACATGGAGGGTCAGTTGGGATCCTTTGTGTCGTTAATTAGGGCTCACTTTGGCTTTACTTTTCCACCCCGAATTGTATGACCTGCTTCTGAAAACCCTCCGCTGAGCTAAATAAATGAAAGTTCTCGTGTGTGTGTTTTAACTTCTGCATGGTTCCTTTCTTCGAGCATTCGAACATCTTCAACTTGGGTGAGCCGAACCATAATATCAATAAGTCGAGCAAATATGTCCTGATTTTATAACTCGCTCATGATCAGATGAAAGAGTAGCCTCAGACTTATCCAGGAAAAGATTTCTCTCTATTACCTATTTTTTACCTGCAAATGAAAAGACAGAATCAGAAGGAATAATTTGAAAAAGAAAGCGAAAACCCCTTTCAATCTTATGCTTACCCATGATTAATAAGGACAAGAACTTTTACAAGGGTTTTAATCTTGCGCGAAAAGTTTTTATCAATATTCCTCGAAAGAAAGCATACTATTGAAAGGAATGTAATTCACAATAATCGCTTTTGATCAATTTCGAGAGGAACGAATTACTCAAAAGTGCGAGGCATAATAACGTGTTTTAAATTTAATTGAAGATACGGCATCCAAATCAAGGCCGTTTTGTTAAGAACGAGAGTAATTTGGACATCTATCTCGTCATTAAATTCAAAACAACGCCGATATTCTCGGTCAATTATCGTGGATTACCAGTGGCGCACAATCATGCATGAACCAATTCAAGTGTATAATTCCTTCTAGCGAAATTGGGGTTGGATTACCCTATACGACCAAAAAGGTCGTGTAAGATTTCCAATTTTAATTTCCTCTAAAGGAATTATAAACTTGACTTGGGAGTATTCGGATGATTAGAGAAAATGCCACTATCACATTCCCATGACCCGTCAAAAGAAATACAACCAAGTTCCATCTGAATGTATACACCAATAGATCCCTAATACAATCACTCTAAGGGGTGAGATAGAGAAAACCCCGGTAAAAATAAACCCTATACAAGAGGACTAGTAATGGAAAATGAAACAAAGGAATGTGATCCTAACGTTTAGGGATGCCCCAGTTTCGATCTGTGTCTTCAGGATCACTTGCCCCAACTCGTCATCTTCATTGGATGATACCTCAATAATGTCCATAGTATGCTCCTTATCGCACACTCGGTGTTCGTCGTGGGATATCACCCTCCTCGTCTTCTGTCAAGGGCGTTGGGGACAAACGCACATACCTATTCTCGAAACGGCATTTAATCTAATCACCAGAATGCAATGGATGAAATGCCTATATTTACATGAACAGTGATAGATTTGGGGGGATAGAGAGTCTTACCAACCCAACTCGTCGACTTATGTGCGGTTTTAGGTGTACCAACCGCCCAAAGACATGCGCATGAAACAAGTGATGGTAAACTTCTAAAAATCAGAGGGTTTGGCACCTAAGGTCAAGGTTCCCACCTCGAGTTCTATTAAGAGCCGATTCCATTGCACAGCTATCGTTGCATTGGGACTCGATCCATAGTTCGAAGTGAGCGGAATTGAAAAGTGGATTACCCCGTGTTTTTCCTCACGGAGATTCCATTTTCAATTCCTTCTATTGTGTTCCTAAAGACGGTGCCCGGGGTTTTAGGCGCGGTTGTGTGTGTCCACGTGTCGTGATCATCACAATGCAAGTCATGCACAACAGTTTATCAATCAGCACTTCAAATCATCCACACAACATACATTCCTACGCCCAACCGGCATAAGACAATGTTAATCACGGACTACACCCCTTATTTCTCCAATCTGCAAAAACATTTAACACCTCAAGGGTTAAAGTACGTACCTCACCTTGAAGAGCATCTGCATAAAACATGTTAGAAAAATCAATCAACTTTTTAATCGGCTCAAGTTCTCTAAAGTCCCCAGTGGAGTCGCCAGTCTGTCGCGACCCTCTCGAGGTTGCATGAAAGGCTCTCGAGGGCTAATGGGCCGTCTAGTCTGGTCGGACGCGGGCCTCTCCCAAGGCCCGTTACCCAAATCGCAACGGAGGTATGCGTAGTCGACCTTCAGTGTGGTCTAGTGACATGTGCTAAGTGTGCATGCCATGGAGTCGCCACCAATCATTTTTTGGAGGGTATGATTGGATCACCCTATTGAATAGTCGGGAGTTTCTATTCAATTCTGCGATAACCAGAGAAATGGGTTCGGGGACTTAGTTACGTCAACTGTCCGAGTTGACGCCCTTTCGGTACCTAAGTTGACTGAATTTTCTGACCTAAGATTTCATGCAGATGAGTGGGGTACGAGTCCTAAATCTAGGAGTTCATGCAGATAGGAATGACTATCCTAGCAATCACAATCAATGATAAAGTGCACAAATCAATGAATTCAAATGTACAAATAAATCACATGGCATTCCTAATAAGGCCATATTGGCCTAGAGAAGCATCAATCAGGCTTAGGAATGATTTAGACATGATTTTGCCCATCAGGGGCAAAATCGTAATTTTGAGACAAATGGGACAATTTGCCCAAAAAGGACAAAATCATCATTTCGGAATGAATCCGGAGTCAAAAACAGGTTTGGTCACTCAATTGACCCATTTCCTATTTTTTGGCAATTTTCGTGATTTTCGGGAATTTTAGAAACCGATTTACCATTCGAATGGTAAAATCGTCATTTTCTAAAAATGGAAATGAAATGTGGAAATCTTAGACATAAGGTTTAGCCACCCATCTGGCCCATCACCAAATTCTAAGCAATTTCCACAATTCATCAGAATATCAAAGACGATTTACCCTTTGAGGGGTGAAATCGCCATTTTGGATTAAATGGGAGAAAATCCCAAAAATGAAAACAAATCAATTTTTTTTTATGTTTTCAGCCTTGGAAAATTTTTAGAATTTTTTTGGAATTTTCTGCAATTTTTCTCAATTTTTTTGAATTTTTCTTTAGTTTTTTATTTGTTTAGCATTTTCTGATCGATTTTTTTTTATTATTTTTTTAATATTTTCGAAAAATATTTTAATAAAAAGCATATCATTGGCAATAGACAACACTCAACCAGATAAATAAGCTAACTACTGAACTGAGATAAATACATGCAAACCAAATCTATAATGGCGACATTTTAGAAAAATAACCCTGATATACGGATCGGGTACGTAAAACATACCGGATTGGACACCGGCCTTCAATCGCCCAGCCTCAGCCTGCGACCATCTCCATGCACATCACCTGTCGATCACCACATCAAAATGTCAACAATCAATTTTACAAGTTTTAAGACCGGCAATAAATAATAATAATTTAAAAAAATAAATCCAGGCTCGGAAACGGGCCGATTCGCTCAGCCATGGACCGGCTATGGGCTCAGCCACGGCCCAAGATCACGGCCTCGGCCCACGGCCTCGGCCATGGGCTCGGCCATGGCCTTGGCCGACGGCCTTGGCCCACGGCCTCGGCCATGGGCTCGGCCGTGGGCTCGGCCTTGGCCTTGGCCCACGGCCTTGGCCCACGGCCTCGGCCATGGCCTTGGCCCACGGCCTCGGCCCACGGCCTCGGCTATGGGCTCGGCCGTGGCCCAAGATCACGGCCGCTCGACCCACGGGATCGGCCCACGGCCGGGATCGGCCCGAACACGATGGATTCGTGGCCAAGCGGCGACGACGAAGAGCGACGACGTGGGGGGGGGCGAAACAGAGGAGGAAGATGGAGGGGGATTGCGGTATCTAGGAGCTCCACGAGGTCGCGATAAACAGCAAGACGGACGGGATCTCGGCACGGCGTCGGAGGGTGGCGGAGCAAGGTGGTGGTGAGGTGGTAGCTGGCTCGACAAAGGCGGCCGGATGTGTGGTGTCGGTGAGGTGGGGAGGTTCACGAAGAAGAAAAAAGAAAAACCAAGAAGAAAAAGGAGAAGGAAGGAAGGAAGAGGAGAGGGAGACGAAGGAGGGGGAGCCGCGGATCAAGAGGGCCGATCCTCCCTCTCTCTCAATTGAGTGCACTCAAGTGCATTTGAGTGCACTTGAGTGCATTCCAAAAAGAGAGAGAGAGGAAAGAGCAAAAGAGAGAAGGGGGGAGCGTGTGAGGAGGAGAGGAGCGGCAGATGATCAAGGGGGAGAGAAGAGAGCGTGAGAAGAAGAGGAAAAAGAGAGGGAGAGAGAGATTTTTTATTTTTTATTTTTATTATTTTTTTTGCTTTTTATTATTTTATTATTCCCCATCATTACTCAAACTTTTCTTTTCTCTTTTACTTTTCTTTTGAATGATGATGTTTTCACTTCTTTTCCTTTTAATCATTACTAATATTTTTGCCAAATTCAATTTTATGATGATCAAAGAACACCTAAAATCAAACCTGAATTTTACTATTTATGAGGTCAGAAAATGGATAAAATAAAAATAAAAATACCGACTATTTATATATTTTTTGTGACCTCAAATATTATTTTTCTTGATTTTCTTCTTTTATTTTTCTTTTTTTTGTATTTTTTTCGAAAATATTAAAAAAAATGAAAATTATGAAAAATATTTTTTTGGTCAAAATGGTTCATTTAGCTTGGCCAAGGTCACCAAAATTGATTTTTCAATTTTTCAACTTTTTATAGATTTTTTATGATTTTTTTAAAAATAATAATAAATAAATAAATAAATAAATAAAGCAAAAAAGGTTGATCAAAATTTAGGTGTCAACAAGAGGGTCTACATTAGGTTAGTTAATTTAATTAACTTGATAATCCATTAGCCTAAAAAATCGATTTTTTCAGGTCGCGACAGCTCTTGCTGACATGACTAACTTGGCAAATTCATGCTCAGTTATATTGCTGCATTTCCCTATTACTGACCTCTTATGACTCTATCGGTAAGTTTTTGCATTACTCTTAGTCCGCCGAACCTCGAGGTTCAATAACCTTGCCCTCCACTTACCGAATCTCGAGGTCTAGTGGCTATGCTGTCCCTTCGGTACATTACTCCAAACTTACCGAAGATTGGAACATAATAGCCTCGCAATTCGTTTGGTATATTGCTTTCAACTTACTGAACTTTGGGACATAATGATCTCGTAATTCATTCGGTACATTGCTCTCAACTTACCGAACTTCGAGATATAGTGATGTTGTTGTCCGTTCGGCACTTGCACTTGTTATTTTTTGGTGTCAACACTACTGCAACACTTTGCATGCTGGAGTCGCGGTAGCCATTGGGGCGTGATTTTCGCAGTCAGCACTGAAGACTTCTATATGACTGAGTGCACAGAGACACCAGTCTAGGAAGGAAAAAATTCTACATCTTCTAGGACTTTTTATACGAGCTAGTCCAAATTATGGTAAAAGTAAGAATGTTATAACATACTAGGGGAGTTATGACCAAAGTCAGAAGACCAGTCAGTTCTTAGGAGAATCCCGGGCTACGGTAAATGCCGGTGACAGAATGACAGAAAAAATCTTCTAAAATTGTGTCTTTTATAGATCCTTAAATGAGGCTAAATTCTAAGAAAAGAAAAATTGCTGCACTAGTTTTGAAGCTATCAATGTAAACAAAGTCATTCGGTACTCGGTAGCATTGTGCTATCTGAGATTCCGAAAGTTTGAAGTCATCACTATATACCACTTATCATATGCAGCTCAATCTCTGGTTACAGTAAAAGATCATACATATGCAATGAGACAATTCGTGAATTTAGTTAAGGGTGTATTTGTTTCAAGGAAAGTGATTTTCAAGAATTCGTTTTCAGGAAACCACTTTCTCGAAAAACGATTTGTTTTCCTTTGTTTTGTAGTATGTTACAGAAAATATTTTTCGATATTTGGTTCTCATTTAGAAAACGATTTCAATCTCATCAATGGGACTGTCTTTGATATTGAGGAGAGGCAGAGGGTCAAGAGAGCTGGTGTGAACTGACCCCAGTCCCGGCCCCGCTCCCCGGCCTCGGTCCCGGTCCCGGCCTAGGTCTCGATCGCCGGCCCCGGTCTCTATCCCGATCCCCGGCCACGGTCTCCGGTCCCCGGTTCCCTGCCCTGGCCTCAGTAGCAGTCCCTAGCCCTGGCCCTGGTTCTGGCCCCGACCCCAGGCCCTGTCCCGTCCTTGCCCCGGTCCCGACCCCTGTCGCAATCCCCAGCCCCGACACAGGTCCTCAGCCCCGACATCGGTCCCCGGCCCCGGCCTCGGTCCCGGTCCCCAGCCTCGGTCCTTGGCCCAGCCTCTATCCCTAGCCTCGATACCCGGTCCCAATCCCGATCTCCAGCCCCGGCCGCGGTCCCCGGTCGCCAGCCCCTACCTCGGTCTCGGTCCCGATCCCCGGCCCGACACCGGCCCTGGCCCCGATCCCAGCCTCGACACTGGTCCTCGACCTCGGCATGGTCCCTGATCGCTGGCCCCGGCCCCGGCCTCGATCCCGATCCCCGGCATCGACATCGGCCCCGATCCCCGGCCCCTGTCCCGGTCGCCTGCCCCGGTCCCGACCCTGATTTTCGATCCCTGGCCTCAGCCCAGTTCCCGACCCTGGCCCCCAGCTTAGGGTCTGGTCCCGGCGCTGGCCCCACTATCGATCGCCGGCCCCGGCCTCGTTTTCAAAGAAAGTGACAGACTCAAATTTGGAAAAATATTTTCACTTTTTTTTTTATTTTGGGGAATTCACTTTCCTATTTTAATGAATAAAATCTTTGTTGACTGAAAAGTACTTTTCGTTGACCAAATCATTTTTCGTGAACCAAACAGACGAAAGTCCAGAAAACACTTTCCCCGAAAATACTTTCCCTAAAACAAACCCTAAGTCTAGTTAACGTTTTAGTCTTTAAATTTTGTTGAGGGTCAAATGTCGTTGAGTTTCCTGAACCGTGATGGGCATCCTGATCTGATTATTTTTTGTAGGAATTAAAATTAATTCATAATTTTTTATGCAAAATAAATGACTAAAAAAATTAGTCAAAATTTAGGTGTCAATAACATCGCATCATCTACTAATAATGTTATGCCATTTTTTTGAAACCCAAATGAGTATGTAGTTTGTCTTGATGCTTTAAAGTATCTATTTATCCCAACACTTAAGAATATATTAGAATTGTCAAATGGGTGGGTCTGGTCGGAGTTTGGATCTAAACATAAATGCCCCAACCCAAATTGATCCATTAACCCGTTTATGACACATTCATGCATAATACAATTTTCTCAACCATACCATGCCCGACACATACTCAATCTGACCTAACCGATATTACTAAAATGCTTCTATATCTAACGCAATCTTGAAAAAATTGTTTCTTATGATTTTTAAGGAAAATTATATTGCTAAAATATTTTCATGCAATACAAATCTAGAAAACATTTTTTCCTAATTTTTTTAAAAATGGACATTTTTACATTTTTATAATTTAATTTTTTTTCTCTTGTTTCTTCTCCTTTTTTTCTTCTACAATTGGTGACCGGCTACCAGAGATCATCGACAGCCAAACGACGAGCAACCGGCGGCAGGTGACTGTTGACACTTAAATTTTAATTTTTGGAGAATCATTCATTTATTTCACAAAATTAGAGTTTTTTTTTTGGGTAATGACAAAATAAGAGTTATTAATAATTCTCACAAAAAAATAAATTTTCATGCATCACATATTTATTCTCAGTCAAGTGCATATCATTGGGCTTTAATTAACAGCGGCTGGACTAGATTCAATGTAGGATTTTCGATTGGGATTCAAGAGGCTGTCCCGAAAATTGACTAAGGCCAAGATGTGTGTGCCGAATTTTTTAATAGGTTTAGACCTTAATTCAAGCCCAAATCAGCCCATTCAGCTCTTTTAATTGAGTAAAGTCCCTAGTTAATTATCCATTAATTATCTAGAACCCAATAGGGCCAGAATTGCATTATAAACCCACAAGGCCATTTTCAGTCATTTCTCTCATCATTACTCCATTTGGCCGAATTTTAAAGGGGGATATAATTGAAAAAATTGGATTTTTGCTTGGAGAAGAAGAAAAAATCTGCATTCATTTTGAGAAAATATTGAGATAATATTGCCCTATCAAATATTCAAAGAATATTTCGTTCTTATTCATCAAGTCAGGCGATACTCTATAAATACAAGACTTGATCGTAGGGTTTTGGGAGGGTTCCACACATTCAGAAAATAAAAAAAAAATCGAGAGAGAGAGAGAGAGAGTTTTCCCGAAGTTCAGCCCTGCGCAGTTTCGTACCAATTGACCTTGCGTCACCATCCGTGCCCCGATTGATGTGGTACATGTATCAAAACGTTCATCATTCGATGATCTATCATTAACAACTGACGATGCCTCGATCCAACGTCGGAAACCTCCCTTCCAACCCTTGGAAGTCACGAAGTTCAATCCCGTTGGTAACCCTGCGCAGTTTCGTGCCAATTGACCGTGCGACGTCATCCGTGCTCCAATTGATGTGGTCTAGGTGTCAAAACGTTCAGCATTCGACGATCTATCACTAGCCACTGATGGCATGACGATCCGATATACGTAGCCTTTCATCCAAGCTCACAAATTTGCTGTTCTGCTGCCCGGTTTTTTTCAGATCAGCCTGCTCATTGTGAAAGTGATGTTCGCTCCTTGTTCTCATCACAAATAGGTCAAATCTCGCCCAACGAATCAAGGTAAGTCTCAATTTGTGATGATTTGCATGTTGTTTTGATGTGTTTTTGCTGTTGTTTTTACGCTATAAACATGTTGTTTGGTCCAAAAATAAGTTGTTGTTTGCACTTTTTTTATTACTAACCATGCTGGTTGATTGCTGGTTTCTGGGCATGAATTACTGAAAATTTTGGAAAAATTCAAGGAGCAAGTTTTTTCATATTAAAACACTAATTTTTATCACAAATTTTGGAAATTGGGATTTAGATTAGATTCATCGGATATATTTTCAGAATTGAAAAAGAATTCCATATCCAAATTAGGAAATTTTATTTCTTAAAAGGCAACGTTTATATTAAGTTAGACAATCTTACCCATTGCCATCGGGTATGATTCTCTGGCTTAGTAAAAATGAGAAGTTAGTCAATTCGATCTTTTGCCATTTAGATCCAATTCACTATCTTCACAAGCCGATTTTGGATTTGGGAATGTCTATTTTTTCGAAAATTTGAAGAAGTGGATATTCATGTCGATCTTGATGCTATCTTGTTTTGCTTGAAATATGCTCTCTTGACTGATATGTCTCAATTTAGTTCCATATATTTAAGATACCTAAGAATTTAGTAAGATATGGTTTCCTATAAACCTTATCTAATTAAAATTTTAGGAAGATATGGTTTCTTAGAAATCTTATCTTATCGAATTTTTTGGAATAAAATCAAGATAATCAAATCATTCATGCATATCTTTAGATTGCTGAAAAATTCACATAAAAATGCAAAAATCAGATCAAGTTGTCTTGCATTTGTCTCATGCATATCTTCATGTCAGCATATCCTGCATATTCATTACATGTTTTCGAGTATCACATTTTGCATTCCATATTTTCAAAATGTCATGCATATATTTGATCTTATGCATTTTATAATTCAAATAAAAGGAATAGAAAATCAGCTCATTGTTGTCTTGTGCGATTTCATGCATATCTTATGTCATCTCTCACGTCTCTTTGCATATTTTGCACAGCTCGCATATCTCTCGTCATCTATCCATACCTTGCTTATTCCATGCGTATAATATCTTTTGTATTATCATATTTTCTCAAAAAAATATCATCTAAATATGATCATACATGATTTTTGAGAATCCATATGATTCGTGTCTGCATAGTCATATTTTTGCTTATATCATATTTTCGAATAAAAATTGCATATCCATGCATTGTTATTTTTTTTTGGATCATACGCAACATAATATTACTTGTCATGCCATATTTGCTTGTCTCTATGCCATGCTGTATTTTATTGTGTAACCCAAAAAAAATCATGCTCGGTCTTCATGTATCCTAGTTTAATAAATTTGATTTGCATATTAGTTCATTCATATTTTTAATTATTTTGCATGCTTTAATTGGATTAGTTAACTTTTACATATAGGGTAACTACACTCTAAATTTGCGTGTTTTGCATCTCATCCCGTCATTTAGATATTCTCATGTTATTGCATCCATATCATTTATACATTGCATCCAAAAGCTAAATCCCTAAAAAGAACTCCATCCTCTGAACTTTGAACGATTCAATCTAGTTGCCAACTTAGGACTTTCATGAAATTTAAGGTACCGAAAGGGTATTAGTTTTAATGAACTAGTGTAATCAAATCCTCGAATCCACAAACTCTGGTCATAGAAATAAGAATAGTCATCCCGCTATTTTTATTTAGGTTTCTAACCAACCTACCAAAAATGGTTAGTGCGACTCCTAAAAATTTAAAATCTTTTTCAAGATAATCACTTGAACCACAAGTCACGATTTGGTAGAACTTGGGAGAGTTCGAGCTAGGTTAATTAATTTAATTAATTAATCTGATAATCCATTAACCTAAGATTGGAAACCCGATTTTTAGGCCGCGATAGCGACGACCAGTGACCATGTCACGCCCCGACTCCGATGGGCATGCCAACATCCCTCACGGCCATCAATTGAATAAGATAACCCAGGATCCAACTTCGAAACTCTTAGAGCGTGATATGATAAGCACATGCGGAAGCGAAAACAAAACCCTAGACGTAAAAACAAACATAAGGTGACAAAGGACTTAAAAACAACACACATCTCTTACAAATAAAAGGTCTATTACACCAATAGGCAGAAGGGTTCGAAGGAAGACACTACAGGACCACAAAAAGAACTCCCAAAAAGAAATTCGTAAACTAGAGGAACTCGTCTTCATCTTCCTCCTCTTCCTATTCTTCTTCATCTTCGGGGCATCTTCAAGTCTTTGGGTCTGAAATGTTGGTCCCACGACGGGGTGAGATAACAATCTCAGTAAGATATCCCTAACCCTAAGCAAGGCTATTGGTACCTCCAAACACGTTTGAAAATATGCAAGTTTTGAAAAAATACTTTTCACGCATGACATTCAAACAATTGGCATATCAAAGCTATTCAGGCATTTCAGGCTCGTGTTGCTCACACATTCACTTTCTAATCCAAATTTCACTAGCCATACATGCATATCAGGCATTCCATGCACTCCAGGCATTCTAGCCAATTCAAGCATTTCAAGCATACAGACTCAGAAACACATCAAGAACCATCAAGGGCTGCCCCCATTGGGCCGCGAGATGATTCGGTCAATCATATGACTCTCGACGTCTTATCGAGATGATTCAGTCATCATGACTCTCGCTGCGAGATGATTCAATCACTATAGCGACTCTCGACACTCCGCGCCATCGAGATGATTCGGTCGACTATAGGACTCTCGCGTCTGGACCTAGAGATGATTCGGTCACTACCTAACTCTCGATTCTTACAGCCTTCGAGATGATTCGATCAAAGCAGGACTCTCTAGCCGCAAGACCTCGTCAGGTCAATGGGAGTAACTCCCTCCCCAGCTCCATACATTGGCCATAAACAAACAGTGATTCTTTTCGTTAAGCCTTTTTATCATAATCACATGCAATTCATACCATCATGTCATCTCATCTCCATTCAAGGCACACAGTTCAATTACAACTAATTCATCATTACAAGCACATCATTCGGCCATCATGCGTATGCATAACATTACATTAAGCCTCATGCGACACCGATTGCAAAACCAAGCATTAAAGCCCTCAATTGAATCCCATTAATCATCACATGCCCAAATTCACACACGGCATATCATCACCAAGCATTCAGAGCTTTAATTCATTGCTTCCTAGACATGAAAACATGGTACTCAATCAAGGACAATTCATAAAAACCTCAATTCACAAAACTGCCCACCCACGACCAGGTTCACTCATAAGCAAACTGACATTTTTCTATTGACTTTTTGAGAAATCAAATTCAGGTTCTTGTCCTTCAAGATCTTACGGACGTGTGGACGAAAGCAGGGTTCAATTTGGATATCAGATGATTTAGAATGAGCCATTTTAAAAACGGGGCGCGCTGAAAACAGGACAGTCGGCATTTCGGGTCTCTCATATATTTTACTCCAAATCAGCCCTTTAAACCCTTTCAATTCCACCAAAAATCAACCCTTTAGTAACCCCACATCTTAGGAAATGGTTAGAATCAACTTACCAAGCTAATTAAGCCAACAAACTCCTCCAAGAACCGCAACAATCTTCGGATCCTAATCTGTCCGGTGTAGGGTAGGTTCGGTTCCTAGGGGATTTCATGCAAACCTCCCATCAAAACTCCAATCCAACTCTCCTATCCTTTTCTAACATGTAATATCATGTCTTAGGGTATCTAACCAACAAATTTCGAGGCAAGGCGACGCCTTGGCGGACCTCAAAAGCTCACGGATCCTTTGCCAGTCGAAGAAGACAGAATCTGTTATTGCAAAACCAGCCAATTTCAGCCATGAAAGCCTATTAAACTCCAATCAACTCTTAAACTCAGCTTGCTACAACCCTGATCTAGGAGTCAAGGAGGCCTCACCGAAAATTTGGAGGCAAACGAGCTCCTAAAGTGGGCGCACGAAGACCCTCTCTAAAACTGGTCCGATTCTGACCCTTGCGCGAACTCAGGGCTGAACGGGTTAATCGGGACCTCCAACGGCCGAACGGCGACTAGGGCTGCGCAGGGAAGAGGCTGAGGGACCTTATGGTGGTTGGTGTTGGGTCGGTCGGTGGCTGGAAGCCGGCGTCATGCTAAACGAACGGGCGGCAAGGGAGCTGGCCGAGAGGGATGTTCCACGAGAGAGAGGAAAAGAGAGAAATGAGAAAGAGAGGGGGTGGTCGGCTGAAGCTTGAGGGAGAAAAGTGAGTCTTGGCTTCATCCACAAGCCAAAGAGAAAGAGAGAGGGTTAGGTGGGTATTAGACAATAATTAAATGCTCTTAGAGGTCTAACCCCAGTCTAGGTGCACTAACCCACCCACATAAAGACACTTGTCCACTTCTTCATAATATCTCAATGCTTAATGACTAAAACGCCCTAGAATTCGGCCACTATAGGGGAGACCAAAGACCAAATTGCCCTTGCTTTGTTCTTAAAGAAAAGTATGTCCTTTAAAGGGCAAAATGGTAATTTTTCACTTTCAGTCCAAATTTCACTTTTTTCAAATTTGTATTACCCTTGACGAGGCGACGTCCAATTTCTTTTGATTGTTGGAATTCTTTGTCGTCCGATATCCAACCTCGGGATCCAATTCATGGTCTGTTTTCTGTCAATTGTAATTTCAGCCTATCTCAAATCGATATGCGGCTTTTGCAGACGCTACGCGTATCGACTCAGTGATTCTCATCACACTTAGGATGACTCAAGTCACGGCGACTTTGGTTGTCATGTAATTGCGATGGTTTATTACTAGCTCCGACGGTCGCGATCGTAGGAATTCGATTTAGGAAAGGTTTGCAAATCATACATCAATTAAGCGGTATCACCCGCGCTCCAATCGTATAACGCTAGCAATAAATTCCTTAATCGTTCTTAGATCGGCCCTTAGTGACTCTAAATATTCCCTCGACAATCCTTGTGGTCAAAGTGCTGTTCCTTATTCGAGTTCCTAGGTCCACATATTTGTTATACGCTAGCCTTTCCCTTTCTGGTCAGTTAACTCGAATTGATCAAGTCCGAGCGAGACAAAACTGAAATACATCGATAGATATCTTCTCATTCATACATCTCGAAATGGTCGGAAATTCAGAATGTCACAAACCATCACCAAATTTTGTAAAAAAAAAAAAAGAAAAAAATTATAGAGAAAAAATCAAATAACTTGTTTATGACTCACTTAAGATGGATCTATGACTAACTTAAAATTCATTTTTGACCCATTGAATTGTTAAATAATCCCTTTATGACTCACTTAAGCTTGTTCTTTAAAATGCAACACATTTATGATCCACATTATTAATATATGAGTTAAGATATGGGTTTCCATTTCGCCACCTCTAGAATATGTAATTTATTTTGATGATTCGATAAGTCATTTCTTAGCATGATTGCTTTAGGATACCTATACGTAAAAAGTTTGATGCCACTAATATTTTTCAGTCCATAACTGACGTCTGTATCTCAAATTCTATGTTCAATTAATTGTCCACGTTGACTTGTGCTCATTCTAAGAAATACCATGTTTGTAACGAATGATTTTTAGTTACCTTACTGGAGTTATGAATAGTTATTACTCCTTTTCCAATTACAATGAACATGGACGTTTGAAAACGAGTTATTAATTTCAGATAATCAACGAGGTCAATTGAACGATCTAATAGCCTTAGCTAACATAACTCTTTTTTCACATAAATTGATTTGTTTAACAGTTTTTGGACCTTCATGCGTGCGTTCAGGATTTTAGGGAGAACATGTTAGATTTTGTAGAACAAAGAGCTAGATTTATGAGACAATCAATTTAACAAATCCAGGACACAACTTGTTTGGAATTTGAAATGTCAAAAGACAATTAATTAAAAAAATTCAAGACGCAACATAATATAGTAGGATTTTAAGAAAAAAGATTCAGAAAATAACTCTGAATAGAAAAATGGTGGTAGTCGTTCTCAGCCCATTGGACCAGGGCAGCCTGAGTGGCACCGGCCCATTGTCCTCCATTCGCGGGAGCTGGAGGGTTTGGCTGCTCTGTGAAGCCAGGCTCACTCTAGGGCACACGTGGCCCGAGTCTTTGCTCGAATCACATGTACTAGGGGTGATATGTTCTAAGATGGCTCGGTTCCCATCCTAAAATTGGAAACCGGACTGGACATGGTTGGTTCAAACTAGGAATCAACGACCACTCTAGAACCGGGACAACCAGTTCAAGTTGTAATGGGAATCGGCGATGTTATTTTATTTTCTTGTCCGGACTGATTCCAAGGTTGTACTAGGAACCGGCGGTGTTATTTTTCTTTCATTTTTGCTATAAAAACAAAAAATGAAACAGACTAACGAGGAATTGGGAACATTCCGCTCGGTTAATACTGTCTTCAATTCTTTTAAACCAGCCAAAACCGTAACGAAACCCATGGTTTAATTAAAAAAAATGAAAGATATTGCTCGATCAATATTTAATTCATTTTTTTAAACGATTTTCTGATGTGGGTGCGTGTGTTTTATAGCCGACTTCTGCAAATGCCGCCCAACCGGTTCGGTTTCTGAGTTGGTGGAGCTGGGAGTACCAAGCTATCGTTACCAAGGGCGCGCATGGCAATATTATTGCTCTAAAAATCAACTTTTGATCGAAAGCTAATTTTTCTACTTATATTCTAGATGTTAATTTCTTATCAGAGAAATTTGTTTAGTATATTTCTGAAACTTATTAACACAATCTTCTATGAAAAATTATTGTAGACAATTGAAAAATTTGTATTTCACTTTTGAACTTTTCAAATTTCTTTTAAAATTATTTTTATTATTTTTTTATTTTCTACTCCAACAGCCGGAGACAGCGATTCGATGGCGATGGTGGGCAACAATGGTCGCAGTTGTGGTCGGCGATGATCAACGGCTAGCAGCGACAGGGGAGGCGGTTGTCGAAGGTGGGTCGTGGTCGTCGGCAGCGATCAACAGTGGATGGTGGTCGCGAGCGGCGGTGGACGGCAGCCGGGGAAAAAACAACTTTAGAACTAGGTTGAGATGACATATAAATTGGACCGACTCACAATTGGTAATACTAGTTTCATAAAATTGAAAATAGAAGCCAAGTCGTTTGCTTCCCTTTTAATAAGGAAAAGGAAATAAAATTCAATCCACCATAATAATATAAACAGAAACATGAAACAATGCTCGCACATACAGCAAAATACCCAGTTTCCTATAGTAAAATATAGATATGTATACTACTATCGTCATTATCTGTGGATGCGGGTTGCTTCGAAGATCAGCCTCACCAATGCTGGAATGGGCTATCTATCTCCTCAAGCTCTCCACAATGTAGTCTGCATACAGGTTCCTTCAAGGTAGAATCAGAGATAATTTAAGAACAAGATTTTGGCGTGGATATGCATTAGAGGTCACATAAAGTACATCATAAGAAGCATCAGCATACACGATTTACATAGTATGTTGTGCGCAACAACCTACAAAACTTGGAAAAGCAATCCCTCCGGAAAATTGGTTTATCCAGATAAAGGAAGTATCTGCTTAAGCTTTTGTATATGAATTTGTAAAATTTCCATCCGACTATCACATATATCATCGACATCTTAAGGTGATACTTACTTCATGTAATCTTACTTAAAAAGATCATACTATATTCTGCAAACAAATCCACTTTTAGTTATTGACTCTAAAAGAAGACATACTCATTCTCTCTCAGTTCAATCTACTGACCTCATATACCCCTTCCAAAACGAGAGACCACGATACAATGTATGATGCACGTGGCAGGTGACTCCTTTAAAATGTCTGAGAAAGAAGCTTCACTTACATGGAGTGCTGAATTGCATCGTAGGCAGCAGAGGCAGGCAGGAAATCATTAACTGCAACTTCCTTGTTCTCATTTTTCTTGTCTGGTTAGTGTTAAGGAATACCTCTACACAACTAATACAAAAGGATTTCCGACACCAAATATCTAAAATACTGTCTGGAAATTGCTAATTGCGTTAACACTGGTTAGAAATTTTCAAAAGGATACAATCTTCAAAGAAACGACGAATTTCAGCCAAACGATGGGGTGGGAGGTCCTTAATATCATTGTAATGTCGGTATTCAGGATCATCAGCGCAAACAGCAATTATCTTGTCATCTTTCTCGCCCTGCATTCAAGAATCATCAGGTTAGTAACATCTTTCTTGCTGGATCAGAAACAAAAACACCCCAGCTTAGAGATATTTACCTGATCAATCATAGGCATGAGCCCAATAGCTTTAGCCCTGAGAAAGCATCCAGGAAGAACAGGTTCCTGTAAGATAAAGCAATGGTACATCATCCTTGTACAAGATAGTCCACAATGCTAACACTCTAAAGTTCAGGGCAAGCGATACAGTTGCAAAAGTGCAGAAGGATTAAAATCAAGCCAAGTAAATCAACAGAGTTTACTTCTTAAATTTGACTTGATCATAAAGGGTCAACTGTCAACTTGAGCTCAACCAAACTTGGTTTGCGGAGTTAAAACTTGTCTCATTTAAGTAATCGATATGACAAAAAGTACCCAATATGATCGATTATACCTCGGTCTGTCATTTAAAAATTAAATAATGACAAAACCTCACTTTGGGCTCAACATGTAAATTTTACATGTACATACTATAGATGTATGCAAATGGTAAAAATCTAAACAGGTTTGAAAACATCTTGAGTCTGTATTACAGTCAATATTAGGGTAATTTCAACTCCGTCACTTACAAGCTCTCCTCGCCTAATTTATATATCAAACATAGACGGATGGACTCTCCATTTCCTATTTGTATTTAAGACTATCAAATGCTATCAATAACACCAATAGTAGGATTTTGTACATCCTTCCAATCATACATGGCATTTGACTCAAAATCCTACTATGATGATCGTTGCATCAACATTTTACCTGCATGATGATCAAGACATCCATAGGGTCATTATCCTCGCAGAGAGTTCGAGGGATGAAACCATAGTTGTGGGGGTACACAACTGAAGAATACAGTACACGGTCGACCTGCATGATTTACACCAATAAGCAACTATCATGAATTCTATGGCTTAGCTAAAAGTTTCACCTGCCATGATCAGTTACCTTGATTAGCCCAGTTTTCTTGTCAAGTTCATACTTGACCTTGCTCCCTTTACTAATTTCAACCACCTGAACAGGTTATTTTCCAGTATGAAACATGGTGAAAAGAAAAAGATGATATAAATTTACGTCTTAAAATGCTGTCAGCATTCGATGACTAGGAAATTGGTAAAAGGGAAACGCCAGAAGTCTACAATCTTGTTGATAAAGAAGGGTACCCAAAAAATATCAATAAAAAGTAGCTTGTACTCCATGCTATTCTAGAAGTAAACATGCTTGTATCTAGCCAAGTCAACGAGTAAAACACTGGGAAAAATCTAGTGCCAAAAAACAAAAATTGGAAAATGATCATAAATTAATCGTCAAAACAAATTAAACAGATCTTGAAAGATCACATCTCGAAATAAAAAGATGCAAAAACAAACACGGGCAAATAGTCAAAGGATATATTTGATAGAAAGAACGGTCCACTCAGCTAGTTCAAATTCCAAACGTGATATTATTTTAATGTTGAAACTATGCAACCATGGTAGACCTACACCTACAAATTCAATCAGTAAACAGGGCCTCAAGCAAAGCAATATCATGTACTTACACAGTTGAAGACCGTTGGAGCTCCAGGTCCTGTAATGAAAGGAAATCACATATCAAAGACCATGACATTGTAAATGAGAGGCAAAACAATTGATCAATTTAGCATTTGAAGAAAATTAGTGATATAGCATACCTATCTCAAGGTCATGCCAAGGGTGCGCAGCAACAGACCTCCTAGTCATTGACGAGAGAATCCTTTCATTTAGAGGTGGATGGGCCGGATGATTGTTTTCATAAATTTTCTGTGGGGTCTCAATAGGAGGAGCCATTTCTGCAACATTGGGTAAAAAACTACGTCAATGGCTTTTTGAATGGAACTTGGTTGCAAAAGGAAGAAAAAGACAATGAACACGCAAACACATGAGCACATGGACACAGTTTAGCACCATATTCTAGTTCATACTAAGGCATTCAATCTACAGATATAACATACAGGCTTTCTCGGAACATTCATTTAGCCATAATGTCACCAACAAATTAAAATGCAGGACAACAGTTTAACACACTTGCACATGAGAAACATAAAGGGGTAATCACTTAATAGGTGAATTTTGAAGTTGTTTAGAAGATCGCCGTGATTTTCAGTTCCGAGCGAAAAAGGTGCTAAGTCAATCACCAACAAAAGATATGTTGCATTGCAGCAGTGCTGTTAACGTTAACTAAGTTCTGTGCAAGTACAGAAGCGAGCACATAACAGAGAACAAGATATCCCCATCCAACAAAGAGGGCCGCAGATTTGACTAGTCGCTTGATCATCCAAATCCATGACTTGGTTATATTTCAGTGATAGCTATCATCACCTCACAAAATTTGGAAAGGGCGTGACGCTAAAGGACCAATTTAAAGGAACGTGAGATACGAAATCCAGAATAGTTCTCCAAGGAGAAATATATGCCGGCAGCCACAAACATCAAAAAGTGGATGGACAAGTAACCCTCCTGGGCATCAAATGCAAAGAAGAGCGAAATGAAATGTCAGAACTAATTCAAAGTAGCTCATTTGAAGCATATTAACATTCATGCACACCGCCATCAACAGAGGCAAGAGCAGTAAGACCGCCTCTTCCTTGTTTACAGCAACCCATGAGTCAGGTTTCAAACTATTTCTTGTAGTTCGCACGCGCCTCCGAAGGAAACAGACGATAAGAAATTCGATGGAAAAGTTTCTCTCGTAGCAAAATCGGAGTTTCAAATGTACACACACTACCGACCGCCTCCTCCTGTCTATTTTCGAAAGCTTGTGCGTCCATCAACCAAAGCTGCAGGTCAAACAAACATAGATCTACCAATTTTGCTCATGCAAAGGAGACAGAATGAGCAAATTCCTGTCACAGAATCCTTTGGAGCCGACTACCACTGGGGGAAAAAAAAGCAGAGAAGGCAAATCGCATCGCTCGACGACCCAGATCCCCAACACAAACGTGCAAACCAGCACGATCCAACACAAAGCAAACTGACGCATGCAACGCCAATCGCCTGTACTTTGAGCTTCGGATGATCTCCAACAGGAGACATTTCTAGACATTGAGCAACTAAGCAACTTCAACGACACCGAAACAGCTAGACCAGGCACAAACCGTACCCCCAAAAAAAAATGCTAAGAAAGATGGCGATCTGAAACCGACGAAAGTGAAGCCGAAACGCACCTGTATCAGTCAAACTCATCAAGAAAACTCCTTCCGAAGAGGAAAAACGCGCAGATCTCGGACGAAGCAGAGGGAAGAGAGGGGAGGAAGGGCGAGCGAGCACAACCCTAGAAGCTTTGGACTTGGTTGCAGAGCAAAAGCAAGATGAGACTCTGCGTGGTGTTCCCGCTCTCTCTCTCCTCTCTCGGCCATTTTAAAGAGTTGAAGAAATGGGAAACGGAAACGGAAACGGAAAAGGAAAAAAAAAAGGAAAGGAAAAAGAACAAAAAGAGAAAATTCTTGCGTTTAAGAAATAAATGGAGGGGAAAAAGAAAAAGCAAAAGCAAAAGAAAAAATGCGTATATTCTGTGATGCGAATATTGAATTGGTGGCTCCAGCTGGGCAAAGAATGCTCTACGCGTTGGTGCACCGTTAGGTGGCTGGGAAAGAGTGTCTGTGACTCCGTCCTATTTAGACACTGCTCGATCAAGTCAATTACATATCGACTGTTAGTGATGTTAGGTGACGGTACGAGGTGGTATATTTCCGAACGCAGCATCGCAAGCTCTAACTTGCTTCGTGAAGAACCGCATAAATATCTGGTAAATGTGTTCTCTACTTTTAACCCCTCGATGGAATGATGATAGATTTCGCCGGCTTACTTTGATATCGATGGATCGCGAGTGGTATTGAGTCACCATCTCTTTACAGCTGTGATTCTAAATGTTTGGTTGCTGGTATTAAAACTCGTACGGTAGCGCTCGGGGAAAAAAAAATTAATTGGCATGTTGTTGACCCCTTCTTGACTGTTTTGTTGAGTTAAAAAAAAAAAAGGTCAAATGTATAACATCACAAGGATGATTGGCCGATCGGTTACTTAGGAAGTTATTTGGTTGCAAGTTTGAATCCCATAAATATATTGTTTGTTTTGACCTATGTCATACCTCGCGTATATTTTCAGGAATGCTCCCTCCCAATCTTGTTTTCTGTAAGATACATAACCAATCTCAAATTACAATCTCTTCATCTAACAACAAAATACTTAGTTTTATGATATGAAGCATCGTGCTCTTCATTTATCATGCATTCGATTTTAGTCTACGCAACTTCGATAAGTCGATCATCATTTTGAAAATTGACCAAATGTCACGTGTTGGGGCACTTGAACCGCGATTTGCTTTGTATGTTATATTTGTAGAACGAGTTTGTACAAAATTTTATGTTATTATTAGACGGATCATCTAAGGTGCTAAAATCAAGCACGACCAATCAAAAGATATGCACGTGACGTTTCTTAATATCTGTAGATTAATATTCTATTTTGTATTTTCACCTAATCATTCCTCTCTTTGTTTTGGAAGGGCTCTCAAGTTGTTGTTTTTGCTTTTTTGGTCGAAGAAGGGCTCTCAAGTTTCACTAGGTTTATTATAGGGTCGGGTGCAACTTTATTCTCAAGAAATTCCACTTTTTGTGATAAGACTTGCGCCTGTGGAGTTCTCTCTTTATGGAAGATAAAAAAGAAAGAGGGAGGGGGGGTGGGGAAGTGGGGCCCTCTGGGGATAGGAACGGACTTCCTAACGGTCGTGCGGTGGGGTGAAGTGCGTTGGAACGTGATCGCGGGGTCGGTTACGGATTCCTCCGTTGGCTCTGGGGACGAGCGAATATCCTGAAATACCAATCTTGAGCAAGTCTCGAACCATTCAAATAAAAGAGAGCGTTGACGTGCGCCTTCATCTCTCTAGGCGGGTACCGTACCGACTCCAAGCGCGTGTGATCCTACGGAGACTGAGCATTTTTTACCTCACCTTACCTTCGTTTTTATCCTCCTTGCGTTCTCGCACTTTGGGGTGAGCAAAAAAGGTGAGCAAAAAAACCGTCATCCACCCAATCGGACCGAACTGTACCCAACTGGCTAATTTGGGATGGTAACCGACGGGTACAATCCGGTTCTCGATTTCAATTTTCTGGAATTGACGGGCACCAGTTCGGTTCTTGATTTTGAGTGAAAACCATCCAACTGGACCAGTTCTTTTATATAATTCAAATGTATATTCTTTTTTGTTTCAGGGAAGTCTTGGTAATTTGAGTGCATAACTTTGGATATGCCTTACTTAATGAAGTATGGAACATGGAATAACTGCAATGACACAGCGAGATTGTGGCACATTGGTTTAGACTAGCTAGATAGCTGCACTAAGTGGATCTGTGCCTTTTGGAATAACTTTTGTAGATATTACAATGCTTATCTTGCATATTGAGAATTTTTTCATTTGGCAATGGTAATAACTCAAAATCCTCATTGTTATCTTGCATATTGAAATTTTTCATTCTTTAACCACTAGGTACTTGTTCTCTTTTCTTTTTTAATTGATGTTGGTGCTCGATAGGATCGTAACTCGGAACCGGATCGGTGATTCAGTTCTCGGGTAGATCCATGGAACAAGTGAGTGGTTCACGGTTCGCATTTTGCAAAATCGATCCATAGTGGACGATTCTCGATTCTAGGGCGGGAAGCACCCATCTCGGAACAGATAATCCCTCACATTTTCCAGGATGAGAAAGTCCGACCCGTAAACAGGTAAACAACACCCCCCACAAGTCTTGTGGACCATGTTGCTAAAATTTGATGCGCAAACACAATGAAATAAAGTGTAAAAGCGAAAATAAAAAACCGGGACACAAGGTTTATCATGATTTACCATTAAATTAGGGCCACATTCAAGAGATGATTCCACTATAACTAGCCACATCTCTGTTACATCACCCAATTATAAGTAAATGATATAACATATAGCCGTAAATCATTCATGGGCTCTGAGCCCAAACTGCAAATGAAATATGGGCTCAAACTATAAAAGTCTTATGATGGTTCGGGACCCCATGCTTTCCTGTCAATAAAAGTACAAGCTCTAACATGTAGTAGATAATATATAGTAGTAACCATTCATGGCTCTACGCCCAAAATTACTAAAAAAATATTGGTTCAAACTACAAAAGCCTTATGGAGGCTTGGGACTTGTACTTTTATGTCGATAAGAAGTACGAACCACGCCTCAACACGCGTCTAAGACAGAGTCTAGGTCCAAATGGGTGATCCAAACATGGAATATGGGGTTTAGCGTTCGCCGGTGATTCGAACGTCAAGGATTTTTTTCATGACAGGCACTTTGAGCTGCGTGGGCAATGTGCTTTTTCTCCGAGATACAACATTGCAAATTTTGAGAGCTTTAGAAATTGGTGAGTGAAATGTGAGCATATTTTTCTCTAATTTCCCTCGCACTGTGGAGACGATACTTAGTCGGATATGTTACCCTTATTATGTAGAATCACTCATCTTTACTTCTTGTAGGTGGTACTGGGTTGGGTTGTTCTCCGTTGGCTTTTCCAACATTAGATTGAATGTGACTCTCTTATCTTGTGAAAGATAGGTCATTCATGTCATAACTGAATTGATACAGAGAACGGTTAATTTTTACTTTTCTCGATCTCAAGAGACCACATTGCCCGATCCAAATCCGGATCCCCATGCCTTGGTTTCCCCTATACCTGCCCCCCATATCAAGGGTGGGGATTCTCCTGCCTTGGAAAAACCAAAGCAGGGGATCCATACGCCGTCCGATCCTATCTCTTGTGAGCCGTAAATATCTGATTTTCGTTCCTACGGGATAGTAAAATTATCGACAGATCGTGTTGAACAAATTTTCATCAAGTGATGTGTCCAAATCACACGAAATTGAAATACAGGCAACCATATCTTATATGGGTCCCACGTATTAACACTCATAAACATATTCTAACATATCGTTAAGATTACACAATAGACGGTATGGTGCGGGGGCATCGATGCAGAAAACCCACGATAAAATAGCTGGAGCTAGTCGTACGGCATCAATGCTCTCAATCTCATCCACCTAAAAGGAGAAAAAGCAAAAAAAAAAAAAAAAGGCAAAAGAATGAGATGGGATGGGATGGGATGAGATGAGAAGCGTGAGGAATTTGGGTAGCAGCAGGGTGGCGGGTTCGATCTGATGTGGATGTGCGGAGGAACAATATATCAAACATCTTACGTTCCATGCGTATTGTATATTATAGAAATGGTAGCCTCTTGAAAACTGCAAATTATATAAAAGGTCCGGGTCTACTTTAAGCAACAGTTACTTTCCAATTCAAATCTTCAAAATGACAAAGTATTTTAAGTAGGGATGAGCGGTTTCCGGTCCGGTCCGGTTCTCCTCAAAAATCGGGAACCGGACCAATAGTCCCGGTTCTCAATTTTCGGAACCGTGGACCGGACCAGCCACCTCGGGAACCGGGAACCGGACCGGACCGTCGGTCCGGTCCGGTTCCAAGGAATCAATAACACAAACAAGAAAAAATCACATGCATGGTCACCCATCGTGCCATCCTCTGCAGCTAATTTTCCCCATAGTCACAGTCAATTACTTAACCCTGCTAACACACCATCAGAATTTTCCTACATGGATGTCCTACTTCTCTGATCACATTCCCAGGTTAATAAACCAGAATCTGCAATGTCAAAGATTCAACTTGACTAAACTACAAGTGCTATCAAGTGAGCCCTTCGTACTACTCAATGCAAACCTAACAAATATAATTTATCTTGTCTTACGAGTCATAGAATGTCACTCACAGATTAAACCTTCAAAAGGTTTGAACTAGAATTTTGTAACTCAAATTATCCAGCCGTATCCAATTGGCGATGAGTTGAGCTACAATTGGCTTCGTTCCTCCTCCTTTTTGGCGTCACCGTGAGCCTCATTTCCCAGCTCTCTCAATTCTTTGTCGCCATGCGAGATGGAGTTCTGATGCACATATATCGTCACTTCCACGCCGAATTTGAACCAGCATCAATCGTCAGGTTCAGCTTCATCACGATGAAGCTGAACAAGATGCTGAGCACGAAGCTCGCCACAAAGGCCCTCACCGTCAATTGTTGCCTCCACGACGGGACCTCCTTGCTCTCGTACTCCCTCTCCACCGACATCACCATCTCTTCCTCCTCTTTGTCCTTCTCGGCATCCCCGCCTGCCGGCCTCGCGCTAGCCGCAACCAGCTGAGTCTCTTGCAGCAACCACCCACTAGCGTCGTCTTCTGGTCGCCGTAAACCCGTGACCTTCGCCCCACGACCCTCCTCCACCTGATCTCCGCCGCCACCGAGCACCGCTACCCAGCCACCTCCAGCCACCTGAACTGGCCGAGACCCATAGATCTGAGGCCGACATTGACAGATCTGAGGCCGAGCCCACCGCGACGATGATCTGAGCTCCCTGTTCGTGAACCCGACAGTCCATTACACTACCCAGAATTGAATCCGACACCAAACGATTAGGTTTAGAACTTGACTTGCCTTGAGATGGGAACCGCGGCTGAGTTGCGCGTGGGCTGAGCGAATGGCGGCGAAGGGTGTCGGGGTTGGCCGCGCGACGATGGTCTGACGGAATGGTCGGCGACGAACGGCGTTGAAGTTCATGGACGGGTGTGCGAGCGCAGGCGCGAGCGATGGAGCGGTCGGCCACGATCTGAGAGGAGAGGACTGAGAAGAAACCTAGTGTTCGCTTGGTAGAAGATGACCGAGACTATGAGAGGTCTAAAACGTGGGGAATATAATATTTTGCTTTTTCTTTAATATCGGGCGGTTCGGGCGGTCCGGTTCAAGAACCGGACCCCGGAACCGGGAACCGGACCGCCCGGTCACCGGTTCCACTTTTAGGAACCGGGAACCGGACCGGATCCCCCTAAAACCGGGAACCGGACCATCGGTCCCGGTCCGATCCGGGCGGTCTTTTTTGCACACCCCTAATTTTAAGCACTAACATCAATGTGGGTGCGGGATGAGGCGAATGTATTTTGAGTGATAATGGGACAATGTACGATCGATGAAGGATGGATTACGATCATCATCAAGGCTTAAAGAATGCCCCAACAGCTAGGGATAAAGATCGAGATTAAAGAAGTTAACCACAATGGCTCAAAGGACAAACCACCTCTCAAGGATAAAGGATTTGGGTATAGAGTAAGCTCGTCACCAAGGCCTAAAGAAAAATCATCAGTTAAGGATAAATGGCTTCTTGATTCACCGCCAAGAAAGAATCCACTTTCCATGGATTAAAAAACCAGGATATATAATTACTCAGACAAAGGAAAATATCATACATTCTCAATATTCAAGTCTTTTCTTTACAAATGAGATTACAACTCTATTTGTAGATAAATATTTAAATACATGGGAACTACCCTGATATTAAAGACATATGAACTAGAAAACTCAATAAAGACCAAAGAAGACGCATGGCCGAGTTGGTTAAGAGATGGACTACCCCTTGTCAAGTCCTTGGTTCAAATCTCCCATCTCGCGCTCCGTGACTTAAGTGGGAGTCGCGGCTGGTGGTTGTCGTGCTAGTTTCTCCCGAGAAATAGTCGAGGTGCGCCTCCTAGGGCATAAGGACTTCTTCATCTTTTTGATTTTTTTTAAAGTTGTTCAGGTACTTGTTGCATCCCTAGGGTATGAATAAGTTGCCTTAGATAATATCTAAACTTAATCATCCCAACCTAAAGGCATCCCTAAATGCTAGATACGATAATTGTTATAATCTTCAATGTTTTATTTGAGCCACCAAACTTTGGCTTAAATCTTGATGAGAAAAGAAGGTGACTTTCAAGATTGGGAACCAAGAGAACGTGCAACGTGCATACATATTAACTATAATAAAATAAAAATAAAAATAAAAATAAAACAAACATGCACGTTCGGTCCACCTCATCTTGGGTAAGCAATGACGTGGAGGAGGGGATCGAGAAGGAGTGGTCATCCAAAACTTTTCTTGATGAAACATGCAATTGACTGGGCCAACGACCAGTCTTTTGGAGATTCTAAGCCGTCTTCAACGGTGGTTCCCAAAGAATCGAGCACCAAAGGAACTTCAACTTATCTTCTCCTTTGATTTGTAAGAGAGTGTTAGCCATATTAAAATCGGTTTTTGCTAAGATCACTTAACGATTTCATTTAGTGGATACACGTTTATATGGTCCCATTTCGCACGAAATTTATGCTTTTATAGCTAGACCTGTCAAACGAGGGAGTTGGATCGAAAAAGTCCCGAACTCAAATAGGCTCATTTAACCCGTTTTAGCTCATCTTCATGCAATACAAATATAGTGATTCATACCCGACCCAATTCATACGCATCACATACTCGACCCGATATATATTCATAAAATATTTTTAACTCAATCTAAGAAAACTCATTCTACAAATTGAGGTGAGAGTGCAAAGTGAGTCAGCACAAGATCGAGTGATGGCGAGAGAAAGCGAAAAGAGAGTTATAGTGGTGACTTGAGTCTAAGTAAGTTGTAAATTCATTTATAACCTATTTGCAATCCATTTATGACTCATTTTAATATATTTATTGTGCTTAAATCTATTTATCCATTTATCGAACATAACTAGGTTATATAATAAGTAACTACTCATTCAATCATATATGTGTTATGAAATGGATTTATGACACATTTTGACAGGTCTATTTATCGCTCAAACTCTCTTGAAAAACCTCACATATAAGAATTCTTTAACGAGCATTAATTTAAATGAGTCATGCTCAATAGCATGTTCTTCAAGCATCTATCCGACTTTTGTTTTGTTTTTGTTTTGTTTTTTGTTTTTTTTTTTTGTAATCTTTGAGTGGGGAAATTGTTCTTTCCAAACCCATTAATTGGACATGGGAGACGAAGTTGACAAAAGCCAATACGAGGTTAAGGACTGCAATCCTAACATATTGGAAGACTCGTCTGATTTAAAAAAAAAACACACACACACACATTGGAAGACTCTCATTGGACAAAGGAAAAGCCAGGAAGTGTTCTAATACTCGTTTTTTTTTTCTTTTTAACAGAGTTCTAATACTCGTTCAATCGGTTGACTTTAGGATAATTGAGACTGGAACTGGCCTGCCTCCTAAGTAGTTATTAGGTACAGTCAGGCCCAATGCATATCATCCATCGTATCGTGCGGATCACGCGTGGGTCCTATGGGATCCACGCGATCGGACGGATGGCATGTACTGAGCGTTCGTGTTGGTCGCGCAGCTAGTAATTTTCCCTGCCTCCTCGTGCTTTGACTTTTCTGCTGGTGGGAATATGACACCTCTTTGGCTAAGAAAAGTCTAACGCAGCCGCTCGATTCGCAGGACCCAATGATATTTTGAAGGTAACTCGCTCGGAATATCATTAGCTTCGACGCGTTATATATCAAATCTCACGGTTTTGTCATTTGACATATAGATATATTTTTTCAAGAGGTCACCCATCCTAGTAGCTAGTGAGAATTAGAAGTTTCGAAGAAAAACTTGTCGCTACGCCAAAATATGATTCTGTGAGTTAATTTTCAGTTTTCACATATATCATATCCTAGAATCGTTTTCTCCCTATTCAATGCATAGTTTGATTTATTCCTGTCTCTTTCGCAATCCTAAAAGCCCGCCAAAAGCCGTTACTTATTTGTACCACTTTGCTTTGACAATCATTCCCCACCCTGGTCTGGTTGAGTCGTTATAAGCCCACTAGTTTCCGCATGGTTGGTTCCATAATGTCAACGTTTAGTTGAATGGATGGAAGTGAGGATAAAGTTGCATTGGCTAATCATGGACCCTGCAGCTGGATTCGCATGGTCTAATTGGAGATCCAAGAAAGCAGAGAGCCAAGTTATGGACTCTCAAGTAGATGATACAAAGAGCTGTTGAAACGATTTGACACTTGGTAATAGGGAAGCTGATGATAGCCGGGTCGAATATTCAAAAGGTATTTGGATCAGTTCATTATCATCTTCGTAAATGATGTTTGGATTTACTCGGGTCGCCATGAGGGACACAAATGGAAATTGAGAATTGCCCTACGGATATTAAGAGAACACTCGCTGTATGCTAAGTGTAGTGTGCCTGAGCTTTGACTCAGCAAGATAGCCTTTCTTGATGAGACAGCTTTTAGGAAATGGGAATCCCTGTGGAACCTTCAAGGATTGAGACAAATGATGAGTCGGCTAAAATTGATGTGAGCTATCGGGATTTGAAGTTTTCTAAGTCTAGTGAATTAGTAAGGACGATTCATGGGAAGGTTCCTCGCAATAGTTACTCCATCGGAGAGACTGGCTTAGAGGGAAACACGTTTCAGATGGATGAATAAGTGCGAGAGAAGTTCTAAGGAGCCTAAGTATAGGTTACCACGCTAATGTTGACGATTTCTTTGGACATGGGAGTAGTAAGAATTAAAGTGATGTGTCACTGAAAGGATTAAGATTCATAGTAATGCAACATGGAAGGGTTGTTGCCCATGCGTTGCGACAATAAGGCATAAAGAGATGAATGCCCCGACATGTTATTTAGAACTGACAGCTATTGTCCTTGCGTTGGAAAGTTGGAGACAATCTTTTATGAAGTGAGAAAAATTCCGGATCAATGAGGATCATTGGAACTTGAAGTACCTATTGTCCCGAAGAAGAATTGAATGTGAGAAGCAACGTAGACGGATGAAGTTGCTTAAGGAATTAAAATGCGATGTCTTACCCCATTTTGAGGAAGAATAAGGGTGGCGGCCGTCTATGATTGGGAATCGAGCATCACGTAGTTGGTGGATAAAAGACGGACTTCGCTCATGGGAATAAGAGATTCGACTTCTAAATTGAAAGTTCGTCGATAGGATAGTTGGACGGCTACCACGAGCGTCAGACCTGGAAATCAGAAAAGGACTAAAGCATTGCAATCTACAAACCATGTTGTCCAAGAGATCATGGAAATAAATGCAACAGGGAGAAAATTCGGACTTCTAAGTACCCAAGGATACGTAACATTGAAGTTTCTTGGACGGGTGTACGTATCCAATGATGGAGGACTTAGGGGAAAAGATCATGTCGAAAACTCATCGGAATAACTATAGTGTTCATTGGATAGTACAAAGAAGTATCAGGACTTGCATCGGTACTAATGATGGAATAGAATGAAAGTAGAAATAGGCAAGCTCGTGGCTAAGAATCGGGCGTGCCAACAAGGGAAGGCACGACTCAGTAAGTTTGGCGGGTTATTTTAGCCGTGGGAAATTCCCGAATGGAACAGGGAATGAATTATTATGAACTTGGCTATGGGATTATCTGAAAGGATCAAGAAGACCATGACTCAATTTGTATAGTCATGGATGAGCTGAATAAGTCAGCACATTACCTGACAGTGCTGAAGGACTTCATAATGAATGGGTACGCCGAGTTGCATAGGCATCAAATAAATCATCTGTGTGGAGTTCCGACGACGATTATGCCAGATAGGGACCCTAAGTTTACCATAATTTTTGGAAAAAGTCTTTAAGACGTCATGAGGACGAAGTCATGATACAACACGCCTTATTTTACGCAAACAGATGGATAGTTTGATAGGACGAGTCAGGCGCTTGAGATTATCTTGCAGGCATGTGTCACAAATTTTAAAAGAAGTTGAGAAGAGCAGTTGCACTTGGTCGAGTAGCCCACGGGAACAAATACTTGTATAGATGGATTTGATGACCGGTTGGTGATGGGTGCATACTTTGATCAAGGATGATTGAGTGAGGGCTCCTTGCAAATGATCTACCTTGGTTTAAAATGACTTCGATAGGGCTAACTGAGGGTGACATCTGATTGTAATAAGCCTTTTGGATGGCATGGGTGGGTCCTTAGCTTATCATGCGGACCGAGTTTCTTGAGCTTATGTATATGTCGTCACATAATGCCCTGAAGCGTGATGACGTGGGGATTTGTACTCATCTTGATGCGTTATTATGCGAGATGTTAACCTGAAGCGTTGAGATGCGAGTTTCGAGGAGTATTCTGATCTGAGGCATAATTCACGCATCTTTGTAAGCCTGATTGAAATTTTGGAACTAAGAGATCCACCGAGGAAGGTGAAGATGTCACACCCTGAACCTAGGGAGCACGCAAACATCACACCAGGCCGTTCCAATAATTCTCAATAGCCTCCCAGGATCCCTCGGCCCACAACTCATAAATTCCATGAAACATGCGGAAGCGAGAAAATATTTCCATACAAATACAAAGTCCAAATGTCATGCCCCGACCCCGGTGGGCACGCTAACATCCCACACAGCCGTCAATATAAATAAGATAACCCAGGATCCGACGACTATACTTTCAGAGCGTGATATGAGAAGCACATGCGGAAACGAAAATAAAATCCCAGACATAATAACAAACATAAGGCGACCTAGGATTTAAAAAAACAAACAACACACATCGTCTTACAGTTAAAAAGGTCTAGTACATCAAAAGACAGAAGGGTTCAGAGGAAGGCACTATGGGACTACAAAAGAAACTCCCAAAAAGAAATTCATAAATTTGACAAACTCGTCTTCATCTTCCTCCTTTTTCCTTCTTCATCACCTCCTGGGCATTCTTCAAGGCTTTGGGTCTGAAATGTTGGTCCCACGACGGGGTGAGATAATAATCTCAGTAAGTTAACCCTAACCCTAAGCTAGGCTATTGGTACCTCTAGGCTCGTTTGAAAATATGCAAGTTTTGGAAAACACTATTCATACATGACATTCAAGCAATTGGCATAATAAAGCAATTCATGAATATCAGGCACCGGGTTCATTTCTTTCATACTTTCACTTTTCAATATGAGTTTCTCAAGCCATACATGCATAATAAACATTCCATGCACTCTAGGCATCCAGGCATTCCAGCCAATTCAAGCATACAAACTCGGAAACATATCAAGAACCATGTTTCAGTCTTTTATCTTCTTTACGCCCATCAAGGGCCCCATTGCGAGATGATTCGGTCAATCATATGACTCTCGACGTCTTATCGAGATGATTCGGTCATCATGACTCTCGCTGCGAGATGATTCGGTCTCTATAGTGACTCTCGACACTCCGCGCCATCGAGATGATTCGGTCGACTATAGGACTCTCGCGTCCGGACCTAGAGATGATTCGGTCACTACTTGACTTTCGATTCTTACAGCCTTCGAGATGATTCGGTCAAAGTAGGACTCTCTAGCCGCACGACCTCGTAAGGTCAATGGGAGTAACTCCCTCCCCAGCTCAATGCATTGGCCATAAAAACAAACAGTGATTCTTTCTCATTAAGCCATTTATCACAATCACAGGCAATTCATGGCATCATGTCATATCATCGCCATTCAAGGCACACGGTTCAATCACAATCAATTCACCATTTCAAGCATATCATTCGGCCATCAAGCATATGCATATCACTACATTAGGCCTCATGCGACATCGAGTGCAAAACCAAGCATTAAAGCCTTCAATTGAACCCAATTAATCATCACATTCCCAAATTCACACACGGCATATCATCACCAAACAACCACAACATCATATCGACGCTCCGTAGGCATATTAAAGGGGCATTCAATCAAGAAAAGTCATCAATGACCCCAAACCACAAAAATACTCACCACGACCAGGTTCACTCTCGAGAAAACTGCAATTTTTCTACTGATTTTTTGGGAAAAAAAATTTCATGGTATTAAACTTCAAGATCTTACGGTCGTGTGGGCGAAAACGGTGCTCAATTTGGACATCGGATGAATTAGAATGGGCCGTTTTAAAATCGGTGTGCGCAGAAAACGAGATTTGGACGGTTTCGGGTCTCATGGGTATTTCTCACCAAATCAGTCCTTTAAACCCTTTTAATTCAACCAAAATTCCACCCTTTAGTGACTCAACATCCTAACAAAAGGTTAGAAGTCTTCTTACCTAGCTAATTAAGCAACGAACTCCTTCAAGAACCGCTACAATCCTCGGTTTCCAATCTGTCCGGCGCAAGACAGATTCTGTTCCTAGGAAACACCATGCAAACCGGCCATCAAAACTTCAATCTAACTCACCAATCCTTTACTAACATGTAATATCATGTCTTATGGTAGCTTACCAACAAATTTTGGGGCAAGGCGATACTTCTACGGCCTTCAAAGGCGCTCGGTTCCCAGACCCGTCGAAGAGGACAGATTCTGTCCTAGATGAAATCATCCAAATTCCACCATTAAAACCCATCTATCATCAACCAATCTTCAAACCAAACTTACTTAACCTTAATACTATGTCTTAAGAAGGTCTCACCTTAATTTGGAAGCAAGGCAAGCTCCCAAAGTCTGTCTAAAGGAGCTCACGCCCAGGTTCACTCCGAATCTGACCTTCGTCTACTCAAACCGAGCTACGGAAATATATACTGGGTCAAAACGAGCTTATAATATGCCTATGGAAAGACAAGACAATAAGCTTTCTAATGGGGAAAGAATCACCTCATTCTGATGTCGGACGACGGAGTTATGGCCGAAACAGTGAGAGGGATCTGTGTTGACTGCGAGCTGGCGGGCGAGAGAGAAGAAAACACGAATGGGGGAGGAAGGAAGGGAAGTGGTCGTGAATTATGAGAGAGATGAAGAAGAAGACCAACTTAGCTCAAACCTTGGTCAACTCACTTTGAATGGTAGGTTAAAAGTGATTAATAAATGACAAACCACAAGAGCTTGACACTTGTCTTCTTCTCAATAATTATCCAACCTTCTTTGACTTCCTTTGACCAATTTTTCTTCTCATTTTCAGCGGCTACAAGGGGAGGGCTTAGTGACCATTTTGCCCTTCTACTTCTCTTAAGGCAAAGGTGTAAGGTTGAGGGGCAAAACGGTAATCTAGAACTTTCCGTCCGAAACTTCATTTTTCTCATTTTGAGTGTCTATTGGCGAGGCGACGTCAAAAATTCTTTTCTAATGTTGGAATTCTTCATTTCCATTTGCCAATTTCGAGCTTCCGTTGCATGATCGATCTTCTGTCATTTCTATCTTCAGTTTATCTCGAACTAACGGGCGGCTTTTGCAGACGTTACGCGTATCGACTCTGTGACTCTCGTCACACTTAGGACGACTCAAGTTACGGCAGCTTTGGTTGTCATGTAATTGCGAGGGTTCATTACTAGTTCCGACGGTCTCGATCGTCATTGTTCGATTTAGGAAAACTTCGCAAATTATACATTGGTTAAACGGCATCACCCGTGCTCCAATCGTATAACGCTAGCAATGGATTCCTTTTTTGTCATTTGATCGGCCTTTAATGGTTCTAAATGTTCCCTCGGCAATCCTTATGGTCAAAGCGTCATTTCCTTTTTCGAGTTTCCTAGGTCCACGTACTTGTCATGCGTTAGCCTTTCCCTTTCTGGTCTGTTAACTCGAATTGATCAAGTCCGAGCGAGATAAAACTGAAATACATCGATGGATACTTCTCATTCCATTGTCTCAAAATGACAGGAATTCAGAATGTCACAACTCTTCCCCCCTTACAAAAAATTTCGTCCTCGAAATTTACAATAACCCAAATCTACTCAAACAAATGGGGGTACTGGCTCCTCATCGCTTCTTCGTTTTCCCAGGTAGCTCATTCCGTTCCATGGTGTTCCTAGGTCACCTTGACGAGTGGAATCGTCTTGTTCCGCAGGACTTGCTCCTTTCGATCTTCAACTCGTTTTGGCCTTTCCACATACGATATCTTATCGTCCACATCGATGACTTCATGATCCAATACATGAGTCGGGTCCAGTTGATATTTCCTCAGCATCGACACATGAAACACATTATGAACTTGTGATAAGCTTGGCGGCAAGGCAAGACGATAAGCTAAAGTCCCAATCTTTTCTAAAATCTCAAATGGACCTACGTACCTTGGGCTCAACTTTCCCTTCTTTCCAAATCAGGATAATCCTCGCATAGGTGACACCTTGAGAAAGACATGGTCACCCACTTGAAATTCCAAAGGCCTTCATCGCTTATCCGCATAGCTTTTCTGGCGACTCTGGGCCGTCTTAAGCCTTTCTCGAATGATCTTAACAGCCTCAACTGATTGCTCCACCAATTCTGGGCCTGTCATACTCCTCTCACCAACTTCGTCCCAGCATATCGGAGTCCTACACGCTCTACCATACAGTGCTTCGAACGGTGCCATTCTGATACTTTGCTGATAGCTGTTATTATATGCAAATTCCACCAAGTGCAGTTTCTCCTCCCATCCACCTTTAAAATCAATAACACATGCTCGCAGCATATCCTCTAACGTCTGAATCGTTCTCTCAGACTGTCCATCAGTCTATGGATGGTACGCCGTACTAAACTGCAATTTCGTTCCCATGGCATCCTGTAGACTCTTCCAGAAATTCGCAGTAAACTTAGGATCTCTGTCTGATGTTATTGTCACAGGCACTCCATGAAGTCGCACTACGTGTCGCATATACAAATCAGCATATGTCTCCATCGCGAAATCCTTTCGCACAGGCAGGAAATGAGCGGACTTGGTCAATCTATCCACTATTACCCAAATTGAATCGTGACCTCTTTGACTCCTTGGTAAGCCCATGACAAAATCCATGGTGATATGTTCCCACTTCCATTCGGGAATTTCCAAAGGTTGCAGCATACCACCAGGTTTATAATGCTGCGCCTTCACTTGCTGACACGTCAGACACTTAGCCACATGCTTAGCCACGTCCACTTTCATCCCATTCCACCAATAATGCTGACGTAAGTTTTGGTACATTTTTGTGCTACCCGGATGAATACTGTAATTGCTCCTGTGAGCTTCAGACAAAATCTTTTCCCTAAGGTCTTCATCATTGGGCACACACAATCGTCCTCGGAACTTCAGTATTCCATCTTCAGATATTTGGAAGTCAGACTTCCTCTTGTCCACATCCATTTCCAAGATTTTCTGTATATCAGGGTCCGTGGATTGCAAAGCCTTAATCCTCTCCTGTATTTCCGGTTCAACTCTCAAAGTTGCCATCAAACTTGACAATCGGCAAACTTCCAACTTAAACTCTAAATCTCTCAGTCTTTCCAATATAGACCATCCCTTGACCAACAGATGCCCAATGCTCGACTTTCGACTAAGGGCATCTGCTACCCTGTTAGCCTTTCGAGGTGATATAGAATATCACAGTCATAATCTTTAAGCAATTCCATCCACCTACGTTGCCTCATATTTAATTCCTTCTAAGAAAACAAATACTTTAGGCTCTGGTGATCCGTATAGATCTGAAACTTCTCACCACACAAATAATGTCTCCAAATCTTTAACGCAAAAATAATTGCGGCCAATTCCAAATCGTGCGTCGAGTAGTTCATCTCATGAGGTCTTAACTGACGCGACGCATACGCCACTACTTTCCCATGTTGCATTAGGACGCATCCTAGTCCCTTCAACGACGCATCACTATAAATCTCATATCCTCCAGGACCAGACGGAATTGTCAGTATCGGTGCAGTCGTCAAACGTCGCTTAAGCTCCTGAAAACTCCTTTCACATTTGTCCGTCCACTCAAACCGTGTATCTTTCTTAGTCAACCTCGTTAATGGAATAGCTATAGATGAGAATTTCTCTACAAAGCATCTATAGTAACTTGCCAATCCTAGAGAACTTCGGACTTCAGTAACCGTTGTGGGTCTAGACCAATTCATAACTGCCTCGATCTTCGAAGGGTCCACAGAGATTCCATCTCCAGATACTACATGACCAAGAAATACAACCTTATTCAACCAGAACTCGCACGTACTAAATTTAGCATAGAGCGAGTGTTCCCTTAAGGTCTGTAAGACAATCCGCAAATGTCGTTCATGATCCTCATTGCACCTCGAGTAAATCAAAATATCATCAATGAAGACGATAACAAATTGATCCAGATACTCTTTGAATACTCAATGCATCAAATCCATAAATGCAGCTGGGGCGTTAGTCAACCCAAACGGCATGACAACGTAATGTCCATACCTCGTCCTAAAAGCCGTTTTTGGTATATCCTCCTTTTTGATCCTCAATTGATGATAACCGGTCCTTAAGTCAATCTTAGAGAACACGGACGCTCCTTGCAACTGATCAAACAAGTCATCTATCCTTGGCAATGGATACTTGTTCTTAATAGTAACTTGATTCAGTTGCCTATAGTCAATGCATAGGCGCAATGACCCATCCTTTTTCTTCACAAACAACACAGGTGCACCCCACGGCGTCGCACTTGGACGAATGAATCCCTTGTCTAGTAATTCTTGCATCTGTACCTTTAGTTCCTTTAATTCCGACAAAGACATCCTATATGGTGCTTTCGAAATCGGCTCCGTCCCAGGGGCTAATTCAATCGAGAACTCCACTTCTCTTTCAAGTGGTAAACTAGGCAACTCTTGAGGAAATACATCAGAGAATTCACGTACCACTACTATTTCTTCTAGCTTAGGCTCCTCAATCGTTGTATCCACCACAATGGCTAAATAAGCCTCACATCCTTCATTCAATAATTTAGTCACCTCTAGTGACGAAACCAAAGGAATCGAAGTTCCTCCTCCGCTCCCCACAAACTCGAAACTAGGGCGATCGACAGGATGAAATCGAATTACCCTACTACCACAATCCATTACAGCCCCTTGTTTACTCAGCCAGTCCATTCCAATAATGACATCAAAATCAAACATGGGCAACACAGCCAAATCTATTCGTCTTTCACTACCTCTGATAACTATCTTACAATTCCGGCATCCTAGTGAAACAAGCACTCTATCCATTAAGGGTGTTGTCACATGCAAGATAACATCCAGTGGTTCCAATTTCATTTCAGTCAAATCAGCAAACTGGGCAGACACAAACGAATGCGACGCTCCAGGGTCAAACAAGGCATAAGCAGCATGATCACAAAGAGAGATCTTACCCGTGACCACGCCAGGCGTCTCCTCCGCCTCCCTGCGAGCTACAGCGTACACCCTTCCTTGAGCCGGTGGCCTATTTTGGTTGACCTGCGGGGTAGCTCCAGCTTGTGGTCCTTGTTGAGCTCGTGGTGGTTGATACTGAGAACCAGGATTTTGTTGTCCACATTCCCTTGCCCTATGGCCCATCTTGCCACATTTGAAACATCCCCCCATTTGCCTTGGACATGGTCCACTTCCATGCCTTCGCCCATAGAGGCGACAACTTCAGTTGTTCTGGTGAGCAGGTTTCACGATGTTCCTCTTAACTGGGGGAACAAACCTCCTGTTGTTCACCATAGGACCTTTGCCCAAATTTCGATTGTCTCTGACTGGATTAAACCGCGGTCCTGAGGAAATTCCTCTATTCCTCATATCTCTTTCAATCATCTAGCTCCTAGTATAAATCTCATTGTAATCCCTCAGGTTCATTGAGATCATCTGGCTGCGAATATCGGGCCTCAATCCATCTCAGAACCTTCTCGCCCGTTCCCACGGATTCTCCACCATCCTTGGTACATACTTCGACAACCTTGCAAATTCTGCCTCATACTAATCAACAGTCATTTGATTTTGACGAAGGTTCTGAAATTCAGCCAACTTCTGTTCTTGGGCAGCTTCAGAGAAATATTTCACATTAAAAGCCTCAGCAAAAGGTGCCCACGTCGGTTCAGTCCCTTCAAGAAAAACCATTCCCTTGGTGGCCTTCCACCAATCATTCGCAGTTCCTTGGAGCTGGTAAGCCGCTAGGGTCACCTTCTCAGCTTCAGTACACCCTAAAATTGTAAATGCTTTCTCCAGCTCTTCAATCCATCTGGGAGCTAACTCAGGGTCTCCTCTGCCATCAAACCTTGGTGGTTTCAGCTTTAGAAATTGCTCCATCAACTGACCCATAGCATGATTCTCAGGGCCTTGCACGTTGCCACCTCCAATTCCTTGGCCATTATTTCCATTTGCTAGGTTCACAGCAGCCACTGCAGCTTCAGCTATTATCTCTGCTCTATCTTCGGCCTGTCGAAGGGCCGCAGCAGCCCTATCTTGGGCTTCCTTTCCCATTATCTCTCCAATTTGCTCTAGCGCCCTCAAGACTCCATCAACTCTTGGATCCTCGGCTGCTGGTGCTCTCGAGCTAGACGCTCCTCTAGTGTTTCTACCTCGGTTGCTCATCTCGCTAGTTTCCACAACACCTAGACCATTACAATTCAGGAATTAGAGACCTAAGTCACTCACTTAAGTCTAATAACTCCAGGCTACTTATCACCTTAACAATCATAGCTAGCCATTCATCACAACTCAAACAATCAGAGGCATCACAACAAAGAGATTTCACTCATACCTCAGGTCCAGACGCATCTGCATATTAACAAAATCGCAACCAGCTTTCAAGCATATCAACATATCACAACCAGTCATGCCTGAACACAATGCCAATCACAAGCGCCAATTCATATGTCATGCATTTCATGCCTAACTCTAGTAGATTCCCCTAGAGTCTCACTACCCAACCATCCTATAGTCACCACTCCTTATCACTCCAGACATCGAAAAGATTTGATCAAGCTAACCTCGCTCTGATACCACTTAAATGAGGATGTCACGCCCCGACCCCGGTGGGCACGCTAACATCCCACACAGCCGTCAATACAAATAAGATAACCCAGGATCCGACGACTATACTTTCAGAGCGTGATATGAGAAGCACATGCGGAAACGAAAATAAAATCCCAGACATAATAACAAACATAAGGCGACCTAGGATTTAAAAAAACAAACAACACACATCGTCTTACAGTTAAAAAGGTCTAGTACATCAAAAGACAGAAGGGTTCAGAGGAAGGCACTATGGGACTACAAAAGAAACTCCCAAAAAGAAATTCATAAATTTGACAAACTCGTCTTCATCTTCCTCCTTTTTCCTTCTTCATCACCTCCTGGGCATTCTTCAAGGCTTTGGGTCTGAAATGTTGGTCCCACGACGGGGTGAGATAATAATCTCAGTAAGTTAACCCTAACCCTAAGCTAGGCTATTGGTACCTCTAGGCTCGTTTGAAAATATGCAAGTTTTGGAAAACACTATTCATACATGACATTCAAGCAATTGGCATAATAAAGCAATTCATGAATATCAGGCACCGGGTTCATTTCTTTCATACTTTCACTTTTCAATATGAGTTTCTCAAGCCATACATGCATAATAAACATTCCATGCACTCTAGGCATCTAGGCATTCCAGCCAATTCAAGCATACAAACTCGGAAACATATCAAGAACCATGTTTCAGTCTTTTATCTTCTTTACGCCCATCAAGGGCCCCATTGCGAGATGATTCGGTCAATCATATGACTCTCGACGTCTTATCGAGATGATTCGGTCATCATGACTCTCGCTGCGAGATGATTCGGTCTCTATAGTGACTCTCGACACTCCGCGCCATCGAGATGATTCGGTCGACTATAGGACTCTCGCGTCCGGACCTAGAGATGATTCAGTCACTACTTGACTCTCGATTCTTACAGCCTTCGAGATGATTCGGTCAAAGTAGGACTCTCTAGCCGCACGACTTCGTAAGGTCAATGGGAGTAACTCCCTCCCCAGCTCAATGCATTGGCCATAAAAACAAACAGTGATTCTTTCTCATTAAGCCATTTATCACAATCACAGGCAATTCATGGCATCATGTCATATCATCGCCATTCAAGGCACACGGTTCAATCACAATCAATTCACCATTTCAAGCATATCATTCGGCCATCAAGCATATGCATATCACTACATTAGGCTTGATGCGACATCGAGTGCAAAACCAAGCATTAAAGCCTTCAATTGAACCCAATTAATCATCGCATGCCCAAATTCACACACGGCATATCATCACCAAACAACCACAACATCATATCGACGCTCCGTAGGCATGTTAAAGGGGCATTCAATCAAGAAAAGTCATCAATGACCCCAAACCACAAAAATACTCACCACGACCAGGTTCACTCTCGAGAAAACTGCAATTTTTCTAATGACTTTTTGGGAAAAAAAATTTCATGGTATTAAACGTCAAGATCTTACAGTCGTGTGGGCGAAAACGGTGCTCAATTTGGACATCGGATGAATTAGAACGGGCCGTTTTAAAATCGGTGTGCGCAGAAAACGAGATTTGGACGGTTTCGGGTCTCACGGGTATTTCTCACCAAATCAGTCCTTTAAACCCTTTTAATTCAACCAAAATTCCACCCTTTAGTGACTCAAAATCCTAACAAAAGGTTAGAAGTCTTCTTACCTAGCTAATTAAGCAACGAACTCCTTCAAGAACCGCTACAATCCTCGGTTTCCAATCTGTCCGGCGCAAGACAGATTCTGTTCCTAGGAAACACCATGCAAACCGGCCATCAAAACTTCAATCTAACTCACCAATCCTTTACTAACATGTAATATCATGTCTTATGGTAGCTTACCAATAAATTTTGGGGCAAGGCGATACTTCTACGGCCTTCAAAGGCGCTCGGTTCCCAGACCCGTCGAAGAGGACAGATTCTGTCCTAGATGAAATCATCCAAATTCCACCATTAAAACCCATCTATCATCAACCAATCTTCAAACCAAACTTACTCAACCTTAATACTATGTCTTAAGAAGGTCTCACCTTAATTTGGAAGCAAGGCAAGCTCCCAAAGTCTGTCCAAAGGAGCTCACGCCCAGGTTCACTCCGAATCTGACCTTCGTCTAGTCCAATCGAGCTACGGAAATATATACTGGGTCAAAATGAGCTTATAATATGCCTATGGAAAGACAAGACAATAAGCTTTCTAATGGCGAAAGAATCATCTCATTCGGATGTCGGACGACGGAGTTATGGCCGAAACAGTGAGACGGATCTGTGCTGACCGCGAGCTGGCGGGCGAGAGAGAAGAAAACACGAATGGGGGAAGAAGGAAGGGAGGTGGTCGTGAATTATGAGAGAGATGAAGAAGAAGACCAACTTAGCTCAAACCTTGGTTAACTCACTTTGAATGGTAGGTTAAAAGTGATTAATAAATGACAAACCACAAGAGCTTGACACTTGTCTTCTTCTCAATAATTATCCAACCTTCTTTGACTTCCTTTGACCAATTTTTCTTCTCATTTTCAGCAGCTACAAGGGGAGGGCTTAGTGACCATTTTTCCTTTCTACTTCTCTTAAGGCAAAGGTATAAGGTTGAGGGGCAAAACGGTAATCTGGAACTTTCCGTCCGAAACTTCAATTTTCTCATTTTGAGTGTCCATTGGCGAGGCGACATCAAAAATTCTTTTCTAATGTTGGAATTCTTCATTTCCATTTGCCAATTTCGAGCTTCCGTTGCATGATCGATCTTCTGTCATTTGTATCTTCAGTTTATCTCAAACTAACGGGCGGCTTTTGCAGACGTTACGCGTATCGACTCTGTGACTCTCGTCACACTTTGGACGACTCAAGTTACGGCGGCTTTGGTTGTCATGTAATTGCGAGGGTTCATTACTAGTTCCGACGGTCTCGATCGTCATTGTTCGATTTAGGAAAACTTCGCCCACACGACCCTAAGGCTACAAAAGGTTCTATAATTAATCGGCCATCTATTTCTACAAATACGAATCACTGGTAAACTTGGTGTTTCCTCGCTTGGGACTTGAAAAATGTTAATCCCCAACGGGGTGAGATATAAATCTCAGCAAGTGAACCCTAAACCTAGACTAGACCACTAGTCCCCCCAGACTATGCAACAATACAATATTCATAAAATCCTCAATATGATGACACATGGCATTCATAAATCAAACATCTCAACGTGATTGGCATAAGCAAAAGTCGCAGTCAAACATACTCAATCTCATGGGATCAAGCTTCCCGCACTTAGCATATAAATAATCACATAATTCCATAAGTTATCACAATGACACCTTATACACTCATCGCCAAGGGCTCCCGGGCCGTGATATATTTCTCAGGGGCACTCTAGCCAATTATTTGCATCAGGGCACTCTGGCCATGCAATCACATGAGCTCTCTGGCCATTTAATATCACAGGAGCTCTTTGGCCATTTAATAATCACTGTGGCTCTCTGGCTATTTAATAATCACTAGCAATCACAAAGCAATTTACACGCAACCATTCACTTCACCAATTAATCAATCCATCCAACCAATTGGTCCAGTAGTGTTCGAGTAAAGGTTTAAAGAACACTTACTCTTCGATCGAGCTAGCAAATTCCAATCCAAACGATCCTCCTAACTCAGCAAGCTCACGGCCAAACAAGGGTCACGCACGGTCCTAGGAAATTTCATCAATTCCACATCAAAACTCGTTCGATTCTCAATTCCCTTGCACATATACTTCGATAACACATCAATTAACTTCTTAAGGTGCCTTAACGACAATTTAATAGCAAGACGACACCCTTCCTAAGCCTCAAAGTGCTCGGCTTCCACAGAACCATAATAGGGCAGGACCGGTCCTCAACGGATCATGCAAAACAGCCCACAATTCCAACTCTATACTTCAATTTATCACAGAATCAACTTGCCAAAATATTATTCCACATGTTTAAGAAGCTCACCGAAGATTTCGAAGTGAAATAATCCTCATAGGTCTCTCAATCAGCTCGGTTTCCTTCGGCGTTCGGGCTATCAGTTTCTGCCTCCAAGAAATCACCTCAAATCAGCCATAGAAACTCCTCAGATCTCAAATAAACTTGCAATCCTAGCTCAGTCAACTCTAGTACTATGAGTGTAGAAGACCTCACCGAAAGTTTGGAGCCATTTGAAGCCTTGAAGCTCACGAAACAGATCCTTCTCCCAAACTTTTCAGATTTAGCCTCAATCTGACATTTGCCCATTCAAATAGACCTACGGGACAAACGGTTGGGCCAAATTGAGCTCATGACATGTCCCTAGAAAGATAAGATAATAAGATTTCTAATGGCGAAGGAATCACCTCAATCTAATACCGAACGAACAAGTTATGGTCGGAGGAATGGAGGTGGTCGGAGCAGGGCAGCTAGCTGGGCGAGCGGGATTGCTCTCGGCCGAAGAAGAAAATGAAGAAGAAGATGGATGAGAGAGAGAGAGAGAGAGAGAGAGAGAGAGAGAGAGAGAGAGTTGCCGTCCAAATGAAGAGAGAGAGAGAGGGGATAGATTAGCCTTAGTCTACCTTGGTCAATGCTCTTTGAATGGTAGTTGAAATAGTCCTTGATTAATGCCAATCACCCATCACTTGACACTTGTCATTATCCACATAAATATCTTGGCCCCTATTACCTTTATACCCTTGTGAATTTCGGCCAACTAAAGGGATTATCAAAAGACTAAAATGCCCTTATCCAAATCCTAAGGCAAGGTTAATTTTTGAGGGGCAAAATGGTAATTTCACACTCTCTGTCCGAAATTTCACTTTTTCAATATAAATTACTTCTGATGAGGCGACGTCCAATTCCTTTCAATGTAGAAATTCTTCATTGTCCAATCTCCACTTTCGAGACCCCATTTCATATTAATAGCCTCGAGGAGGGTTGGAATCCAGAATATCATAGAAGAAGTGATGGGGCGTCAGCACCCAGTTGTTTGGTATGGTAAGGTTTATGGTAAATTTTGAGGACGAAATTTTTGTGACATTCCAAATTCCGACCCCTCTCAAGGCTGTGGAATGGAAGGTATCGATTGATGTGTTTCAGTTGTAACTCGCTCGGAGTTGGCCACTCTTGAGTTAACTAATCGAAAGGGAAAGACTAACGTGAGGTCGGGTATGTGGACTTGGGAATCTTGAATAAGAAATGGCGCTTTGACCATAAGGATTGTCGAGGGAATATTTTGGCCCAGCAGAGATCGATCTAGGAAAGATCATGGAATGCCTTGCTAGCGTTATACGTTGGGATGCGGGTGAATCCGCTTAACCAATGCATAATTTGCGAGAATTTCCTAAATCGGATTCCGACAATTAGGACCGCAGGAACTAGCGATAAACCCTCGCAATCACATGACAACCAAAGTCGCCATGACGTGAGAAATCCTAAGGTCGATACGCGTAGCGCTCGCAAGAGTCGCCCGTCAGTTTGAGATAGATTGGAATTACAGTCGATGAGAACTCGACAAGAAATTGGACCTCGAGATTTGGGTATTGGACATTTAGGAATTCTAACATTTGAATTGAAATGGGCGTCGCCTCATCAAGAGCAATTTAGATTGAAAAAATGAAATTTCGGATGACACGTTAGTTCGAGATAAACTGAGGATACGATTGATGAGAAGTCGACCATGAAATAGAAGCTCAAATTGGCAATTGGAAATGAAGAATTTCAAAATTGAAAAAGGATTTGACGTCGCCTCGCCAATGGCCATTCAAAATAGGAAAAATGAAGTTTCGGACGAAAAGTGCCAAATTACCGTTTTGCCCCTCAACCTTCTACCCTTACCTTAAGTCTATTAGAAGGGAAAAATGGTCATTTAGGGCACCTAAGGAAGCTGCCAAAAATCCATGTGGATGAGGTCAATGAAGTCAAAGCTTGGTGGTTAAATTATTGGGGGCATGCCATGTGTCACAATTTGAAGAAGCCAAGAAATTAATTCCATCTTGTCAATTTTGCACCAATAATTGGATGGAGCATCTCCTCTAGCCATTTTCAGCCGTGTACCCTTTCCTTCTCTTCCATTTCCTTCATTTTCTTCCTCTTTTCCTCTCTCGGCTGAGAAGCTTTCTTGCGGATAGACAAAAACTGCTTCACTGTTCTGACCATAACTTTTTCGTCCGACATTAGATTGAGGTAAAACCACCTCCATCTGAATTATCGTCTTGCCGTTCCAACAAGGTATTATGATCCCAAATCCACCTAGCCATTTGTCCCATAGAGCCGTTTGAATGAGCAAAGGTCAGGATGGAGGCAGAATCTGACCAGTTTGGGGGAAAAATCTGTTTCGTGGGCCTCAAGACTTCAAACGACTTCAAACTTTCGGTGAGGACTTCTCAACTTACAGTACTAAAGTTGGATGAGTTAAGGTTGCAAGTTTATGAGAGTTTTGATGGGTTTTCATGGTTGAAATTGGTTGGTCTTGCAAGAACAGTGTCACGCCCCGAACCTGATTGGTCCGCGAACATCCCACCAAGGCCTTGCCATTTCACTTACAGCTGCCCATGACTCATCGGCCTTCAAGCCTCACAAATCATTAATATGGAAGCGAGAAACAACTCCCGTCATCAATACAACAAGATGACTTGGGACAGGAACATGGTATACTTCTTATATGAATAAAGGTACATCTGGGTTATAGTAGTCAAGAACCAAGGGTTCAATTTCTAATTCACAAAAATAATTACAATCCTTAAGGTCATAAATATCTTATAATCATTCACTAATTACTCCATCGAATGCCAATCCTTGGCCAACTGATGCTTCATCACCTAGAACCTGAAAAAATGTTAATCCCCAACGGGGTGAGATATAAATCTCAGTAAGTAAACCCTAAACCTAGACCAGATCGCCAGTCCCCCTAAACTATACCACAATGCAATTCACAAAAGCTCATCGAGGCATTATCATATAGCATCTCAATATCACTTTCTCATGGCACCTTGATATAAAGAACATCGCCATCAAGCACATCACATACTATGAGATCCAAGTTTCATACATTAGCCTAAAACAAACATATCGTTTTCATAAGTCATCAATATGACAACCATTTAATCATTGCCAGGGCCCACAGCCGCAATGTATCGCCAGGGCTCCAAGCCGCGATATAATTTCATAGGGCTCCAAGCCAAATCATCGCCAGGGCCCACGGCCGCAATGTAGTTTCAATTTATTCAAGCATCGCTAGTGCCCACGGCCGCGATGAAATTTCAATTCACTCAAGCATCGCTAGGGCCCACGGTCGTGATGTAGTTTCAATTCACTCAAGCATCGCCAGAGCCCACGGCCGCGATGTAATTTCTCAGGGCAACGGCCAATTCAATAACAATAATAGGGCCCACGGCCAATTCATACGAATACAGGGCTCAATAGCCGCACTATTGCACAAGGCAATCAATCTCACAATTAGTTTTCCTTGCCATTTCAATCGACCAATCAACCAATTCAAGCTATAGGCTTCAGCAAGTAATCCAATCGTCCAACCAATCTATCCAGTAGTGTCTTAACGTTTGAGTAAAGGTTTAAGGGACACTTACCTCTTCAAGCAAGCTAGTAAATCCCATCCAAACGACCCTCCTAGGTCAGCAAGCTCACGGTCCAACATGGCTCTCACGGCGTGTCTGGGGAAACCAAATCGAAACTCGATTATTTCTTAATTCCCATGCGCCAATACCTTAGTAACACCGACAACAGCTTATTCTCAAGTCATCACAGTGTTAATTTGGTGCTCCTAAGCATGCCACTTGTTGTTCTATCAAGGCAAGTCATCACAATTTCATTCCACCCAAATCTGCCCCTTTTCTAGGCTCCACAACCAGGTTCATTCTCTCAAAAATTGTAATTTTTTTACTGAATTTTTTAGAAAAAATTATAGGGTCTTAAACTTCAAGATCTTACGGACATGTGGGTGAAAACGGAGCTCAATTCGGATACCGGACAACTTAGAACAACTCAATTCAAAATCGGCGCGCGTTATGAGCAGACTGAACGGCGCATCACGTTTTCTTCTCTAACAACTCTTTAATCACCTCTTAACCCAAATTACTCACGAAAACAACTTGCCAATACCTCATAAAAGAAGTTTAGAAGTCTCATCGAAAGTCTTGGAGCGAAATAACACCCCGAAGGATTTCCAGCAACCTCGGTTCCTCACGATCAGTGCCGAGGTAAAATCTGACATTACCAAACTAACCAATTTCAGCCATGGAAACCAATTCCAACTTCAACAAACACTAAATCTCAACTTTCTCAGCCCTTATACTAAGAGTCTAGAGGGTCTCACCGAAGATTTGGTAGCAACCGAAGCCTTGAAGCCGGCGCAAGAGGAATCTCTCCGAACTGAGTCCGATTCTGACCTTTGCCCCTTAAAACAGACCTACGGGACAAAGTACTTGGCACAATTGGGATTATAATATGTCCCTAGAACCACAAGACGATAAGATTTCAGATGGCGGTTGTTTTAACTCAATCCGATGTCGTACGATCGAGTTATGCCCGGAACAGTGGGAAACGACGGGTCTGTCCGGTGAGCTCCATTCGGCCAAGAGGAAGAAGATGATGAGGAAGAGTAGAGAGAGAAGGTGGTCCACGAATAATGAGGGAGAGAGAGTCTTCAACCACAATAATTCACTTGGTCAATTGATAAGATTGGTAGGTAGGATTTGATTGGTAATTAATGCTAACAACTAATTAGATGACACTTGGCATGGCTAACTTATGACACTTGGCTTCCAATTTGACTTTCATTGACCACTCCTCTCTTGATTTTTGGTAGCCCTTGGGGTCCTTGAATGACCATTTTTCCCTTCATACAATCTTAAGACAAGGGCAAAGGTCGAGGGGCAAAACGGTCATTTGGCGCTTTTCGCCTGAAACTTCGTTTTTTTCTCATTTTGAACGTCCATTGGCGAGGCGACATCAAATCCTTTTCCAATTTTGAAATCCTTCGTTTCCAATTGTCAATTCGAGCTTCCATTTTATATCTCAAGCCTCGAGGGGCGGAAATGTTGAATGTCACAATTCTTCCCCCCTTAAAGAAATTTCGTCATCGAAATTTACAACCTTCTAACCATCCAGTCTTTTTTGGTAACAGCGCCTCATCGTCACATTACTTTTCAAAGTAGCTCTTTTCATTACTTGATGTTTCCACAACGTCCTTATCTGTGTTAGTTCCCATCATTCCGAACTCGTTTCCTTTTTATCCTCAATCCGTGCTTGCTTTTCTATATTCTCTTTTAGCTTTCATAACATTTGTCGGCAATATACTCTATGGTATTCAAATCACTCTTTTCATTCGTCTAATGGTCCGATGACAATATGTACGACATACTGCAGCCTCGCTTTTCGAATTCTTGACTGAAGGCTTACTAAAGCATCTCTTTAAACTCGAGCTCTTTGCTTATTACCGTCATCGCTAAACCATCGCAAGGATACACTCCTTGGAGGCCATATCATTTAGTGTGTCATTCCCTTCAAACGTCCTTTCATACAATCAAGGATTCATGGACTTTGTCAGCTTGCCCTCCATTAGCCAAATCAAGTCATAACCTTCTCGTCTCCTTAAGCAAATTCAGGGCTACTTTCGTAGTAATCCGTTCTCGACTCCCTTCGAAAATTCCCTTGGATCAAAGTGATCCATCAACTTTTATGGTCATCTCTCTCTCTCATATCGGTATGTCTAATGCTTGATTACACGTTAGACTAATTCAACCTTCAATCCATATCACCGATGGTATTAAGGCAATCTTGGCACACTTTTGTGCCGTCCCAAGGAACACCTTAATTCTCCATGTTCTATTCATTTCCATCCCCATTGATATCAGGGTCCGATCACGGTAATACCTCAATTCCCTTATGGCCTTTAGGCTAGGTGCTTCCAATAGCCGTCAACTAGTCCATTGGCGAACTTTTAATTTAGAAGGTGAATCTCTTATTACTCGAGGGAAGATCTATCCATCCATTACTAATTACACAATGTTCAATTCTCAACCTCTTATAGTTCACATAACTTCGAGGTCCTTCTTTATACAAGAAACGCTCTCATATCCATAAGCAATTACATACATCGGCGTAGTCTCTCATTCAATTCCCCTTGGGAAACTATTACCTTATTTTCTTATGGCAGACATAGACTCAAAACTTCCTTCCACTCAAGCAAGGTTTTCCAAACTTTGTCGCGAGGACATTCGTAAATCAACTCCAATCATGCTCTAAGCATTCCAACTCATACATCATTATTGTCACGGCGCATTCGCACAGTTCGTATCAGTTTTCCATGCAACGCCTGAAATTCCCTTTCCACGTCACGTCATGAATCTATCAACTATTTTATTCCAAATAAGAACGCCATTACCAGTGTAGTCATCAACTTGACTCAAGCCCTCAAAGACTCATCGCGTTCATTCACCCATTCGGGTTACATCTCGTCTTGAGTCCATCTCATCAATGGAATAGTTCTTGTGGGGAATCTTCCCACGATCCGTCTGTAATAATTCACCAATCTTAGGAAATCTCAACTTTCAGCAACTCATATCGACTCTAGTCGATTCATCACTTATTCCATTTCTCAAGTGTTCCACAGGGATTTCATTTCCCATAAATTTCACGACTGAGGAATCTTACCTCATCAGGTCCACCGCTTGTGCTCTTCACATATAGGATACCACAAGTATCTCCTTAGAGTTCATAGGATACTCTCGAAAGTTGTTCATGTTTCTCATGACTCCTTAAATGAGTTCAATCATCGTCTCTCAAGACGGTAACAACCAATTCAATCATTCCTTGGGCATTTAATTCGACTATTATCAACTTCTTTCTACCAAGTGTCGAATCTTCCAAACTATTCCTCACAATTTTCACTTGAGAGCTCAAACCTTGGCCCTCTGCTCTCCCGGGTCTCCACTTAGACCATACATCATTTTATTCATTTTTATCACTCTTTCCCTCAGGAAGCATTAGTGCCTTGACCTCTTGGTTTCATAACCAGATAACGCTACCATGTCTCAATTTCATTCATTCAAACGAGCATCGACATTATCCTGGAATTCAACGTTGTCTACAGGACAGTTTCTCGAACTTCACTTCCAGGAATCATTCAATTTCTGCGTTTTCTTCCTCAATCCAAATGCTCAATCTTAATACCAAGACAATTCAGTTTTTCTCTTCCTTTTACACTAGGGTCTCTTACCCTACGAAGGAAACTATACACTTCAGTGGTATTCTACCACTTCGAATCCACCTTTTCCTTCCTATTTCATAGGACGTCAATCTTGGAATCGATATCAAAGGCGATACCTTCATTCCAGGATTCAAATGTCCCTATGCCTGACATTCTCCTTCCAGTGATTCAGTCGCCTCAAGTGACAAAATTTCAAAGAGTCAAGGTTCTTCCTCGGTCTCCACAAATCCCCGCATCGAATACTCAATTCGACTACCTCGAGTCACTCTGTAATTACATTCTAAGCGCTCTTTTCGCTTACTCAACCATTCGTTAAAAGTACGAACAACCAGGACTATTAAGTCCATTCATTTTCCTTTCCCTCAACGATCATCTCATGGTCCAATCACTCTTTAAGAACGACACCCTACTCTTAGGGCTGACAACACACAATACCACTTCTAGTGGTCCCAATTCAACCTTAATCGGTCTCATAAAATCATCAACGTTAGACAACTGACATAACTATTTTCTCAGCTTTCCCCACGACGGAAGGAACAACATGCCAGTCTCTCATTACGAGACTCATGCCAAGGTAAAAGCCGTTTCTCGCAGGCACGTTCCATGTTCCATAATGAACATTTCTTTGCTCGTAATCCATGAGCAAGAGTTCTCTTATTCACATGTCTTCCAATCATTCACTTCTCTTACTGAGTCCCATTAACATTCCTCAAAGTCAGGAATAATCACTAGCCATAAGGCTTTCAAATTTCATTCCACTTGGAGACCTCACGTCTCACTCAAAGGGTCCTTGACCACCCTTGGCACACTTAGACCACCTTGGGAACTCTGTCTCATAGTGGTCGATCACCTTCAGATCCTTACAAGACTATTAGGATCCAAACCACCTTTGCTTTCAAACAATCTCAGGAAGGTGCTTCCATTAAACAACTCAATGAAGGCGATCTAAACAGATACCATGCCTTCAAGAAAAACTCTTCCTTTGGTGACATTTCACCAATCATCAATAGCCTCTTAGGCTAACAACTGCCAGGGTCACTTTCTTTCTTCAGTGCACCCAAAAATCTCTAAGGTTTACTCATGAAACCCTCAATTTAAAAGAATGCAGTTTCAAATTTCATCTTTTCATCAAATTCAGTCAATCTCATGTTATACATAGCTTCACAAGCTTTTCAAAACTCTCGTGGTTCTTCCCACGCATTCACTTTAGAATGAAGTAACTCAGATTCATATTTCTCGTGACTTCCATCACTTAACTCATCAACACTAGCATCAGTCGCCTCAGCGACTTGGGTACAAAGGCAGCTTCTGCTCGAGCTTACCAACCCATCAATTTTCCTCATTCCCATTTAAAGTTCTCATGACCCCTTATTACACTTGGGTCTCGCACGATTAACAAAATCCAGCCATATTCTCTTCCAATATTCATATTGGAGTCACTCATCTTTAATCAATTCACACGATCCACCTCAGTTCCTAGATCTTCTCATATTTCACATACTTGGGCCAAATACTTCTCTAGTGACCGTAAATTGGTCGTTCAACCTTATTAGGTTCTTATATCACTTGAATCACTATGATTCCCTTTAGGAATCAAAGACTTAGGTCATCTACTCAAGTCTAGCAGTCTCAGGCTGCTCATCTCATCATCGTTCACCATCAACCATCCAGTGGTTCCCAAACAACTCTCAACTAGTTGTCCATCATTCAAGGATTCTAAATCATCCTTAAGCAGCAACCACATAATAAGCAAGCCTCAACGAGACAACTTCTCAATTAACAGCCATTACTAGGCAAGCCTCAACTAGGTGTTGACACCTGATTTTTTACCATTTATTATTGTGATTTTTATTCTTTAAAATTAATTAAAAATATCAAAAAAGGTCATAAAATCACAAAATCAACTTTGGAAGCCTTGGTTTAGCCTTAGGAACCAATTTTGAACAAAAAATATTTTTCGGTATTTTTAATATTTTTCGAGTTTATTATAAAAATACCCAAAAAATCAGAAAAATACCATTCGTGGTCAGAAAAATACCCAAAAATATTCGATAATTTTGTTTTAATTTCCTCTTCAAGTGTGTCACTTTAAATCTCAAAAATTCGGCTCGGGTCACTATGTTCCTTCACAAACATAAACCCGAACCGAGCCTAAAAAAAAAAAAAATCATTTTCGAGTCTTTTAGTTTTCAATTCTCACTTTTTATAAGCTATGACATTGGATTCTAAAGTCTTAAAGTGCAATTAGGTCAATTTGCCCTCCAATTTAATCAATTTTTACCAAAAGGGCTTAATTGCATATTTTTCTTTCAATTAGTCCCCGGTTTCACGGATGTATACGTATGCTCTACGTATTTATACGTTATACGTATTTATACGTTATGCATATTTGTACTGTTTGGTAACCTCTTTAACTCTTGTAATAATAATAATAGTTATTATTTTTAACACATTTGTTAGTGCCTTTTTTTTAGCATTTTTGTATTGTGAGTGCTATTGCTAGTGCTATTTTTAAATAGCATTTTTTGTATTATAAATTGTGAGTGCTATTATTAGTGCTATTTTTAAATGACATTTATTTATCATAAATTGTGAGTGCTATTGTTAGTGCTATTTTTAAATGGCATTTATTTATCATAAATTGTGAGTGCTATTATTAGATAGAATTTATAATTGTTAGTGCTATTTTTAAATAGCATTTTTGTATTATAAATTGTGAGTGCTATTGTTAGTGCTATTTTTAAATAGCATTTTTGTATTATAAATTGTGAGTGCTATTGTTAGTGCTATTTTTAAATGTCATTTATTTGTGAGTGCTATTTTTAGATAGAATTTATAATTGTTAGTGCTATTTTTAAATACAATTTATTGGAAGGTATTTTTGGCTATAAAAGGATGGCAAGAGTTTTGAGGTTGAAGGGGGAGACATTTTGTAGAGTGTGCAAATTTTTGAGAGTTTAGAGAGAAGAACACAAACACTCTCTATATTCTCATCATCTTGAGTGAGCAAAATATACTAAGTTCGGAATATTGATTTCGCATATTGCTAGCACAATTGTTGTGGAGTTATTAGTCGTCTCCCCGTTCGTCAATTGGTGGTGCGTCCGAACTAGATGCCTAACACTTGTGGAGGCTAAGATCGAAGAACATCGAACCGACACCTCCGTTCAAGCACGCTACGAGAGGTAATCTATTTACTCCCTTTGAGGTTTTGTGATTTTTTTTCGATTGAAATGCACGAAGTACGCCTCTGGAGATACATGTATGGGTTGTTATTTATTTCCGCTACGTGTTACGTGGATCCCAACAGTGGTATCAGAGCCAATCCTTAGGCGTTTTCGTGCATTTAATTGATTTTTACAATTTTTGCAATACTATGGCCAATATGTATTAACGAATTGTTCGTCTTACATGGCTAATGGATGTTGATTGTTTTTATATGATAAATTAATCAACGTAGCAAAAATTGAGACTAAATCAATTTTGAATCGAAAATTTATGGCTATCTTATTTTACGTAAAAATTCTGAATATGATTCAACGTAGAATTTTTATTGTGCCTTCCTAAGTTTTAAATTGTGAATTTATTACTTACGTGGAAGGGTGGTGATCATGGAAAAATCCCTAATCAATGTGATTGATGTATATATGAATGTATGATGATTATTTATATATTTGGGGTTGTAATTATTAAATGGAGGCTGTCGCGACCCGTCCGAAGGCGGACGCGGCTAATGGATTACCGATCACGGGTCTTGGATCGGCGCGAGCCCTCCCAGGCCCATACCAAATCGCGGCGGGAGTATTCTTCGACGATAAGAGTCGATCGCTTTCGACCTTCAGTGTGGTCGTGGTGGCATGTGCAAATTGTGCATGCATTTGGAGTCGCCACCGGTCTTTCTTGGAGGGTAGACCGGAAACCTTACTGATCGATTGGGAGAGATCGATCAATTCTGCGGAACCAGAGATTTTGGGTTCGGGGACTTGGTTACGCTGGTGTCATTGCCAACGCCCTTTCGGTACCTAACGCGAGTGATTTTCCTAGCTAAGAATTCATGCAGGCACAATTTCGGGTGAGGTAGGTTTGATTTAGGGTTTCATGCGGATTGGAAGACTATTCCTATCAATCACAATCAATTTAAATGAAAAACGCAGTCAAGTGCATAAATAAATCACATCAATGCACATCAATTCACATCACATGGCCTCCTAGTATAGCCATACGGGCTTAGGGAAGGCGTGATTTAGGACTGGGGTAAAATGAGAAGATTTGGAGGTGATTTAGCCCGAATGGCAAAATCGTCAATTTTTGGAAGACTTGGATATCGAATTACCCAAAATATTCCATGGCTAGTTGATTGTGGCCATTTCCTATTTTTTGGGATTTTCCTAGATTTTTTTAGAATTTTTTTTTGGAAGACGGTTTGCCGAAAGGGCAAAACCGTCATTTCTGGAATGTCCGGGGGTCAAATGACCCGAAACAGGTCGTGGCCAGTTGAATGTGGCAATTTCCTATTTTCTGGAATTTTTTAGGATTTTTCTGAATTTTTCGAATTTTTTTGAATTTTTTATGATTTTTTATTTTTTTTTATTGATTTTCGAATTTTTTATTATTATTATTTTTTTTATTAAAAATAATATATATATATAAATTATGCGGACCGGGTCGGATGACCCGGCCCACGCCCAGGCCCGCGACCCATGAACCGGCCCGCCCCCCCTCCATGACCAAACGGCGTCGTTTTGTTCAAAGGAAACGAACGTCCCAGATGGCGACACGTGGCAAAGCCACAGCCGTCCGATCTGGGCTTTGATTAAACCGGCCCGGACCCACCAACGCTTACGTGGCCGCTGACGTGGCATGCCACGTCAGCGTTGACCGGTCAACGGGCGACCAGGGCAGCCGGAGAAGATGATCGGCGCCGGCGTTCCCTCGCCGGCGCCTCGTCGGAGGGCGATATCTTGGCCCTCCGACGTCCAAATCGCACGAAACCGACGGCATTAGACTCGTGTGAACCTCGCCTACAACATACCAAGAGCTCGATATAGCAGAAAATCAAACGACCGACTTGCCATCTCCGACCGAAACTACATCACCGGCGAGGCATGGTTCTAGCTATTCTAGACGTTACATGACTAATATAAGTTATTGGGAAGCATTCTAAGAGTTCCAGAAGACTTACCTGATCTTCGTGGGGGTTCGGTTTGGTCGGAAACGATCTCCGGAGCTCACGACCGGCCGGGGAAGGTTAAAGACCGACCGGGAGTTCTGCTAGACGAAATCGTATGAAATTAAAAACGAAAATGGACAGTGATGGCCAGGGAGTAATTCAAGATCAACCATTCGTGAAATGAACGAGTGAAAATCGAGACACCATTGAAGGCCGAGATCCAGCTCCAAGGTCCGGGTTGTGCTTCTAGACAGTCTCTGGCGAATCTGACGAGTACACAAGCTTCCTCACGGCGTTCTGGAGCTCGGAGGGTGATTCACCGGCTTCACTTCTTCTTCAGGCGGGACGACGAAGACTTGGAAGCTTCGGCTATTTTCGGCGGCTATGGCGGTGCAGCGGGGGTGGAGCGACGGCGTGACGGGATGGGCGATGATCGAAGGAGGTGGAGGATAATGGGGATGGTAGCGAGTGAGCGGGAGAAGAAGGAGATCCGTCGGCCCAGGAGGAGATCTTCTCCGTCCAAGAAGAAGAAGAAGAAGACCGAGGGAGCAGAGAGAGAGAGCCGTCCGCGGGAAAAAATAAAAAATAAAAATAAAAAAATAAAAATAAAAAAATAAAAAAAAATCAAAAGGAGAGAAAAGCTGAAAATAAGATAAAATAAATAAATAAAAGAGGGATAAAATCATTAATTAAGTACACACTTTTCTTTTTCTTTTTTCCTTTAAATGATGATGTTTCACTCTTTTCTCTTTTAATTATTGCTAATATTTTTGCCAAGTTCGATTTTACGGTGATCAGAAAACACCTAAAATCGAACCTGAATTTTACCGTTTTATGAGGTCTGAAAATAGATAAAATAAAAATATCGACTATTCTTATATATCTTTGTGACCTCAAATATTATTTTTCTTGATTGATTTTTTTTTTGTATTTTTCGAAAATATATATAAAAAAAAATGAAAATTATGAAAATTATTTTTTTGGTCAAAATGGTTTATTTAGCTTGGCTAAGGTCACCAAAATTGATTTTTCAATTTTTCAGCTTTTTATGGATTTTCTATGAATTTTCAAAAAAATGAAATAAAGATAAATAAATAAAAAAAGTTGATCAAAATTTAGGTGTCAACAGCTGCCCCTCTTTGAGAAGAATCTCGTTAGAGGTTTCTCTCAAAGATAAGGTGACACCTGAGTCCTGATCGACTCGACTCGGGAAACTAAAGGAAAAGGAGTCTTGACATCCAATCTCCATGCTTGTCCATGTATGCTCTTTCTTGAAGGGGGAAACATTCATTTGACATGAGAGAGTGAGATAATAGAGAGACATACCTGCCACTTACCTGTTCGATGTTTGTGCGATTTTCGCGATGTTTGATGGATTCAAGAGAATTTCTAGGAACTCGTTACTAGAGTATCCTAGAGAGGTTAAGCTCTGACCCGTATGGTAGGTCAAACCATAATGAGATTCCTAACTGATAGGAATCTAAGGAAGACGCGTCCCATTTGGGATTTGCCAAGGATTTTGATCCGTATGGTGGATCGGACCATTGAGTTGACCATTATGACGGTTTCTACCATGAGTTGACCCTTCAGGCGGTTTCTACCTTTGACTGACCCTTCAGGCGGTTTCTACCATTAATTTGACCCTTTAGGCGGTTTCTACCATTGGTTTGACCCTTCAGGCGGTTTCTACCTTTGATTGTTTTGAAAAGGGGTCTCATGACGAGGGTTCTCCACGTCCGATGAGACTGCCTAAGTTTTGAAAAGGGGTCCTGAGACGAGGGTTCTCCACGTCATGCTAGGACTGTTTGATATTTTTGAGAAGGGATCCTAGGACGAGGGTTCTCCACGTCATGCTAGGACTGCTTGATTTTTGAAAATGGGGTCTAACCTCGCCCCTTCTTTTGAAAGATCCCGAAATTTGCCGGGAATTCAGTTTTAAAGCAATGAAAAATTTTATTTTGACAAAGCTTCACTTGAGTTTGTTGAGGCGACATTCTGGGAGCTGGGTTCTCTAGGTATCCTGCAGAAGTTTGAGCCTGAAAGATTTTTCTTCACCAAGAAAACATTAGTAATCTTTGGGAAGACCACGGCTGTCCATTCGACAAAAACCGTATGACTTAAATTTTAATCATGAAATGTGCATTTTGATGCTGGAGGTTATCCAAAGCATTCTTGCAACATGCAAATGTGATCACAAATCCCTTGCACGGAAAATCCGGATCCAACAATTTGAAAATTCCAAAAAGAGCTTGTTCAAAACATCAATTGGAATATTTCCCGACAAGGAGGTCTCCTAACTTGTTTTGCGATAGTGGTTTTTTATAAGGAACGCATTCAATTCCCTACTAACCTATGCCTAGGTTTTAGGCTCATTCGCAGCGCATACATTTTGATCGGTCGGGAGGTCTTCCACGGGACCGTAATGTTGGGCTTGGATATTGGTTTTCAAGGGGGACCCGCTTGGAGTCAAGGCCATTGAATGAAAGTTTTCACCATCTGCTTCGGGTTTACAAGTCAAGAACCCTGCAAAATGAGAAAGAAATAGTCTTGCTCGTACTTCTTCGAGCTAAGCAATATGTTAACCCAAGTGTCTTAGTCAGAGAAGACTGTTTCAGGGTTGTAATATTGGTAGGATTGGGGATCGAAAAAGGCTCGTTTTTGGCCCAGAATTCGTGACGAGTTTGACATTGGTGATCATTGCTGATTTGCCTCCTGTCATCTCCTTTCTGCATCTTTAGTCTTTGAGGTGCACAACCGATTTTGAGGTGTGCACCAGCTCTTTAGAGAGCGTCTCTTGTTGCATTCAGAGACCGACTCTCTCTATGTCTTTGTTCTGTGTTTGGCAGCATTTGGGGAGCAGCCTTTTGGATTTGGCTCATTAAGGGATTTCCTCTTTTCCCATCCGGCTTCATTGGGGATCAATCAAACAACTTGCACGCGCATCGGCCTTGCTTTTACCAGGCACTTTGCTTTTTCTTAATGCCGTGGATTTTTCTCATTCATTTTTGAAATCCCATTTTTTTTCTCCTCTTCATGGGATCGTGATAGACCTATGATCAAAGGTCTAACAAGGTTAAGCATTAACTTAGGAATTTTTTTTTTTTTTTTTTTTTTTTTGCAAACCCTAAGTCTTGAACTCCTTCGTTTCTGAAGTGATGCTGCATCCGTCTTGGAATGTGCAATGATCACCAACAGGTTTATGAAATGATTTTGCAGGTTCAACTTGGCTATGCAAAGGATTCGGTGTGTGGGATAGAGAAATGAATGCTTCTCATCATCCTATGGCACTTGGATTACCATATAAACAACACACAAAGATTAATGTTAGTCCGAGCAAGAAAATTTCTAACCATTTTCTCCTGATGCTGCTGGACTCACCTCCAATTTGCCCCGATGTGGGGTGGTTCTTGACAGGGTTAAGAATGAAAAACGCCGTTCAAAGGGGTTTATCAACGGTCACCCGTAGTGTTTGGGGATATGAAACAAATGCCTCTGTCGTCCCAATCCATGTAATCGCTGCGAATGGTCCCTACCTCCGTAGGTCCAGATTTTACTATTTGATTCGCTCCACCCATCTCTCAAGTGTATGTAGGATGTGTTTGGATTTGAGTTTGCCTCTCTTTTGAGGAAACATCTTTTTGAATGGTTTGAAAAATAATCATATTTGGAAAAATTCATTTTCTTTTCTCCAAAATTCATCCGTCGAGGGGATTTTGTGATGTACCGTGCATGTTCTATTCATGCTTCAAATAACCTCCCGATTTAAATTATGAATATCGATGCATTGGAAAATCTTTATGCCGGCTGAGAGTATCCTGACATTTTTTATCTCCAGCCAACTGGGAAAAGGGATACTTACCTGCCCGTCGCAGCTGCGGATCCCTGCAAATTGTAAAAGAAGCATATCATTGTATGTTCACGAATTTTCCAAAAATAGGAACGATACATTCTACCCTTAGTCATGTACTCTAACGAGTAGTACATTGGATGTAAAAACCCATTCGTCTCCAAGGCGATTCCCCTCTATCAAATCCGCCTATCCATGCTTGGAGTGTTCGTAACATCAATGGTTCATCTGCCCCCAGCTGGGCAGCGTCTGTTCTGCTATTTGAACGCATGACTCATTGAGTGATTTATCCATGTTTATCATCTGAGAAGGAAAAGAAAGAATACATTACTTCGGTATTCGATTGAAGATCGTTTAGGAACGATACATCGTTTTACCAAATAGGTGGCTTCGCGGCCAAACGTATTTCGTGTTGAAGGGGTAGATCCCATTATGCTCAGCGGGTGATAATTATGGTTCCTGGAACTTGCTCCACGGATTAAGTGATTAATCCACGGCCTTCGGCTTGAAGATGCTCAAAGGGTGATGTTGACACTCACGCACAATTAGTTCTAGATATTAATGAAAGATGTTCCCGTGGGAACCTTACAGTGCGATCAACAACATAGGCAATAGGAGTATTCAACCCCCTTTTCTCGAAGCATTTTTCATTGAGTAGCCATGCCTTGCATCAGACGTTTGATCACCGGCCCCGCGTCACCACTGCGGTGGTCCTTCGGTTCCAAATTGATTGAGCCAAAGATTGAACTCATCGCCAAGGAAATTGCTCGGGTCTTCGAGCCATTGATGTTCAAGTTGGGTATCAACGATTGTTGGGGGCAGATTTCTTTCATTGCCTTCGTTGTGAGGGATTGGAGTCTTTGAGCTGGAACCTTCATCATTGCCATGTTGGGGTTGAGGCATACATTCCCGAAGAGTATTGATCCAAGTGTTCAGCTCCTCATCAAGGAAATCACATGTTCTTTCTAGCCCTTGGTGCCCAGATTGGGTGTCGTCGACTGTAGGCGAGGGATTCCTCTCTTTGCTCTCGCCGTGGGCAATTTGACCCCTCGAATTGGAACTTCCTCTGATGACCGGCAGGTTCATATGTGCACTCTCTACCAATGCCAGATCCGCTTCAGGGACATCATTAATGACTGATTCGCGCTCAAACTGAGGAATTTCTATGTGCTGGAACTGTGGCATATACTCCTGAGGAGTATTGAGATAGCTCGGCGGAGCATTCTGATTTGGATTAGAGGAGTCGCTGACACGACTGCTAGTCCCGTCATTGCTGAAACACGGTTGGGTGCTCTTGGCTCTCCAATCATCATGGTTGTAACTCTGCCCAGCACTTGAGCTCCAACTGGCTTTATGATGGTTTAACGCTATCCTTCCATCCCTTAGCAATCTCCTATAGTACTTGAGGTGAGACTCAACGTTAATTCTAGAGAGCCCCGGCACATTCATAATCTCGAGTATGCGCAGTGGGCTAGCCGAATCAACTCCCAGTTCTCGAATTGCATCAACAAATTTGGTGTGAAGCTCATAGGTCCAGTAAAACCTTGTTCTCTTATCACCCAAAATATCGTCAATACTTCGGTAGCTATTCTCTACGGGATCTAGTCGTTTCAAAAGTTGTCCAGGGAGGGACTCACAGACTTTGGATTGGCTGGCTGCGACAGCGAGTTCTTCATTGAGAGAATTCCCCCTGTGATGATTCATATCCCATTTCTCAGAGGATGTTGGTGTTAATCCTATGGTGTTGACTTGCTCATGCAGATCTCCGGCGGTATCTGGCTGTGTCGGAAAATGCTGTGGAGAATACGGTAACAGCTGAGCGTTATTCGTCAACAGGGATGGTTCATCGAGGAACACCTCGCCGAGGACAACCGGATTACCACAATTAAGGCAGGTGGCCTTGGTCAGAGCTTCCTTATATCTCGCGCTTTCAGCTTGAAGCTTCTCATTCTCCTCCTTCAGGACCAGTAACTCATGGTCTGCGTATTGCTGTTTCACCCGGGTTCGTTTGTTTGCGAACCAAAACTTGACCTTCGAAAGCTCCAATCCTATCTTTCGGCTCAACTCCATTTTCTGTTGTCTGCTTGGAGTGGGGAATTCATTGAAGAAAGCTTCGAGCTCTCGGATTTGGCCTGGAGTGTGGCGTTGTAGTTGCTTCCTTTTCCGGCTCCGGTCATCATTGTATACTCCTTCTTCGTAGCTGAAACCTAGAATTTCATCGCTGGAGGAGTCAGTCTCTATGGCCTTCGGGCAGGATTCAGCTCTAGGATCTTCAAAGTCTCCCAGCAGTTCGTGCTCAGAAATGTCCAGGTCGGGCGTTTCTAGCAGATGGGAATAACTTTTAAACATGATGGATCGGGGTATCTCGGGCTGATCTAGTTCACTCAGCTTTCTCAATTCACTCTTACGTGTTTGCTCGCTCTAGAAATTTTCTCAAGTGATTGTGCGTGTCCTGGAACCATCCTTCAGGCTGCATATGAAGACCAGCAAGCAAGCGCTCCTCCCGAGATTCTGCAATTACTCATCGTCTGTATTCCCCTTTCTTTTTCCTCGTGATAGGATCACAAACTCTCTTGCATTGATTCGGTTTCATCGAGTATTGCGCTCGTCCCCTAGTTCAGTCTTCAAAGTGGTGGGTCTACAATCTTTCGGCGCCTTTTATGATTTGCTAGGCCCGAGAACGTGGGGAGCAGCGGTGGACCCGCAATTAATGACTCCTTTTAATTCATTTAGCTCAATGGGAATTAACGCTATGATCTTCTCTCAACCCCTTTTCATCGTTCAAACGAAAGTGACATTTTCCCTGTGCATGCTGTTACTCTTCATTTCAGCATCCCGGGCGCTTGGTGAGGAATGAGTTCGTGGCCACTCAAAATTTTAAAGACCGTCTCTGGTTTCAGACTTAATCTAACAAGGGATCATCACAACTAAGCATGACGATGTTCGTCGATAGCGTTGGTTTTAATATAGAATTAACTATAGTCATTAAAGAAAAATGTTCCCGTAGGAACTTTACAACGGATAAAACGAGTGATCTACTCGTGAACATGTTCTTCTTCCTATGGGTGTTCGTAGTGACCGACCCATCGTGCCCCGAGCCAGGTGCTAGATAACGGCTGTCCAAGCATGCCAGCTTCCCACTGATTGAACAAGGCATCGAGCCCCTCATCGAAGAAATCGTCTGTCGTGGGTTGACCAGCGGCAGGCAGAGCACCAGCCAACTGTTGCTCGAATGGAGGAGTGCGCACTCGCTGTACTTGTGACACGCGCTCTTGAGAAGTGTTGAAATGGCCTGGGAGGACATTCTGATCAACTTTCAGTTTGCCGGTGGTCGGGTTGTTAGCTTGATTGATGCTTAGATTTGGCCGGGTACCTCTTGATGCCTGAGCATTACAATGGCGGTTCCCCCTAGCTTTTGAGCTCGAGACGGATTCCTCCCGGTTTAGCTCCGCTCGACGTTGTTTTAATAGCTTTCTGTAGGCAGCAAGGTGATTCCTGACCAGCTCCTTACTAAGCCCCGGTACATTCATGGCCTTAAATATGCGCGTCGGAGTTGCTGAGTCGATCCCCATTTGGTGAACCACATCTAGGAATCTGGAATGTAGTTCAGGGGGCCAAGCGAACCTCCTCTTATCGTGGCCCAAAAGTGTATCGATGGCTTGACGACTGATTAACTCATCTCCAGCAGGACCCGACCCTATCAAAAATTGTTGTGCATGAGGCTGATATGCTTTGAGTTGGTCGGCGGTAACGTCCAGCTCCTTGAAACTATAACTCCAATCAAAGCGATGCAAATCCCATCCCCCAGGAGGCATTTGTATCATCTTTGTAGGATCATCCTGCTCATGCGTGACTCCGGCAAAATCTGGTTGAGCAGGAGATGCCCCGAGGGAGTAGGGTGGTAAATGAACGTCTTCAATCATCGCGTGAGGCTTATCGGGGAATATCTTATCGAGGGCGACGAGGTTATCGCAATGAGGGCAAACGGTAATATTGAGAGTTTTTTCATACCTCATGTTTTCTGTTCGCAGCTTTTGGTTTTCTTCCTTTAAAATCTCGACCACCTGACGTTTGCGTTGAGCCCTCGATTTGGATCTCCTATTTTGAAACCAAAACTGGATCCTCGACTGATTAATCCCCAACTCCCGACTCAATTCAATTCTCCACTTCTTTTTCATGTAATGGCTTTTACTGAAAAGGGTTTCCAGCATTTGGGTTTCCTCCTGAGAGTATTGGTGAGGACGTCTTCTTTTCCCGAGTTGAGCATTGTGGATGTCGTTGTCGTCGTCGCTGTGATCTTGATTTCCGTTGCCAGAAGTGTTGGGCTCCATGGTTTTGGCGTTAGACTTGATCTTGGAATCTTTGAGATCCCTCTGTGGTTCAATTTCTGAGATTTTTGAGTCAGTCGCCTCTAGCAGCTGACAGTAACCTCTTAAATATGTTGGATTGAGAAATGTTTGATTGGTTCTTGCCCACTCAGATCTCTACTCTTTCCTGTATGTTCACTCCCTATAAAGTTTTCTTCGAGTGACTTTGCATGTTCAGGAGACGCTCCTCAAGCATCATTAGGCAAACGTTCCCCCTCAAGACCTTGAATTTCTCGCTTAGCTTTTCAACGTGATGGGACTGCCAAACCCTGTTAGGGCTCTCTTCGATAGTTGCGCTTTCCTCCCACCTAACTCTAATAATGGTGATCCCGACAAATCTTTTACATCTTTTAATTGATGAGCCGAAAATCGCGGACCGAAACGAATCCAATGGTTCTCGTGAGGGGACCTCCTGCTTTACCCCCTAACTGGGCTCCACCAGCATTATTACTGAGACCCTTCATCATCCTCGAGTTGCTATAAAATGAGGAATTAATGTATGGAAGGTTAACGTTTTCGCATAATCAGCTTCTTCCTTCTAATCTCTCTGTTAAACTCGTCTTATTCTCAAGCCAACCCAACGCAAATGGCCTCCTCTCCCGTACGCACTTTTTCAACTGATGTCTTGGCCCAGTGGGAAAAGCTTTATAACCTACTAGGTCGCGGTTACGCGCACATAGCCGATCATTCTGCAACCGCGGATGAAATCCGTGTCCTGCTCGAGGACTTAGATACCACTTCCCTCGAAGGTACTACGCTGGGGAGGGAATATAGAACTTTCCCGACCCTCTTTGCACACTCCTTAGAGGCCTACCGTGTTGCTGATCGGGAGGTTCTCGTGGCTCGCGTCTTGCGGGCTCGTTACCAGGATCGGTCTGATCATTTGGTGCTGACCAACTATTTGGCCGATAGTCACAAAAAGGCCGTCGAGTTTGCCAATGAGAGGGTCGCGACGTTGCTTCGCGAGAGGAGAAAACTGGTGGATCAATTGGCCCTATCCCTGACCGCTGGCGAGCACGACCGCCACAATGTCCTATTGAGGCTGCAAAGCGACTGGCAGGAAGAACGGCTTGACAAAATAACCGCAGACATAGCTCACGGGAATGGATTAGTTCGGGACTTGGAAATAATCACCGAAGAACACGAGGTCAAGGTCACTAAGGTTAAGGGAGAATGCAGAAACCTTTTCCTCAAGCTCGCGGACCAGGACATGCGGAGTCGTGAGTACGGGCAGAGCATTAACAACATAGAGGGTCAGTTGGGCTCCTTTGTGTCGTTAATTAGGGCTCACTTTGGCTTTACTTTTCCGCCCCGAATTGTATGACCCGCTTCTGAAAACCCTCCGCTGAGCAAAATAAATGAAAGTTCTTGTGTGTGTGTTTTAACTTCTGTATGGTTCATTTCTTCGAGCATCCGAACATCTTCGACTTGGGTGAGCCGAACCATAATATCAATAAGCCGAGCAAATATGTCCTGATTTTATAACTCGCTCATGATCAGATGAGATAACAGCCTTAGACTTGTCCAGGAAAAGATTTCTCTCTATTACCTATTTTTTACCTGCAAATAAAAAGACAGAATCAGAAGGGATAATTTGAAAAAGAAATCAAAAACCCCTTTCAATCCTATGCTTGCCCATGATTAATAAGGACAAGAACTTTTACAAGGGTTTTAATCTTGCGCGAAAAGTTTTTATCAATATTCCTCGAAAGAAAGCATACTATTGAAAGGAATGTAATTCACAATAATCGCTTTTGATCAATTTCGAGAGGAACGAATTACTCAAAAGTGCGAGGCATAATAACGTGTTTTAAATTTAATTGAAGATACGGCATCCAAATCAAGGCCGTTTTGTTAAGAACGAGAGTAATTTGGATATCTATCTCATCATTAAATTCAAAACAACGCCGATGTTCTCGATCAATTATCGTGGATTACCAGCGACGTAAAACATGCATGGACCAATTCAAGTGTATAATTCCTTCTAGCGAAATTGGGGTTGGATTACCCTATACGACCAAAAAGGTCGTGCAGGATTTCCAATTTTAATTTCCTCTAAAGGAATTATAAACTTGACTTGGGAGTATTCGAATGATTAGAGAAAATGCCACTATCACATTCCCATGATCTGTCAAAAGAAAAGCAACCAAGTTCCATCTAAATGTATACACCAATAGATCCCTAATACAATCACTCTAAGGGGTGAGATAGAGAAAGCCTCGATAAAAATAATCCCTATACAAGAGGACTAGTAATGGAAAGTTAAACAAAGGAATGTGATCCTAGCGTTTAAGGATGCCCCAAGCTCGATCTGTGACTTCCGGATCACTTGCCCCAACTCGTCATCTTCATTGGACGATATCTCAATAATGTCCATAGTAGGCTCCTTTGTTGCTCACTCGGTGCTTGTCATGGGATATCATCCTCTTCGTCTTCTATCAAGGACGTTTGGGAAAAACACACACATCTATCCTTGAAATGGCATTTAATCTAATCACCAGAATGCAATGAATGAAATGCCTATATTTATATGAACTGTAATAGATTCGAGGTATAGAGAGTCTTACCAACCAAACTCGTCGACTTATGTGCGGTTTTAGGTGTACCAACCGCCCAAAGACATGCGCATGAAACAAGTGATGGTAAACTTCTAAAAATCAGAGGGTTTGGCACCTAAGGTTAAGGTTCCCACCTCGAGTTCTGGGAAGAGCCGATTCCATTGCACAGCTATCGTTGCATTGGGACTCGATCCATAGTTCGAAGTGAGCGGAATTGAAAAGTGGATTACCCCGTGTTTTTCCTCACGGAGATTCCATTTTCAATTCCTTCTATTGTGTTCCTAAAGGCGGCGCCCGGGGTTTTAGGCGCGGTTGTGTGTGTCCATGTGTCGTGATCATCGCGATGCAAGTCATGCACAACAGTTTATCAATCAGCGCTTCAAATCATCCACACAACATACATTCCTACGCCAACCTGCATAAGACAATGTTAATCACGGACTACACCCCTTATCACTCCAATCTGCAAAACATATAACACCTATCATAAGCGGACTTACCTCACCTTCAAGAGCGCCTGCATGGTTAGAAAAATCACTCAGCGTTTTAATTACGGCCTAAGTCCACTTGAGGTCTAGAACCATAGGTTTTAGAACAAAGTCCCCAGTGGAGTCGCCAGCTGTCGCGACCCGTCCGAAGGCGGACGCGGCTAATGGATTACCGATCACGGGTCTTGGATCGGCGCGAGCCCTCCCAGGCCCATACCAAATCGCGGCGGGAGTATTCTTCGACGATAAGAGTCGATCGCTTTCGACCTTCAGTGTGGTCGTGGTGGCATGTGCAAATTGTGCATGCATTTGGAGTCGCCACCGGTCTTTCTTGGAGGGTAGACCGGAAACCTTACTGATCGATTGGGAGAGATCGATCAATTCTGCGGAACCAGAGATTTTGGGTTCGGGGACTTGGTTACGCTGGTGTCATTGCCAACGCCCTTTCGGTACCTAACGCGAGTGATTTTCCTAGCTAAGAATTCATGCAGGCACAATTTCGGGTGAGGTAGGTTTGATTTAGGGTTTCATGCGGATTGGAAGACTATTCCTATCAATCACAATCAATTTAAATGAAAAACGCAGTCAAGTGCATAAATAAATCACATCAATGCACATCAATTCACATCACATGGCCTCCTAGTATAGCCATACGGGCTTAGGGAAGGCGTGATTTAGGACTGGGGTAAAATGAGAAGATTTGGAGGTGATTTAGCCCGAATGGCAAAATCGTCAATTTTTGGAAGACTTGGATATCGAATTACCCAAAATATTCCATGGCTAGTTGATTGTGGCCATTTCCTATTTTTTGGGATTTTCCTAGATTTTTTTAGAATTTTTTTTTGGAAGACGGTTTGCCGAAAGGGCAAAACCGTCATTTCTGGAATGTCCGGGGGTCAAATGACCCGAAACAGGTCGTGGCCAGTTGAATGTGGCAATTTCCTATTTTCTGGAATTTTTTAGGATTTTTCTGAATTTTTCGAATTTTTTTGAATTTTTTATGATTTTTTATTTTTTTTATTGATTTTCGAATTTTTTATTATTATTATTTTTTTTTATTAAAAATAATATATATATATATAAATTATGCGGACCGGGTCGGATGACCCGGCCCACGCCCAGGCCCGCGACCCATGAACCGGCCCGCCCCCCCTCCATGACCAAACGGCGTCGTTTTGTTCAAAGGAAACGAACGTCCCAGATGGCGACACGTGGCAAAGCCACAGCCGTCCGATCTGGGCTTTGATTAAACCGGCCCGGACCCACCAACGCTTACGTGGCCGCTGACGTGGCATGCCACGTCAGCGTTGACCGGTCAACGGGCGACCAGGGCAGCCGGAGAAGATGATCGGCGCCGGCGTTCCCTCGCCGGCGCCTCGTCGGAGGGCGATATCTTGGCCCTCCGACGTCCAAATCGCACGAAACCGACGGCATTAGACTCGTGTGAACCTCGCCTACAACATACCAAGAGCTCGATATAGCAGAAAATCAAACGACCGACTTGCCATCTCCGACCGAAACTACATCACCGGCGAGGCATGGTTCTAGCTATTCTAGACGTTACATGACTAATATAAGTTATTGGGAAGCATTCTAAGAGTTCCAGAAGACTTACCTGATCTTCGTGGGGGTTCGGTTTGGTCGGAAACGATCTCCGGAGCTCACGACCGGCCGGGGAAGGTTAAAGACCGACCGGGAGTTCTGCTAGACGAAATCGTATGAAATTAAAAACGAAAATGGACAGTGATGGCCAGGGAGTAATTCAAGATCAACCATTCGTGAAATGAACGAGTGAAAATCGAGACACCATTGAAGGCCGAGATCCAGCTCCAAGGTCCGGGTTGTGCTTCTAGACAGTCTCTGGCGAATCTGACGGGTACACAAGCTTCCTCACGGCGTTCTGGAGCTCGGAGGGTGATTCACCGGCTTCACTTCTTCTTCAGGCGGGACGACGAAGACTTGGAAGCTTCGGCTATTTTCGGCGGCTATGGCGGTGCAGCGGGGGTGGAGCGACGGCGTGACGGGATGGGCGATGATCGAAGGAGGTGGAGGATAATGGGGATGGTAGCGAGTGAGCGGGAGAAGAAGGAGATCCGTCGGCCCAGGAGGAGATCTTCTCCGTCCAAGAAGAAGAAGAAGAAGACCGAGGGAGCAGAGAGAGAGAGCCGTCCGCGGGAAAAAATAAAAAATAAAAATAAAAAAATAAAAATAAAAAAATAAAAAAAAATCAAAAGGAGAGAAAAGCTGAAAATAAGATAAAATAAATAAATAAAAGAGGGATAAAATCATTAATTAAGTACACACTTTTCTTTTTCTTTTTTCCTTTAAATGATGATGTTTCACTCTTTTCTCTTTTAATTATTGCTAATATTTTTGCCAAGTTCGATTTTACGGTGATCAGAAAACACCTAAAATCGAACCTGAATTTTACCGTTTTATGAGGTCTGAAAATAGATAAAATAAAAATATCGACTATTCTTATATATCTTTGTGACCTCAAATATTATTTTTCTTGATTGATTTTTTTTTTTGTATTTTTCGAAAATATATATAAAAAAAAAATGAAAATTATGAAAATTATTTTTTTGGTCAAAATGGTTTATTTAGCTTGGCTAAGGTCACCAAAATTGATTTTTCAATTTTTCAGCTTTTTATGGATTTTCTATGAATTTTCAAAAAAATGAAATAAAGATAAATAAATAAAAAAAGTTGATCAAAATTTAGGTGTCAACAGAGGCTGCGTACTCCTTTTATTTTTCATGTAATCTTTATTTTTAGCATAGTCAATTGTTGATGTAAATGCTACGAGGATTACGTGGGGGAGCCTTTTAAGTCGGCGAGCTCTTTGGGGCCCAATTCTTGAAGAGTTCAAGAAACCAAGAAGAAGCGAAGAGCGGCTCTCCGTTATTAAAATATTAAAATGATTAAATGTGGTCTCATTGGCTCGAGACCCATTAAATCATAATTCCATGATCACCACGTAGGATAGATGTTTATGTGATTGACATCTATTTATTTATTATGATTACGTGAGCATGTTAAACTGGTTAATGTGCAAAGTCAGACTTACCTCACCCAAAATTGCGCCTGCATGAAATCCTAGTTAGGAAAATCACTCGCGTTAGGTACCGAAAGGGCGTTGGTAACGACACCAGCGTAACCAAGTCCCCGAACCCAAAAACTCTGGTTCCGTAGAACTGATCGATCTCTCCCAATCGATCAGTAAGGTTTCCGGTCTACCCTCCAAGAAAGACCGGTGGCGACTCCAAATGCATGCACAAGTTGCACATGCCACCACGACCACACTAAGGTCGAAAGCGATCGACTCTTATCGTTGAATCCTTCTGAAAAATACTCCCGCCGCGATTTGGTATGGGCCTGGGAGGGCCCGCGCCGATCCAAGACCCGCGATCGGTAATCCATTAGCCGCGTCCGCTTTCGGACGGGTCGCGACAGCTGGCGACTCCGCTGGGGATCTGTGTTCTAGAACCTATGGTTCTAGACCCCAAGTGGACTTAGGCCGTAATTAAAACGCTGAGTGATTTTTCTAACCATGCAGGCGCTCGTGAAGGTGAGGTAAGTCCGCTTACGATAGGTGTTATATGTTTTTGCAGATTGGAGAAATAAGGGGTGTAGTCCGTGATTAACATTGTCTTATGCAGGTTGGGCGTAGGAATGTATGTTGTGTGGATGATTTGAAGTGCTGATTGATAAACTGCTATGCATGAATTGCATTGTGATGATCACAACACGTGGACACACACAACCGCGCCTAAAACCCCGGGCGTCGCCTATAGGAACACAATAGAAGGAATTGAAAATGGAATCTCCGTGAGGAAAAACGCGGGGTAATCCACTTTTCAATTCCGCTCGCTTCGAACTATGGATCGAGTCCCAATGCAACGATAGCTGTGCAATGGAATCGGCTCTTTCTAGAACTCGAAGTGGGAACCTTAACCTTAGGTGCCAAACCCTCTGATTTTTAGAAGTTCACCATAACTTGTCTCATGCGCATGTCTTTGGGCGGTTGGTACACCTAAAACCGCACATAAGTCGACGAGTTTGGTTGGTAAGACTCTCTATACCTCGAATCTATTACAGTTCATATAAATATAGGCATTTCATTCATTGCATTCTGGTGATTAGATTAAATGCCATTTCAAGGATAGATGTGTGTGTTTTTCCCAAACGTCCTTGATAGAAGACGAAGAGGATGATATCCCATGACAAGCACCGAGTGAGCAACAAAGGAGCCTACTATGGACATTATTGAGATATCGTCCAATGAAGATGACGAGTTGGGGCAAGTGATCCGGAAGTCACAGATCGAACTTGGGGCATCCTTAAACGTTAGGATCACATTCCTTTGTTTCATTTTCCATTGCTAGTCCTCTTGTATAGGGTTTACTTTTATCGAGGCTTTCTCTATCTCACCCCTTAAAGTGATTGTATTAGGGATCTATTGGTGTATACATTTAGATGGAACTTGGTTGTATTTCTTTTGACAGGTCATGGGAATGTGATAGTGGCATTTTCTCTAATCATCCGAATACTCCCAAGTCAAGTTTATAATTCCTTTAGAGAAAATTAAAATTGGAAATCTTGCACGACCTTTTTGGTCATATAGGGTAATCCAACCCCAATTTCGCTAGAAGGAATTATACACTTGAATTGGTCCATGCATGTTTTACGTCGCTGGTAATCCACGATAATTGATCGAGAATATCGGCGTTGTTTTGAATTTAATGACGAGATAGATGTCCAAATTACTCTCGTTCTTAACAAAACGGCCTTGATTTGGATGCCGTATCTTCAATTAAATTTAAAACACGTTATTATGCCTCGCACTTTTGAGTAATTCGTTCCTCTCGAAATTGATCAAAAGCGATTATTGTGAATTACATTCCTTTCAATAGTATGCTTTCTTTCGAGGAATATTGATAAAAACTTTTCGCGCAAGATTAAAACCCTTGTAAAAGTTCTTGTCCTTATTAATCATGGGCAAGCATAGGATTGAAAGGGGTTTTTGATTTCTTTTTCAAATTATTCCTTCTGATTCTGTCTTTTTATTTGCAGGTAAAAAAAAATAGGTAATAGAGAGAAATCTTTTCCTGGACAAGTCTAAGGCTATTATCTCATCTGATCATGAGCGAGTTATAAAATCAGGACATATTTGCTCGGCTTACTGATATTATGGTTCGGCTCACCCAAGTTGAAGATGTTCGGATGCTCGAAGAAATGAACCATACAGAAGTTAAAACACACACACAAGAGTTCTCATTTATTTTGCTCAGTGGAGGGTTTTCAAAAGCAGGTCATACAATTCGGGGTAGAAAAGTAAAGCCGAAGTGAGCCCTAATTAACGACACGAAGGAGCCCAACTGACCCTCCATGTTATTAATGCTCGGCTCATACTCCCAACTCCGCATGTCATGGTCGGCAAGCCTGAGGAGAAGACTTTTGCATTCTCCCTTAACTTCGGCGACCTTGGCCTCATGTTCTTCGGCGATTGTTTCCAGGTCTCGAACCAGTCCATTCCCGCGAGCTATGTCCGCGGTTATTTTGTCGAGCCGTTCTTCCTGCCAGTCGCTCTGAAGCCTCAACAGGACATTGCGGCGGTCATGCTCGCCGGTGGTCAGGGATAGGGCCAATTGCTCCACCAGATTTCTCCTCTCGCGAAGCAACGTCGCGACCCGCTCATTAGCAAACTCGACGGCCTTTTTGTAACTATCGGCCAGATAGTTGGTCAGCACCAAATGATCAGATCGATCCTCATAACGAGCTCGCAAGACGCGAGCCACGAGAACCTCCCGATTAGCAGCACGGTAGGCCTCTAAGGAGTGTGCAAAGAGAGTCGGGAAAATTCTATATTCCCTCCCCAGTGTAGTACCTTCGAGAGAAGTGGTATCAAGGTCCTCGAGCAGGACACGGATTTCATCCTCGGTCGCAGAATGATCGGTTATGTGTGCGTAACCGCGACCCAGTAGGTTATAAAGCTTTTCCCACTGGGCCAAGACATCAGTTGAAAAAGTGCGTACGGGAGAGGAGGCCATTTGCGTTGGGTTGGCTTGAGAATAAGACGAGTTTGACAGAGAGATTAGAAGGAAGAAGCTAATTATGCGAGAACATTAACCTTCCATACATTAATTCCTCATTTTATAGCAACTCGAGGATGATGAAGGGTCTCAGTAATAATGCCGGTGGAGCCCAGTTAGGGGGTAAAGCAGGAGGTCCCCTCACGAGAACCATTGGATTCGTTTCGGTCCGCGATTTCCGGCTCATCAATTAAAAGATGTAAAAGATTTGTCGGGATCACCATTATTAGAGTTAGGTGGGAGGTAAGCGCAACTATCGAAGAGAGCCCTAACAGGATTTGGCAGTCCCATCACGATTGAAAAGCTAAGCGAGAAATTCAAAGTCTTGAGGGGGAACGTTTGCCTAATGATGCTTGAAGAGCGTCTCCTGAACATACGAAGTCACTCGAAGAAAACTTTATAGGGAGTGAGCATACATGAGAGAGTGGAGAACTCTGAGTGGGCAAGAACCAATCAAACATTTCTCAATCCAACATATTTAAGAGGTTATTGTCAGCTGCTAGAGGCGACTGACTCAAAAATCTCAGAAATTGAACTACAGAGGGATCTCGAAGATTCCAAGATCAAGTCTAACGCCAAAACCATGGAGCCCAACACTTCTGGCAACGGAAATCAAGATCACGGCGACGACGACAACGACATCCACGATGTTCAACTCGGGAAAAGAAGACGTCCTCACCAATACTCTCAGGAGGAAACCCAAATGCTGGAAACCCTTTTCAGTAAAAGCCATTACATGAAAAAGAAGTGGAGAATTGAATTGAGCCGGGAGTTGGGGATTAATCAGTCGAGGATCCAGTTTTGGTTTCAAAATAGGAGATCCAAATCGAAGGCTCAACGCAAACGTCAGGTGGTCGAGATTTTAAAGGAAGAAAACCAAAAGCTGCGAACAGAAAACATGAGGTATGAAAAAGCTCTCAATATTACCGTTTGCCCTCATTGCGATAACCTCGTCGCCCTCGGTAAGATATTCCCCGATAAGCCTCACGCGATGATTGAAGACGTTCATTTACCACCCTACTCCCTCGGGGCATCTCCTGCTCAACCAGATTTTGCCGGAGTCACGCATGAGCAGGATGATCCTACGAAGATGATACAAATGCCTCCTGGGGGATGGGATTTGCATCGCTTTGATTGGAGTTACAGTTTCAAGGAGCTGGATGTTACCGCCGACCAGCTCAAAGCATATCAGCCTCATGCACAACAATTTTCGATAGGGTCGGGTCCTGCTGGAGATGAGTTAATCAGTCGTCAAGCCATCGATGCAATTTTGGGCCACGATAAGAGGAGGTTCGCTTGGCCCCCTGAATTGCATTCCAGATTCCTAGACGTGGTTCACCAAATGGGGATCGACTCAGCAACTCCGACGCGCATATTTAAGGCCATGAATGTACCGGGGCTTAGTAAGGAGCTGGTCAGGAATCACCTTGCTGCCTACAGAAAGCTATTAAAACAACGTCGAGCGGAGCTAAACCGGGAGGAATCCGTCTCGAGCTCAAAAGCTAGGGGCGACCGCCATTGTAATGCTCAGGCATCAAGAGATACCCGGCCAAATCTAAGCATCAATCAAGCTAGCAACCCGACCACCAGCAAACTGAAAGCTGATCAGAATGTCCTCCCGGGCCATTTCAACATTTCTCAAGAGCGCGTGTCACAAGTACAGCGAGTGCGAACTCCTCCATTCGAGCAGCAGTCTGCTGGTGCTCTGCCTGCCGCTGGTCAACCCACGACAGACGATTTCTTCGATGAGGGGCTCGATGCCTTGTTCAATTAGTGGGAAGTTGGCATGCTTGGACAGCCATGATCTAGCACCTGACTCGGGGCACGATGGGTCGGTCACTACGAACACCCATAGAAAGAAGAACATGTTCACGAGTAGATCACTCATTTTATCGTTGTAAAGTTCCTACGGGAACATTTTTCTTTAATGACTATAGTTAAACCAACGCTATTGACGAACATCGTCATGCTCAGTTGTGATGATCCCTTGTTAGATTAAGTCTGAAACCAGAGACGGTCTTTAAAATTTTGAGTGGCCACGAACTCATTCCTCACCAAGCGCCCGGGATGCTGAAATGAAGAGTAACAGCATGCACAGGGAAAATGCCACTTTCGTTTGAACGATGAAAAGGGGTTGAGAGAAGATCATAGCGTTAATTCCCATGGAGCTAAATGAATTAAACGGAGTCATTAATTGCGGGTCCACCGCTGCTCCCCACGTTCTCGGGCCTAGCAAATCATAAAAGGCGCCGAAAGATTGTAGACCCACCACTTTGTAGACTGAACTAGGGGACGAGCGCAATACTCGATGAAACCGAATCAATGCAAGAGAGTTTGTGATCCTATCACGAGGAAAAAGAAAGGGGAATACAAACGATGAGTAATTGCAGGATCTCGGGAGGAGCGCTTGCTTGCTGGTCTTCATATGCAGCCTGAAGGATGGTTCCAGGACACGCACAATCACTTGAGAAAATTTCTAGAGTGAGCAAACACGTAAGAGCGAATTGAGAAAGCTGAGTGAACTAGATCAGCCCGAGATACCCCGATCCATCATGTTTAAAAGTTATTCCCATCTGCTAGAAACGCCCGACCTGGACATTTCTGAGCACGAACTGCTGGGAGACTTTGAAGATCCTAGAGCTGAATCCTGCCCGAAGGCCATAGAGACTGACTCCTCCAGCGATGAAATTCTAGGTTTCAGCTACGAAGAAGGAGTATACAATGATGACCGGAGTCGGAAAAGGAAGCAACTACAACGCCACACTCCAGGCCAAATCCGAGAGCTCGAAGCTTTCTTCAATGAATGCCCCACTCCAAGCAGACAACAGAAAATGGAGTTGAGCCGAAAAATAGGATTGGAGCTTTCGAAGGTCAAGTTTTGGTTCGCCAACAAACGAACCCGGGTGAAACAGCAATACGCAGACCATGAGTTACTGGTCCTGAAGGAGGAGAATGAGAAGCTTCAAGCTGAAAGCGCGAGATATAAGGAAGCTCTGACCAAGGCCACCTGCCTTAATTGTGGTAATCCTGTTGTCCTCGGTGAGGTGTTCCTCGATGAACCGTCCCTGTTGACGAATAACGCTCAGCTGTTACCGTATTCTCCACAGCATTTTCCGACACAACCAGATATCGCCGGAGATCTGCATGAGCAAGTCAACACCATAGGATCAACACCAACATCCTCTGAGAAATAGGATATGAATCATCACAGGGGGAGTTCTCTCAATGACGAACTCGCTGTCACAGCCAGCCAATCCAAAGTCGGTGAGTCCCTCCCTGGACAACTTTTGAAACGACTAGATCCCGTAGAGAATAGCTACCGAAGTATTGACGATATTTTGGGTGATAAGAGAACAAGGTTTTATTGGACCTATGAACTTCACACCAAATTTGTTGATGCAATTCGAGAGCTGGGAGTTGATTCGGCTAGCCCACTACGCATACTTGAGATTATGAATGTGCCGGGGCTCTCTAGAATTAACGTCGAGTCTCACCTCAAGTACTATAGGAGATTGCTAAGGGATGGAAGGATAGCGTTAAACCATCATAAAGCCAGTTGGAGCTCAAGTGCCGGGCAGAGTTACAACCACGATGATTGGAGAGCCGAGAGCACCCAACCGTGTTTCAGCAATAACGGGACCAGCAGTCGTGTCAGCGACTCCTCTAACCCAAATCAGAATGCTCCGCCGAGCTATCTCAATACTCATCAAGAGTATATACCGCAGTTCCAGCACATAGGGATTCCTCAGTTTGAGCGCGATTCGGTCATTAATGCTGTCCCTGAAGCGGATCTGGCATTGGTAGAGAGTGCACATATAAACCTGCCGGTCATTGGAGGAAGTTCCAATTCGAGGGGTCAAGTTGCTCACGGCGAGAGCAAAGAGAGGAATCCCTCGCCTGTAGTCGACGACAGCCAATCTGGGCACCAAAGGCTAGAAAGAACAGGCGATTTCCTTGAGGAGGAGCTGGACACTTGGATCAATACTCTTCAGGAATGTATGTCTCGACCCCAACAGGGCAATGATGAAGGTTCCAGCTCAAAGACTCCAGTTCCTCACAATGAAGGCGATGAAGGAAATCTGCCCCCAACAATTGTTGATACCCAACTTGAACATCAATGGCTCGAAGACCCGAGCAATTTCCTTGGCGATGAGTTCAATCTTTGGCTCGATCAATTTGGAGCCGGAGGGCCATCGCAGTGGTGACGCAAGGCATGTGACCAAACGTCTGATGCAAGGCATGGTTACTCGATGAAAAATGCTTAGACGAAAGGGGTGGAACACTCCTATTGAATATGTTGTTGATCGCACTGTAAGGTTCCCACGGGAACATCTTTCATTAATGTCTAGAACTAATTGCGCGTGAGTGTCAACATCACCCTTTGAGCATCTTCAAGCCGAGGGCCGTGGATTAATCGCTTAATCCGTGGAGCAAGTTCCCCGAACAATGACTATCACCCGCGGAGTATAATGGGATCTACCCCTTCAATACGAAATACGTTTGGCCGCGAAGCCACCTATTTGGTAAAACGATGTATCGTTCCTAAACGATCTTCAATCGAATACCGAAGTAATGTCTCATTTCTTTCCCTTCTCAGGTGATAAACGTGGATAAATCACTCAAGGGGCCATTTGTTCGAATAACAGAACAGACGTTGCCTAACTGGGGGCAGATGAACCATTGATGTTGCAAACACTCCAAGAATGGATAGGCGGATTTGATAGATGTTGTTCATATCAATACGCAATATCAGAACGGGATGAGAACCAAGAGTAAAGTTGTATCGTTCCAATTTGTCTTGAATTTGAGAATATGAATTGATACTCGTTATTTATCCTTGACAGGGGAATCGCCTTACAGACGAACAGGTTTTCACATCCCATGTATTACCCGTTAGAATACATGACCAAGGGTAAATTGTATCGTTCTAATTTTTTGAAAAATTCGTGAACGTACAATAACATGTTTCTTCCGCATTTTCAGGATCTCCAGCCGCGGGGGACAGGTAAGTATCCCTTTCCCCAATCCATTGAAGATGTTAAATAAAAAACATAGAGAAAAAGAAAAGCTTTCAGAATCTAATGTCTAGAAAAGACATAAAATTCAAACTTCATTGGCATTCATGTCTTAAAACAGGAGGTTATCTGAACATGAATAAGAACATGCATGGTGCATCATAAAATCCCCTTGACGGGTAAAATTTTTGGAGAAAATGAAAGAGATTTTTTCCAATCAAAAGTTCAAAACTTTTAAAAGGACGTTTTCTCAAAAGAAAAGAGGCAAAGCCTAGTCCAAACACGTCCTACACACACTGGAGAGAAGTGGAGCGGATCAGATAGCAAAATCTGGACCTACGGAAGTAGGGATTATTCGCAACGATTACATGGGTTGGGATGACGGAGGCATTCGTTTCATATCCCTCAAACACTACAGGTGACCGTTGATAAACCCTTTGAACGACGGTTTTCATTCTTAACCCTGTCAAGAACCACCCCACATCGGGGCAAAATGGAGGTGAGTCCAGCGGTATCAGGAGAAAATGGTTAGAAATTTTCTTGCTCGGACTAACATCAATCTTTGTGTGTTGTTTATATGGTAATCCAAGTGCCATAGGATGACGAGAAGCATTCATTTCTCTATCCCACACACCATATCCTTTGCACAGCCAAGTTGAGCCTGCAAATTCATTTCATAAACCCCTGTTGGTGATCATGGGATGTTTCAAGATGGAAACTGCATCACTCCAAGAACGGAAGAAATCAAGAGATGGGATTTATAGAAAAATCTCATATCGGCGTTTAAATGTGCTATGATTCAAGTTGTATATCTAGCATAATTTTCTGAACATCGTAGTTCCAAAGGAAAAGAAAAGGCGGGATTTCAACAAAGAAAAAAATCCCCAGCATCAAGAAAAAGCAAAGTGCCTGGTAAAAGCAAGGCCGATGCTCGTGAAAACTGTTTGATTGATCCCCAATAAAGCCTAGTTGGGAAGAGAGAAAAACCCATAAAGGAGTCAGATCAAGAAGACTGCTCCCCAAATGATGTCAGCCGTGGTGCAAAAACACGGACAGAATTGTCAATCTCTTAATACCACAAGAGACGTTCTCTAAAGGACTTGTGCACACCTCAAAAGCGGTTGCACACCTCAAAAATGGAAGATGCAGAATGGAAAAGACATGTGACAAATTGGCAATGATCACCAATGTCAAATCCTTCGTGATTTCTGGGCCAAAAACAAGCCTTTTTCGGTCCCCAATCCTACCAATGTTACAACCCTGAAACAGTCTTCTCTGACTAAGACACTTGGGTTAACATATAGCTTAGCTCGAAGAAGTACGAGCAAGACTCTTTCTTTCTCATTTTGTAGGGTTCTTGACTTGTAAACCCGGAGCAGATGGTGAAGATTTTCATTCGATGGCCTCGACTCCAAAGCGGGTCCCCCTTGAAAACCAATATCCAAGCCCAACATTACGGTCCCGTGGAAGACCTCCCGACCGATCAAAATGTATGCGCTGCGAATGAGCCTAAAACCTAGGCACAGGTCAGTAGGGAATTGAGTGCATCCCCTAAAAATCATCACCTCAAAACAGGTGAGATGGCCTCCTTGTCGAGAAATATTCCAATTGATGTTTTGAGCAAACTCTTTTTGGAAATTTTCAAACTGTTGATCCAGATTTTCCATACAAGGGATTTGTGATCACATTTGCATGTTGCAAGAATGTTTTGGATAACCTCCAGCATCAAAATGCACATCTCATGACTAAAGCTTAAGTCATAAAATTTTGTCAATTGGACAATTGCTGTCTTCTCAAAGATTACCATTATTTTCTTGGGGAAGAGAAACCCTTAAAAAAAAAAAATCCTTTTCAAAATCAGACAGTCTCATTGGACGTGGAGAACCCTCGTCATGAGACCCCTTTTCAAAATTTAGGTAGTCTCATCGGACGTGGAGAACCCTCGTCATGAGACCCCTTTTCAAAAATCAAGCAGTCTCATCGGACGTGGAGAACCCTCGTCATGAGACCCCTTTTCAAAATTTAGGTAGTCTCATCGGATGTGGAGAACCCTCGTCATGAGACCCCTTTTCAAAAATCAAGCAGTCTCATCGGACGTGGAGAACCCACGTCATGAGACCCCTTTTCAAAAATCAAGCAGTCTCATCGGACGTGGAGAACCCTCGTCATGAGACCCCTTTTCAAAATTCAGGTAGTCTCATCGGACGTGGAGAACCCTCGTCATGAGACCCCTTTTCAAAAATCAAGCAGTCTCATCGGACGTGGAGAACCCTCGTCATGAGACCCCTTTTCAAAATTCAGGTAGTCTCATCGGACGTGGAGAACCCTCGTCATGAGACCCCCTTTTCAAAATTCAGGAAATCTCATCGGACGTGGAGAACCCTCGTCATGAGACCCCTTTTCATTTAGGCAGTCTCATCGGACGTGAAGAACCCTCGTCATGAGACCCATTTTCAAAGTCAAAACTGATGGTAGACACCGCCTGAAGGGTCAAACAAAGGTAGATACCGCCTGAAGGGTCAAATGAAGGTAGATACCGCATGAAGGGTCAAATCAAGGTAGATACCGCCTGAAGGGTCAAAATAAGGTAGATACCGCCTGAAGGGTCAAATCACGGTAGAAACCGCCTGAAGGGTCAATGTATGGTAGAAACCGCCTGAAGGGTCAATCAAAGGTAGAAACCGCCTGAAGGGTCAAATCATGGTAGATACCGCCTGAAGGGTCAACTCATTGGTAGAAACCGCCTGAAGGGTCAACACAAGGTAGATACCGCCTGAAGGGTCAACACATGGTAGATACCGCCTGAAGGGTCAACACAAGGTAGATACCGCCTGAAGGGTCAAATCACGGTAGAAACCGCCTGAAGGGTCAATGTATGGTAGAAACCGCCTGAAGGGTCAATCAAAGGTAGAAACCGCCTGAAGGGTCAAATCATGGTAGATACCGCCTGAAGGGTCAACTCATTGGTAGAAACCGCCTGAAGGGTCAACACATGGTAGATACCGCCTGAAGGGTCAACACAAGGTAGAAACCGCCCGAAGGGTCAAATCAAAGGTAGAAACCGCCTGAAGGGTCAACTCATGGTAGAAACCGCCTGAAGGGTCAAACCAAGGTAGAAACCGCCTGAAGGGTCAAACCAAGGTAGAAACCGCCTCAAGGGTCAACTTATTGGTAGATACCGCCTTAAGGGTCAACACGAGGTAGATACCGCCTTAAGGATCAACACGAAGGTCTGATCCACCATACGGATTAAAATCTCTAGCAAATCCCAAAGCGTGGAGATGCGCCTTCCTTAGGTTCCTACCAATGAGGAATCCCATAGTGGTATGACCTACCATACAGGTCAGAGCTTAATCTCCCTAGGATTTTCTGTGACGAGTCCTAGGCATCTTCTTGAAAGTTGTCGCAACCGGCATCATCCGACAGGTGAGCTTCACGTAAGCCTCTCTCACTACGGCCCATGTTCAAATTGTTAGAGCAAACCGGGGATTGATTTGAGCTTTTATCAATAGGCTTAAGGATCCGATGTCATAACATTTCTTCTCTCATTTTCCTAGTTGAGTCGGTTAGGAATCAGGTGCCACCTTATCTTTGAGAGAAACCTCTAACGAGATTCCTCTCAAAGAGGGGCAGCTGTTGACACCTGATTTTTTACCATTTATTATTGTGATTTTTATTCTTTAAAATTAATTAAAAATATCAAAAAAGGTCATAAAATCACAAAATCAACTTTGGAAGCCTTGGTTTAGCCTTAGGAACCAATTTTGAACAAAAAATATTTTTCGGTATTTTTAATATTTTTCGAGTTTATTATAAAAATACCCAAAAAATCAGAAAAATACCATTCGTGGTCAGAAAAATACCCAAAAATATTCGATAATTTTGTTTTAATTTCCTCTTCAAGTGTGTCACTTTAAATCTCAAAAATTCGGCTCGGGTCACTATGTTCCTTCACAAACATAAACCCGAACCGAGCCTAAAAAAAAAAAAAAAATCATTTTCGAGTCTTTTAGTTTTCAATTCTCACTTTTTATAAGCTATGACATTGGATTCTAAAGTCTTAAAGTGCAATTAGGTCAATTTGCCCTCCAATTTAATCAATTTTTACCAAAAGGGCTTAATTGCATATTTTTCTTTCAATTAGTCCCCGGTTTCACGGATGTATACGTATGCTCTACGTATTTATACGTCATACGTATTTATACGTTATGCATATTTGTACTGTTTGGTAACCTCTTTAACTCTTGTAATAATAATAATAGTTATTATTTTTAACACATTTGTTAGTGCCTTTTTTTTAGCATTTTTGTATTGTGAGTGCTATTGCTAGTGCTATTTTTAAATAGCATTTTTTGTATTATAAATTGTGAGTGCTATTGTTAGTGCTATTTTTAAATGACATTTATTTATCATAAATTGTGAGTGCTATTGTTAGTGCTATTTTTAAATGGCATTTATTTATCATAAATTGTGAGTGCTATTATTAGATAGAATTTATAATTGTTAGTGCTATTTTTAAATAGCATTTTTGTATTATAAATTGTGAGTGCTATTGTTAGTGCTATTTTTAAATAGCATTTTTGTATTATAAATTGTGAGTGCTATTGTTAGTGCTATTTTTAAATGTCATTTATTTGTGAGTGCTATTTTTAGATAGAATTTATAATTGTTAGTGCTATTTTTAAATACAATTTATTGGAAGGTATTTTTGGCTATAAAAGGATGGCAAGAGTTTTGAGGTTGAAGGGGGAGACATTTTGTAGAGTGTGCAAATTTTTGAGAGTTTAGAGAGAAGAACACAAACACTCTCTATATTCTCATCATCTTGAGTGAGCAAAATATACTAAGTTCGGAATATTGATTCCGCATATTGCTAGCACAATTGTTGTGGAGTTATTAGTCGTCTCCCCGTTCGTCAATTGGTGGTGCGTCCGAACTAGATGCCTAACACTTGTGGAGGCTAAGATCGAAGAACATCGAACCGACACCTCCGTTCAAGCACGCTACGAGAGGTAATCTATTTACTCCCTTTGAGGCTTTGTGATTTTTTTTCGATTGAAATGCACGAAGTACGCCTCTGGAGATACATGTATGGGTTGTTATTTATTTCCGCTACGTGTTACGTGGATCCCAACAGTGGTATCAGAGCCAATCCTTAGGCGTTTTCGTGCATTTAATTGATTTTTGCAATTTTTGCAATACTATGGCCAATATGTATTAACGAATTGTTCGTCTTACATGGCTAATGGATGTTGATTGTTTTTATATGATAAATTAATCAACGTAGCAAAAATTGAGACTAAATCAATTTTGAATCGAAAATTTATGGCTATCTTATTTTACGTAAAAATTCTGAATATGATTCAACGTAGAATTTTTATTGTGCCTTCCTAAGTTTTAAATTGTGAATTTATTACTTACGTGGAAGGGTGGTGATCATGGAAAAATCTCTAATCAATGTGATTGATGTATATATGAATGTATGATGATTATTTATATATTTGGGGTTGTAATTATTAAATGGAGGCTGCGTACTCCTTTTATTTTTCATGTAATCTTTATTTTTAGCATAGTCAATTGTTGATGTAAATGCTACGAGGATTACGTGGGGGAGCCTTTTAAGTCGGCGAGCTCTTTGGGGCCCAATTCTTGAAGAGTTCAAGAAACCAAGAAGAAGCGAAGAGCGGCTCTCCGTTATTAAAATATTAAAATGATTAAATGTGGTCTCATTGGCTCGAGACCCATTAAATCATAATTCCATGATCACCACGTAGGATAGATGTTTATGTGATTGACATCTATTTATTTATTATGATTACGTGAGCATGTTAAACTGGTTAATGTGCAAAGTCAGACTTACCTCACCCAAAATTGCGCCTGCATGAAATCCTAGTTAGGAAAATCACTCGCGTTAGGTACCGAAAGGGCGTTGGTAACGACACCAGCGTAACCAAGTCCCCGAACCCAAAAACTCTGGTTCCGTAGAACTGATCGATCTCTCCCAATCGATCAGTAAGGTTTCCGGTCTACCCTCCAAGAAAGACCGGTGGCGACTCCAAATGCATGCACAAGTTGCACATGCCACCACGACCACACTAAGGTCGAAAGCGATCGACTCTTATCGTCGAATCCTTTTGAAAAATACTCCTGCCGCGATTTGGTATGGGCCTGGGAGGGCCCGCGCCGATCCAAGACCCGCGATCGGTAATCCATTAGCCGCGTCCGCTTTCGGACGGGTCGCGACACTAGGCTAACATCAAACAACCACTCAAGGCATCACTTCTATGAGTCACACGCTCATACATTAAGCATAGGGCATTTGCCACACTGTCACAAACACGACAGGCTATCTCAATCTCGACAGGCATCAGTTCAATGGGTATAAACTCCCCACAAGCCGTCTAATCTCTCAATTAGACCTTGGCCATAACAATCACATGATGCCAACCATAAAACATGCCTTACAGGTGAATCACAACCATATGTTTTCTTTTCAAACGTCATCCACTGCCAAGCACAAAGCTTTCTACCATGCCAATCACAGGCATCATTACAAATGCCATGCCACTTTTGAACATTCACTTTAAGAATCAATCATGTGCCATATATCTCTTAACCACAACCAGACTCAACCCTGATACCTAGGCTTTCCCTTTCAATTTATGACTTGGGTCATCCTTGCCTCCTAGTTATCTTAGAAGCCTGTCAAGAGCCGCTCCTTGTCCAGACCTCTCTGTCCCGGTAATCACTCCCCGCCCTTATCAGACCTAGTTGTTGCAGGTTGTCCCAAGTCATACATCTACGGAGGAAGCCCCGTTCCACACGCCCCATAACATGCTTCATTACGATTTATAGGTATCCCATCAACTCGTCCCATACCAAGCGACAATTTATTAAGTCTGATAGTGATAAGCTCAAGCATACACCCACATCAACTTTCATTTTAATGCCACAAACACGTACACATCATGACTATCCTCACTACTGGTCATACCACAATCACCATCAGATCAATTCTTATCCATCGAAGGTTTCTAATTCCACCAATGACCGTCACATCACATGGATCAATTGCCTATATTCACCCATACGCCTCAAGTTTAGTTGCTATTCAAGTCAAATCCATAGGCATTCGTTCACAACTGATATTCAATCCAAATATTCCTTGTATACATCTCATCTCATATCATCTGAAGTTGTCAACAATCATCGATAACTAAAACCATCAAGGTATAACATGATTCAAGCCTGAATCCACTAATACCAATCATCTCTTTATAACTCACATTCCTCAAGTTAGGTCATTGACAAACCACAGTCACAATCAGGTAATCCAATTGACCCCTCATTCATAAATAATTTTCTACTAACCTCAAGCACAATTACTACCTCAAAATTCATGCTTATATCTCTTTAATTTCAACTACTTCCACTTGAACCTCAATCATAACATCATTCAAGATCATCCATTAAAGTCGACACTAGGACCATTAGAATACCACACAAATTCAAGCCTATGATCCTCAAGATTTATTAATCAATACCTAATCCTATGGGCCTCACCATCTAATTGTCCCCAAGTCATCACTCCTTATCACTCCAAACCTTAATCGCATTGGAGTGAGCTGGCCTTGCTCTGATACCACTTAAATGGGGATGTCACGCCCCGAACTTGATTGGTCCGTGAACATCCCACCAAGGCCTTTCCATTTCACTTACAGCTGCCCAGGACTCATCGGCTCACAAATCATTAATATGGAAGTGAGAAACAACTCCCCTCATCAATACAACAAGATGACTTGGGACAAGAACATGGTATACTTCTTATATGAATAAAGGTACATCTGGGTTACAGTAGTCAAGAACCAAGGGTTCAATTTCTAATCCACAAAAACAATTAAAATCCTTAAGGTCACAAATATCTTATAATCATTCACTAATTACTACATCGAATGCCAATCCTTGGCCAACTGATGCTTCATCGCCTAGAACCTGAAAAAATGTTAATCCCCAATGGGGTGAGATATAAATCTCAATAAGTAAACCCTAAACCTAGATCAGACTGCCAGTCCCCCCAAACTATACCACAATGCAATTCACAAAAGCTCATCGAGGCATTATCATATAGCATCTCAATATCACTTTCTCATGGCACCTTGATATAAAGAACATCGCCATCAAGCACATCACATACTATGAGATCCAAGTTTCACACATTAGCCTAAAACAAACATATCGTTTTCATAAGTCATCAATATGACAACCATTTAATCATCGCCAGGGCCCACGGCCGCGATATATCGCCAGGGTTCCAAGCCGCGATATAATTTCATAGGGCTCCAAGCCAAATTATCGCCAGGGTCCACGGCCGCGATGTAGTTTTAATTTATTCAAGCATCGCTAGGGCCCACGGCCGCGATGAAATTTCAATTCACTCAAGCATCGCCAGGGCCTACGGCCGCGATGTAGTTTCAATTCAATCAAGCATCGCCAGGGCCCACGGCCGCGATGTAATTTCTCAGGGCCAACGGCCAATTCAATAATAATAATAGGGCCCACGGCCAATTCAATAACAATAATAGGGCCCACGGCCAATTCATACGAATACAGGGCTCAATAGCCGCACTATTGCACAAGGCAATCAATCTCACAATTAGTTTTCCTTGCCATTTCAATCGACCAATCAACCAATTCAACCTATAGGCTTCAGCAAGCAATCCAATCCTCCAACCAATCTATCCAGTAGTGTCTTAACGTTCGAGTAAAGGTTTAAGGGACACTTACCTCTTCAAGCAAGCTAGAAAATCCCATCCAAACGACCCTCCTAGGTCAGCAAGCTCGCGGTCCAACATGGCTCTCACGGTGTGTCTGGGGAAACCATATCGAAACTCGATTATTTCTTAATTCCCATGTGCCAATACCTTAGTAACACTGACAACACCTTATTCTCAAGTCGTCACAGTGTTAATTTGGTGCTCCTAAGCATGCCACTTGTCGTTCTATCAAGGCAAGTCATCACAATTTCATTCTACCCAAATCTGCCCCTTTTCTAGGCTCCACAACCAGGTTCATTCTCTCAAAAATTGTAATTTTTTTACTGAAATTTTCAGAAAAAATTATAGGGTCTTAAACTTCAAGATCTTACGGACATGTGGACGAAAACGGAGCTCAATTCGGATACCGGACAACTTAGAACGACTCAATTCAAAATCGGCGCGCATTATGAGTAGACTGAACGTCGCGTCACGATTTCTCCTCTAACAACCATTTAATCACCTCTTCACCTAAATTCCTCTCGAAAACAACTTGCCAATACCTCATAAAAGAAGTTTAGAAGTCTCATAGAAAGTCTTGGAGCGAAATAACACCCCGAAGGATTTCTAACAACCCCGGTTCCTCTCGATCAGTGCCGAGGTAAAATCTGACCTTGCCAAACTAACCAATTTTAGCCATGGAAACCAATTCCAACTTCAACAAACACTAAATCTCAACTTTCTCAGCCCTTATACTAAGAGTCTAGAGGTTCTCACCGAAGATTTGGCAGCAACCGAAGCCTTGAAGCCGGCGCAAGAGGAATCTCTCACAGCTGAGTCCGATTCTGACCTTTGCCCCTTAAAACAGACCTACGGGATAAAGTACTTGGAAAAATTGGGCTTATAATATGTCCCTAGAACCACAAGACGATAAGATTTTAGATGGCGGTTGTTTTAACTCAATCCGATGTCAGACGATCGAGTTATGGTCGGAACAGTGGGAAGCGACGGATCTGTCCGGTGAGCTCCATTCGGCCGAGAGGAAGAAGATGATGAGGAAGAGTAGAGAGAGAAGGTGGTCCACGAATAATGAGGGAGAGAGAGTCTTCAACCACAATAATTCACTTGGTCAGTTGATAAGGTTGGTAGGTGGGATTTGATTGGTAATTAATGCTAACCACTAATTAGATGACACATGGCATGGCTAACTTATGACACTTGGCTTCCAATTTGACTTTCATTGACCACTCCCCTCTTGATTTTTGGTAGCCCTTGGGGTCCTTGAATGACCATTTTTCCCTTCATACAATCTTAAGACAAGGGCAAAGGTCAAGGGGCAAAATGGTCATTTGGCGCTTTTCATCTGAAACTTCGTTTTTTCTCATTTTGAACGTCCATTGGCGAGGCGACGTCAAATCCTTTTCCAATTTTGAAATTCTTCGTTTCCAATTGCCAATTTGAGCTTCCATTTGATATCTGAAGCCTCGAAGGGTGGAAATTCAGAAAGTCACAAATAGGTTATGTCCTCTTCGATCGGTAGAGGATCCGTGAGCTTTTGAGGTCTGCCGAGATGTCGCCTTGCCCCAAAACTTGTTGGTAAGACCCCCTAAGACATGATACTACATGTTAGCAAAGGATAGATGAGTTAGATTAGAGTTTTGATGGCCGGTTTGCGTGTAATTTCCTAAGAAAAGAACCTGCCCTGCACTTGACAGATTAGGATCCGAAGATTGTTGCGGTTCTTGGAGGAGTTTGTTGCTTAAATTAGCTTGGTAAGTTAATTCTAAACCTTTGTTAGGATGTTAGGTTACTAAAGGATAGATCTTTGGTGAAATTGAAAGGATTTTAAATGTTGTTTTGGTGAGAAAAAAGTGAGAGATCCGAGAGGTGCCCAAATCTGTTTTCTACGCACACCAATTTTAAAACGGCCCGTTCTAATTCATCCGATATCCAAATTGAGTACCGTTTTCGTCCACACGTCCGTAAGATCTTGAAGTTTAAGACCTTGGTATTTTTTTCTCAAAAAGTCAGTATAAAAATTACAATTTGCATGAGAATGAACCTGGTCGTGGGGGCTCAAATTGGGCAGTTTTGATGAATTGATACTTTGAATGATTTTCCTTGATTGAATGACTCTTTAGCATGCCTAAAAATGTTGAATTAAAGCTATGTATGCTTGAAGATGAGGTTCCATGAGTGCATTTTGGTGTGCATCGACTTATTTGGTTTAATCGAGTGCTTTGATGCTTGTTGGTGCATTCGATGGTTCAATTGCTTGATGTGGGATGTCATGTGCTGCTAGTGGCCGAATGGCATGTTTGAATTGATGAACCTAATGTGCTTGAATGGTGTGCCTTGAATGGCGATGGCATGAATCTGCTTGAGAATGTGAAAATGAGATTAATGAGAAGGTTCACAATTATGTTTTATGGCAAATGCATTGAGCTGGGGAGGGAGTTACTCCCATTAACCTGACGAGGTCTTGCGGCTAGAGAGTCCTACCTTGACAGAATCATCTCGAGGGTTGTAAGAATCGAGAGTCAAGTAGTGACCGAATCATCTCTAGGTCCGGACGCGAGACTCCTATAGTCGACCGAATCATCTCGATGGCACGGAGTGTCGAGAGTCGCTATAGAGACCGAATCATCTTGCAGTGAGAGTCATGATGACCTAATCATCTCGATAAGACGTCGAGAGTCATGTGATTGATCGAATTATCTCACGGCCCAAGGAGGGCGGCCCTTGATGGGCGTAAGAAAGATAAAAGACTGAAACATTATTGTGATGTGTTTCTGAGCCTGTATGGTTGGAATGCTTCAATTGGCTGGAGTGCTTGGAATGCCTAAAGTGCATGGAATGTCTATTATGCCTGTATGGCTAGAGAAATTCGGATTGAAAAGTGAAAGTATGAAATACATGAACCATATTGCCTGAGTTGCCTGGTTATGCCATTTGTTTGAATGTCATATGTGAAAAACATTTCTCAAAACTTGCACGTTTTCAAACGTCCTTGGAGGTACCAATAGTCTAGCTTAGGGTTAGGGTTAACTTATTGAGTTTGTTATCTCACCTCGTCGTGGGACCAACATAGTCAGACCCGAAGCCTTGAAGGAAACCCTTGAAGGAAGATGAAGACGAAGACGAAGAGGTGATAGGGGAGTTTGATTAGTCGAGAAGTTTGTCTTTTCTTTTGATGTCTGTGAGGATCTTATAATGATTTGGAGTAGAGTTGTAACATCCTGAGTCATCCTTTGTGTTAAAAGATAAGGAGTTGTTGTCTCGTTTCCGCTTATGCATTTTATGGTATGGCTTTCGTTACATTAAGGGCTGAAGAATCCTGGGAGGACAATCGTGAGAAAAATGGCCTGATGGGATGCTCGCGTGCTCGCAAGGTTCAGGGCGTGACAATTTTTGTAAGGAGGGAAGAGTTGTGACATTCTGAAATCCGACCCTTTTCGAAGTATGATTGGATGAGATATCTTGTCGGTGCGCTTCAGTTAAATCTCACTCAGAGTTGGCCACTCTTGAGAAGACTAATCAATGGGGAAAGGCTAATAAGGATTTCAGTACGTGGACCAAAGAACTCGCTCATGGATGGGCACCTTGACCATAAGGATTGTCGAGGGAATATTTTGAGCCATTATAGGCCGGTCTAAGATTGGTCTTAGAACGATTTGCCAGTGTCATACAATTGGATCGCTAGTGATTTCGTCTAGCCATCGTATAATTTGCAAATTAACCTAAACCAATTCCTAACGATCGCGTCCTTTGGAACTAGCGATTGACCATCGCAATTACATGACAACTAAGGCTTCCATGACTCAAATAATTCTTAAACGTGACATTAGTCACGATCGATACACGTAACTCCTAAGAGCCATCCGTTAGTTTGAGATACACTGAAATCGCTATTGACGAATTTTAACCACGAATTGGACTTCGGGATTGGGCGTCAGGTATTCGAGAATTCCAATAGTAATGAATTGGACGTCGCCTCATTGAGAGTCACTAAGATTATGATTTGACCCGTAAGAATTAGAAAAGTGGAAATTACCCATGTACCCCTAGGATAATGCATATTCCTTTAGAAGTGAGCAAGAGTCACCACATTCAGCCGAAATTCCAAGGGCATAGAGGACCTTTGGCCTCTTAAATAATTGAAGCAAGAAGAGAGCATTAAACCCTTAAGTAGGGTCCATTTGAGTGGCTTGGGGCAAAAGACAAGCTTCCTAAAATCACTCACCAATGAAGGCTATGCTATTAAGGATAGGTAGGGTCCCATTTGTTTTGAATTTTGAAGAACACAAAACACTCTCATCTTCCCTCTTCTTCTTCATTTTCGGCCAAGAACCACCAGACCACCCTTCCTCTCTTTTCTCTCCAGCTCTCTCTTCCTCTCTCTCGTTGCCAACCCCGTCGCTGCCCACTCTTTCGGCCATAACTTCGTCGTCCGTGGACCGTTGCCAGCGAGCCTTATACCATTAGAAAGCTCTTTCTCTTGCCATTCTAAAGACATATTATGGGCTAAATCCACTCAACCGTTTGTCCCGTAGAACCGTTTGAAGGAGCAAAGGTTGAACCGGTCAGACTTGAACTCGAGAGCTTCTAAGTGGGATTTCTGAAATCATTTCACTCTAATCTTCGGTAAGGCACTCATTGAACCTATTTAAGACATTTAGAAATAGGTATTTGAGGTTTAGATGGATACTTGAAGGATTTTGATAGTTGATTTCTTGCGAAACTTCAAGGGAACCGAATCAGCCCTCTAATTCCCAGTTCTGGTCGTGAGTTGCAGAGGTGGTTTCGTGGACTTTACTTGTTCGAAACTCTTGGTAAGTGGCCCTTAATCTTAACTTAGGATTTTGGGAAGGCAATGGTTGAAGATTAGAGCGGTTTTGATGGTTTAATGAGTGATTCTTGCAAGAATTCTGTTACGCCCCGAACCCGGCGAGCACGCGAGTATCCCACCTTCGTCGTTACCTTTAATGATCTCCCAGGAACCAACAGCCAATGCTTAAAGGTCTATATGAAACATGCATGCGAAAGCGAGGACAACTCCATAAAAACAACTTTTCAAAATGACTTAGGATAAAAAAAATGGATACACTTCTCATTAAAGCCAAAGTCAGGTACAATTCCAACTACAAATAATATACAGTCTCTAAGGTCTCAATCAACTAAAATCTTCACATCCCCCAAAAACTTCTTCCAATGCCAATCTATGGAAAGCTCGGGTCTCCATCGTCTAGGACCTGAAAATGTTGTCACACGACGGGGTGAGATATAAATCTCAGTAAGCTAAACCTAACCCTAAACTAGGCTATCAGTACCTCTAGACTTTTTGGAAAACATGGTATTTTGGAATTAAAAACTTTGGCATGGAAAAACGGGGCACTTTTCAAAACATGGCATTTTAGTACTTTCAATACAGCTTGACTCAGTCAAGAAAAATCATGATAACTCTAAGCTTCGTACAATGGCAGGGTTTTCATTCTGAAGCAAGCACTCGACGCTAATTCAAAAACATGAGACAACTTTCATTTCTTTCTCAAAAGTATCATTTCTTGAGATTTACAGAAAACACATTCTTTTCTCTCTCTCACGCCCCTTTCTTGGCCAATTTCAATTCATGAGGTAAATTTCCAAATATGAGGTATAATCAATTTTCTTACAAATCATTCTTTGATTTTTCTCAGAAAACATATCATTTCATATCCGCCCATATTGGGGCTGCGAGATGATTCGGTCTCCATATGACCCGTCGGTACATATGAGACTCTCGCGTCCGGACCTAGAAATGATTTGGTCACCACACGACTCTCGACGCCCATTTTCAATCGAGATGAATCGTGTCAGTATGGGACTCTCTAGCCGCACGACCTCGTCAGGTCAAATGGGAGTAACTCCCTCCCAATACCTTGGCCAAATTTCGTAATTCCTTAGCGATTCCACACGCCATTGGCGATCCCACACGCTAGTACACTTATAATTTTTCCAAGCGATCCCACACGCCCTTGGCGATCCCACGCGCCTGTGCACTTAAGATTTTCTCGGCGATCCCACACGCCATTTATTCATAAGAAATTCGATTATAAAAGCCTCAGTTTTCATTCGAAAACGCATTCATGCCTCAATTTTCAATCAGAAACGCACTCAACAAACTCAAGCATTTATCGCCTACTCAAGGCATTCTTTTCAAACATCAATCACGGACAAAACACATTTCAAGTTCGAACATGTTCAGTAAAACACGAGCATCACTCGGCTCAACTCAAGCAAATCTCAAATTTGGTCATTCACAAGTCATCTCAAGACTCGATTGGTAAACCAACCCGCTTAATGCACTCAAATCAATGAGAATTTCCACAAAGCACGCCAAATGACCCAGCCACATGCCACAACCAGATTAAAACCCCTCAATTCAACCTCGATTTCATAATTTTCATACCATGAAATCACTCAAGCTGAATTCATCACAATATGGCAGATTGAGTTTCCTCATGCCTCTCACAAAATTAGTCCACAAAACCTTTCATTCCAACTGAAAAACTTCATCCTTTAGTAACCTAACATCCTAATAAAGGTTTAGGCATAACTTACCTCAAGCCTAGGCCAAGAAATTTCCTCAAAACGTGCGACACAACGTCGCGGCACCAAGCTGTCCATATTGGCCTTCCACGACCAGATTCAGTCCCAAATAAACTGGCATTGCTCCATCAAATTTCTACAAAATAAAATTTCATAATCTTATACTTCAATGTTTTATGGACGCGTGGGCGAAAATGGAGCTCAAGTTTCATGCAAACCGGCCATTAAAACTCATTCAAACTCCTTTCTATCTTCTCATACTCTTCACCAACATGTAATACTATGTCTTAGAGAGCCTTACCAGCAATTTTAGGGGAAGGCAACACCTCGACGAACCTTTAAACGACTCGATTCCCACGGTCTAATGCAGGGGCAGAATTCGGTTCCGAGTTAAACACACCCAATAGCCATTTAATCACCTCTTAACCCAAATTCATCACAAAACCGACTTGTCAATACATCCATTTACAAATTTAGAAGGCTCACCATAAATTTGGAAGCAAGATAACACTTCTAGATCTTCCAATCGGTTCGATCCTACTCGGTTCTCAGGTGAGCAGATTCTGCTCCACGGAAGCGACCTCAAAACAGCCATGGAAACCAATCTAAACTCAATTAAAATTGTAACCCTAGCTCCACCAACTCAAGTACTATGAGTGTAGAAGATCGCATTGAAAATTTGGAGTCATTTGAAGTCTCGAAGCCCATGAAACATATTTTTCCCCAAAACCGGTCAGATTCTGCCTCAATCTAACCTTTGTCCATTCAAACAGACCTACGGGAAGAAATACTGGGCCAAATTGAGCTTATAATATGTTCCTAGAAAGAGGAGACAATAAAATTTCAGATGGCAGTGATTTTACCTCAATATGATGTCGGACGAAAAAGTTATGGCTGGGGGAAGTGAGGTGGTCGGGTTGGTCGGGCGAGCAATTTTCTGCGGGAGGAAGAAAACATGAAAATGGAGGAGAGGAGAGAGATGGTGGCCGAAAATGTGAAGGAGGAAGAAGACTCTCCCTTAATCCAATTTGACAATCTTCTAGAAGAGTTGTTGGAGACAAGATGGGCATTTAATGCCAAAGGGATAAGATTAAGTCTCCTAATGACACTTGTCATCATCTAAGTAGATATCTTCGCCCACTTGTTGACTTCCTTGACCCATTTTCAACAGCCCATGGGGCTCAAAAAGACCAAAATGCCCTTTTAGAAATCTTAAGGCAATGGCAAGGCTTGAGGGGCAAAATGGTCATTTTGCACGTGTCGTCCGAAATCTAGTTTTTTTCAATCTAAATTTCCCTCGATGAGGCGACGTCCATCTCAATTCAAATGTTAGAATTCCTCAATGTTCAATACCCAAATCTCGAAGTCCAATTTCATGTCGGATTCTCGTCGACTGTAATTCTAGTTTATCTCAAACTGACGGGAGACTCTTGTAAGCGCTATGCGTATCGACCTTTGAATTTTTCTCAAGCCGTGACGACTTTGGTTGTCATGTAATTGCGAGGGTTTATAGCTAGCTCCTGCGATCCTGATAATCGGAATTCGATTTAGGAAATTCTTGAAATTACACATTGGTTTAGCGGAATCACCCGCGTCCCAACGTATAACGCTAGCAAGGCATTCCAAGATCGTTCCTAGATCGATCTCTGCTGGCCCAAAATATTTCCTCGACAATCCTTATGGTCAAAGTGTCATTCCTCATTCAAATTTCCCAGGTCCACATACTCGACCTCGCGTTAGTCTTTCCCTTTCGGTCAGTTTTCTCGAGAGTGGCCTGCTCCGAGCGAGATACAACTGAAATACCTCGATCGATATCTTTCCATTCAATAGCCTCGAGAGGGGTCGAAATTCGGAATGTCACAAATTCCCTAGGGGGCCAAACCTGTCCATTTCTGACCAGCACCATGCCGTGATCTTGCATCGCTCGTTTCGTGGATTTGCTTTGCATAAACTGGTGGTAAGTTGTTCCTAAACCTTTACTAGGACTTTTGGTTACTAATGTTCATGTTAGAGTTGGATTATGCTCGTTTAGTGGACTGATTTGAGGAGTATTATTGGAGAACCGAATCTGACTTGAGTGGTTGGACCTGTGGTGATTTGTCTTTGGTCAAAATGTTCGATAATATGTTTAAATCATGTTATTTCAAGGCTGAGCATGCGTGATCTAGGGATGGCCGTGCACAAGATTGGATGGTTCTAGCATAAATGGATCAAATTGAGTGCTTAGATTAAATTAGAGGCCGAAACTTTTGATCATAGTCCATGAGCATGCCCAGCGACTAATTAGCCCGATGATTGTCAAGTATGAAATTGTGGTATAATATTGCTTGATTGAAGTGTCGAAGTTGTTAATTGAACCCCCATGTGTTTCGGTGTTGTATTGAAATTGGGGATTGGATAAGTGAATGGTGCCGAGGAAGATACAATTCGAACATGACTAGTCAAGATGATTTATTACACTAAAGTGCCGATTGGACCCTAGTGACATTCGACCATGACTTGCTTATTGTGATGTCGATGATTGGATTGGCTGTTATGCCTCGTTATGTTAGGCCATGATTTGATTAAATCGTGAATTGAACGACTAAATTGATTGTCCATGCTCATTGTATTCAGCCATGCGTGATTCTTGAGATTAATGGCTTATTGCTGTAATTACACTCATTATACTCGAACATGAAGTCTTGAAATGTGATTAAATGGCTGAGTTGTGGCACGTGGTCCAATGATTAAGAATTGAGGCCTAGAGGCCGAGTTGAGCTCCTCGAGTATCGAAGTGTGAAATTCATTTGATTGGCTGTTGATTGAGTTATGACTATATGTACACATGTGACCTTGATGCGTGTTACACGGGGTTTGAGCTTAGCATGATGCGTTAAACGCGAGATTGTGACCTGAGGCGTTACTGCGCGGGTCTATTCAACTATATTTGCCTGATGCGTGTTATGCGGGCATTGAGAAGTGTGATCTGATGCGTTAATTACGCGGGTCTTGAGAACTGTTATATAGCATGATGCGTTGTTACATGGGCCTTGATATTGAGGAATGAGGTATTAATTGAGGAACAACCCTTTTATGGATATGTGAATTGTAAATTGCCTTAGTACGAAGCTTAGACCTAGTTATGAGATTGTGACTGGAACCTAATTGAATTGAAGTTCCCAAGTGTCGTGCCATGTTCCGTTGTTTTTTACTGCCATGCTATTCGGGTCCTTTTGCCATGTTTGCATTGGTGAGTAGAATCGCATGTATATGATTGTTCGGAGGTACTATTGGCCTAGTTTAGGTTTAGGTTCGACTTATTGAGATTTATTCTCACCCTGTCGTGGGACCAGATTTTCAGACCCCATTCCTCGACCCCGATTACCATGCCGCCACTATTTGGGATGTCGATGAATATTGAGACTGTGGGCACCAAATACCCAATAGGCATGAACTAGACCTATTACAGGAAGGCTAGTACGGTCTGGGTTGACAAAGGAAGTGATTCCTGGAAACCTCTCACCTTTTTGGTGTGGACTTATTAAGATGGGGATACCACTTTTAGATTGCTCAGGGAGTGCGTTATACCCGACGATGTACTAGAAGCCGTGGATTTTGATGAGGTCCTCCCTCCCGATGATGATGTTGTGGGGCCATCTGTTGCCGAGAACGATCTTATGGAGACATCCGGGGCTGAGTCGGAGAAGTTAGAGAAGACGAATGCTTTTAATTAGAACGACCCTATCGCCGATCAGTTCGCCGGTGGAGAGGACGACGATGAGGCATAGCTGTAAGACAATCGTCAGCTTGGCAAGAGGCCGATGGCAAGCAACATACAGTTTGTTCTCCCAGCTAGAAAGAACATTGGAAAGCCATCGTACCAATCAAATTGGAACTGTCACCTTTATGGAAGAAGGCACGAAAACGGGCCTTGCCTAAGTAGGATGGGCATGTGCTTCGAGTGTGGCCAACTGGGCCATCAGATGAGGAACTGTCCCCGTCAAGCCCCCAGACCATGACCTCAAAGACAGCGACCGCAGGCAAGATCGCTGGCCGTAACTCCGTAGAATGATCTGAATCGACCGCTAGCTCAAGGAAGGGTTTATGCTGTGGCGTGCGGAGAGGCGGAGAACGCATCGGGCGTGGTCACAGGTACGGTTCATTTGTGCAATCATGCTACCTCTTCTTTGTTTGATCCTAGAGCATCGCATTCTTTTGTATCTGCTCAGTTTCCTGATTTGGTTGGATTGGAATTAAAGATGTTGGATGTGATGTTGCATGTTAGCACACCGTTAAACGATAAAGTGCGAGTTTCACTAGGTCGCATTGATTGTAAACTAGTCGTTGGTGGTAGTAAGGAACTGGCTGTGCTGCCTATTTTTGATTTTGATGTGATTATTGGAATGAATTGGTTAGGTAAGCATAAGGCCGTAGTTGATTGTGGCAACAGGGTAATCCGCTTCTATCCGGATGATCACCCTGGATTTGAGTTCGTGGGAAGTTGGGGAGGGACCTCGATTCGTTTAGTCTCATCGCTTGAGGTGGCAAAGCTGTTAGATGAAGGGTGCCAAGCTTATCTAGCTACAGTAGTGGATATGACAGTCGAAGAACTGAAATTGGAAAATGTAGCCGTAGTACGTGACTTTCCCGATGTCTTTCCTCAAGAACTGCCGGGATTACCACTAGAAAGGGAAATTGAATTCGTGATTGAATTAGTCCCGGGAACGAAACCAATCTCGAAAGCACCCTATAGAATGTCATTGTCGGAGTTGAAAGAATTAAAGGTTCAGATGCAGAAATTGTTAGACAAGGGATTCATTAGACCGAGCGCGTCGCCGTGGGGAACGCCTGTATTGTTTGTAAGGAATAAAGATGGGTCTTTGCGCTTGTGCATCGATTACATACAATTGAATCAAGTGACCATCAAGAACAAGTACCTGTTGCCAAGGATTGATGACCTGTTCGATCAGTCGCAAGGAGCCTCAGTATTTTCTAAGATAGACCTGAGGACGAGTTATCATCAGTTGAGGATCAAGAAAGAGGATATACCGAAAATGGCTTTTAGGACGAGGTATGGGCATTATGAGTTTATAGTCATGCCTTTTGGATTGACTAATTCTCTAGCCTTTTTCATGGATCTAATGCATAGAGTATTTAAGGAGTATCTGGACCGGTTTGTTATTATTTTCATTGATGACATTTTAGTTTACTCGAGGAGCCTAGAGGAACATGAACTACACTTAAGGGTAGTTCTACAGATGTTGAGAGAATACTCGCTTTATGCTAAGTTTAGTAAATGCAAGTTTTGGCTCAGTCAAGTCGCATTCCTTGGACATGTAATATCTGGAAATGAAATTTCAGTGGACCCTGCCAAGGTTGAGGTAGTCACGAATTGGCCAAGACCAACGTCAATGACGGAAGTCCGAAGTTTTCTTGGATTGGCAGGTTACTACAGGAGGTTTGTGGAAAAGTTCTCTTCGATAGCCATTCCATTGACGAGATTAACTAAGAAGGACGCGTGGTTCGAATGGACATATGAGTGCAAATGGAGTTTCCAAGAGTTTAAGCATCGGTTAACAACCGCACCAGTGTTAACAATCTCTTCTGGACCTGGAGGTTACGATATCGTCGTTAAAGAGATTGGGTTGTGTGTTAATGCAACATGGAAGAGTTGTTGCTTATGTGTCACGTCAATTGAGGCCTCATGAGATGAACTACCCAACGCATGACTTGGAATTAGCAGCCATCATCTTTGCATTGAAAATTTGGAGGCACTATTTGTGTAGAGAAAGATTCTAGATTTATACCGATCACCTAAGTCTGAAAGTACTTGTTCTCCCAAAAGGAATTGAACATGAGGCAACACAGATGGATGGAGTTACTTAAAGATTACGATTGTGACATTCTGTACCATCATAGGAAGGCAAATAGGGTTGCGGATGCACTCAGTCGGAAATCAAGCATCGCGTAGTTACTGGTTAAAGGATGGACTCTATTGGAAGAATTGAGGGATTCAGAGTTCAAATTAGAAATTTGTCCTTTGACTGGTCTGCTAGCAACATTGAGGATCGAGCTCGAAATCCAGGAAAAGGTAAAGACCTTGTAATCTATGGATCCAGAAATCCAGAAGATCCTCGAGATAGATACAACGAAAAGGAAACCTGAATTTCAGGTGTTTGAGGACGGAACTTTGAAATTTTGTGGACGCTTATGTATACCTAGTAATGAAGAGCTAAGGGAAATGATCTTATCTGAGGCTCATAGGAGCAATTTTAGCATTCATCCAGGTAGACGAAGATGTACCAGAATCTACGTCAGCATTACTGGTGGAATAGAATGAAAGTGGACGTAGCCAAGTATGTAGCTAAGTGTCTGACGTGTCAACAGATAAAAGCACAGCATTGCAAGCCTAGTGGATTATTACAGCCGTTAGAAATCCCTGAATGGAAATAGGAGCACGTGACTATGGATTTTGTGATGGGATTACCGAAGAGTCAGAGAGGTCATGACTCGATTTGGGTAATTGTGGATAGGTTGACCAAGTCCGCACATTTTATACCCGTGCGAAAGGATTTCGCGATGGATAAGTACGCTGAGTTGTACATGCATCATACAGTGCGTCTTCATGAGGTACCTGTAACGATCACGTCGGACAGAGATCCTAAGTTTACGGCAAACTTCTGGAAAAGTCTTCAAGATGCCAAGGGAACTAAGTTACAGTTTAGTACATCGTATCACCCTCAAACAGACGGACAGTCGGAAAGGACGATTCATACGCTCGAAGATATGTTGTGAGCATGTGTTTTTGTGACATTCTGAATTTCCAACCATTTCGAGACTTATGAATGAAAGGATATCTATCGATGTATTTCAGTTTTTTCTCGCTCGGATCTGATCAATCTCGAGTTAACTGACCAAAAGGGAAAAACTAACATAGGACAAATACTTGGACCTAGGAACTCGAATAAGGAAACGACACTTTGACCATAAGAATTGTTGAGGGGATATTTAGAGCCAATAAAGGTCGGTCTAAGAACGATTATGGAATTCATTGCTAGTGTTATACGATTGGAGCTCGGTGATTCCGCTTAACTGACGTATGATTTGCAAATCTTACCTAAATCAAACTCTTACGATCGCGACCATCGGAACTAGCGATAAACCCTCGCAATTACATGACAACCAAAATTGTTGTGACTTGAGTCATCCTCAGTGTGATGAGAATCACTGAGTCGATACGCGTAGCGTCTACAAAAGCCACCCGTTAGTTTGAGATATGCTGAAATTACGATTGACGGAGTTTGACCATGGAATCGAATCTCGAAATTAGGTATCGGATAATGAAGAATTCCAACGTTCAAAAAAGGATTTGGACGCGGCCTCATCGAGGGTAATTAGTATTGGAAAAGTGAAATTCGAACTGAAAGTGAAAAATTACCCTTTTGCCCCTCAAAGGACATCCTCTCTTTTATGACCAAGCAAGGGCAATTTAGTTCATTTCCTCTCTCCCTATAGTGGCCGAACAAGTGAGGGTATAATGGTCAAATGAGCCTTGATATTTTTATGAAGATGTGGACACGTGTCATAATTTGGAGTAATGTGTACCCTTAGGCTAGATTAGAGGCCTAAGTGCATTAATTAGTTGTCTAATCCTTACCTACCACTCTATCTCTCTTATTGCCTTGGGAATAAGCAAAAACACACACTCTCTCTCATCTAGCTCAGCCGAACCCTCTCTCTCCTTCTAATCTCTCATTTTCTTCTTCCTCCCTCACTCTCTCTTACGCTCTCTCTAAACCGGACCCGCTTACTGCCGTTCGTCCATCTCGACGGCAATCTCCGGTCGCCGTCTGCCCTCACGCCGACCACCACGACAACCCCCATCCTCTACCTACAATCCCTGCCCTCCGATCAGCCATTCGCCACCGCATTTGACCCGTTTAGTCGTCGAAACCCGAAGAGGTCAGAATCGGAGCGAGTCTGACCGTGAGCTTCTTTAGGCCAACCTTGGGAGCTTGTCTTGCTTCCAATTTGAGATGAAACCTTCTTAAGACATAATAGAAGGGTTTAGAAGCTTAAGAGTGAAATCTGGTTGAAGTTTAGATGGGGTTTGATGATTAAACTTGGGTGAACTTCCTAGGACAGATTCTGCCCTTACCGACCGGTTGGAGACCGAGGAACATTTGAAGACCTTCGAGGCATCGTTTTGCTCGGAAATTGTTGGTAAGCCATCTTGAGACATAATAGTATATGTTAGCAACATATTGTGGGTGGAATGGAGTTTTGATGAGCTTTTAATGGTCGGTTATGCATGATTGTTTCTAGGATAGAAAACTGCCTTGTTCTGGCCAATTGGATTGGAAGACATCGAGCGACCATTTGTGGAAGCTAGCTTGTTTGATTAGCTCAGTAAGATGATTCTAACACTTCCCTAGGAGGTTAGGTTACTAAAGGACGAAATTAGAGTCGATCATGAAGTTTATGGGTTGATTTGCCGTGAATTGTCGGAATTGATACGGACCGATTTAGAAAATGTGGATTGCCGACTTGCTTGTGAATGAATGCCATGTTATCATGCCTAGAAAGTGTTGAATCATAGCTGTGATTATTCGGTATTTAGGTACCGTGTGTGGAATGTGGTATGTGTCGTTTGATTTGATTCAATTGAACATTTTAAAGTTTGATTTTGCATTCGATGTCTAAGATGTTTAATGAGTGTGGCATCAGAGTGCTTAATGGCCGAATGGTGTGCTTGAATTGTGTGCCTTGATTGGCGATCAAATGACTTGATGTGATGAATTGCCTATGATTGTGATCAAGGATAATGAAATAGATTACTAAGACTGTATTATGGCCAATGCATTGCGCCGTGGGTGTTTGATCCCGAAAGACCTGACGAGGTCATGCGGCTAGAGAGTCCCATCTTGACGTAACCATCTCGAAGGTTGTAAGAATCGAGAGTCATGTGGCGACTGAATCATCTCTAGGTCCAGACGCGATAGTACTATAGTCGACCGAATCATCTCGATGGCGCGGAGTGTTGAGAGTCGCTATAGTGATCGAATCATCTCGCAGCGAGAGTCATGATGACCGAATCATCTCGATAAAACGTCGAGAGTCAAGTGAATGACCGAATCATCACACGGCCCTGGATGGGCGTAAGTGAAGATAAAAGACTGAAATGAGAATTGGAATTGCCACTTGAGTCTGTTTGACTGATTGTTTGCTTGACTCGTGAAGTTTGGGTTTGAAAAGGGATTTCTTGATTGGCTTGAGTCGATTGATGCCTGAAATGTCACGTCATGCCAATTCTCTAAATGTCGTGTGTGAAAAGCATTTAATTCATTCTTCTTTTAAAACCTACATGTTTTCCAATGTATCTAGAGGTACTAATAGCCTAGCTTAGGGTTAGGGTCGACTTACTGAGATTGTTATCTCACCCCGTCGTGGGACCAAAATTTTCAGACCCAAAGCGTTGAAGATGCCCCAAAAGCGACTGGAGTCCCGATGGATATTGAGACATTTGTCGAGGAGTTTCCTGTAGGACCCAATAAAGTGTACATTAGGAAAAGTAGCAGAGTTTGGGTTGATAGGGTGTAAGCTACTGGAAACCGCATTGCCACAAAGCTTGGTACCTTCATGAAGGAGGAGTGACCACTGGACTAGTGAAGACATTGGATGTCCCTAGAGATAAAATCCCGAAGTAGTGTCATTCCAAGCCTCTTGAGGGTGAAGCTTGTGAGTCCGTAGTGGAGTCTAGGAACATCCAGTCGGAGTCCCCTACCCTGGAGGAAGATATGGAGGTCATATAGCTCTCTACTTCTGAAGACGAGGAAGAAATTCTTGATGCTAAAGATTCTAACGCCTATTTGGAGTATGACTCCATGGAGGATGAAGAAGAAGAAGAAGATGAGGATGAATCTTACTAGTTAGGATTTTGGGAGTTCTTTTTGTGGTCTTGTAGTACCTACTCCGAACCCTACCTCCTTTTGATGTACTAGATCTTTTGTGTGAAAGGCAATGTGCGTGTTTGCTTTTAATCCTATGTCACCTTACGCTTGTTTTTATGTCTAGGATTTTTGTTTTGCTTCCACATGTGCTTACCATATCGCGCTCGATAAATTTCACTGTTGGATCCTATGTATTCTTATACGTTTGACGGCTGGGTGGGATGATGCCGTACCCGCCGGGGTCGGGGCGTGACATTTTTAGATTTCAAAGGTGGATGGGAGGATCAATTGCACTTAGTGGAGTTTACCTATAATAACAGTTACCAACAGAGTATCAAAATGGCGCCGTTTGAAGCATTGTATGGTAGAGCCTGCAGAACTCCTGTATGCTGGGATGAGGTTGGAGAAAGGAGTATAACAGGCCCAGAGTTGGTAGAACAGTCGGTCGAGGCAGTGAAGGTCATTAGAGAAAGAATGAAGACAACGCAGAGTCGCTAGAAAAGCTATGCCGGTAGACGGCGTAAGTGTCACGCCCCGAACCCAGCGAGCACGCGAACATCCCACCTTTACCGACGTTTGATAATCTTCTAGGAACCAACAGCCAATACTTAAAGGACTATATGAACAGGCATGCGAAAGCGAGGACAAATCCATATGAATAAACTACAAAAGATGACTTAGGACGAAAAGAGGTATACATCTCATAAATGTCAAAGTCAGTTACAAATCTAACTCCAAACAATATACAGTTCCTAAGGTCTTAATCAAATTCATATTGATCTTCTCCAACGACTTCCTCGAATGCCAACCCATGACAGGTTCGGGTTTCCACCGCCTGGGACTTGAAAAATGTTATCCTACGACGAGGTGGGATATAAATCACAGTAAACTAAACCTAACCCTAAACTAGGCTGCCAGTACCTCCAGACACTTTTCAAAAATAGGATATTTGGAGTTTAAAAATATTGGCATGTTTAAAACAGGGTATTTGTCAAAACCTGGCATTTCAGTACTTCAAATCGACTTGCCTCAGTCAAAATTCATGATAGGATCTAAGCTTCGTACAGTGGCAGGGTTTTCAATCAAATATACATTTGACGTCATTTCAAAAACATGAGGCAACTTTCACTCTTTCTCAAAAGTATTATTCCTAGAAATTTCCAGAAAACACATTCTTTTCTCTCACGCTCTTCTCTAGGCCAATTTCAATTCATGAGGCAAATTTCCAAACATGAGGCATAATTAATTTTCTCACAAATCATTCTTTGATTTTTTCAGAAAACACATCGTTCCATATTCGCCCATCCTGGGCCGTCCATCTTGGGGCTGCGAAATGATTCGGTCTCCATATGACTCGTCGGTCCATATGAGACTATTGCGTCCGGACCTAGAGATGATTCAGTCACCATACGACTCTCGACGCCCATTTTCAATCGAGATGAATCGTGTTAGTATGGGACTGTCTAGCCGCACGACCTCGTTAGGTCAAATGGGAGTAACTCCCTCTCAATACATTAGCCAAATTATAATTCTCGGCGATCCCACACGCCATTGGTGATCCCATACGCTAATGCACATATAATTTTTCCCAGCGATCCTACACGCCATTGGCGATCCCACACGCCTGTGCACTTAAGATTTCTTCGTCGATCCCACACGCCATTTACTCAAAAAATCTAGTCATAACTAGCCTCAGACAATTCAAAGAACACGGCCCAAATCAAACAAGGCCTCAATTTTCAATTGAAAACAAATTCATGCCTCATTTTTCATTTGAAAATCAACTCATGCAAATCAAGCATTTCCTCGCCCAAATCAAGGCATTCATTTCACATTACGAAATTTCTTAGTCAAGCACTAGCCTTCGTCGGCCATTTCGTAAAACTCAACCTCTCGGCCTCACATGTCATTTTAGAAATAAATTCTAACAATACGTGCTACTTATTGCACTCAAATCAATCAAGGACTTCCACAAAGCATGCCAAAGGTTTGGCCATCTCTCATACCCAAGTTAGGACTTCATAAATCAACTTTGATTTCATAAATTCAAGTCAAGAACCGCTCAAGCACAACTCAAACAAAACAGGGCAGGTTCGGGTTCTAAAGTTCCTCGACGTAAACCGGTTCATAATTCATCAATTTTCCTTTAGCAGAGACTTCCTTTAGTAATCTAACCTCCTAGTAAAGGTTTAGGCATAACTTACCTCGAGCTTAGGCCAAGTAATTCCAGAAAACGATCGACGAATAATCGCGGCACCAAGCTGTCCACTCTTGGCCTTCCACGACCAGATTCATTCCCGAATAAATTGGTATTGATCTGTTGACCTTTTGTGAAATATACTTTCATAACCTCATCCTTCAAGGTCTTACGGATGTGTGAACAAAAATGGAGCTCAATTTGGACACTGGACGACCTAGAACGAGCCATTTTAAAATTAGTGCGCGATGGGAGCAGATCTACACGGTTTTCAATTTTCACCTCAAATCAGCCCTTCAAACACTTCTAAACTCCAATTATTTGCAATATCTCCTTGCCAACACATCATACAATATCAATAGAGGTCTTACCAAAAGTTTCAAGGCACAATGATGACCCAAAGTTCCTCAAATGGCTCGATTTTACAAGCGGTGCACAGGGGGTAGAATCTATCCTTGGATTAACATACAAGACCAACTTCAAAATCCATCTTATCTCCATCTAATTCCCAAATCAGCTTACTCAGATCTTAAACTAGAAGCCAAGAGGATCTCACCGAAATTTTGAAAGCAATCGAGCCTCGAAGTGGACGAATGAAGACTCTTTCTCAAACCGAGTCAGATTTCGACCAGCCTGACCTTTCTTCCTTCAAACGGCTCTACGGGACAAAAGGCTGGGTAGATTTTCGGTCATAATACCTTGTTGGAACGGAAAGAGGATAAGCTTTCTAATGATAGTGTCTCGCCTCAATTTGATGTTGGACGACAAAGTTATGGCCTGAACAATGGGGGTGGTCGGAACTGGGCGCGAACTGATCAGCGCCGAAGATGAAGAAGAAGAAGAGGAGAGTGAGAGAGAGAGAGATGGGGTTCGGCCGAGCACAATGGGAAGAGAGAGAGAGAGAGAGAGAGAGAGAGAGAGAGAGAGAGAGAGAGAGAGAGAGATGTGGTTTGTCCACAAATTTACTTGGTCAAATAGGTTTGAATGGTATGTGAGACAAGACCCTAATTAATTGCTAATGGATAACTCTTGCTCATGTGATGACACTTGACATTTGTCCATAATATCTTACACCAATTGACTCTTATGCCCTCCCAGTTTTCGGCCATTAAGGGGGATTGACAATGGACCAAAATGTCCTTAACAATTCTTAAGGAAAGGGTATTCCTCCAGGGGCAAAATGGTAATTTCTCACTTTCCGTCCGAATTTTCACTTTTCTAATATAAATCACCCTCGATGAGGTGGCGTCCAATTCCTTCTTGACATTGGAATTCTTCAATGTGCAAAATCCAATCTCGAGGTCCAATTTCATGTCGAGCTCCCGTCGACTGTAATTCTAGTTTATCTCAAGCTGACGGACGACTATTACAGGCGCTATGCATATCGACTTTAGGATTTCTCAAGCCGTGATGACTTTGGTTGTCATGTGATTACGAGGGTTTATTGCTAGTCCCTGCGGTCCTGATCATCGAAATCCGATTTAGGAAATTCTCGCAAATTACACGTTGGTTAGGTGGAATCACCCGCGTCCCAACGATAACGCTAGCAAGGCATTCCATGATCATTCCTAGATCGATATCTGCTGGCCCAAAATATCCCATTGTCGATCCTTTTGGTCGAAGTGTCATTTCTCATTCGAATTTCCCAGGTCCATGTACCTATCTCCGCGTTAGTCTTTCCCTTTTGGTTCTAAGGAGTCGAGGTCCTTCGTCAATTTCCATAAATTCGTATATCGAATACTCAATTCTACTACCTCAAGTCACTTTGTAATTATACTCTAAGCGCTCTTTTCGCTTACTCAACCATTTATTAGGATTACGAACAGCCAGGACTATCAAGTCCATTCACTTTCGTTTCCCCCAACGACCACCTCATGGTCCAATCACCTTTTAAGAACGACACCCTATTCTTTAGGGGTGATAACTCACAATACCACTTATAGTGACTTCGATTCAACCTCAATTAATCTCATAGAATCAATGTCAGATAACTGACATAACTCTTTCCTCAATTTTCCCTATGACTGAAGGAACGACATGTCAATCGCTCATTACGAGACTTGCGCCAAGGTAACAACCATTCCTTACATGCGCATTCTGTGGAAATCTCTATATTCATAATCCATGAATGGAAATCCTCTTTCGATCATCCACTTCCTTCCTTAAGATCCATTACTATTCCTCAGAATCAAGAATAACAACTAGCCATAAGGCTTCCAAATTCCCATCCACTTAGGAACTTCACGTCTCATTCAAGGGTCCTTGATCACTTTTAGTACACTTAGCCGATCTTGAGAACTATGTCTCATATTGATCAACCTTCTTCAGGTCCCGGCAAGGTTTTCAGAGTTCAAGCAACCCTTGTTCTCAAGCAGCCTAAAAAAGGTTCCTCTTGCCAACCAATTCGACAAGGCAATGCAGGCAGATATCATGCCTTTCAGGAAAACTCTTCCTTTGGTGACATTTCACCAATCATCAACAGCCTCTTAAGGCTAGTAACTGCTAGAGTTTCTTTCCTTCTTCAGTGGACTTCGTACCTCCAAGGTCTCTTTTCAAATTCTCAATCTGGAGAAAGGCAGTTTTAAATTCATTTTCTCCATCGACCTTAGTCGACCTCAACCTCGTGACCCATCTCACAAGCTATTCAAGACTATCGTGGTTCTTTTCCATGTTTCCACTTTAAAAATGAGTAGTCTCAGAGTCACCTTTCTCGTGACTTCCATCACTTAACTCATCAGCACTAGCGTCAGTCGCCTCAGCGACTTAGGTAACAATGGCAGCTCCTTCTCGAGTCTGCCTACCCATATACTTTTCCCCATTTCCATTCAAAGTTCTGATGATCCATTCAACTCTTGGGTCTCACACAATTCATAACTCGAGCCAAATGCTCCTTAAATGCCCTTACTCCGTTGGCCCAACCTTACTAGGTCCTCGTGACATTCGAGTCACTACAATTCCCTCCTTAAGAATTTAAAGGCTTAAGTCATCTCCTCGAGTCTAGCAGTCTCAAGCTGCTTATCATCATGGCAATCTCAGGAAAACAGCCCATCATCCAGGGATTCCAAGTAATCCTTAACACTCACTTGTCAAACCAATCTCAACTAGGAAATTTCTCAGCTATTCGCCAATTACTAGGTAAGCCTCAGCTAGGCCAAAACTCAACTAGGCCAACGTCAAGCAATCATTCAAGACACAATTCAATGGGTTAAACGTTCATACCTTAAGTCCAGACGCATCTGCGAGTTAGCAATAACTCCTCAGGCTATCTCAATTCAAAAAAGTATCAGCCAACGACATTCAATGCCAAGACTCGCCATACAAGCCAAACACAAGCGTCAATTTTTCCTTTTTCAAACAACACCCACTGTCAAGTACGAAGCTCCTAACCATGCTAATCACATACGCCATTACAAATGCCATGAAATTTTGAAAATTCCACCTTGAAGATCACTTCAGTACAATACATCTCTTAACCAAAATCAGACTCAACCTGATACCTAGACTCTCTCTTTCAATTTATGACTTGGGTCATTCCTGCCTCCTTGCTATCTTAGAAGCCTGCCAGGAGCCGCTCCTTGTCCAAACTTCTCTGTCCAGACGTACACTTCCCGCCCTCATCAGACTTGGTCGTTGCAGGTTGTCTCAAGTTATACATCTACGAAGAGAGTCTCGTTCCACACGTCTCATACCATGCTTCACTATGATTTATAGGTATCCTGTTAGCTTGTCCCATACCAAGCGACGGTTTATTAAGTATGATAGTGCTAAGCTCATACATGCACAGTCCTCGACTTTCACTTTAATGCAATAAACACATGCACTACATGATCGTCCTCAATACTCATCACACCACATTCGTTTCAGATCAATTCCTATCCGTGGAAGGTTTCTAATTCCACAAATGACCATCCATCTCGCAGATCAATTGCCTTTGTTCGATGATATACCTCAAGGCCACAATTACTATCATAAGATCCAATCGACCCTTTACTCATAAGCAATCCTCTATTAACCTCAAATACAATTGCAACCTTAAAATTATGCTTATAGTTCCTCAATTTCTGCTTACTTCCTTGTGAACCTAAATCATATTTCCACCCAAAATCATCAATCGAAATTGATACTATAACCATTAAAATATAACGCAAGTTCAAGCCTATAATCCTCAAGATTCAGCAATCAATACTTAATCCTAAGTGTCTCATCATCTAATCGTCCTCGAGTCAACGCTCCTTATCACTCCAAGTCTCAATCAAATTGGATCAAGCTGACCTTGCTCTGATACCAACCAAACAGGGATGTCACGCCCCGAACACGGCGAGCACGCTAACATCCCACCTCCGCCGTTACCTTTGATGATCTCCCAGGAACCAACGGCCAATACTTAAAGGACTAAATGAAACATGCATGCGAAAGCGAGGATAACTCCATATGAATAAACTACACAAGATGACTTAGGACAAAAAGAGGTATACATCTCATAAATGTCAAAGTCAGTTACAAATCTAACTCCAAATAATATACAGTTCCTAAGGTCTCAATCAAATTCATTTTGATCTTCTCCAACGACTTCCTCGAATGCCAACCCATGGTAGGTTCGAGTTTTCATCGCCTGGGACCTGAAAAATGTTATCCCACGACGGGGTGAGATATAAATCTCAGTAAGCTAAACCTAACCCTAAACTAGGCTGCCAGTACCTCCAGACACTTTTAAAAAAAAAAGGGTATTTAGAGTTCAAAAATATTGGCATGTTTAAAATAAGGTACTTGTCAAAACCTGACATTTCAGTACTTCAAATCGACTCGACTCAGTAATGATTCATAATAGGATCTAAGCTTCGTACAATGGCATGGTTTTCAATCAAATATACACTTGACGCCACTTCAAAAATATGAGGCAACTTTCACTTCTTTTTCAAAAGTATCATTCCTTGAAATTTCCATAAAACATATTATTTTCTCTAAATTCATGAGGCAAATTTCTAAACATGAGGCATAATCAATTCTCTCACAAATCATTCTTTGCTTTTCCCAGAAAATACATCGTTCCATATCCGACAAACCTAGGCCGCCCATCTTGGGGCTGCAAGATGATTCGGTGTCCATTGACCCGTCGGTCCATATGAGACTCTTGCGTTCGGACCGAGAGATGATTCGGTCACCATACGACTCTCGACGTCCATTTTCAATCGAGATGAATCGTGTCAGTATGGGACTGTCTAGCCGTACGACCTTGTCAGGTCAAATGGGAATAACTCCCTCCCAATACGTTGGCTGTGACGCCCCGAGTCCCGCTGGGCGCACATCGTCGCCTCATGACTAGTTTTCCTTGAAGAAGATGCCCAGGATCCAAGCAGCGTGCGGTAGACAATGAAACTTAAATGAACATGCAGGGATATCATGCACAATTCCTAGGAAGCTAAACACAAGATGGTTTGAGAGAGCAAGGCACTTAGTTAAGTCGAAGCATAGCATAAGATTCTTTTATACAACATAAGCATAAACTGGATTACAACACTGGGGATCAAGGGAATATGGTTAGCCTAATCAAAAAGAGGCGAAGGGCTATGGGTCAGGCACTACTCAAAAGGTAACTCCCAAAAGTTAGGGGCGCCTAGGCTATCTAAGGGTCGAGCTCGCGGTCGTCGACTGGATCCTCATGGTGCACAGGGTCATACTCTTCGAGGTCTTCCTCCTCTTCCTCTTCTTCCTCTTCTTCTTCCTCGAATACTTGCTCTGGATCTTCGTCTTCCTCAAGCTCAGGCGAAGGGGGAAAGATGGCCTCTCCGTCGGGGTTATGCTCCTCCTCCAGTGGCTCGTCCTCGGAGTCGTCCAGTGCTTCTTCATCCTCCTCGGGTTCAGACTCGTCAGTCTCCATGGGATCTTCGGCGTCAGAGGGTTCCACGACGTCGCCATCAATCTCGGGGTTCTGAGACGGTGCCGGCGGAAGATCCGGGTCGGGAGCGGTCTCGGAATCAGTGAGCTCTCCATCAGCAGGGTGTACAATCGAAGGGTCCTGCTCGCCAATGACATCCCACGGTACGTTAAAAGTCCTCAACGGTCCGACTGTGAGGTCGCCGTCTCGGTAAAACCATGCTGCGAATCTGTCCGGCCTCCAGTCTGCTAAGCCCACATCCATCCAGATAGTGCCATACTTCCTAATATACGCCTTCCCTTCTCCCACCGGGTACTCCGTGGAATACTGCACCACCCAGACGGGTACCCCAAAAATCGGCGGCGGCGGCATACTCAGGGTTTAGGGTCTGAAAAGGTGGGTCCCACGACGGGGTGAGATATACTCAATAAGCTGGCCCTAACCCTAAACTAGGCACTCGGGACTTCCAGACACTCCCAAACACATGCAATGACTAAACTTACGAATAACAGGCGATGGTACAGAATAGCTCAATTAAGCATATCTAGTCATGTAATACACAAAGTTAGGTTAGGCAGGGCTTGTACTTTGGCACTTAACAATAAACACGAAACGATTGGAGTTCTCAAAGCTTAGCCCGCGTGATAACGCATCGGCTTAAGGGATCAAGGAACCCGCGTTTCACGCCTCAGGTTTCCAATATCACCACTTATGACCCGCGTTTAACGCCTCAGGTCTATCCCGCGTTTAACGCATCAGGATGTTACTAAGCCCCGCGTTTAACGCATCAGGGCGTCACATGCACACAAGCTTATAAATTCTTTCCATTAGTATGATTAAATCAATTGTGTGCGCTCTCATTCGACTAAGCTCAACTCGGTCTTTTTAGCTACTAATCCCCATTACGGCATTGCATCACACAACTTAACAACTCGAGGTCACGGCGACACTTTGCTATCAATACTTTATCAATCGGGACGGTTCATCGCTAACACCATTGACCATTCGGCCAAGTAAGAGAGCCAAGAGCATATAATTCAATCAAGGTTCACAACTTGCAAATTAATTGTTCAAGGACGACACCACTAACCTAGGCTCCTTTAATTTCGGTTGGTTCCCTTCAATCCCCACGGTCGAAACACAATGAACGATCAATAGGTCAATTTTTACGCGATGTGTCACCAATCAAAACCATGGCCGAACACTCCTAGAATCAATCAAGCCATTCATGATTCCAATCAAGTTCAATTCACATCTAACATACTTAGCACGTCCACACAAGCATTCGGCTCCTACCTAGGGGTGTTCACTACACATTTCAAACTAAGAAATCAGCATCTCAATGCGACAAGGCGCGGTCAAGCTCGGTTCTCTCTAAGGGCAGATTCGGCCACCATGACTTCCACGAAGAACCGCCCACATTAGTCACTCGTTCCTACTCATTCGGTCCTTCCATCGTTCAAGCTACTAGCTAAGAGTTAGGGGAAGCTTACCAAGTCCCAAAAGCAAGGCGAAACCGGCGGTGGATGGCGGTGGGACGGCGCGGCGCACGGCGGTCCAAGGCGATCAGGTCTGGTCCCTAGGCACCCGCGCATCACACGGCCAAGAACAACATCAATACCACCTCTAACGTATGTCTATAACCTTCTAACAAGGTCCTTAAGGCTCAATGGGTCACTAACCTCTAGAAAATCAAAGCTTTCTCAAGAACTCCCTTGGCTCCTCCTTGGTCCGAATCTGATCGGCGGCGACACGGGCGGCTCCGGGCTTGAACGGCGGCTCACCTACGGTCCAAGAGGGAGGTGGGGCCTTGCTGGTGGTGGCGTGAGGTGGCGGAGTGGCGGCGAAGTGGCGGTCGGCCGTGGTTCGGCGAGAGAAGAGCGGGCGACGGCGAGAGAGAGGGAGAGCGAACGAATGAGAGGGAGAGGTCTGGTGGTGGCCGAATGGGAGAGGGAATGAAGAGGGAGAGGTGTTGTCTAAGTGTGAGGGAAGGTTTTTGGAGGGAAAAATAAGATAGTGGAGTGGTTCATGGGGTGTAGGACAATGAATAGTGTGTAGGAATGACAAGTTAGTGGGGTTTGGTTTGGGGAAATTGTCCAATCAAGCTTAGTGTAAAGCACTCCAATAATTCATCTCTCAAATGACCACTCTACCCTTGGGATTTCGGCTGAAGGTGGGGGGAACAAATGACCATTTTGCCCTCACTTGGTTTAAGAAAAAAGTGCACCAGACTAAGGGTAAAAGGGTCCTATTTCACTTGGCGGTCCGAATTTCGCTTCTCTAACCTATACGGGACTATTTCTAACCTTAATAACTCTCCGATGAGGCGACGTCCAAATTTACTCTATTGTGATCTCCGAATGTCCGGCCTCCAACCTCGAAGTCCGATCTATGGCTAAATTCAGTCAATTGTCATCCCAGTGCGTTTCAGACTAACGGGCAGCTCTTAGGAGTTACGCGTATCGACCTGCGACCAATGTCACATTTGAGAGTCACTCGAGCCACGGCGGCTTTGGTTGTCATGTGATCGCGAGGATCGATCGCTAGTCCTGGTGGTTTCGATCATTAGGAACCGATTTAGGTTAATTCGCAAATCGTGTCATGGTCATACGGAATCACCCGTGAACCAATCGCACGACACTAGCAAATCATTTTAAAACCATTCTTAGATCGACTTTCAGCGGTCCAAAATATCTCCTCGACGATCCTTATGGTCAAAGCGTCGACTCGTGGTTAAGTTCTTTGGTCCACGTACTTTAAACCCTATATGGCCATTCCCCATTGGTTAGTCGACTCGAGAGTGATCAATTCTGAGTGAGATTAACTGGAATACATCGATAGACATTCATTCATTAATAAGCTTCGAGGTAGGGTCGAAATTCGGGATGTCACAACTCTTCCCCCCTTATAGAAATTTCATCCTCGAAATTTACACTACGACCACCTACTCAAACAAATGGGGGTGCTGACGCCTCATCGCTTCCTCGCTTTCCCAGGTGGCTCCTTCTGTTCCATGGTGCTCCCAGATCACCTTTACTAGTGGGATCGTCTTATTCCTTTGGACTTGCTCCTTTCTGTCCTCGATCCTGATTGGTTTTCTACATAAGACACTCGATCATCCACTTCTATCACTTCGTGGTCCAGTACATGAGTCGCGTCCGGTTCATACTTTCTCAGCATCAACACGTGGAATACATTGTGAACCTGTGATAAACTTGGCGGCAAGGCGAGTCTGTAGGCCAAAGTTCCAATCCGCTCCAGAATTTCGAAAGGGCCTACATACCTCGGACTCAACTTTCTTTTCTTCCCAAACCGAGATAGACCTCGCATCGGTGACACCTTCAAGAAAACGTGGTCTCCTACTTGAAACTCCAAAGGTCTGCGCCGCTTGTCGGCGTAACTCTTCTGGCGGCTCTGCGCGGTTTTCAATCTTTCTCTTATAATTTTCACTGCCTCCACTGACTGTTCTACTAACTCTGGGCCTGTTATGCTTCTTTCACCAACCTCGTCCCAGCATAAAGGAGTCCTACATGCTCTACCGTATAAGGCTTCGAACGGTGCCATACCGATGCTCTGCTGGTAACTGTTGTTATAGGCAAACTCTACCAAGTGTAACTGGTCTTCCCAACCTCCTTTAAAGTCTAATACGCAAGCTCTCAGCATATCTTCAAGCGTCTGAATTGTCCTTTCTGATTGTCCGTCTGTTTGGGGGTGATAAGCGGTGCTGTACTGTAGTTTCGTCCCCAAAGCCTCTTGGAGGCTTTTCCAAAATGAAGCGGTAAACTTGGGGTCTCTGTCCGAAGTAATCGTCACTGGGACTCCATGAAGACGAACTACGTACCTCATGTACAACTCTGCGTATCTATCCATCGCGAAATCTTTTCTTACTGCCAGGAAATGCGCGGACTTAGTTAGCCTATCCACGATCACCCAAATCGAATCATGTCCTCTCTGACTCCTCGGCAGACCCATGACAAAGTCCATGGTAATGTGCTCCTACTTCCATTCGGGGATTTCCAAAGGCTGCAACATCCCACCAGGCTTACAGTGCTGAGCCTTAACTTGTTGGCACGTCAAACACTTCGCCACATGCTTAGCCACATCTACTTTCATCCCATTCCACTAGTAGTGCTGACGCAGGTTCTGATACATCTTCGTGCTACCCGGATGAATACTATAATTGCTCCTATGAGCTTCCGACAAGATCTTTTCTCTCAGCTCCTCGCCACTAGGTACGCACAGACGTCCACGAAACTTCAGAATTCCATCCTCAGATACTTGAAAATCGGGTTTTCTCTTCGCGGCATCCATTTCCAGGATCTTTTGGATGTCGGGGTCCGTAGATTGCAACATTCTCACCTTCTCCTGAATTTCTGGTTCGATTCTTAATGTGGCTAGGAGGCAAGACAGCTGACAGACTTCAAGCTTAAACTCTGAATCCCTTATCCCTTCCAACAGAGTCCATTCCCTGACCATCAAATGCGCGATGCTTGATTTCCGACTCAGCGCGTCCGCAACCTTATTTGCCTTTCCGGGGTGATAAAGGATGTCACAATCATAGTCCTTGAGCAGCTCCATCCATCGACGTTGCCTCATGTTCAACTCCTTTTGGGAAAACAAGTATTTCAAGCTCTGGTGGTCCGTGTAAATCTGAAACCTTTCTCCACACAAGTAATGTCTCCAAATCTTTAACGCGAAGATAATAGCTGCCAGTTCCAAATCATGCGTCAGGTAATTCATCTCATGAGGTCTTAACTGTCTCGATGCATAAGCTACAACTCTTCCATGCTGCATCAAGACGCATCCTAATCCTTTCAGCGACGCATCGCTATAAATCTCGTAACCTCCAGGTCCGGAAGGGATGGTCAACACTGGTGCAGTCGTCAAACGATGCTTAAGTTCCTGAACACTCCTCTCACACTTATCCGTCCATTCAAACCGCGTATCTTTCTTAGTCAGCCTCGTCAAAGGAGTAGCTATCGAGGAAAACTTTTCCACGAACCTGCGGTAATACCCTGCTAATCCCAAGAAGCTTCGAACCTCCGTTACTGACGTAGGTCTAGGCCAATTCGTTACTGCTTCAATCTTTGCTGGGTCTACTGAAATTCCATTTCCAGAGATGACGTGTCCGAGGAACGCAACTCTGTTAAGCCAAAACTCGCACTTACTAAGCTTGGCGTACAACGGGTGTTCCCTTAACTTCCGTAGAACTATACTCAATTGCTCCTTATGTTCCTCCGGACTCTTCGAATAAATCAAGATGTCGTCGATGAAGACAACGACGAACTGATCCAAGTACTCTTTAAACACTCTATGCATCAAATCCATGAAAGCAGCTGGGCCATTAGTCAATCCGAACGGCATGACTGTAAACTCATAATGCCCATACCTCGCCTGAAAGGCTGTCTTAGGTATATCCTCCTTCTTAATCCTCAATTGGTGATAACCCGTCCTTAGGTCTATCTTGGAGAACACAGATGCTCCTTGCAGTTGATCAAACAAGTCGTCGATCCTTGGCAACGGGTACTTATTCTTGATAGTCACCTGGTTCAACTGCCTGTAGTCAATGCATAAGCGCAACGACCCATCCTTCTTCCTTACAAACAAGACTGGCGCTCCCCAAGGCGAAGCGCTTGGACGAATAAATCCTTTGTCCAGTAACTCCTGCATCTGAACCTTCAATTCCTTCAATTCTGACAAGGACATCCTATAGGGTGCCTTCGAGATAGGTTCCGTTCCGGGTGCCAACTCGATCACGAACTCTATTTCCCTTTCTGGAGGCAATCCTGGTAACTCTTGAGGAAAGACATCGGGAAAGTCACGCACCACGGCTATATCCTCTAACTTGGGTTCCCCTACAGTCGGATCCCTCACGACCGCTAAGTAGGCTGGACATCCTTCGTCCAAAAGCCTAGTCACCTCGAGTGACGAAATCAAAGGGATCGAGGTTCTTCCTCGACTTCCCACAAACTCGAATCTAGGGCGATCATTAGGATGGAAATGAATCGCCCTGCTACTACAATCAACGACAGCTCTCTGTCTACTCAACCAATCCATTCCGATAATCACGTCAAAGTCAAACATAGGCAGCACAGCTAGGTCTATTCGTTCCTCACTACCCCCAATGACTATCTTACAACCTGAACAGCCTAAAGAAACCAGCACTTTATCCTTTAAAGGGGTGGTAACATGCAATATCACTTCCAGTGGTTTCAATTCAATTTCGACCAATTCAGCAAACTGAGCAGATATAAACGAATGCGATGCTCCAGGATCAAACAAGGCATAGGCAGCATGATCACATAAAGTAACCGTACCTGTGACCACGCCAGGCGCGTTCTCCACCTCCCTACGCGCCACAGCATAGACCCTTCCTTGGGCTGGCGGTCTATTAGCGTTGTTCTGCAGAGCTCCCGCCTGCGGTCCCGCTGGTGGCCGGTTCCCTTGAGCTTGGGGTCCTGGTGCCTGACTCGGGCAATTCCTTATCTGATGGCCCAACTGGCCACACTTGAAGCAAGCGCCCGTCCTGCTCGGGCAAGGTCCGCTCCCATGCTTCCGTCCACACAAGCGACAGTTCCAACTCGGCCGGGGAGCTGGCTTGCTAATATTCCTTCTCACTGGAGGGACAAAACGCCTATTGCTTGACATCGGCCTCTTGCCGAATTGGTGGTTATCCCTCACCGGAGTGAACCGCGATCCAGAAGCGATTCCCCTTTCCTTCATGTCCCTTTCCACTAATTGACCTCTTTCGTAGATTGCATCATAACCTTGCAAGTCTAACAGCACCAACTGGCTACGAAGGTCAGGTCTCAATCCATCTCTGAACCTTCTCGCCCTATCCTCAGGGTTCTCGACCATTCTCGGGGCATACTTGGACAGCCTTGCGAATTCCGCCTCGTACTGGTCGATGGTCATCTGATTCTGCCGAAGATTCTGAAACTCAATCATCTTCTGCTCTTGAGCCGCTCTGGAAAAGTACTTAGCATTGAACACTTCCGCGAAGACGGCCCAATTCGGCTCTATCCCTTCGGGGAAAACTCTTCCCTTGGTGGCCTTCCACCAATCATTCGCAGTCCCACGGAGCTGGTACACGGCTAGGGTTACCTTCTCAGCTTCGGTACAGCCCAAAACTTCAAATGCTTTTTCCAATTCCTCAATCCAAGCAGGGGCAGTTCCTGGGTCCCCTGTACCATCAAACTTGGATGGCTTCAGCTTCATAAAGTGCTCCATCAGCTGGCCCATCATGCGATTCCCTTGTCCTTGGGCGTTGCCACCATCGTTGTCATGTCCGTTATTCCCATTATTCCCGTTTGCTAGGTTCGCAGCAGCGACCGCAGCTTCAGCAGCCTGGGCAACGGCATCAGCTCTCTCTTGAGCCTGCCTGCCCATCAAGTTCCCAATTTCTTCCAGGATCCTCATAACTCCGTCATACCTAGGATCTTCTACCACTTGCAGCCTAGAGCTAGACGCTCCTCCAGTACCTCTGGTTCGGTTGCTCATCTTGCTAAGTCTCACAACACCTGAGCCACTATAATTCCATCCAGGAATTAGAGACCTAGGTCATCTACTTAAGTCCGACAAGACTACGCTACACTTACAGCAGCATTCATAGTCAAAGCAATCATTACTCAAGCAACCATTAAAGGCATCACCACGAGGGGATCACCATTGTACCACACAATCAGTTGCCTCTGCAACTTAGCCAAATCGAAATCAGTTACCCAATTAAGCAAGCAGCAGTCAACACTCAGTGCCAAGTACGAAGCCTTATAGCCTTAAGTCTACCAAAGATGACATCAGTCCATATGCCAGTCACAAGCGCCATTTCACATGCCATGCATTCTATGCCTAACTCTAGCGAATTCCCTAAGGTCTTGCTACCCAATTATCCTCAAATCATCACACCTTATTACTCCAATCCTCAATCAACTTGAATCGAGCTGACCTCGCTCTGATACCAATTAAACGAGGATGTGACGCCCCGAGTCCCGCTGGGCGCACATCGTCGCCTCACGACTAGTTTTCCTTGAAGAAGATGCCCAGGATCCAAGCAGCGTGCGGTAGACAATGAAACTTAAATGAACATGCATGGATATCATGCACAATTCCTAGGAAGCTAAACACAAGATGGTTTGAGAGAGCAAGGCACTTAGTTAAGTCGTAGCATAGCATAAGATTCTTTTATACAACATAAGCATAAATTGGATTACAACACTGGGGATCAAGGGAAGATGGTTAGCCTACTCAAAAAGAGGCGAAGGGCTATGGGTCAGGCACTACTCAAAAGGTAACTCCCAAAAGTCAGGGGCGCCTAGGCTATCTAAGGGTCGAGCTCGCAGTCGTCGACTGGGCACAGGGTCATACACTTCGAGGTCTTCCTCCTCTTCCTCTTCTTCCTCTTCTTCTTCCTCGAATACTTGCTATGGATCTTCGTCTTCCACAGGCTCAGGCGAAGGGGAAAGATGGCCTCTCCGTCGGGGTTATGCTCCTCCTCCAGTGGCTCGTCCTCGGAGTCGTCCAGTGCTTCTTCATCCTCCTCGGGTTCAGACTCGTCAGTCTCCATGGGATCTTCGGCGTCAGAGGGTTCCATGACGTCGCCATCAATCTCGGGGTTCTGAGACGGTGCCGGCGGAAGATCCGGGTCGGGAGCGGTCTCGGAATCAGTGAGCTCTCCATCAGCAGGGTGTACAATCGAAGGGTCCTGCTCGCCAATGACATCCCACGGTACGGCAAAAGTCCTCAACGGTCCGACTGTGAGGTCGCCGTCTCGGTAAAACCATGCTGCGAATCTGTCCGGCCTCCAGTCTGCTAAGCCCACATCCATCCAGATAGTGCCATACTTCCTAATATACGCCTTCCCTTCTCCCACCGGGTACTCCGTGGAATACTGCTCCACCCAGACGGGTACCCCAAAAATCGGCTGCGGCGGCGGCATACTCAGGGTTCGGTCTTTTAAGCTACTAATCCCCATTACGGCATTGCATCACACAACTTAACAACTCGAGGTCACAGCGACACTTTGCTATCAATACTTTATCAATCGGGACGGTTCATCGCTAACACCATTGACCATTCGGCCAAGTAAGAGAGCCAAGAGCATATAATTCAATCAAGGTTCACAACTTGCAAATTAATTGTTCAAGGACGACACCACTAACCTAGGCTCCTTTAATTTCGGTTGGTTCCCTTCAATCCCCACGGTCGAAACACAATGAACGATCAATAGGTCAATTTTTACGCGATGTGTCACCAATCAAAACCATGGCCGAACACTCCTAGAATCAATCAAGCCATTCATGATTCCAATCAAGTTCAATTCACATCTAACATACTTAGCACGTCCACACAAGCATTCGGCTCCTACCTAGGGGTGTTCACTACACATTTCAAACTAAGAAATCAGCATCTCAATGCGACAAGGCGCGGTCAAGCTCGGTTCTCTCTAAGGGCAGATTCGGCCACCATGACTTCCACGAAGAACCGCCCACATTAGTCACTCGTTCCTACTCATTCGGTCCTTCCATCCTTCAAGCTACTAGCTAAGAGTTAGGGGAAGCTTACCAAGTCCCAAAAGCAAGGCGAAACCGGCGGTGGATGGCGGTGGGACGGCGCGGCGCACGGCGGTCCAAGGCGATCAGGTCTGGTCCCTAGGCACCCGCGCATCACACGGCCAAGAACAACATCAATACCACCTCTAACGTATGTCTATAACCTTCTAACAAGGTCCTTAAGGCTCAATGGGTCACTAACCTCTAGAAAATCAAAGTTTTCTCAAGAACTCCCTTGGCTCCTCCTTGGTCCGAATCTGATCAGCGGCGACACGGGCGGCTCCGGGCTTGAACGGCGGCTCACCTACGGTCCAAGAGGGAGGTGGGGCCTTGCTGGTGGTGGCGTGAGGTGGCGGAGTGGCGGCGAAGTGGCGGTCGGCCGCGGTTCGGTGAGGGAAGAGCGGGCGACGGCGAGAGAAAGGGAGATCGAACGAATGAGAGGGAAAGGTATGGTGGTGGCCGAATGGGAGAGGGAATGAAGAGGGAGAGGTGTTGTCTAAGTGTGAGGGAAGGTTTTTGGAGGGAAAAATAAGATAGTGGAGTGGTTCATGGGGTGTAGGCCAATGAATAATAGTGTGTAGGAATGACAAGTTAGTGGGGTTTGGTTTGGGGAAATTGTCCAATCAAGCTTAGTGTAAAGCACTCCAATAATTCATCTCTCAAATGACCACTCTACCCTTGGGATTTCGGCTGAAGGTGGGGGGAACAAATGACCATTTTGCCCTCGCTTGGTTTAAGGAAAAAGTGCACTAGACTAAGGGTAAAAGGGTCCTATTTCACTTGGCGGTCCGAATTTCGCTTCTCTAACCTATACGGGACTATTTCTAACCTTAATAACTCTCCGATGAGGCGACGTCCAAATTTACTCTATTGTGATCTCCGAATGTCTGGCCTCCAACCTCGAAGTCCGATCTATGGCTAAATTCAGTCAATTGTCATCCCAGTGCGTCTCAGACTAACGGGCGGCTCTTAAGAGTTACGCGTATCGACCTGCGACCAATGTCACGTTTGAGAGTCACTCGAGCCACGGCGGCTTTGGTTGTCATGTGATCGCGAGGATCGATCGCTAGTCCCGGTGGTTTCGATCATTAGGAACCGATTTAGGTTAATTTGCAAATCGTGTCATGGTCATAAGGAATCACCCGTGAACCAATCGCACGACACTAGCAAATCGTTCTAAAACCATTCTTAGATCGACTTTCAGCGGTCCAAAATATCTCCTCGACGATCCTTATGGTCAAAGCGTCGACTCGTGGTTAAGTTCTTTGGTCCACGTACTTTAAACCGTATATGGCCATTCCCCATTGGTTAGTCGACTCGAGAGTGATCAATTCTGAGTGAGATTAACTGGAATACATCGATAGACATTCATTCATTAATAAGCTTCGAGGTAGGGTCGAAATTCGGGATGTCACATTGGCCAATTTATAATTCTCGGCGATCCCACACGCCAGTGCACATATAATTTTTCCCAGCGATGCCACACGCCATTGGCGATCCCACACGCCTGTGCACTCAAGATTTCTTCAGCGATCCCACACGCCATTTGCTCATAAAAATCTAGTCATAACTAGCCTCAGACAATTCAAAGAACACGGCCCAAATCAAACAAGGCCTCAATTTTTAATTGAAAACAAATTCATGTCTCATTTTTCATTTGAAAATCAACTCACGTAAATCAAGCATTTCCTCATCCAAATCAAGGCATTCATTTCACGTTTCGAAATTTCTCAGTCAAACACTAGTCTTCGTCGGCCATTTCGCAAAACTCAAGCTCTCGGCCTCACATGCCATTTTAGAAATAAATTCTAACAAAACGTACCACTTAGTGCACTCAAATCAATCAAGGACTTCCACAAAGCATGCCAAAGGTTTGGCCATCTCTCATGCCCAAGTTAGGACTTCATGAATCAACTTTGATTTCATAAATTCAAGTCAAAAACCGCTCAAGCACAACTCAAACAAAACACGGCGGGTTCGGATTCTCGAGTTCCTCGACGTAAACCGGTTCATAATTCATCAATTTTTCTTTAGCAGAGACGTCCTTTAGTAACCTAACCTCCTAGTAAAGGTTTAGGGATAACTTACCTCGAGCTTAGGCCAAACAATTCCATAAAACGATGGACGAATCGTCGCGGCACCAAGCTGTCCACTCTTGGCCTTCCACGACCAGATTTATTCCCAAATAAACTGGTATTGATCTGTTGACCTCTTGTGAAATATACTTTCATAATCTCATCCTTCAAGGTCTTACGGATGTGTAAACAAATATGGAGCTCAATTTGGACACCGGACGACATAAAACGAGCCATTTTAAAATTAGTGCGCGATGAGAGCAGATCTACACGGTTTTCGATTTTCACCTCAAATCGGCCCTTCAAACACTTCTAAACTCCAATTATTTGCAAGATCTCCTTGCCAACACATCATACAACATCAATAGAGGTCTTACCGAAAGTTTCAAGGCACAATGATGACCCAAAAGTTCCTCAAATGGCTCGGTTTTACAGCCGGTGCACAGGGGGCAGAATCTATCCTTGGATTAACACACAAAACCAATTTCAAAATCCATCCTAATTCTATCTAATTCCCAAATCATCTTGCTCAAATCTTAAACTAGAAGTCAAGAGGATCTCACCGAAATTTTGGAAGCAATCGAGCCCTCGAAGTGGACAAACAAAGACTCTTTCTCAAAACGAGTCAGATTTCGACCAGCCTGACCTTTGCTCCTTCAAACGTCTCTATGGGATAAAAGGCTGGATAGATTTTAGGTCATAATACCTTGTTGGAACGGAAATAGGATAAGCTTTCTAATGGTGGTGGTCTCGCCTCAATCTGATGTCGGACGACGAAGTTATGGCCAGAACAGTGGGGTGGTCGGAACTGGGCGCGAGCTGATCGGCGTCGAAGATGAAGAAGAAGAAGAGGAGAGTGAGAGAGAGAGATGGGTTTCGGCCGAGCACATTGGGAAGAGAGAGAGAAAGAGATGAGGTTTGTCCACAAATTCATTTGGTCAAATTGGTTTGAATGGTAGGTGAGACAAGACCCTAATTAATTGCTAATGGATAACTCTTGCACATGTGATGACACTTGGCATTTATCCATAATATCTTACACCAATTGACTCTTATGCCCTCCTAGTTTTTGGCCATTAAGAGGGATTGACAAAAGACCAAAATGCCCTTAATCAATTCTTAAGGAAATAGTATTCCTCTAGGGGCAAAATGATAATTTCACACTTTCCGTCCGAATTTTCACTTTTCTAATATAAATCACCCTCGATGAGGCGGCGTCCAATTCCTTCGTGACGTTGGAATTCTTCAATGTCTAAAACCCAATCTCGAGGTCCAATTTCATGTCGAGCTCCCGTCGACTGTAATTCCAGTTTATCTCAAGCTGACGAGCGACTCTTACAGGCGCTACGCGTATCGACCTTAGGATTTCTCAAGCCATGACGACTTTGGTTGTCATGTGATTGCGAAGGTTTATCGCTAGTCCCTACGGTCTCAATCATCAGAATCCGATTTAGGAAATTCTCGCAAATTATACATTGGTTAGGCGGAATCACCCGCCTGCCAACGTATAACGCTAGCAAGGCATTCCATGATCGTTCCTAGATCGATCTCTGCTGGCCCAAAAAATCCCATCGTCAATCCTTATGGTCGAAGTGTCATTTCTCATTCGAATTTCCCAATTCCACATGCTCGTCTCCGCGTTAGTCTTTCCCTTTTGGTCAGTTAACTCGAGAGTGGCCAACTTCGAGCGAGTCAAGACTGAAATACACGATCGATATCCTTCCCTTTAATAGCCTCAAGAGGGGTCGAAATTCAGAATGTCATAGTAAGCCTTTGGAGTTTCGAGTTGGGGACCATGTTTTCCTTAAGGTATCGCTGATGCGAGGTCTATCTCAGTTTGGGAAGAAGGGAAAACTAAGTCCGAGGTACGTAACCCCTTTTGAGATTTTGGAGCGAATTGGAACATTGGCCTACTAGCTTGCCTTGCCGCCAAGTTTGTCGCAAGTGCATAACGTCTTTCACATATCAATGTTGAGGCAGTACCAGCCTGACTCGACTCATGTACTGGATCATGAAGTCATAGAGGTCGATGAAAGAGTATCTTACGTAGAAAAGCTGTTGGGGTTGTGGATAAGAAGGAACAAGTCCTAAGGAACAAGACAATACCGCTAGTGAAGGTGATTTGGGAGCATCATGGTACTGAAAGAGCCACTAGGGAAAGCGAAGAAGTGATGAGAAGTCAGCATCCCCATTTATTCGAGTAGCTGGGTATATTGTAAATTTCGAGGACGAAATCTCTATAAGGGGGTTCCTTACCAAAAACAAATCTGTAAGGGGGAAAGAATTGTGACATTCTGAATTTCCTACCATTTCGAGACTATTGAATGAGAGGATATCTATCGATATATTTCAATTATATCTCGCTTGGATCTGATCAATCTTGAGTTGACTGACCAAAAGGGAAGGGCTAACGCAGGACTAGATACGTGGACCTAGGAACTCGAATAAAAAATGACACTTTGACCATAACGATTGTCGAGGGGATATTTAGAGCCAATAAAGGCCGATCTAAGAACGATTATGGAATTCATTGCTAGTGTTATATGATTGGAACGCGAGTGAATCCGCTTAACCAACGTATGACTTGCAAACCTTTCCTAAATCGAACTCTAACGATTGAGACCGTCAGAGCTAGCGATAGACCCTCACAATTATATGACAACCAAAGTTGCCGTGACTTGAGTAATCCTAAGTGTGATGAGAGTCATTGAGTCGATACGCATAACGTCTGCAAAAGTCGCTCGTTAGTTTGAGATAAGCTGAAATTACGATTGACGAAAAACTGACCATGAAATGGGATATCGAAATTGGATATCGGACAATGAAGAATTCCAACATTAGAAAGGCATTGGACGTCGCCTTATCGAGGGTAATTAACATTGAAAAAGTGAAATTTCGGACTGTAAGTGTGAAATTACCATTTTGCCCCTAGAAGGGTATCCTTGCCTTAAGAATTGAACAAAGGAATTTTAGTCATTTGGTAATCCCCTTGGTTGACCGAAAAAATTCAAGGGTACAAGAGTCTTTGAGCCACAAGTTATTAATGGATTAAATGACAAGTGTCTTTACTAGAAGCAAGTCATCCACTAAGCATTAACTCTAGTCATATCCCAACTACCATTCAAGCTTTGACCAAGTGGGAGATTGAAGAAGAGTCTCTCTCCTCTCTTCATTTGGTCGGCCATCCCCTCCATCTCTCCCTTTTCCTTTTCTCTTCTTCTTCTTCTTCTTCTTCTTCTTCTTCTTGTCGAGAACACCTGTACGACTAGCCGCTGTCTCGCCGCTTCGCTCCATTCGACGGCCACCTCCGGCCGTCGTCTGACCCCGCGCCAATCACCCCGACCTCCCTCAGCCTCTCATCTACCATTCCCTAGGCACCGTTTAGCCGTTCACCATCGGGACCAACCTGTTCGGCCCTGAGAACGCACGGAGGTCAGAGCCAGAGCCAACCTGATCGAGCACAACTTTGGACCGGCTTTAAGAGCCCTTTTGACTTCCAAATTTCAATGATACTTCTTTAACTCTTAACTTAAGGGTTTAGTAAGCTGAGATAGAAGATTTATTGGAGTTGAGATAGGTTTAATGATTGAAATGTCATGATTTTGCAAGAACAGTTTCTGCTCCCCTGCTGCCGGTTTGGAACCGAACCACTTGGAGGCCCGTTGAGGTGTCGCCTTACTTGGAAACTCTCGATAAGACATCTAGGGATATAGCTTGACGTGTTAGCAAGGTGTACATTATTGTGGCTAGCGTTATCACCTAGTGGGGGTTGAATAGGTGATTATAGTGCAATTTGAAAGTTTTTCACGGAATAACAATTGCACATGCGTTTATATAACGTCTCAGACGATGGCAACACACTGTATCAATATAGACAGTTCATATGCAGTTCTACTATCATAGATTATGTAACATGATCAGAGTAGGGATAGAGAAAACTGCACATAGAGTTTATAATGGTTTGGCTTTGGTTAAGCCTACGTCCACTTCTTCGGCTATCAGCCAATCGGTTGGATTTCACTAGTAAACTGCTCGAGAGGTTACAGCTTAGTGATCTCATTGACACTCATGATACCACACCTAGCGTTCAACACTCTTGTGTACGCCTCCTCACAATTACAATGGATGAATCAAGAAGTAAAATGAAGTACTCTCGATTTAAGAATTATAAAGACTTTTCCCTCTTAACTTCGATCTTTTTTTCCTTTGACCTTGAGATGTCTTTTATACTCCCCCGTCTCCAATCTAACCGTTGCAAGGCTTCCAGAAGAGGTCTCTCCAAAATTTTCCGTTTGGACAAGACAAATATCAAAAGAAGATCTCGTAGCCGTTGGGGATCGCCAAAGGAAAGTCTTCCCTGTTTGAATGAAATCGCCCATACAATTATGATCATGGGTTTCCTTAGATGATTTTGTTCAATTGGAAAATGTTTGTCTCCTTGATTTCGCATCTTTGATTGATCTCTATCCCCGAGAATTCTCAAGAATGATCCAGCTCGTATCTGTTGTAGTGTGTCAAATAAGCACATTTAAAAGTCCTCTTCAAGTTCTGATTACTGCACATGAATACTCCACTAAGAGATTCAGCATCATTCCAACGTCTGAGCTATCCCCACTCAACGTCTGAGCTCCAACCAGCGTTTGAGTCCCTCATAAATCCCATCTGAGCAAAACCTTTTGATAGATTCAATTCTGTGCATCCCCGCACCAAAGGATAATCTGCAAAACAAGTATTCCACATAATTATCTTGAAACTGAAGTACTTGGATTATTTTGTCACCTTCAAAATCACTTAGGGGTTTTTCTCAACGATCTCCCCCTTTTTGATGATGACAAAACTATCCACAAAAGTAACAATGATTTGAATAAAAAGTAAGAGCAACTAGGATCTAGTTACTCTTAGTATAATCTTGCCAAGAACGAATTTTATCAATCTATCCTTTGTTCTTCTAGCAAGAATAAGTTCTGAAGTCAATAATTTAACAATATGAGCAGTCTTAGAACTTGCGATAGTACTTAAGATTTTAGAGACTAAGCACAAGTATAGTTCTAGAGCATTGACATGTGATTCTACTAGATTTTCTATAGAACTTAATCACATGCATAACAAACTTGAGCGACATGGTGAATATGAGCACATTCCACTTGCTACACAATAGCTCAGAACTTGTGTATGAGCATTTTTGCTTGTGATACAAACTTGCTACACAATAACTCAGAACTTGTAGTTGAACACATGCTCAGATTATAACGACTATAAACTACTCAAGTTAGCATGTATTGGCAAATATGTTACCAAAGTACATATTAATAAAATGCTCAAAGTAAAGAACTTGTTCACCTGTTCGGTTTAGGTAAAGAAATTATATCTCTTTACAAATCTTGGTCTCAGATCTTGTTCCTGTTGAATATGAGAACTTGTGTTCTCATATTAACTGTTTGCATATTCTATTTGTATGTGTTCTCACATACTTCTTGTAACTGTTGTACCTGAAATAACTTATCATTCACACAATATAACATTCACAGAACACTCATAAATGTTGAGAAAAACCCATAGGTAATTTTGAAGTTGACAAAACCATCAAGTAATCTTAAGTTTTCGAGATAATGCCGTGGAATACTTATTTTACAGATTATCCTTTGGTGTGGGGATGCATAGGCTTGAATCTGTCAAAAAGGTTTTGCTTAGATAGGATTTCTGAGGGACTCAGATGCTGTTTGGAGCTTAGACATTGAGTGGGGATAACTCAGACGTTGAATGAGGATAGCTTAGACGTTGGACTGATGCTCAAGCTCTGAGTGGAGTATTCACGTGTAGTAATCAGAAATAGAAGAGAACGTTTAAATGCACTTATTTCAAATACTACAACGGATACAATCGAGTTGGATCATTCTTGAGGATTCTCGAGGATAGAGATCAATCAAGGATGCGCAATCAAGGAGACAAACATACGACTTTCCAAATGAGTGAAATCATCTATGGAAACCCAAGATCATAATTGTATGGGCGATTTGATCCGAACGGGGAAGACTTTCCTTTGGCGATTCCCAACGGCTACGAGATCTTCTTTTTGGTATGTCTTGTCCAAATGGGAAGTTTTGGAGAGACCTTTTCTAGAAGCCTTGCAATGGGTAGATTGGAGGAGGAGGAGTATAAAAGACATCTCAAGGTCGAAGGGATAAAAAATCGGCGTTAAGAGGGAAAAGTCTTTATAATTCTTAGATCGAGAGTACTTTATTTTATACACACTTCTTGATTCATCCATTGTAATTGTGAGGAGATGTACACAAGAGTGTTGAGCGCTAGGTGGGGTATCCTGCGTGTCAAGTTGACCACTAAGATGTAACCTCTCGAGTAGTTTACTAGTGGAATCTAGCCGATTGACTGATAGCCGAAGAAGTGGACGCAGGCTTAACCAAAGCCGAACCACTATAAACCCTCTGTGCAGTCTTTTCTATCTCTACTCTAATTATATTACATAAACTGTGATAGTAGAACTGCACACGAACTGTTTATATTGTCATACTGTGTTGTCATCATCTCAGACGTTATAAAACGCCTGTGCAATTGACATTCCGCGAAAGAAAATATTAAAATTGCACTATAATCACCCATTCACTCTATGTGATAACGCTAGCCACAACAATTGGTATCAGAGCCTGGTGCTCATATTTTGTGAAGTGTTTTTATTTCCGAGCTAACGATCTTCATGGCTAGCAATTTCTCTCCCACATGGATCGAAGGTGGAAGCAACAACAGACCACTATATTTTGATGGGAAAGAGTACAATGACTGGCAAAACAAATTCAAAGCATTTCTAAGATGCAAGATCCTCAGATATGGGATGTTGTACAGAGATGAGTGAATTATGCTGCAAATTCCACGACTACATCAACTGCAGGAGATGTCAATCCAACGCCAACTGCTACTCTGTCAACCACTGAGATTGCCAAAAAAGATGCTCTTGATGCAAAAGCTATCTATTCATTCTATAGTGCTTTATCTCCTATTGAATACAAACGTATCGCAGATTATTCCTCATCAAAAGATGTGACATTCTGAAATTTCCGCCCCTCAAGGCTTGAAATATGGAATGGAAGCTCAAAATTGGCAATTGAAAATGAAGAAATCTAACATTGGAAAAGGATTTGACGTTGCCTCGTCAATGGCCATTCAAAAGGAGAAAAATGAATTTTCGGACGAAAAATGCCAAGTGACCGTTTTACCCCTCGCTCATTTGCCTTTGTCTTAAGGATAATTGAAGGTCAAAATGGTCATTTTTCCCTCCCCATGAGCTACAGAGACTTGATGAGCAAGGAGTCAATGGAAGTCAATGATATTATTGGCCATGCCACTTGTCATCCATTGGACGCCTTTGGCATTTATTACCCACCTAATCACATCTTGTCAATCTAACCTTCATTATTAGTGTGGAACACCTTCATTTGTAGCCCCTCAGCCGTGTGAGCCACTCCCCCACCATTTTCCTTTGATTTTCCACCCTTTTCCTTCTAACCAAAAAACTGCCCGGAAGACAGTTTCTGAGCCCTCTGTTCAGTCCGTACGACCGGCCTCTCCCGTCGTCGCCTCGCCGCCGCCAACCACCACAGGTTATTTCAAGATGTCCTTGATAATTTCCAATTTTTTTCATGATTTTGGGAGGTCTGGTTAATTTATGGGTATTTTTGGAAGAAAAGCAGACAGATTCTGAGCTAACTGAGAGAAGGCCATGGTTCACCCTCTTAGAAATTTCAAATGGCTCCAAAATTTTTGTGGGAACTCTATAACATCTAGTACTCGAGTCCACAGAGCAGAAATGATAATTTTATTGGAGGTTTAAGGTATTTTCATGGCTGATTTTGAGTAACAAAATCTGGACAGATTCTGACCGTCGCGCGCCAAGGAGAAACCGAGTTGATTGGAGGTCTTCGGGGTGTTGTTTCTCTTCGAAACTTTTGGTGAGCCTCCCTAACACTTGTATTGAGGTTCTAGCAAGTTTATTTCATAAGAAATTAGGACCTATGATCGAAATATGGACTGATTATTGAGGTTTTGTTTTGGATAATACTCTATTTGTATCGAATCTGTTGGGGGCTATTAGAAGGGTATTTTGACTTCAAATTGATGCAAGGGACTACCTATAATGTTGATTGAGGTGTTAAGGGAAGGTGTGTGAAGTGAATTGGGGTTTACAAGTGATTTAAGGACTATTATGGGCGTGAAACCTTCGAGCTATATTCTGCCCTATAGGTTGCTGTTTGAACCGAATAAATAAAGGGTTCGTAGAGATGTCGACGTGTATTTGATCGATTAATAAAGATATCCTGAGTTGCCATTTGATTGACTATTGAAGGATTGGTATGACGGTAATGGGAATTGATTGGATTTTGATTTAAATTGATGAATTCCTAGGACGGCGTGAGAACTTTGGTTGGTCGTGCCCTGGTGGTATTGGGAAAGACTGGTTGGTGGGAAATTTTACTGATTGCTTAAGGTAAGTGTTTCCTAAACCCTTACTTGAATCCTAGGACGCAACTGGGTGATAACTGGATGATTACTTGTGTAGTGTGGTGGTGTGACAATAGCAAGATAGCTATGAATGTGTGGTTTTTAATGACGAGAATGTCTATATGAGATTGTTTGGCTAGAATGCCCTTGAAATTTTAATGGCCAGAGAGCCCCGATGCATCATAATTGGCCAGAGAGCCCCGATGCATCATAATTGGCCAGAGAGCCCTGATGCTTTATTAAATGGCTAGAAAGCCCTTGAGATTGCATGGCCCGAGAGCCCTGATGCAAATAAATGGCCAGAGAGCCTTGATATCGATAAATGGCCAGAGAGCCCTGATATAGATAAATGGCCAGAGAGCCCTGTGAGTTACATCACGGCCCGGGAGCCCTGGCGATGAACAAAAGATTTTGTCGTTCTATTGACCCACGAAAGTGTATGTTTAATTTATGCTAAAGTGTGAAGCTTGGGTCCTATATTATGTGGTGTGTTTAGTGATGATTTAATATGCCAATTATTTTTGTGAAGAATGATGCTGACTTGCCATATGCCTTTGCTTGATGAATTTCCTGCATCATTGCATTATTGTGTGATCTGGTGGGACTAGTGGTCAAGTCTAGGTTTAGGGTTCGCTTACTAAGATTTATATCTCACCCTGTTGGGGATTAACTTTTTTTCAAGTCCCAAGTGACGGAGCACCATGTTTGCCAAGGAGTGGCATTCGAGGAAGTAGTTGATGGTTGATTATAAGGCATTTTGTGGCCTTAGGGATTGTATTTGGAAATTGTGGATTAGGATTAAACCATTGGTACTTGACAGCTGTGTAGATTGATGTTCATTTTAAAGATATGAGAAGTGTACCCCGTTCCTGTCCCAAGTCATCTTACTGTTGTTAGAGTGGAGTTGTATCTCGCTTCTGTTTGTAAATAGCATTTGAATTAGTTGTGGCCCGAAGGGTCCTGGGAGACTATCGGAGAAGGAGCGGCCTGATGGGATGTTCGCGAGCTCGTAGGGTTCGGGGCGTGACATTCCCGTTTAAGTGTTATCAGAGCAAGGTCAGCTTGATCCAATGCGATTGAGGTTTGGAGTGATAAGGAGTGATGACTTGGGGACAATTAGATAGTGAGGCCTATAGGATTAGGTATTGATTAATAAATCTGGAGGATTATATGCTTGAATTTGTGTGGTGTTCTAATGGTCCTAGTGTCGACTTTAATAGATGATCTTGAGTGATGTTGTGATTGAGGTTCAAGTGGAAGCAAGTTGAAATTAAATAGACCTAAGCATGGATTTTGAGGTAGTGATTGTGCTTGAGGTTAGTAGAGAATTGCCTATGATTGAAGGGTCAACTAGATTACATGATTGTGACTGTGGTTTGTCAATGACTCAAGTTGAGGAATATGAGTTATACAGAGACGATTTGTATTAGTGGATTCAAGCTTGAATTGTGTTGTATCTTGATGGTTTTAGTTGTCGATTGCCACTGACAACCTTGGATGATTTGAAATGAGATGTATACAAGGAGTATTTGGATTGAATATCAGTTGTGATCGAATGCATATAAATTTGACTTGAATAGTGACTAAATTTGAGGTGTATGGGTGAATATAGGCAAATGATTCTGGAGATGTGACGGTCATTGGTGGAATTAGAAACCTTCGATGGATAAAAATTGATTTGAAGGCGATTGTGGTATCACCAATAGTGAGAACAAACATGACGTGCATGTGTTCGTGGCTATAAAATGAAAGTTGATGCGGGTGCATGCATGAACTTGTCACTATCAGACTTAATAAATTGTCACTTGGTATGGGATGTGTTGATGGGATACCTATAAACCATAATGAAGCATGTCGTGGGGTTTGTGGAACATGTCTTCCTCTATAGATGTATGACTTGGGACAACCTGTAACAACCAAGTCTGATGAGGGCGGGGAGTGATCGTCGGGACAGAGAGGTCCGGACAAGGAACGGCTCCTGGCAGGCTTCTAAGATAGCGAGGAGGCAGAGATGACCCAAGTCATAAATTGAAAAGGAAAGCCTAGGTATCGGGTTGAGTCTGATTGTGGTTAAGATGAGCGACTCCAATATGAGTACTGGAAGAGAATATGACTCGATTTTGTTAATCGTGAAAGACCCAAGTGTAATTAGGGGTCGTGAGAACTTAAGTGGAAATGAGGAAATTTGGTGGGTAGGCAAGCTTGAGAAGAAGCTGCCCTTGTACCAAGTCGCTGAGACGACTGATGCTAGTGTTGATAAGTTAAGTGATGGAAGCCACGAGAAAGGTGACTCTGAGTTATTTCATTCTAAAGTGAATGCGTGGGAAGAACCACGAGAGTTTTGAAAAGCTTGTGAAGCTATGTATAAGAATGAGATTGACTGAATTTGATGAAAGGATGAAATTTGAAACTGCCTTCTTTTAAATTGTGGGTTTTGTGAGAAAACCTTAGAGGTTTTGGGTACACTGAGGAAAGAAAGTGGCCCTAGCAGTTTTCAGCCTTAAGAGGCTGCTAATAATTGGTGAAAGTTACTAGAGGAAGGGTTTCCTCGAAGGCTTAATATCTACATGGACTACCTCTGTTGAGTTGTTCGACGGAAAGTATTCTCCTGGGATTACTTGAGAGCAATAGTTGTGTAGATCCTAATAATCTTGCAAGAACCTGAGAACGATCAACCAGCGTGAGACAGAGTTCTTAAGGTGGTCTAAGTCTGCCAAGGGTGGTCAAGGACCCTTGAGTGAGACGTGAGGTCTCCGATTGGAATGGAATTTGAAGGCCTTATGGCTAGTGATTATTCCTGACTTTGAGGAATGATAATAGGACTCAGTAAGAGAAATGAATGATCGGAAGACATGTGAATAAGAGAACTCCTGCTCATGGATTACGAGCAAAGAGATGTTCATTATGGAACATGGAACGTGCCTGCGAGAAACGGCTTTTACCTTGGCATGAGTCTCGTAATGAGAGATTGGCATGTCGTTCCTTCCGTCGTGGGGAAAGTTGAGAAAAGAGTTATATCAGTTGTCTGACGTTGATGATTCTATGAGATCGATTGAGGTTGGGTCAGAACCACTAGAAGTGGTGTTATGAGTTACCACCCCTAAAGAGTAGGGTGTTGTTCTTAAAGAGCAATTGGACCATGAGATGGTCGTTGAGGGAAAGGAAAGTGAATGGACTTGATAGTCCTGGATGTTCGTAATTCCAATGAATGGTTGAGTAAGCGAATAAGAGCGCTTAGAGTGTAATTAGTGACTCGAGGTAGTCGAATTGAGTATTCGATACGAGAAATTGTGGAGACCGAGGAAGAACCTCGACTTCTTGGAATTTTGTCACTTGAGGTGGCTGAGTCACTAGAAGGAGAATGCTAGACATGGTGAAATTTGAATCCTGGAGTGGAGGTACTGCCGTTGGCGCAGACTCCAAGATTGACACTCTAAGGAATGAGAAGGACAGGGTGGATCCGAAGTAAAAGAATGCCACCAAAGTTCGAGCAAATATGAGCAACAGACTAGGAAGGCCGAGAGGAGGAGCTTCTAGCTCGAGAGCACCAGTGGCCGATGATCCAAGGGTCGATGGAGTCTTGAGGGCCCTAGAACAAATTGGAGAAATAATGGGAAAAGAAGCTCAAGATAGAGCTGCTACGACCCTTCGACAGGCCGAAGATAGAGCTAAGATAATAGCTCAAGCTGCAAAAGCTGCAATGGCAGGTGTGAATATAGCGAACATAAATAATGCTTAAGGCGCTGAGGCTGGCAACGCCCAAGGCGATGCTAATGCTAACAGGCAGATGGGCCAGTTACTTGAGCAGTTTATTAAGCTGAAGTCGACCTAATTTGATGGCACTGGAGATCCCGAGTTAGCGCCAAGGTGGATTGAGAAGCTCGAGAAAGTTTTTGGGGTGCTGAGGTGCACCGATTAAGAGAAAGTACTATTAGCTATATATCAGCTGGAAGGAACTGCGAATGACTGGTGGAGTGCCTTAAAGGAAGGAGTGTTTCCTGAAGGTACTGCCTTGACGTGTGCTGCCTTCATTGCCGTGTTTAATGATAAGTACTTATCAGAGACAGCATGTAAGAGGAAACGATTAGAATTCCAGCAGTTGCGACAGAATCACCTGACAGTGGATCAGTACGAGGCTGAGTTTGTACGACTGTCAAGGTATGCGCCGAGATCGGTGGAGGATCCACTGGAGAAAGCATAGAGGTTTCGGTATGGGTTGAGATCGGAGATCCGAAGTCGGATAATAACGATGAACTTGAGAACGTATAAAGAGATTTATGAAAGAAGTCATATGATCGAGAGGGACATAAAGGAAGGAGCTGCCGCTTCTAGATCGCAGTTCACTCCCTCTAGAGATAATCGGCAGCTGGGTAAGAGGCCGATGGTAAATAAAAGACGCTTTGTCCCTTCTGTTCGAAGGAATTTTGGAAAGCCGTCGAATTAGTCGAATGGGTACTGCCGCATTTGTGGCAGAAGGCATGGAAGTGGATCCTGTCCAGCTAGGACATGAGCATGCTTTAGGTGTGGTCAGCTGGGCCACCAATTAGAATTGTCTGAGCCAAGCTCCAGGGAACCGAACTCAAGGACAGAGACTACAGGCTGGACAGCTGGCTGTGGCTCTACAGAACGATCAGAACCGACCACCAGCTCAAGGAAGAGTGTACACCGTGGCACGTAGAGAGGCAGAGGGAGCGCCTGGCGTGGTCACCGGTACGATCTATTTATGTGATCAGACTGCCTATGCTTTATTTGATCCTGGAGCGTCGTATTCCTTTATATCTGTACAGTTTGCTGATTTGGTGGGTGTAGAGTTGAAACTGCTGAATGTGATGTTGCATGTTACTACATCATTAAAGGATAATGTGCTGGTATCGTTAGGTTGTGCAGATTGTAAGATAGTGATTGGTGGTAGTGAGGAAAGAATAGATTTGGCTGTGTTGCCTATGTATGATTTTGATGTGATAATTGGAATGGATTGGTTGGGAAAACAAAGGACAGTAGTCGATTGTGGCAGTAGGGTAATCTGTTTTTATCCAGATGGTCGCTCTAGTTTTGAGTTTGTAGGAAGTCAGGGAGGAACCTCGATTCCTTTATTCTCGTCACTTGAGGCGACTAAGCTGTTAAATGAAGGGTGTCGGGCTTACCTAGCTTTGGTAGTTGACACAACGGTTGAGGAACCGAAGTTGGAAAGCATTACAGTGGTGCGTGAATTTCCTGATGTCTTTCCTAAGGAGTTGCCAAGATTACCACCTGAGAGAGAAATTGAATTTGTAATTAAGTTAGCTCCTAGAACGGAGCCAATTTCGAAAGCACTATATCGAATGTCCTTGTCGGAACTGAAGGAGTTAAAAGTACAGATGCATGAGTTGCTTGATAAAGGATTTAGTAGACCAAGCGCGTCGCCATGGGAAGAGCTAGTGTTGTTTGTAAGGAAAAAGGATGGATCATTGTGACATTCCGAATTCTGACCCTTTTCGAGGCTATTGATTTGGAAAGGTATCGATCGGCGTGTTTCAGTCATATCTCGCTTGGAGTTGGCCACTCTCGAGTTAACTGCCCGAAAGGGTAAGGCTAACGCAAAGTTAGTACGTAGACCCAGGAGACTCGAATGGGAAATGGCACTTTGACCATAAGAATTGTCGAGTGGATATTTTGGGCCAGCAGAGATCGATCTAGGAATGATCATGGAATGCCTTTCTAGTGTTATACGTTGGGACGTGAGTGATTTCGCCTAACCAATGTGTAATTTGCAAGAATTTTCTAAATCGAATTTCGACGATCAGGACCGCATGAACTAGCGATAAATCCTCAAAATCACATGACAATCAAAGTCGCCACGACTTGAGAGAATCCTAAGGTCGATAGGCATAGCACCTACAAGAGCCGCCCGTTAGTTTAAGATAAACTGGAATCATAGTCGGCGAGAACTCGACATGAATTTCGCCTCAGAATTGGGTATCGGACATTGAGGAATTCTAACATTGGAAATAATTGGATGCCGCCTCATCGAAGGGAAATTAAGGTTGTGATTCGTTCCATAAGACTAGGAAATCGAGAAATTGGCTGAAGTTGGAAAATGACGTTTTTGCCCTCGAGGATTTCTCTTGCTCTTAAGAATGGACAAGGGTATTTTGAATCAACAAATTGAATACTAATATCACCATTATGCACATGATCACGAATAAAATCATGCTTACTTTCAATATGCTTAGCTCGTGAGTGCAGAATAGGATTCTTGGTGAGATTGATTGCGCTGGTGTTGTCACATTGGGTTTCAACGTTGTGAGATTGAACACCAAAGTCCTTCAGTTATTGCTTCATCCATAGGATTTGTGCACAGCAACTCCCTAAGGCAACATACTCAGCTTCTGCAGTTGATAGAGGTACAATGTTATGTTTCTTGGAGAACCAGGACACTAGCATTGATATGAGAAGTTGACATGTTCTTGAAGTACTTTTTCTGTCTAATTTACAACTTGCAAGATCAACATCTGAATATCTATGTAATATAAGATCTAAGGTCTTAGGATACCATAGTCCTAAATTAGGATATGTTCCTAAGTATTTAATAATTCTTTTAACAGCAGTTAAGTGTGATTCCTTCGGATCTGATTGGAATCTAGCACACATGCATACACTGAAAAGGATGTCAGGTCTAGAAGTAGTTGCATATAGTAGTTAACCAATCATGCTTCTGTAAAGCTTCTGATCAACATGTTTACCATGTTCATCCTTATCTAGTTTGGATGAAGAAGATATAGGCAAATTAGTTTTCTTACAATTTTCCTGACCAAACTTCTTTACCAGTTCAAGAGCATATTTCTCTTGAAGTACGAATGCGCCTTGATTAGTCTGATTAACCTACAGTCCTAGGAAGAACGTAAGTTCTCCCATCGTGCTCATCTCAAATTCATTCTGCATGATCTAAGAAAATTCCTTGCATAGATTTTTGTTAGAGGAGCCAAATATAATATCATCTACATAAATCTGAATAAGTAGAATTTCGGTACCTTTCCTTTTGATAAATAAAGTTGTGTCAACTTTACCTTTCTCAAAGCCTTGGTTGGTAAGAAAATTACTTAACCTTTCATACTGTTGACACCTGAGTTTTTATCAGTCTTTCATAGTTTATTTTTTAAAAATTCATAAAAAATATATAAAAAGTTAAAAAATTAAAAAATCATCTTTGGTAGCCTTGACCAAGCTAAAGGAACCATTTTTGACAAAAACAATAATTTTTCAATTTTTTAATATTTTCCAAAAATAGAAAAATACATGAAAAATGAAGAAAAATAGCATTCGATGTCGTAAAAATATAGAAAAATAGTCAATATTTTTATTTTAATTTTATTTTCATTTTGAACTCATAAATAGTCAAAATTCAAGTTCAATTGCATGTGTTTCTTCACGACGCATAGAGTTGAATTTGGCAAAAAAAAATATCATTCGAGTCTTTTAATTTGTAAATTTCTACATCTTTTTTAGTCTTGATGTCCAATTAGATCGACCACCATCTACAATAAATGCCCCTTGCTGAATATTTTCGTTTTTGTTTCACATGATTTCATGGTGTAAAACGCCGAGTGGATCCCCAAATATAATCGGGTCGGCATGAGCTCGATAGCTCGTCCAAGACCAAACCAGGGCACGGCGAACCCCATGTGAGTACTCTCGAACTCCTGCGATGCTTCCTAATGCTTTTCTTAGGTTAGATCGAGTGTAGAACGGCTAGGACAGCTAAATCATTCTTGAGCTGTGATTGATAAATAGGGCATTACTAGGAATGCCATGTGATTTATTTGCATATCTAGATTCCTTGAGTTGCGCATTTTATTACTGATTGTGATTGCTAGGATAATCACTCATATCTGCATGAATTTCTAGATTTATGGTTCATACCTTACTCATCCGCATGAATCTCAGGCTAGAAAATTCAGTCAACTTAGGTACCGAAAGGGCGTCAACTCTGACGGTTGGCGTAACTAAGTCCCCGAAACCATTTCTCTGGTTCTCGCAGAATTGAATAGAAACTCCCAACTATTCGATTGGGTGGTCCAATCATACCCTAAAAAAATGATTGGTGGCGACTCCATGGCATGCACACTTAGCACATGTCACTAGACCACACTGAAAGTCGATCACGCATACCTCCGTTGCGATTTGGGTAATGGGCCTTGGGAGAGGCCCGCGTCCGACCAGACAGGACGGCCCATTAGCCCTCGAGAGCCCGACAACCTCAAGAGGGTCGCGACAGACTGGCGACTCCGTTGGGGACTGGTTCTTAACCATTTAGTGGACTTGAGCCGATTAAAAAGTTGATTGATTCTTCTAACCTAATTTTATGCAGATGCTCTCGAAAGTGAGGTGTATATGCTAACGAATGTGTTAGATGTTTTTGTAGACGGGAGAAACAAGGGGTGAAGTGCTTGTTAACTTTGTTTTATGCAGGCAAGAGTTTTGGATGTATGATTGTGTGGATATTTATATTGAAGCGGTGATTGTTAAATAAAATGCATGTTTATTGCTTTAGCACGAGAATACACACAATTGCGCCTAAAACCCCAGGCGCCCTCTTTAGGAACACAATAGAAGGAATTGAAAATGGAATCTCCGTGAGGAAAAACATGGGGTAATCCACTTTTCAATTCCGCTCACTTCGAACTATGGATTGAGTCCCAATGCAACGATAGTTGTGCAATGGAATCGACTCTTCCCAGAATTCGAGGTGAGAACCTTGGCTTTAGGTACCAAGCCCTATCTTTTGATTTTTAGGAGTTTTCCCTCACTTGTCTCATGCGTTTGTCTATGAAAGGTTAGTATACCTAACACTGTACAGAGAAGCTTGATTTTCTCTTAAGTTTGGTTGGTAAGACTTTTCTATCCCTCGAACTTGTTACAGCTCATAATCATTATATTCATTACATAATTCCGGTGATTGGATTAAATGCCATTTTGAGGATAGATAGGTGTGTTTTCCTCCCAATGTTCTTGATGGAAGACGAAGATGGTGTCATCCCATTACGAGCGCCAAGTGGACAAGAAGAGCCTGCTATGGACATCATTGAGGTATCATCTAATGAAGATGACGATTTGGAATAGGTGATCCTGAAGTCACGTCTCAAAGATCGAAACTGGGGCATCTCTAAGTAGTTAAAAACAGGTAGAGAAGAGAAGTATTTTTGTGGATAAACGCGGTGGGAGGTTCCTTTATTCGATCATAAGCAAGATTAAAAAATCAAGATGTACACGCTCGAATCATCAATGTCAAAGAGCAGCTTGCCTAGGTTGAGAGTGGTCAGGTGTTCGAGAAAGTCAGCCATACAGAAGTTGAGACATACATATTAGAGCTTTCATTCATTTCGCTCAATCGAGGGACCTTAAAAGCAGATCATACAGATCATCGAGGTGGAAAAGTAAAACCGAAATGAGTCCTAATTAGCATCACAAAGGAACCCAGTTGGCCCTCCATATTATTGATGCTTTGCCTATACTCACCACCTCGAGACTCGAGATCTGCAAGCTTAAGAAGAAGGCGTTTACATTCCCCTTTAAGCTCGGCAACCTTGGTCCCGTGATCTTCGGCGACTATTTCCAGGTCCCGAACTAGTCCTCTCCCATGGGCTATATCCGCGGTAATGCTGTCAAGCCTTTCTTCCTGCCACTCACATTGAAACTTCAACACGACATTACGACGGTCGTGCTCATAGGTGGTCAGGGATAAGGCCAAGCGCTCCACCAAATTTCCCCTCTCGCGAAGCAACATCGAGACCCGCTCGTTGGCGAACTCAACAGCCTTTTTGTGACTATCGGCCACAAGGTTGGCCAACACCAAGCAGTTGGACCGATCCTCATAGCGAGCTCGCAAAACGTGAGCCATGGTAACTTCTCGCTGAGCGACACGGTAAGTCTCTAAAAAGTTTATAAAGAGGGTTGGGAAGATTCTATATTCCCTCTCTAAATTAGTGCCCTCGATAGAGGTGGTGTCTATTTCCATGAGCAAAATGCGAATTTCATCTTCAATTTCTAGGTGATCGGCTATATGAGCATAGCCTCGACCTAGGAGGTTATAGAGTTTTTCCCACTGGGCCAAAATTTCAGCCGAGAAAGCGCGAATATGAGAGGAGGTCATTTTCGTTGGAGTGATGGAGAAGAAGATGGGTGTGGTAGAGTGATTAAAATATGAAAAGGCAATTATGTAAGAGCGTTAATCTTCTCTGCATTAACTCCTCCTTTTATAGCAACTCGAGGATGAAGAAAGGTCACAACAATAATGCTCATGGAGCCAAGTTAATTGGGTAAAGCAGTGGTGGCTCTTTCGGTGAACCATCAGATCCGTCCCAGTCCGCGATTTCAGGCTTGATAAATCTAAAAAAGTTGTAAAAAGATATGTCAGTGCCACCATATTAAAATTTAGCGAGAGTTAAGCGCAACTATCGAAAAACGTTGCAAAAGGATTTGGCGGTCCCATCATATTAAAAAACTGAGCGGGAGGCGAGCGTAGTTCCACCTTTTTGAAAATAAGTGGGAGACAGACATGGATATCGAGAAAAGGAAATCGATTTGGTGTCCCTCCACGTTGAAAAGAAGAAAGAAGACAACAAAGCGAGAAATACGAAATCTTGGGAGAAACACTTGCCTGATGATCTTCATCCATGTTTAAAGAACGTTTTCTGGGCATACAGAACCACTCAAAAGAAAATTTAGAGAGAGTGAGCATACATGAGAGAGTAGAGAACCCTGAGTGAGCAAAAATTGATCGAACATTTTTCGATCTAACATGTTTGAGGGTTACCGTCAGTTGCTAGAGGCGACTGATCCAAAAATCTCAGAAAATGAACTATTGAGAGATCTCGAAGATTCCAGGATTGCGTCTGGTACCAGAACCACAGAATCCAACCCTTTCGGCAACGAAGTTCAGGATCTCAGCAGCGACGACAACAGCAGCAGCGATGGTCAATCCCGGAAAAGGAAACGTCGCCAGTGCCACACTCAGAATGAAATCCAAGAGCTTGAAGCTTTCTTTAGTGAATGCCCTCTCCCGAACATGAAACAAAGAAATGAATTGGCCCAGAAGCTAGGGATGAAACCTTTGAGGGTCAAGTTTTGGTTTCAAAATAAGCGAGCCAAATTGAGGGCTCAACACAGACGTCAAGAACTTGCGATTCTAAAGGAGGAAAACGAAAAGCTTCGAGCGGAGAATATGAGGTATAAGAAAGCTCCCAGCACTATCGCTTGCCTTAATTGTGGTGGCCCTGTCACTCTCGGCGAAATGTTCCTTGATAAGCCTTATATGAGGATTGAAAATGCTCATTCACCACCCCACTCCCTCGAACCATCTTTGATACAATCGGATTTTGTTGGAGATATGCATGAACAAATCAATTCTACGAAGTCAATACCGATGCCTTCTAAAGGATGGGATATGCGTCACCATGATTGGAGTTTCCTTAACGATGAGCTTACTATCACGACCGACCAATCCAAAGCTGATGAATTCCCTCCACAACAATTTCCGGCTCGATCAAATCCTATTGGAAATAGGCCAGAGAGCAATAGCCAAGTTGTCAACACTGTTCCGGGTCGCAAGAAGACGAGGGTCAATTGGTCCCCCGAGCTTCATCTCAAGTTCCTTAGTGCGGTTCAGCAACTAGGGATCAACTCAGCATATCCAACGCGCATACTTGAGATCATGAACATACCAGGACTCACTAAAGATGGAGTCGCGAGTCACCTCAAGAGCTACAGAAGGGCGCTAAGACAGCGCCACACAGCACTGAACCTGAAAGAACTCAACTTGTGCCTAAACACTAGGCATGGCTACAACTACAATGCCCCTGAAGTAAGAAATACCCTGCCGAATCTAGGCACCGACCAAGCTGGTAGCAGCACCATCGACTACTTGGGCGCTAATCAGAATATTCCCCCGAATCATCTCAGCACCACTCAAGAGTATATGCCACAAGTGCAGCAGGTACGAACTCCTTGGTTTGAGCAGCAACTTTTCGCTAGTACTCTTCCTATCGCCGATCAACATATTGCGCCTAGTGTTCAAAGATCTGCCTGGCTTGGGCGTATGATTTCGGAAGATCAAGCGAGGGGATGCTCTGAGGATTTTTGTTTCTCCCATCCCCAAATGGAAGGTGCTTTTGATAGTGAACCGATGAATCATCCTCTTATAATCTCGAGCAATGACGAAGGTTCTAGCTCGAAGAATCAGATCGCTCACAACAGAAACAGGAATCCTTCGCCGCCAAGCGATGATGGTCAACCCGAATATCAGTTGCTCGAAGAATCAAAAGATTTCCTTGATGAGGAGCTCCATATCTGGATCGATCAGTTTAAAACTGATGGACTTATGAAGTTATGATCCAAAATGGCGATTATATATCTGATTCATGGTGTAACTGGCTGATCACCGAGAATCTTCAAGGGACCTAGGCACATGTGACTGGATGTATCATTAATCTTTCTGTCATAAAGTCTTCCATGCGAGATAATCTTCCTTAATGCCTAGAGTTAATTTGGGGTAGCGATTAGTACTACCTGCGAGCATCATCATGCTCGAGTGCGACAATCCCTTGTTAGATTAGAGTCGAGACGAATCAATTGAACGCCACGAAGAAAAACATTTAAAGGCTTCACTTAGGAAAATGTGAGTAAAAGCCCGAGCGAGCTCAAAGACGGTTAGCTCTGTATCGTTCCAAGGGACCTTTAGTCGTTACGAACTCTAAATTGAGCTTGTTTCATTCTCAATGGGGGTTGCTAACTGCTTCGAGAATTATATAACAAAAAACGCCAGTTAGGGACGCCAATAGTGCTGTGTCTTGGTAGTCAGTGAAATGGCAGTGGTACGAAACGTCAGGAGTTCGATCTCGGGATTGAAAAATCGTTTTATCAGTTGGTCTATCACTCGATGAAGTTCAAAGAGATTCGACGCAGATGACTATAGAACTTGGGGCAATTCGAAAATCATCGATTCATTTTCATCAAGCGGCGAAGTTGGTATTGTAAAATGTGAAGCGCGCAAATGACAAATCCGAAGCAGAAGGAGATGAATCATGATTCGCTTATCCAAGGTCGGGATTTCAACCTTCGACTAAAGCCAAATCTAGGATGAGTTATTGATCTTGCCCACTCGACAAAACCCATCTCTACTGAAAATGGGGGCAAACCATTCCTACATCCGGAAAGCATGTCGAAGCCGAAGACATCAGATTCATCGTTTAATCCGTGGGGCAAGTCCCCCAAGCGATAGTTATCATCCGCAGAGCGTAATGGAATCCATCCTTTCAACGTAAAACGCATTTGGCCGCCGAGCCACCCATTTGGTAAAAAGAACGTATCGTTCCTAAATGATTTTCAATCAGATGCAGGGATAATGTTCTCTCATTTTCCTCTCAGGTGATGAATAGAGACGAGGCACCCAAGAAGCCATGCATTCAAATAACAAAACAGCGCATGAAACACGCCCAAAAAGATGAATGAATCTCCTCCGACGTAAATCCTTGAGGTGGATTCGTTGCCCAACCAGACGAAGAAATCATGGCCACAAGCTTGAGGGCCGGCTTCTGCAATCCCCACATTGGCATGCAGAATGGAATTCAAATCAAGAAGTAGTATCGTCCCAATTTGTTTTGAATTTGGAAACCCAAAATAATGCTTAATATTTATCCTTGGCAGGAGTTCGCCATCAGGGCAGACATATTTTCACAACATTTGTACACTCGTTGGAGCATATGACGAAGGGTAAGATGTATCGTTCCAATTTTTGCAAAGTTTTAGAATATACAATGACATATCCCTTTTATATCTCCAGGATCTCCAGCCTCGATGGGCAGGTAAGTATCCCTTTTCCCAATTCATTGGAGATTAAAAACTTTCAGAATTAATTCGATTCTCACATCTAAAAAGACATAGAATTCTTACTTCATTGACATTCATGTTTTAAAACAAGAGATTGTCTGAACATGAATTACACATATATGGTGCATCACAAAATCCCTTTGAAGGATAAATCTTGATGAAATGAAATGAATTTTTCCAACAAGAGTCGTTTGAACTGTTCAAAAGGGTATTTTCTCATAAGAGAAGCGAGCCTAATCCAAACACGTCCCATACACACTTGAGAGATGAGAAGATTGGAAATGATTGAGAAACCTTAACCTATGGACATAAGGGTCATTCGCAACGATTACATGGATCGAGATGACAGAGGCATTTATTTCTTCATTCCAAACGCTACAGATGCCCATTGAGAACCCCATTGAACGGCGATTTTCATTCTCAACCCTGTCAAGAACCACCCTACATTGGGGCAAATGAAGGTTAGTCCAACGGTATCAGAAAGTAAATGGTTAGAAATTTTCTTGCTCGGACTAACATAAATCTTTGTGTGTTGTTTATATGATAATCCAAGTGTTATAGGATGACGAGAATAATTCATTTCGCTATCCTACACACTGTTATCCTTTGCACGACCATGTTGAGCCAGCAAATTCATTTCATCAACCTATTGGTGATCATTGCATATTCCAAAGCAAAGGCAACATCACTCTAGGAACGGAAGCATGCCAAAGTTTAAGTTGCATATCTAGCATGATTGCTGAAAATCCTAGCTCCAAAAGAAAAGAAAAACACGGGATTAAAAAAAGGGGGAAAAGAAAAATCCCTAGACATCAAGAAAAAGCAAAGTGCCTGGTAAAAAGCAAGGCCGATGTCCATTCAAAAAATCCCCAGTAAAGTCTAGAGAGATGATGAAAAGACCCTCCAAAGGAGTCAGATCAAGATGACTACTCCCCAAATGATGTCGTGCTCAAATAGCAAACACACAAACAGACGGTCTCTTAATGCAACAAGAGACGCGTTTAAACATCCTTGTGCGCTCTAAAAGAGGAGTGTACACTTCAAGAAATGGAGATGTTCTTCGAAGGACATGTGGCAAATTTGCAATGATCACCAATGTCAAACCCTTCACAATTTCTAGGCAAAAAACAAGCCTTTTTCGGTCCCCAATCCTTCCAATGTTACAATCCTGAAGCAGTCTTCTCTGACTAAGACACTTGGGTTAATGTATAACTTAGCTCAAAGAAGTACGAGCAAGACTATTTCTTTCTCATTTTGCAGGGTTCTTGACTTGTAAACCTGGAGCAGATAGTGAAAAATTTCGTTCAACGGCCTTGACTCAAAAGTGAGTCCCCATTGGAAACCGATATCCAAGCCTAACACTACGGTCCCGTGAAAGACCTCCTGATTGATCGAAATGTTTGCGTTGCGAATGATCCTGAAACCCAGGCACAGGTCGGTAGGAAATTGAGCACTTTCCCTATTAAAGATCATTATCACAGAGCAGTGAGGAGCCTTCTTGGATGAGAAATACTCCAATGGATGTTTTGAGCAAACTCTTTTTGAAATTTTCAAATTGTTTGATCTAGAGTTTCCGTGCAAGGAATTTATGATCACATCTGTATGTGGCAGGAATGTTTTGGATAACCTCCAACAATCAAAATGCACATTTCATGACTAAAACTTAAGTCGTAGAATTTTGTCAGTTAGACAATTATTGTCTTCCCAAAGATTACTAACATCTTCTTGGCGAGGAAAATTTTTTCAGGTCTAAGCTTTCTGCAGGACTTTTGGCCACCCTAAAGACTAGGTGCGTCATCCTTAAGTGAGGCCTTTTAGTAGGCAAATATTTTCTAAGACCGATCCACAGAATGATCGAGTCTCCGACTAGCCCCGAAGAGCGGGTACGTTATCCTTTGATTCATATCAATTTGGAATTTCATAAATGGTAGAAACCGCCTGAAGGGTCAACTCAATGGTAGAAACCGCCTGAAGGATCAATCAATGGTAGAAACCGCCTGAAGGGTCAGCACAATGGTAGAAACCGCCTGAATGGTCAATCAATGGTAGAAACCGCCTGAAGGGTCAACATAATGGTAGAAACCGCCTGAAGGGTCAATGTATGGTAGAAACCGCCTGAAGGGTCAACCAATGGTAGAAACGGCCTGAAGGGTCAATGTATGGTAGAAACCGCCTAAAGGGTCAACCAATGGTAGAAACCGCCTGAAGGGTCAACTCAATGGTAGAAACCGCATGAAGGGTCAATGAATGGTAGAAACCGCCTGAAGGGTCAAAGGACTGGTAGAGACCGCCTGAAGGATCAACCCAATGGTCCGATCCACCATACGGATCAAAACCTTGATGAATCCCGAACGCGGAAGGAGTCGTTTTCCCTAATAAGCCTTACATTAGGCAAGCCATTTCTAGTTTAGTCCACCACACGGATCAAAACCCTTGGCAAATTCCCAAATATGGGATGCGTCTTCCTTAGGTTCCTATCAGTTAGGAATCCCATTATGGTTTGACCTACCATACAGGTCAGAGCTTAACATCCCTATGACACTCCGATGACGAGTCCTTAGGAATCTACTTGAACCCATCAGACACAGCAAATGCCGCAAGCGTTCGGCAGGTAAGGGACAGGGAAGTCTATCTACTCCTTAACTTTCTTACATCATATCAGGGAATTGAATGAGCACATCTCTTTTTAAGGAAAAGCACACATTGATGGGCATGAAAATTGGATGTCATGATTTCTTTTCTTTTCTTTTCTTTTCCCAGTCGAGTCGATCGGAACACAGGTGTCACCTTGTCTTTGAGAGAAACCTCTGACGAAATTCCTCTCAAAGAGGGGCAGCTGTTGACACCTGAGTTTTTATCAGTCTTTCATAGTTTATTTTTTAAAAATTCATAAAAAATATATAAAAAGTTAAAAAATTAAAAAATCATCTTTGGTAGCCTTGACCAAGCTAAAGGAACCATTTTTGACAAAAACAATAATTTTTCAATTTTTTAATATTTTCCAAAAATAGAAAAATACATGAAAAATGAAGAAAAATAGCATTCGATGTCGTAAAAATATAGAAAAATAGTCAATATTTTTATTTTAATTTTCTTTTCATTTCGAACTCATAAATAGTCAAAATTCAAGTTCAATTGCATGTGTTTCTTCACGACGCATAGAGTTGAATTTGGCAAAAAAAAATATCATTCGAGTATTTTAATTTGTAAATTTCTACATCTTTTTTAGTCTTGATGTCCAATTAGATCGACCACCATCTACAATAAATGCCCCTTGCTGAATATTTTCGTTTTTGTTTCACATGATTTCATGGTGTAAAACGCCGAGTGGATCCCCAAATATAATCGGGTCGGCATGAGCTCGATAGCTCGTCCAAGACCAAACCAGGGCACGTCGAACCCCATGTGAGTACTCTCGAACTCCTGCGATGCTTCCTAATGCTTTTCTTAGGTTAGATCGAGTGTAGAACGGCTAGGACAGCTAAATCATTCTTGAGCTGTGATTGATAAATAGGGCATTACTAGGAATGCCATGTGATTTATTTGCATATCTAGATTCCTTGAGTTGCGCATTTTATTACTGATTGTGATTGCTAGGATAATCACTCATATCTGCATGAATTTCTAGATTTATGGTTCATACCTTACTCATCCGCATGAATCTCAGGCTAGAAAATTCAGTCAACTTAGGTACCGAAAGGGCGTCAACTCTGACGGTTGGCGTAACTAAGTCCCCGAAACCATTTCTCTGGTTCTCGCAGAATTGAATAGAAACTCCCAACTATTCGATTGGGTGGTCCAATCATACCCTAAAAAAATGATTGGTGGCGACTCCATGGCATGCACACTTAGCACATGTCACTAGACCACACTGAAAGTCGATCACGCATATCTCCGTTGCGATTTGGGTAATGGGCCTTGGGAGAGGCCCGCGTCCGACCAGACAGGACGGCCCATTAGCCCTCGAGAGCCCGACAACCTCAAGAGGGTCGCGACACATACCATGCACGTGGAGCTTGTTTAAGTCCATAGAGTGCCTTTTTAAGTTTGAACACATGATTTGGACATTTTGGAACTTCAAACCCTGGAGGTTGATCAACATAGACTTCCTCCTTGATATATCCATCCAGGAATGCACTCTTGAGATCCATTTGGTATAGCTTGAAATCATGATGGCAAGCGTAGGCGAGTAGAAGTCTAATGGATTCAAGTCTTGCTACTGGGGCATAGGTTTCATCATAGTCGATTCCTTCTTCTTGAGAGTATCCCTTAGTAACAAGTCTTGTCTTGTTTCTCGTTACTTTGCCTTTATCATCCAGTTTATTCCTGAATACCCATTTAGTTCCTCTAACAGGATGATTCTTCGATCTTGGCACCAATTCCCATACTTCATTGAGTTTGAATTGATGTAACTCTTGTTGTATAGCTTCATTCCAGCTTTCATCTTTGAGAGCTTCTTCAATCCTTTTGGGTTCATACTCAGAAACTGGAGCAAATGCATTTATTGCACTTCTTAGTTTAGATCTGGTTCTGATTCCTTCATTGATGTTTCCAATGACTTGATCTTTAGGATGACTAGATTTGTATTTCCAGTTTTTCTTCGATTCTTCAAGCTCATCTTCAATTGATTCTTTAGTATTTGGATCTTCAGAAGTTGTAGCTGGTTGCTTATCTTCCAAGTTCTGAGAAGATTCGGTTGCTTTTTCATCCTCAGATGATGTGTTCTGCTTCTCATATGATGAGTCCCGCTTCTCAGATGATGATTTATAATCATTTGACGCTTCATTAACGGTGATGACCTTCTGAGTAGTATACTCATCCTCGAGTACATTCATGGATTCTTCAACTGTCTGAGAATTCTTGTTGAAAACTCGATAAGCTTTGCTTGAAATTGAGTATCCCAAGAAAACTCCTTCGTCAGATCTTTTATCAAACTTACCCGGCCGATCACTTGAGTTCTTAAGAATGTAGCATTTACAACAAAAAATATGAAAGTATGAAATACTTGGTTTCTTTCATTTGTAAAGCTCATACGGGGTTTTCTCAATCAAAGGTCTAAGAAAAACTCGATTTATATATAGCAAACAGTAGAAACAGTTTCAGCCCAAAAGTATGATGGTGCTTTGCTTTCAAACAGGAGTGTTCGTGCCATTTCTTGTAAAGATATATTTTTTCTTTCAACAACTCCATTTTGCTGTGGAGTATATGGAGATGAAAAATTATGTTGAAAACCATTTTGATTACAAAATTCAGCAAAGTGATGACTTTCAAATTCCCCTCCTTGATCTGTTTTGATGCTCGAAATAGAATAACCTTTTTCATTTTGAACTTTCTTTGAAAATGTTTCAAAGTATGAAAAGGTATCACTTTTATGTGCAAGGAAGAACACTCCACTATGACCAAACAATATCTTTTACCTCTAATACTCTGGGTTCGAGTAGGTCCGAAGACATCTATATGTAATAGCTGCAGAGCACGGTCAGTAGATACTTTGTTTATAGATTTGTAAGAATTTCTTACTTGTTTTCTCAATATGCAGGCTTCACAATGCTTAGTCTTTTCAAACTTCGCTTCTGTGAGACCTCTTACAAGCTTCTTTTTGGAGAGTTTTGATATTTGCTTGAGGCTTATGTGTCCCAGCTTTCTGTGCCAAAGTTCTGGATCGTCTTTAACAGATAGAAGACATTTCTCCTCCGCAGACGTTGTGTCCAGTAGGTACATATTGCCATATCTTCGTCCAGTGAACAAAGTTTATTGTCTTTACTTGTACCTGAGCACTTGTTCTATGCAAAATAAACTTTATATCCAATATCACATAATTGACTTATACTTACAAGATTGAAATTCAAACCCTTAACCAATGAAACATCATGGATAAGAAGATTTCCAATCTTCACGGTTCCTTTGCCAATAATTGTTCCCTTGTTATTTCTTCCAAAGAAAACGTTTCCACCATCAAACTTCTCAATATTGGTGAATTTTGTTGCATCTCCACAAATGTGGCATCTCCAGTCATGTGTCTGGAACACCCACTATCAAGGTACCATTTATTTTTTCTTTTCATTGGTACCTGCAATCATCAATAAAATTCAAGTTTTCTTTGGTACCCAGATCTGTTTGGGTCCTTTGGGGTTAGAAACATTTGCATTTCTAAGAATATCTCGAGTAGGTCTTTTGATTTTTGAACAATAGCTGCGAGAGTGTCTAGAATCACCACAGTTTGAACAGGCATAAAAATCTTGACCTTTGAAACTTACAAACTGTTTTCGAAAATAATTTTCGTAAAATCTCTTAGGAATTCTTCTCCTGATTCTTTCCTTGACGGAAGGAAAATGATTTTTCACGTTACTTACTTTTTGAAATCCTAATCCCGATTTATTATAATACGGAACTTGTATAGAAAGTATATGCTGTAACGTTTTGGAACTGGTGGAAAATTTCTTATAAATATTCGAGATTTCATTCCTTAACGAAACATTCTCTTTTTCAAAGATATCTTTTTCCCTTTTCAAATAATCCTTCTCTATATCAAAAAGATGTTTTTTCCTTTCTCAAGGAATTAGTTTCTTTCTCTAGACTTTCCAATTCTGATTTTAAACGAATATTCTCGTTAGACACACAATCAGAATTCTCTTTTGATTGGAAAAATTCTTTTTCGAGAAAACTAATCTTTTCTTTTTGAGAAAGATCTTTCTGTTTAAAAACTATTAATTCCTTTTTCAGTTCAAAAAGTCTCTTCAGGGTGGCTTTATATTCTAAACATAACTCTTCTATATAATCAGATATCTCAACAGGAATATTTGTATGAGTTACCTAGAGATCATCATCTGAGTCAGCCATCAGACATATGTTTGCGTACTCTTCGTCGCTTTCACATTCAGTGTCACTCCAAGTTTCAGCTTTCAAGGCTTTCTTGGGTTTTTCATCCCTGCCTTTCTTCTTTAATAAAGGACAATTTGGTTTGATATGTCCTCTCTTTCTGCATTCATAAAAGATGATTTCTTGGCTCTCGCCTTTGGTCTCATATGATCGTTTCTGATCATATCGTTTGAGATCCCTTTTGTCCTTGAAGTTCTTGCCTTTCTTTGCCATTCTTCTGAATCTTTTGACCATGAGTGCTAGCTCCTCATCATATTCGTCTTCTGAATCTGAAACATCTGAGTCAGAGTTAGATTTTAATGCAATGGACTTCTTACCTTTTGAGATTGTCTCCTCATTAACTCTCTCTTCCTCATAGGATTGAAGAGTTCCTATGAGTTCATCCATAGATAGGGAAGATATCCTCTTAGTCTCTCGAATGAAAGTTTTAACGTTGTCCCATTCCTTTGTGAGAGCTCTCAATAGTTTGTTGACCCTCATTGGTCCTGAAACAGGTTGCCTGTGGTATGTAAGACAATTTACTATCTCTGTGAATCTGTCAAATATTTGTTTTACAGTTTCTCCGGGTTTCATCTTGAATGCTTCATATTGGCCAAGACGAAAATTGACTTTGGTCTTATTTACTCTATCTGTTCCTTCATAGGTAATGTAGAGCTTATCCCAGATCTCTTTTGATGAGGAACAATCTGCGATACGTTTGTATTCAATAGGAGATAAAGCACTATAGAATGAATAGACAGTTTTTTCATCAAGAGCATCTCTCTTGGCAATCAGGACAGAGTAGTAGTTGGCGTTGGATTGACATCTCCTGCATTTGATGTAGTCGTGGAATTTGTAGCATGATTCACTCCTCTCTCTACAACATCCCATATCTGAGTATCTTGGCATCTTAGAAATGTTTTGAATTTGTTTTGCCAGTCACTGTACTCTTTCCCATCAAAATATGGTGGTTTGTTGTTGCTTCCACCTTCGATCCATGTGGGAGAGAAATTGCTAGCCATGAAGATCGTTATCTCAGAAGTAAAAACACTTCACAAAATATGAGCACCAAGCTTTGATACCAATTGTTGTGGCTAGAGTTATCACCTAGAGGGGGGTGAATGGGTGATTATAGTGCAATTTTAATATTTTCTTTCACGAAATGTCAATTGCACATGCGTTTTATAACGACTCAGATGATGGCAACACAGTATGACAATATAAACAGTTCGTGTGCAGTTATACTATCACAGTTTATGTAATATAATCATAGTAGAGATAGAAAAGACTGCACATAGGGTTTATAGTTGTTCGGCTTTGGTTAAGCTTACGTCCACTTCTTCGGCTATCAGCCAATCAGCTCGATTTCACTAGCAAACTGCTCGAGAGATTACAGCTTAATGATCTCCTTGACACGCAGGATACCCCACCTAGTGCTCAACACTCTTGTGTACACCTCCTCACAATTACAATGGATGAATCAAGAAGTGTGTATAAAATGAAGTACTCTCGATCTAAGAATTATAAAGACTTTTCCCTATTAATGCCGATTTTTTATCCCTTCGACCTTGAGATGTCTTTTATACTCTTCCGCCTCCAATTTACCCGTTGCAAGGCTTCCAAAAGAGGTCTCTCCAAAACTTTCCGTTTGGACAAGACATACCAAAAGAAGATCTTGTAGCCGTTGGGAATTGCCAAAGGAAAGTCTTCCCCGTTCGGATCAAATCGCCCATATAATTATGATCCTGGGTTTCCATAGATGATTTTACTCATTTGGAAAGTCGTATGTTTGTCTCCTTGATTACGTATCCTTGATTGATCTCTATCCCCGAGAATCCTCAAGAATGATCCAGCTCGATTGTATCCGTTGTAGTATTTCAAATAAGCGCATTTGAACGTTCTCTTCAAGTTTTTATTACTGCACGTGAATACTCCACTCAGAGCTTGAGCATGAGTCTATCGTCTGAGCTATCCCCGCTCAACGTTCAACTTCTGAGTTATCCCCACTCAACGTCTGACCTCCAAACAGCATCTGAGTCCCTCAGAAATCCCATCTAAGCAAAACCTTTTTGACAGATTCAATCCTGTGCATCCCCATACCAAAGGATAAACTGCAAAACAAGTATTCCACGGCATTATCTCGAAAACTTAAGAGTACTTGGATTGTTTTGTCAACTTCAAAATTACGTAGGGTTTTTCTCAACAGTCTCAAGGTGCATGATGTGTTGACTGTGATTCTTATTCATGCCAATTACCTTAAGATACTTAATATTTGAATGACGTGTGCTAATACCTTGATGAGCTGCTACATGTTGCTTCATTGCATAGTCTGGGCGGACTGGCGGTCAGGTCTAGGTTTAGAGTTCACTTGCTGAGATTTATATCTCACCCCGTTGGGGATTAACATTTTTTTTCAGGTTCCAGGCGATGAAGCGTCATTTGGCCAAGGATTGGCATTCGAGGAAGTAGTCAATTGAATGATTATAAGATATTTGTGACCTTAAGGGTTGTAATTGTTTTTGTGGAATAGAAATTGAACCCTTTGGTTCTTAACTACCATAACCCCTGATGTACCTTTATTCATATTAGAAGTGTACCATGTTCCTATTCCAAGTCATCTTGTTGTATTGATGAGGGTAGTTGTTTCTCGCTTCCACAGTTTCAATGGATAGTGATGATTGAAGACCAATGAGTCCTGGGCAACTGTAAGTGAATGGCAAGGCCTTGGTGGGATGTTCGAAGACCAAACGGGTTCGGGGCGTGACAATAACAGATGACTTCTTGGCTCTCGCCTTTGGTCTCAGATGATCGTTTCTGATCGTATAGTCTGAGATCCTTTTTGTCCTTGAAGTTCCTGCCTTTCTTTGCCATTCTTTTGAATCTTTTGACCATGAGTGCTAGCTCCTCGTCATCTTCGTCTTCTGAATCTGAAACATCTGAATCAGAGTTAGATTTTAATGCAATGAACTTCTTACTTTTTGAGATTGTCTCTTCATTAACTCTTTCTTCTTCGTAGGATTGAAGAGTTCCAATGAGTTCGTCCATAGATAGAGGAGATATCCTCTAAGTCTCTCGAATGGAAGTTTTGACGTTGTCTCATTCCTTTGTGAGAGCTCTCAGTAACTTGTTGACCCTCATTGGTCCTGAAACAGGTTGCCCGTGGTATGTAAGATCATTCACCGTCTCTGTGAGTCTATCAAAATTTGTTTTACAGTTTCTCCGGGCTTCATCTTGAATGCTTCACATTGGCCGAGAAGAAAATTGACTTTGGTCTCCTTTACTCTATCTGTTCCTTCATAGGTGATGTAGAGCTTGTCCCAGATCTCTTTCGATGAGGAACAATCTACAATATGTTTGTATTCAGTAGGAGATAAAGTACTATAAAATGAATAGACAACTTATGCATCAAGAGCATCTCTCTTGGAAATCTCGGTGGTTGACAAAGTAGCAGTCGGCGTTGGATTGATATCCCCTGCATTTGATGTAGTCGTGGAATTTGCAGCTAGATTCACTTCTCTTTGTACAACATCTCATATCTGAGGATCTTGGCATCTTAGAAATACTTTGAATTTATTTTGCCAATTGCTGTACTCCTTCCCATCAAAATATGATGGTCTGTTGTTGCTTCCACCTTCGATCTGTAACATTCTGAATTTCCTGTCATTTTAAGACTATGGAATGAGAAGAATCTATCGATGTATTTCAATTTATTTCGCTCGGATCTGATCAATCTTGAGTAGACTAACCAGAAGGGAAAGGCTAACGCAAAATAAGGTACGTGGACCGAGGAAACTCGAAAAGAAAATGACGCTTTGGCCATAAGGATTGTCGATGGAACATTTAGAGCCAATAAAGGCCGATCGAATAATGATTAAGGAATTCATTGCTAGCGTTCTACGATTAGAACGCAGGTGATGCCGCTTAACCAATACATAATTTGCAAAGTTTTCCTAAATCGAACTATGACGATCGATACCGTCGGAACTAGTAATGAACCCTCGCGATTACATGACAACCGAAGTCGTCTTATCTTGAGTCGTCCTAAGTGTGACGAGAGTCACACAGGGTCGATACTTGTAACGTCTGCAAAAGCCGCCCGTTAGTTCGAGATAAACTGAAGTTACGATCGACGGACGATTGATCACGAAATGGAAGATCAAAATTAGCAATTGGAAATGAAGAATTTCAAAATTGGAAAAATATTTGATGTCGCCTCGCCATTGGCCATTCAAAAATGAGAAAAATGAATTTTCGGACGAAAATTGCCAAATGACTGTTTTACCCCTCGCTCATTTGTCTTTGCCTTAAGGATCTTTGAAGGTCAAAATGGTCATTTAGTCATCCCTAGTAGCTGCCGAAAATGTGGAGGGAAAATTGTCAAGATGGTCAATGGTAGTCAAAGAGAGAAGACCAATAATGGAGCCCATGCCAAGTGTCAAGTGGAGAAGTAGCCATGTCTTAATCCTCATTAATTGCCATCTTGTCAAAAATGGCTCCAATAATTTGGATGACAACCCCTTACCTTCAGTTTGGACGACCACTTCTCCCCTCTCCTTCATCATCTTCACTTTTCCTCTCCTTTCCTCCATAGCCAGACTGCATTGTCCGACCAGTTTCCGTGCCTCTGTTCGGCCCGTACGACCGGTCCTTCCCGTTGTCTTCTCGCTGCCGTCGACCACCACAGATTAGTTCAAGATGTCCTTGACATTTTTTTGTTGGTTTCATGATTTTTGGAGGTGTGGTTAATTTATGGAGATTTTTGGAAGAAAATCGGACAGAATCTGAGCTAATTGAAAGAGGTTCTTGTTCGACCCCTTAGAGAGTTCAAATGATTCCGAAATTTTTGTGGGAGCTACATGACATCTAGTACTAAAGTTCTATGAGAAGAAATGATAATTTGGTCGGAGTTTTAGAAGGTTTTCATGGCTAACTATGGGTAATCAAATCTAAACAGAAAACTGATTGTTACGCGCCAAGAGAAAACTGGGCTGTTGGAGGGTCTTGAGGACTTGTTCGGCAACGCAATTCTCGGTGAGCTTCCAAAACTCATAAATTGAGATAGTAGTGAATTAAATTCGTGATAATGGGGACCCAAAGTGGAAGTATGGACTAATATGTACGGTTGAATTAAATTCTGTTCTTGCCCTATCCTGACCGGTGCTATTGGAGTTGTTTTTGGTGATAAATTGGTGTCAAATTAACTCATGAGACCTTGTGAGGTGTAGTGTGAGGTGTTAATTGGAAGTATATAAATGGATTGGGATTTGGAAGTGATTTAAGGGCTATAGGTGCATGAAACTCCAAGTTATATTCTACCCTGTATATGGCTGAATGAACCGAATACTTAAAGGGTTTGTGGAGGTATTGTAATGTATTCGATCAATTGATAAGGCATCCTAAGTTGCCATTTGGTTAGTTAATGAGAGATTGGTATGAGGGAATTGAGAATTGATTTAATTGTGATCCAAAATTAATGAATTTCCTAGGACGGTACGAGGACCTTGGTGGACCGAATACTTGGAGGGTTAAGGAAGATCAATTGAAGTGGATTTGTACTAATTGCTTGAGGTAAGTGGTTCCTAAACCCTTACTCTAACCCTAGGACGCTACTAGAATGATTGAAAAGTATAGCGTCGTTGGGCGATAAAAGTATTGTGATTGATGACATGTATTTTGTGTGGCTAGTATGCCTTTGCTATATGAATTGGCTTGTATGCCTTTGTGTGATTGAATTGGCCATGGGCCCTAGCAATGAAAGAATGATTTGTGAAATACATCGCGGCCGTGGGCCTTAGCGATGGAACGACCTGTGAAAAAATTACATCGCGGCCGTGGGCCCTGGCGATGCTTGAGTGAATTGAAGTTTCGTCGTGGCCGTGGGCCCTAGCGATGATTTGATAAATTGAAATGATATCGCGGCTTTGAGCCCTGGAGATACATTGCGGCCATTGGCCCTGGCGATGGATGAATTTGGTCACACTGATGATTTATAAAAGTGACATGTTTGTTTGAGGCTAGTGTGTGAAGCTTGGGTCATAGGTGTTGAAATGTGCGTGATGAATGTTTATTTCTATCAAGTACTTGTGAAAATGATGTTTATTCTCCATATGTCATTGCTTGATGGATTCCCTGCATGTTGTTGCATTGTTGTGAGGTCTAGTGGGACTAGCGGTTTACTTTGGGTTAGGTTTCACTTGCTGAGATTATTATCTCACCTCGTCGTGGGACTTACATTTTCAGACCCAAAGCCTTGAAGAAGGTCTCGTAGATGACAAAGAAGGAGAAAGGAGGAAGATGAAGACGAGTTCGTCTGGTCTTTAGTTTTCTTTTTGAAGTTCATCTTTTTGGTCTTATAGGGCCTTCCTCCGAACTCCACTTCCTTTTGTTTTAATAGCCCCTTTTATTTGTAATACAATGCATGTTTGTTTTATTCCTACATCACCTTGTGTTTATTTTATGTCTGGGGTTTTGTTTTCGCTTCCGCATGTGCTTTTCATATCGCATTTCGAAAGTTAGGCCGTTGGATCCTGGGTTATCTTACTAAAATTAACGGCGTCGTGGGATGTTGGTGCGTCTGTCGGGATCGGGGCGTGATATCCCCGTTTAAGTGGTATCAGAGCGACGTTAGCTCAATCCAAGTAGATTGAGGATTGGAGTGATAAGGAGAGATGGAATTGGGATGATGGGGGTAGTGAGACCTTAGGGGGAATTCGTCAGAGTCAAGCATGAATGCATGGCATATGAGTGGTGTCACGCCCCGACCCCGGCGGGCACGCCAACATCCCACACAGCCGTCAATCTAAATAAAACAACCCAGGATCCAACGGCTTTACTCGTGGAGCGCGATATGAAAAATGCATGCGGGAGCGAAACAAAACCCCAGACATAAAAGAAAAGACATAAGGCGACATAGGATTTAAAAACAACACACAGCGTCTCCCAGTTAAAAGATCTAGCACATCAAAAGACAGAAGGGTTAAGAGGAAGGCACTATGGGACCACAAAAGAAGAACTTCAAAAAGAAATCCACAAACTAGACAGACATGTCTTCATCTTCTCCCTTTCCTTCTTCATCACCTCCGAGGCTTCCTTCAAGGCTTTAGGTCTGAAATGTTGGTCCCACGATGGGGTGAGATAATAATCTCAGTAAGTAAACCCTAACCCTAAGCTAGACTATTGGTACCGCCAGGCACGTTTGAAAATATGCAAGTTTTGGGCAAAATGATTTTCACACATGACACTCAAGCAATTGGCATAATAAAGCAACTCCGGCATATCAGGCACCAGTTTCATTTCTTTCAAACTTTCACTTTTCAATATGAGTTTCTCAAGCCATACATGCATAATAAACATTCCATGCACTCTAGGCATCCCAAGTTTTCCAGCCAATTCAAGCATACAGACTCGGAAACATATCAAGAATCATGTTTCAGTCTTTTATCTTCTTTACGCCCATCAAGGGCCGCCCCACTTGGGCCGCGAGATGATTCGGTCAATCATATGACTCTCGACGTCTTATCAAGATGATTCGATCATCACGACTCTCGCCGCGAGATGATTCGGTCTCTATAGCGACTCTCGACACTCCGCGCCATCGAGATGATTCGGTCGACTATAGGACTCTCGCGTCCGGACCTAGAGATGATTCGGTCACTACCTGACTCTCGATTCTTATAGCCTTCGAGATGATTCGGTCAAGGTAGGACTCTCTAGCCGCACGACCTCGTCTGGTCAATGGGAGTAACTCCCTCCCCGGCTCAATGCATTGGCCATAAAACATCATTGTGAACCTTTTCATTAATCTCAATTTCACAATCACAAGCAAAATCATGCCATCGCCACTCAAGGCACGCATTTAAGCACATCAGGTTCACCATTTAAAACAAGCCATTCGGCCATCATACACATGCATATCGTTACACCATGCATCATCCGACACCAATTGCGACACCGAGCATTAAAGCCCTCGATTGAATCCCAATTAATCATCACATGCCCATTTTCTCACATAGCATTTCATCATCAAACAATCACAGCATCAACTAGACACTCCCTAGGCATGTTTAAGGAACATTCAATCAAGAAAAGTCATCAATGACCCCAATCCACATGACTACCCACCATGACCAGGTTCATTCTCATGAAAAATGAAATATTTCTACTGAATTTTCGGGAAAACGAATTTCATGGTACTAAACTTCAAGATCTTGTGGTCATGTGGCGAAAACTGTGCTCACTTTGGACATCGGATGAATTAAAACGGGCCGTTTTAAAATCGGTGTGCGCAGAAAACGGGATTTGGACACCTCTCGGGTCTCTCACGTTTTTCTCACCAAAACCACCTTTAAAATCCTTTCAATTTCACCAAAGATCCACCCTTTAGTAACCCAACATCCTAACAAAGGCTTAGAATCAACTTACCAAGCTAAATAAGCCAATAAACTCCTCCAAGAACCGCAACAAACTTCGAATCCTACACTATTCAGTGCCGGGCAGATTCTGTTCCAACAAGTTTCCATATAAACCGACCATCAAAACTCCAATATAACTCATCTATCCTTTGCTAACATGTAATATCATGTCTTAGGGTGTCTTACCAACAAGTTTCGGGGCAAGGTGACACCTCGGCGGACCTCAAAAGCTCACGGATCCTCTACCGGTCGGAGGAGGCAGAATCTGTTCTGTAAAGACCACCTCAAATCAGCCATGAAATCTCATTCTAAAACCATCTATTTGTAGCCATAAACCATCTGAATATAGTACTAGATGTTATGAAGCTCTCCTAAAAGATTTGAGGTCATTTGGAATTTCTAAGAGCTAGAACCAACACTTCTCCTCAGCTAGCTCAGAATCCGTCCGCTTGTTTTCCAAAAATCACCATAAATCAACCAGACCTCCCAAAATCATGAAACCAATGGCAAAATGTCAAGGACATCCTGATCTAACCTGTGGTAATCGGTGGCGGCGATGTAACGTCGGGAGAGGCCGCTCGTACGGACCGAACGGGAGGGTAGAAACCTGACTTTCTGGGAACTTTTCTGTTGAGGCCAAATGGAGAGGAAAAAGAGGTGAACGTGTGGGAGGGGTATATACAGAAGATGATGTCTTCAATAACATTGTCTCACACATATAATTGAGCTCCAAATTGATAATATGGGATTAGATGGGTAATAAATGCTTAAGGCCTCCAATGGGTGACATGTGGCATGGACCAATAATGCAACCAAGGCTTTGACCAATCCTTTGACCCTTGTTCATGAATTTTCGGCAGCCACCAATGGAGAGGGAAAATATCCATTTTGTCCTTCTTGAGTTCTTAAGGCATGGGCAAATGGTCTAGGGGAAAAACGGTCTTTTCGCACTTTTAGTCCAAACTTCACTTTTCCAATTTGAAATTACCAATTGGGCGAGACATTGTCAAATTCCTACTCAGAGTTGGAATTCTCTATTTCCAATTGCCAATTTTGAGCTTCCATTTCATGATCATTCGTCCGCCGATCGAAATTCCAGTTTGTCTCGAACTAACGGACGGCTTTTGCAAACACTACGCGTATCGACTCTGTGATTCTCATCACACTGAGGATAACTCAAGTTATGACAGCTTTGGTTGTCATGTAATTGCGAGGGTTCATCGCTAGTTCCGACGGCTTCGATCATCAAAGTTTGATTTAGGAAAATTTGCAAATTATACATTGGTTAAGCGGCTTCACCCGCGATCCACGTTAGCATTGTATTCCTTAATCATTATCTGATCGGCTTCATTGACTCTAAATGTTCCGTCGACAATCCATATGGTCAAAGCGTCACTTCCTTTTTTGAGTTTCCTAGGTCCACGTACCTTGTTATGCGTTAGCCTTTCCCTTTTGGTCAGTTTACTCAAGATTGATCAGATCTGAGCGAGACAAAACTGAAATACATCGTAAGGTACATTCACATTCAACAGCCTCAAAATGGCAGGAAATTCAGAATGTCACAATTCTTTCCCCATTACAAAAATTTCGTCCTCGAAATTTGGAATAACCCAGATCTATTCAAATAAATGGGGGTACTGGCTCCTCATCGCTTCTTTGCTTTCCCAGGTAGCGCCTTCCGTTCCATGGTGTTCCCAGATCACCTTGACGAGTGGAATCGTCTTGTTCCGCAAGACTTGCTCCTTTCGATCTTCAACTCGTATTGGCCTTTCCACATACGATATCTTATCGTCCACATCGATGACTTCATGATCCAGTACATGAGTCGGGTCCGGTTCATATTTCCTCAGCATCGACACATGAAACACATTATGAACTTGCGATAAGCTTGGCGGCAAGGCAAGACGATAAGCTAAAGTCCCAATCTTTTCTAATATCTCAAATGGACCTACGTACCTTGGACTCAGCTTTCCCTTCTTTCCAAATCGAGATAATCCTCGCGTAGGTGACACTTTGAGAAAGACATGGTCACCCATTTGAAATTCCAAAGGCCTCCGTCGCTTATCCGCATAGCTTTTCTGGCGACTCTGGGCCGTCTTAAGCCTTTCTCGAATGATCTTAACAGCCTCAACTGATTGCTCCACCAATTCTGGGCCTGTCATACTCCTCTCACCAACTTCATCCCAGCATATCGGAGTCCTACACGCTCTACCATATAGCACTTCGAACGGTGCCTTTCCGATACTCTGCTGATAGCTATTATTATATGCAAATTCCACCAAGTGCAGTTTCTCCTCCCATCCACCTTTAAAATCAATAACACATGCTCGCAGCATATCCTCTAACGTCTGAATCGTTCTCTCAGATTGTCCATCGGTCTGTGGATGATACGCCGTACTAAACTGCAATTTCGTTCCCATGGCATCCTGTAGACTCTTCCAGAAATTCGCAGTAAACTTAGGATCTCTATCTGACGTTATTGTCACAGGCACTCCATGAAGTCGCACTACGTGTCGCATATACAAATCAGCATATCTCTCCATCGCGAAATCATTTCACACAGGCAGGAAATGAGCAGACTTGGTCAATCTGTCCACTATCACCTAAATTGAATCGTGACCTCTTTAACTCCTTGGTAAGCCCATGACAAAATCCATGGTGATATGTTCCCACTTCCATTCGGGAATTTCCAAAGGTTGAAGCATACCACCAGGTTTACAATGATGCGCCTTCACTTGCTGACACGTCAGACACTTAGCTACGTGCTTAGCCACGTCCACTTTCATCCCATTCCACCAATAATGTTGACGTAAGTTTTGGTACATCTTTGTGCTACCCGAATGAATACTATAATTACTCCTGTGAGCTTCAGACAAAATCTTTTCCTTAAGTTCCTCGTCATTGGTACACATAGTCGTCCTCGGAACTTCAATGTTTCATCTTCAGATACTTGGAAGTCAGACTTCCTCTTGTCCACATCCATTTCCAAGATTTTCTGTATATCAGGGTCCGTGGATTGCAATGCCTTAATCCTCTCTTGTATTTCCGGTTCGACTCTTAAAGTTGCCATCAAACTTGACAATCGGCGAACTTCCAACTTAAACTCTGAATCTCTCAATCTTTCTAGTACAGACCATCCCTTGACCAACAGATGCGCAGTGCTCGACTTTCGACTAAGGGCATCTGCTACCCTATTAGCCTTTCCAGGGTGATATAGAATATCACAGTCATAATCTTTAAGCAATTCCATCCACCTATGTTGCCTCATATTTAATTTCTCCTGAGAAAACAAATACTTTAGGCTCTGGTGATTCGTATAGATCTGGAACTTCTCACCACACAAATAATGTCTCCAAATCTTTAACGCAAAAACAATTGCGGCCAATTTCAAATCGTGCGTCGGGTAGTTCATCTCATGAGGTCTTAACTGACGCGACGCATATGCCACTACTTTCCCATGTTGCATTAGGACGCATCCTAGTCCTTTCAACGACGCATCACTATAAATCGCATATCCTCCAGGACCAGACGGAATTGTCAGTATCGGTGCAGTCGTCAACCTTCGCTTAAGTTCCTGAAAACTCCTTTCGCATTTATCTGTCCATTCGAACCGTGTATCTTTCTTAGTCAACCTTGTTAACGGAGTAGCTATAGATGAGAACTTCTCTACAAAGCGTCTATAGTAACCTGCTAATCCCAGAAAACTTCGGACTTCCGTTACTGTTGTAGGTCTAGGCCAATTCATAACTGCCTCGATCTTCGAAGGATCCAAAGAGATTCCTTCTTCAGATACTACATGACCAAGAAATGCAACCTTATTCAACCAGAACTCGTACTTACTAAATTTAGCATAGAGTGAGTGTTCCCTTAAGGTCTGTAAGACAATCCGCAAATGTCGTTCATGATCCTCATTGCACCTTGAGTAAATCAAAATATCATCAATGAAGACGATAACAAATTGATCTAGATACTCCTTGAATACTCGATGCATCAAATCCATAAATGCAGCTGGGGCGTTAGTCAACCCAAACGGCATGACAGTAAACTCGTAATGTCCATACCTCGTCCTAAAAGCCATTTTCGGTATATCCTCCTTTTTGATCCTCAATTGATGATAACCGGTCCTTAAGTCAATCTTAGAGAACACGGACGCTCCTTGCAACTGATCAAACAAGTCATCTATCCTTGGTAATGGATACTTGTTCTTAATAGTAACTTGATTCAGTTGCCTATAGTCAATGCACAGACGTAATGACCCATCCTTTTTCTTCACAAACAACACAGGTGCACCCCACGGCTATGCACTTGGACGAATAAATCCCTTGTCCAGTAATTCCTGCATATGTACCTTTAGTTCCTTTAATTCCGACAAAGACATCCTATATGGTGCTTTCGAAATTGGTTCCGTCCCAGGGGCTAATTCAATCGAGAACTCCACTTCTCTTTCAGGTGGTAAACTAGGCAACTCTTGCGGAAACACATCAGAGAATTCACATACTACGGCTATTTCCTCCAACTTAGGCTCTTCAATCGTCGTATCCACCACAATGGCTACGTAAGCCTCACACCCTTCATTCATTAACTTAGTCACCTCTAGTGACGAAACCAAAGGAATCGAGATTCCTCCTCGGCTCCCCACAAACTCGAAACTAGGGCGATTGACAGGATGAAATTGAATTACCCTACTACCACAATCCATTACAGCCCCTTGTTTACTCAGCCAGTCCATTCCAATAATGACATCAAAATCAAACATGGGCAACACAGCCAAATCTATTCGTCTTTCATTACCTCTGATAACTATCTTACAATTCCGGAATCCTAGTGAAACAAGCACTCTATCCATTAAGGGTGTTGTCACATGCAAGATAACATCTAGCGGTTCCAATTTCATTTCAGTCAAATCAGCAAACTGGGCAGACACAAACGAATGCGACGCTCAGGGTCAAATAAGGCATAAGCAGCATGATCACAGAGAGAGATCTTACCCGTGACCACGCCAGGCGTCTCCTCCGCCTCCTTGCGAGCTACGGCATACACCCTTCCTTGAGCCGGTGGCCTATTTTGATTGGCCTGCGGGGCAGCTCCAGCTTGTGGTCCTTGTTGAGCTCGTGGCGGTTGATACTGAGGACCAGCATTTTGTTGTCCACATTCCCTTGCCCTATGACCCATCTTGCCACATTTGAAACATCCTCCCATTTGCCTTGGACATGGTCCACTTCCATGCCTTCGCCCACAGAGGCGACAACTCCAGTTGTTCTGGTGAGCAGGTTTCACGATATTCCTCTTAATTGGGGGAACAAACCTCCTATTGTTCACCATAGGACCTTTGCCCAAATTTCGATTGTCTCTGACTGGATTAAATCGCGGTCCTGAGGAAATTCCTCTATTCCTCATATCTCTTTCAATCATCTGGCTCTTGGTATAGATCTCATTATAATCCCTCAAGTTCATTGAGAGCATCTGGCTGCGAATATCGGACCTCAATCCATCTCGGAACCTTCTCGCCCGATCCCACGGATTCTCCACCATCCTTGGTGCATACTTCGACAACCTTGCAAATTCCGCCTCATATTGATCAACGGTCATTTGATTCTGGCGAAGATTCTGAAACTCAGCCAACTTCTGTTCTTGGGCAGCTTCAAAGAAATATTTCACATTAAAAGTCTCAGCAAAAGGTGCCCACATCGGTTCAGTCCCTTCAGGAAAAACCATTCCCTTGGTGGCCTTCCACCAATCATTCGCAGTTCCTTGGAGCTGGTAAGCCGCTAGGGTCACCTTCTCAGCTTCAGTGCACCCTAAAACTGTAAATGCTTTCTCCAGCTCTTCAATCCATCTAGGAGCTAACTCAGGGTCTCCTCTGCCATCAAACCTCGATGGTTTTAGCTTCAGAAATTGCTCCATCAACTGTCCCATAGCGCGATTCTCAGGGCCTTGCACATTACAACCTCCAATTCCTTGGCCATTATTTTCATTCGCTAGGTTCACAGCTGCCACTGCAGTTTCAGCAGCTTGAGCTATTATCTCTGCTCTATCTTCGGCCTGTCGAAGGGCCGCTGCGGCTCGATCTTGAGCTTCCTTTCCCATTAACTCTCCAATTTGCTCTAGCGCCCTCAAGACTCCATCAACTCTTGGATCCTCGGCCATTGGTGCTCTCGAGCTAGACGCTCCTCTAGTGTTTCTACCTCGGTAGCTCATCTCGCTAGTTTTCACAACACCTGGACCATTACAATTCCACTCAGGAATTAGAGACCTAAGTCACTCACATATGTCTAACAACTCCTGGCTACTCATCACCCCAATAATCATAGCTAGCCATTCATCACAACTCAAACAATCAGAGGCATCACAACAAGGAGATTTCACTCATACCTCAGGTCCAGACGCATCTGCGTATTAGCAAAATCGCAGCCAGCTTTCAAGCATATCAACATATCACAACCAGTCAGGCCTGAACACAATGCCAATCACAAGCGCCAATTCATATGTCATGCATTTCCTGCCTAACTCTAGTGAATCCCCCTAGAGTCTCACTACCTAACCATCCCATAGTCACCACCCCTTATCACTCCAGACATCGAAAAGATTAGATCGAGCTAACCTCGCTCTGATACCACTTAAACGGGGATGTCACGCCCCGACCCCGGCGGGCACGCCAACATCCCACACAGCCATCAATCCAAATAAGACAACCCAGGATCCAACGGCTTTACTCGTGGAGCGCGATATGAAAAACGCATGCGGGAGCGAAACAAAACCCCAGACATAAAAGAAAAGACAAAATGCGACATAGGATTTAAAAACAACACACAGCGTCTCCCAGTTAAAAGATCTAGTACATCAAAAGACAGAAGGGTTAAGAGGAAGGTACTATGGGACCACAAAAGAAGAACTTCAAAAAGAAATCCACAAACTAGACAGACACGTCTTCATCTTCTCCCTTCCCTTCTTCATCACCTCCGAGGCTTCCTTCAAGGCTTTAGGTCTGAAATGTTGGTCCCACGACGGGGTGAGATAATAATCTCAGTAAGTAAACCCTAACCATAAGCTAGACTATTGGTACCCGCCAGGCACGTTTGAAAATATGCAAGTTTTGGGCAAAATGATTTTCACACATGACACTCAAGCAATTGGCATAATAAAGCAACTCAGGCTATTCAGGCACCAGTTTCATTTCTTTCATACTTTCACTTTTCAATATGAGTTTCTCAAGCCATACAGGCATAATAAACATTCCATGCACTCTAGGCATCCCAGGCATTCCAGCCAATTCAAGCATACAGACTCGGAAACATATCAAGAATCATGTTTCAGTCTTTTATCTTCTTTACGCCCATCAAGGGCCGCCCCACTTGGGCCGCGAGATGATTTGGTCAATCATATGACTCTCGACGTCTTATCGAGATGATTCGATCATCATGACTCTCGCTGCGAGATGATTCGGTCTCTATAGCGACTCTCGACACTCCGCACCATCGAGATGATTCGATCGACTATAGGACTCTCGCGTCCGGACCTAGAGATGATTCGGTCACTACCTGACTCTCTATTCTTACAGCCGTCGAGATGATTCGGTCAAGGTAGGACTCTCTAGCCGCACGACCTCGTCAGGTCAATGGGAGTAACTCCCTCCCCAGCACAATGCATTGGCCATAAAACATCATTGTGAACCTTTTCATTAATCTCAATTTCACAATCACAAGCAAAATCATGCCATCGCCACTCAAGGCACGCATTTAAGCACATCAGGTTCACCATTTAAAACAAGCCATTCGGCCATCATACACATGCATATCGTTACACCATGCATCATCCGACACCAATTGCGACACTGAGCATTAAAGCCCTCGATTGAATCCCAATTAATCATCACATGCCCATTTTCTCACATAGAATTTCATCATCAAACAATCACAGCATCAACTAGACACTCCCTAGGCATGTTTAAGGAACATTCAATCAAGAAAAGTCATCAATGACCCCAATCCACATGACTACCCACCATGACCAGGTTATTTCTCATGAAAAATGAAATATTTATACTGAATTTTTGGGAAAAATAATTTCATGGTACTAAACGTCAAGATCTTGTGGTCGTGTGGTCGAAAACTGTGCTCAATTTGGACATCGGATGAATTAGAACGGGCCGTTTTAAAATCGGTGTGCGCAGAAAACGGGATTTGGACACCTCTCGGGTCTCTCACGTTTTGCTCACCAAAACCACCTTTAAAATCCATTCAATTTCACCAAAGATCCACCCTTTAGTAACCCAACATCCTAACAAATGCTTAGAATCAACTTACCAAGCTAAATAAGCCAATAAACTCCTCCAAGAACCGCAACAAACTTCGAATCCTACACTGTTCAGTGCCGGGCAGATTCTGTTCCAACAAGTTTCCATATAAACCGACCATCAAAACTCCAATATAACTCATCTATCCTTTGCTAACATGTAATATCTTGTCTTAGGGTGTCTTACCAACATGTTTCGGGGCAAGGTGACACCTCGGCGGACCTCAAAAGCTCACGGATCCTCTACCGGTCGGAGGAGGCAGAATCTGTTCGGTAAAGACCACCTCAAATCAGCCATGAAATCTCATTCTAAAACCATCTATTTGTAGCCATAAACCATCTAAATATAGTGCTAGATGTTATGAAGCTCTCCTAAAAGATTTGAGGTCATTTGGAATTTCTAAGAGCTAGAACCAACACTTCTCCTCAGCTAGCTCAGAATCCGTCCGCCGTTCTTCCAAAAATCACCATAAATCAACCAGACCTCCAAAAATTATGAAACCAACGGCAAACTATCAAGGACATCCTGATCTAAGCTGTGGTAATCGGCGGAGGCGATGCAACGTCGGGAGGGGCCGCTCGTACGGCACGAACGTGAGGGCAGAAACCTGACTTTCTGGGAAGTTTTCTGTTGAGGCCAAATGGAGAGGATAAAGAGGTGAACGTGTGGGAGGGGTATACACAGCAGATGAGGTCTTCAATAACATTGTCTCACACATATAATTGAGCTCCAAATTGATAAGATGGGATTAGATGGATAATAAATGCTTAAGGCCTCCAGTGGGTGACATGTGGCATGGACCAATAATGCAACCAAGGCTTTGACCAATCCTTTGACCCTTGTTCATGAATTTTCGGCAGCCACTAATGGAGAGGGAAAATATCCATTTTGTCCTTCTTGAGTTCTTAAGGCATGGGCAAATGGTCTAGGGGCAAAACGGTCTTTTCGCACTTTCAGTCCAAACTTCACTTTTCCTATTCGAAATTACCAATTGGGTGAGACATTGTCAAATTCCTACTCCGAATTGGAATTCTCTATTTCCAATTGCCAATTTTGAGCTTCCATTTCATGATCATTCGTCCGCCGATCGAAATTCCAGTTTGTCTCGAACTAACGGACGGCTTTTGCAAACACTACGCGTATCGACTCTGTGATTCTCATCACACTGAGGATAACTCAAGTTATGATAGCTTTGGTTGTCATGTAATTGCGAGGGTTCATCGCTAGTTCCGACGGCTTCGATCGTCAAAGTTCAATTTAGGAAAATTTTCAAATTATACATTGGTTAAGCGGCTTCACTCGCGATCCAATCGTATAACGCTAGCATTGTATTCCTTAATCATTATCTGATCGGCCTCATTGGATCTAAATATTCCCTCGACAATCCTTATGGTCAAAGCGTCACTTCCTTTTTCGAGTTTCCTAGGTCCACGTACCTTGTTATGCGTTAGCCTTTCCCTTTTGGTCAGTTTACTAAAGATTGATCAGATCTGAGCGAGACAAAACTGAAATACATCGTAAGGTACATTCACATTCAACAGCCTCAAAATGGCAGGAAATTCAGAATGTCACAAGTGGCGTATGTGATTGGCATGATTGTGGTGACACTATGAGGACCAAGCTTCACACTTAGCATAGTGAGTTGTTTGTGGATGTTGGTTGACGAATGGGCTCTTACCTCTGATTATACTAAGTTGCAGATGCGTCTGGACTTGAGGTATGGTTGTGAACCTTTGTTGATGTGCTCGTGAGAATACCTGAGTGATTAGCTATTGTGTTGTGATTGCTGCCTTGTTTTGTAGTATAGAATCACTAGACTTGAGTAAGTGATGAAAGTCTCTAATTCTGTGGTGGAATTATGGTGACTCAGGTGAATTAAGGTTGAGCAAGTGTGAGCAATAGACCAGGAAGGTCGAGAGGAGGAGCCTCTAGCTCGAGAGCACCAGAGGCTGAAGGTCCTACCATGGAAGGAGTTTTGAGGGCTTTGGCCTAGATTGGAGAGATAATGGGGAAGGAAGCCCAGGATAGAGCAGCAGCCGCTCTTCGACAGGCCGAGGATAGAGATGAGATTATGGCTCAGGCTGCTGAAGCTGCAGTGGCAGCTGTGAATCTAGCAAATGGGAAACAATGCTCAAGGCGCTGACGCTGGTAATGCCCAGGGTGATCCCAATGCTAATAGGCAGATGGGTCAATTAGTAGAGCAATTTATAAAGTTGAAGCCGACCCAGTTTAATGAGACTGGGTCGGCATGGAAGTGGACCTTGCCCGAGGCAATCAGGAGCATGTTATAGATGTGGTCAGCTGGGCTACCAGGCGAAAAATTGTCCAAGCCAAGCTCTAGGGAACAGAGCTCAAGGACAGAGACCGCAAGCTAGACAACCAGCTGTGGCTCCGCAGAATGACCAGAATTGACCACTTGCTCAAGGGACAGTGTACGCTGTGGCACGTAGAGAGGAGGAAGAAACACCTGGCGTGGTCACAGGTATGATCTATTTATGTGATCAGGCTGCTTATGCACTATTTGATCCCGGGGCTTCACATTCTTTTATATCTACACAGTTTGCTGATTTAGTGGGTGTAGTGTTGAAACCGCTAAATGTGACATTGCATGTTACTACACCACTGAAGGATAATGTGCTAGTGTCATTAGGTTGTGCAGACTGTAAGATAGTGATTACTGGTAATGAGGAAAGAATAGACTTGGTTGTGTTGCCTATGTTCGATTTTGATGTGATAATTGGAATGGATTGATTGGGGAAACAAAGGGATGTAGTTGATTGTGGTAGTAAGGTCATCCGTTTTTATCCGGATGGTCACCTTGGTTTTGAATTTGTAGGAAGTCGGGGAGGAACCTCGATTCCTTTAATCTCGTCGCTTGAGGCGACAAAGCTGTTGAGTGAAGGGTGTCGAGCTTATTTAGCTATGGCAGTTGACACAATGATTGAGGAACCGAAGTTGGAAAGTATTGCGGTGGTGCGTGAATTTTCGGATGTTTTTCCTAAGGAGTTGCTAGGTTACCACCTGAGAGAGAGATTGAGTTTGTGATTGAATTAGCTCCTGGAACAGAACCAATCTCGAAGGCACCATATAGGATGTCCTTGTCGAAATTGAAAGAGTCAAAAGTACAGATGCAGGAGTTTCTTGATAAGGGATTCATTAGACCGAGTGCGTCGCCATGGGGAGCGCCAGTGTTGTTTGTGAAGAAAAAGGATGGAACCTTGCGTTTGTGCATTGATTACAGGTAGTTGAATCAGGTGACTATTAAGAACAAGTATCCTTTGCCAAGGATTGATGATTTATTTGATCAGTTGCAATGAGCATCTGTGTTTTCTAAGATAGATCTGAGGACTGGTTATCATCAGTTGAGAATCAGGAAAGAGGATATTCCTAAAACTATCTTTAGAACGAGATATGGGTATTATGAGTTTACCGTTATGCATTTTGGATTGACTAATGCCCCTGTTGCATTCATGGACTTGATGCATCGTGTATTCAAGGAGTATCTGGACAGATTCGTCATTGTTTTTATTGACGATATCTTGATTTACTCAAGGAGTAATGAGGATCATGATGAGCACTTGAGAATCGTCATGTAGACTCTGAGAGAACATTCGCTTTACGCCAAGTTTAGTAAATGCGAATTTTGGTTGAATAAAGTAGCTTTTCTTGGCCATGTTACAGAGGTTCAAAGTTTTCTGGGTTTGGCAGGATATTATAGATGCTTTGTGGAAAAGTTCTCGTCTATAGCTATTCCGTTAACAAGGTTAACCAAGAAGGATACGAAGTTTGAATGGACTGATAAGTGCGAGAGGAGTTTCCAAGAACTTAAGCGTCGTTTGACGACCGCACCAGCGCTAACGATTCCATCTAGACCTGGAGGCTATGAAATTTATAGCGATGCTTCGCTAAAAGGATTGGGGTGTGTGTTAATGCAACATGGAAAGGTAGTTGCGTATGCTTCTCGACAGCTGAGACCCCATGAGATGAATTACCCGACGCATGATTTGGAGCTAGCTGCGATTATCTTCGCTCTGAAGATATGGAGGCATTACTTATGCGGTGAAAGATTTCAGATTTACACAGACCATCAGAGTTTAAAGTATCTATTTTCGCAGAAGGAATTGAATATGAGACAGCGTCGATGGGTGGAATTATTAAAGGATTACGACTGCGATATCTTGTATCATCCTGGAAAGGCGAATAGAGTCACGGATGCATTAAGCCGAAAATCTAGCATTGCGCTGTTGCTGGTTAAAGGATGGTCATTATTAGAGAATCTGAGAGATTCTGAATTTAAATTGGAGATTTGCCAATTGTCAAGTTTAGTGGAAACTTTGAGAATTGGGCCTGAAATTAGAGAACGAGTTAAAGCTTTACAGTTTACGAATCCTGAGATTCAGAAAATTCTCGAGATGGATGCGACAAAAAGGAAAACTGATTTTCAGGTATCAGAAGATGGAATTTTGAAATTTCGTGGACGTTTATGTGTGCCTGGTAATGAGGAGTTTAAGGAACAGATTTTGTCGGAAGCTCAAAGAAGTAACTACAGTATACACCCAGGTAGCACGAAAATGTATCAGAATTTGCGTCAGAATTATTGGTGGAATGGAATGAAGGTGGACGTGGCCGGACATGTGGCAAAATGTTTAACTTGTCAGCAAGTAAAGGCTCAGCACTGCAAACCTGGAGGACTGTTACAACCGTTGGAAATCCCTGAGTGGAAATGGGAGCATGTGACAATGGACTTTGTAATGGGTTTGCTAAGAAGTCAGAGAGGTCATGATTCGATTTGGGTAGTCGTAGACAGGTTAACCAAGTCTGCGCATTTTATACCTGTGCGAAAGGATTTCGCTATGGATAGGTACGTCGAGTTGTATATGCATCAGATTGTACGCTTGCATGGAGTCCTAGTAACGATTACTTCGGACCGAGATCCCAAGTTTACGGCAAACTTTTGGAAGAGTCTTCAAGAGGCTTTGGGTACTAGATTGCAGTTTAGTACATCTTATCATCCACAGACCGATGGACAGTCGGAAAGGACGATTCAGACACTCGAAGATATGTTACGAGCTTGTGTGATGGATTTTAAAGGTGGATGGGAGGATCAACTACATCTAGTGGAGTTTGCGTACAATAATAGCTACCAGCAAAGTATCCGAATGGCACCATTTGAAGCTTTGTATGGTAGAGCCTGTGGAATCCAGTATGTTGGGACGAGGTTGGAGAAATAAGTATAACCGGCCCAGAATTGGTGGAACAATCAGTTGAGGCGGTTAAAGTTATTAGAGAAAGGTTGAGGACGGCACAAAGTCGTTAGAAAAATTATGCAGATAAAAGACGTAAATCTTTAGAGTTTCAGGTTGGAGATCATGTGTTTCTGAAGGTCTCGCCGATGGAGGGATTGTCAAGATTCGGAAAGAAGGGGAAACTGAGTCCAAGGTACGTAGGTCCTTTCAAAATTCTGGAACGAATTGGAACTTTGGCCTATCGACTCGCTTTGCCGCCAAGTTTTTCGCAAGTGAACAATGTGTTTCATGTATCAATGCTAAGGAAGTACGAGCCAGATCCAACGTATGTTTTGGATTTTGAGACTATTGAGCTAGATGATATAGTGTCATATATGGAGAAGCCAGTCAAGATCGAGGATCGAAAGGAGCAAGTCCTAAGAAATAAGACGATTCCACTTGTCAAAGTGATTTAGGAGCATCACGGAACAGAAGGTGCCACGTGGGAAAGCGAGGAAGCCATGAGATGTTAATACCCCCATTTATTTAGTTAATTGGGTTTGTTGTAAATTTCGAGGACGAAATTTCTATAAGGGGGAAGAATTGTAACATTCTGAATTTCCTATCATTTTGAGACTATGGAATGAGAAGAATCTATCGATGTATTTCGATTTTATTTCGCTCGGATCTGATTAATCTTGAGTAGACTAACCAGAAGGGAAAGGCTAACGCAAGACAAGGTACGTGGACCTAGGAAACTTGAGAATGAAATAATGCTTTGACCATAAGGATTGTCGATGGAACATTTAGAGCCAATAAAGGCTGATCGAATAACGATTAAGGAATTCATTGCTAGCGTTATACGATTGGAACGCGGGTGATGCCGCTTAACCAATGTATAATTTGCGAAGTTTTCCTAAATCGAACTATGACGATCGAGACCGTCGGAACTAGTAATGAACCCTCGTGATTACATGACAACCGAAGTCTTCTTATCTTGAGTCGTCCTAAGTGTGACAAGAGTCACACAGGGTCGATACGCATAACGTCTGCAAAAGCCGCCCGTTAGTTCGAGATAAACTGAAGTTACGATCGACGAACGATTGATCACGAAATGGAAGCTCAAAATTGGCAATTGGAAAAGAAGAATTTCAAAATTGGAAAAATATTTGACGTCACCTCGCCATTGGCCATTCAAAATGAGAAAAACGAATTTTCGGACGAAAATTGCCAAATGACTGTTTTACCCCTCGCTCATTTGTCTTTGCCTTAAGGATCTTTGAAGGTCAAAATGGTCATTTAGTCATCCCTAGTAGCTGCCGTAAATGTGGAGGGAAAATTGTCAAGATGGTCAATGGTAGTCAAATAGAGAAGACCAATAATGGAGCTCATGCCAAGTGTCAAGTGGAGAAGTAGCCATGTCTTAATCCTCATTAATTGCCATCTTGTCAAAAATGGCTCCAATAATTTGGATGACAACCCCTTACCTTCAGTTTGGACGACCACTTCTCCCCTCTCCTTCATCATCTTCACTTTTCCTCTCCTTTCCTCCATAGCCAGACTGCATCGTCCGACCAGTTTCTGTGCCTCTGTTTAGCCCGTACGACTGGCCCTTCCCGTTGTCTTCTCGCCGACACCGACCACCACAGATTAGTTCAAGATGTCCTTGACATTTTCTCGTTAGTTTCATGATTTTTGGAGGTCTGGTTAATTTATGGTGATTTTTGGAAGAAAACCGGACAGAATCTGAGCTAACTGAGAGAGGGTTCATGTTCGACCCCTTAGAGAGTTCAATTGACTCCGAAATTTTTGTGGGAGCTACATGACATCTAGTACTCACGTTCTATGAGAAGAAATGGTAATTTGGTCGAAGTTTTAGAAGGTTTTCATGGCTTACTATGGGTAATCAAATCTGAACAGAAAACTGATTGTTGCGCACCAAGAGAAAATCGGGCTATTGGAGGGCCTTGAGGACTTGTTTGGCAACGAAATTCTCGATGAGCTTCTAAAACTCATAAATTGAGATATTAGTGAATTAAATTCATGATAATGGGGACCCAAAGTGGAAGTATGGACTAATATGTACGGTTGAATGGAAATTGAGTATGTTCTGTTCTTGCCCTGTCCTGACCGGTGCTGTTGGAGTTGTTTTTGGTGATAAATTGGTGTCAAATTAACTCATGAGATCTTGTGAGGTGTAGTGTGAGGTGTTAATTGGAAGTATATGAAGTGGATTGGGATTTGGAAGTGATTTAAGGGCTATAGGTGCATGAAACTCCAAGTTATATTTGCCCTGTATATGGCTGAATGAACCGAATACTTAAAGGGTTTGTAGAGGTATTGTAATGTATTCGATCAATTGATAAGGCATCTTAAGTTGCCATTTGGTTGGTTAATGAGAGATTGGTATGAGGGAATTGAGAATTGATTTAATTGTGATCCAAAATTAATGAATTTCCTAGGACGGTACGAGGACCTTGGTGGATCGAATACTTGGAGGGTTAAGGAAGATCAATTGGAGTGGATTTATGCTAATTGCTTGAGGTAAGTGGTTCCTAAACCCTTACTCGAACCCTAGGACGCTACTGGAATGATTGAAAAGTATAGCGTCGTTGGGCGATAAAAGTATTGTGATTGATGACATGTGTTTTGTGTGGCTAGTATGCCTTTGCTATATGAATTGGCTTGTATGCATTTGTGTGATTGAATTGGCCGTGGGCCCTGGCAATGAAAGAATGATTTGTGAAATACATCGCGGCCGTGGGCCCTAGCGATGGAACGACCTATGAAAAAATTACATCTCGGCCATGGGCCCTGGCGATGCTTGAGTGAATTGAAGTTTCATCGCGGCCGTGGGCCCTAGCAATGATTTGATGAATTGAAATGATATCGCGACTTTGAGCCCTGGCGATGGTTGAATTTGGTCACACTGATGATTTATAAAAGTGACATGTTTGTTTGAGGCTAGTGTGTGAAGCTTGAGTCACAAGATTTGAAATGTGCGTGATGAATGTTTATTTCTATCAAATACTTGAGAAAATAATGTTTATTCTCCATATGTCATTGCTTGATGGATTCCCTGCATGTTGTTGCATTGTTGTGAGGTCTAGTGGGACTAGCGGTTTACTTTGGGTTAGGTTTCACTTGCTGAGATTATTATCTCACCCTGTCGTGGGACCTATATTTTCAGACCCAAAGCCCTGAAGAAGGTCTCGTAGATGATGAAGAAGGAGAAAGGAGGAAGATGAAGACGAGTCTGTCTGGTCTATAGTTTTCTTTTTGAAGTTCATCTTTTTGGTCTTATAGGGCCTTCCTCCGAACCCCACTTCCTTTTGTTTTAATAGCCCCTTTTATTTGTAAGACAATGCATGTTTGTTTTATTCCTACATCACCTTGTGTTTATTTTATGTCTGGGGCTTTGTTTTCGCTTCCGCATGTGCTTTTCATATAGCATTTCGAAAGTTAGGCCGTTGGATCCTGGGTTATCTTACTAAAATTAACGGCGTCGTGGGATGTTGGCGCGTCCTTCGAGATCGGGGCGTGACACGATCCATGTGGGAGAAAAATTGCTAGTCATGAAGATCATTAGCTCAGAAGTAAAAACACTTCACAAAATATGAGCACCAAGTTCTGATACCAATTGTTGTGGTTAGCGTTATCACCTAGAGGGGGGTGAATTGATGATTATAGTGCAATTTAAAAGTTTTTCGCGGAATATCAATTGCACATGCGTTTTTATAACGTCTCAAACGATGGCAACACAATATAACAATATAAACTGTTCGTGTGCAGTTCTACTATCACAGTTTATATAATATGATCAGAGTAGAGATAGAGAAGACTGTACATAGGGTTTATAGTGGTTCGGCTTTGGTTAAGCCTACGTCCACTTCTTCGGCTATCAAGCAATCGGTTGGATTCCACTAGTAAATTACTCAAGAGGTTACAGCTTAGTGATCTCCTTGACACACAGGATACCCACCTAGCGCTCAACACTCTTGTGTACACCTCCTCACAATTATAATGGATGAATCAAGAAGTGCGTATGAAATGAAGTACTCTCGATCTAAGAATTATAAAGAATTTTCCCTCTTAACGCCGACCTTTTTGTCCCTTCGACCTTGAGATGTCTTTTATACTCCTCCGCCTTCAATCTACCCGTTGCAAGGCTTCCAGAAGAGGTCTCTCCAAAACTTCTCGTTTGGACAAGACATACCAAAAGAAGATCTCGTAGCCGTTGGGGATCGCCAAAGGAAAGTCTTCCCCGTTCGGATCAAATCGCCCATACAATTATGATTTTGGGTTTCCATAGATGATTTCACTCATTTAGAAAGTCGTATATTTGTCTCCTTGATTTCGCATCATTGATTGATCTCTATCCCCGAGAATCCTCAAGAATGATCCAGCTCGATTGTATCCGTTGTAGTATTTCAAATAAGCACATTTGAAAGTCATCTTCAAGTTCTGATTACTGCACGTGAATACTCCACTCAGAGCTTGAGCAGCAATCTAACATCTGAGCTATCCCTGCTCAACATTCAATGTCTGAGTTATCCCCACTCAACGTCTGAGCTCCAACTAGCATCTGAGTCCCTCAGAAATTTCATCTACGTAAAACCTTTTGACAGATTCAATCCTATGCATCCCTGCACCAAAGGATAATATGCAAAACAAGTATTCCACAGCATTATCTCGAAAACTTAAGAGTACTTGGATTGTTTTGTTAACTTCAAAATCACCTAGGGTTTTTTTCTCAACAACCCTTGCACCCGAAAATGCGTCATTTGTTGAAAGAATTTGTAGATGTGTTTTTGGAGGAGTTGCTAGCTAGATTGCCTCCATTGAGGGGAATTGAACACCATATTGATCTGTTGCTCGATTCTTCTCTACCGAACGAAGCAGCTTATCGATGAAATCCGGAAGAAACAAAGGAGCTGCAACGGCAAGTGAGTAAACTTATTGAAAAGGGCTATGTTCAAGAAAGTATGTGCTCATGTTCTGTTCCGGCTCTACTCGTGCCAAAGAAAAATGGCTCATTCAGAATATGCGTGGATAGCTGAGCCATCAACAACATCACCATTAAGTATAGGTACCGTATACCTAGACTTGATGATATGCTTGATGAATTACATGGTTCAACTTTATTTTCAAAGATAAACTTGCAAAATGACTATCACTAGATTTGAATGCGAGAAGATGATGAGTGAAAAATGGTTTTCAAGACGAAAGAATGACTCTATGAGTGGCTAGTTATGCCATTCGGACTTTCTAATGCTCCAAGTACTTTTATGAGGCTAATGAATGAGGTCATTCGTCCTTTTATAGGCCACTTTGTTGTTGTATACTTTGATGATATTCTTGTGTACAACAAAATTGAGAAAGAACATATATCTCACTTGAAACAAGTATTCGACGTTCTGAAGAAGCATAAACTCTATGCGAAGATAGAGAAGTGTGAATTCTTCTCTTCCAGCGTTGTATTCCTTGGATATGTGGTTTCTAAGAATGGGATTCCTATTGATCAGTCCAACATGGAAGCAATAAGATCATGGCCAACACCGAAATCTATCACTGATGTAAGAAGTTTTCATGCTCTTTCATCTTTTATCATAGATTTGTGAAGAACTTCAGTACTATTATGGCTCTCATGATTGAATGTATGAAGAAGACTTCTTTTGAATGGACAAAGGCTGCGCACAACGCTTTTGAATCAGTTAAGCAGAAACTTTGTGAGTCTCATATTCTTACACTTCCTGATTTTGATAAAGTATTTGAAGTTGAATGTGATGCAAGTGGAGTTGGTATTGGGACTGTTCTTGTCCAAGGGAAAAAGCCGTTGACGTATTTTTGTGAGAAGCTGACGGACTCCAAGAAGAACTACTCGATGTATGATAAAGAGTTCTACGCCATTGTAAGAGCTCTAGATCATTAGAGTCATTACTTAATACCAAATTAGTTCGTACTTCACTCAGATCATGAGGCCCTCAAGTTCATTTGTGGCCAACACAAGCTAAACTCGAGACATGCTAAATGGGTAGAATTCCTTCAATATTTTTCATTTGTTTTGAAGTATAAACCTGGTCATACAAATGTGGTAGCTGATGCTTTATCAATGAGATATTTTATGCTTGTTGTTTTGGATTCGAGAATTCTTAATTTTCAGACTATTAAAGAACTTTATGATAGTGATCCTGATTTTTCATCTATCATGACCGACTGTAAACATGGAGTTCATGGCACTTATTCTGTCCAAAATGGTTTTCTTTTCAAAGGAAATCGGTTATGTATTCCAATGAGCTCGTTTAGATAATTGCTAATTTGTGAAGCACATGGAGAAGGATTAGCTGGTCATTTTGGTATCAACAAAACTCTTGAGGTTCTTCAAGATCATTTTTACTGGCCAAAGATGAGTGGAGATGTACATGCAATTATCTTAAGATATGCAACTTGCCAAAGAGTCAAGAATCATTTTCATGAAGGTTTACATACTCCACTTCTAGTTTCATTGCAGCCCTGAGAAGATGTGAGCATGGATTTTATTATGGCTCTTCCGAGAACTCAGAGGGGAAAAGAAGATCACGATGGTTGTTGATCGGTTCTCTAAAATGGCACATTTTGTTCCTTGTCATAAGATGGATGATGCCTCTTATATTGCTGATCTGTATTTTAAGGAGATCATTCTCCTCTATGGAGTGCCGAAAACCGTTATATCCGATCGTCACTTGAAGTTCTTCAATTACTTCTGGGAGACCTTGTGGAGAATGCTTGGTACAAGACTTCTATTCAGCACAACTTGTCATCCTCAAACCGATGGCCAAACAAAGGTAACTAATCATTCCCTTAATGTTCTCCTTCGAGGAATGGTAAATAAATCATTGAAAGATTGGGATTTGAAACTTGCTCATGCTAAATTTGCTTATAATCGATCACCAAGTTATACTACTAGTCAATCACCTTTTAAAGTTATTTGCGGACTTAATCCTCTCACGCCGATTGATTTGATACCAATTCCGTTCAACTCTCAAGTCAACTTCGATGGAAAAGAAAGAACTTCGATGGAAAAGAAAGAGCTCAAGCGATGAAGAACCTTCATGAGCATATTCGTTCCAAGATTGAGAAGGCCAATGAGCCTTACAAGAAAAAAGCTAATCGACATAGAAATAAGACTTATTTCCAACCAGGTGATCTAGTATGGATCCATCTAGGGAAGGAAATAACAAGCTGATACCGAGAGCCGATAGGCCATTTAAAGTTCTGGAGAGGATTGTGACAATGCATATAAAGTTGAACTCCATGGAGAGTTTGGAGTTTCGGCGACTTTTAATGTGGGGGATCTATCTCCATACTTGCAGGATGATGACCTTTCAGATTTGAAGTCAAATCTCAAACAACTTGGAGAGAATGATGCGATAGCATCTAAAGACATCACCAATGATATTGTTGACACCTAAATTTTGAAATTTAGAAATTCATTCATTTAAGCACAAAATGAGAGTTAGTCATAATTCTCGCAAAAAAATAATTTCCTCATGCATGACATATTTAATTTTCTGTCAGCCGCGTCATTTTATTTAATGTCAAAGTGAGTCAATTGAGTCTATCTAACAGGCAACTGGGCCGGACTTAGATTGAGATTTTCGACTAAGGCATAGAGGGCTACCGAATTTATTTGAAGGGGCTTAAACATATTCTTGGATTTAATTCAACCCATTTCGCTCAATTAAATTTGAAAATGGCTTTAATTAATTGTCCAATTTTTTTGAATAAAGCCCATAAGCCCACAAGCATTAGGTTGGTGGGCAAGAAACCTAACTTGCACTATAAATAGTGCACTTAGGTTTCACAAAAGGGAAGGCCACATTCATTATACACATACGGCACATTGAGAAAAGGAGAGGCTAACACAATTGAAGAACACGGCAGAAGGGAGGGCCATTGATCATAATACTCAGCCACAAAAAATTCTGACGCAAGAATTGAGAGGCGTCTCTCTGTGGTCTTTCATCCACGCTTTGAAGGAAGGTCCAGCGAAGAAAAGGGGGAGATCTTCAGGCACTGGACAGAATACAAGAGAAAGGGCAGAAGGACAGCAGGAGTGCCAATATTTGTGTACGGCGCTCACTTTAGTGCCAATATTTTTTTTTGGATCACTTCAGTGCCAAATTTTGTCAAAAACGATCATTTCAGTGCCAAATCCGACGTGGCTTGCCGGAAATCATGACACGTGTCCCAATGTGATCTGACCTGACCTGACTTGTCGGAAATCATGACACGTGTACTGTTGGCACTGAAATGATTATTTTTGACAAAAATTGACACTGAAGTGATCCAAAAAAAAAATATTGGCACTAATGTGAGCGTCGTACACAAATATTGGCACTTCTGGTGTTCTTTTGCCCAAGAGAAAGCGACAAAAGAGAGAAGACTTTTCTTTCTCTGATTCTTAATATTAACCATCCATGGAGGGCCTTCTTTAATTAATTCTTGCAGGATTATTTTCTCTATGGTTAACCACGATGAGGAAGTCTCCATAACATCGCTACTCTAGTGTATCAAACACACACAAATCCTAGAGTCAATAATCATGTCTCTCATGAGACAATCTCGTTAACATCCAGGCATGAGAAAAGATACCGCCAGAGAAGCTGAGCCATTGTCCTCGTTGTGCTTCTACATGCTGATTCGTGACTCACTTTCCATCGATCAGCAGAGCCGATGCACTTGACGATGATAGTTGCTTTTTTTTTCGAACCTCAACAATCACCATCTCTTGTAGTTCACGTCTCGTGAATTCAATTTTTATTGCTAATTAGTTTTGGTTTTTTCGTTTATAGGAAGGATCAGAGGACACAGAGAGAAAAAGGCCACGCTGCCGATCCCTCTTCCGTGGCGAACCAGCAATGATCTTTATCAACCAGCAGCGTTTGTGCGCGTCGGTCGCTCATCTTTGAAGTTCCCAATCACTACTGTGCGGTCCCGGTTGTCCAGGATATCTTGGCGGTGAACTAAGCTCGAAACTACTAGCCCTTGGGCGTGATTCGTATCTTGAGAGTGTGTTGGAAATTCACTAAAAGAGGTGATTTTTCTTTCTTTCTTTTTTGCTAATCTGTGCGTATTTGCCTGAGAATTTACGCTGTCATTCTCGGATCCCCTTAAACACGTATGGTTTGCAATTAAGGCAAGAGAAATTAATTTTTTATCGAATCCATGCCTGAACCAGAAATGTACGTTCTTGGTGCAATTTTTTTTTTTGGAATACGAGTAGATCCACGGGTGGGATTCTATGCCAATTTAGAATAAATAAGAACTTTGGTGAACAATGCAGAATCTCGGTAAAAAAAAACTGTTAGCGGTATATCCTTTGGGACCAAACTTTTTTTATAATATGGAATAGTTCTTGCCTAAAGCTATCATGCTCGTTCGGATTATTCTGTCTCGTAGTAGTTTGACGTTATCTCAAGTGTTTGTGGACGTGCTCTTTGATCTTGAAGTTTGTCTCTAATGAACTTTCCAACGAGAATGCATAATCATTGTTTGATTCGATTTATTTTGTGATGGTTCTGATGATGCTTGGCTTTAGAGATAATATTTGGATTCGGGTGGGTAGAGTCCGAAATTTTGAGAATTATCGAAAAGTTTTTCTTTCAATCTTAAAGATCGTTTTCTCAAATTAAAACTCGATTAAAATTTCAGATGAGGAAAGATGGACTCTAATGTCACAATTTTGGCCATCCCTCCATATCTTAAAATCCAAACTCAATTGCCTTTTTTTATTTTTGTCGTGATTGATTGTTTATTTTTGTTCAAATTTTTATTGTTGTTTTATGTTTAAATAAATTCCTGAAAAATCCCAAAAAAATCTCATGCTTTTCTTAAGTTAGACTACATTTCTTTTGACTTTAGGATGGCCTTTTCACTTCATTTTTCATAAATCCGAAAATAAACAAAAAAAATACAAAAAATGTCATTTGCATTGCATCATAAAAGTGAAAACCCCAAAAAAGAGAAACACTTCATTCGAGCTTCAAATTGATTCAATCCGAGTAGTCAATTTAAGACATCTCATATGGAATTAAGGTACCGAAAGGGCATTAGTTTTAAGTAACTAATGTAATCAAGTCTCCGAATCCACAATCTCTGGTTCGTAGAAGTAAAATGGTTCTCCCGCTGTTTTACTTAGATTTATAATCAACCTACCAAAAATGATTAGTGGCGACTCCAAATTCTAAATCATTTCTAATTAATTTAAGTTGCGATTTGGTAGGGCTTGGGAGAGTCCGTATTAGGTTAGTCATTAAATTAACCTGATAATCCATTAGCTTGAAATATACCCTAATTTTAGGTCGTGACAGATATATCTGGCATTAATATGCAATCCTTGATTCCATCTATAAGTTCTGCATAGTCATTATTAGTTCAGGCCAAGGTTGATTTTGGTCACAACTTGCTTCAATTGGTCGCGTCGACTTGAAGTCTAATGACGTACTAAGATGATGAGGAGCTCAGACGTTAACAAGTTCAGATGAAATTGTGCAATCTCAGATGTTGGCGGTTCAGAAGATAGCACGCTCAGATGATGGCACAATCATAATCCGAGTTGCCCAATTAATTATTGATTTGAAGGCCAATCAAATATATATTCATAGAAGGTTATTTAGAGATATTTCTTTTGATTTGGTCGATCTTTTAGGGAGAATATTTGTTATGCTAGGCTGGTGGACGATATTATCTTATTTCCTTTTCCGTTTCATTAGATTTGGACGAGATTATTCGTTTCCTTTGTTTTCGTTGTCTTTGTCTCTCTATTAAAGAAGGAGTGCTCTTCATTATAATAGAGACTGATTTGATAAATAAAATTTCTCTTTGCGAGTTGAGTTTAAACACTTCGGCATCTTTATCATAGGAGAGTGGATACTTCTCGGTGGTGAGCCAAAAGCCCTTTATCATTGATTGGTAGCATAGCGTTTAGACCTTGGTGGTGAGCTTCTTTCATTCCCGATCTTTTTCCTCAGCTGGTGTTGACTTTAGGCCTTAGTATCGATCATTCTATCTTTCGTTTTGTATTATTGATTGTTGATATATTTACGCCACGATATAACTCGATTCCTATCATTCCTTACACCTTCAATATACTTAATCCCTAAATTCCATATACCATCCATCACTCCAACCTGTTGAACCCCTTTTGCGATACTCTATACATTGAAACACCTATCTTACATAATCACTCGCCCACGCACGGATCACCAGCCTAGCATAGCAAATATTCTCCCTAAAAGATCTACCGAATTAAAAGAAATATCTCTAGATAACCTTCTATGGATATATATATTTGATTAATCTTCAAATCAACAAATAATTAGGCTAGTCAAACTATGATTGTGCCATCATTTGAGCGTGTTATCTTCTGAACTACCAACATCTGAGATTGCACCGTTTCATATGAGCTCGTCAACATCTGAACTCCCCATCATCTGAGTATGCCATTAGACTTCATGTAGACGCGATCCATTGAAGCAAGCTGTGATCAAAATCAGCCTTGGTCTGAATAAATAATGACTATGCAGAGCTTGTGGGTGGAATCAAGGATTGCACATTAACATCTGATATATCATTAGTGACGTCATCGGACACTACCGCATCACTAGGTTTTGTCAAGAGTTACAATGTTTTCGACCTACCACTCTCTCAAGGTAAGTTCCCCACTCCTCTCTTAATTCAGAATAGAAATGTATGTTTGGACAACCTAATGCTTGTTTAGAATCTTAGTCTTAAAAATACGACACTATGCTGCCCGTTTTAATATTCGACAAAATATGCATGTCCTAAGGCTGATAATGCCAATATGATATCTATAATTTTAGAGTATGTCGTTATGCTGCCTGATTGATTAGTTGAAAATTTTATATTTCTTAAGAGGTCTACAGTGCCATTCAAATTTCCTTTTTCTTTCAAGTATTTATTTAATGGAGGAGGAATTTACTATTTATATGTGACACAATGTACTCGTCAAATGTCAATTCGGTAATCCAATATTCCTTCTCGTTTTGTCAACTTTGCACATAAATATTTGTGTGCCTCACATGCTACTACTATATTATACTCTAGAATCTTTACAAATTGGTATTTTTTTTTATCCAAATATTATACACAATAAATTATAATGTCAATTACAAGTTTACGCCTCATGGTATTGTACATTAAACTCTAATAAGAGTATTTTGGAAAAAGGAGAGAAAAATATTACTTGAAGAATAGAACCCCTTCTATCACATTATAAATATATGTATTCTATTTTTTTTTAACACGGTCGTTGACTCATTTCATGTATATCCATATTTGTTTTAACTGTAAAAAGGGTGGGGAGGGACAGTAAGCGCTGGTGGGCTTTCTATATTTCGCACCACTTGCGATTCAAAAGTCCATTGGCGAACCATTCACAGTAGCTCCACGGAGATCCTAATAGTCTCTCTACATGAGATATGCAGCAAAGCTAGGCCATACCACACGAGCCGTTTAGAGATTCGCTCTAGCATGGATCGAGTTTGCAACCTCGTGAAATACGTGACCCATTTACCATCAAGCCAAACTCCTTAATAGTCATTTCGTTTATATCCCGCCAAAATTTGAAATAAGGATAAATGCACTACAAGTCCTAAAACTTATCATGAAAGTGCAATTGAGTCATAATACTTATAAAAAGCCAATCAAGTCCTAATTGGCCCGACTAAGCTTTGTGCAAATAAGCTAGCAGATTGGGTCGTGAAGGCACAATGGAAAAGAAAAAGAACTCCTCACTAATTGGTTGTCTTTTCTTCCGAAACCTATGTTGAATATTTTTATTTTCTGATGTTCACAAACTTACTTTGAATTAATGAAATAGAACAAAAACACATTCACATCAATCTTATCCATCAGGACGATCAGTTAGACATCGCCGCATTAATAATTGATTCTGTTTTCCAAAATCAAGGATAGCTCTACCAATTTGACGTTGTCGTGGTTATGTCATCCAACGCGGGAGCATGTTGAAAGGTCACCCAGATGAGCAAGTTGAAAACTTGAAAGGGACAGAGCGGGAGGTAGCTCTCAAGTATCCGCCGCCGCCACTGAAGCAAATCCTCAAAGAATGCCGTCTTTCTTTAGTTCTAATAAAAATATTTCAGTTGACATCAAATTAATTGATGACTATGTTTCTGTGAAATTGATTTTGGTCACAAGATCTTGCACTCGCCCAACGTCCACCATGGCCTTTGCCCTTCCAGATCTGGCTTCAAGCTCAAACAACCATGGTCGCAAGTTTTGAAGCCAGATCTGGCCACGGTGGCCGTGAAGCTCAGGACAGGCAAGCTCCACCAAGCCGTCGGAATTCGACGCCATGTGGGCCGAGCTCCGCTTGCGACTTAGAGGTTAGCATCAGGGCGTCGGCCTTTTGTTCATGGCGGGAGCTCGAACTCAGATTTGGGGGTTGAGCTCCAAGAAAGGGGAGAGACCCAAACGGACAGAAGATGAAGAGGCGGTCACGATCTGTCAACGCTTAGTTCGTGAACCAAATAGAGAAAGGAGGAAGAATATGAAATGTATGCATAGATTTTTTTTTTTGGTCCAAAAAATGTATGCATAGATGAAAAGTTACTTTTTTCCTTTTATCTTTTTTTTTTTGTGATTTAGAGCCATGTCTAAATTTTTTGTTTTTATAAAAAAAGCCAAGTCAGCATTTTTATTTAGTCAAGTTGGACGGAGTTAAAAAAAGACTTGATTTCATTAAGTTTAACAAATTTTAGAGCTCGATTGTATTTTTTTGCAAGTTTTAGGATTCAGTTACACTTTCGTGATAAATTTTAAGATTTCTAATGAATATATCCCTTTAAAATATTATTCACAATTATGAAAAAATCAGGAATGAAAGTTCTAGCTACTTCGGACTCAATTTGCAATAAGTCAGCCCTAAGATTTAAGGGGAAAAATAAGAATGAAGAGTGTGTTTATTTCACAAAAAACTAAAAAAAAAATTGATTTTCGAAAAGTGATTGTTCATGGAATTTTTTTTCTTATCGACCGTAGTATATAACTAATTCTTTTTGTGAGTGATGAATATATATATTTTTTTCATTAGCTTATATTTGTAAGCGAAAAATGAGATTTTTTTTTAAAATTTTGAATTTTTGGTAAAGCAAAAGCACACGAAAAGTTAATCCTGATATTGTCAAACCATCGTGAAAAATATCACTTGGGCCCGTCCTCTCTTAAACGGCGATGATGCATGACGAGAGCGGATAACACGTCTGATTCGAACCTCAGTGTCGAATCCAACGGCTCGGACGGACCCCTTCCATCTCCATTTGTTTAATTAATCATTGCTCTCCACAACATCTATATTCCCTCCTCTCTCTCTCTCTGCAACTTCCTTCTTTTTCAACGGCTGTCCGTTGCCAACGTATCAGAGACGCCGCCGCGCTCCGCCATCGGCCAGATCTCCCCCTGGTTCCCTCGGCTTTTGATCTGGTATTGTTCGAATTCAACGGACGGGTCGATGAGATCTTCTCTTGTTCTCGCTTCCGTTCCCGATTTGGAATCTGCTTGATGTGTAGCATTTGGTCGCTTTTAGGTTTTCGTCTTCCTGAGATCGAGCGTGTGGAGTGTCTTGAGAACGAGGAATGGCTGTCGCACCGGCACGGGCTCGGGCCGATTACGACTACCTCATAAAGCTCCTCCTGATCGGCGATAGCGGTATGCCCTTCGTTTTCTCCTCTCTCCTCTGGGGCTTTTTTTTGTTTGCGCGAGATGGATTGATAGTTCCTGCAGCCAGAACCCGATCTTGTTGTTCTGTCTCATTAATAATCCAGCTCATTTTGGAGTTCTCGTGGTTCGAACTAGGCATGTGACTTTGTTTGATTGGTTAGCTGGTGGCATCGTACTTGAAGTTAGGGAAAAGGGAGAATTTGGAGCATTGTTACAATGCTATCACAGGGGACAAATAATGTGAGAAAGTAATCTCATGTGATTATTGTTTACGATCTCTCTTCATTTGGTTTGGAACATGGAGCCCAACCCTTCCTAAGTTTGGGGATTTCGACTGAAATGCTGAGGAAGTTAGTGGTAGTCTGAGCTCAACTTAATTTTTGATGGCAAAAGGACTGCACTGGCATCTACTTTAGCGATTTTTAAGTGGCTTGGAACCTTAGACTAATAGGGAGGCTTTGTAGATTGTTGTATGCTCTCTTGGTGGATTGGAGACTATTGGGTTGTTGTTTTGAGACTTCTGTGGTTATCTGTACTGCTGGTTTTGCTAGTATGTGGAGTGAAAAGTTCTCATTAGTGGTATTTATGTTATGTTTGGTAAAAACTTCTCTTGTAATACATTTTAAGCAACCGAATAAGGAATAACTACAATATCTAATAAACTATCTTCTTCATCATTGCTCTGAAAATTAAATCTTTCCGTTCTAAATATGGTTAATCAGTGTTGATAGGCACTCATTAATTAAATTGTATTCATATTATAGATATTTTCAAGGTGGAAAGGAAGTTTTTAAGGAGCTGAATGTGGGAAAAAGTACTTTCTGCAGTACTCATACTACGTCGTATGCGGACTTGACATCACCAACTAGCAAAGTGCTATTGCACTGTCCTCTATAGCAAAACAACATTTCTTACAGTCCCATTAAAAATGAATCATCTATAAATACAAACATTTGATTGATTAAGCATGTGGTATGTTATCCCCATTATACATGTTCAAAGTGTTTTCTCGAAATACTGTGGTTTATGAGTTACATTTCAATTACCAATTAAATAATTCTGAAATGGTCTAGCAGTGATCATCTCATATCTCCTTCTCTTCTGGCATTATTTATGGCAGGTGTTGGTAAGAGTTGCCTCCTCTTGCGCTTTTCAGATGGTTCCTTTACTACCAGCTTTATAACAACTATTGGGTGGGTCTATCTGAAATAAAATTTGTTTGACTTCAGATGTTGGCATGCTCAGCTAATCGTAGTAGCTTGTCTTTCTAATTCGCAGGATTGACTTCAAGATCAGGACTATAGAGCTAGATGGAAAACGAATTAAATTGCAAATTTGGGATACTGCTGGACAAGAGAGGTTCCGAACAATTACAACTGGTCAGTGTCTGGCTTCAAATACAGCTGGGCCGTAGGGTGGCGAATGTTTAACTCATAAGTTGGATCGATTTTTTTTTACCTAATAAAGCAAATGTTGGCCAGTAAAAGAAAAACCTAGCTATGTGGATGTGGAATAGTTCCTTCACCAACTTGTTTTCCAATTGCACTTTGTGAAAGTTCTAAAGTTAATAGCAGTTTTTTTTTAATTGGTTCTATTTGATTTTGAGAGTACGTACATGGTGCTTTCTCCTTGGCATTCCTCTTCATGTGACAACATAATAGTTGGGTATGTTTTGAACTGCTTTTAAGTGTCGCCTTCTGAATATTGAATAGAGATCATAAAATTTTAGCTTCTACTAGAGATCTTTATATGCAAGAGTCCAGCTTATACCTTCTTAATGTAATTGGGTCCTTCCTGATCATTCTTTGATCAGAAAAATTTGTGTTACAAATTCTCTCCTTACGGCTGTCCATTTCAGCCAACCCATGTGATTGGAAAGGTTGGGTAACTGGATTATCTCTGTGTTGCAGCATACTACCGTGGGGCTATGGGTATTCTCCTTGTGTATGACGTGACTGACGAATCATCTTTCAACAGTAATTGGTTCTCCCTTATCAGTTATCTCTTGCGTAGTTTTTTCTTCCACTTCATGTATGAAAATTAGGTTAACATAATTGTTTCAATTTCTAGTGCAGTCCTGTTCTGATCCAGGGTTTATTTGTCTTTTGCACACCCTATTCATTTTGGTTGATTCAGTTTGTTTCTTCCTTCAGATATCAGAAATTGGATCCGTAACATCGAACAGCATGCTTCTGATAACGTGAACAAGGTACTTGTGGGTAACAAGGCTGATATGGATGAGAGCAAAAGGGTATGTCATATCCCTACATCATGTATGCTTCCATGTTATACATTCACATGCCAGTCATTCAGTTGATAATTGTTATTTAAGTGATGGGTCCTTCTCATTTTTTAGGCTGTTCCTACCTCAAAGGGCCAAGCGCTGGCCGATGAATATGGGATTAAGTTTTTTGAAACTGTAAGTACAGTTATCTTTGTCTTGTTAATTTCTTACTGAATTTTTGTAACTTCTTTCCTGTGCTGAGTATGTCTTCTATTTCAGAGTGCCAAGACGAACTTGAATGTAGAGGAGGTTTTCTTTTCAATAGCGAGAGATATCAAGCAAAGGCTTGCAGAAAACGACACAAGATCTGAGGTACATGTTTCGAGGTTAAGGCTAGTGTTTTCCAGTGCTTATTAAGTTATTTGCTTATTAAAATAGATTTTGCTGGGACCACAGTCATAGCTTGTCCTAGGGAGCATCTCACTCTTTGTGCAGTGTTGAAATAAGGCTGACGACCTATAATAACAATTATTACCACCGCTTTCTACAGATGTCTTTTGCCTTGTGAATAGATTTAAGTATTAATATCTGGTACACGGTATCTATAACTTGTTTTCTAAACAAGCCACCTCCATCGCCCCGTCGGTATAGGTAGTTACATTTTTAAGAATTAACTAACCATCCAAATCAACGGTGATAAAGTAGGCTTGTCTTAGAAAAGGAGACTCGGCCATGGGCCATATAGAAGATTTTTAAAGGCCGTAGCTTTGTGAGTAGAACTGTCGTCTTCAAGCACGTTTTTCAACGCCTATACATGTGTTAACAAACTCCATTTTACCAACAAGATAAGGCTTAAATGCTTTTCAAATTTTTCTATTTGGATATTGTCTGCGCACTTGCTTGCTTTGTTGGGTTGGAGGGTCATTTCAGGTTGGCAATTGAAGTTTCTTTGAAATTCTCCTCTGAGAGGAGGAGGAAAAGAATCTAATTTCTTTCTGTAGGTATCAATTTTCCATTCCCAAATGTTGACCTCTTTCCTGTTTTGGTTGAACTCCTGCAGCCTCAAGCAGCAATTAGGATCAATCAACCGGATCAGGCATCAGGGGCTGCTCAAGCACCACAGGGATCTTCTTGCTGTGGTTCTTAAGCAAGTTCTGCTCCAGTCACTGCAGTAGTGGGGAAAAATTATTTTGTTATACATCCGGTTGCTCCCATTGTTCTCGCCATACTACCTCACTAAATGCTACATTTTGTGTGGATGGTAGATCCGTCGCCATCCAATAGAAGAATGAATTCTTGGGCAACTGTAATATGAGGAACTAATTATGTGCAGATTCCTGCTGAGATTTCATCTCATTAAAGTTTGACATCTCATTATCAACTCTATTGTATTTTTTTTCCTGGAAGTGGTTGCTATGACATTCTGGTAATTTTTTAAGCCACAAACTAGTCTCGTTGGCCCTTCAAAGTGAAAGCTCTTAATAGATGCTGAAATTCCCTTTGAGGTGCTAATGCGTTCGGCTCTGTTTAGCTTTGCTACGATCGTCTCAAAGGCGCTCCTTTTTTTCTTTGGTATGCTCTATTGTCCTTGTTTTTCTTTTTGAACTGCATTTCCTAAATGATGAGAAGTGTGCCACTGACAAAGTGATATGTGATGTATTTGTTGAAAAGAAGATAGTGGTAGCTCCATTATACTTGGCAAAGAGGGTTGGGATTTTGTGGAGTACTACTGTGCATGTGATTGGTGTGGACCACTGTATTTGGTAACATCGGATTGCAATTCCATTTCTTCCTTGACATTCCAAGATATCAGCTTCCTTTTTGTTCATTACATGTAGCTTAGTTCTGATTAGGAAGAGTTCTCAGCTTCTTCATAGAACTTTACCTATGTGGTGAGCGATGTATTGGACAAGGGTCCGATACTGCTTTGGTGGTGGTTTATTGATGTAATTTACACCATCAACTTGAGTCCCTGGCATTAGCCACTGAAACTATTGCCTATATTATCGGTCGGAAAATATTGAGACATAGATTGTTATCCATAATGAAAGTATTGTTTATTTGATAAATATTTTAAGCAAACTAAGCCATCCTTTTTAGAAAAATATTTTTTACATCGTTTATTTTCGTGAAATAAATGGAGTCTTATTGGATGGTGTCCCGATTCGGGGAAAATTTTTCCCACACAGAAAAAAGGGAAAGGGAGAGGGAGAATCAGGGAGACCAATAGATGTCTATTTTGTTTTATACACAATATTCTTCAAACGTTTTATTATGTATCTCGCCAATTTTAATTTTGATTTAACGGGCTAAAAATTACACTGTAAATAATATTACTTGCTTGCTTAAGAGTTGAAAATGAGAGGTTTTATCTTTTATAGACTAGGCTAAATCATATTTTCAATTGTTCAACCAACGTGGCACAAAGCTTTTGGAGTATATATGCCAGCACAAACCTTGCTTTTCTATGAGATGAAAGCTAGGAAGGTTCTCTAGGTAAGTAGTGTTGGAAAATTGTGATCCATCTATCTCTATTTGTTCCACAGGATTAGTTTGTGAAGTTTACCTGACTCTAAAACGGAAAGATTACTAAAAACAAGTCACATACCTATCATATGGATTCTAATTCAGTCATAAACTTTTCGATTAACTAATTTAATCCTAAAATTTTTTGACAATTTTCCAATTATTTCAGCCAATTTTAACAAAAAAGCGCTAGCATGCATGCTAGCCATTCTGCGTGGCATGATTGGTATTGACATGGATAATTTGTTGTAACTTTTAATATTTTTTTATTCTACCATTTTCTTTTCTTTTTCTCATTATTCGTTGCCGATCTGCGGCTTTGATAATCACCGATAGAGTCGCCGAATCTGGGTGAGGGGTTGCAACCCCTTGTTGCGGCTAGCGAGGGCATCATGGCCCTCGCCAACAAAACCTCATTCAGTGGCCGATCAAGGTCATGACTCCCTCGTTGAAAGGAAAGTAGGAAAAAAAGGGGAAAAAAAAAGAAAAATTATTAAGTCACGCCACATAAGACGATAGGCATCTACGTAATCAATCTTGTGCCAAAAATGACCGAAAGGATTATATTGGCAAATCGACAAAAGCTTATGATGAAATTGACAAATGAAAGATTTATGATTAAATTGGCATATGTATAATAAATTTATAATTTTTTTAGTAATTATCCGTCTATAGAACTCACCCTTGAGGGCTTTTGTTGTTGTTGTTGTTGTTGTTGTTGTTGTAAGGTACCATAAAAAAGGATGCAAAACGAGGATTTCTCAAGAGATCACCCATCTTAATACAACTCTCGTTCAAGCAAGCTTAACTTTGAAATTCTGATAAGATATGCTGCATTACTACTGGTATAATTGCACCCACTTGAGAGCATTTTTGAAAAATTCACCCATGAGACTATTCCTTCTTGTAGAAATATAGATTGTCGGACAAAAAAAAAACAAATGGCTAAGAAGAGAGAAATATTGAGCTATACTGGGATTATTATTATTATAATACCTAGAGTGGGGCCTTGCAAGTCGCCATTAGCCTTGCAGGTCCCTCACGGGGGACAGGGAGGGGTCGGGTCGGGGCATGTTTGCACTCCATGGGGAGCGGACTCGGGCCGTGAACCCTATCCCTTCCTCGTCCTACGTCCATGCCTAGTCAGGTGAAACTGTTAGAAGATCTATTCTAGCATTTTTTTTTTCAGGGTTGATTTCGTGAAAAATCAAGGAATTAAACAAGCTGAGAAAACTTTTTCTTGCACGGGACTCTCATGTCCGATGTTGCAGCTCAGTAAAAAAGGGCTTTAGGCAAAGAGAGACGATGCTACATCGAGTACGTGGTGCTTCTATTTCTGCGTAGACAAACTGACTTGTCGGATGACGTCAGCACGCGTGGAATCTTTTGGAGGATGCAGTCACGTGCTGCCAGGGGTAGGGGTGTCCAAACCGAACAAGAGACCCGATCCGAAACAAGACCGATCCGAACCGACCCGACCCGAAATTTTCATTCGCTTCTTGTTTGGGTCCCACCGCGTTCGGGTAACAGCTAGATTAATTGGGTATTGTAATGATCTTGTTTGTGTTCGGGTATTACCCGAACACAAACACGGGTAAACACCAAATGAAGCCCAGTCCAAACACGAAAACAACCAAAAATCGAAAACAGTGAAACAAAACTAAAGGCTAGCGAAGCGCAGGTTCTTTCTTTCCATCGACGAAGGCAACGCAACTTCATTCTCTCGCTCGCACGGCGCAATCGCTCATTCGCCTCGTAGATCCAAATCTCGTCTCTCCCTTTCGTAGATCTCTAGTTCGATCCGATTCGGTTCGATTTCCCCTTCTCCTCCTCAGCATGGCTTCCGCGTCGCTGCCATCATCTGCGGAGGGCCCTTCTCGACTGGGGATCGTCCTAGGTTGGGGGCCGTAGTTCGAGATCAGATTCGGGTGGGTTTTCAATTTGAATTCCATCATGAATCCCTTCTCATTCGGAACGCGTCTGAGGTCAGCTCAATTTCTTCCCTGATTTGTGGTTCTTGTGTTGTTGCGAGATCCGTGTTCATGCAATTTCAGTAGATGGTTAAGAAGTTATACATGCCAAATGCAAACTGAGAAACCTGATGTCGTTTTCTTATTTTGATGGGTTCTAACGAAGCGGTGTTGTTTGTATAGATGTTTTGTTTCTGTCGAATTGTTCGATGAGGGGCTTGATTTGTTTACTTTTTGGGCTACTGACCATTCATGCGAAAGCTATTTCGACTGTAAAACTAAATCTGACTTCTTATCGTGGTTTGTGTCTCAGGAAACTTCTTCTTCTCAATTCATTCTGCAACAGTACACGGCCGTTTCTGGCGGGCAGATGCTCCAGAACCCTGTTAAAAATGCCTATGGAATGGGAAAGGTGTGGATGGCCACTTCGGAGTTCGTAACCGCTTCGAAAGTGATCAAGAATAGCAATTCTGCACACGCAGGTGATTTTGTGCTCTAGCAGATGGATCCAGATATGTGGTATGTGCAGCTTGCAGTTGGAGGAAGTAAAGTTCGTGCTGGCTGCAATGGAAAACTTGTTTGGCGGTACACACCATGGCTTGGTGCAGACACGGCTGTCGCGACCCGTCCGGAAGCGGACGCGGCTAATGGATTACCGATCACGGGTCTTGGATCGGCGCGAGCCCTCCCAGGCCCATACCAAATCGCGGCGGGAGTATTCTTCGACGATAAGAGTCGATCGCTTTCGACCTTCAGTGTGGTCGTGGTGGCATGTGCAAATTGTGCATGCATTTGGAGTCGCCACCGGTCTTTCTTGGAGGGTAGACCGGAAACCTTACCGATCGATTGGGAGAGATCGATCAGTTCTACGGAACCAGAGATTTTGGGTTCGGGGACTTGGTTACGCTGGTGTCGTTACCAACGCCCTTTCGGTACCTAATGCGAGTGATTTTCCTAACTAGGATTTCATGCAGGCACAATTTTGGGTGAGGTAAGTCTGACTTTGCACATTAACCAGTTTAACATGCTCACGTAATTATAATAAATAAATAGATGTCAATCACATAAATATCTATCCTACGTGGTGATCATGGAATTATGATTTAATGGGTCTCGAGCCAATGAGACCACATATAATCATTTTAATATTTTAATAACGGAGAGCCGCTCTTCGCTTCTTCTTGGTTTCTTGAACTCTTCAAGAATTGGGCCCCAAAGAGCTCGCCGACTTAAAAGGCTCCTCCACGTAATCCTCGTAGCATTTACATCAACAATTGACTATGCTAAAAATAAAGATTACATGAAAAATAAAAGGAGTACGCAGCCTCCATTTAATAATTACAACCCCAAATATATAAATAATCATCATACATTCATATATACATCAATCACATTGATTAGGGATTTTTCCATGATCACCACCCTTTCACGTAAGTAATAAATTCACAATTTAAAACTTAGGAAGGCACAATAAAAATTCTACGTTGAATCATATTCAGAATTTTTACGTAAAATAAGATAGCCATAAATTTTCGATTCAAAATTGATTTAGTCTCAATTTTTGCTACGTTGATTAATTTATCATATAAAATAATCAATCTCCATTAGCCATGTAAGACAAACAATTCGTTAATACATATTGGCCATAGTATTGCAAAAATTGCAAAAAATCAATTAAATGCACGAAAACACCTAAGGATTGGCTCTGATACCACTGTTGGGATCCACGTAACACGTAGCGGAAATAAATAACAACCCACACATGTATCTCCAGAGGCGTACTTCGTGCATTTCAATCGAAAAAAATCACAAAGTCTCAAAGGGAGTAAATAGATTACCTCTCGTAGCGTGCTTGAACGGAGGTGTCGGTTCGATGTTCTTCGATCTCAGCCTCCACAAGTGTTAGGCATCTAGTTCGGACGCACCACCAATTGACGAACGGGGAGACGACTAATAACTCCACAACAATTGTGCTAGCAATATGCGGAATCAATATTCCGAACTTAGTATATTTTGCTCGCTCAAGATTATGAGAATATAGAGAGTGTTTGTGTTCTTCTCTCTAAGCTCTCAAAAATTTGCACACTCTACAAAATGTCTCTCCCCTCAACCTCAAAACTCTTGCCATCCTTTTATAGCCAAAAATACCTTTCAATAAATTGTATTTAAAAATAGTACTAACAATTATAAATTCTATCTAAAAATAGCACTCACAAATAAATGACATTTAAAAATAGCACTAACAATAGCACTCACAATTTATAATACAAAAATGCTATTTAAAAATAGCACTAACAATAGCACTCACAATTTATAATACAAAAATGCTATTTGAAAATAGCACTAACAATTATAAATTCTATCTAATAATAGCACTCACAATTTATGATAAATAAATGCCATTTAAAAATAGCACTAACAATAGCACTCACAATTTATGATAAATAAATGTCATTTAAAAATAGCACTAACAATAGCACTCACAATTTATAATACAAAAATGCTATTTAAAAATAGCACTAGCAATAGCACTCACAATACAAAAATGCTAAAAAAAGGCACTAACAAAGGTGTTAAAAATAATAACCATTATTATTATTACAAGAGTTAAAGAGGTTACCAAATAGTACAAATACGCATAACGTAGAAATACGTATGACGTATAAATACGTAGAGCATACGTATATATCCGTGAAACCGGGGACTAATTGAAAGAAAAATGTGTAATTAAGCCCTTTTGGTAAAAATTGATTAAATTGGAGGGCAAATTGACCTAATTGCACTTTAAGACTTTAGAATCCAATGTCATAGCTTATAAAAAGTGAGAATTGAAAACTAAAAGACTCGAAAAGGAATTTTTTTTTTTTTAGGCTCGGTTCGGGTTTATGTTTGTGAAGGAACATAGTGACCCGAGCCGAATTTTTGAGATTTAAAGTGACACACTTGAAGAGGAAATTAAAACAAAATTATCGAATATTTTTGGGTATTTTTCTGACCACGAATGGTATTTTTCTGATTTTTTGGGTATTTTTATAAACTCGAAAAATATTAAAAATACCGAAAAATATTTTTTGTTCAAAATTGGTTCCTAAGGCTAAACCAAGGCTTCCAAAGTTGATTTTGTGATTTTATGACATTTTTTGATATTTTTAATTAATTTTAAAGAATAAAAATCACAATAATAAATGGTAAAAAATCAGGTGTCAACAGCTGCCCCTCTTTGAGAGGAATCTCGTTAGAGGTTTCTCTCAAAGATAAGGTGGCACCTGATTCCTAACCGACTCAACTGGGAAAATGAGAGAAGAAATGTTATGACATCGGATCCTTAAGGCTATTGATAAAAGCTCAAATCAATCCCCGATTTGCTCTAACAATTTGAACATGGGCCGGAGTGAGAGAGGCTTACCTGAAGCTCACCTGTCGGATGCTGCCGATTGCGACGACTTTCAAGAAGATACCTAGGACTCGTTTCAGAAAATCCTAGGGAGATTAAGTTCTGACCTGTATGGTAGGTCATACCATTATGGAATTCCTAACTGGTAGGAACCTAAGGAAGACGCATACCACACTTTAGAATTTGCCAAGGATTTTGATCCGTATGGTGGATCGGACCTTTGTGTTGATTCTTACGGCGGTACTTACCAATGAGTTGACCCTTATAGCGGTATCTACCATTAATTTGACCCTTCAGGCGGTTTCTACCATAAGCTGACCCTTCAGGCGGTTTCTACCTTGAGTTGACCCTTCAGGCGGTTTCTACCATTGATTGACCCTTCAGGCGGTTTCTACCATGAGTTGACCCTTCAGGCGGTTTTTACCTTTGGTTGACCCTTCAGGCGGTTTCTACCATTCATTTGACCCTTCAGGCGGTTTCTACCTTGAGTTGACCCTTTAGGCGGTTTCTACCTTGAGTTGACCCTTCAGGCGGTTTCTACCATTGATTGACCCTTCAGGCGGTTTCTACCATGAGTTGACCCTTCATGCGGTTTCTACCTTTGGTTGACCCTTCAGGCGGTTTCTACCATTCATTTGACCCTTCAGGCGGTTTCTACCTTGAGTTGACCCTTCAGGCGGTTTCTACCTTGAGTTGACCCTTCAGGCGGTTTCTACCATTGATTGACCCTTCATGCGGTTTCTACCATGAGTTGACCCTTCATGCGGTTTCTACCTTTGGTTGACCCTTCAGGCGGTTTCTACCATTCATTTGACCCTTCAGGCGGTTTCTACCTTGAGTTGACCCTTCAGGCGGTTTCTACCTTGAGTTGACCCTTCAGGCGGTTTCTACCATTGATTGACCCTTCAGGCGGTTTCTACCATGAGTTGACCCTTCAGGCGGTTTCTACCTTGTGTTGACCCTTCAGGCGGTATCTACCATGTTTGAAAAGGGGTCTCATGACGAGGGTTCTCCACGTCCGACGAGACTGTTTGATATTTTGAAAATGGGTCCTGGGACGAGGGTTCTCCACGTCTGATAGGACTTTTTCTTTTAAAAGGATTTTTCTTCCCCTTTTTTTGAGACCCCGAAGTTTGTCGGGAATTCAGTTTTTTGAAGCAGTGAAAGATTTTATTTTGACAAAACTTCACTTGAGTCTGTTGAGGCGACATTCTGGGAGTTGGGTTCTCCAAGTATCCTGCATAAGTTTGAGCCTGAAAGATTTTTCTTCACCAAGAAAACGTTAGTAATCTTTGGGAAGACCACGGCTGTCCATTTTGACAAAACCGTATGATTTAAGTTTTAATCATGAAATGTGCATTTTGATGCTGGGGGTTATCCAAAGCATTCTTGCAACATGCAAATGTGATCACAAATCCCTTGCACGGAAAATCTGGATCAACAGTTTGAAAATTCCAAAAAGAGTTTGTTCAAAACATCAATTGGAATATTTCTCGACAATGAGGTCTTCTCACCTGTTTTGCGATCGTGTTTTTTTATAGGGGATACACTCGATTCCCTACTAACCCGTGCCTAGGTTTTAGGCTCATTCGCAGCGCATACATTTTGATCGGTCGGGAGGTCTTCCACGGGACCGTAATGTTGGGCTTGGATATTGGTCTTCAAGGGGGACTCACTTTTGAGTCAAGGTCATTGAATGAAAGTTTTCACCATCTGCTCCGGGTTTACAAGTCAAGAACCCTGCAAAATGAGAAAGAAATAGTCTTGCTCGTACTTCTTCGAGCTGAGCTGTATGTTAACCCAAGTGTCTCAGTCAGAGAAGACTGTTTCAGGGTTATGATGTTGGTAGGATTGGGGACCGAAAAAGGCTTGTTTTTGGCCCAGAATTCATGACGAGTTTGACATTGGTGATCATTGCTGATTTACCTCCTGTCTTTTCCTTTCTGCATCTTTAGTTTTTGAGGTGTACAACCGATTTTGAGGTGTGCACCAGCTCTTTAGAGAGCGTCCCTTGTTGCATTCAGAGACCGACTCTCTCCATGTCTTTGTTCTGTGCTTGGCAGCATTTGGGGAGCAGCTTTTTTTATTTGACTCCTTTAAGAATTTTCTTTTTTTTTTTTTCATCCAAGTTTCACTGGGGATCAAGCAAACAGCTTTCATGAGCATCGGCCTTGCTTTTACCAGGCACTTTGCTTTTTCTCGATGCCGTGGATTTTTCTCATTCATTTTTGAAATCCCACTTTTTCTCATCTTCATAGGATCGCGTTAGACCTATGATCAAAGGTCTAACAAGGTTAAACATTAACTTAGGAATTCTTTTGCAAACCCTAAGTCTTGAACTTCTTCGTTTCTGAAGTGATGCTGCATCCGTCTTGGAATGTGCAATGATCACCAACGGGTTTATGAAATGATTCTGCAGGCTCAACTTGGCTATGCAAAGGATTCGGTGTGTGGGATAGAGAAATGAATGCTTCTCATCATCCTATGGCACTTGGATTACCATATAAACAACACACAAAGATTAATGTTAGTCCGAGCAAGAAAATTTCTAACCATTTTCTCCTGATGCTGCTGGACTCACCTCCATTTTGCCCCGATGTGGGGTGGTTCTTGACAGGGTTAAGAATGAAAACCGCCGTTCAAAGGGGTTATCAACGGTCACCTGTAGTGTTTGGGGGATATGAAACGAATGCCTCCGTCGTCCCAACCCATGTAATCGCTGCGAATGGTCCCTACTTCCGTAGGTCCAGATTCTGCTGTCTTATCCGCTCCATTTCTCTCTTAAGTGTGTATAGGACGTGTTTGGACTAGGCTTTGCCTCTCGTCTTTTGAGAAAACGTCCTTTTGAAAGTTTTGAACAACTTTTGATTGGAAAAATCTCTTTCGTTTTCTCCAAAAATTTTACCCGTCAATGGGATTTTATGATGCCCAATGCATGTTCAGATAACCTCATGTTTCAAAACATGAATGCCAATGAAGTTAGAATCCTATGTCTTTTCTAGACATCAGATTCTAAAAGCTTTTCTTTTCTTCTCTATTTTTTATTCAACATTTTCAATGGATTGGGGAAAGGGATACTTACCTGTCCCCCGCGGCTGGAGATCCCTGAAAATGCGGAAGAAACATGTTATTGTTCGTTCATGAATTTTTCAAAAAATTAGAACGATACATCTTACCCTCGGTCGTGTGCCCCTGCGAGTGCACACAGGTTGTCAAAATTTGTCCTCCTTGATGGTGAGTCCCTATCAAGGATAAATAGCAAGTGTTAACTCATATTCCCAAATTGAAGACAAATTGGGACAATACAACTTTACTCTTGGTTCTCATCCCGTTCTGACGTCGCGTATTGATATGAACCACGTCTATCAAATCCGCTTATCCATGCTTGGAATATTTGCAATATCAATGGTTCAGCTGCCCCCGGTTGGGCAACGTCTGTTTTGTTATTTGAACAGATGGCTCCTTGGGTGATTTATCCACGTTTAACACCTGAGAAGGGAAAGAAATGAGACATTACTTTGGTATTCGGTTGAAGATCGTTTAGGAACGATACATCGTTTTACCAAATGGGAGGCTTCGTGACCAAACGTATTTCGTGCTGAATGGGGGTAGATCCCATTATGCTCCGCGGGTGATAGTCATCGTTCATGGAATTTGCTCCATGGATTAAGTGATTAATCCATGGCCCTTGGCTCGAAGACGTTCAAAGGGTAATGTTGACACTCAGAGCGGTTAGTTTTCAGCGTTAATTACAATGTTCCCGCGGGAACTTTACAACGAAATCCGTAACACATTCATTCGATGTATTCACCTCTCACTCTCCTGAGCCTTCTAATGATTTAGCACACGAGCTTCGAACCAGATGTCCGGTCGCCGGTACCGGTCACGACTGCGAAGATGCACTTGTTCCAAAATGCTTGACCCATAGGCTGAGTTGCTCATTCAGGAGATCGTCCGACCGCTCGGGTCGTCCAAGTTGAGCATCCTTAATTGCTGGTGACGGACTTCTCCCATTTTCGGCATGAACAACCTGGTTTCTCGGTTTATGCGTGATCCACACGCCGAGTTGCTCACTGAGGGACTCGCTTGAAATTTCAAGCCATTGACGCCCAAGTCGGGCATCCTCAACCGTTGGCGATGGGTTCCTCACACTACTTTCGACATGAACAACCTCACTTCTCGAGTTGGTATTTTCATCGTTGTCCAGTAGGTTTGTACCCGATGCTGGATTCGCCGTAGGAATAACACTAACGATCGGTTGGTGCTCAAATTGGGGAGTCCATACCTGCTGAAATTGTTGTACATACTCTTGGGGAGTACCAGGGTAACTCAGGGGGGAATTCAGCCGATCGAACCAAGAATAGATGTTTTCAAGGAGATCGTCTGAACCATCGAGCGACTGACACTCAGGTTGAGTATTGTCGACTACTGGAGAAGGAATCTTTTTGCCATTTTCGTCATGGACCACCTGATTCTTCGAGCCGGAATCTCCGTAATCGTCTCGCAAGATTGTATGTGCATCTCCTGCCAGTGTTAGATCCGCTGTAGGACTAGTATTAACGGCCAGTCGGTGCTCAGACTGGGGAGTCCCGATTTGCTGAAATTGCGGTACATACTCCTGAGGAGTACTGGGATAACCCATGGGAGTACTCTGATTGATGCCTGAACAATCGACCGTGTAATTGTCAGTCCCATCGGTGTTAAGAGGTGATTGGATGCTTCCTGCTTCATGAGGATTGCGATCACAGCCATGCTCATCGTTTAAACTTGAACTGCCTCTCTCTTGGTCTAGCGCCACTCGTCCATCTCTCAGTAGTCTTTTGTAGCACCAAAGGTGGTTCCTGACTTTATTTCTATCCAATCCCGGCATGTTCATGATCTTGAGTATGCGCGATGGGCGAGCCAAACTGATCCCTAACTGTTGAACTGCATCAACAAATTTGCTATGAAGCTCCGAGGTCCAATAAAACCTTGTTTTCTTGCTAGCCGAAGTAGGGTTGGCAACTCGGCGGCTACTCTTCGTGGAATCTGGTCGTGTTGAACCGCCTCTATCTTGGTCTAGCGACGCTCGTCCATCTCTCAGTAGTTTCTTGTAGCGCCAAAGGTGATTCTTGACCATATTTTTAGTCAGTCCCGGCACGTTCATGATTTCGAGTATGCGCAATGGGCAAGCAAAACTGATCCCCAACTGTTGAACTGCATCAACAAATTTGCTATGAAACTCCGGGGTCCAACGAAATCTTATTTTCTTGCTAGCCGAAGTGGTGTCAGCAACTTGGCGGTTACTCTTCTCGGAATCTGGTCGTGTTGGAGGTTGCTCTGGAGGGGATTTAGTGGTCTCAGATCGGATGGTCATGATGGTGAGTTCATCATCGAGCGGACCCGACTTGTCATGACGCATGTTCCCTTCCACAATGGGCGTCGACTTTGACCTTATAGCACTAGTTTCCTCTTGTAGATCCTCGGCGGTACCCGCCTGTTCCGAAAGATGTTGCGAAGGGCATTGCAACAAATGAGCATTATAAACCCCCAGATCTGGCTCTTCAGTGAATACTCCGTCCGTGGGAACAGGGTTACCGCACTCCAGGCAAATAGCGATGCTTAGAGCTTTTTTGTACTGAGTGTTTTTTATTCGAAGCTTTTCATTTTCCTCCCTTACAACCGCTAACTCGTGCCGATCGCGTTGCTGCTTCAGCCGGGTTCGTTTGTTTTCAAACCAGCACTTGACCTTCCGAGGCTCCCACCCTATCTCCTGGCCCATTTTGATTTTCTGTTCCATGTCCGGATAGGGGTATTCCCTGAAAAACAATTCGAGTTTATGGACTTGACCTGAAGTGTTGCGTTTGAGATATTCCCCTTTCTGACGCTGATAACCGTCGCGGGTACTGTTCTCGTTAACCAAGCCGCGGGTTTCATCATTAGAAGGATCGGTCTCCATGGCCCTCGTGTCAGGTTCGGTCCTGAGATCTTCAAACTCTTCCAGCAGCTCAAGCTCGGAGACCTCCAAGTCTGGCGCTTCCAATAAATGACAGAATCCCTTGAACATTTTGACCGGGATATCACTGTTTGATTTTCCGTTAACTCAGCTTTCTTTGTTCCTCTTTGGATCTTCACTTTCTCTGCAAATTCTGAGAGGTTAAAGGAGCCGGATCACCGTTCTTCGATCAAAGGTGATGGCTACCCGACGAGCGCTCTTCTCAATGTTTCGAGATTCCCACTTCGTCCTTTTGTGATGGCTACTTGACGAGCGTTTTTCTCAAGGCTTCGTAATTCCCACTTTGTCCTTTTTTGCTCTTTTCTACGTGAACGGAGCCTGAAGATCTCTTGCGTTGATTTCGCTTTGTCGAGCACTACGCTTGTCCCCCTGGCCCAGTCTCTAGAGTAACAAGCCTGCCCACCTTTCGGCGCCATTATGTTTCGTAAAACCCGAGATCACAGGACGGTGGTGGATTCGTGACTCATCGGGGATGCATTAACGAAACCCGCTTGGCTCTACTGCACATAAAATATTATTACCACTTCTCCCTGTACTCGAGCATTTATAAGGTGATAGATTGATGTCAAGAAGATTAACACTTTAGCCTTATCAGACTCAGCCTCTCAAACACTCTTCACATTCTCACTCTCTTCTCCGTCATTCCATCGCATATGGATTCCTCCTCTATGCCTGTTGCCTTACCTGAAGCTTCGACCCAATGGGAGAGATTTTACCACCTCTTGGGTAGGGGTTATGGCTACATAAACAATCATCCTGAAGCTGAGGTTGAAGTTCGTACTCTGATTCCGGCCCTGGATACTGCGTGTATTGAAGGTACGAAACTGCAAAGGGAGTTTGTGATCTTCCCAACTCTCTTTAACAATTTCATGCAGGCTTACGAAGTTGCTAGCCGGGAGGTCACTTTGGCTGGTATCGTGCGAGCCCGTTATCAGGACCGAACTGAGTCCCTGATGTTGGCCATGCTGACGGCCGATAACCATAAAATGGCTGTTGAATACGCCCACGCCCAGGTTTCGATGCTGGTCCGTGAGAGGGACAACTTGGTGGAGCGTCTGGCTCTTTTTGACACCGCCTTTGAGCAAGACCAGCACAACTTCGTGCTGAGGTTCCAGTGTGCCTGGTTGGAGGAAAGGCTTGAAGACCTGAGCATGGATATAGCTCGCGGGAGGGTGCTGGCTCATGACTTAGAGCTTGAGTTCGAGTACTATGACACCAAGGTGAACGAACTTAAGGAGAAATGTCGTCTCCTTTTCTTCAAGCTTGTAGACCTCGATTCCCGGAGTGTGGGTTGTAAGCAAGGCATGGATAGCATGGAGAGTCAGTTAAGCTTTTTTGTGATGCTTGTCAGAACTCATTTTGGGTTTACTGCTCCCCCTCAGTGATCCACTTGTAAACTTTCCTGCTGAATGAAATAAATGCGAGTTTGTTTATATATGCTCTTTCATTCTGCATTGTTGACTAGCCAAGAAAGGTTTTTGCTTTCGGATCTACGCGACTCCTTTTTCGCCTGTGTCAACAGATTGACTACGCATCATTCTCACAGCCCGACGCTTTATATTTGATTGACCTGAATGCCTCGTGAGAAATAGATTTGTAGTTGCTCGAAACTTAAAGACTGCCCCTGATTTTGCGGTCATTGCGTTTGGGGCCGCTAGTAATTTTTCACTTTCGAGCTCGATCACATTCTGCTAGTAACTCATGCTATCAATTCTGCCTTCACGCGTCGGGGCTGATTTTACCTTGAACTTAATAACAAGGAATTACCGTATACACACGAGATGACGTTTGCGAAAAACATTATGCATAATCAACTCTAGCTATTGAAGAAACAAACGCATGCACCGATGAGAACTTTACAATAGGAGATACATCCTTCTCGCGTACATCCCCTTCTTTCTTGGGGCATGTCCAATGACTAACCAGTCTGGCCTCAGCTTAGGTGTGCCATTACCAAGTGCAGATCATGGTTGCCAACCTTTAATAGCTTCCAACTGATCGAACCAGGTATCAAGTCCTTCATCGAAGAAATCACCCGACCCCTCGAACGATTGATGTGTAGGTTGAGCTGCATCGCCCGACGGGTTCTTCGAACTGGAACCTCCATCTTTGTCTGGGATTATAAGAGGAGATTTGATCGATTGACTACCACAAGCATCTCCCACTTGGGGATTAGGGAAATAAGAGTGCTCCAAGCTTTCTCCCATTAGATCATCTGAAGCCATATGCTCTGATTGGGCAAACCCTTGAGCACTGGGCGTGGTGGGCTGATCTGCGACAGGATGAACACTGACTAGCTGCTGCTCGGACGGAGGAGTGCTTACTCGTTGCACTTGTGATGCGTGTTCTTGAGGAATATTGAAATGACTCGCGAGGATATCCTGATCAAATCCCCAATAGTCGTCCAGATTCGACCGGGCCTCATTTGTCATAAGGGTGCTGGGTTCGCAGCCGAGTCTATTGCTCGGATTCAGTTCTGCATAACGCTGTCCTAACGCCCTTCTGTAGCAACCAAGGTGATTCGCGACTAATTGCTTGGTAAGTCCCGGTACGTTCATGACCCTAAGTATGCTTGTCGGACCTATGAAGTCGAGTCCTATCTGTCGAACTGCGTCCAAGAACTTGAGATGAAGCTCCGGGGGCCAAGTGAATTTCTTCTTCTCGTCGTCCAGAGTGGCGTAGATAGCCTGCTGACTAACCTCTAACTCCTCTTGAACCGTATCTGATCTTACCGGAAGCTGTTGTGGAGGAGATTCATGGGCTTCGATGAGGTGACTCCGATCATAACGACACGTATCTTCTTCCTCCGAAGACACTGGTATAATTTCTGTAGGATCGATCTGCTCATGCGCGCCATTAGCAGGATCTGATTGTACCGGAGATGGCTCAAGGGAGCAGGGGGATAAATGAGCACCTTCCATCTTCGTAGAAGGCTTACTGGGGAACAATTTACTGAGGGTGGTAGGGCCACCGCAGTCAGGGCAGGTAATAGTACTGAGAATTTTCTCATACCACATGTTTTCCATTTGAAGGTTTTGGTTCTGCTCATTTAGGGCCGTGATCTCCTTACGCCTGTGTTGGACACCTAGTCTGAAACGTCTATTCTGAAACCAAAAATGGATTCTCATAGGATTCATTCCCAGCTTCTGGCCCAATTCAATCTTTTGTTCCTCGTTTGGGCAAGGGCATTCATCGAAGAAAGCTTCAAGCTCCTGGATTTCTTTCCGAGCGTAGCGCTGGCGACTTTTTCTTTTCCCGGGTTGAGCGTCGTGGCCACTGCCGTCGTCACCACTGCGATCTTGATGTTCGTCACCGGCGATGTTGAGTTCCATGGCTTCGATGTCGAATCTGATTCTAGAGAATTTGAGGTCTTTCAACGAACTCGTCACTCGGGGTTCTCTGTTCTCTTTTGTATACTCGCTCTTTCGATTTGTTGCCTCATTTTCCTCGAAAGCTAGGTCTGTTCAGCGTTCTGTTTTTGAAACGACGGAACTGTTTACCTCCTGCTCAGCTTTCCGACACGAAGGGGTAACCAAATCCTTCCGCGGCTTCTTCGATAGTAGCGCTCGCCTTTCACTTTTCCTCGATAGTCATGCCTGTTCAGCACTGTCTTCTCTTTTTAAGTGGCAGAGCTGTTCACTCGCCGCCCAGCTTTATGCGTGATGGAACAACACAATCCTTTCGCGGCTTCTTCGATAGTTGCGCTCGCCTTTCACTTTTCCTCAATAGTCATGCCTGTTCAGCACTGTCTTCTCTTTTTAAGTGGCAGAGCTGTTCACTCGCCGCCCAACTTCATGCGTGATGGAACAACACAATCCTTTCGCGGCTTCTTCGATAGTTGCGCTCGCCTTTCACTTTTCCTCAATAGTCATGCCTGTTCAGCACTGTCTTCTCTTTTTAAGTGGCATAGTTGTTCACTCGCCGCCCAGCTTCATGCGTGATGGAACAACACAATCCTTTCGTGGCTTCTTCGATAGTTGCGCTCGCCTCCCTCCCAGCTTTAATAATGGCGAGACCGAATTTGTCAGGCCTGAAATTGCGGATCAGGACATGTCTGATGATTCACGGGAGGAGCAGCCCTCGCTTTACATTAATTAACCCGGCTCCACAAGCATTATTGCTGCAACTTTTCTCCACTCTCGAGACGCTATAAAATGCGGAGTTGGTGTTTGGGAGATTAACGCTCTCATATAATTTGCTTCCATCCTCTAATCGCTCCACTACACACATCTCCGTCGAAAATGGCTTCTTCCCAAGTTCACACTTTCTCAGCCGAAGCTTTGACTCGATGGAAAGAGTTCTATAACCTCTTGGGTCGAGGCTACGCTCACATAGCCGATCATCCCGAAACCGAGGATGAGATCAGAGTCATGTTCGGGGACCTGGACATCACCTCCCTCGAGGGTACCGCGTTGGGGAGGGAATACAATATTTTTCCAACGCTCTTTACGAACTCCTTGGAGGTCTACCGCGCTGCTCATCGGGGAGTTACCGTGGCTCGTGTCTTGCGAGCCCGTTATGAGGATCAGTCCGACCGCCTAGCGTTGGCTGACTACCTGGCCGATAGTCACAAAAAGGCTGTTGAGTTCGCCAAAGAGCGGGTTTCGACATTGCTACGCGAGAGGAGGAATCTGGTGGAGGACTTAGCTCTATCTCTGGCTACCTATGAGCGCGATCGACGTAATGCCCTACTAAGGAATCGGAGCGAGTGGCTGGAAGAAAGGCTCAACGGCATAAACGAGGATATAACTCGTGAGAATGGACTTGTTCGGGACTTGGAAGCAGTCGCCGAAGATCACGAGACTCAGGTTGTTGCAGTCAATGATGAACGCAAACGCCTCCACCTCAGGCTTGCGGACCATGATACGCGGAGTGGTGCATATAAACAAAGCATCCATAACCTGGAGGGCCAGCTGGGCTCCTTTGTGTCGTTGATTAGGGCTCACTTCTGCTTTACTTTTCCACCCCAATGAATTGTATGATCTGGTTTGGGCAAGAATGAATGAAAGCCCCTGTGTTTGTTTTAGCTTTTATATGATCCATTTCTTCGAGCATCCGGACATCTTAGACTTGGATGAGCCGATCCATAATAAGTCGAGTAGATGTGTTCTGATTTTCTAACTCACTCATGGTCAGATGAAAGAATAGCCTCAGACTTATCCAAGAAAAGATTTCTTTATGCTACTTGTTTTTCACCTGCAAATGAAAAGACCGAGTCAAAAGGAATAATCTGAAAAAGAAAGCATAGACCCCTTTCAATCTTATGCTTGCTCGTAATTAATAATGACAAGAACTTTTACAAGGGTTTTAATCTTGTGCGAAAAGTTTTTATCAATATTCCTCGAAAGAAAGCATACTATTGAAAGGAATGTAATTCACGATAATTGCTTTTGACCAATATTCAGAAGAGCGAATTAGTCAAAAATGCAAGGCATAACGACGTGTTTTTAAATTTAATTGAAGATACGGCATCCAAATCAAGGCCGTTTTGTTAAGAACGAGAGCAATTTGGACATCTATCTCGTCATTAAATTCGAAATAACGTCAATACTCTTGATCAATTATCGTGGATTACTTAGTGACGTATGACATGCATGGACCAATTCAAGTGTATAATTCCTTCTAGCGAAATTGGGGTTGGATTACCCTGTACGACCAAAAAGGTCGTGTAAGATTTTCAACTTTAGTTTCCTCTAAAGGAATTATAAACTTGACTTGGGAGTATTCGGATGATTAGAGAAAATGCCACTATCACATTCCCATGACCCGTCAAAAGAAATACAACCGAGTTCCATCTGAATGTATACACCAATAGATCCCTAATACAATCACTCTAAGGGGTGAGATAGAGAAAGCCTCGATAAAAATAAACCCTATACAAGAGGACTAGTAATGGAAAATGAAACCAAGGAATGTGATCCTAACGTTTAAGGATGCCCCAAGTTCGATCTGTGACTTCCGGATCACTTGCCCCAACTCGTCATCTTCATTGGACGATATCTCAATAATGTCCATAGTAGGCTCCTTTGTTGCTCACTCGGTGTTCGCCATGGGATATCATCCTCCTCGTCTTCTATCAAGGACGTTTGGGAAAAACACATGCATCTATCCTTGAAATGGCATTTAATCTAATCACCAGAATGCAATGAATGAAATGCCTATATTTATATGAACTGTAATAGTTTTGAGGGATAGAGAGTCTTACCAACCCAACTCGTCGACTTATGTGCGATTTTAGGTGTACCAACCGCCCAAAGACATGCGCATGAGACAAGTGATGGTGAACTTCTAAAAATCAGAGGGTTTGGCACCTAAGGTTAAGGTTCCCACCTCGAGTTCTAGAAAGAGCCGATTCCATTGCACAACTATCGTTGCATTGGGACTCAATCCATAGTTCGAAGCGAGCGGAATTGAGAAGTGGATTACCCCGGGTTTTTCCTCACGGAGATTCCATTTTCAATTCCTTCTATTGTGTTCCTAAAGGCGGCGCCTGGGGTTTTAGGCGCGGTTGTGTGTGTCCATGTGTCGTGATCATCACAATGCAAGTCATGCACAACAATTTATCAATCAGCACTTCAAATCATCCACACAACATACATTCCTACGCCACACCTGCGTAAAATAAAGTTAATCACAGACTACACCCCTTATTACTCCAATCTGCAAAAACATATAACACCTATCGTGAGCGGACTTACCTCACCTTCAAGAGCGCCTATAGGGTTAGAAAAATCACTCAATTTTTATTACGGCCTAAGTCCACTTGAGGTCTAGAACCATAGTTTCTAGAACAAGTCCCCAGTGGAGTCGCCAGCTGTCGCGACCCGTCCGGAAGCGGACGCGGCTAATGGATTACCGATCACGGGTCTTGGATCGGCGCGAGCCCTCCCAGGCCCATACCAAATCGCGGCGGGAGTATTCTTCGACGATAAGAGTCGATCGCTTTCGACCTTCAGTGTGGTCGTGGTGGCATGTGCAAATTGTGCATGCATTTGGAGTCGCCACCGGTCTTTCTTGGAGGGTAGACCGGAAACCTTACCGATCGATTGGGAGAGATCGATCAGTTCTACGGAACCAGAGATTTTGGGTTCGGGGACTTGGTTACGCTGGTGTCGTTACCAACGCCCTTTCGGTACCTAATGCGAGTGATTTTCCTAACTAGGATTTCATGCAGGCACAATTTTGGGTGAGGTAAGTCTGACTTTGCACATTAACCAGTTTAACATGCTCACGTAATTATAATAAATAAATAGATGTCAATCACATAAATATCTATCCTACGTGGTGATCATGGAATTATGATTTAATGGGTCTCGAGCCAATGAGACCACATATAATCATTTTAATATTTTAATAACGGAGAGCCGCTCTTCGCTTCTTCTTGGTTTCTTGAACTCTTCAAGAATTGGGCCCCAAAGAGCTCGCCGACTTAAAAGGCTCCTCCACGTAATCCTCGTAGCATTTACATCAACAATTGACTATGCTAAAAATAAAGATTACATGAAAAATAAAAGGAGTACGCAGCCTCCATTTAATAATTACAACCCCAAATATATAAATAATCATCATACATTCATATATACATCAATCACATTGATTAGGGATTTTTCCATGATCACCACCCTTTCACGTAAGTAATAAATTCACAATTTAAAACTTAGGAAGGCACAATAAAAATTCTACGTTGAATCATATTCAGAATTTTTACGTAAAATAAGATAGCCATAAATTTTCGATTCAAAATTGATTTAGTCTCAATTTTTGCTACGTTGATTAATTTATCATATAAAATAATCAATCTCCATTAGCCATGTAAGACGAACAATTCGTTAATACATATTGGCCATAGTATTGCAAAAATTGCAAAAAATCAATTAAATGCACGAAAACACCTAAGGATTGGCTCTGATACCACTGTTGGGATCCACGTAACACGTAGCGGAAATAAATAACAACCCACACATGTATCTCCAGAGGCGTACTTCGTGCATTTCAATCGAAAAAAATCACAAAGTCTCAAAGGGAGTAAATAGATTACCTCTCGTAGCGTGCTTGAACGGAGGTGTCGGTTCGATGTTCTTCGATCTCAGCCTCCACAAGTGTTAGGCATCTAGTTCGGACGCACCACCAATTGACGAACGGGGAGACGACTAATAACTCCACAACAATTGTGCTAGCAATATGCGGAATCAATATTCCGAACTTAGTATATTTTGCTCGCTCAAGATTATGAGAATATAGAGAGTGTTTGTGTTCTTCTCTCTAAGCTCTCAAAAATTTGCACACTCTACAAAATGTCTCTCCCCTCAACCTCAAAACTCTTGCCATCCTTTTATAGCCAAAAATACCTTTCAATAAATTGTATTTAAAAATAGTACTAACAATTATAAATTCTATCTAAAAATAGCACTCACAAATAAATGACATTTAAAAATAGCACTAACAATAGCACTCACAATTTATAATACAAAAATGCTATTTAAAAATAGCACTAACAATAGCACTCACAATTTATAATACAAAAATGCTATTTGAAAATAGCACTAACAATTATAAATTCTATCTAATAATAGCACTCACAATTTATGATAAATAAATGCCATTTAAAAATAGCACTAACAATAGCACTCACAATTTATGATAAATAAATGTCATTTAAAAATAGCACTAACAATAGCACTCACAATTTATAATACAAAAATGCTATTTAAAAATAGCACTAGCAATAGCACTCACAATACAAAAATGCTAAAAAAAGGCACTAACAAAGGTGTTAAAAATAATAACCATTATTATTATTACAAGAGTTAAAGAGGTTACCAAATAGTACAAATACGCATAACGTAGAAATACGTATGACATATAAATACGTAGAGCATACGTATACATCCGTGAAACCGGGGACTAATTGAAAGAAAAATGTGTAATTAAGCCCTTTTGGTAAAAATTGATTAAATTGGAGGGCAAATTGACCTAATTGCACTTTAAGACTTTAGAATCCAATGTCATAGCTTATAAAAAGTGAGAATTGAAAACTAAAAGACTCGAAAAGGAAATTTTTTTTTTTTAGGCTCGGTTCGGGTTTATGTTTGTGAAGGAACATAGTGACCCGAGCCGAATTTTTGAGATTTAAAGTGACACACTTGAAGAGGAAATTAAAACAAAATTATCGAATATTTTTGGGTATTTTTCTGACCACGAATGGTATTTTTCTGATTTTTTGGGTATTTTTATAAACTCGAAAAATATTAAAAATACCGAAAAATATTTTTTGTTCAAAATTGGTTCCTAAGGCTAAACCAAGGCTTCCAAAGTTGATTTTGTGATTTTATGACATTTTTTGATATTTTTAATTAATTTTAAAGAATAAAAATCACAATAATAAATGGTAAAAAATCAGGTGTCAACAACGGCGCAAAGGCCCTGTTAGGCCTTTGCCCCGAGCACTCCAGGTAAAAATTATTTTGCAGTAGTGTTACGTTTTTTCCTCCTTTTTCTCAGCTGGTGTGATTGGGTGATGTTAGTGATCTTGCCTTGCTAATTCTTCTTTTGGCCATAATTCTGTTTATAGGATCTCGACCCTAGAACCACTGTGAGTTTGTTTGCTGATGCGAGGTGCTAACCCTCAAACGTTAAAGGCCCGGAGTGAGAGCCCTGCAGAGATCATAAGGCACGCCTTATTTGGTTATTTTAGCTAGAAAAAATAACTTCTTGTTTACCTGGAGGATTCTCATCTGACTCGGATTCAATGTGGTGGCGGAGATGCAATTTATTGGGAAACAACAATCAACTCATTCCTTCATGATTACAGACCTGTGGATGGCATCTTGATTGCCCATTCTGGGCATTCCGTGGCGACCCTTTTCAGGTTTGGGGAGACTGCAATGGGCCATACCAAAACAAGGATGGAGGAAAGTTGGACGATTGAAGAGGTGGTGTTTAATGTGCCGGGTCTCTCAGAAGGATGTTTCATCCCTCCGGCAGATTTGAGATCTGGATCTATTAGTGACATTTCTGAGCTTCATCAAGATGAAAGGGGAAAGAGCGCACTTGCGCTCACTGCATATCGGGCCAAAGTTGCGGCATTAGAGAAAGCAGATGATAGCTGCACTGATAATGTGATCTGGAGAATGGAAGTATATTGACTGTTAGGATGACAATAGGGCAATTGTTGATAGTTTTAGTTGGCTGACAAACTAGGGTATATTAGGTAGGAACTGGGTAGATTTTTGATACTCTATTAGACTGTAAATAGAGCATAATCATTGAAAGGTTGTGACCTGGGCCTGGATGAATCTTTATACTCTTCGGTGCAGAAGCCAACTAGGGAGTTGGAGCTCGACATTCCAGGTAGGGATAGAGCAATGGAGGTTATTTTTTAGTTTACCTTCCATTCAAGAAAGCCAAATGGTAATGCTTTGATGTGGCAGAGCCATTGGCCTTCGACTATGTTCTGGAGTATTCCTTTCCTTAGACGAGTGGCGGTAGTGGTAACAAGGAAACTGCTATCCACCCTACGAGTCCAAAACTAATTCAGTTCCGTTAGTTTTATGGTCTTGAGTTGTTTATTGTCGTGTGGTAGACTTTCGAAGGATTTTTAAGTCTGGTGCCCAGCTGGTGGAAGTGAATTCCCACTTGCCAGGTAAAGATTGTTAGGGTTCTGATTGTATTGTTGTTTTCTTTTAGCACAACTATTGAAACTGAAAGGTGTGAACTGAGACAGTGTAATTCACTATATGAAATGGCTCATTATAGAGAGTTCATGCTCTACTTCTTTTTTCGACCAATATATATATAGTATACAACAGAGAGCCTATAATGCAGAGGATGTCCACAGATGAAGTTGACGGTGCTTCATTTCTAGAGCCCCATCTAAGAGGAGTCATTGCTTTTTCCAATATGTTTGGTCATTGGGCTTCAATTGATAGAAACTTTTGCTTTTATAACATCTCATTCATGTAAAGTACTACTACTAGATAATTTCCTGCTCATAGAATGAGTTTTATTTGCAAATGACCTTCAGGCTCATTGGATGTGCGACCAATCTCTCTTTTGCACTCTTTCGTGAAATTTATCTGTTTTATTTTTCATTTGAACTCAAATTGAGACTAAAGTCAACGATCAGCCTTCAAACATTCCCCCAAAAAAAAAACCCTCAAATAGTATGAAATAAGGAACCCGACCCGAAGACCCAAACATGAGACCCGACCCGATATGTTCGTGTCACGTTCAAGTTTTTCGGGTCTGGGTCGAGTAAGCACTCATACATTGCGTTTCGGGTCGGGTTGGGTATCACAGATACCCGACCCGACGCATTGACACCCTTATCAGGTGGGGTGTTGCGGTGGAGCACGGCGGCGGAAATGGCTCCGCGGAAGGCGGTGGGTTCATGTTTATTTTTCTATATACTCGGCTGTAGATGTCCAAATCACCACTAAATATGGGCCCTCCCAGCTCTGAGACCCGGCGGCACATGTGTCGATTTTCGGCGTGCGTTGGCTATGGCAGTCAGGATTTGGTTTGTCTAAGGGCAATGAGCCTGATGGTGGTGTCGATTTTCGAAAATGAGCAACTGAAGTGTGCTGGACAGCAATTAATGGCTTCAATCTTAGCGAAGGATCGAGGCCGACGCTATTGGTTTTGTCCTAACTGTTGAGAAAAAGCTTAGATGATTTTGAAGTTGACAAAACAATCCATACACTCTTAGTTTTGGGATAATGGTGTGCGATACTTGTTTTACAGATTGTCTTATGATGCAAGGACGTATATGATCAAATCTATCAAAAAGATGGCTCAGATGTGATTCTGATGGACTCAAACGTTGAGTGGGGAAAGGTCAAACGTTGAGTGGAGAAAGCTCAGACGTTGGAATGATGCTCAAGTTCTGAGAGAAGTGTTCGCATGCAGCAACCACAACTTCAAGAGAAATTTAAAAGGTTCTTAATTGATATATTACAACGGATACAATCAAGCAGGATCGTTCTTGAAAATTCTCGAGGATAGAGATCAATCAAGGACGCGAATCTAAGGAGCCGAACGCAACTTTCCTATTGAAGAAATCCATTTATGAAAACCCAATATCATAATTGTATGGGCGATTTGATCTAAATGGGGAAGATTTTCCTTTGGCAATCCTCAACGGCTACGAGATCTTCTTTTGAATATTGTCTTGGCCAAATGAGTAGTTTTGGAGGGTAATCTTCTGGAGGCCTTACAATGGTCAATTGGAGGCGGAAGAGTATAAATAACATCTCAAGGTCGAAGAAAAACAGATTGGCGTTAAGAGGGAATAATGTTCATAATTTCAAGATCGAGAATATTTCAAATTCATATATTCTTCTTGATCCGTTCATTGTAATTGTAACGAGGTGTACATGAGAGTGTTGAGCTTTAGCAGTGAAGTCCTGTGTCTCAAGGGAGATCACTAAGCTGTAACCTCTAAGCAGGTTACTAGTGAAATCCAGCCGATTGGCCGATAGTCGAAGAAGTGGACGTGGGCTTGAATAAAGCCGAACAATTATAAACCCTATGTGCAGTATATATATATATAATCTTGTGATAGTTGAACTGCACATTTAGCATAAATTATGATAAAGCTTGTATTGATTAGCTTGTGCAATTTCAATTCCGCATTAAATCTCAAAAATTGCACTATAATTACCTATTCACCCCCTCTAGGTGATAACGCTAGTCACAACAATTGGTATTATAGCCTGATGCTCATATTTTGTGAAAAGTTTTTACTTTCGAGCTAACGATCTTTATGGCTAGCAATTTCTCTCCCACTTGGATCGAAGGTGAAAGCAACAACAGACAACCATACTATGAAGTGAAAGAGTATAGTGACTGGCAGAACCAATTCAGAGCATACATTAGATGCCAAGATCCCTAAATTTGAGATGTTGTATAAAGAGGAGTGAATCCCACTGAAAGCGCCACAAGAAGATCAAATGCATGGGATAACAACAATAACACAATGCCAATCGTTACTTTGTCTACTGTTGAGATAGCAAAGAGAGATGCTCTCGATACAAAAGTCATTTACTCATTTTATAGTGCATTATCTTCTATTGAATATAAACATATTGCAGATTATTCCTCATCAAAAGAGATTTGGGGCAAGCTGTGGCATCCCCTGTTTACTAGATTCCTAACGATCAGAAATGATCAAATGGGTTTTGAAGCCGACTTTTGACTCAAGGATTTGGGAACTTAGAATATGAGACAAGGTGAAGAAAGCAAGATTGTTTCGGATGACCTAGGTGACAGATAAAATTAGAAATATTAGTCAAGAATCTTATTGATTAGGATGTGCAAGAGTGGTCAACTAACAGAAATTCGTGAGGATCAAGTGACACAAGGCCTTATATCCGAAAATCCCTAAGCTAGACAGACAAGAATGGGACGGCCATTAAGAGTAGTGCCAAGTGGCGGAGGCATTCTTCAAGAAGGGATGGTAATTGGTCGAAATTCCTTGGGAACTAGCAGGAAGAATGAAATTCAATCATTGGTTGCCAATCCCACAAAGATTTCTCAAGTCATGTTCGGTCAATAGGAAGTTATACAAGTGGCGGCAACATTTCCCTTGCATGAAAATCTATTGGTTGGATGAACTTAGGAAAGGTGCAAGAAGAACCATTGGCCTTTATCCCATCAAGGATCTTACTTTTGATAGCAAACCACTAGGGGACATCACAAGTGGCGCTCATATCCCCTCATGCATGAAGATTCATTGGCCGGTCATCCTAGGGAAAATGCAAGAAGGATCATTGGTGATTAGTCTTGTCAAATTCCATGACAAGGATTTATCACCATTAGGGGTGTATACATTTGGCAGAAACTCGGGGAAGAAATCTTCAATTTGGACAAGTGTCACCTAGAGGACTCCCAAGGACATGCAACAAAAAGGGCTCCTCATCTTCATTTCCACCATGGTCGACCGAAGCAAGGAAAAGAGAGGGGGAGAAACCAAGTGCAAAGAGAGGAGGAAGGAGCAGCTCGGCATTTTCGAAGAAGCCGAGAGGAAAAACATGGAGCTCGAGCTAGTGTAAGCTTATTGAGGCAAGAATTCCTTCAATCTTGTCATAGGCTAGAGTGCATTGTGTGATTGTCTCATTAGGGAGTTGAAATGAAGAGTTTGCGGGTCAAAACCGATTCTGTGGTCCGGCGCAATGTAGTTATTTGCGGTTCTGTTTTAGGCTTAGAGTTGGAAGTAGTCTTCAAGCTATCTTGCTTAGTTTTGGAATAAATCTTGCTGAGTAAGTTTAGATTATCGTGGTTGTATAATTACAGAGCTAGATCGAAGTAAATTTAGCGTAAGTTGCATGTATAGGATCGGAACATTTTCGGGTACTATGCTGTCCTTTTCTGTTCAACCGGGTAAATAGAGTCGGTTCGAGTTATAATGCAAGTCTTCAAGCTTATTAATGAAGCAAATGGTGTCGGGTATTGAGAGTGTGGTGATGGTTTCTCGGTTAGAGGAAGCTAAGGCCTGATTTTAGGTCGGATGTCTTGGTGGTTTTTGGTTTAGAACAATCTGTCTTTTATTCTGTTTTTGTACAGTAGCAAGTTCGGCTTAGTGGTATAGCTTCGGCATTTAAGCTCTGTTATACCTTGGTTTCTTACTTTGATTGTTAAGGAAGTGTCATGGAAGTTTATAAAGGAGGTGAATGAGGTCTTCCTATTGATCTTGTGACATGAGCCTTGGTAGAATTACTTGTTAGAAATCGTTATTTAATGGCCAATAGCTTGACTACCCCGAGAACAACCAAGGAAGAGTTGATTGTGTCCTCAATCGATGAGATTCTAAACATGATGCCTTGCTTGATTGATTATCATGATATCATATCACATGAATATGTCTTTGTGAATTGGCATACTGGTTGGTCGGCTTGGCATTGTTACATTACATGCAAAATTGTTACTGAGAATCCTATGATTCATGGCCGAGCATGCATTGGTACATGGTACCTGATTAATATCTGATGAGGTATGTGGAGTATTTGCTCTTCAGTGCACTGAATCGAGTTGATGCCCTTGGGCTGTGTGCGGGGATTTGTACATACTTGATGACCCTGAGCTGTGTGAGGGGTAGAGTTGTACCACGCGTCGAGGATGCCCTAGAGTAGGGGTTCAAAGTCATCTGACTTAGCGATGGTGGTATGAGCGAAGAGCATGACATGTTCTTGATATTCTGGCATTTTTGCATCACATGATCTTGACTGGATTTTTGAGATGCTGTTGTACTATATTGTTGCAGGATTATTTTATAGTTGTCCTAGGGAGTCTTAGGACTCCTATGGTAAGATTGAATGTTTTCTTGCTAGTCGTCGCGCTAACCCACGTTTGTGGACATATTTTTCAAATTAGTACCATGGCAGCTGTTCCCAGGCATTTTGGAGTCCCTTTTGATTCTGAGTCTTATACGCATGATATGATTCATCTCGATGTGCCACATTTGAGGCTCGTTGTGCATGTTCATACCATGTGGGTTGATGAGGGAGAGCCTGGGTTAACTATATATCGTTGGTGTGCTATTTACGTGCGAGTAGGCAATAGATTAGTAGGACCTTTTCCTGAGAGCACTTTTGATGCACCCTCGGACTCTGTCAAGCCTGTAGTTCCCGTTCCTCCTGATGCTGCTGCTGCTGTTCCTGCTGCTACTGCACCTATTCCTCATCCGGAGCTTGCTGAGCTAGAGATGTTTATTCCATCGCCAGAGCCACTGGAGGACTCTGAGGACGAGGAGATGTTGCTCACCGATCCATCCGAGGAGGACTGAGGATGGGAGTTAGTCCTGGTGACTTTTTGGTCTAGGCGACTATGTTGGATGATGGAGTAGATTCCTTTTTGGCCATCCCAGTTACGCCTATGGATCCGACCTTAGTCATATGCATGTATATAGTTATAAATGAACTCTTGGTCGTGTGTCATGTTTTATAAATAAAAGTGATGGTTTTTATTTCATCATCCTCTTATGATGCTTCCAATGTCGTTAAGTGTGCGTATGAGAATTATTAAATAGTACTTGTGGCCTGTGGATTATAGACTATAGTCTATTGATTGTTATAAGGATAGTTCTTAATTATCCATGTTATAGGCTTACGACCGTAGGGTGGCGGTCTGGGATGCCACACAAGCTCTACGTCACTTATGAAGGAATGAATAGAGTCAAAGAGACCAAAATCAATTTCCATCTCGGCCATTGTGAATGTGACATTCTGAAATCTGATCATTCTCGAAGTTGTGAAGTGAATGAAATATCTCATTAGTGCACTTCGGTTATAACTTGCTCAGGGTTGACCACTATTGAGAAGACTGACCGAGAGGGAAATGTTAACTAGGATTTAAGTACATAGACCAAAGAACTTGACCATAGATTGACACTTTGACCATAAGGAATGCCGAGGGAATATTTTGAGCCATTATAGGCCGGTTTAAGAGTGGTCTTAGAACAATTTGTCAGTGTTATAAAATTGGATCGCGGGTGATTCCGTTTGACCATCGTAAAATATGCAAATTTACCTCAACCGATTCCTGACGATCGAGTCCTTCGGAACTAGCGATTAACCCTCGTAATTAAATAACAACCAAGGTTGCTATGGCTTGAGTAACTCTTAAACGGGTCGGTACGCGTAACTCTTAAGAGCCGCACGTTAGTTTGAGATACACTGAAGTCACAATTGATCAATATTGGCTGTGGATTAGACTTCGAGATTGGATGTCGAATATTCAAGAATTCCAACATTAATAAATTGGACGTCGCCTCGTCGAGATCAATCAGATTTACGGTTCGCTCTAATGAAATTAGGACTGTGAAGTAGAAATTATGTTTTTACCTCGATTAATTTCTCAATCATCAAGTTTTGCTAAGGGCGTTTTGGTCTTAGAGAGAGATCCCCTAATGGCCGAAAATCCAAGGGCATTATTGTCCAAGTATGGTCTTGCATTATTATGCACATAAGAAAAGAGACTTTGATATCCAAAATCCCATCAACTACCCCAACCACTAACAATATTCACTTTGTCATTTTCTTACGCCTTGTCATAAGCTTGATTGCCTAGTTTTTACCACAATCACCCATCATCTCACTCTTGCCTTTGGATGAAGCCTTGGATAATTGATGTGACATTCTGAATTTCCTGCCATTTTGAGGCTGTTGAATGTGAATGTACCTTACGATGTATTTCTATTTTGTCTCGCTCAGATCTAATCAATCTTGAGTAAACTGACCAAAAGGGAAAGGCTAACGCATAACAAGGTACGTAGACCTAGGAAACTCGAAAAAGGAAGTGACGCTTTGACCATAAGGATTGTCGAGGGAACATTTAGAGCCAATGAGGCCGATCAGATAATGATTAAGGAATACAATGCTAGCGTTATACGATTGGATTGCGGGTGAAGCCGCTTAACCAATGTATAATTTGCAATTTTTCCTAAATCGAACTATGACGATCGAAGCCGTCGAAACTAGCGATGAACCATTGCAATTGCATGATAACCAGAGCTTCCATAACTTGAGTTATCCTCAGTGTGATGAGAATCACAGAGTCGATATGCGTAATGTTAGCAAAAGCCGCCCGTTAGTTCGAGACAAACTGGAATTACGATCGACGGACGAATGATAATGAAATGGAAGCTCAAAATTGGCAATTGGAAATAGAGAATTTCAATTCTGAGTAGGAATTTGACAATGTCTTACCAAATGGTAATTTTGAATTGGAAAAGTGAAGTTTGGACTTGTTGACACCTAATTTTGGATCAGCCTTTTTTAGTAATTTCTTAAAAAATTCATGAAAAACCTATAAAAAGTCAAAAAATTGCAAAATCAACTTTGGTGGCCTTGGCCAAGCCTAAGAAACCATTTTTGACAAAAAAAATAATTTTTCATATTTTTTGTATTTTTTAATATTGTCAGAAATTAGGAAAATACTAGAAAAGTCAAGAAAAATAGCATTTGAGGTCATAAAAATATGGGAAAATAGCCAATATTTTTATTTTAAATCCCTTATCTTTTTGACCTCACAAAAAGTCCAAAATTAGATTCAATTTTACATGTTCCTTTGTAACACGTATGATTGAATTTGATAAAAAAAAATGTCAATTGAGTCTTTTAATTTGTAATTTTGGCATTTTTCTAGGATCTTGACATCCAATCTAACTGTCCCTTATTTCAATTTAGCCCAATTATTTGTACAAATTGCTCAATTGCACGAATTTGGCAAAATTGCATACTTAATTGCATTTTAGTCCTTGAAATTGGGCACATTTGAAATTACTTTCAATTCAAGGACTATCATTGCAAATTAAACATACTGCTCAATGGGTTTCACCATTTTGAATCGATTGGCATAGGTAATTTGGCCCAATTCGATCAATTGAGCCTTCAATTGCACAATTCCCCAATTTGCAATTACATGAAAATTTGGGGTTTTTATAGAAATTGATATGAACTTTTGGGCAAAACCTCATTTTTAGATAAAATCCATGCCCTAAATTCGATTATGAGGTCCAATTACAAAAATTTCCCATTAATTTGGGTTTAATTTGGAAAATTATAAGTCGAAATCGATTCGAACCGGTTAGACCACCGGTCGGACCGGTCGAACCGGTCCGCTACAGTGTCATCGTCTTCCTCAAGATCCTGCGCAGATGAACAGTGGAAGGTCTGATTTCGATGGCAAAATTGACCAAGCAATCGGCGGCAGTTGAAGAAGCAATGGTGGGCGTCTTGCTCATTACCTCAAGACCTTTTGATCAAGACCGGTCCCAAGACAAATGACCGCCGGACGAGCTCCGGCGAGGTCAGTCAAACCTTTAAACCTGCGAAAGTCAACATTCTCAAACGCATGACAAATTCGTGCCAAATTCGCACGAGATGAAGCCCGCCAGAGGAGCAAACAGAGTTGGACGGAAATGCCCATCCTCCCCGACGCCGTTTGGGCCTAGAAGCACGTGGCTGCACGTGCAATTCGAGTTAGTTCGCCTCTCCCGTTCGGCGCCAAAATTCGAGAAGGCTATATAAGCCTACAGGGGTTTTCTGTTGAGGAGGACGGTTGATTTAGTTAGAGAGAGAGGAACTGAATCGAACGGAGAGAGAGAAAGAGAGAGAAAGAGCTCCCCTCCATCGCCATTGTCGAGGGTGGAGCTCAGATTGACAGAGCACTGGTTGGGCCTCTTGAGGCTGAACCGAAGCTTGACGAAGTCGTGAGGAGGTCACCCAAGCTCCGGGGAAGCAATCGCCGTCGGCCGCACGGCCTGAGATCGCCTGAACAGGTGAGTCACAGTCTCGAGCTTCTTATTGGGTATCAATGGCAACTTATGCATTTCTTGTTTATTCTTGCAATTAATGTGTGCGTTTTGTTCCGGGGGCATCACTAACCACTGTCGCATATCTTGTTTGCATCGATTTTGTCTTAATACATCCAATCGAGTCTTCCAATCCAACCTCCATTGCCGAACCACAGTTCAACGTCACCCAGCCAAATCTGGGCCGAGCGAGCTCAATCGGAGCTCGAGGTAAGTCTTCTGAACTTCCATTGGTACTATTCTGTGACTGAATTGCCATGATTCGCTATGAATCGAGCTATTAGGTTGCCATGGCCGTACTCGACATTCTTCTTGATGCTCGCGATCTTGTGAATTAGGTGCTCCAATTCATAGCTATGTTAGACTAGAAGTGATTGCGAGTCGATTAGTGTTGATCTCGCGTGATTTCATCAAGATCCTACCGTCGGATCATCGTCGGAGAGTCGTGGCTGTCCATTCAGAGACGGTCGCGAGGTTGAAGACGAAGATGACGTGGTCGGTCTAACAGTCAAAGTCCTAGGTGGCATTCGGCCATTGGTCCACGTGTCAGTCCAGTCAGCAGGCCGTTAGGAGCCTGTTATTCGAATAAGTAGATCGGACGGTCAGGGTTGATGGATCTAGCAATATCACCTAGAGGGAGGGTGAATAGGTGATTCTGAATATAATTGAAATTTCTTGCGGAATAAAAAATAATTCAGTGTACGATTAGAATCAGGAACAGCATAATAGTATGCAAAAAGTCTAAACACAAAAGTAAGAGTTTAGAGTAGAGATTATTGCACACAACGATTATAGTGGTTCGGCTTAGATTAAGCCTACGTCCACTCTCCCACGATGACAGCCGATCGGCTGGATTTCACTATGAAGAATCACGAGAATTACAAACACTCAATCACTTGGTTTTTCTCTCTCACAGATTTTCACAATGAATAGGATTTTTGGTATACATAATATTTTCAGATAGAACTTAGATATGCTTGCACTTTGGATTGTTGTTCGCCTTCTACTCTTTAGTCCATCATGGTTCTTCTTTTATACTCCCTTGCCTCCAAACTAGCCGTTGGATTCTCGGCCAAGGGATCGCTCTTCAATCCTTGATTGGACGTCATCAATCGTGATTGAACGAGACTGTATCTTCAGAAGATATGTAGACCGTTGAGTGAGCTATTGAACCCTTCTGATTCAGTCGCCCATACAACTAAATCTCCAGCTTCCATAAGTGTGATAAGTCTGAGTTGGTTCCCGAAAGAATATTCCTTAGAAGATGATATCCTATTGTAGAAGGTCCCTTGATTGATTGGAAGGGATATCAGGGTAATCGAATATCACAAGCTTTCCTTAGGAATCTTGCCTTGATCGGAAACTTGCCATACGTGGGTCTTCATGTTTTGCAAATGCAGAAACTGATCTTTCTTGGGTTTCGTCTTAGAATAGATTTGCTTCTTACTTGATCTGTTGACATGGAATGGTAATACGGAGATTTGATACGATCCATCCGTCACTGTTTAGATCGTCAGAAGCACTTCCATCTGACCCTTCGTCAGAAGCACTTCCATCTGACTCTTAGTCAGAAGCACTTCCATCTGACTCTTAGTCAGAAGCACTTCCATCTGACCCTTCATCAACGCGACAAAATTAGATCCACTCAACCTACTGCTTACACATTCTTTCTGCATCACAGAACGTTATACAATTTCTCTCGATAGTTTTGTCAGAATCAAAATATATGAGTATTTCCACAACAATCTCCCCTTTTTTGATGGTGACAAAACTACTCTTATTATAGATACATATATGTAAATTTAAAGATTTTAAACAGTGACAAAAACGAGTAATCATCCGATTTGCTCCTGCAGGTAATCATCATTATAGATCTTGTACTGAAAATACTCCTGTAGGAAAACATGATCAGAGTATAGATGCATAATCAGAGTATAAACAGAGTGTAGGTATCTATCAGAGTATGATTATCCTGCACAAGAATAAACTCCTCCCCCTTTCTGAATTGGCATATAATCAGAGGTATGTAGTCAGAGTATAAATAGCGTTTAGATATCTCTGCTCAAGATGATATCAATCCCTGCACAAAATGGATATCAACACTTCTCCCCCTTTTTGTCAACATCAGAAAGATTGTATAAAGTTAAAAAATTGAAACGAGTCAATGTTAAATAGAGTAGAGGTTGTATCATAGCAAAGAGCAACTTTTGGTAAAAAAAATAAATAAAATAAAACTAAGAAGATGTGGGTGGAGGCATTTTTGAAGAAGATGGATGATCTTCAGGCTCGTTATCAGCCTCCACTGGGGAAGGTTCTTCAGAGCTTCTTCCCATTTGCTGAGCACGGCTTCTAATAGCATGAGATGAAGGCAGTTCTGAATGTGCTCTGGCAGTTCTGACCAGTGTGTAGGTAGGCATGTTTGCAACCTCAGCACAAAACATTCTGCCATATAGATCAATTGACTTCTCCAACTTGTTCACCAGACTAGTCATACCCTGCAACTTCCTATCGATCTTCTGTTCAAAAGTCTGCAGTTTCTGATCTAACTTTGTTTCCATAGCAGCCAGAGTCTGAAGAAGGATATGTTGAAGATTCTCAAAGTGTCCTTGAAGGTCCACCTGTAGTTCTGTAGGAGCAGGTTCTTGATATGAGGTGTCAATCCCTTTTGTAGCTAAATTCTCCCCGTCAGTTTGTGCTTTAAGAAAAGCTTGAGAGGCAAACACTTCAGTGAGAAAGACATCGGATGTTGCAGGCAAGGGCTCCCCCTGAGTTAGAGCCTTCTTCCCTTTAGCTTGTAAGCTGGGTATAGATTCTACATCTTCATCAATGTCCATTGGTATGGACTGAGCACTCGAGAGTTGATCTTCTCGTGCAATAGCCGAAGCCAAGCTTGTAGAAGCTTTGTGAATTGTTTGTCTGGTGGAGGATACAGAATAAGCCTCAATGTCATCTGGCTCTTTCTCCTGCTCTTTTGAGGCCAACTTAGCTAGGACTTGTGCTAGCAACTGCTCATGATCAAAATTGACAAGGGTATTGTCATACTCTATTTCATCTTCAATTTTGGCAGCATGCTCCTCATTCCACATCGTGAGGAATTCTTCCTCAGTCAGATCACAAGGATATACAACCTTTTCTTTTGGTTGTGTTTCTGTTTCATCTCCTCCTTCCTCATTCCTTTCAGCACTATGATCCCCAGATTCACCTTCTTTATCTAATCCACCTCGAGATTGTGTAGCTTCAGAGTCATACTCCCCTGTTCCTTCTTCACTTGCCTCTGAGTCCTTATCAGTTGAGCTGTCTTTTTGTTGTCCCTTGACAGCCATAACTTTTCTCCTCTTTGGAGATTTCTGCTTGGACTCATCCTCGAAATCCACAATAACTGGTTCATTGTTCTTTGTCCTCCATCCAGTAGGAGTCATCTTGTATCCTATCTTTGTCACCATAGTTTCACCAGCAGTCATCAGAGGGATATCTTGTTTGACAAGAGAGCCCAGACCTCTGATCTTGAAATGATCCATTATTCTGTAGATCAAAGCAGCATAAGGTAGTTGTCCCTTTGGCTTGAGAACAGACCTTTTGCCAATCGGAATGCCTCACGCTGTTCGTTGATTTGGGTTTCCGTAGGTTCGGCGCTGCTTGTAGTTGAGGCGGAAAACTTTCTCTTCAACTGAGAAGTCTTCTTTGAGTCAGAGGCTGATTTTGGAGCCATTGATACATAGAAAGTTTGAAACTTTGGATGAAAGAGTGTTGTTTTGAGGAAGAAATCGAGAGCGAGAGATCTTGAATACGGTTTTAGGGTTTCGATTTGAGAGAGATTTGAAAGTGAGAGAACAGAGGTGACGGTTCGGTGTTTTATAAAAGAGGCGGTTATTTTTGGAAACAAAATTAATAAAAGAAAATTCTGATCTTAAAAAGAAATAAAAGAATTTCTTTAACAAATCAATTAATCACCGTCAATCAGATATTCGGAGATATATATTCATATGAGAAACTTACCTTAAAGAGAATTTTAAGAGTTAACTGACCTTGATTTATGAACTTTTCCAAAAAGATGTGAATTTCTTCTTACGCGCCTTTTAGCGTTCCTTCTAACGTTCCTTCTGACGCTTCTTCTGACGCTCCTTCTAACGTTCCTTCTGACGCTCCTTCTGACGTTCCTTCTAATGCTCCTTCTGACGCTCCTTCTGGCGTTCCTTCTGACGCTCCTTCTGACGTTCCTTCTGATGCTCCTTCTGACATTCCTTCTGATGCTCCTTCTGATACTCCTTCTGACTCTCCCTATTCTAAAATATACTTAAGAAGGAGGGTTAATGATGGATAATTCATTTCTAATAAAATTAAAAGTCTACTTATCCAATGGTTTAGTGAAAATATCTGCAAGTTGATTTTTCGTATCAATGTATTGAATGTTAACATCACCATTCTGAACATGATCACGTATGAAGTGATGCTTGATCTCAATGTGCTTTGTTCTTGAGTGAAGTATGGGATTTTTCGTAAGATTTATGGCACTTGTATTGTCACAAAGATTTCCGCAATTGATTCTTTAACACCATAATCTTTGAGCTGCTGTTTTAGCCAAAGTATTTGAGCACAGCAACTTCCAAGAGATACGTATTCTGCTTCAGCTGTACTAAGTGCCACTGTATTTTGCTTCTTGGAATACCATGAGACAAGCATGTTTCCCATGAGCTGACAAGTTCCAGATGTACTTTTCCTATCAATTTTGCAACCTGCAAGATCTGCATCTGAATATCCCTTTAGTATAAAATCAGAAGATTTAGAGTACCACAAACCATAGTTGGGATACGTCCCAATGTATTTGATTATTCTTTTGACGGCTGATAGGTGTGATTCTCTTGGGCTTGATTGAAATCTTGCGCATAAACAAATGCTATATAGGATGTCTGGTCTTGAAGTTGTGAGATAGAGTAGTGATCCAATCATACTTCGATATAGTTTGGGATCAACTTCCTTTCCATCTTCATCTTTATCTAATTTGGAGGAGTGAGACATAGGAGTTTCTGTCTTTTTGCCGTTCTCCAAACCAAACTTCTTCACTATTTTCAGTGCATACTTTTCTTGATATATGAAAGTTCCTTTCTGAGATTGATGAATTTGAAGACCAAGAAAGAATCGTAATTCTCCCATCATACTCATCTCAAATTCATCCTGCATTACTTTAGAAAATTTCTTGCAGAGAAGCTCATTAGAAGAACCAAATATAATATCATCAACATAGATTTGAACTAGTAGAATATCCTTACCTTTTCTTTGAATAAAAAGAGTAGTGTCTACATTACCTTTTGTAAAGTTGTGTTGAGATAGAAAGTTACTCAACCTTTCATACCAAGCACGAGGTGCTTGTTTCAGTCCGTAGAGTGCCTTTTTTAAGATAAATACCAAATCCTTTTCTCTAGATTCTTCGAAGCCGGGGGGTTGTTCAACATATACCTCTTATTTGATGTAGCCATTTATAAAAGCACTTTTCACGTCCATCTGAAAAAGTTTGAAATCATTGTAACAAGCATAAGCAAGAAGTAGCCTAATGGCTTCAACCCTGGCAACCGGTGCGTAGGTCTCATCGTAGTCTATTCATTCTTCCTGAAAATAGCCTTTTGCTATAAGTCTTGCTTTGTTTCTTACAACCTTTCCTTTGTCATCTAGTTTGTTTCTGAATACCCACTTAGTTCCAATCACTGGACGATTTTTGGGTCTGTTGACCAACTCCCAAACATTGTTGATTTTAAATTGATGTAACTCTTCCTGCATTGCATTTATCCAGTTCTCATCTGCTAATGCATCTTCAATCCTTTTTGGTTCTAATTCAGATATCAATGCTATGTTGCTCATTGCTTGCTTAAATTTTGATCTTGTCTTTATGCCATCACTTATACTTCCTATGATAAGTTCCTTTGGATGACTTGACTTGTGCTTCCAACTTTTGTCGAAGCAATCATTTGAGGATGTTGTGGGTTCATTCTGTTCATCTTCTGGTCTTTCTTCAACTGAGAGAATTTCCTTCTGAACATTCTCTGAACCATCATCCACAATTGAGTCTTGTTTTTCTCCTGATTCTTCGTGTGAGTCTGAGACTTGAGGAGGTATACGAACTTGATTGATTTGAGGTTCATCATTTTGATGGCTTTCATCGAACTTGATGTTCACTGACTCTTCAACAACGCGAGTGTTCTTGTTGTAGACTCTGTAGGTTTTGCTCGTTGTTGAATATCCCAAGAAAATTCCTTCATCTGATCTCTCATCAAACTTTCCAATTCGATCATTAGCATTCTTTAGAATAAAACATTTACAACCGAATACATGAAAATATGCAACATCAGGCTTTCTTTCTTTGAAAATTCCATAGGGGGTTTTCTCGGAAAAGGTCTGAGAGAAATTCGATTTAAGATATAACAAGCTGTTGAAACGGCCTCAGCCCAAAAATTAGAAGCAATTTTACTCTCAATAAGAAGAGTTCTGGCCATTTCTTTCAAGGATCTGTTTTTCCTTTCTACTACCCCATTTTGTTGAGGAGTATAAGGTGTAGAGAAGTTATGCTGAATTCCGAAATCAGTGCAAAAATCTGAGAAACTTTGATTTTCAAATTCTCCCCCATGATCCGTTCTCAAACTAGAAATGGTGTAGCCCTTTTCATTTTGAATCCTTTTGGCAAGTTTTGAAAATGACATAAAAGCCTCACTTTTGTGAGCTAGAAATAAAACCAATGTAAATCTAGAGAAGTCATCAACTATGACAAGATAGTATTTCTTACCTCCAAGGCTTAAATTTCTGTTCGGTCCAAAGATATCCATATGAAGTAGCTGTAGAAAATGCTTAGTGGACACTTGATTTAAGGACTTAAAAGAACTTCTTACCTGCTTGCCTAGTGTGCATGCATGACATAGTCCACCTTTCTCAAATTTCGTTTGAGGTAACCCTCGAATAAGTCCCTTCTTGGAAAGCTTTGAGATATGTTTTACACTAATATGACCTAACTTTCTATGCCAAAGATCAGATTCATCCTTAACAGAAATAAGACATTTTGCACTTTCACAGTTAGCATTAATATCTAAAAGGTAAATATTCCCATGCCTTCGTCCCGTGAAGGATTGCTTCTTGTCCTTGCTCATACTTGTACATTTCAAATCTTGGAAGCAAATATCATAGCCAGAGTCACAGAGTTGACTTACAGAAATTAAGTTATAGTTCAATCCTCTGACTAGAGAGACATCTTTAACCGTCAGATTTCCAATCTTTACATTTCCCTTCCCAATGACCTTTCCCTTGTTCTTTCCTCCAAAGGACACGCTTCTACCATTACAATATGAGAAGAACATAAATACATATGGATTTCCAGTCATGTGACTTGAACATCCACTATCCAGAAACCACTTGTTCTTCCTTCTCTTTGGTACCTGCAAGAAATAAACAACTTACTATTTCTTTGGTACCCATGCTTTCTTGGGTCCTTCTGTGTTAGTAGGTTTTGACCTTTTAACGGGTCTCCAAATTTTCTTGCAATAATCCTTAGTATGACTAGGATCACCACAGTTCACACAGGATTGTCGAATATAAGATCTAGAAAAATGCTTATGAAAATGATGCCTGTAATCAGAAAATGTTGGTTTTCGAAATTCAGTTTTAAAGGAATTTTTGAGATTACTCTCTTTTTTAAAACCTAACCCAGATCGGTCATTGAAGGCTATTTGTTTTGAAATAATGTTATTCAGAGTTTCTGAGTTTTGTGAAAACCTTTTTGAGATATCAAAAATCTTTTCTTTCAGAGAAGCATTTTCTTTTGAAATCAAATCATGATTTTCGTTCAATTGGTGAAACTCTTGTTGTAGAAAATCGATTTTTTCTTTTTGAGATAAATTCTGCTGTTTTAAGGATGAATTTTCCTTTTTCAAACCAGAAACTTTTTCAAGAGCTTCTTTGTAGTTTCTACACAATCCATCAATATACTCAGTAACTTCATCAGGGAGTTCAGATGAACATATCTCAGTTTCTGAGTCTGAATTTGAATCTGATTCGGCCATGAGACAGATGTTTGCGTAATCATTTTCACTTTCATCAGAATCACTTAGAGTGTCTGCCTTTAGGGCCTTCTTGTACTTCTCATACTTTAGTTTGTCCTTCTTCAAAATTGGACAGTTTAGTTTGATATGTCCTGCCTTCTTACAGTGAAAGCAGATCACGTCTTTGCTATCTTGTGAGTCGTTGCTTGACATTTTCATATCATTCTTCTTCCAAGGTTTCTTCCCTTTGATATTTCTGGCTTTCCGAGCCATCTTTCTAAATTTCTTGACCATGAGGGCTAATTCTTCATCATCCTCATCTGCATCATCTGTATCAGAACGACATTGAGCAATTTCAGTTTTCAAGACAATAGATTTTTTACCTTTTTGTTCTCCCTTCTTGTTTGCTCGTTCTGTTTCATAAGATTGCAAAGTCCCGACTAGCTCATCCACCGAGAGTGGTCTGATTGTTTGACATTCTTGAATTGATGGTTTGATGTAATTCCAATCATCTGTGAGTCCACGTAGTATTTTCCTGACTTGCATTGGTTCAGCAATAGGTGCGCTTTGTCTTGCAAGTCCACTTGCCAAAGTCTGAAACCTGTCTATCATATCTACAATAGATTCATCGAATTTCATTTGAAATGCTTCATAGTCACTCGGTAAAATACTGAGCTTCATTTCTTTTACTCGATTTGTTCCTTGAAAGGTAATATGAAGTCTATCCCATATTGCCTTAGATGATTCTTCCTCTGAGACACGATTATAGAGAGGGGTATATAAGGCACAAAAGAGAGCATTGACAGCTTTAGAATCAATGCCTCTTCTTTTAGCCTTTTCAGCATCGGTCACTGTTGTGACAGGATTTGCTCCGTCAACAGAGGTTGGATTTGTAGCAGTTGCAGGAACTACTCCATTCGTAACAACATCCCACATCAGATCATCATAGGCTTTGAAGAACCACTTCATCTTGTTGCTCCACATATTGTAGTCCTTCCCATCAAAGTATGGTGGCTTGTTGGCAAAGTGCGAATCGTTTGTTCCTGAAGAGTGATTGCTAGACATAGTAGATCTTAGCTCTGAAGTCAATAAACACTTCGTAAATATGAGCAACCTGCTCTGATACCAATTGATGGTTCTAGCAATATCACCTAGAGGGGGGGTGAATAAGTGATTCTGAATATAATTGAAATTTCTTGCGGAATAAAAAATAATTCAGTGTACGATTAGAATTAGGGACAGCATAACAGTGTGCAAAAAGTCTAAACACAAAAGTAAGAGTTTAGAGTAGAGAATATTGCACACGACGATTATAGTGGTTCGGCTTAGATTAAGCCTACGTCCACTCTCCCACGATGACAGCCGATCGGCCGGATTTCACTATGAAGAATCACGAGAATTACAAACACTCAATCACTTGGTTTTTCTCTCTCACAGATTTTCGCAATGAATAGGATTTTTGGTATACAGAATATTTTCGGATAGAACTTAGATTATGCTTGCACTTTGGATTGTTGTTCACCTTCTACTCTTTAGTCCATCATGGTTCTTCTTTTATACTCCCATGCCTCCAAACTAGCCGTTGGATTCCCGGCCAAGGGATCACTCTTCAATCCTTGATTGGACGTCATCAATCGTGATTGAACGAGACTGTATCTTCAGAAGATATGTAGACCGTTGAGTGAGATATTGAACCCTTTTGATTCAGTCGCCCATACAACTAAATCTCCAGCTTCCATAAGTGTGGTAAGTCTGAGTTGGTTCCCGAAAGAATATTCCTTAGAAGATGATATCCCATTGTAGAAGATCCATTGATTGATTGGAAGGGATATCAGGGTAATCGAATATCACAAGCTTTCCTTAGGAATCTTGCATTGATCGGAAACCTGCCATACGTGGGTCTTCATGTTTTACAAATGCAGAAACTGATCTTTCTTGGGTTTCGTCTTAGAATAGAATTGCTTCTTACTTGATCAGTTGACATGGAATGGTAATACGGAGATTTGATGCGATCCATCCGTCGTTGTTTAGATCGTCAGAAGCACTTCCATCTGACCCTTAGTCAGAAGCACTTCCATCTGACCCTTCGTCAAAAGCACTTCCATCTGACTCTTAGTCAGAAGCACTTCCATATGACCCTTCGTCAGAAGCACTTCCATTTGACCCTTCGTCAGAAGTACTTCCATCTGACTCTTAGTCAGAAGCACTTCCATCTGACCCTTCGTCAACGTGACAGAATTAGATCCACTCAACCTGCTGCTTACACATTCTTTATGCATCACAGAACGTTATACAATTTCCCTCGATAGTTTTGTCAGAATCAAAATATAGGAGTATTTCCACAACAAGGGTTAATCGAGTCCAATAAATGGTGACCGTCCGATTAGTAAATAGGATTATCCGAAAATAGTTTTAAATCAGAAAATCGAAATTGGCTGAAACGGCGCCGTTTAGGTTAGTTTGTAGGCGACGTCGTTTAGGTTAGTATGAGTGGGCGGTCCAGATCAAGCCTTACGTTTTAATCGTGGCCGTAGGTTTAAGTAGTCAGATCAAACGGCCCTGGTCGAGTCTTCATTCAATATGAACCGTTGGTTGTAGTAATCACATCCGGTGGTCGTGGATTAGCCACGCGGTTCATTGAGGGCCGTCGGATTAAATCCGATTAAATTGAAAATTAAAAAGAGACGATACGGCGTCGTTTTGGGCACGGGTTATGCAGGTCCGGGTCTGGGCTGGGTTTCGACCCGAGTGGGTCGGGTCGACCCGGTCCGAAACATTATTTTTAATAAAAAAATGAGAAAATGATTTTAAAAAAAAAGAAAAAAGAAAAAAATCAAAAAAATCCTAAAAAATGCCAGAAAACTCTAGAAAATCCCAAAAAAAAATATGGAAAATTGTGGGGAAATCCTAGACACTCCAGAAATCCCCAAAAATCGAGGATTGACCACAGACAAGTGGCCAACCCTATTTTTGGGGTTTCTTATCCTTTCTTCCGAGACTTGACGATGTTACCATTTAGGGGTAAGTCGTCTCCGTTGCGAAAGCTAAGATAAAATCGATAATGCCAAGGCAAGAATTGGGGTCGGTTAGGCGACCAATTCTTGGGCTTGGGTTTTCGAGTCTCGTCCCTTTTCTCAAAATGACGATTTTGCCCTTCAATGGGAAAATCGTCTTTCTTGTCTCGGTCAAGTCCTAAAAATTGCTTAAAGTTAGGGTTTGGGTCAGGTGGGTGACCAACCCTAATATTCGAGATTTTCAGTTCTCATTTTTGTCCAAAATGATGACTTTACCCCTCCAAAAGAAAAATCACTTTTAAATTCCAGAAAAATTCTGGAAATTCCCGAAAAATAGGAAATGGAAGGATTTGATCACCAATCCCATTTTCGTCACCTTTTGACCACAAATTTCATCTGAGATGATGATTTTGCCCTTTTGTGGCAAATTATCCCTAAATCTCTCAAAATTACAATTCTACCCCTCATGGGCGAATCATGTCAAATCACTCCTAAGCCTTGACTGATACTTCTCTAGGCCAATAGGGCCTCATCAGGGATGCCATGCTGATTTCATGTGCTTTATCCGCATGCTCTGGATCCTTGATTTGCGCATTTACTTCTATTGATTGTGAGTGATAGGGTAGTCATTCCCTTCAGCATGAACTCCTAGATTTAGGATCTGAACCCCACTCCTCTGTATGAAATCCTAGAATCAGATAAACCATTCAGCTTAGGTACCGAAAGGGCGTCAACTCTGATAGTTGGCATAACTAAGTCCCCGATCCCATTTCTCTGGTTTCCGCTGAATCGATTAGATCGCTCCCAACTATTCGATAGGGTTTCCGATCGTACCCTCCACGAAACGATTAGTGGTGACTCCTTGGCATGTACTTATATCACATGTCACCAGACCGCACTGAAGGTCGACCACGCATATCCAACCGTTGCGATTTGGGTAATGGACCTTGGGAGAGGCCCGCGTCCGATCAGGCAACATCGGGCGGCCCATTAGCTCCCTTGACGGCATTGCGCCTCGAGAGGGTCGCGACAGACTGGCGACTCCACTGGGGACTATTCTAAACCAGAATCTCTGGTTTCGCAGAATTTCAAAGGACTTGAGCCGATTAAAAAGTTGATTTGTTTATCTGACCTTGTTTTCTGCAGATGCTCTCGAAGGTGAGGTACGTACGCTAACTATTGTGTTAGATATTTTTGCAGATTGGAGAAATAAGAGGTGGAGTGATTGTTGACATTTTCCTGCAGGTTGGAGTTGGGAATGTATGTTTATTTTAAGCACATATTGAAGCGGTGTTTGATACAAACTGCTGTGCATGACCTTGCATTGTGATGATCACGACACATCGCACACACTGGCGGTCAAACCCCGACTGTAAACCACCTCTAGGTTACCTTAGATAGGGAAAGGATGCGAAAGGATCTCGTGTTTGATGGCACTTGAGACTTTCGTATTCGTTCCCGCTCACAATCCAAATTGGCGATATCTAGCCCTCTTGGGTGGGTACCCTTGGGGAGGAATCTGCCTCATTTGGATCGTGGGAGCCTGAGCCATAGGTTCCTCACTCGATTTTCGATTTCTAGAGTATACCCACTTGTCTCATGTGCATGTCTATGGATGGTTGGTATACCTAAAACCGCCCATGGTTACAGGGGAACATTTCACATCCCCAAGTTTGGTTGATAAGGCATTTATTTTCAATGTACTTTACTACTCCCTGTTCTATAGTATGACTCGTACACTGCATAAACATACATGCATTTGCACACATCATGAAAATCACTCAAGTGACTAATTGAAATAACGATGATAAGGGGGTAGGATGTCGCTGTTTCCTAAAAGTTCAACATAGTTGGTAACTTTCGAATGCCTAAGGAAAGTTACTCGCCCTGGATCGAACACAAGGCTGCACTTTACTAGGTTCGTGCATGGCCGAGAGCTGACTGGACGCAAGCTGGGATATGCTGAAGATTGTTAGACCCACAACTATGTCGACAACCTCAGATTCAAGCGACAAGCGGACGAGATGTTCAAGGATTATTTGGAGATGAAGAGACAGCGTCGCAACCACCTAGCTAGAGAGGCATACGCACGTCGACAAGCCGAAAGACGCGCTAATGAAGACATACCAAGGATCACCTTTTGGGGAAAAAGAAGACGCCCTGCGATCAAGAGAAAGCCGAAGCGCATCATACTCAAAAAGACGAGACGTGAGAAAACTTCAGAAGTCATCATACCATGGACCAGAGAATGGCCAGAGGACCTAGGACCCCTCGACCAATGCATTGAAGAAGGTCCCCTACACTCAGCTGGAGAAGGATTCCCGACTGACTATCATCGTGAGAAGTTGTAGACCTTTAGAAAAGGTGGATTAGATCCTCACATTCCATCGGCCTTTTATGGCTTTCTTGTTCGAAGAGTCTCTTCTTACATTTCTTTCGTTAGGCGTCCTGGTTGTAATAAGGGATTCATTCTGCTCTTCTCCCATTTTGATGTTTTGACCAATGGAATGTGATGTTGTTAATTCCCTTAGTCACTGGAGTGAACCTGACTAAATTGCATAATTCACTTTCCTGAAATTCGAATTAGACTTCAAGTTAGGTCTTCAGTACCTGAAAAAGGTTATAATTTCTAGCTCTTCAATTGAACTATGCAATTAAGTTGGTCCATGCATACTTCATGGCATCTGCATAGTCACATGTTTTAAAGTAATTTTTGACGATCGACTTTTCAAAATCATTTGTATATTTTAGACTTGATGGGAAAGAATGATATTCAAGTGTTTAAAGTTTCTCGGGCCGAGCTCCAATCATGGTGGGATAGCATGGGCGAAGCCAGCCGGAAATACGCCAAATCGCGGCTGGGATACCTACTGGACCTGCTGAAGATTGAGTGTCCACCTGCTTTTATTCAAGCCATGGCATCCTATTGGGATCCTACCACCGCTACTTTCTGCATGGAAGGACTGGAGGTTACCCCTACTCTCAAAGAATACAACGCCGCCATCGGAGTTGAATTCACTCACTTTCTAGTCCAACCTCCTATAGGATTTGAACCCTTGAGTCAACTAGTTGAATTCCTTGACACAAGCCTCAAAGAAGTCAAAGCAGACGCCAAGAGCAATTCTGGGCGAATTTCACTATCCTTCCTCCTAGATCGATTCCCCAACCTCCTTGCCGCCAAAGGGACTAAATCAGGTAGAGCCTTTGTCTTGGCCTTCTTTAGCTTCGTGCTATTCCCAATCTCGTCTGTCACCTTCGATCCTATTATGGCCGTTGTAGTCAGACAAGTCTGTTATGGGTGGGATTACTCAAACATCATCCTTGCTGAGACATTTCTTTCCTTAAATCGCTTCAAGAAAAATAAGAAGGGAATCTTTAGAGCCTCTAGAGATCTTCTGTACCTGTGGTTCACATTTCATGTCAGACAATTCCATATTCGCATGGGTTTCACTGAGATTAGCCCCGATGCTCATCCTCTTAAAACCTTTGTCAGAACCCATACACGTATTCCTAAGTTCAACTTTCTAGAATGGAAGAACTTCCTTAGAAATTTAAAACCCGAACAGCTCCGATGGCGGCTAAGGTTGCCAACCCTGGGCAAAGTCAGACTAGCATGCAATGACGAAGACCCGGTCCCTTTGCTAGGATTCACGAGTGCTATCGCATATTATCCAAAGAGGGTTATCCGACAATTTGGGGCATTACAGGAGATCCCCTCTCTACCACGACCTGGTGTCTTTTCCTTCGATATACCAAACGAGACCCTCGTGGGAGAAAAGAGGAAACAGTTCGAAGCCAATGTGGCATTTATTATGCGCTCTTTGAAGAACTCCCAGGCTGAAGATATAAGGTGGCCAGAGAATGACTCATAGAGAGAACATTTACAGGGCCACCACTGAGTACATCCAGCACTTTGAGGCGACCAGATGCAGCTTTGTCGAACCTTATGTACCTGAATACATCGTACCATACGTTCCTGGAGTAGAGCCGTACATACCCGAAGATATGGGGTCACCGCCATATTCAGAAGATGAAGACTCCCAAATCGAAGAGACTGATCTGTATGGGAGTAACGAGGATGCCTTAGGCCTCAAATGCCCTAGACTTGAATAGACTATTCCATCAACTGTAAAATGAACAAACATTGCAATACCTTTTCATGCATTCTCATTTGTATTGGATATTGTTTTGGATACATGAGCATGAATATGGACATATTTTACAAATGCATAAAAAAAACTATCGTAAAAAATTACACTTCTTTTAATTTCATGAATTCTCTTTGGACAATGATTAAAAGAATTACTCACATGAGACTAAGGCTCATAAAGTAGTCATTTTTCTCATTCACCAATAGAAAACATGCAAATTAGAAGAATCAAGTAATTCCTTTTGTCAGTACCGAAGAAATACTCATTGGGATTTCTTTTGAAAACAGGTGCACTCTCATCACGGAACTACCAACGCATCACTTTCGCAGTCGGCTTAAAACGAGAATGGAACAACAGGAGTTGACCCCACGCGTAGGCATGCTGGAAACTTAAATGACTGCTATGGCGATTATGGTGGCTGATATTAAGGCGATGCTGGAAGCCTCCCACGCCAGACAGGCAGTGGATCCTAATCAGAACATCTCGAGTCCAACATTTGCACCCGATGTAGCTGATAAAAAAACGACGAAAAATACCAACGTGTTAAAGACGATGTCCGTGTACCAAACATCCAGTCGCAACAAAAGGCACCCCCTGTTGTTGTCAACCTCGAGAAGGAGGAGAAGGGGAAGCAGACTGTAAAAATCGAAGTAGAGGCTAAGAGATTAGCCAAGATTGAAGAATGCTTAAGCAGCCAAGGTTACGAGTTGGCTCATTTCGACAAGATATCTCCCTTCGCCAAGGTAGAGACCCCTCCTAACTATAAAGAACCGGACTTCGTGAGAAAGTACAATGGGACAGGCTATCCACACTCTCACCTCAAATATTATCTGCGCAAGATGGCGCAATATTCAGAATACGTTCCACTGCTGATGAACATGTTCCAAGAAAGTCTGTCTAGCGCCGCCCTGGCATGGTTCATTGAATTGGACCTGGATGATTATGATGGATGTGAAGATCTTGCAGAGGACTTCCTCAGACAGTATAAGTTCAACACGGCTACGGCCCCAACGAGAGAAGACCTCCTGCGGACTTCAAAGGCAAGGGGTGAGTTGATCAGAACATACGCCCAGAGATGGCGAGCTTTGGCAACCCAAGTAAAACCGTCAATCCCAGTGTTGACACCTGATTTTTGATCAGTCTTTCATAGTTTATTTTTAAAAAATTCATAAAAAATCTATAAAAAGTTAAAAAAAAATTAAAAAATCATCTTGGGTAACCTTGACCAAGCTAAATGAACCATTTTTGATAAAAAAAAAATAATTTGTCATATTTTTTAATATTTTTTAATATTTTCCAAAAATAGAAAAATACATGAAAAATGAAGAAAAATAGCGTTCGATGTCGTAAAAATATAGAAAAATAGTCAATATTTTTATTTTAATTTCCTTTTCATTTTGAACTCATAAATAGTCAAAATTCAAGTTCAATTGCATGTGTTTCTTCACGACGCATAGAGTTGAATTTGGCAAAAAAATGTCATTCGAGTATTTTAATTTGTAAATTTCTACATATTTTTTAGTCTTGACGTCCAATTAGATCGACCACCATCTACAATAAATTCCCCTTGCTGAATATTTTCGTTTTTGTTTCACATGATTTCATGGTGTAAAACGCCGAGTGGATCCCCAAATATAATCGGGTCGGCTCGTCCAAGACCAAACCAGGGCACGGCGAATCCCATGTGAGTACTCTCGAACTCCTTCGATACTTCCTAATGCTTTTCTTAGGTTAGATCATGTGTAGAATGGCTAGGACAGCTAAATCATTCTTGAGCTGTGATTGATAAATAGGGCCTTACTAGGAATGCCAAGTGATTTATTTGCATATCTAGATTCCTTGAGTTGCGCATTTTATTACTGATTGTGATTGCTAGGATAATCACTCCTATCTGCATGAATTTCTAGATTTATGGTTCATACCTTACTCATCCGCATGAATCTCAAGCTAGAAAATTCAGTCAACTTAGGTACCGAAAGGGCGTCAACTCTGACAGTTGGTGTAACTAAGTCCCCGAAACCATTTCTCTGGTTCTCGCAGAATTGAATAGAAACTCCCAACTATTCGATTGGGTGGTCCAATCACACCCTAAAAAAATGATTGGTGGCGACTCCATGGCATGCACACTTAGCACATGTCACTAGACTACACTGAAAGTCGATCACGCATACCTCCGTTGCGATTTGGGTAATGGGCCTTGGGAGAGGCCCGCGTCCGACCAGACAGGACGGCCCATTAGCCCTCGAGAGCTCGACAACCTCAAGAGGGTCGCGACACCCAGAAGACGAGCTAATTGACTTATTCCTGAAGGCACTCCTTTACGAATACTTCGATCGATTGAACACCTCTAGGTGTCAAACCTACATGCATTTGATTAAAGTGGCCGAAAGGTTGGAGTGGGCCTTGAGAGAAAGGAGGCAGCATGAAGTTTCTACCAGAAAGTAGTATCCCTTGAAGAAGGAGAAAGAGGCTGGTCTCGACATAGCATTCACACCGGACCCCCATAAGCCCAAAGTATTCGGCAATTCTAATCAAACCAAGGGAGGATCATCATGGTCAGCGCAAAAGGGGCAGGAGCCTAGAAAGAGACAACCCCAGAGGCAGTTCTCGCCACTCCCGAGACCCTTATCCAAGTTGCTCCCGATGTTGCTTGAGCAACACCTGGTGGCGAAGGAACCACCTAGGACAAGTCCTGTTAAGTATCTTGGTTTTGACGAGAGCCAGACTTGTGTCTACCACATGGGCGAAAGGGGACATAATGTTGATAATTGCTATATCTTTAAGCTGAAGGTACAAGCTTTAATTGATAGTCAGATTCTGAAGTTTGATAACATGGCTCCGTATGTACAAGAAAACCTAATCCCTGATAATCAAGCAATATGGGCGATATTACTAATGAGGAGGAAGACCACCTTAAGCTGAAGGTGGACGTACCTAGACTGACCAACATTTTGGCAATCGCTTCACTATACCCAAAAGGAGGAGAGATCTCGGCTGACATGAAGAAACAGTGTATCGTTAAGATGATAAGCTTGGGGATAATGTCCGATGTTAATGATGAAAAATTCAGTGGAATAGAAGCTTCTCTATCCTTGGAAGGAAGCCACTTTGTGATCAGGACTGAGCAGGGAAATATGTGAAACATCCCGCACGAGGGTCTGGTAGACAATCTTGGGCCGATCATTGAGCCAGAGGAAGAATTCGAAAAGGACGAACTGGAAGCCAAGAAGCGAAGTTTAGCAGATCGCAGATTCATGGCTATCGCGTTAGCAATTGGGGAGATCATAGATAACCTGGGTGAGGATTTAGGAGAGTACAACTTTAAGGTGAAGTACTCTGCTCCTCTTGGCTTCTATCAGAGAATGGAGGATATCATACCTGACGGATGGGGAGGCATAGACGATCCTGTTCAAATCCCAAAGGAAGTGGAAAAGCCTTTTACGAAGGGGCTTGAATCATCGCTTGACCAGATAATGGATGCTAAGCTTAACACAAAGCAGTATGCTGAAAGAGAGAGATCAAAGGATCAACAGCAGGGTTCGGCTGAATTATTCAAGGGAAAAAGAGAATACCCAAGATCTGCGACATCAGCGTTACTAGGTTATGAGGACCGACATTGTCGACTAAGAGATGAAATCTTTTCAAGGGACTTTGACAACACTGTGTCAATGATCGAAGCCGCTACGTCTGTGGTAATCAAACTGGAAGAGCTTGACAGCTTGAATGAGGTAGAAGACTGCCTAATCAAACCTATTGCGATTCGATTACCGGAAGAGGAAGAAGATGACACAGCTGAACCAGAGACATCTTATCCGAAGACAATAACCATACAACTTCCTCTGATAGAAGAGTACGATCCTAAAGCAGTCCATTGGAACTATGGGAAGGAGGAAGTAGATGCAGTGATGAGGTCTAGACGATTTTACGCCCCTCGGGAGGGCGAGTCCGAAAAGAAAGAAGTCTCGAATGAAGACGCAGAAAAGATCATGTCCATCATCAAAACTAGCGAGTTCGAAGTGATAGAACAGTTAAGGAAGATGCCAGCTCAAATATCATTACTGGATTTATTCATCAATTCAGAGAAGCACAAGAATGCACTGTTAAAGATACTAAACGTGGTGCATGTCCCTGAAACAATCAATGATGTGCAGTTAGGGGATTTCGTAGGGGCGATCCTCCTAAAAGATTAATTGAGCTTCTCAGATGAAGATTTCCCCATGGAAGGGAGAGGACATAACAAGGCCTTATACATCACTGTACAGTGCAACGGAAAGAGGATAGCACATGTACTGATTGATAATGGATCTGCTTTCAACATATCCCCACTAGCTACCTTGAGAAGTTTAGGCATCAAAGAAGAAATGGTTAAAGCCTCCAAAATAGCTGTGAGAGCTTTCGATGGGATGAAGAAGACTGTGGTAGGTGACATTGAGCTCGACGTATTCATTGGCCCAACAAAGTTCTCTATAAACTTCCAAGTAATGGATTTGCCTAGTGCATTCGGATTCTTGCTGGGGAGACCTTGGATCCATGTAGTAGGAGTCGTGCCATCAAGCTTGCATCAGAAGGTGCGCTTTGTGGTGGATGGGAAGGTGATTACCATACATGGAGAAGTTGACCTCCAAACATATCAAAACAACGTTATTTCCTACATTGAGCCCGAAGTTAAGATGGAAGCAAGCTATCATTCCTTGGAGTTGGTGGCGACAGTACACACTCCCGTGGAGACAAGTTTGAGAGCCCCTTATATCTCTGAAGCCAATCTTTTACCAGCTAAGATGCTACTGGCCTATGGATACAACCCTGGAGAAGGCCTGGGCAAGCATGGTCAAGGAATGAGTACCCCTTGCAGTTGAAAGCTAACCAGCATAGGATGGGCCTGGGGTATCAGAAAAATCTCTTGGGCAAGTCTGCCCCAAAAGCAACAGGCCGAGGCCAAGGCAAGGGCCTGGGACGCCATGGAAGCCAGAACAACCCGAAAGATTCATTCATTGGTTCTCCAGCTTGGAAAGGCAGGTCCCAGATGTTCAATAATCCTTTGAACACCTATTTTAGCAAGAACTCAAGGTGGTTGTCAGAAGAGGATATGTCACACCCCGAACCCGGCGAGCACGCGAGCATCCTACCACCGCCGTTACCTTTGATGATCTCCCAGGAACCAACGGCCAATGCTTAAAGATCTATATGAAACATGCATGCGAAAGCGAGGACAACTCCATATCAATATAACACAAGATGACTTAGGACTAAAGCAAATGGTGTACTTCTCTTTAATGCCAAAGTCAGGTACAATGCTAACTCCCAACAGTATACAATATCTAAGTTCTCAAAATGGAATTAAGTCTTCATTACTCCCAATGACTTCTCCAAAAGCCAATCCATGGCAAGCTCGGGTCTCCAATGTCTAGGACCTGAAAATGTTGTCCCACGACGGGGTGAGATATAAATCTCAGTAAGCTAGACCTAACACTAAACCAGGCTGCCAGTACCTCCAGACACTTTTGGAAAATAGGGTATTTTGGACTTAAAAAAAACTTTGGCATGACAAAAATATGATTCCTTCAAAAATATGGCCTTTCTAGTATTTTCAAATCAATTCGACTCAGTCACAAATCATGGCAAAATCTGAGCTTCGTACAGTGGCAGGGTTTTTAATCAAAGAAAGCACTCGACGTCATCTCAAAACATGAGGCGGCTTTCATTTCTTTCTCAAAAGTATCATTCCTTGGAAATTTCCAGAAAACACATTCTTTTCTCTCACGCCCCTCTCTGGGCCAATTTCAATTCATGAGGCAATTTAAAACTCGTGAGGCAAACCTCCATACTTGAGGTAAATCATCAAAACATGAGGCATATTCAATTTCTCAAAATCATTCTTGATTTTTTTTCGGAAAACAGATCTTTCCACATCCGCCCATTCCTGGGCCGCCCACTTTAGGGCTGCGAGATGATTCGATCTCCATATGACCCGTCGGTACATATGGGACTCTCGCGTCCGGACCTAGAGATGATTCGGTCACCATACGACTCTCGATGCCCATTATCAATCGAGATGAATCGTGTCAGTATGGGACTCTCTAGCCGCACGACCTCGTCAGGTCCAATGGGAGTAACTCCCTCCCAATACATTGGCCAAATTATAATACTCGGCGATCCCACATGCCATTGGCGATCCCACACGCCAGTGCACTTATAATTTTTCTCGGCGATCCCACACGCCAGTGCACTTATAATTTTTCTCGGCGATCCCACACGCCAGTGCACATATAATTTCCTCGGCGATCCCACACGCCATTTACTCATAAAAATTCCGTTATAAAGAATAGCCTCAAATATTCATTAAGAGAAAACAGTTCACGCCTCAAAATTCTTTATTCAAGAACAACTCAAGAGATTCATTGCCAAAACAAGGCATTCATGCCTCAATTTTCAATGAGAAACACACTCAACAAACTCAAGCATTTATCGCCTATTCAAGGCATTCTTTTCAGACGTCCGTCACTGGACAAAACACATTTCAAGTTCGAACATGTTCAGTAAAATACAAGCCTCACTCGGGTCAATTCAAGCAAACCTCAAATTTCATCATTCACAAGTCATTTCAAAACTTGATTGGTAAACCAATCCGCTTAATGTACTCAAATCAATGAGAATTTCAACAACGTACGCCAAATGGCCCAACCATATGCCACAATCAGATTAAGACTCCTCAGTTCAACCTTGTTTTCAAAATTTCATGCCATAAAACCACTCAAGCTTAATTCGCTAAAATAGGGCAATTTGGGTTTCCTCGCGTCCCTCACAAAATCATTTCATACAATCATTCAATCCGACACAAAACTCTGTCCTTTAGTAACCTAACCTCATAATAAAGGTTTAGGCATAACTTACCTCTTTAATTGAGCTAGCAATTCCAATCCAATTGAGTCACCAAGCTCAATCCACTCATAGCCAAAGCAAGGCATGGCACGGTCCTAAGAGAAATTTCACGATTCCATCAATAAAACTCTACCAATCTCAATTTCATCGAGTAAACACTTCTTCAACACATCAATTAACGTCCCAAGGTGCCTTAACGATGAATTTATGACAAGGCAACACCTTTCTCAGCCCTCAAGATGTTCGGTTTACATAGTCACAACTTAGGACAGAATCGGTTCTGCTCTTAATAACACTAATCAGCCCATAAATCAATCCTAAGCTTCAATTCTCTACCAAACCAACTTGTTAAAACATCAATCAACAAGTCTAGAAGGCTCACCAACAATTTCGAAGCAAGAAAATCCTTCTAGGCCTTCCAATCGGGCCGATTCCCTTCGGTATGCAATCGGTCAGTTTCTGCCTCGAGACAACCATCTTAAATCAGCCATGGAAACCCATCTTAATTCTTCTAAAATTACAACCACACCTCATCCAACTCTAATACTATGAGTCAAGAAGGTCTCACCGAAGATTTGGAGCCATTTGAAACCTTGAAGCCCAAAAAAACGGACTCTCTCCAAAACCGGTCAGAATCTACCTCGTCCAGACCTTTGTCCATTCAAATCGACCTACGGAAGGAATTACTGGGCCAAATTGAGCTTATAATATATCCCTAGAAAGGTAAGACAATAAAATTTATAATGGAGAAAGAAACACCTAAATATGATGTCGGACGACGGAGTTATGACCAAAACAGTGGGGCAGTCGGGATAGGGCAGCGAGCTGGCGACGGGTTCTTCTCGGCCAAAGGTGAAAAATGAAAAAGAGAATGAAGGAGAGAGAGATGGCCGACGGAAATGGGTGAGGGTGAGGGAGACTTCTCAATTATTAGCTTGAAGACACCAATAATTGGTGCAAAACACAAATAATTGGGGCACAAAGGGATGGTTCATAGGATGACATGTGGAATGGCTCCAATAATTGGTCATCTAAATTTGACTTCCATTGACTCACTCCCATTGAATTTTCGGCAGCCACTCATGGGGTCTTAAATGACCATTTTGACCTTCAAATAACCTTAAGACAAAGGCAAATGGTTGAGGGGCAAAATGGTAATCTGATACTTTTCGTTCGAAACTTCATTTTTCTCATTTTGAATGACTACTGGTGAGGCGACGTCAAATTCAATTGAAATGTTGGAATTCCTCAATGCCCAATCTTGAGGTCCAATTTCATGTCGAACTATCATCGACTGTAATTCCAGTTTATCTCAAACTGACGGGCGACTCTTGCAGGCGCTACGCGTATCGACCTTGGGATTTTTCTCAAGTCGTGGCGACTTTGGTTGTTATGTAATTGCGAGGGTTTATCACTAGTTCCTGCGGTCCTGATCATCGAAATCTGATTTAGAAAATTCTCGTAAATTACACATTGGTTAAGCGGAATCACCCGCGTCCCAACGTATAACGCTAGCAAGGCATTCCATGATCGTTCCTAGATCGATCTCTGCTGGTCCAAAATATTCCCTTGACAATCCTTATGGTCAAAGCGCCATTCTTATTTAAAATCCTCAGGTCCACATACCCGACCTTGCGTTAGTCTTTCCCTTTCGGTCAGTTAACTCGAGAGTGGCCTGCTCCGAGCGAGATACCACTGAAACACACCGATCGATATCCTTCCATTCCATAGCCTCGAGAGGGGTCGGAATTCGGAATGTCACAGGATATAACTCCAATAGCGGAGCCAGATCTGGAAAACCCTTTTCTTGAAGACAACTTTGTGAATGTCATCATAGAGTGGTTGAGTGATGAATCCACTACTCCTGAGTAAAGAAACCTCTCCTGCTTTTAAATACTGCACATAGAATTTTCTGCATTTTGTTGCATTTTTAATTCTTGTCATTTGAGATACAGTAGGAAAACGCCTTTGGATCTCCGGCCGTTGGTCCAAACAACATAGTTTGTAATATAGCCCACTTTGCATTCAATAAAATCACGCAAGTTTTATTAAGGACATATGGAACCATAAATCAGCCCAATGATGATACTAGTCTTCCGCGCAGAAGCTTGAGGCCTGATTTTCCATATGATTCCTAATTTCTAAAAAAAAATTTCTGAGGGACAATGATGTCCTATGATATGAGGACTAGTCCCATTTACACCGGCACTTATTTTGAAATCATTTTCGAAAAAAAATTTCACACTCATGCATGGCATTTTTTATGAAGTATGAACTAACCAAGCTCATGACATTTCAGGCATGACATCTCAAACATACATACCAGGTTGTTATACGATTCAGATCTCCACAATGACTGTTCCTATAGCATTGAGGAAGATGAGGACGAAGGTTATGCGTCTATCCGCAGAGAATGGAACGCCTTTGAGGAATCAATGCCTCCAACTTCAGAAGAACCGGTCGTTATTAACTTGGACAACGCTATAAATATCAAAGAAGTCAAGATCGATGAACATTTATCCCGAGAAGAAAGACTCAGGTTCATAGGATTACTGAAGGAGTATCAGCATGTCTTTGCGTGGTCTTACGCTGACATGCCAGGTTTGGATCCTAAGATTATGGAACATGCATTACCCACGGATCCCAGTGTTAAACCTGTCAGACAGGGTAGCAGACAGATGAAAGCCGAGTTAGAAGACAGAATTAAGGATGAAGTCATGAAGCTTCTCAGAATAGCCTTTATTGAAGCTATTCCCTACTCGGACTGGATTGCAAACATAGTTCCCCTCATGAAAAAGGATGGCAAAGTTCGGATCTGCGTGGATTATCGAGATCTAAATAGAGCAAGCCCAAAAGATGATTTTCCACTACCCCACATTGACGTGTTGGTAGATAGTACAGCGGGGTATGAATTGTTCTCATTTATGGATGGATTCTCTGGATATAACCAAATCCTCATGAAACAGGAGGACAAGCCAAAGACTGCCTTTACCACGCCCTGGGGAAACTTTTGCTATAAGGTTATGCCCTTTGGATTAAAGAACGCGGGGGCTACCTACTAGAAAGCTATGGTCATATTATTCCGCGATATGATCCATAAAGAAATTGAAGTATATGTCGATGACATGATCGCCAAGTTCAAAAAGAGACAAGATCATATACAGGTGTTAAGGAAGTTATTTGAGCGGCTGCGCAAATATAAGTTGAGATTGAACCCCAACAAATGTGTGTTTTTGGGGCAAAATCTGGGAAACTTCTCGGATTCATGGTCAGTAGTAGGGGCATCGAGATTGATCCTTCAAAGATTCAAGCCATCCATGATCTAGCAACTCCCTCCACAGTAAAAGAAGTGAGAAGCCTTCTGGGGAGACTGAATTATATTGCTGATTCATCAATCAGTTGTCAGATGTAGCTAAACCGATCTTCAGATTACTCAAAAAGGGGGCGAAGGTGGCATGGGACGCAGAATGCAGTCAGGCGTTCCAAAAGATCAAGAATTATCTAGTCACTCCACCAGTACTTGTGCCACCCATCCCAGATCATCCCTTGACCTTATATCTGATTATACGACAGGAATATTTAGGAGCCTTACTTGCCCAAACCAGCCCGGTAGATGGGAAGGAAAGAGCCGTCCACTACTTGAGTAAGAAGTTCACGCCATCTGAAGCAAAGTACATACCTGTTGAAAGGGCTTGCGCAGCGACGGTATGGGTACTTCGCAAATTAAGACAATATACCCTACATCACCATGTTCAACTGGTAACTGAAAATGATCCCATCAAATACCTTCTGGAGAAACCCGCGTTGATTGGAAAGTTAGCAAAATGGCAGGTGATGTTGTCTGAATTTGACATCAGGTGCTCTCCACAAAAGTAAGTAAAAGGGAGAGCCATACCAGACATGTTGGCAGAAGGCTTATCAACTTGCGAGTCTTCTCGAGAAACAAAGGTCGAAAACCAAGTTTTGAACCTGACAGAGGATAAATGGGTCATGTATTTCGATGGTGCTGTTAATCTATCAGGAGCAGGCACTGGGGCGGTGCTGATATCCCCTGATGATCAACATTATCCTGTTGCGGCAAAGATGACTTTCCCCTACACCAACAATATCTCAGAATACGAGGCGTGCATTCTAGGCTTACGATTAGCCATTTCCATGGGAATACCTAAGTTGCAAGTTTATGGAGATTCCATGCTCATCATTTTGTAGACACAAGGAGAGTGGAAGAGGAAAGACGTAAAGCTCATCCCTTGTCATGAGTACCTCGAAGAATTGACACGTACATTCGAAGAAGTGTCATTCGAATACCTGCCAAGATCTCATAACCAATTTGCAGATGCACTAGCCACCGTGGCCACAATGTTACAAATAGCCGATGGATTATAAATAGAACCCCTGAGGATCGGCATAGTTGAAAAGCCAGCCTATTGTATGCTGATCGAAGAAGAGTTTGATGGAGAGCCGTGGTATTATGACATCAAGCATTTTCTCTTAAAAGGGGAGTTTCCTGATGGATGCCAGGCAGGAGACCGGATATACATAACTAGGATGGCCAGCAAGTTCTTCCTCAGTGGACAAGTTCTGTACAAAAGGTCGTTTGACTCCACTTTATTAAGGTGTGTAGATGCTAAAGAAGCAAATATTCTCATGAAGGAGATCCACGAAGGTATATGTGGGCCTCATATGAACGGTCATCTTCTCGCTAGAAAGATCATGCGGCTTGGCTATTATTGGATGACCATCGAATCAGACTGTTGTCAACATTTCCGGTCATGCCACCAGTGCCAAATACACGGCAATAAGATTAATGCACCCCCAAATGAATTACATCAAATGTCTGAAGTTTGGCCCTTTTCTATGTGGGGGATAGACATGATAGGACCTATTAGCCCCGTGGCATCAAATGGTCATTGCTTCATCCTGGTGGCAATCGATTACTTCACAAAATGGATAGAAGCCAGTTCTTACAAGAATGTCACCGCAAGAAACGTAGCAAGGTTTATTAAGAGAGATATAATCTCTCGATATTGTACCCCTCAAGCGATCATTACAGATAATGGGTCCAACCTGAACAACAAGATTGTCGATAATCTACTTGACCACTTTGGTGTTCGACATCTTAATTTGTCCCCTTACCGCCCACAGATGAATGGGGTAGTGGAAGCAACCAACAAGAACATTAAAAGAATTTTGGCTAAGACTGCTGAAAACTATAGGGATTGACATGAAAGGCTACCCTTTGCCTTAATGGCATATCAAACTTCGATCAGGACTTCTACAGGGGCAACCCCCTACAGTCTGGTGTACGGAATGGAAGCAGTCCTACCCGTGGAAGTTAAAGTTCCCTCTTTAAGGATCTTATCAGAGGGTAAACTCTCCGAGTCAGAATACTCCAAGCACAGATATGAACATCTAAATTTGATAGACGAGAAGCGTCTTAGAGCCATCTGTCATGGTCAAGGCTACCAGAAGAGGGTGGCCAAGTCATTCAATCGAAAGGTTAGAGCCAGAAATTTTGAGGTGAATGATCTGGTGGTAAAGAAGACTCTGCCAAATGTTGTCCATCCGGGAGGCAAGTTTACCCCAAATTATGAAGGGCCCTATATTGTCAAGAAGATTCTCACAGGAGGAGCATTGATTCTTGTAAATTCTGAAGGAGAAGAATTGGGGCACCCTGTAAATTCAGATGATGTGAAGAAATATTACCCTTGAAATGAAATCAGATGTTGAATATGTGGCTTGTTCCGAAATGACCCGAATCGCCATAGTAGCCATTGCATAAGCATATCATGCATCCATGCATACACTAGCATGTGTTCAGTTTTGCAGGATTCGAAGAAATGGACTCAAAATTGGACTCATCCAAATGAAACCTAGGACAGAAAGATCTTCAACATCAAGTATCAGGCGATATGTATCTGCTCCATCAAAGGTTGAGCCACCTTTCACTCACAAGGATGTCTACTCTATCCTACATGCAGGAATGCCTGATGAAGACGGAAGACAAACACAGTAAAACTTCTCGCATCTTCCGTAAGATAAAAAGAGCAAGAAAATGAATATTCACATGTCCGAACTTAGAAATAAATCTCGCTTTTGAGAAATGAATTCCTTGCATTTATTGCACATCTGTCAAATATAAGAGATTGTCCAAGCATATTCAAATTATACATGGTGTGTCATTAGAATCTCCTGCGGGGTAAAATGCCTAGGGAAAAACAAAATGATTTTTCCAAAAACATGGCTTGCTTAGGCTATCTAGCAGGAATATCCCTCCAGATGAAAGGCAAACCTGATCCAAACACGTTCTACATACACTCGAGAGATGAGAGAAATGTGAGAATAGGAAAGCCTGAATCTGAGGTTACAAGGGCCCTTCGCATTGATTACATGGATTAAGATGACAGAGGCATTCATTTCTCTACCCTAAACACTGCAGGTGACCATTGATAACCCTTTGAATGACGGTTTCATTCTTTACCCCTATCAAGAACCACCTCACATTGGGGCCAACTGGAGGTAAGTCTAGCAGTATCATGAGGTAAATGGCTAGAAATTCTCTTGCTCAGACTTGCATCAATCTTCATGTGTTGCTTGTCACTTTAACTTCTATGGTAATTCAAGTGCTTTAGGATGACGAAAAGCATTCGTTTCTCTACCCTATACACTTTTACCCTTTGAACAGCTCAGTTGAGCCTGTACATTCGTTTCGCAAAGCCGTTGGTGATCATTGCATATCCCGAGGCAGAAACGACGTCACTTCAAAAAGAATAGGAAGGATAAAAATTCCTAGGTTAATGTCGGAGTGCTAAGATTCAAAGTTGTACATCTAGCACACTAATTTGAAAATCCTGACTAAAAAAAAAGGAAAAGCTGGGATTTCAACAAAAAAGAAGGAGAGAAAAATCCAATCTTGGGCATCAAGAAAAAGTAAAGTGCCTGGTAAAAGCAAGGCCAATGCCCCTCCGTACACTTGTGAATCATGTGTTTGATCTTGTAAATGCCAAAAAGATGGCATGATATATGTGTATAAAGGTCATCAGTGAGATCTGATTGTAAAAGAAAAATCCCAAGGGAGCTGGACTACGAAAGACACTTCCAGATTATGTCGCATTCAAATGTCGACGTCGCACTAGCACAAGAGAGAGGTTCTCCAAAGGCTACCGATGCACCTCAGAGACTGAGACACTTTTTGAACCGCAAGGTACCGGATTGGCAGCAAATCTGCAATGATCACCAATGATAGACCCTTCGCGTGTTCTGAACCAAAAACAAGCCTTTCTTTTTGGTCCCCAAACCTACCTATGTTACAACCCTGAGAAATCTTTTCTAATTAAAGCATTTGGGTTAATATAGGGTTAAATGTCTAAGCTTAGCTCGAAGAAGTTCGAGCAAGATTATTTCTTTCTCATTTTTGCAGGGTTTTGATTTGTAAACCCGGAGCAGATGAAAGAAAATTTTGTTGACAAAAGGACCTGACTCAGAAAGTGAGTCCCCTTTCGGAAACCATGTCCAAGCCCAACATTACGGTCCCATAAAGACCTCCCGATTGATCTGAATGTATGCGCTGCGAACGGTCCCGAAAACCCAGGTACAGGGTATTAGAAAATTCGAGTGCTCTTTTTATGAAAAGACCAAGTCAAAAAAATTGGTAAGAAGACCTTTTTGACAAAGATACTCCAATAGAATACTCGAAAGCAAGCTTTGGTTGGAAACTTCAAATTGTTTGATCCAAGGATTTTCCTCACAAGGGTTCTTGATCATCCTCGCATGCTTGAAGATATTTTGAACAAATCTCCAGCAGCCCAAGTCATTTTACATAATTGCATAGGTTAAAATGAACCTTTATCTGCATTATGTTTATCATTGTGTCAAAAGGACAATCTTCAGAATCATCTCTTCATGAGATTTCAGTTTTACAGGTTTGAGCTTTCTGCAGGATGCCTGGAATCCCCAGATCCCAGAATGTCACCTCTGATGTCAAAAGGACAATCTTTAGAATCATCTCTATGTTTCAGTTATACAGGTTTGAGCTTTCTGCAGGATGCTTGGAGTCCCCAGATCCCAGAATGTCACATCTAATGTCAAAAGGACAATCTTCAGAATCATCTCTATGTGAGATTTCAGTTTTACAGGTTTGAGATTTCTGCAGGATGCCTGGAGTTCCCAGATTCCAGAATGTCACCTCTAATGTCAAAAAGACAAGCTTTAGAATCATCTCTATGTGAGATTTCAGTTTTACAGGTTTGAGCTTTCTACAGGATGCCTAAAGTCCCCAGATCCCAGAATGTCACCTCCAATGTCGAAAGGACAGTATTCAAGATCGTCTTTCTGTAAGATTTCAGGTAATCCCTAGATCCCAGAAGAATCTTATCAAGGTTTTTGCAGGTTCAAGTTTTCTGCAGGATACTTGGAATCCCCAAATCCCAGAATAACACCTTGCATGTTAAAAGGACAACTTTTAGAACCAGCTTTTGTAAGGTTCTAGGTAATTCCTAAACCCAGAATAGCTCATTTGGCAAACCTATGAGTTAGGTACACCTCACTTATATAGACCCCAGTTAATTCCTTAGAATATGAGATCAGCAAAATGTTCGACAATCCCTAAAGAACGGGTGCGTCATCCATAGGTTCCTAGCAGAGATTAGTCATATTCTCGGCCTGATCCCCCTGAAGGATCAAAATGTTCGACAATCCCTACAGAACAGGTCCGTCATCCATAGGTTCCTAGTAGAGAGGAGTCCTATTCTCGGCCTGATCCACCTGAAGGATCAAAATGTTCGACAATCCCTACAGAACGGGTGCGTCATCCATAGGTTCCTAGCAGAGAGGAGTCCAATTCTCGGCCTGATCCCCCTGAAGGATCAAAATGTTTGACAATCCCTACAGAACGGGTGCGTCATCCATAGGTTCCTAGCAGAGAGGAGTCCTATTCATGGTCTGATTCACCACACGGATCAAAACTTCTGACAATCCCTAAGAGACTGGTGCGTCATTCATTGATTCCTGTCAAGTATAGGAATCCCACTCTGGTATGGCCTACCATACAGGCTAGAGTTTAACTGCCCTAGGACGCTCAAGAGACAAGCTCCTAGATATCTACTTGAACCCGCTATACACCGCGCATGCCGCACGAGCATCAGGCAGGTAAGTAGCAGGTGGGCATCTCTATCCCGTCTCTCTTTCCCTCATATCGGCAAAGATAAGGCAAAGCATTCACCAACGGGATAAGAAAGATTAGATGTCAAGATTCATTTTTCTATTTCCCAATAGAGTCGATCTAGGCTTAGGTGTCACCTGTCTTTAAGAGAAACTCCTCGTGAGATTCCTCTCAAAGAGGGGCATCTGTTGACACCTAATTTTGGATCAGCCTTTTTTAGTAATTTCTTAAACAATTCATGAAAAATCCATAAAAAGTCAAAAAAATTTCAAAATCAACTTTGGTGGCCTTGGCCAAGCCTAAGGAACAATTTTTGACAAAAAATAATTTTTTTTATACTTTTCACATTTTTTAATATTTTCAGAAATTAGGAAAATATTAGAAAAATCAAGAAAAATTGCATTTGAGGTCACAAAAATATGGAAAAATAGCCAATATTTTTATTTTAAATCCCTTATCTTTTTGACCTCACAAAAAGTCCAAAATCAGATTCAATTTTACATGTTCCTTTGTAACATGTATAATTGAATTTGATAAAAAATGTCAATTGAGTCTTTTAATTTGTACTTTTGGCATTTTCTAGGATCTTGACATCCAATCTAACTGTCCCTTATTGTAATTTAGCCCAATTATTTGTACAAATTGCTCAATTGCACGAATTTGGCAAAATTGCATACTTAATTGTATTTTAATCCTTGAAATTGGGCATATTTGAAATTACTTTCAATTCAATGACTATCATTGCAAATTAAACATAATGTCCAATGGGTTTCACCATTTTGAATCGATTGGCATAGGTAATTTGGCCCAATTTGATCAATTGAGCCTTCAATTGCACAATTCCCCAATTTGCAATTACATGAAAATTTGGGGTTTTTATAGAAATTGATATGAACTTTGGGCAAAACCTCATTTTTAGATAAAATCCATGCCCTAAATTCGATTCTGAGGTCCAATTGCAAAAATTTCCCATTAATTTGGGTTTAATTTGGAAAATTATAAGCCGGAACCGGTTCGTACCGGTCGAACCGGTCCGCTACAGTATCATCGTCTTCCTCAAGATCCTGCGCAGATGAACAATGGAAGGTCTGATTTCGATGACAAAATTGACCAAGCAATCGGCGGTAGTTGAAGAAGCATTGGTGGGCGTCTTGCTCCTTACCTCAAGACCTTTTGATCAAGATCGGCCCCAAGACAAATGACCGCTGGACGAGCTCCGGCGAGGTCAGTCAAACCTTTAAACCTGCGAAAGTCAACATTCTCAATCGCAGGAAAAATTCGTGCCAAATTCGCACGAGATGAAGCTCGCCGGAGGACCAAACGGAGTTGGACGGAAATGCCCATCCTCCCCGACGCCGTTTGGGCCTAGAAGCACGTGGCTGCATGTGCAATTCGAGTTAGTTCGCCTCTCCCGTTCGGCGCTAAAATTCGAGAAGGCTATATAAGCCTACGGGGTTTTCTGTTGAGGAGGACGGTTGATTCAGTTAGAGAGAGAGGAACTGAATCGAACGGAGAGAAAGAAAGAGAGAGAAAGAGCTCCCCTCCAACGCCATTGTCGAGGGTGGAGCTCGGATTGACAGAGCACTGGTTGGGCCTACTAGGGCTGAACCGAAGCTTGACGAAGTCGTGAGGAGGTCGCCCAAGCTCCGGGGAAGCAATCGCCGTCGGCCGCACGGCCTGAGATCGCCTGAACAGGTGAGTCACAGTCTCGAGTTTTGTGACATCCTGAAATCCGACCCCCCTTTTCGAAGTAAGATTGCCACGAATTGGACTTCGGAATTGGGCATCGGGTATTCGAGGATTCCAACGGGAGTAAATTGGACGTCGCCTCGTCGAGGACCATTAGGAGTGGAATTCGCCTATTAGCGTTTAGAAAAGTGAGATTCGGACCGACGATTGAGAAATTACCTTTATACCCTTGAATAAATACCCTTCCCTTTAGAATTGAGTAAGGGCAATTTGGACTTTTGCCACCCAACATCCTTGGCCGAAAATTTAAGGGCTTCATTGTCATTTGACCATTGATTGGTGAGTTGACCAAGATGACAAGATTAGAAGAGACTTGATGGATTGACTACCCCATGAACCACCCTTGTCATTCCATGCCACTATTTGTAATTTCCCCTCCAACCACTCCCCAATCAATCACTCTCCCTCTCTTGGATTTTTTGAAGTGGAAGAAGCTCTCCATTCTCTTTCTCTCCCTCCATTGTGTTCGGCCGACTCCTCCTCCCCCTCACTCTCTCCATTTTCTTTCTTTCTCTCTCTCTCTCTCTCTCTCTCTCTCTCTCTCTCTCTCTCTCTCTCTCTCTCTCTCTCTCTCTCTCTCTCTCTCGCTCGTTCTCTCTCTCGCTCTCGGCCGCCGCCTCACCGCCGCTCCTCGCCGGCCTTCGGGCCTCGTTCGTGAGCTCCTCGACCCCATTTTCCTTGGTAAGTTCCCCTAAGACTAAGTCCTATGTGTTGTTCGGTGAGTAATTGAGGGATAGTGCGATTTTGAGAGGCAATCCATGTCTAACTTGTGATGTTCTTGTGGAAACTGAACCGGCCCCCTTCTTGGAAAGATTTGTACCCCGGGCTTCGTCGCTTCCTTCGTCGTCCTCACTCGCTTGTTAGCTCTGTAAGCTTGCTCTAACCCTTATTTAGGACCTTAGGTTACCGAAGGGCGAGTTAGAGAGGTTATTGAGTAGTTTCGTGATTGAATCCCCGATGGATTTATGCATGGCCGAATCTGACCTTGAGGAAATGATAATGCTTTGCCGTGCTAAGGCTTGATTTTATTGCATACTTGATGAGTTCGGATGCTAAGGGTTTGAGTAGGTCGATCCACGAGTGTTAAATTGAATAGAGCTACTCTTTGTCATGAAGTTTCTTGATTTAGTGACTTAAATATTTACTTGATCCCTAGTGTATATTCGGTCTTGATGAGATTTAACGTGGATTATTTGGCACGTAGATTATTTGGCTCGTGGATTATTTGGCACGTGGATTATTTACGTGGATCATTTGGCACATAGATTATTTGGCACGTGGATTATTTGGCATGTAGATTATTTGGCACGTGGATTATTTAAGTGGATTATTTGGCAAGTGGATTATTTGATCTGGCAATTGGCTATATTAATGTGTTAATGACCACATGATGAAAATAGTAATTGACGTTTTTCCTAGATCGAATTCTATTAGGTGATTTTGTGGCATGGGATCGAAGACGTGGTAGTCGTTAATGCCTTGAATTGTTGGAACGCACGATTTAATATAATTAGCTGTAATTGTTGAATTGTGAGCTTATGAGTGCGTGGTATCCTGATGCGCCTATATGACGCGGGCTTGACTGAGGAGAAATACCTGATGCGCCTATACGACGCGGGATTGGTTGATGAGAATTCTGATGCGCCTATATGACGCGAGATTGAATGATGAGAAATACCTGATGTGCCTAAATGACGCAAGTTTATTAATTGGGATAACCTAAGGCGATGATTCGCGAGCCTAGCCATGGAAAGTGAAGTTGTATCATGTACAAGCACTATTCTTTATGCTATGAGTGGTTAAGTGCCAAAGTACGAAGCTTAGACCTATTTATGAAATGATGGTTGGAGTAGGATTGAATTGGAGTGCCTAAAAGTCATGCCGTATTTCCTTGTTCTTGTTGTCATGCTATTTGGGGACTTTGCCATGTTTGTATCGAAGATAGAATCGCATGTGTTTGGGAGTGTCTGGAAGTACTAAGTGCCTAGCTTAGGGTTAGGATTAGCTTATTGAGATTTATCTCACCCCGTCGTGGGACCCAATTTTTTTCAGACCCCAAGCCTTGACCCCGATGATATACTGGAGAATCCCAATGCTGATCTTGAAGCTGGAGAGTCTGGACTAAAGTCGATGGCTGTTGCCAAATCGGATGCGTAGGAGTAGTTGTACCACCTCTTTTCAGATGTTTCCTAGAAAATAAAATGTTTGAGGTTTAGGACCGACCCAGTCATGTGTTATGATTTCAAGCTGAATATTGTAAATCGACATGTTATAATTGTGTAGATTACATCCTAAGTCATCTTGTCGTAGTTTTATGTGTGGAGTCTATTTATCGCTTCCGCATGTGCATCCCATTTCGTGAGTTTATCATTAAGTGTTTTCGATCCTTGCGACCGACCGCGAAGAAAGTACAGTGAAGGGATGTCCGCGCGCTACCAAGGACGCGGGGCGTGACATCACCGTTTATTTGGTATCAGAGCAAGGTCAGCTCATTCCAACATGATTGAGATTTGGAGTGATAAGGAGTGATGACTTGGGGACAATTGGATAGTGAGACCTTTTGATTAAGCATTGATCAGTGAATTTTAAGGACTGTAGGCTTGAACTCGTGTACATTTCGATGGTTCTAGAATTGATTTGATTGATATCGTGGGTGGTGATTCTATTGAGGTTCACAAGGAAGCAATCAGAAATTGATGGGCCATGAGCATGGATCTGAGGTTGTGGATGTACTTGAGGTTAATAGGGAGTTGCTCATGAGTATAGGGGTCAATTGGATTACGTGATCGTGATTGTGGCCTTGAGGTATATGGCTAAACCTAGGGAAAAATCGATTTGTGAGAAGGTCATTTGTGGAATTAGAAGTCCTCTATGGATAAGAATTGATCGGGAAACGACTGCGATGTGACGAGCAATGAGTACGATCATGAACTGCATGTGTTTATGGCGTCAAAATAAAAGTTGAGGAATGTGCATGCATGAGCATATCATTATCGGACTTGATAAACCATCGCTTGGTATGGGACAAGCTGATAGGGTACCTATAAACCGTAATGAAGCATGTTATGGGATGTGTGGAACGGGATTCTCCCCGTAGGTGTATGACTTGGGACAACCTGCAAAGACCAAGTCTGATGAGGGCGGGGAGTGTACGCTGGGACATAGAAGTTCGGACAAGGAGCGGCTCCTGGCAGGCTTCTAAGACAGAAAGGGAGGCAGGAATGACCTAAACCATACATTGAAAGGGATGGGTCTAGGTATCGGGCTAAGTCTGATTCTTTTATCAAAAAGATTTATTACATTAAAGCTAATCCTCAAGATGAATTTTCAAACATTGCATGGCATTTGATATGGCGCATGTGAATGTCACTATTGGTTTGCATCGCCGTAGGCGATTAGTGGTCCTAGAGCTTCGTACTTGGCACTACGCGTTGTTTACTGAGTGGTTGGTTGGATAGTTGATTGTGGTTGTGCTAACAGGCATATGCATCTAGGCTTGAGGTACGAATGAGAACTTCTTGGTATATGCCTCTGATTGCTTAATCTATGATTGGCTTACTTGGCACCGAGTTGTTGTTTGGCTGAGGCTTATTTGAGAACTGAATAGCATGTTGTAATTTGCTAAGTCGCAGGTGCAGCAGGACTTAAGGTACGAGGAATTATCTCATTGAATTGATACCATGAGTGTTCGCTTGATGTTTGCCTAGTTGGGACTTGTTTGATGATTGACTCTTGGTTTGAGTATTGCTTGTAATTGTTTGGTAATTAGTGGCCGGCTTATGGTTACCGTTGTAGTGAGCAGTTTAAGACTGCTAGACTTGAGTAGATGGCTTAGGTCCTTGAACCCCTTGGTGGAATTGTAGTGGCTCCTATGATGTTAGAGCCTAGTGGGAATGAGCAATCGAGATAAGAGTGATAGAGGGTCGCCTAGCTCGAGACCACAAGTTGTGAAAGACTCAAGAGTTGATAAAGTCAAGAGAGCCTTAAAAGAAATTGAGAACTTGATGAGTGGGTAGGCTCGAGATTGGGCTGCCTTGTGACTTAGCCAGTTGAGGCTACTGCTGTTGTGATTATTAGAGCAAATGGTGGTGATCGGAAGAATGATCTTGGAGACACGAATAGGAGTCGACATAGGGGTTAGCTGGTGGAATAGGTTGTGAAGTCAAAGTCGACGGAGTTGGCAGGAAAGGTAAGTATGAGATTACTCCTATTTGGAATGAGGGTTTGTAAGAGAGCCTTAGAGGCATGGGTATATTGAGGAGAAAATGACCCTAACGATTAACACTTCAAGGTACTGCTAATGATCGGTGAATAGTTACCAAAGGAAGAATTTTTCTTGAAGGCGTAGCACGTAGTCGGATTTTCCTTCATCTAGTTGATCAATGAGGAATACATTACTGAGTTTGTTAAGGAACAAGAGTTGTTGGAGTCCCTGAAGTTGTGGGAATCAGAGATGGACCTGCCATGTAGGGTAGAGTTCTTGAGATTGCCTAAGCATCCATCAAAGATGGTTAGGAACTCGTTGGATAGGACAAGGAGGTTAAAGAATGAATTGAGGTTCGAAGCACTGTGACAAATTGATAGTTTTAGATCTGAAGTATTATGATGAATCTCATCTTGAAGGGCTAAAGGATTAGGGAAACCTTGAGTAAAGAGGATTTCCACTTATAGAACATAGAATATACCTGTAAGGAATAGTTGATACCTGAGCGTAAGGCCTAGAAGGGAAATTGGTGGTCTGTCTCCCTTGTCATGGCAAGTGTTAAGGAAAATCGGCATGCTAGCCTGCTTGAGTTCAATGATTCTTTGAGGTTGGTTGAAATTGAACTAAACCATCGGAAAGGGAGTTATGAGTTGTTGTCCCCTAAAAGATAAGGTGTTATTCTAAAGGACGATTGGACCATGAGGTGGTCGCTGCTGGGAAGGAAAGTGAATGGGCCTGATGGTCTTGGTCACTCGTAATTTTAATGGACAGATGGGTAAGCAAAAAGGAGTGCTGGGGTTATGACCGCAAGGTATTTTGAGTCAATCGAGTTGAATGATCAAGGGGTGGACCAATGAGGATCGAAAGAGGATCTCGATCCCTTAGAACCTTGTTGTCCGAGGTGACCGAATTATTGGAAGGAGAATGTCAAGCATGGTGACATCTGAGTCCCGGAGTGAAGGTACTGCTGTTAGTGCAGGCTCTAAGATTGACGTTATATAGAACGAGGAAGACAAGATAGGATTCGAGGTAGGAGGATGCTGCTGAAGTGTATAGTCCTCCTCATAGAGTAAGAAGCCCTGGTACGAAAAGAAGAGGAATTCTATTGTTTGGGTGTTAAGAGTGAACGTCACCAGGTAGTGTCTCAAGGATTATAGGCTTGAACTTTTGTTGCATTCTGATGGTTTCAGTATCAACTTTATTTGATGACCTTATGGTTATTTGTGGTTATAGGCCAGAGATCGGCAGTGGATTAGACAATGTGTTGAAATGGAAACGACCGACTGATGAGCTTCATTTGTTAATCTGAGTTATAAAGAGACGATTGATATTAATGGGTTTAGGCTTGAATTGCGTTACATCTTGATGGTTTTAGTCATCAATTGCTATTGATGACCTTAGACAGTGCAAGACGAGATGTATGCAAGGAAGTGGACAAGGGATATTTGGATCAAAGGCCAGTTGTAATCGAATGCATATGGATTCGACTTGAATGGCGACTAGACTTGAGGTTATAGAATAATATTAGGTAGTTGATTTTTGAGATATGATAGTCGCTTGCGGAATTAGAAATTTCGATTGAAAGGAATTGATCGGAATCAAGGAATCATGAAGAGCACGAACGACCTTTGGAAGGTATTCCATGGACTCTAAGAGGACGCTCGAGGTATGCAGAACATAAGAGCGCGAGATTTGGGTCTAATAAGTCAAGTTCTTAGTCATAAAGCCTCTGGGAAATAGAATTCCTATGGAACCCTTGAGGATTAGAATAAGTAATGAATTGTATGAAGACGGTATGGATTACTAGAGTTTGGAGTTGCTCGAATTGATGGCTTGCTATAGACGAATCGTGGCAAGAGTCATCCTATTAATGAAATGGACTAAGGACGAGATGTGGCGCGAATGGATGAATGAACATGAAAGGAGTTTTCGGGGGCTTAAACCTAGTTGGTGCCTGCGCCGACAATAGTGTCCCATTGGGAGTCGAAACGTTGTGAGAGTTACGTCAACGTGTCATGAAAAGGATTAAGGTCCATAGGAATGCAACATGAGAGGGTGGTTGCTTATGCATCGCGATAGTGAGACATAACGAGATGGATGCCCCAACAGGTCATTTAGAACTGACAGCTATCGCCCTTATGTTGGGAACTTGGAGATATCCCTTGCGTGGTGAGTGGATTTTAGATTGATGAGGATCATTGGAACTTAAAGCACCTATTGTCTCAAAGAAGAATTGAATGCGTGGGGCAACGTAGACGGATGAAGTTGCGTCAGGAATTAGAGTATGATGCCATACCCTACCTTGGAAAAAAAAAGGGATAGAAGGATGCTTGTGGTTGAGAGTCGAGCCCCACGAGATTGGTGGATAAAGGACGTACTTCGCTCAAGGAAATAAGAGATTCAACTTCTAAATGGGAAATTACCGAAGGCAAGTCAGATGGCTACTTAGAGCATCAAGCTTGGAAGTCAGAAGAGCCCAAAGCATTGTAACTTACAGACCTTGATGTCCGGAAAATCGTGGAAGTGAATATGACAGGGAGAAAATCGTGACTTTTAAGCACCTAAGGATGGAAAACTCAAAGCTTCATGGACGTGTGCACATATCCAATGATGGAAGACTTAAAGGGAAAGATCGTGTCGGAAACTCATCGTGATGATTATAGTGTCCGTTGGATTGTACAAGGAAAGTACTGGGACGTGTGTTGATACTAGTGATGGAATATAATGAAAATAGAACCGATCGAGCTTGTGGCTAAGGATCGGGTGTGCCAACAAGGGAAGCGTGACTTGGTTAGTTGGGCGAGTTGCTCTAGTCGTGGGAAACTATCGAATGGAACCAATAACAAATTGTTATGGATTTGGCCATGGGATAATCTGAAAGACAAGAAGGCCATGAGTCGAATTGTATAATCATGAGTACGCCGAATTGCTTAGGCATCAGGTAGTTCGTATGGAATCTCGATGACCATTGTGCTAAATAGAGATCCTAAGTCCACCGTAACTTTTGGAAGAGTCTTTAAGACGTCATGAGGACGAAGTCGTGATATAACGCACCCTATTTCACGTAGACAGGTGGACAATCTGAGAGGTTGGATCAAAATTGAGAGTATGGTGCAGGTGGGTACTACGAGCTTTAAAGGAAGTAGGAATGCATAGTTACACGTGGTGGAGTTGCCTGCAGTGACAATTGCTTGCTAAGAGACTTGATGATTGGTTAGTGATTAGTCCTTACCTTAGTCAAGATTACTTGAGTGAGGACTTTTTGAATGATCTACCTTGATTTGAAATGACTTCATTAGAGACTGACGGATGATGTTATCGGAATGTGTTACGCCTTTTGAGTAGCATGGAGTGGGTCCCTAGGGTACCTTGTGGACCAAATTGCTTGAATTTGTGTTGAGGTCGTCACCTAATGCCCTGAAGCATGTTGACGAGGGGATTTGTGCCCTTCTTGATGCATTACTATGGGAGATGTTAACTTGAAGCGTTGAGACGTTGGTTTTAGAAAAGTATACGGATCTGAGGCGTGTTATGCGGATCCTGGACAAGTTTGACGGCCGGTGCGCCATTACGAAGGCCTTGGCATCGATACAGGAATTAAATAGGCAGACTGTATAGATCTTTAGAACTTCAAGTGAGAGATTATGTTTCTCCTTAAGGTATCACTCATGCGAGGCTTGTTCGATTTGGAAAGTCGAGTCCAAGAGGTGTAGACCTATTTGGGGATTTTGGCAATAAAAGGGGACCGCCGAGGAAGATGAAGTAATGACGAGACATTATCACCCAGTTGTTACGCATGGCGGGATTTATAGTAAATTTCGAGGATGAAATTTTCATAAGGAGGGAAGAGTTGTGACATCCTGAAATCCGACGCCCCTTTTCGAAGTAAGATTGCCACGAATTGGACTTCGAAATTGGGCATCGGGTATTCAAGGATTCCAACGGGAGTAAATTGGACGTCGCCTCATCGAGGACCATTAGGAGTGGAATTCGCCTATTAGGGTTTAGAAAAGTGAGATTCGGACCGACGATTGGGAAATTACCTTTATACCCTTGGATAAATACCCTTCCCTTTAGAATTGAGTAAGGGCAATTTGGACTTTTGTCACCCATCATCCTTGGCCGAAAATTTAAGGGCTTCATGGTCATTTGACCATTGATTGGTGAGTTGACCAAGATGACAAGATTAGATGAGACTTGATGGATTGACTACCCCATGAACCACCCTTGTCATTCCATGCCACTATTTGTACTTTCCCCTCCAACCACTCCCCAATCAATCACTCTCCCTCTCTTGGATTTTTTGAAGTGGAAGAAGCTCTCCATTCTCTTTCTCTCCCTCCATTGTGTTCGGCCGACTCCTCCTCCCCCTCACTCTCCCCATTTTCTTTCTCTCTCTCTCTCGGCTCTCTCGCTCGCTCACCCGTTCTCTCTCTCGCTCTCGGCCGCTGCCTCACCGCCGCTCCTCGCCGGCCTTCGGGCCTCATTCGTGAGCTCCTCGACCCCATTTTCCATGGTAAGTTCCCCTAAGACTAAGTCCTATGTGTTGTTCGGTGAGTGATTGAGGGATAGTATGATTTTGAGAGGTAATCCATGACTAACTTGTGATGTTCTTGTGGAAACCGAACCGGCCCCCTCCTTGGACAGATTTGAACCCCGGGCTTCGTCGCTTCCTTCGTCGTGCTCACTCGCTTGTTAGCTCTGTAAGCTTACTCTAACCCTTATTTAGGACCTTAGGTTACCGAAGGGCGAGTTAGAGAGGTTATTGAGTAGTTTCGTGATTGAATCCCCGATGGATTTATGCATGGCCGAATCTGACCTTGAGGAAATGATAATGCTTTGCCGTACTCAGGCTTGATTTTATTGCATACTTGATGAGTTGTGATGCTAAGGGTTTGAGTAGGTCGATCCACGAGCGTTAAATTGCATAGACCTACTCTTTGTCGTGAAGTTTCTTGATTTAGTGACTTAAATATTTACTTGATCCCTAGTGTATATTCGGTCTTGATGAGATTTAACGTGGATTATTTGGCACGTGGATTATTTAGATGGATCATTTGGCACGTAGATTATTTGGCACGTGGATTCTTTGGTACGTAGATTATTTGGCACGTGGATTATTTGGCACGTGGATTACTTGATTTGGCAATTGGCTATATTAATGTGTTAATGGCCACGTGATGAAAATAGTAATTAGCGTTTTTCCTAGATCGAATTATATTCGATCACGAGATATTACAATGATGTCACCTAGAATAAATTCTATTAGGTGATTTTGTGGCATGGGATCGAAGACGTGGTAGTCGTTAATGCCTTGAATTGTTGGAACGCACGATTTAATATAATTAGCTGTAATTGTTGAATTATGAGCTTATGAGTGCGTGGTATCCTGATGCACCTATATGACGCGGGCTTGACTGAGGAGAAATACCTGATGCGCCTATACGACGCGGGATTGGTTGATGAGAATCCTGATGCGCCTATATGACGCGGGATTGAATGATGAGAAATACCTGATGTGCCTAAATGACGCAGGTTTATTGATTGTGATAACCTAAGGCGATGATTCGCGGGTCTAGCCATGGAAAGTGAAGTTGTATAATGTACAACCACTATTATTTATGCTATGAGTGGTTAAGTGCCAAAGTACGAAGCTTAGACCTATTTATGAAATGATGGTTGGAGTAGGATTGAATTGGAGTGCCTAAAAGTCATGCCGTATTTCCTTGTTCTTGTTGTCATGCTATTTAGGGATTTTGCCTTGTTTGTATTGAAGATAGAATCGCATGTGTTTGGGAGTGTCTGGAAGTACTAAGTGCCTAGCTTAGGGTTAGGATTAGCTTATTGAGATTTTTCTCACCCAATCGTGGGACCCATTTTTTTCAGACCCCAAGCCTTGACCCCGATGATATACTGGAGAATCTCGATGCTGATCTTGAAGCTGGAGAGTCTGGACTAAAGTCGATGGCTGTTGTCAAATGGGATGCGTAGGAGTAGTTGTACCACTTCTTTCCGGATGTTTCCTAGAAAATAAAATATTTGAGGTTTAGGACCGACCCAGTCATGTGTTATGATTTCAAGCTGAATATTGTAAACCGACATGTTGTAATTGTGTAGATTACATCTTAAGTCATCTTGTCGTAATTTTATGTATGGAGTCTATTTATCGCTTCAGCATGTGCATCCCATTTCGCGAGTTTATCATTAAGTGTTTTCGATCCTTGCAACCGACCGCGAAGAAAGTACAGTGAAGGGATGTCCGCGCGCTACTAAGGACGCGGGGCGTGACAAGCTTCTTATTGGGTATCAATGGCGATTCATGCATTTCTTGTTTATTCTTGCAATTAATGTGTGCGTTTTGTTCCGGGGGTATCACTGACCACTGTCGCATATCTTGTTTGCATCGATTTTGTCTTAACACATCCAATCGAGTCTTCCAATCAACCTCCATTGCCGAACCACTGTTCAACGTCACCCAGCCAAATCTGGGCCGAGCGAGCTCAATCGGAGCTCGAGGTAACTCTTATGAATCTCCATTGGTACTATTCTGTGACTGAATTGCCATGATTCGCTATGAATCGAGCTATTAGGTTGCCATGGCCGTACTCGGCATTCTGCTTGATGCTCGCGATCTTGTGAATTAGGTGCTCCAATTCTCAGATATGTTAGACTAGAAGTGATTGCGAGTCGATTAGTGTTGGTCTCGCGTGATTTCATCAAGATCCTACCGTCGGATCATCGCCGGAGAGTCGTGGCCGTCCATTCAGAGACGGTCGCGAGGTTGAAGACGAAGATGACGTGGCCGGTCAAACAGTCAAAGTCCTAGGTGGCATTCGGCCATTGGTCCACGTGTCAGTCCAGTCAGCAGGCTGTTAGGAGTCTGTTATTCGAATAAGTAGATCGGACGGTCAGGGTTAATCGAGTCCAATAAATGGTGACCGTCTGATTAGTAAATAGGATTATCCGAAAGTAGTTTTAAATCAGAAAATCGAAATTGGCTGAAACGGCACCGTTTAGGTTAGTTTGTAGGCGACGTCGTTTAGGTTAGTATGAGCGGACGGTCCAGATCAAGCCTCACGTTTTAATCGTGGCCGTAGGTTTAAGTAGTCAGATCAAACGGCCATGATCGAGTCTTCATTCAATCTGAACCGTTGGTTGTAGTAATGTCATCCGGTGGTTGTGGATTAGCCACGCGGTTCATTGAGGGCCGTCGGATTAAATTTGATTAAATCGAAAATAAAAAAGAGACGATACGGCGTCGTTTTGGGCACGAGTTATACAGGTCCGGGTCTAGGCTGGGTTCCGACCTGAGTGGGTCGGGTCGACCCGGTCCGAAATATTATTTTTAATAAAAAAATCAGAAAATGATTTTAAAAAATAAAAAAATAAAAATAAAAATAAAAAAATCCTCGAAAATCCTAAAAAATGCCAGAAAATTCTAGAAAATCCCAAAAAAAATATGGAAAATTGTGGGGAAATCCTAGACACTCCAGAAATCTCCAAAAATCGAGGATTGACCGTAGACAACTGGTCAACCCTATTTTTGGGGTTTCTTATCTGTTCTTCCGAGGCTTGACGATGTTTCCCTTTAGGGGTAAGTCGTCTCCGTTGCGTAAGCTAAGATAAAATCGATAATGCCAAGGCAAGAATTGGGGTCGGTTAGGCAACTAATTCTTGGGCTTGGGTTTTCGAGTCTCGTCCCTTTTCTCAAAATGACGATTTTGCTCCTCAATGGGAAAATCGTCTTTCTTGTCTTGGTCAAGTCCTCAAAATTGCTTAAAGTTAGGGTTTGGGTTAGGTGGGTGACCAACACTAATATTTAAGATTTTCAATTCCCATTTTTGTCCAAAATGACGACTTTACCCCTCCAAAGGTAAAATCACTTTTAAATTCCAGAAAAATTCTGAAAACTTTCGAAAAATAGGAAATGGAAGGATTTGATCACCAATCCCATTTTCGTCACCTTTTGACCACAGATTTCGTTTGAGACGACGATTTTTCCCTTTTTGTGGCAAATTGTCCCTAAATCTCTCAAAATTACGATTCTGCCCCTCATGGGCGAATCATGTCAAATCACTCCTAAGCCTTGACTGATACTTCTTTAGGCCAATAGGGCCTCATTAGGGATGCCATGCTGATTTCATGTGCTTTATCCGCATGCTCTATCTGCATGCTCTGGATCCTTGATTTGCGCATTTACTTCTATTGATTGTGAGTGATAGGGTAGTCATTCCCTTCTGCATGAACTCCTAGATTTAGGATTTGAACCCCACTCTTCTGTATGAAATCCTAGAATCAGATAAACCATTCATCTTAGGTACCGAAAGGGCGTCAACTCTGATAGTTGGCGTAACTAAGTCCCCATCCCATTTCTCTGGTTTCCGCTGAATCGAATAGATCGCTCCCAACTATTCGATAGGGTTTCCGATCGTACCCTCCATGAAACGATTGGTGGCGACTCCTTGGCATGTACATATATCACATGTCACCAGACCGCACTGAAGGTCGACCACGCATATCCAGCCATTGCGATTTGGGTAATGGACCTTGGGAGAGGCCCGCATCCGATCAGGCAACATCGGGCGGCCCATTAGCTCCCTCGACGGCATTGCGCCTCGAGAGGGTCGCGACAGGACTGAAAGTGCGAAAAGACCGTTTTGCCCATAGACCATTTGCCCACGCCTAAAGAACCCAAGAAGGTCAAAATGGTCAATTTACCCATCCTTAGAGGCTGCTGAAAATTCTTGGAGAAGAAGGCAAGAAAAGTCAATGGAAGTCAAAGTCAATGAAGCAACCAATGGGAGGTTGCCAAGTGTCAAGCTAGGGTTAACTTGGCATTAAATACCCATCTAATCCCATCTTGTCAATATTTGCCTCAATTATATGTGTGAAACACCCAATTTACAGCCCCTTGGTCGTGCATGACACTCCCCCATCATTTCCCTTTGGTTTTTCTCTCTTTCTCCTTCTTACCAAAAAACTGCCGAAAGACAGTTTCTGAGCCCCCTGTTCGGTCCGTACGAACGACCTCTCCCGGTATCGTCTCATTGCCGCCGATTACCACAGGTTATTTCAGGATGTCCTTGACATGTTTTCGTTGGTTTCATGATTTTTGGAGGTCTGGTTGATTTATGGTGATTTTTGGAAGAAAGCTGGACGGATTCTGAGCTAGCTGAGGAGAAGTGTTGGTTCTAGCTCTTAGAAATTCCAAATGACCTCAAATTTTTTAGGAGAGCTTCATAACATCTAGTACTATGTTCAGATGGTTTATGGCTGCAAATATATGGTTTTAGAATGAGATTTCATGGCTGATTTGAGGTGGTCTTTACCGAATAGATTCTGCCTCCTCCGACCGATAGAGGATCCGTGAGCTTTTGAGGTCCGCCGAGGTGTCGCCTTGCCCCGAAACTTATTGGTAAGACACCCTAAGACATGATATTACATGTTAGCAAAGGATAGATGAGTTATATTGAAGTTTTCATGGTCGGTTCATATGGAAACTTGTTGGAACAGAATCTGCCCTGCTTTGGTCAGATTGGGATCCGAAGGTTGTTGCTGTGCTTGGAGGAGTTTGTTGGCTTAATTAGCTAGATAAGAAGACTTTTAACCTTTTGTTAGGATGTTGAGTCACTAAAGGGTGGTTTTTTTTGGTGAAAATTGAAGGTTTTAAAAGGTTGTTTGAGGGTGGAAACGTGAGAGACCTAGAGCTGCCAAATCCCATTTTCTGCGCACATCAATTTTAAAACGGCTCGTTCTAAGTCAACCGATATCCAAATTGAGCCCCGTTTTTGCCTACATGTCCGTAAGATCTTGAATTTTAATATCATGGAATTTTTTTCTGAAAAAGTCAGTAGAAAAATGTCAGGTTTTGAGAGACTGAACCTGATCGTGGGGTCTTGAATTGAGGTTTTGGATGCTTTGCCTTGATTGAATGACTCTTTGGCATGCCTAAAAATGTTGAATTAAAGCTATGCATGCTTGATGACGAGGTGCCATGAGTGAATTTTGATGTGCATCGACTTATTTGGTTTAATCGAGTGCTTTAATGCTTGATGGTGCATTCGATGGTTCAATTGCTTGATGTGGGATGACATATGCTGCTAGTGGTCGAATGGCATGTTGAAATTGATGAACTGAATGTGCTTGAATGCGTGCCTTGAATGGCGATGAAATGAATTTGCTTGAGAATGTGAACATGAGATTAATGAGAAGGTTCACAATTATGTTTTATGGCCAATGCATTGAGCTGGGGAGGGAGTTACTCCCGTTGACCTGACGAGGTCGTACGGCTAGAGAGTCCTATCTTGACCGAATCATCTCGAAGGCTATAAGAATCGAGAGTCAGGTAGTGACCGAATCATCGCTAGGTCCGGACGTGAGAGTCCTATAGTCGACCGAATTATCTCGATGGCGCGGAGTGTCGAGAGTCGCTATAGAGACCGAATCATCTCGCAGCGAGAGTCATGATGACCGAATCATCTCGATAAGACGTCGAGAGTCATATGATTGACCGAATCATCTCGCAAGGGGCCCTTGATGGGCGTAAAGAAGATAAAAGACTGAAACATGGTTCTTGATATGTTTTCGAGTCTGTATGCTTGAATTGGTTGGAATGCCTGCAATGTCTATTGTGCTTATATGGCTTGAGAAACTCAGATTGGAAAGTGAAAGTATGAAAGATATGAACTTGATTTCCTGATATGCCTGAGTTGTTTTGTTATGCCAATTGCTTGAATGTCATGTATGAAAAGTATTTTCCAAAACTTGCATATTTTCAAACGAACCTGGAGGTACCAATAGTCTAGCTTAGGGTTAGGGTCGACTTGCTGAGATTATTATCTCACCCCGTCGTGGGACCAACATTTTCAGACCCGAAGCACTGATGGAGACCCTTGAAGGAATATGATGACGTAAAGGTCGAAGAGAAATTGACTTGATGAGAAGTCTGTCTTTTCTGTTGAAGTCTATGAGGACCTCTTAATGTTTCGAAGTTAGAGTTATACATTGAATTCATGATTTACCTTGGGAGTAAAATGCTATTGTATTGGAACGTCCTAAAGTCATCATTTGTACTAAAGGGAAGAAGTAGTTGCCTCGTTTTCGCTTGTGCCATTTCATTGTAAGGATTTGATAAGTCGAAGGTCGAAGGATCTTGGAAGACAATCATAGTGATTGAAGTGCTTGGAGGGATGCTCGCAGGGTTTGGGGAGTGACAATTGAAGCTCTTACTCTCTCTCACCCTCATTTTCTCTCTTCCTCTCATGGCGATCGAACATCCTCTCCTCCCTCTCTTTCGGCCCAGCATCCTCAAGCCCTCACCATCGTGAGTCACCACAGCCCATCGCCATTGAACCGCTGTGAACTCAAGGAGACGTCGCCGTTCGTTTGTACCGTCGGGGCTGCCGTTCTGGTTGAGGCTTGTTAGGAGTTTTCATTGGATTTTCTTGCTTGGCTTTGAGGTAAGTAACTTCCTAAACCTTAGTTAGGATGATAGTTTACTAATAGATGCATTTAGAAGTGGATTTGAGGGCTGATTTGTGGTGATTCGAGTAAGGGCCGAATCTAACTTTTGGTGGCTGATCTAGGGTGCTTAGTTGGTTTTCCTCGCTTAGTTTTGTGGTAAGTTACTCTTAGACCTTACCTAGGGCTTTAGGCTACTAATAGACAGGTTTGGTAGTGGATTTGAAGGTGATTAAATGTGGTTTAAAGACTGTGATTGTTGAGGACAACTTGCCTTTTTAAAGTTCCTTTTGAATGTTTGCTTTTGAATGTTTCCTTCTAAATGTTTCATTTTGAACGTTCACTTCTAAATGTTTCCTTCTGAACGTTTCCTTCTGAACATTTGTATATGAACGTTTCCTTCTGAATGTTTGCTTCTGAACACTCCTTCTGAACGATGCTTGAGGAGTTCTTTGTAGATTGATTGGTTGAAATTGTTTGATTTGTCATTGTAGTATTCGAGCATGTGAGATGAAAGGTGAATTGAGTGATTGAATTGATGAGTAGAGGCCGATATATGAATGACTCCTTATGATTGTAAAGTTTGATTTGCTTGGCCAATCTATTGATGAGTTTTATATTTATATGAGATCACATATTAACCAATGAGGGTTAAAGCACGACCTAGGAGCCGTTGTTACTGGAGGTCCGGGAAGATGATGGAACGACCTGCGAGCCGTTATTATGGGGGGTCCTGCCTAGTACAATGTGATAGCATGACCTGGAAGCCATTGTTACGGGGGGCCCGGGCAGATGATATTATGATCTGGGAGTCGTTATTATGGGGGATCCTACCTAGTACAATGTGATAGCACGATCTAGGAGCTATTATTACGGGGGTCCTGCCCAGTACAATGTGATAGCATGACTTGGGAGCCATTGTTACGGGGGGTCCGGGTAGATGGTAGTATAACCTGGGAGCCGTCATTACAAGGGGTCCTGCTTAGTGCATTGTAATAGCCTAATGCGTAATGACGTGGGCCTTGATATTGAGTATCTAGATATATGACGGAGAATATCCTATATGAGCTCATGATTTGTGAAATGCCTGAAGTACGAAGCTTGACTTTAGAACTATAATTCATGATTTGAATTATGAGCACCTTAATTGTGATTTCAATATATTGTAGCCTTTTGCTTGTTTAGCATATTGTCCCATTCGATAGATAGAAATGCATGATAGGACTTGATCCGAAGGATGGCCTCGATGGATAGAATCGCTTGATAGGAATCGATATGAAGAATGGCCTTGATGATTAGAGTTGCATGATAAGAAACGATCTAATAATTGACTTATAATGTGAGAACTACATGTTTAGGATTTGTCTAAAGGTACTATTGGCTTAGTCTAGGTTTAGGAGTCTGCTTACTGAAATTTATTCTCACCCCGTCGTGAGATAACATTTTCAAGTCTCGAATGATGGAGTCCCGTGAATGCCAAGATTGATTACTGGAGAAGTCTTTTGAAGTAGATAAACGTCTAATCTTGTACTCTCATTTGTAGTTGGTAGGGTTAAAACTCAGCTGCCTTTAGCTATGGATGATTGTTGTAGCTTTTCAAAATTTGAACTATGTTTTGTAAGGGTAATGGTTGAGTTGAGAAAATCTCTTTCGTCCATCCTGAATTATCGTGTTATTTATGTTGTACAGAGATTTGTTTCCGTTTTCGCATGTGCATTTCATTTCTCGCAGAAGTTAGTAGCCGTTGGATCCTGGTAAGACTTCGAGTTATTGGCTTTAGAGGGATGTTAGCGAGCTCGGAGGACACGGGACTTGACATCCTCGTTTAAGTGGTATTAGAGCATGGTCAGCTCGATCCAAGTTGATTGAGACATGGAGTAATAAGGAGTGATGACTTTAAGATGACAAGATAGCGAGATCTTAGGGATTCGCTAGAGTTAAGCATGATAAGCATGTCGTGTGAATTGGCGCTTGTGATTGGTACACTTGTTTTATATCACATTGAGTGATTAAAGGTCGTAAAGCTTTGTATTTGGCATTGGATGTTGTTTGCAAATTGGCATTTGTGATTGGCCTACTTGGCAAGCTATGTACTTGGCATTGAGTGTTGTTTGGTTGAGGCCTGTTTGATGTGTTAAATAGCATATTGCGATTATGCTAAGTCGCAAGTGTGGCATGACTTAAGGTACGAGCGAGTATCTCGTTGAATTGATGTATTGAGTGTTTACTTGATGTTTGCCTAGTTGAGGCTTGCTCATAATTGACTTCTAGTTGAGGATTGCTTGGTAATTGAGTGCTAGCTTATGATTGCTGATGTGATTAGTAGTTTAGAACTGCTAGACTTGAGTAGATGGCTTAGGTCTCTAATTCCATGGTGGAATTATAGTGGTTCAGGTGCTGTGAGACCTTAGTGAGGATGAGCAACTAGAGTATATGTGGCATCCCCCGTTTGCTATATTCCTAATGATCAAGGATTTGGAACCTCATTGTATTGGGTTTAAGCAAAGAGGCCAAGATATGTCAAGGTGACATATGTGGAAACAAGTTAGGAAATTATCAAGGAACTTGTCAATTTTGGATTCTCATGGCTCATGTGATATTATGAGGAATTGGTCGTGTAGATTGAGGAATATGATGGATAGAAATTCGAGTTCCATTGACCAATTTCCCATCAAATGGAATTAAGGAAATATTAGGGAAAATCAATTGAGGAATTTCAAGTCAAAGGATTATAAAGCATTGGTTGAGATTTACAGTTCTATGATCAAATTATTATCAAGTGGAAATCAATGAGGAAATTAGAGTAATTAATTGGATTTATACCATGGCCGAATATATGAAGGAAATCGCCACCATTGGAATTATCTTGGGGAGCAAGGAAATGAATAAATGGCCGATGGATCAAGAGCTCGTGAAGATTAAAATGAGCATGGTTGTGTGATTTAATTTCCCTAACCTTGGAGAACAAGGAATTTTCGGACAATGGGGGTAGAGACACTTGGCAAGATTATCCCATGTGCATGAATTTCCATTGGATGAATGACATTGGGAATAAGCAAGAGAGTTTGATTGATCATTGGTTCATGGTCCCATCAAGATTATATTAGAATGACTTGTCACCATTGGGAGCATAGACACTTGGCGTAAATTTGAGAAAGAAATCATTATATTATGGGATATGAGACAAGTGTCAAATCAAGAGCTTCTTGAGACATGCAAGAGGACATTTGTGGGAGCTTCATTGGCCTTAATGCAAGGTGGATTTACATGAAAAATGGCCACGACCCGAGAGCCCGTATTTCCGTTTTTCAGCGCGCGTCAAAATTAAAACGGCTCGTTCGAAGTCGTCCGGAGTCCAAATTGAGCTCTGTTTTCTCCCACGCGACCGTAAGATCATGACGTATATGAATTTGAGGTCTTTTCATCAAGGAAGTGGATGAAAAATTGTCAGTATATACGAGAGTGAACCTGGACGTGATGAGAGGGGCAGATTCAAAGGCAATTACATGTTCTACAAGTGTCAAGGAAGGTTAGGCCATTTGGCACACATGCAAAAAGGGTGTGTGATAATGGGACAAGTGGCGTGCTAAGAGAGGGAAGGAAAGGTTGGGAAATGCAAGCCTAAGAAATTAGGACAAGTGGCATGAGAAGATAGGGTGAACATGCATGCTAGGGAGTCGACGACAAGTGGCAAACATGCATGAAGCTAGAATTGCATGTCCACCAAGTGGCGGTCCAAGAAATGCATGTCTTGCAAGTGTCAAATGGGAGGAGGTAATGTGGCTAGTGGAGACAACCATAAGGATGCATGAAGGGCAAGTGGCATGCATGCAAGGTAAATAGGCCAAATGGTGGTTTATCTTTCCGCATGTCCGCCAAGTGTCACGCGACTTGGTCCCCAAGTTGTCATAAAACTTAGTGACCACTCTTTCCTCAACTATAAATAGATGGCCTTAGAAATTAATTAAGGTTTTTGGCTCATTTACCTCCTTAGACCGATCGAGAGAGTGAGAGAGAGAGAGAACCGAGAGAGGGAAGAGCTAGTCGGCGCCCAACGAGAGGATTAAAGTGCTTGCAAGAGAGTCTGAGCAGCTTCACGACTTCAAAAAGGCAAGGGATTCCTTCAATCTTGCTGTAGGATAGAAGTGTTTTGTACGAATGACATCCTAGGAAGTTCGAATCAGATTTTTGGCTATACCATTCTGTTTTGTGGACCGATTGCGGTTAGTTCGGGTCTGGTCTGGTTTAGGCACGGGATCGACCTTGAATATGAGTTACATCGTGCTTTCCCGAACTGAATTATAGATGAGCTAAACCTGGGTGGCGTGGAAATTAGACTTATGAATCAGTTAAGGAGCTTCGGGGCAGGTTCTTCTAAGGCAAAACTTGAATCTGTGGAATTCGGATCTAAATTGTGCTTCCTGCGTTGAGAATTTTGTCGAGCCTTGTGTGATGAGAATCTGACCAAACTTCTTTCATGAAACTTGTTCGTCACGCTCTTGGCTATAACGTAATTTAATTTCGGAATTTTTAGATTTGAAGTGATATTTATAATTTCCTTAGAACCACACGGGCTCAAGCTGTTTCTGACCAGTTTAGCTGAGACCCCTTACCGTTCATGATTTTAAACTGATTTTTAGAAAATGATTTAGACCAACTTCCCTTCATGAAATTTTAAGAGGACATCTTTTACTACAACGTATAAAATTTGGGATTTTTCTGATCTGGTTAACCCTACGAAACGTATTTATTTCTCGGACGTCTGCACTGATTTACTGAAGGTCAGATTTCCTCTAGATTTCATGAATTACTGCAACTTTTCTACATGGGATTAATTCAAGATTTCTTGACACAATGTTTTCCAAGGTCTTAAGTACAACGTGGTAAAATTTGATGATTTTAGGAGCTCATCTACTATTTTTAAAATGGACAATTCGCGTAACTGCGCAGTGCTGAAATTCCCTGCTTAAGAATCGAGTTTGATTTCTTTAGGTTGATAAGAATGTGACTTGATTGGCTAAAACCTTGGTGACCCGAGAGCATCAAAGAGAGGAAGTGGTAGCCTTCTGGTCTTGATGATTCATTTCTCATGTGCTCTGCTTGATCAAAGAAATGCTAACTTTGATGCCTTGATTATTATGTCATATCTCATGTACATATCTTGATGAATTGGCATGCTCGTTTTGTTGGCCTGGCATTGTTATATCAATTGCAGAATTGATGGTGAAAATCTTGTGATTCATGGCTGAGCATGCATTGGCACATGGTGCCGCGCGCTATATGATGAGATATGTGGAGTAATTGCTCTTTAGTGCACTGAATTGAGATGACGCCCCTGTGCTGTGTGCGGGGATTTGTACGTACTTGTGGATCCTGAGCTGTGTACGGGGGAGAGTCGTACCATGCGTCGCGGAGCCCCGGAGAGTGGGATTGCAAGGTGGAACGCCTTGCAATGGTGTAAATGAGCGAAGAGCACGTCATTCCATATTGCATTGACATTATCATTTCACTATGTTGTCATTGCTTAATGATCTTTGATAAATGTTTATATATGTATCCACCATGTGATTGCTTGCTAGTAGTCCTAGGGAGTCTTAGGACCCCTATGGTGGGGTTGAATGTTTTTCTTGCTAGCCGTCGCGCTAACCCACGTTGTGGGAACATTTTTCAGATTTGAAGAATTGATAGCTGGGCTATGGGTTGGTATCAGAGTTGGAGGCTAGGAGGAGACCTGGGATGCCACAGTATAGGTACCGGAAGAGCGTCTAGCCCGCGAACAAAATTTGTGGAAGACTCGAGAGTGGATGGGGTCATAAGGATTCTAGAGGAAATTAGAAACTTGATGGGTAGGTAGGCTGAAGAAGAGCTGCTACTGTTGCCTAAGCCGCTGAGGCTGCTGTTACCGCTACTAATGGGGCCAATAGAAATCAAGGAAATGGCAATGGAGATGGAAATGAGAATCGTCTGACATACCAGTTGGTAGCGCAGTTTATAAAGTTGGAGCCAACTAAGTTTGATGGGAAAGGTGATTCCGAAGCTGCTCGTCTATGGATAAAGAATTTGGAAAAGCCTTTAGAAGTTCTAGGGTGCATGGAGGAAGAAAAAGTGACCCTGGCTACTTACCAGCTTCGAAGTAATGCCAATGAATGGTGAAAGACCACCCAAGGAAGAGTTTTCTCTGAAGGCACGTGTCTTAACTGGACTGCCTTTGTTGAGGCTTTTAAGGAAAAGTACTTCTCCGTGACTACACAAGAGCAGAAGTTAGTAGAGTTCTAACAGCTTTGTCAGAATCAAATGACAATAGATCAGTATGAGGCAGAATCCTCTAGGCTGTCTAAGTACACACCAAGATGGTCGAGGACCCTTTGGACAAGGCAAGGAGGTTCAGGGATGAATTGAGACCCGAACTTCATAGTCATTTGTTGCTCTTGAATATGAGAAGTTATGATGAGCTTTATGATAGGGGTCACATGGTTGAGCAAGATATGAAGGCAAATGATACCGCTTATGGATCGCGATTTACGCCTGCTAGGGACAATCGCCACTTTGGCAAGAGGCCTGTGACATTCCGAATTCCGACCCCTCTCGAGGCTGTGGAATGGAAAGATATCGATCGGCGTGTTTTAGTTATATCTCACTCAAAGCTGGCCACTCTCGAGTTAACTGACATAAAGGGAAAGACTAACGCGATGTTGGGTACGTGGACCTAGAAAATTCGAATAAGAAATGCGCTTTGGCCATAAGGATTGTCGAGAGGATATTTTGAGCCAGCAGAGATCGATCTAGGAACGATTATGGAATGCCTTACTAGCGTTATAAGTTGGGACGCGGGTGATTCTGCCTATCCAATATGTAATTTGCAAGAATTTCCTAAATCCGATTCCGATGATCAGGACAGCAGGAAGTAGCGATAAACCCGTACAATCACATGACAACCAAAGTCGCCACGACTTGAGAAATCCTAAGGTCGATACGCGTAGCGCCTGCAAGAGTCGTCCGTCAGTTTGAGATAAACTAAGATTTCAGTCGACGAGAACTCGACATGAATTTGGCCTCGGAATTGGGTAGCGGACATTGAGGAATTCCAACAATAGAAAAGAATTGGATGCCGCCTCATCGAGAGTAATTAAGATCATGACTTGCCTCATAAGATTGGAGAAGTGGAATTCTGAACTGTAAGTGAGGAATTATCCTTTTGCCCCTAAGAAGATACCCTTCCTTTAAGATAAGCCAAAGGCATTTTGGTCAATTGCCTCTCCCCTCATTGGTGGCCGAAAATATGAGGGCAAGATGGTCATTTTGGCCCTTTGATTTTTATGAGGAAAAAGACAAACCTATGGGCTATGGGTTAGAGACCTACTTGATATCAATTGCTTGTCTAATCTCACTTACTAATCTTGTCCAACTTTTTGCTTTGGGATTATGTAAAGCTCTTCCTTTTCTTTCTCTTCAAGCCTCGGCCAGACCTCTCTCTTTCCCTAACCCTCATTTTCTCTTTTTCCCTCAAACCCTCTCTTTCTCTCTCGTCGCCCAGTTCCCACCACCTCTACTTTTTTGGCCATAACTACTTCATCTGGCGTTGGATTAAGGTGATTCCATCTCCATTAGAAAGATATTTCTCTTGCCGTTCCAACAAGGTATTATGAGCCAAAATCCAGCAAGCCTTTTGTCCCATAGAGCTGTTTGAATGAGCAAAGGTCGCTGCCCGACCCTGTTCCGACCAGATGAGCTCTATGTTCGGACCTCATTTCTCCCTAAGATTTGGTAAGACAACCTATCAAGCCTAGTTAAGACATATATCTTTGAGTCAACGAAGTTTGGTTGGATTTTGATGAGTTTTAATGGTTGAATCTTCATGGTTTTTAAGAGGACAGAACTGCCCCACCGGTCATACTTGGAACCGTGATTCCTTGAGGATCATTGAGGCTTTTTTTTGCTTGGATTCCATCAGTAAGCCATCCTAGAACTTAGACCTAAGGGTTGATTAGCTTATGGTTAAGTTTGGGGTAGTTTGGAAGCACTTTGGTAACTAAACTCCGGGTGAACTCCCGTTTGGACAGAATCTGTTCCCACCGGTCAAGGTTGGAATCGCGGCACTTTGAGGTCCGTCGAGGCATCGTTTGGCTTGGAAATTCTTGGTAAGTCACTCTAAGACGTAGAAGAATAAGTTAGTAAGGGATATGTGGATTAGAATGGAGTTTAGATGAGTATTTGATGGCCGATTTTATGTGTTTCCGCTAGGAACAAAAAACTGTCCTATTTGGGCCGAGTTAATTGGAGGACTTCGAACGACCATTTGTGGGATTTTGCTAGCTTGATTAGCTCGGTAAGTTGATCCTAACCCTTTATTAGGATGTTAGGTTACTAAAAGACGATATTGTTTGAGGAAATTGATGATTATGAACCGATTTTACTTGAGGAATTCCATACCCGAATCTGCCCTATTTTGGCGTGTTGTGCTTGAGTGAATTACTGCATGAGAAATTGAGAAATCAAGGTGATTTGGAGGAGTCTTGATCAGTTCGTGGAATGTGGTTTAACCTCTTGGCATGTTTTATAAAAATTCCCGTTTGAATTGAGTTTATTAAGGAGCAGGGATGACTAACCAAGTCTCGAATGGAGATTTTGAAACCGTGACATCCCAACTTGTTTGGTATCAGAGCAAGGTCAGCTCGATCCAATTTGATTGAGATTTAGAGTGATAAGGAGTGATGACTTGAGGATGATTAGATAGTGAGACCCTTAAGATTAGGCATTGATTTCTGAATGTCGAGGGTTATAGGCTCGAACTTGTGTTGTATACGAATGGTGCTAGTGCCGATTTAATTGATGATCTTGGGTGATGCTATGATGGAGGCTCACAAGGAAGCAAGCAGAAATTGAGAAGCCATAAGCATGGATTTGAGGTTGTGGATGTGCTTGAGGCTAATAGAGAATTGCTTGTGAGTAAAGGGTCGATTGGATTATATGATCGTGATTGTGACCTTGAGGTATATGGTTGAACATAGGCAATTGATCTATGAGATGATCATTTGTGGAATTAGAAACCTTCTATGGATAAGAACTGATCTGAAAACCAGTGTGGTTTGGCGAGTATTAAGGACAATCATTTGGTTCATGTGTTTATGGAATTGAAATGAAAGTTGAGGAATGTGAATGCATGAGCTTATCATTATTAGATTTGATAAATCGTCGCTTGGTATGGGACAAGCTCATGGAATACCTACAAACCGTAATGAAGCATGGTATGGGACGTGTGGAATGGGGCTTTCTCCGTAGATGTATGTCTTGGGACAACCTGCAAAGACCAGGTCTAATAAGGGCAGGGAGTGTACGCCAGGACAGAGAGGTTCGGACAAGGAGCGGCTCCTGGCAGTGTCGCGACCCCTCTCGAGCGCCATTAGGCTAGCGAGGGTTAATGGGCCATCCGATGTTGCATGATCGGACACGGACCTCTCCCAAGGTCCATTACCCAAATCGCAACTGCTGGATATACGTGGTCCACCTTCAATGTGGTCTAGTGACATGTGATGAGTGTACATGCCAAGGAGTCGCCACCAATCATTTCGTGGAGGGTACGATCGGAAACCCTATCGAATAGTTAGGAGTGGTCTATTCGATTCTGCGGAAACCAGAGAAGTGGGTTCGGGGACTTAGTTACGCCAACTGTTAGAGTTGACGCCCTTTCGGTACCTAAGCTGAATGGTTTATCTGATCCTAGGATTTCATACAGATGAGTGGGGTACAGATCTTAAATCTAGGAGTTCATACAGATGGGAATTACTACCCTATCACTCACAACCAAGGGAAATAAGTGCGCAAATCAAGGATCCAATACATGCGGATAAAACACATGAAAGCAACATGGCATCCCTAATGAGGTCCTATTAGCCTAGAGAAATATCAATCAAGGCTTCGGAATGGTTTGGACATGATTCGCCCATGAGGGGCAGAATCGTAATTTTGAACAATTCGGGAAAACTCACCTCGAAAGGGTAAATATGTCATTTTAGATGAATTGGGAAGTCAAAAGACAGGGGAAATAGGATTGGCCATCAATCCAATCCATTTCCTATTTTTTGGGAATTTCCAAGATTTTTCTGGAATTCAAAAGTGATTTTACCCTCGGAGGGGTAAAGTCGTCATTTTGGATAAATATGAGAACTGAAAATCTTAAATATTAGGGCCGGTCGTCCACCTGACCCAAACCCTAACTTTAAGCAATTTTCAGGACTCGATTGGAACAAGAAAGACGATTTTCCCATTAAAGGGCAAAATCGTCATTTTGAGAAAAGAGACGGGACTCGAAATCCCAAGCCTAAGAATTGGTCGCCTACTTGACCCTAATTCTTACCTTGGCATTATCGGCCTTATCTCGCATATACAGCAGATGCGACTTACCCCTAAAGGGTAATATCGTCAAGTCTCGGAAGAACGGATAAGAAACCCCAAAAATAGGGTTGACCAGTTGTCTGTGGTTAATCCTCGATTTTTGGGGATTTCTAGAGTGTCCAGGATTTTTCCACAATTTTTCCACATTTTTTTGGAATTTTCTGGAATTTTCTAGCATTTTTTTATTTTCTAGGATTTTTCTGATTTTTGATTTTTATTTTTTATTTTTTAAAATCAATTTCGGATTTTTTATTTAAAAAAAATGTTATCCGGGCCGGGTCAGGTGACCCGGCCCACGACCCGCGGGGGACCGTCCCGGCCCGGATCCGGCCCCACACCGAAACGACACCGTTTTAGCTTCTCCCGCTTGAATTTTGAATTCCCGCCCAAACTTGAACCAAGGGTCCTGATTGTGCCACGTGTCGACTCTTGGACGGCCTGATCTATCAAAAGAAATCGACGGTCCAGATTAAAGCGTCCTATTAAACTACAGCCGTCCGATCAAAATGTTTTTTTTATTTTCGAAAAAGGCCAGATCTTGACACGTGGCACATCTACCACTGTTTGATCAATTATTGTTTTTTTTTGTTATTCTGTTGTAACCACCGGCGCTGACGTGGCTGCCACGTGGGCGCCACGTCAGCGTCACGTGGGCGTTGACTGGTCAACAACCGTTGACCGGTCAACATCTTCGCCGGGGAAGACGATCGGCGCCGGCGTTCCCTCACTGGCGCCTCGTCGGAGGACGATTTCTCGGCCTCCCGACGTTGGATTGACGCGAAATCAACGGCAAATGATTCGCCTTGGCTTTCTCTACAACATATATCACACTTAACACAGCAGCATCAAGTTTGACTACCCTGCAAATCAAGGCCGGAGCTAATCTCCGGCGAGAGTTCTCCCTAGCCATTTCTAGCGATATCTAGGCCTATCAATCAATCAAGAAGCATCGTAAAGGGCCGAGAAGACTTACCTGGCTATCGCGGAGCTTCGGTTTGGTCGAAAATGAGCCGTGGAGCTCGCGACCGATCGATCAAGGTGGGGGGCGGACTCGACGATTCAGGCGATGGAATGACATGCGATCAAAAGTGAAAATGCTCAGGGAAGAGAGACGTACAAATTGCAACCAAAATCGCATCGAATGACTGACCCTAGCTTAAGTTGCCATTAAAGGCCGAGAGGAAGCTCGGGGAGGAGTCTTACCTGTTTTGGCGATGAAACGCGACACCGCTTGATTCTGGAGATTCCTTGGGGGGTCACGAAGCTCGGAGGATGCATCCGAAGCTTCGGTTTCGCGCAGCTCGCCGTGGTTGAGCCTTCGGAGCTCACGAGTTGCTTCCTCTCACGGCGCCAATCCCTCTCTCTCTCTCTCTCTCTCTCTGCCCGTCACGAGCTCTCTCTCTCTCGCCTACTCTCCCCCGTCGCGAGCTCTCTCTCTCTCGCCTACTCTCCCCCACTCTCACTCTGTGCGAGCTCCTTCCTGCGAATTTCCTGTTTCACAAGCTCTCTCCGTGAACCCTCTACGCGAGCCCTCTCTGCGCGCCCTCCTTCCTTTTTCTTCCTTTTTTCTTGCGTCTGTTCTCCCCTTCTTGAACTGATCATCTGTTCCTCTCAACTGCCTCCCCCCGTTTTCTGTTCGCGTGCCAAGAAGAAGTGGAACAAGCAAATGGTGTTCTGCTTATGACCCATTTTGGTCAACGGGTTGACTGGGTTGGTCAACCCGACCCAGTTGACCCGGTTCAGCCTTTATTTCTTCAAATTAAGTATCTAATTGTCCGAGAATCATGAAATTTATCTTAAAATTAGATTCTTCAGCACGAATTCCATTTGAAAATGTATTGTTTATGAGAAATAAACATGGAATTGATCAAAAACCCCAAATGTAGAGTAGGATCCGAATTTGATTTTTGCCAAATTGATGCTCTTAATGGACGAATCGGCCCCAATTGAGCTCACCATTAGATTTAGGGGGTCAAATACTATATGGAGGAAGCATTGGGGTTCTATGGGTGTCCCTCAGAAAAGTTTAATTTCATAATTGGCATTATAGGGACTAAAATGAAAAGAATTTTATGCAATTAGGTCCCTAAAGCCAAAATCGATCAAATCAGTACACAATTGAGCCAAATTAAAATGTCGGGCAATCAAGTTGAATGTCAAGACTCGGGAAATGCAAAAGATTGCAAATAAAAAGACTCAAAACATATTTTTTGACAAATTCAACCATGTGCGTTACAAAGAAACACACAAAATTAAACTTGATTTTTGACTCTTGATGAGGTCAAAATGATAAGAAAATTGAAAGAAAAATATTGACTATTTTCCTATATTTTTGTGACCTCAAATTCTATTTTTGTTGATTTTTCTAGTATTTTCCTATTTTCTAAAAATACTAAAAAATGTTAAAAATATGAAAAATCAGTTTTTTGGTCAAGAATGGTTCCTTGGGCTTGGCCAAGGTTACCAAAGTTGATTTTGTAATTTTTTTTTGACTTTTTTTTGGATTTTTTGTGATTTTTCAAGATATAACTGCAAAAGGACTTGATCAAAAATCAGGTGTCAACAGCTGCCCCTATTTGAGAGGAACCTCATGAGAGGTTTCACTCAAAGACAGGTGACACCTGAGTCTAGACTGACTCGACTGGGGAAAAGAAACACGAATCTTGACACTCAATCTTTCTTGTCCCGCTGGTGAATGCTCTACTCCTCATTCTTTTGCTGACGTGAGAGAGAAAGTAGAGAGACCCACCTGCTATTTACCTGTTGATCACCTGCCTGATGCTCGTGCGGCATGTGCGGTGTATAGCTGGTTCAAGTGAATACCTAGGGACTCGTCTTTTGAGTATCCTAGGGCGGTTAAACTCTAGCATGTATGGTAGGCCATACCAGAATGAGATTCCTATACTTGACAGGAACCTGTGAATGACGTACCCAGTCTCTTAGGGATTGTCAGGGGTTTTGATCCGTATGGTGGATCAGACCATGAATAGGACTCCTTTCTGCTAGGAACCTATGGATGACGCACCCAGTCTCTTAGGGATTGTCGAACACTTTGATCCTTCAGGGGGATCAGGCCGAGAATATGACTCCTTTCTGCTAGGAACCTATGGATGATGCACCCAGTCTCTTAGGGATTGTCGAACATTTTGATCCTATATTCTAAGGAATTAACTAGGATTTATACAAGTGAGGTGTGCCTAACCTTGAGGCTTTACCACATGAGCTATTCTGGGTTTAGGGGTTACCTAGAACCTCACAGAAAGCAGATTTTGTCAACAGTTTTTGATCCTATATTCTAAGGAATTAACTAGGATTCATACAAGTGAGGTGTGCCTAACCTTGAGGCTTTACCACATGAGCTATTCTGGGTTTAGGGGTTACCTAGAACCTCACAGAAAGCAGATTCTGTCAACAGTTTTTGATCATATATTCTAAGGAATTAACTATGATTCATACAAGTGAGGTGTGCCTAACCTTTAGGCTTCACCAAATGGGCTATTATGGGTTTAGGGGTTACCTAGAACCTCACAGAAAGCTGATCTTGAAAATTGTCGTTTCGACACGCGAGGCGTTATTCTGGGATTTGGGGATTCCAAGTATCCTGCAGAAAACTTAAACCTGCAAAAACTTTGATAAGATTCTTCTGGGATCTAGGGGCTACCTGAGATCTCGTAGAAAGACTATCTTGAATATTGTCCTTTCGACATTGAAGGTGACATTCTGGGATCTAGGAGCTCCAAGTATCCTGCAGAAAGTTTCAACTTGTAACACTGGGATCTCATGGAGAGATGATTTCTAAAGATTGTCTTCTTGACATGGGAGGTGACATTCTGGGATCTGGGTACTCCAGGCTTCCTGTAAATTTGAAATCTCACAGAGGGATGATTTCGGAGATTGTCCTTTTGACATTGGAGGTAACATTCTAGGATCTGGGGACTCTAGGTATCCTGTAGAAAGATCAAACCTACAAAATTGTTCATAAGAATGTGTTTTCCTGAGATATGGAATTACCAGGGATCTTGCAGGAAAATAAACTTGAAAGCTCTTCTTTACAGAGCAAGACATCCTTCTAGAATCTGGGGTTACTATGATTCCTATAGAAGTTTAACCAAGAAAAATAGCATTCTAGGATCTGGGGTTACCAAGAATCTGTGAGAAGCTCAGGCATATAAACTCTCCTTCTTAGAGAAATGTGTCATTCTGGGACTTGGGGCTACCACGAGTCCTGCAGAAGTTTAAACTTGAAATATATTCTTCACAAAAGAAGCAGCATTCTGAGGTCTGGGGATACCAGGGGTCCTACAGAAGCTTGAACATGTAAACTCTTTCTTACCAAGAGATGTTGTGTTCTTCTGATATTTGGGGTTACCAGAAATCTGTCAGAAGTTTAGACATGTAAACTCTTTCTTACCAAGAGAGGTTGTGTTCTTCTGAGATCTGGGCTTGCCAGGAATTCTGCAGAAGTTTAGACATGTGAATCGTTTCTCACCAATAGTGATATAAGCCATTTCAGGAGCTGAAGTCATCAAGGATCTTACAGAAGCTCCAATCTGAAAATTTTCTTACCAAAGGCATATCAATGGTCTCTAATGTCAAACTAACAGCACTTTATGACTTATATTATAGTCATGAGAAATTTCAATGAATGCATTACGATGCTGGAGGTTATCCGAAACACCTTGCAATATACGGAAGTGATCAAAAATTCCTTGTGAGGAAAGTTTGAATCAAACAATCTGAAATTACCCAAAAGAGTTTGGTTAAAACGTCCATTGGAGTATTCTCATCAAAAAGGACTTCTCACCGTTTTGAGATAATGGTCTTTTACCAAGAATGCACTCGAATTTCCTATCAAACCGTTGCCTAAGGTTCAGGATTATTCGCAGTGCATACACCTCGATCGATCAGGAGGACTTCCAAGGGACCGTAATATTGGGGCTTGGTCAACGGTTTTCAAAGGGGGACTTGCGTGCAAGTCAAGGCTTTCAAAGAGAAGTCTTCAATGTCTGCTCCAGGTTTACAAGTCAAGAAACCTGCAAAATGAGAAAGAAATAATCTTGCTCGAACTTCTTCGAGCTAAGCTTAGACATTAAACCCTATGTCAATCCAAGTACCTTAATCAGAAAAGGCTTTTCAGGGTTGTAACGTAGGTGGGATTGGGGACCAAAAAAGGCTTGTTTTTGGCTCAGAATACGCGAAGGGTTTAACATTGGTGATCACTGCAGGTTTGCCGCCGATCTTGTCCCTTTCGGTTCAAAGAGCGTCTTTAGTCTTTGAAGTACATTGATAGTCTTTGAAGAACATTGTCAGTCTTCGAAGTGCACATTTGTCTTTAGAGAATATCTCTTTCATGTTGAGACGGCGTCAACATCTTGTCTATGTTCTCATCATCTGAGTGTGACATGATTTGGGAGTATCCTTTGCTGTCCAACTCCCTTGGGATTTTCTTTTACAATCAGATCTCACTAGTGACCTATACAAAGGTATCATGCCATCATTTGGCATTTACAAGATCAAACACATGACTCACAAGTACACAAATATTTGGATGGGCATTGGCCTTGCTTTTACCAGGCACTTTGCTTTTTCTTGATGCCCACGATTGAATTTTTCTCCCTTTTTTCTTTTTCTCATCTTTTGTCGAAATCCCACCTTTTCTTTTCTTTTCTTTTGGGGATCAGAATTTTCAAATGAGTGTGCTAGATGTACAACTTGAATCTCAGCACTCAAACATTAATCTAGGAATTTTTCACAAATCCTGTGTTTTGAACTCTTCCGCTCTTGAAGTGACGTCGCTTCCGTTTCGGAATATGTAATGATCACCAACGGGTTTGTGAAACGAATGTATAGGCTCAACTGGGCTATGCAAAGGGTAAAAGTGTATATGATAGAGAAATGAATGCTTTTCGTCATCCTAAAGCACCTGAATTACCATAGAAGTTAAAATGACAAGCAACACATGAAGATTGATGCAAGTCTGAGCAAGAGAACTTCTAACCATTTACCTCCTGATACCGCTGGACGTACCTCCAGTTTGCCCCACTGTGGGGTGGTTCTTGACAGGGGTAAAGAATGAAACCGCCGTTCAAAGGGTTATCAATGGTCACCTGTAGTGTTTATGATAGAGAAACGAATGCCTCCATCGTCTCGATCCGTGTAATCACTGCGAATAACTCCCACTCCCGTAGGTCAGGGTCAAGGTCTCACTATCCTTACCACTCCACTCATCTCTCAAGTGTGTATAGGACGTGTTTGGGATCCAGCTTGCCTCTTGTCTGAGGAACATCCTTTTAACCAGTTCTAAACAACTCTTATTGGAAAAGTTCATTTCTCTTTCTCCAAAACTTACCCTCAAGGGGATTTATGATCCACAATGTATATTTCAATCATGTTCAGATAACCTCCAAGTTTAAACATGAGTGCCAATGATGTGACTGTAAAAATTTGGTGCTTTTCTAGACATGGGAATTAAATGCATGCTAGATTCCAAGAAGCCTTCAAATTCTAGCAATAAGGATTCTGACAGTCTTAAAACCTAAGAGATTGGGAAATGAATACTTACCTGCCCAGCGCAGCTAGGGATCCCTGAAAAACATAAAAGGAATATGTCGGTGTATGCTCTCGAATTTCAGAAAATTAGAACGATACACCTTACCATTGATCATGCACTCCAATTTCTTAACAACACAAGATGGTTAAGTTGTTCTAAAATTTCTTGAAATTCTTAGTCTTTGGAGAAAAAGGACATGTACCTGGTCACCACGACAGTAAGTCCGCTTGATCATGCATTCCAATCTGAACGCCAATATGTAGATTATAGAAAACGGCCATTTCGACCTATGGCGATGATCTCTTCGTCTGATTGGGGCAATGAATCCTGCTCGATGTCTTCATTCATCTTTTGAACGTCTTCCATGCCATTCTTCGGAGTTCCTTATTCAAGGAAAAATGAATTCTTATCAAAATGTATGCTAAAGCATGTGGTGTGGAAGCGATACTTTTTACCCTCCACTCGATCTTATAGCCAAAGTTCATTTTTGGAATATTTGACTTCCGAAGTGGTTATCTCCCTACAATCATTCCGCCTTGAATTTGCGTCGGCGAGTTCTTTCCTTTTGAGTCCTTTTGAGTGCCAGTAATTTTCTGTTGAAATTAGGGCAAATTCATATTATGAGAAAGATCATTTGAAGATCAAATTAGAACGACACAAAGTTACCCTTCACTCAAGTTCGTATCTTGAGGTTTGACTCTGATGTGAACGATTCTTCTATCACGTTCATTGATCTTGCTGGGAATGAAATGCCACTTTTGCATCCAGTCGCGTAAATGATTTGTTTGCCCCAGTTAGGCATGACTTGTCATGGCTAGGTAATGCTTGCCTCAGTCAAATGGTTCTATTCATTTTTGCATTTTCATGCGATCCCTTATCCAGTTTGGATTATCTCTTACTTGGATCTTCACTTTACTTTTCACCTTTGAGGTGTCATCCTTCCAATGCTTGAGAAAGTTGTTTGCTTCATGCATCTTTGTCACTTGTGACCATCCTTGTGATGTTCTCCTCTTTGTTGGACCCTTGATAATGTCCTAATGGCATATTCTGCCATAGAAAGAAATGATTTTGCATTAGCAAATGCAAGAAAAAGGAGCAAATTGGATACGACACCCAACTACCCTTCTTTTGTCAATTGTCGACATTTCTCTCTTGATTGAGTCCATTCCAATATTGTATGCTGATATGGACAACATTCGTCGAATCCCTCCATCCATGCTTGAAGGTGTTGATAACATCAACAATCCAATTTCCCCAGTTGGGCGACGTCTACCTTGGCCAAATGCCTTAGTACTTTTCGTATCCTTTGACGATTTCCAATCCTATTTGAAGAGGTCTTTGTACCTGTACATGAAGCAATGAGTATTCATCCATGCTTAACTTTACATAAATCACCAAGGAACGTGATACTCCCTTTTAGGTATTTGCATTTCCGTTGATCAAGGAAATCGTCTCTTTCGATTGCTTTGTCCCAATAGGGGATGTCTTGATGCTTGTCGTCTTTGGGCTTGACAACTTGCTCCAATATGATGTCTTGGTGGCGCATGAGAATCTTGCCCCCAGCTTGGTCTCTTGACAGGAAAGGAGGGGTTTGCCCTAATGAACCTTCTTTGATGGTTCTGGTTATTTATCTCAACCATCTGAATCTTAGATCACTTTTATCTACCTCTTGGTAGCTCGACATCTTTGGAATTTTGTCGCATGACATCTTAGCGACCTTCTCAGTAGTTCTGTGAACCTGAGTCTTTCATCTCGGGATAAATGTCCATCGATCTTGACTTCTTTGATATTTTTAGTATCCCCCAAATTAACAGTAACCGGCTCTTCTGAAGGAGGAGGCGTTGATTCCTCAAAGGCATTCCATTCTCTGCGGATAGACACATAACCTTCATCATCATCTACTTAAATCTCACAGTACCTGAACAACTATAATTCCACTCAAGAATTAGGAACTTAAGCCATCTACTTAAATCTAGCGGTTCCAGGCCATTTACCACAACAACAATCACAGCCAATATTCTATCACAATCAAGCAGTCAAATGCATCACATCAAGAGTTTTCATTCATACCTCAAGTCCAGACGCATCTGCAGCTTAGTATTAACATAACAAGCTATCTCAAACTTCAGATAGTCAACAACAAGCAATGCCAAGTACAAAGCTTCTAATCATGCCAATCACAACCGCCAATTCATATGTCATGCAATTCGTGCCTAAGTCTAACAAACTCCTAAAGTCTCACTATCTAACCATCCTAAAGTCATCGCACCTTATTACTCCAGGTCTCAATCAACTTGGATCGAGCTGACCTCGCTCTGATACCACTTAAACGGGGATGTAACGCCCCGTACCCTTCTCGGGCTCGCTAACATCCCGCTACGGCCGTTTTCATTGAGTAATTCCCAGGATCAACGGCGAACGACTTAAGTACAATACCAAATGTACATGCGAAAGCGACGAACCATCTCCTTTACAAAAATTTTCTTTTCGAACACAATGACTCAGGATGAAAAAGAGAGATTTAAAACTTACTTCATACATTTCTTAAAAGCGTCAAATACACAATAGGGTTACAACTTGCCATTTCCCAAAATACAACTTCCTTTAATAAAACAACAGTAGATGAAGTTTAACCCTACAGAGCTATATGGGCATGAACAACCCAAAATAAGAACGCAGCTCCCTAAGACTTAAAAATAAATATAGTCAGGTAAGGTTAACGGTTCATCTACTTCAAAAGGGTATCTTCAAAAGTCAGTCCATAGTATTCAAGGGACCTCGTCATTCAAGACCTGAAAATGTTGTCCCATAACGGGGTGAGAATAAATCTCAGCAAGTCATTCCTAACCCTAAACTAGGCCGTTAGTACCTCCTACACCTGAAAATAAATAGTTCCAATAGAAAGCATAATCATGGCATTTAAGACAATACATAGAAGTACAACAAATAGACACTCAATTCAATCCAATTCAAGATGTGATTTCACGATCAAAGCTAAGCTTCGTACTTTAGGCATTTAAACAATCCACTACTCGAATAAGGAAATCCATCAATAACTAGATTCTAGCTATTCAGCCCTCGCCGTAGCACCCGGGACATAGCTTAATAATCACATTGTATTAGGTAGGACCCTCGTTGTAACACCCAGGTCTAATAAATTCATCTGCCTGGACCCCCCGTAAAAATGGCTCTTAGGTCATACTTGCATTTGGTAAATGCTCTCGTCGTAACGCCCAGGCTATTATATGTTTACCAGGACCCCCCGTAAAAACGGCTCTCGGGTCATGCTTGCATTCGGTAAATGCCCTCGTCGTAACGCCCAGGCTATTATATGTTTACCAGGAACCCCCGTAAAAACGGCTCTCGGGTCATGCTTTAACCTTAATAGGTTAATATGTGATTTAGTACTTATACATCTCATTCCAACGGCCAATTGCACTCAAGATCACCCAGTCAAGAAATTAACCATCAAGGCACATAGCCACGATCATAGGTCATCCATGAGCATTCGATTATTTTACACTCCCCATTCAAATTCCGGTTTAGTCTATTAAACCACTTCACTTGCTCAAATTAAATTAAAATGACTTCAACACATGCTCAAGACCCTAAGATTATTCATGACCAGAATAGGACTTCATCATTTAAACTCAATTTCGCCATTTTTAATCCAAGAAACGACCAAGTGCGGTTCATCCATTTCATGGCAAGTTCGGTTTTTCCATGACCATGCTTACTCTCAGAAAAACTGACATAAATCTGTTTACTATTTTAGCAATCTAACTTTAGAACCTCGTTCTTCATGATCTTACGGTCGCGTGGGCGAAAACGGAGCTCAATTTGGACTCCGGACGACTTAGAACGACCCATTTCATTTTCGACGCGCGCTGAAAACGGGATTATACGGGCTCTCGGGTATCAACGTTTTTCTCACAAAACAGCCCTTAAACTCTACCAATCCAACCATAAAATATATATTAGTAACCTAACATCCTAATAAAGGGTTAGGGATAACTTACCAACTCTAAGAGCTAAGGAAAACCGGTTGAGATAGCGGTGAAAAGCGCGGCGCAAAAAATCTGGTCCGGCGATCAGAATTGGTTCCTTGGAAAACATCCACCAAAGGCCAAGGAAACTTGGTCAAGAACACATCTAACACAAGTCTCTAACCCCCTAATATGCCTATCTAAGTCTCTAGAGTCACTCACCTCAAGAACTCGTCAAGAACAGCCCCGGTTTTCCTCTTGGTTCTATTCTGGTCGATTGGGGTTTGCGCGGCTCCGGGCTTGAACGGCGATCCTCTCACGGTCCAATTGAGAGAGGAAGGTGTCTTGGTGGTGGTTTGAGGTGGTGGAGTGGCGGCAAGGTGGTGGTCGGTCGTGAACCCCCTAGAGGAAGGCCGAAGAGAGCAAGCGAGAGAGCGAGAGGGATGAGAGAACGTGAGGGAGAGAGATCTAGTGAGGGAGTGGCCAAAATGAGAGTAGATGGGAGAGAGAGTGAATGAAGAGAAGGTTTTGGAGGGAAAAGAGGTGAGTAGGGTAGTTGGTGGGGCATGGTACATGAATAGTAGTATGAATGACAAGAGTGGTTCAAGGGATTTTGGTCAAGTCAAGTAGTCAATCTATCATCCAATAATTCAAAGGGCTAAAAGACCATAAGGTCCTTCAATTTTCGGCCAACAGTGGTGGGAAAAGTCCTAAATGCCCTTACTTTATCTAATAGAAAAGGAGTACTAAGTTAGGGGTAAAAGGGTCGATTTCACTTGTCGGTCCGAATTTCGCTTTCCTAGCCTATACGGGGCTAATTCTAATGTTAATAACTCTCCGATGAGGTGACGTCCAAGTTTACTCCATTGTGATCTTCGAATGTCCGGCCTCCAATCTCGAAGTCCAATCCATGGCTAAATTCAGTCAATTGTCATTCCAGCGCGTCTCAGACTAACGGGCGGCTCTCAGGAGTTACGCGTATCGACCCGCGACTAATGTCACGTTTAAGAGTTACCCGAGCCACGGCGGCTTTGGTTGTCATGTAATCGCGAGGGTCAATTACTAGTCCCAAAGGTTACGACCGTTGGGAATCAGTTTAGGTTAATTCGCAAATCACGTCATGGTCATACGAAATCACCCGTGAACCAATCGCATGACACTAGCAAATCGTTCTAAAACCATTCTTAGATAGACCTTTAGTGGTCCAAAATATTCCCTCGACGATCCTTATGGTCAAAGCGTCGACTCGTGGTTAATTTCTTTGGTCCGCGTACTTTAAATCCTATATAGCCATTCCCCTTCGGTTAGTCGACTCAAGAGTGATCAATTCTGAGCGAGATTAACTGGAATACATCGATAGACATTCATTCATTAATAAGCTTCGAGATAGGGTCGGAATTCAGAATGTCACAGAAATTATGAGAATTCTTGTACATTGGGCCATATACTCGAAATTTTCCTAAGCTTGGTGAGCAAGAAAAGGGCGACCATTAAGGACAATGCCAAGTGGCACCCATGGTCTTGTTGCATGAAAAATCATTGGTTGATTTCACCTAGGGAAATGGCAAGGAATGGAATTTTTATCATTGGTTGCCAATCCCACAAAAATTTCCTAAGACATGTTCGGTCAATAGGAAGGTGAACAAGTGGCGGCAACATTTTCCTTGCATGGAGTGTCATTGGCCGATCATGCATGGGGAAAATGCAAGAAGATCATTGGTTGCCAATCCCTATGAAATCCCACAAGTGATATTCGGCCATTGAGGGGTTGTACAAGTGGCGACATTCTTCACCTTGCATGAAATACCATTGGCCGACCACCCTTGGGAAATGCAAGATAAATCATTGGAGGGAAGCTCCATCAAGGTTTCAAGGAATGACCTATCACCACTAGGGGTAATGCAATGTGGCAAGTGATCATTAGAAATGGAAGAATGAGTGACAAATGTCACATTAAGGACTCCCAAGGACATGCAATAAAAAGGGACTTTTCATCTTTTTCCCTTCACCATTTTCGACCGAAGCAAAGAAAGAGAGAGAGAGAGAGAGAGAGAGTTCGCAGAGTGAGAAAGAGAGAGTGAAGCCGAGAGCAAAGAGAGAGGAAGGAAGAGCAGCTGGCGGTTCCATCATAGAAGTAAGAAGAGATTGTAGCATCCCGAACAAGGTCAAGCTGCAAATGGGAAAGAATCCCTTCAATCTTGTCATAGGATAGAGTACATTGCGTGATTGTCTCGTTAGGGAGTTGAAATGAAGAGTTTGTGAGTCAAAACAGTTTCTATGGACTGTTATAATGCCGTTTGGTTGTGGTTCGATTTTAGACACTGTGCTAGAGGTATTTCTTGAGTTCTCTTGCATAATTTTGGGAATAAATCTTGTTGAGTAAGTTTGGAATGTCGTGGTGGTAAGATTTCCTATCTAGATTGTAGTCAATTGAGTGTAAATTTTATGTATAAAATCGAAACTGGTTTCAGACACTACGCTGTCCTTTTCTGTTCAACCGTGTAAATGGAGTTGGCTCGAGTTATAATGCAGTTTTTCGAGCTTATTAATGAAGAATGGGCTTAGGATGTCGTGTTTAAGGCAATGGTTGGTCTATTGGAAGAAATTAGGACTCGATTTGCATGTTGGATACTAAGTTGCCTTCGGTTCAGTGAAGGTTTATTTTCTTTTCTGTTTAGCGAGTCGATTGAGGTTAAACTAGACTACCTTGCTTTACCTTATCGTGTATAACATAGTAATAAGTTTAGGCGAAGAAGAATCTCGGGTGACTCGTTGATTTGGAACAAGAAATGGACTGAATGGTGGTCTCAAAGAAAGTAAAATTCTGTTCTGTTCTAGTGTAGTAGTAGGTTCGGTTTCATGGTGCAGCTTTGGTATTTAAGCTCAGTCTTACTTCGGTTTCTTACCCTGATGGTCGTGGATTTGTAATGGTACAAGTGGGGTAAAACGACTAGTTAAATTCGAGGATAGAAAGCTCAGTCTAGAGGAAGAAACCGTGATTGTGTCGGTGAAAAAAAGAATGGACTTGTGAGATGAATTGACGATGAAAAATTATAAAGGAAGTGAGTGAGGTCTTCTTATTGATCTTGTGACAGGAGTCTTGGTTGAATTACTTGTTTCAAACGGTCATTGGCAGTCAAATAGTTCAACTGACTCGAGAGCAACCAAGGGAGAATTAACCATTTTCATAGTCAATGAACTTCTATCTATGACACCTTGCTCGATTGATTTTTACGATATCATTTCTCATGATCATGTACTTGTGAATTGGCATGCTTAATTGTTGGCACGGCATTGTTATAGCATATGTAGAACTGTCATTTAGAATCTTATGCTTCATGGCCGAGCATGCATTGGTACAAGGCACATGACTGATATCCGTTGAGATATGAAGAGTATTTGCTCTTCAGTACACTGAATCGAGTTGACGCCCCTAGGCTGTGTGTGGGGATTTGTACGTACTTGATGACCCTGAGCTGTGTGCGGGGTAGAGTCGTACCACGCATTGAGGATGCCTTGGAGTAGGGGTCGCAAGTCATCTAACTTGGCGATGGTGGTATGAACGAAGAGCATGCAATGTTCATGATATTTTGGCATGTTTGCATCAGATGATATTTGATTGGATTTTGAAATGCTACTATACTATGCTGTCACAGGATTGTTTTATAGTTGTCCTAGGGAGTCGTAGGACCCCTATGGTGAGATTGAATGTTTTCTTGCTAGCCATCGCGCTAACCTACACTTGTGGATATATTTTAGACTAGCATCCATGGCGACAGTTCCTAGACGCTTTGGAGTTCCGTTTGATTATGAGTCTTATTACCGTGACATGATACATCTTGATGTACCTCATCTGAAACTTGTTGTGCATGTTCATACTATGTGGGTTGGTGAGGGAGAGCCTGCTTTGACTATATATCGTTGGTATGCTATCTATATACGAGTGGGTAATAGATTGGTAGGTCCTTTTTTCGAAAGTACTTTCGATGCACCCCTAGCCCCTGTCAAGCTTGTAGTTTCCGTTCCTCCTGTAGCTGTTCCTGCTGCTGCTGCTGCTGCACCCATTCCTCCTCCGGAGCCTACTGTGTCGGAGGTGTACGTTCTACCGCCAGTGCCACTTGAGGAGTTTGAAGACGAGGAGATGTTTCTTTCTGACAAGTCTGAGGAGGATTGAGGACTGAAGAAAGTCTTGGTGACTTTTTGGTGTAGGCGACTGCATAGGATGATGGAGTAGTTTTCCTATGGATCGACGACCTGAGTCTTTTGCTTGTATATATTTATATATATGAACTCTTACTTGGTCGTGCATTATGTTTTATAAATAAAAGTTCTAGCCCTTATGTTATGAATGCCTCATATTGTCTTTCTAAGTTGTTAAGTTCCTATTGAAAAGTTGTCATGTGGTACCTATGGCCTGTGGATCATCGACTATAGTCTATTGATTGTTATAAGGATAATCTTTAATTATCGTTATTAGAGACCTATGACCGTAGGGTGGCGGTCTGGGATGCCACAGCTCTCCGAGGTGGTATCAGAGCATAGTTTTACCCGGAGTAATAAGGTGCGATAGAGATTAGAATATTATGGATACATGCAACAAAGGCTAACACATGTGATTGTTTAATAGTCGTGTACTTAACGACCTTGTTTGGACTACTCACAGAAATTTCCATTGGCGGTAATAGTAAGATTTGATAAGTCAATCTCAATTGAATATGGATTGATGTGCAGGATCAATAGTTCATCATGAGAAGGACAAGAGCATCATCTTCTGGAGGAAATGGTGATGCTGGGACAGGAGAAAGGGTCGAGGGAACAGTTGATCGAACTGACGAAATCCTACAAGCTTTGGCAAATCTTGGTACAGCAATAGGAGCTCAACCTCGACAAGCTCCAGCTAGAGCCGAAGATGGAGAAGGAGACTAACATTTACAGAAGCTGGTAGAGCACTTCCTGAAGCTAAAACCACCACAATTCACGGGGTTAGGAGAACCTCACGAAGCTGAAAAATTGATAAAGAGTATGGAGAAAATTTTCAGGTTGTTCAACTGTAACAATGTGGATAGTCACCTTGGCAGAATATCAATTGGAAGACAATGCCCAGCATTGGTGGAATGCAAGCAAGAATGTGGTGTTTCCACCCGGAACCGCAGTAACTTGGGAAGCCTTCGTTAATGCCTTTTATGGCCAGTACTTTTCTGATTGTGTTAGGGACCAAAAGATTTCAGAATTTATGAACCTAACTCAAGGCAGCATGACTGTAGTGCAGTATGAAGCAAAATGCTCAGAACTTTCCAGGTTTGCTCCTCAACTGATTGAAACTCAGGAACGCAGATGCAAGAGGTTCTTAAATGGCCTCTAGATCGAAATACAGAAGCAATTGGCATCTCTAAGGATTAGGGATTATTCTCAGTTATATGAACGAGCTCAGCTGGTGGAACAAGTGCTGTCAAAAGAAAAGAATGAAGCAGAACATAAGGCAGGAGCCAGCAGCGTGGTGACTCAGGAGCAGGACAACAAAAGGCCCAGATGGTTTGACAAATCCCAAGAGACTCCTTATAAAAGACACAACTATGGAAAATTTCGTGGAGTTGGAAAGAACTGAGCAATAGGACAAGTTTGAAGTCGAGACAGAGTCTGTAACCACTGTGGCAAGGCTTATGGCAATCTGCCATGTAATACTGGGAGAGAATATTATGGATGTGGACGGATAGGACTTCTAGTGAGAGACTGTCCCTAGAAAAGACAATAAGTTCAACAGAATCAAGACAATCGAGCGAAACCTATTGGAGCACAACAAAGGCCTCCAGCTCAAGGCAGGATCCAGGCTATGACTCGAGAGGAAGCGGAAGCTTCTTGGACTACTATAGCAGGTATGATTCCTTTATGTGATAAGGATGCATATGTGTTATTTGACACTGGAGCAACGCATTCTTTTATATCAACAAGGTTTGCTGAATTGTGTAGACTGAAGCCTGAAACACTCGAGGTACCCCTTAGTGTATCCACACCACTAAAGGACAAAATAGTGACTTCTCTGATTTGTAAAGGATGTGAAACCACGATAGGAGGTCAAAGTCAGAAAATCGACCTAATAGTTATGGGTTTCCATGATTTTGATGCCATTATCGGCATGGATTGGCTACGTGACCTACGAGCCACTGTAGGCTGCTTCAAAAAGGTGATTCGGTTTAGCCCTCCTAATGAGACCAGTTTCGAGTTTGTGGGAACTGGAACCCGTACAATTGTACCTGCAGTGTCCGTAATGGAAACTCGTAAACTTTTAGGCAATGGGTGTCGGGGTTTTCTTGCTAACGTCAGAGAGTTAACCAAGAAAGAGATCCACATTAATGACGTCCCAGTAGTTCAAGAATTTTTAGATGTATTCCCTGAAGAACTACCAGGACTACCCCTGAAGCGAGAAATTGAGTTTACTATTGAACTAGCCCTAGAAACTGAGCCTATTTCCAGAGCTCCTTACAGAATGGCTTTGACTGAGCTTAAGGAGTTAAAAGTACAATTGCATGAATTACTGGATAAGGGATTTATTAGACCAAATACTTCACCATGGGGAGCACCAGTGTTATTCGTCAAGAAGAAGGACGGGTCACTCCGCTTGTGCATCGATTATAGACAACTGAATCAAGTGACCATCAAGAATAAGTATCCTCTGCCAAGAATTGATGACCTGTTCGACCAACTTCAAGGAGCCTCAGTTTTCTCGAAAATTGACTTAAGATCGGGTTATCATCAACTGGCAGTTAGAGAAGAGGATATCCCCAAAATTACTTTTCGAACCAGGTATGGACACTACGAGTTCGTGGTCATGCCGTTTGGACTTACAAATGCTCTTGCTGCATTCATGGACCTAATGAATAGGGTATTCCAACCCTATCAGGATCAATTTGTGATAGTGTTCATTGACGATATTTTGGTGTACTTCAAAGGACAAAAGGAACACGAGAGACATTTACGGAAGGTGTTACAGGTATTGAGGGAACACCAGTTGTATGCAAAATTCGGCAAATGTCAATTCTGGATAGACAAAGTCATATTCCTTGGTCATATGGTAACGAAGAATGGAATCTCTGTCGATCCCGCCAAAATCGAAGCTGTTATAAATTGGCCGTGACCGACTACCGTTACAGAGATACGAAGTTTCCTTGGTCTCGCTGGATATTACCGCAGGTTTGTGGAAGGATTTTCTTTAATTGCGGGACCCTTGACTCAATTAACCCAAAAAGGAGTTAAGTTTGAAAGGACAGAGAAGTGTGAACAAAGCTTTCAAGAACTCAAGAAGAGATTGATTTCGGCCCCAGTATTAACCATACCGTCAGGACCAGGAGGATTTGTGGTATATAGCGATGCATCTCATAAAGGATTGGGTTGCGTTCTAATGCAACATGGAATGGTCGTGGCGTATGCTTCAAGACAATTACGACCTTGTGAATTGAATTATCCGACGCATGATTTAGAATTGGCTGCAGTAATTTTTGCATTGAAGATATGGAGGCATCATCTGTATGGAGAGAAATTTCAAATCTTCACGGATCATAAAAGTTTAAAGTACCTTTTCTCTCAAAAGGAATTAAATATGAGGCAAAGGAGATGGATGGAATTACTCAAGGATTATGATTGTGAAATTCTTTACCACCCTAGCAAGGCAAACAAAGTAGTAGATGCTTTGAGTCGGAAAACTACGCTACATATGGCAAGCCTGATAAGTAAAGAGTGGGAGCTATTAGAAGAAGTGTCAAATTCAGATTTCGTAGTCGAACTGAATGAATTAACTGGCGTGTTTGCTACACTGAGAATTGAATCGTAATTGGTACAAAGGATCAAGGAGTTACAACGGACAGATCTTGAAATCTCAAAGCTCCGAGAAGAGACAATAGAGGGCAAAAGGCCGGATTTCTCAATATCTGAGGATGGAATTCTTCGTTTTCAAGGACGTTTATGTGTACCAGAAGAGGAAAAGTTGAGGAAGGACATTCTGAATGAAGCACATCGAAGTAACTATAGCATTCACCCTGGATGCACGAAAATGTATCGGAATCTTCGATAACATTATTGGTGGAACAGAAGGAAGAAAGATATTGCTGAATATGTCGCAAAGTGCTTAACTTGCCAGCAAGTGAAAGCAGAACATTTGAAGCCTGCCGGAATGCTTAGACCATTAGATATTCCCGAATGGAAGTAGGAACACATAACGATGGATTTTGTACGAGGGTTACCTAGAACATCGAAGGGACATGATTCTATCTGGGTAATTGTGGATTGATTGACTAAGTCGGCTCATTTCCTAGCAGTCAGGACAACATACTCTTTGGAGAAATTGGCTGAACTATACGTACAGACTATAGTAAGACTGCATGGAGTTCTAGTGAGCATTACTTCAGATCGAGACCCAAGATTTACATCAAAATTTTGGAAGAGCCTACAAGAAGCCATGGGAACTAAACTTCAGTTTAGTACAGCTTTCCACCCCTAGACAGATGGACAAACAGAAAGAGTCATACAAATCTTAGAAGATATGCTTCGAGCATGTATCTTGGATTTTAAAGGTAACTGGGAAGAGAAATTACACATAGCAGAATTTGCTTATAATAACAGTTATCAGAAGAACATTGACATGGAACCATTTGAAGCTTTGTATGGACGAAGATGCAGAACACCCGTATGTTGGGGTGAAGTAGGAGAACGAAAGATCACAGGACCAGAATTGATCCAATTCACGACTGAGGTTGTACAAATTGTCCGTGATAAACTTAAAACAGCTCAAAGTCGTCAGAAAAGCTATACCGACGGACGGCGAAGGCCATTGGAGTTTGCAGTAGGCGACTATGTATTTCTAAAAGTTTCACCACTCAGGGGAATATCACGATTTGGAAAGAAAGGAAAATTAAGCCCTAGATATGTTGAACCTTTTGAAATACTGGAAAAGATAGGAGATTTGGCTTATCGGATAGCCTTACCGCCAAAGCTGTCAAATGTACATGATGTGTTTCATGTTTCTATGCTGAGGAAATATCATCCAGATACAGAGCATGTGTTGGATTATGAAACTATTGAGGTGAGTGAGAAGGGTGAATATATAGAGAAGCCATTGCGAATTTTGGATCGGAAAGAGCAAGTCCTAAGGAATAAAACTATTCATCTGGTGAAAGTTTTATGGCACTACCACGGTATGGAAGAAGCCACCTTGGAACTTGAAGAGACAATGAAAGAACAACACCCTCACCTGTTTGAAGCTACAGGTCAGTATTAAGACCCTTCACTAGACATGCTGCATTTCTATTACGATGAGTACTGTAGAAAATGCATGGCCTAATTATGAGGTACAAAATGTTTGACTAGTCGCTTGACCATGACATGATTAATAAATTTCTATGAAGAACGTGGAGAAAATGAGAAGCAGCTATTAGTAATACGGATGAGTGGTTAAAAGAAATTTAAAAGACTTGATGACCGCTATCGGCACAATAGCCAAGTGGCATCTGGAGAGTGACATGGTCCGAGGAGGTGGTCGCTGGAACGACCCCCAGGATTGGCAGATGTATATTTGTAAATCAATACTTGTAAACGAATATAGCAAAAACCTTTTGCTGCCGCCTGCTATAGTTGAGATTGATTTTCTTTCTATAAACTTGACTTTGGAGCTATGAATCAAATTTCGAGCACGAAATTCTTATAAGGAGGGTAGAAGTTGTGGCATCCCCTGTGTAACGGTCGAGGTCCCACTTGCACGATATTGTCCGCTTTGGGCTTTGCAACCCGCATGGTTTTGCTTTTCCCGATACTCAGCCGGGGAAAAGGCCTCATGCAAGTCAAGGGCACCCCAAGGCTTATAAAGCCACCCAAGACCTCCCCCATAGGCAATGTGGGACTAGGGAGGGGATGTCACAATCTCCCCCCCTTCGGACACAACGTCCCCGTTGTGTCCGTACCGCACTGGGGCTCACGGGCTCGCGGACGACACCGCTACCGCTACCGCTACCCAACTACCGAGGTCCACACATGCGGTCGGGGGTCGGCTCTGATACCACTTGTAACGGTCGGGGTCCCACTTGCACGATATTGTCCGCTTTGGGCTTTGTAACCCGCACGGTTTTGCTTTTCTCGACACTCAGCCGGGGAAAAGGCCTCATGCAAGTCAAGGGCACCCCAAGGCTTATAAAGCCACCCAAGACCTCCCCCCTAGGCAATGTGGGACTATGGAGGGGATGTCACACCCTGTTTACTAGATTCCTAATGATCAGAAATGGTCAAATGGGTTTTGAAGCTGACTTTTGACGCGAGGATTTGGGAATTGGGAAGATTAGCTAAAGAGGCATGCGAGATGAGGATTCGATTTACTTAGTAATATAGACGAACAATGGAGTATTAATCAAGGATTCTATTTTAAAGGATGATGATGCATTGGATAAAATTTGGAAAATCAAGATGACCATCATATTGACCGGCTACCTATGAAATTATGAGAATTCTTGTACATTGGGCCATATTCTCGAAATTTTCCTAAGCTTAGTGAGCAAGAAAAGGGCAACCATTAAGGACAATGCCAAGTGGCGCCCATGGTCTTGTTGCATGAAAAATCATTGGTTGATTTCACCTAGGGAAATGGCAAGGAATGGAATTTTTATCATTGGTTGCCAATCCCACAAAAATTTCCTAAGACATGTTCGGTCAATAGGAAGGTGAACAAGTGGTGGCAACATTTTCCTTGCATGGAGTGTCATTGGCCGACCATGCATGGGGAAAATGCAAGAAGATCATTGGTTGCCAATCCCTATGAAATCCCAAGAGTGATATTTGGCCATTGAGGGGTTGTACAAGTGGCAACATTCTTCTCCTTACATGAAATACCATTGGCCGACCACCCTTGGGAAATGCAAGAGAAACCATTGGAGGGAAGCTCCATCAAGATTTCATGGAATGACCTATCACCACTAGGGGTAATGCAATGTGGCAAGTGATCATTAGAAAGGGAAGAATGAGTGACAAATGTCACATTAAGGACTCCCAAGGACATGCAATAAAAAGGGACTCTTCAACTTTTTCCCTTCATCATTTTCGACCGAAGCAAAGAAAGAGAGAGAGAGTTCGGAGAGTGAGAAAGAGAGAGTGAAGCCGAGAGTAAAGAGAGAGGAAGGAAGAGCAGCTCGGCGGTTCCATCATAGAAGCAAGAAGAGATTGTGGCATCCCAAACAAGGTCAAGCTGCAAATAGGCAAGAATCCCTTCAATCTTGTCGTAGGTAGAGTACATTGTGTGATTGTCTCGTTAGGGAGTTGAAATGAAGAGTTTGCGAGTCAACCGTTTCTATGGACTGTTATGATGTCGTTTGGTTGTGGTTCAGTTTTAGACACTGAGCTAGAGGTATTTCTTGAGTTCTCTTGCTTAATTTTGGGAATAAATCTTGCTGAGTAAGTTTGGAATGTCGTGGTGGTAAGATTTCCTATCTAGATTGTAGTCAATTGAGTGTAAATTTTATGCGTAAAACCGAAACTAGCTTCGGACACTATGCTGTCCTTTTCTATTCAACCGTGTAAATGGAGTCGGCTCGAGTTATAATGCTGGTTTTCGAGCTTATTAATGAAGAATGGGCTTAGGATGTCGTGTTTAAGGCAACGGTTGGTCTATTGGAAGAAATTAGGACTCGATTTACATGTTGGATACTGAGTTGCCTTCGGTTTAGTGAAGGTTTGTTTTCTTTTCTGTTTAGCGAGTCGATTGAGGTTAAACTAGACTACCTTGCTTTACCTTATCGTGTATAACATAGTAATAAGTTTAGGCGAAGAAGAATCTCGGGTGACTCGTTGATTTGGAACAAGAAATGGACTGAATGGTGGTCTCAAAGAAAGTAAAATTCTGTTCTGTTCTAGTGTAGTAGTAGGTTCGGTTTCGTGGTGCAGCTTTGGTATTTAAGCTCAGTTTTACTTCGATTTCTTACCCTGATGGTCATGGATTTGTAATGGTACAAGTAGGGTAAAACGACTAGTTAAATTCGAGGATAGGACGCTCAGTCTAGAGGAAGAAACCGTGATTGTGTCGGTGAAAAACAGAATGGACTTGTGAGATGAATTGACGATGAAAAATTATAAAGGAAGTGAGTGAGGTCTTCTTATTGATCTTGTGACAGGAGTCTTGGTTGAATTACTTGTTTGAAACGGTCATTGGCAGTCAAATAGGTCAACTGACCCGAGAGCAACCAAGGGAGAATTAACCATTTTCATAGTTAATGAACTTCTATCTATGACACCTTGCTCGATTGATTTTTACGATATCATTTCTCATGATCATGTACTTGTGAATTGGCATGCTTAATTGTTGGCACGGCATTGTTATAGCATATGCAGAACTGTCATTGAGAATCTTATGCTTCATGGCCAAGCATGCATTGGTACAAGGCACATGACTGATATCCGTTAAGATATGAGGAGTATTTGCTCTTCAGTGCACTGAATCGAGTTGACGCCCCTGGGTTGTGTGTGGGGATTTGTACGTACTTGATGACCCTGAGCTGTGTGCGGGGTAGAGTCGTACCTCGCGTCGAGGATGCCCTGGAGTAGGGGTCGCAAGTCAGCTGACTTGGCGATGGTGGTATGAGCGAAGAGCATGTTATGTTCATGATATTTTGGCATGTTTGTATTAGATTATCTTTGATTGGATTTTGAAATGCTGCTATACTATGCTGTCACAGGATTGTTTTATAGTTGTCCTAGGGATTCGTAGGACCCCTATGGTGAGATTGAATGTTTTCTTGTAGCCGTCGCGCTAACCTACGTTTGTGGATATATTTCAGACTAGCATCCATGGCGGCAGTTCCCAGACACTTTGGAGTTCCTTTTGATTATGAGTCTTATTACCGTGACATGATACATCTTGATGTACGTCATCTAAAGCTTGTTGTGCATGTTCATACTATGTGAAATGATGAGGGAGAGCCTGCTTTGACTATATATCGTTGGTTTGCTATCTATATACGAGTGGGTAATAGATTGGTAGGTCCTTTTTTCGAAAGTACTTTCGATGCACCCCCAGCCCCTGTCGAGCCTGTAGTTCCCGTTCCTCCTGTAGCTGTTCCTGCTGCCGCTGCACCCATTCCTCCTCCAGAGCCTGCTGTGTGGGAGGTGTACGTTCCACTGCCAGAGCCACTTGAGGAGTCTGAAAATGAGGAGATGTTTCTTTCTGACCAATCTGAGGAGGATTGAGGATTTTAGATAGTCTTGGTGACTTTTTGGTGTAGGCGACTGCATAGGAAGATGGAGTAGTTTTCTTTTGGCCATCCCAGTTATGCCTATGGATCGACGACCTGAGTCTTTTGCTTGTATATATTTATATATATGAACTCTTACTTGGTCGTGCGTTATGTTTTATAAATAAAAGTTCTAGCCCTTATGTTGTGAATGCCTCATATTGTCTTTCTAAGTTGTTAAGTTCCTATTGAAAAATTGTTGTGTGGACCTGTGGCATGTGGATCATAGACTATAGTCTATTGATTATTATAAGGATAATCTTTAATTATCGTTATTAGAGACCTATGACTGTAGGGTGGCGGTCTGGGACGCCACAGAATCCCTTTCAAGCCAAAAACCCCGCAGTAGCGAATCAGGAGCTACGAAAGGAGGAATAAAAACCCGGTATGGCGAATCAAACGCCACAAAGGTTAAAAAAAACAAAAACAAAAACAAAAATGATAACAAAAACAAAAACAAAACAAAAACAAAAACAAACCCAAAAACAAACAAAAAAACAAAAACAAAAACAACAAAAAAGGGCAAATAAGAGCAAAAAAAAACAACAAAAAGGAACGAGCCCCGCATTTCCCACACCCCCGGAGCATAATGATGAATCCTTGGATTCCACAAGCACAACATTCGACTGGTGAGCTTCAGGTAAACCTCCCTCCCTCAGGCCCAAGTTCAAATTGTCAAAGCAAACCGGGGATTAATTTGAACTTTTATCAAAAGTCTTAAGGATCAGATGTCATAGCATTTCCATCTTGCCAGTAGAGTCGGTTAGGAATCAGGCGCCATTTTGTCTTTGAAAGCAACCTCTGCGAGCTCACTCTCAAAGATGGGTAACTGTTGACACCTGATGTTTGACCATCTTTTATTTTGATTTTTATTTCTAAAACTAATTAAAAATATCAAAAAATGTCATAAAATTGCAAAATCAACTTTGGAAGCATTGGCCTAGCCTCAGGAACTAATTTTGAACAAAAAATATTTTTTGTATTTTTTAATATATTTTCGAATTTATTTTATTATAAAAATAACCAAAAAATCAAAAAAATACCATTCGTAGTCAGAAAAATACAAAAAATATTTATTAATTTTATTTTAACTCCCTATTCAATATTTTCACTTTAAACATCGAAAATTTGGCTTGGGTCACTACGTTCCTTCAGAAACATAAACCTGAACCGAGCCTAAAAAATTCATTCCGAGTCTTTTAATTTTCAATCCTCATTTTTTATAAGCTATGACATTGTATTCTAAAGTTTTGAAGTGCAATTGGGTTAATTTTCCCTTCAATTTGATCAATTTTAACCAAAAGTGCTTAATTGCACAATTTTCTTTCAATTTAGTCCCCGGTTTCACAAATCTTGAAATTAAATTTCATGCAGGCATACCCATTCAAATTAAACACCCCTACCCTATAGTTTTCATCATACTGAATCCATTGGGACCCTCAATTGGGATTAATTTGATCGTTTGGACCCTCGATTGAGCAAAAATCATTTTCGGATCCTAGGGATAATTTGGGGTTTTCACTAAATTCCAATCTATTGATTCGCGAAAATACCCATATTTGATATAAAATATGTTAGGTAATCCGATTTTTCCATTAATTTTATGATAAACGGCCTTTTTGGGACCCTATTTGACTATGAGAGAGGAAACCGGACCGGTCGGGTCGGACCCGAGCCATCCGAACCGAGTCTGCAACAAATAGACCCAGTTTCCTCTTCCTTCGCGTGACGAACAGAAAAACCGGGGACGTGGGGGCATGGATTTTTTTTAAGAAAAAGGACAAACGCGCGTGGGGGACAAGAGTAGTGGTCCATGTTCGTGTTCTGTCAGGGGCATGGGCGGAAGAGAGGAGCTGGTCGGCCTCGATAACGCCAGAGGAAGCTCGGTTTAAGAGAGAGCTAGGCCGAGAGAGAGAGAGAGGGGGTTGAGGCGAAAAGGGAGAGAGGAGCGACGACCCAAGAGCTTCCCTGCACCCCACAGAGCCTCACCGGAGCTTGAGCCGCTGCCGTCGAACCCGGAGCAGTTCGGTTTTCCTCTCCGACCTTCATTTCACACGTGAACACAACCTGTTCGACAAAATGCCCGAATGGGTTTCTCATTTTTTGGTTCTCGGCCGTGCCACCCCCGAGCCTTATTTGCATACTATCAACCTTAAACCTTCATTATAATCTTCTCTAAGCCCTGCTCGATGTTTATTTTGCATTGAAAACACGCCGAGGACGCGAGTCGGAGCTTTGCCGGCCACGGTCCGGACCGGGAGCTCGACGGGGGACTTCGAGCGGTCGCTGAGCGCTAGGCGCCCTCATGTAAGCTTCTCAACCCTCATTGGATGCTGTGTGATTGGACGGAACCGAGTTTGAACGTAAAACAATTTCTACAAAAATACTCGTCGGCGCCGATTCGGTGGGGGGTGTGTCCGGCAGTTTTCCGACGTGTTCTTTGCCATTTTTTTGTTGTATGTTGATTTCCATTGCTTAAGGAGTCGAATGCCTCAAAAACGAGCAAAAAATATGAAGTTTTGGATCCGGTTTGCCTATTCCGGCGAGAATTCCGGCGACTTCACCGAAATAATCACTATTCCGACAAGCCGTCAGTCGTCTCCTCCGACGGGCCAACGGGTGGTCAACGGTCAATGGCTGACGTGGCTTGCCACGTAGGCAACCACGTCAACGGGGTGGAGGCCGCGTCCAATAAAAAACAAAAGCCAGATCGAACGGTTGACGATCCGCCACGTGTCGTGATATGGAAATTTACAAAAACAATTAATTAAAAAGATTTTCAGAAATGAATTTTCAGAAATAAAAATTAAAAATCGATCGGACGGCTAATATTGTGCCAAGTGGCTCTCTGTGGATCATCCGATGTAGTCCAAGATCGGATGTACCAAGAGTAACCACGTGGCACAATCTGGAGCGTCCGATTCGGGGGATTTTCTGATAAAAAAATGATAAACAAATGGAAAAAAACCTAAAAAACCAAAATGGTGTCGTTTTTAGGTCGGTTTTCGACCAGTAGGATCGGGCCGGGGGCCCGAGAGGCTCGGGCCGGGTCTGACCCGGCCCGGAAAACATTTTTAAATATTTAAAATTCCAAAATTTATAAAAATTAATAAAAATGCGAAAATCCAATAAAAAAAATTATTAAAAATTCGAAAAAAATTGGAAAAATTCAGAAAAATTTAAATTTTTTTTAGAAAATAGGAAATGGCCACATTCAACTGGCTATGGCTTGTTTCAGGTCTTGTGATCCCCGGTCTTTCTAGAAATGACGGTTTTGCCCCTCCGACAAACTGTCTCCCAAAAAAATTCATAAATAAAAAATCCTAAAAATAGGAAAAGGCCATGTCAACTGGCCTTGACCTATCCCGGTGATTTGATCCCGATCTCTCTGAAAAATGACGATTTCGCCCTTCCGGCGTCGTCTCCCAAGCATTGAAGAAAAATCAAGAAATTCCAAAAAAATTCTAAAAAATGGGAAATGGCCACAATCAACTGGCCATGGAATATTTTGGGTAATTCGATATCCAAACCTTCCAAAAATGACGATTTTTCCCTTTCGGCTAATCGTCCCCAAATCTTCCCATTTTACCCCTGGTCCTAAATCACACCTTCCCTAAGCCCTTATAGCTATACTAGGAAGCCCTTGATTTGAATTGATATACATTGACATGATCTATATATGCAATTGATTGCACTTCCATTATATTGATTGTGATTGATAGGACTAGTCTTCCAATCTGCATGAAACCCTGAATCAGACTTACCTCACCCAAAATTACGCCTGCATGAAATCTCAATTAAGAAAATCACTCGCGTTAGGTACCAAAAGGGCGTTGGCAACAACATCAACGTAACCAAGTCCCCGAACCCAAAATCTCGAGTTCCGCAGAACTAATCGATCTCTCCCAATCGGTTAGTAAGGTTTCCGGTCTACCCTCCAAGAAAGACCGGTGGCGACTCCAAATGCATGCACAAGTTGCACATGCCACCACGACCACACTAAGGTCGAAAGCGATCGACTCTTATAGTCGAAATACCTCAAAACTTACTCCCGCCGTGACTTGGTATGGGCCTGGAAGGGCCCGCGCCGATCCAAAGCTCGCGATCCACATTTCAGAGTGGGGGCCCGATCGGTAATCCATTAGCCCATTCCGTCTGTCTCCCGAAAAGAGAATTCTGGACGGGTCACGACACTAATCCTCTATATATCCAAAGAAAAACAAGTCAGCTGTAGGTGTGTGGTAGGAGTACACATGAAATAATTTCTGGAATTTATGTAGGTAACAATAAAAAAAAATGCAGACCTTGATGTTTATCTACATACTTTGAGGAGTTTGTGCTTTGTGGTTCTGTTTCCGACTCATAGTTTTTTGAAGTTATAGATAACTACTTACCATATCTTGTCTTGTTATTCAATAGCAATGGAGCTTGAGCAGGAGAAAATATTATAAAGCTATTGAAAGTTGCTTGGATGACTATACCACTTGGACTAGCCATTACCACTGCGGCCTGTTCTTTTATCTTTTGGTGGCAGGAACTAAGTTATTCTGACCCATTTGCACAAGCTATTCTTATAAATGGTAACCTGCTATCCTTACCATATTTTGAGCAATAAGTTTGCAGATTGTTTGTGTGTGGTTTGCAAATTGAACTCATTGGGATTGGTCCTAAGTGGCACCTCTGAATAGAATTTTAGCCTCCTGCATAACATGCCTCTACCTGGGAAAGGCATGTCAGTTATTATATTTCCATAATGCGTCCTTTGGTCATTCTGCTCTTTTGGCTTGCTGAGTTCAAATATTATGGCATTAGATGCAATAACACTTGCTTAAGTAGTTAACCGGGTCAGTTGTTTTCCACCTCTCATAGGGATTAAGTTGGTAAAAGTAGCTTAATAATTCGACAAAATATTTTTTGATTGAAAATAATGGAAAAACCTTCAACAAACCATCTTTCACTACTTCCCGATTTTCCTTGAAGGAAGCCATAGTAAACCCATCTGAACCCAGTGCTTTATCCCCGTTATAACTCATAATAGCATTCTTGATCTCTTCTTCAGAAGCTAGTTCAAGAGTCGATGCCACGTCTTCACTAATGCACTCAAAAGACAAGTCCTCGGGATGAGGACGAGCGTCAAAATTCTATTTATCAGATTAATGTCTTCAAAAGTGCTCCTGTTAATTTCCATTCTATACAACAAATTGCATCACTCGAGAACCCTAGCCATTCTGTGGAAAGTATCTTGTATTACGATCCCTCTCTCTTAGCCAAAGGCTTCGAGACTTTTGATTCCACATGATTTCTTCCAATCGGATCACATCAGCAAGATGCTTTTTGAGAAGTATTTGTTATAATCTCTGGTTTACTTTTTCTCTTTTTATTTTTCTGGTAATCTAATGCTTTAAACAATTCCTGCGATGACTGTATCATTGCTTATGCAGGTTTTGCATGTATCTTGGAACTTTTGGCTGAGCCTTTTTATATCCTCTCCCAGAACTTGCTTCTGCTGAAATTACGGTTATTGGTGGAGACAGCAGCAACATTTTTCCATTGCTTAACAATGTATATACTCATTGTTAAGCAAACTAACATGGTAAAGTTTCTGGCTACTAGTTATGAAAGCTCTTATACAAGGAATAGAAGATATCAACCTTGCTGTTGGGCTGGGTGGTTCTGTGTGTTATGCTATTTAGTATACTTCTGTTTGTGAATTCGTCTTCTGCTATCCTACATCTTCAATGTGGATGGTCGAAACCTTTAAATTTCTAGATGCTTTGCTGTGGAAATACTCCATTTGATCGATAAGTATAATGAGCAGTTATTTATGGATTACATTCTGATTTGATCAACTCTGCAATAGATAAATCAAATAGGGAGGTTGATCCAAATTTAAGTTCTGTCTTTCCTCCCTTAGTTTTGGCAAATGGTAATGCAGATTTCAGAACATGATTATAACAGTGGATTCTCAGTATATCATAACAATTGTTGCTTGTCCTTTACTCAAAGAAGCTGTTTTAAATGATTCTGCAGGAAAAGGGGATCGTATTTACATTTTCACAAGTTGCATATGGAGCTTGCTTTTTCTTTGGTTACTGGGGTTTTTACCTTTTCTCAAGTTCATTCAAGAGTTCTGATCTTTTTCCTTTCAGGTATCAATTTATTTCTTTACATGGCACTTTCTTATCGGATACAATTTGGTTTGCCTTCATTGATTCTGCTTTGCTCCTCCTGTCGCGAGGATGATTTAGCTGGCGGTTATGCTTATGCAGAGTGAGCAGTATGGCACACTTTGATGGTCAGCTTGCCAATATGTCCATGATATTCACTTTTCAGTCCTTCCGAAAGTTGATCCTTCAAGAAGGAGAAAAGATGGTTCTTGTATGGTTTGATACACCATACAATCAAGCTGTATATGGACTAGTAGACAAACTAGGTAAGGCTTTTGGTGCAATGTTCTTGTGTATAGTTGGTAACTGTTAGAGATATTAAAAAGGGTATAATGGTCATTGGGTTTCTCAGGGTTGTCCTTGTATATATACATTGAGTTTCATTAATAAAATTTCAAGACTTTCTCTTCTTTCACCTGGTATCAGAGCCTTGAAATCACCTTCTTCATGCACGACTCTTCTATCGTCGGAATACCCACGTACGACACATACGACCTCTACCAGATCCGACATCAAACTCCACATACGACACCAAATCCGACATCTACCAGAGCCGGCGACCCTCTTCCGGGCGTCGCTAGACCCGACGACTCTCTTCCGGCGTCACCCAGGCCCGGCGACCTTCTTCCCGGTGTCGCCCAGGCCCCGCGACTTTCTGTCAAGCGTCACCCTGGCCCGGCGACTTCTTCACTGACATCGCGCAGGTCATTCGGGCCAGGCTACCCAGTATTAGGCGCCGCTTGAAGTCATCCAGGCTAGGCGACCCATTCCCGACGTTTTCTAATCTCATTGGTCGAGGCGCATTCGCTGATGATCAGAGGTTGAGGTGAGGTCTTCTTGTGGATGTGAATGGGTAGTTGCTGGATGTGAGATGGATTTTCGTGAATGGGTTCTGAGATGTGCGACCCCCCTTCTTTTTCTTGTGCTCTATGATGCGCAAGTGATTACTGAATTTGCTGATTGTGCTATTATGTTAAGGATTTTGTTTGATGAGAGATTTTGGTGTTGCTGAGTCGATTTGGTTCTGGTTGTGGTGAATGCTGATGTCGGAGTGTAGTATTAGAAGGGGAATCGAATTTTATGGTGTTGGCTTTGGCCAAATTTGATGTTCTGAGTGTGATAATTGGGGGCATATCATGGCTGTAGTATTTTGTGGAGTAATACAAAGTTGAGTAGGTGAAGTTTGGTGGCATTTGCTGATTTCATGAGCATTAAATTATTGAGTTGATCTTAAGTGATCATTAGTTATAATGGCTGATCCTGAGAAGAGTGAGAAGTGTATCAATGTGACGACTGAGGTAATTTCCTCTTCGTCTTCTCGAATTACTAATAAGAAACTTGAGGGTATGTCCAACTTTCAACAATGGAAGAAAATTGTTAAGTTTGTTTTGACGGGTAGAAATCAGCATATTCATTTGATTGGAACTAAACCTGCTGGTGATGCAAATTGGGATGTTATTGATGCACGTCTTATGGGTCAGCTCTTGAACTCAATGGAGAGTAATATCATAAATTTGGTAACTCATATTGATACCGTCAAAGAATTGTGGGAGTATTTAGATGTATTGTATTCTGGCCAGAACAATATTTCTAGAATATATGAGCTATCCCAGGAGTTTCACCGCTGTGAGAGCAAGGGGCGTTCCATTGATCAGTATTTTGCTGATTTTAATCGGATGTATGAAGATTTGAATGCTCTTCTTCCTATTTCTTCTAATGCTGAACAAATACGACTTCAAAGAGAACAATTGGCTGTGATGAATTTTCTAAGAGGTCTTAGTTCAACATATGACATTGTCAAGTTTCAGATTCTTGGAGGAGAGAATATTGGATCACTTCAGGATACATATGCCCGAGTTCTTCGAGCATCTCGCGGTTCTTCTCAAAGCACCACATATGTTGTTGACGGTTCAGCTCTTGTCTCTCAATCTAGAGCTGGTGGAGGTAGGGGTGATGAAGGAACTCGTGGAGGATATAATGTTCGTGGTGGCCGTGGTGGTCGAAGCATTGGAATAGGAAGAGGCCAAGTGTCAAGCCCCGAGTCCTTACGAGCGCGCTAACATCGCCCTACTGCCATACTATTTAACTTCTTACCCAGGATCCAACGGCACGTACTAGATAATGGGACTCATATGCACATGCGGAAGCGACATACATAACTCCATGCAAAAGATAACAAGATGACTTGAGGAAATGAAACACTTAGCCATAACATAACATAGATTCAGTTTTACAAAATACACATGAGTTACCATACATAACTGGGCTCGAGGGAAAGGGTTAACCTACTCAAAAGAAGTCATCTACTAAGGGACACGCGTCGCTATCCTAAGGGACACTCCAAAAGTCAGAGGCTACTACTACGCCTAAGGGGCAGGCTCACTGCTGACGGATCAGATATCGCCGGCCACGGGGTGGTACTCGACCCAATCGCCCGGCTGTGCCTCCTCTGGTACTTCTTCTTCCGGCTCTGACTCGGAATACACTGGTACGTCTTCCTCCTCCGAGTCGGACTCCAAGTCCATGGGCTCACCCTCGGCACCTACAATCTCCCACTCAAATCCTGCCTCCTCCATGGGATCGTCGTCGACTTCAGAAGGCTCGATGACCTCGCCATCTGCAATGGGGTTCTGTGACTGCACCGCCGGGAAGCCCATACCTGACTCGGGGTCGGTCTCCGGATCAGAAATCTCGCTATCAGGAGGGTGCACGATCATCAAATCCTGCTCGTCAACAACGTCCCAGGGCACATCAAAAGATCTCAGGGGTCCCCAAGTAGTGTCGCCGTCTCGATACCACCACGCTGCGTACCTATCTGGCCTCCAATGATCTGTCCCTTCGTCCACCCAAACTGTGCTACGCTCCCAAATAAAAACCCTATCCTCTCCCACTGGGTACTCAGTAACATACTTCTCGGTCATTACTGGTACCCCAAAAGCTGGCGGCGGCATGATCAAGGTTTGGGGTCTGAAAAGGTGGGTCCCACGACGGGGTGAGATAAACTCAATAAGCTAGTCCTAACTCTAAGCTAGGCACTCGGGACTTCCAGATGTTGTGGAAATTCTCCTATAGTTTGATTCTGACAAAACATTCAATAGAAATTGTTTAATGAAATGTGATGCAGGAAGAATGCGTAAGCAGCAGGTTGAGTGATTCCAATTCTGTCGCGCTGACGAAGGGTCAGATGGAAGCGCTTCTGACGAAGGGTCAGATGGAAGCGCTTCTGACGAAGAGTCAGATGGAAGCGCTTCTGATGTAGGGTCAGATAGAAGTGCTTCTGAAGAAGGGTCAGATGGAAGTGCTTCTAACCAAGGGTCAGATGGAAGTGCTCCTGACGATCTAAACAGTGACGGATGGATCACATCAAATCTCCGTATTACCATTCCGTGTAAACTGATCTAACCCACGTATGGCAGGTTTCCGATCAAGGCAAGTGATATTCGATTATCCTGATATCCCCCCTAATCAATTAAGGGACTTTCTATAATGGGATATCATCTTCTAAGGAATTTATCCTTGGGAATCAACTCAAACTTATCACACTTATGGAAGCTAGAGATTCAGTTGTATGGGCGACTGAATCATAAGGGTTCAATGTCTTACCCAACGGTCTACATATCTTCTGAAGATACAGTCTCATTCAATCACGATTGATGACGTCCAATCAAGGATTGAAGAGCGATCCCTTGGCTGGAATCCAACGGCTAGTTCGGAGGCAGGGGAGTATAAAAGAAGAATCATGATGGACTAAGGGAAAGAGTACGAACAACAATCCAAAGTGCAAGCATAATTTGAGTTTCATCCAAAGAGTATTCTGTGTACCCAAAATCCTTCACTGTGAAAATCTGTGTGAGAGAGAAACAAAATACTTGAGTGGTTGTAATCCTCTTGATTCTTCATAGTGAAATCCAGCCGATCGGCTGTCATCGTGGGAGAGTGGACGTAGGCTTGACCTAAACCGAACCACTATAAATATCGTGTGCAATATTCTCTTCTCTAAACTCTTACCCTTGCGTTTAGATTTTCTGCACACTGTTATACGGTTCTTGTTTCTAATCGTACACTGAACTTTATTCATTTCGCAAGAAATTTCAATTTTGTTCAGAATCTCCTATTCATCCCCCCTCTAGGAGATATTGCTAGATACATCAATTGGTATCAGAGCAGGTTGCTCATTTTACGAAGTGTTTATTGACTTCAGAGTTAACGATCTACTATGTCTAGCAATCACTCTTCAGGAACAAGCGATTCGCACTTTGCCAACAAGCCACCATACTTTGATGGAAAGGACTACAATATGTGGAGCAACAAGATGAAGTGGTTCTTCAAAGCCTATGATGATCTGATGTGGGATGTCGTTACAAATGGAATAGTTCCTGCAAATGCTACAAATCCAACCTTTGCTGACGAAGTAAATACTATCACAACAATGACTGATGCTGAAAAGGCTAAAAGAAAAGGCCTTGATTCTAAAGCTGTCAATGCTCTCTTTTGTGCCTTATCTACTCCTCTTTATAATCGTGTCTCAGAGAAGAATCATCTAAGGCAATATGGGATAGACTTCATGTTACCTTTCAAGGAACAAATCGTGTGAAAGAAACAAAGCTCAGTATTTTACTAAGTGACTATGAAGCATTTGAAATGAAGCCTGATGAATCTATTGCAGATATGATAAACAGGTTTCAGACTCTGGCAAGTGGACTTGCAAGACAAGGCGCACCTATCGCTGAACCAATGCAAGTCAGGAAGATACTACGTAGACTCACAGATGATTGGAATTACATCAAGCCATCAATTCAAGAATGCCAAACAATCAGACCACTCTCGGTGGATGAGCTAGTCGAAACTTTGCAATCCTTTGAAACAGAACGAGCAAACAAAAAGGGAGAACAGAAAGGTAAAAAATCTATTGCCTTAAAAATTGAAATTAATCAATGTTTTTCTGATACAGATGATGAAGATGAGGATGATGAAGAATTAGCCCTCATGGTCAAGAAATTTAGGAAGATGGCTCGGAAAGGCAGAAACATCAAAGGAAAGAAACCTTGGAAGAAGAGTGATGTAAAAATATCAAGCAACGACTCACAAGATAGCAAAGACGTGATCTGCTTCCACTGTAAGAAGGCAGGACATATCAAACCGAACTGCCCAATTTTGAAGAAGGACAAACTCAAGTATGAGAAGTACAAGAAGGCTCTAAAGGCAGAAACTTTAAGTGATTCTGATGAAAGCGAAAATGATTATGCAAACATCTGTCTCATGGTCGAATCAGATTCAAGTTCAGATTCAGAAACTGAGGTATGTTCATCTGAACTCCCTAATGAAGTTATTGAATATATTGATGAATTGTGTAGAAACTACAAAGAAGCTCTTGAGAAAGTTTCTTGTTTGAAAAAGGAAAATGCTTCTTTAAAACAACAGAATTTGTCCCAAAAAGAAAAAAATGATTTTCTACAACAAGAGTTTCACCAGATGAAAGAAAATCATGATTTAGTTTCAAAAGAAAATGCTTCCTTGAAAGAAAAAGGTTCTGATATATCAAAAAGGTTTTCACAAAGCTCAGTAACTCTGAATAGCATTATTTCAAAACAAATACCCTTCAATGACCGATCCGGGTTAGGTTTTAAAAGGGAAAGTAGCCAAAGAAATATCCTTAAAACTGAATTTCGAAAACCAACGTTTTCCGATTACAAGCATCATTTTCATAAGCATTTTACTAGATCCTACATTCGACAACCTTGTGTGAATTGTGGTGATCCTAGCCATACTAAGGATTACTGTAAGAAAATTTGGAGACCTATTAAAAGGTCAAAATATACTAACACAGAAGGACCCAAGAAAACATGGGTACCAAAGAAACAGTAAGTTGGTTATTTATTGCAGGTACCAAAGAAAAGGAAGAACAAGTGGTTTCTGGATAGTGGTTGTTCAAGTCACATGATTGGAAATCCAGATGTATTTATATCTTTCTCAGATTGTGATGGAAGAAGCATGTCGTTTGGAGGAAAGAACAAGGGAAAGGTCATCGGGAAAGGAAATGTAAAGATTGGGAATCTAACTGTTAAAGATGTCTCTCTAGTCAAAGGATTGAACTACAACTTGATTTCTGTAAGTCGACTCTGTGACTCTGGATATGATATTTGGTTCCAAGATCTAAAATGCACAGGTATGAGCAAGGATAAGAAGCAATCCTTCACGGGACGAAGACATGGGAACATTTATCTTTTAGATATTAATGCTGACTGTGAACTTGCTAAATGTCTTATTTCTATTAAGGATGAATCTGAACTTTGGCACAGAAAGTTAGGTCATATTAGTGTAAAACATATTTCAAAGCTTTCCAAGAAGGGACTTGTTCGAGGACTACCTCAAACTAAATTTGAGAAAAGTGGACTATGTCATGCATGCACACTGGGTAAGCAGGTAAGAAGTTCTTTTAAGTCCTTAAATCAAGTTTCCACTAAGCATTGTCTGCAGCTACTTCATATGGACATCTTCGGACCAAATAGAACTATAAGCATTGGAGGTAAGAGATATTGCCTTGTCATAGTTGATGACTTCTCTAGATTTACATGGGTTTCATTTCTTGCTCACAAAAGTGAAGCTTTCATATCCTTCTCAAAATTTGCTAAAAGAATTCAAAATGAAAAGGGTTACACTATTTCCAGTTTGAGAACGGATCATGGGGGAGAGTTTGAAAATCAAAGTTTCTCAGATTTTTGCACTAAGTTCGGAATTCAGCATAACTTCTCTGCACCTTATACTCCTCAACAAAATGGGGTAGTAGAAAGGAAAAACAGATCTTTGCAAGAAATGGCTAGAACTCTTCTCATTGAGAGTAAAATTGCCTCTAACTTTTGGGCTGAGGCCGTTTCAACAGTATGTTATATCTTAAATCGAATTTCTCTCAGACCTTTTTCTGAGAAAACTCCCTATGAATTTTTCAAAGAAAGAAAGCCTAATGTTGCATACTTTCATGTATTCGGTTGCAAATGCTTTATTCTAAAGAATGCTAATGATCGAGTTGGAAAGTTTGATGAGAGATCAGATGAAGGAATTTTCTTGGGATATTCAACAACTAGCAAAGCCTACAGAGTCTACAACAAAAACACTCGTGTTGTTGAGGAATCAGTGAACATCAAGTTTGATGAAAGCTACCAGGATGATGAAACTGAATCCATTCAAATACATACACTTCATCAAGTCATGAACTCACGAGCAAACTCAGATGTGAATACGGGTTCGGAGAATGTTCAGAAGGAAACTTCCTCAATTGAAGAAAGACCAGAAGATGAACAGAATGAATCCACAATATCCTCAAATGATGGCCTTGACAAAAATTGGAAGCATAAGTCAAGTTATCCAAAGGAACTTATCATAGGCAGCATAAGTGATGGCGTAAAGACAAGATCCAAATTCAATCAAGCAATGAGCAACATCGCCTTGGTATCTGAATTGGAGCCAAAAAGGATTGAAGATGCATTAGCAGATGAAAACTGGATAAATGCAATGCAGGAAGAGCTACATCAGTTCAAGGTCAACAATGTTTGGGAACTGGTCAATCGTCCCAAAAATCGTCCAGTAATTGGAACAAAATGGGTATTCAGAAACAAACTTGATGACAAAGGAAAAGTTGTAAGAAACAAAGCAAGACTTGTAGCAAAAGGATACTCTCAAGAAGAAGGAATAGATTACGATGAAACCTACGCACCGGTTGCCAGGTTAGAAGCCATTAGGCTACTTCTTGCTTATGCTTGTTACAATGACTTCAAATTTTTTCAGATGGACGTGAAAAGTGCCTTTCTAAACGGCTACATCAAAGAAGAGGTATATGTTGAACAACCTCCTGGCTTCGAAGAACCTAAAGAAAAGGATCTGGTATATGTCTTAAAAAAGGCACTCTATGGATTGAAACAAGCACCCCGCGCCTGGTATGAAAGGTTAAGTAACTTTTTATCTCAACACAGCTTCACTAAAGGTAATGTAGACACCACTCTTTTTATTCAAAGAAAAGGTAAAAATATCCTTTTAGTTCAAATTTATGTTGATGATATTATATTCGGCTCCTCTAATGAACTTCTCTGCAAGAAATTTTCTAAAGCAATGCAGGATGAATTTGAGATGAGTATGATGGGAGAATTACGGTTCTTTCTTGGTCTTCAAATTCATCAATCTCAGAAAGGAACCTTCATATTTCAAGAGAAGTTTGCATTGGAAATAGTGAAGAAGTTTGGTCTGGAGAACGGCAAGAAGACAGAAACTCCTATGTCTCACTCCTCCAAATTAGATAAAAATGAAGATGGAAAGGAAGTTGATCCCAAACTATATCGGAGTATGATTGGATCATTACTCTATCTCACAGCTTCAAGACCAGACATTCTATATAGTGTCTGCCTATGTGCAAGATTTCAGTTAAGCCCAAGAGAATCACACCTATCAGCAGTCAAGAGAATAATCAAATACATAGGGACTTATCCCAACTATGGTTTGTGGTATTCTAAATCCTCTGATTTTATACTAAGGGGATATTCAGATGCAGATCTTGCAGGTTGCAAAGTTGATAGAAAAAGTACATCTGGAACTTGTCAGCTCATGGGAAACATGCTTGTCTCATGGTATTCAAAGAAGGAAAATACAGTGGCACTCAGTACAGCTGAAGTAGAATACGTATCTCTTGGAAGTTGCTACACTCAAATACTTTGGCTAAAACAGTAGCTCAAAGACTATGGTGTTGAAGAATCAACTGTGGAAATCCTATGTGACAACACAAGTGCCATAAATTTCACAAAGAATCCTGTACTTCACTCAAGAACAAAGCATATTGAGATCAAGCATCACTTCATACGTGATTATGTTCAGAACGGTGATGTTAACATTCAATACATTGATACGAAAAATCAACTTGCAGATATTTTTACTAAACCTCTTGATAAACAGAGTTTTAATTTTATCAGAAATGAATTATCATCATTAACCTTCCCTCTTAAGCATACCTTAGAACAGGGAGCATCAGAAGGAACGTCAGAAGGAACGTCAGAAGGAGCGTCAGAAGGAGCATCAGAAGGAACGTCAGAAGGAGAGTCAGAAGGAACGTCAGAAGGAGCATCAGAAGGAGCATCAGAAGGAACATCAAAAAGGCGCGTAAGAAGAAATTCACACTTTCTTTTAAAAAGGTCAGTTATCTCTAAAAGCTATTTTTTAGGTAAGTTCCTCATATGAATAGATATCTCCGAATATCTGATTGACGGTGAATATTTGTTCTATTAAAAGAATTTTTTTTTCTTCCTTTAGAAAATCAAAATTCTCTCTTTTGTTTCCAAAAATAACCGCCTCTTTTATAAAAACGCTGAACCGTCACCTCTGTTCTCTCATTTTCAAAATTCTCTCAAATCAAAACCCTAAAACCGTGTTCGAAATCTCTCGCTCTTGATTTCCTCCTCAAAACAACACTCTTTCACTCAAAGTTTTAAACTTTCTACGCATCAATGGCTCCAAAATCAGCCTCTGACTCAAAGAAGACGCCTCAGTCGAAGAGAAAGTTCTCCGCCTCAACTGCAAGTGGCGCGGAACACACAGAAACCCAAATCAACGAACAGCGAGAAGCACTTCGCCTGGCAAAAGGTCTGTCTCTGTCTACCTTTGAAGGAAAAGAATCTATGGCTCATTCTATTAAGCCAATGTATGATAGGATTAAGGCTGTAGGAGATTTTGGTAACGAACTTAGAAAACTGCTTTCTCCGCCTCAACTGCAAGTGGCGCGGAACACACAGAAACCCAAATCAACGAACAGCGAGAAGCACTTCGCCTGGCAAAAGGTCTGTCTCTGTCTACCTTTGAAGGAAAAGAATCTATGGCTCATTCTATTAAGCCAATGTATGATAGGATTAAGGCTGTAGGAGATTTTGGTAACGAACTTAGAAAACTGCTGAACACTCACTATTTCGATAGTGAGGGCGAACTATTGGAGTTTCTTAGCTTGTCTGGGAAAATCGTTGAACCAATTGCTGTAGAAAAACTTGCATCAGTCTCTAGAAAAGGAAAGGAGAAAGTGGCAGAGACAAGCTCGAAACGAAAATCATCCCCAATTAGACCTGGCGGCACGAAGGCAAAAGTGGAAGATGATGATGACATTCTGTTCAATGACTTTGTAATATAGGCTTTATTTTGGATAAAAGCTTTCCTGATCCCTTGTTCCAGAATCAGGCTCACAAAGAAAGGTTTGAAGCAATGAAACAGAGAGGTATTATACCTCAAAGGGTATTTGAGTTAAAGTACTTTGACAGCAATGGCATCTATCTGAGGAAGCATCTAGAAAAGGTGAAGATAGATCAGTTTATAACTAAGAGAGGCTTCACTTTTCCTGATTTAGTAGCTTACTTCTATTCAAATCTTCAGTTTGTCAACTTCAACTCTCTGGTTTTCATAGTCAAAAGAAAGCAGTATTTTCTGACTGTTGATGAATTGGCTGCAATCATGGGAACCAGAAAGGGAGATTGCAAACTCTTAGATGTCACTGCAGGTGAAGCTTTCTGCTTCCTGACTGGCAAATCGAGTTTCTCAAGGGAATCAAAGTCACATATTGCCTACACAGACTTTCCCTTGAAACATATCATGATGCACAAGGTGATCATCGAATGTCTCAGACCCAAGGCAGTATCAAAGACAGATATATCAAAGTACGAGGCATGGCTGTTAAGGGGCAACAAACAGACAGTCCTACTGATAAGGACTCAGACGCAAGTGAGGAAGAAACATGGGAATATGATTCTGAAGCTACTCAATCTCGAGGTGGATTAGATGAAGATGGTGAGTTTGAAAATCATAGTGTTGAAGGAGATGAGGAAGAAGGAGATGAAACAGGAATACAACCACAAGAAAAAGTTGTGTATCCCTGTGATCTGACTGAGGAAGAATTCCTCACAATGTGGGATGAGGAGCAAGCTGCACGAGTTGAAGATGACACAGAGTATGACATCACAATTGTCAACTGTGATCATGAGCAATTGCTAGCACAAGTTCTAGCAACGTTGGCGTCAAAAGAACAGGAGGAAGAACAAGATGACATTGGAGCTTACTCTGTCTCTTCCACCAGGGGAACAATTCACAAAGATGGTGCAAGTCTAGCTTCAGCAATTGCCCGAGAAGATCAATTGTCCAGTGCACAGTCCATTCCAATGGATATTGATGAGGAAATAGTCTCCGTGCCAAGCTCAAAGGCAAAAGGGAAAAGAGCTATAAATCGGGGGGAGAAAGAGCATGTGCCTGTTACATCATATGTTTTTCTCACTGAAGTCCTAGCTTCTCAAGCTTTCACCAAAGCACAAACTGAGGGGGAGACTCAAAAACCTACACTTTCAGAACCACAAATGGAACTTCAAGCACATTTTGAAAATCTTCAAAATACTCTTCTTCAGACGATGGCTACAATGGAAACAAGATTTGATCAGAAAATGAAGGCTTTTGAACAGAAGACAGATAGGAAGCTGCAGGGTTTGACTAGTCATGTGACTAAGCTAGAAAAGTCAATTGATCTCTATGGGAGAATGTTTTGTGCTGAGATCGCCAACATGCCTACATACACACTGGTCAGAACGGACAGAACAGCTTCAAACCTGCCCTCTTCTCAAGCTGTAAGAGACCATGCTCAGATGATGGGAAGAAGCTATGAAGGACCTTCCCGAGTGGAGGCTGATAATGAGCCTGAAGATCATCCCTCTTCTTAAAAACTCTTATTTCATTTTCTATTCTTATAGGACGCGTTATTATTTTAAGCAACTTTTTATACAAATTTCTTTCTGATGTTGACAAAAAGGGGGAGAAGTTGAATTTACTTTTATGCAGTCTCATTAGATTACCTCTAATCAACTTTTATGCAGTCTCATTAGATTACCTCTAATTATATTTCAATTTAGAGGAAAGGGGGAGAAGACCTAACTTACCTTTTGTAGGATAATCTTACTCTGATCATGCTCTCCTATGAGAACACATTCATTACAGGATCTCTAATGATGATTACCTGCAGGAGCAAATGTGATGGTTACTCACTTTTATTATTGGTTAAATTTTCCTTTAATCACTCATTTGTAATTTGCAATTGGAGAAGTTTTGTCACCATCAAAAAGGGGGAGATTGTTGTGGAAATTCTCCTATATTTTGAATCTGACAAAACCTTCAATAGAAATTGTTTAATGAAATGTGATGCAGGAAGAATGTGTAAGCAGCAGGTTGAGTGATTCCAATTCTGTCGTGCTGACCAAGGGTCAGATAGAAGTGCTTCTGACGAAGGGTCAGATGGAAGTACTTCTGACCAAGGGTCAGATGGAAGTGCTCCTGACGATCTAAACAGTGACGGATGGATCACATCAAATCTTCGTATTACCATTCCGTGCAAACTGATCTAACCCACGTATGGCAGGTTTCCGATCAAGGCAAGTGATATTCAATTATCCTAATATCCCCTCTAATCAATTAAGGGACTTTCTATAATGGGATTTCATCTTCTAAGGAATATATCCTTGGGAATCAACTCAAACTTATCACACTTATGGAAGCTGGAGATTCAATTGTATGGGCGACTGAATCAGAAGGGTTCAATGTCTTACCCAACGGTCTACATATCTTCTGAAGATACAGTCTCGTTCAATCACGATTGATGACGTCCAATCAAGGATTGAAGAGCGATCCCTTGGCTGGAATCCAACGGCTAGTTCGGAGGCAGGGGAGTATAAAAGAAGAATCATGATGGACTAAGGGAAAGAGTGCGAACAACAATCCAAAGTGCAAGCATAATTTGAGTTTCATCCAAAGAGTATTCTGTGTACCCAAAATCCTTCACTGTGAAAATCTGTGTGAGAGAGAAACAAAATACTTGAGTGGTTGTAATCCTCTTGATTCTTCATAGTGAAATCCAGCCGCTCGGCTGTCATCGTGGGAGAGTGGACGTAGGCTTGACCTAAGCCGAACCACTATAAATATCGTGTGCAATATTCTCTTCTCTAAACTCTTACCCATGCATTTAGATTTTCTGCACACTGTTATACGGTTCTTGTTTCTAATCGTACACTGAACTTTATTCATTCCGCAAGAAATTTCAATTTTGTTCAGAATCTCCTATTCACCCCCCCTCTAGGAGATATTGCTAGATACATCACCAGACACACCCAAACACATGCAATGACCGACCATGCGAATTTCAGGCAAAAGACACACAACAACTCAATCAAGGCATGCATTGTCATTCAACGCACCAATCTAGACTAGGCTTGGCTTGGTGCTTTGGCACTTAACATCACATGGCATTAAGGATAGCATGTATATACGTATATACTTATTACGATCGTAATACACATGGCAGAGTCCGCGTTTAACGCCTCAGGCTTAATAAATCAAGGAACCCGCTTTTAACGCCTCAGGTTTCCAATGCCATGTCTCATGACCCGCATTTAACACATCAGGTCTATCCCGCGTTTAACGCATCAGGATATAATTAAACCCCGCGTTTAACGCATCAGGGTACCATATGCACATAAGCTCATAATTTGATCAATCGTAGCATAGTACAATCACATGTGCATAACGTCGAGACAAGTACCATTCGGCCACTATAATCACAATTCCATATCGTGGCATATCATCACATTATTTAATCAATCAAGGCCATTGCAAAGCTTCGCGATCAATCTTATTTTGTTTGAAATAACTTACTTACTCACACTATGGCCACCCGGCCATGCCACCATTCCACGAAGCCAATCAATCAATTATGCCACATAACACCTCAACTAGTCACACAAGGCCGAAATTACTATCATGGTGTCATTTAACTCAGTTAAACCCTCTTATAATTATATGACCAGCATACATTTAATGGTCTACGGGCCATTTCGCGCAAGGCACTAACAAGACCACACCATGGCCGAACACTTCTATGCACAATCAAGGGCTACACTAACTCAATCAAATCCAAACAAGCTCCAGCACTTCAAATGGCACAAGGAGGCATTCGGTCCACCCTAGCACTTATACACTAATCCATTTCAACCATGATTTCAACACTCCAAGCGTCTCAAGCCATGAATACCATCTACCCACAAAATCACATATTCGGGTCCCCTTGCACTCCATCAAGAACAGCCCACTAAATCACACTAAAACACCTCTCACTCGGTCCTTCCATCACACAAGGTCCTAAGATAAGGTTAGAACAAGCTTACCAAGAAAACTCGGTTGGCAAGGCCGAGGAGCTCGCGGCGCAAGGTTGGACTCCGGCGATCAGATCTGATCCCTAGGAGTTCATGCATCAAACGGTCAAGAACAAACTTCAATATTACTTCTAACATAAGCCTATAGCTTCCTAACATGGTCCTTAAGGTTCCTAGAGTCACTTACCTCAAGATTGGTCAAGAACTCCTCAAGGACGGCTCGGTTTCCTCTCGGCCTTGGTTCTGGTTGGCGGCGGCTTGCACGGCTTTCGACCTCAATCGGAGCTATCCTTCAGCTCATGGTGAAGAGAAGGTGGCGTGATGGTAGTCCAAGGTGGTGGTGGTGGTCGTTCACTTAGAGGCCACGGGAGGGAGAGAATGAGAGAGAGCGAATGAGAGAGCAACGAGAGGGAGAAGAGAGAACGTGAGAGAGTGAAAGAGAGAGGGGAGTGATCGGTTGAATGAAAGAGAGAGAGAGAGAGAGATAAGAGGAAGAGAGTTTTGGAGGGAAAAGTGAAGTGGAGTGGTTGGTGGGGCAAAGTACATGAATAGTGTGCTTGATGGACTAGTTGGTGGGAAGTGGTTTAAGGGGAAAAAGCCAAATCACTTGTCAAATCCATCCTCCAATAATTCAATGGCTAAAAGACCTATTTACCCTTCAATTTTCTGCTGCACTAAGGGAGGGGCAAATGTCCATTTTGCCATTGCTTTATCTAAGAGGAAAGGGTACTAAGCTTAGGGGTAAAAGGGTCAATTTCACTTGCCGGTCTGAATTTCGCTTTTCTCACTTATACGGTGCTAATTCTAATCTTAATAACTCTCCGATGAGGCGACATCCAAATTTACTCCATTACGATCTTCGAATGTCCGGCCTCCAATCTCGAAGTCCAATCCATGGCTAAATTCAGTCAATTGTCATTCCAGCGCGTCTCAGACTAACGGGCGGCTCTCAGGAGTTACGCGTATCGACCCGCGACTAATGTCACGTTTAAGAGTTACTCGAGCCACGGCGGCTTTGGTTGTCATGTAATCGCGAAGGTCAATTACTAGTCTCAAAGGTTACGACCGTTAGGAATCGGTTTAGGTTAATTCACAAATAACGTCATGGTCATACGGAATCTCCCGTGAACCAATCGCATGACACTAGCAAATCGTTCTAAAACCATTCTTAGATCGACCTTTAGTGGTCCAAAATATTCCCTCAACGATCCTTATGGTCAAAGCGTCGACTCGTGGTTAAGTTCTTTGGTCTACGTACTTTAAATCCTATATGGCCATTCCCTTTCGGTTAGTCGACTCGAGAGTGATCAATTCCGAGCGAGATTAACTGGAATACATCGATAGACATTCATTCATTAATAAGCTTCAAGATAGGGTCGGAATTCAGAATGTCACAACTCTTCCCCCTTACAGAAATTTCGTCCTCGAAATTTACATTACAACCACCTACTCAAACAAATGGGGGTGCTGACGCCTCATCGCTTCCTCACTTTCCCAGGTGGCTCCTTCGGTTCCATGGTACTCCCAGATCACTTTCACTAGTGGAATCGTCTTGTTCCTTAGGACTTGCTCCTTTCTATCCTCGATCCTAACAGGCCTTTCCACATACGACACTCGATCATCCACTTCTATCACTTTATGGTCCAGTACATGAGTAACATCCGGTTCGTATTTTCTCAGCATCGATACATGGAATACATTGTGAACCTGCGATAAACTTGGCGGCAAGGCGAGTCTATAGGCCAAGGTTCCAATCCGCTCCAGAATTTCAAAAGGGTCTACATACCTCGGACTTAGTTTTTCTTTCTTTCCAAACCGAGATAATCCTTTCATCGGTGACACTTTCAAGAAAACATGATCTCCTACTTGAAACTCCAAAGGTCGACGCCGCTTGTCGGCATAACTCTTCTGTCGACTCTGTGCAGTCCTTAGCCTTTCCCTTATGACCTTTACTGCCTCTGCTGATTGTTCCACCAATTCGGGACATGTTATGCTTCTTTCACCAACCTCATCCCAACATAAAGGGGTTCTGCATGGTCTGCCATATAACGCTTCGAACGGTGCCATTCCGATGCTCAGCTGGTAACTGTTGTTATAGGCAAACTCTACTAAGTGTAGCTGACCTTCCCAACCTCCTTTACAGTCTAACACACAAGCTCTCAGCATATCCTCAAGCGTCTGAATTGTCCTTTCGGATTGTCCGTCCGTCTGGGGGTGATAAGCGGTGCTATACTGTAGTTTCATCCCTCTTGACACCTGATTTTTGGCCATCCGTTATTATAGTTTGTATTCCTAAAATTAATTAAAAATAGCAAAAAAGGTCAAAAAAAAATTGCAAAATCAACTTTGGAAGCCTTAGCCTAGCCTTAGGAACCAATTTTGAACAAAAAATATTTTTTGAATTTCTTTAATATTTTTGGAATTTATTTAATTATTAAAATACCCAAAAAAATCAGAAAAAATACCATTCGTGGTCAGAAAAATACAAAAAAATATTCAAAAATTTTATTTTAATTCCCTCTTTAATATTTTCACTTTTTGTCAGGGAAATTTGGCTTGATTCATGGGTTTCCTTCACAAACATAATCCCGAACCGAGCCTAAAAAATCCTTTTCGAGTCTTTTAATTTTCAATTCTTGGTTTTTATAAGCTATGACATTGGATTCTTAAGTCTTAAAGTGCAATTGGGTCAATTTGCCCTCCAATTTGATCAATTTTGAACAAAAGGGCCTAATTGCACAAATTTCTTTCAATTTAGTCCCCGGTTTCACAATTTTTGAAATTAAATTTCATACGGGCATACCCATTGAAATTAAACACCTCTACCCAATAGTTTTCATCATGAGGGATCCATTGGTGGCCTCAATTTTGACTAATTTGGTCATTTAGGCCCTCGATTGAGCAAAAATCATTTTCGGATCCTAAGGACAATTTGGGGTTTTCACTAAATTCGAATCAATTGATTCACAAAAATACCCTTATTTGATGGAAAGCATGTCAAGGAATCCGATTTTGCCATCAATTTCATAAAAAGAGGTCAAATTGGGGCTCAATTCGGGCGATTTGGTCGAACCGGGCCGGTCGGGTCAGATCCGACCCGACCCGGTCCGACCGGGTCTGCAACTTAGTTGCAGACCATGGCTGGCGAACCAAAAACAGCTTGAGTGGCGCACTTTGGAGGGGAAATGGAGGTCAATTCAGCGCGCAAAAGTGATCGGCCATGAAGGCGAAAGTGGAGCTAAGTCGACGAGCAACGCAATGGTGGAGGTGGGGGTCGCCGGCGGCCACAAAATAATAGGCAAAATCCCCTATAAATAGAGGTCTCGGCCATGGCACCAAAGAAGAAGAAAAAAGGGAGAAAGAACTTTTCGAGCAAAATTCGGGGAGAGTTGGAGCGATAGGAGTATTCTCCAAGTTGCAGGGGACTTGAAGCCACATCGCCAAAGCAGCCACGGTCGCCGGCAACACCGAAACAGGTCGGTATTCTCTCCCGACCTCCATTTTCTCGCGTGCCTATAACGTGTTCGACGAAATGCCTGAATGAGGGCTTGATATTTTGGCTCTCGGCCGAGCTATCCCCGAGCTCTATTTGCGCGAAACCCGCCTTTAAGCTTCATTAGAACTTGTTATAAGCCCGTCTTGGTGTTTGTTTTGCATTAAAAAACGCGCCGACGACGTGAGCCGAAGCTTCGCCGGCCGTGGCTCGAACCGGGAGCTCGACGGGGAACTTCGAGCGGTCGCCGACCATCAAGGAACCTCAGGTAAGCTTCTAAACCGACATTGGATACCATGTGATGGAACGAAACCGAGCTTTGAGCAAAAAAAAAATTCTGCAAATATTTTCACCGGAGCCGGTTCGGTCGAGGCTTCGTCCGGCCATTTTCCGACGTGGTGTTTGTCTTTTTTTGGTTGTATATTGATGCTGAAAGTCTAAAGAGTCGAATGATGCAAATTGGGCAAAAAAAATTCGAAGTTTCGGGGGCGGTTCGCTTTTTCCGGCGATAGTCGCCGGAATAATCACTATTCATCGTCTTCTCCGATGGGTCCTCCGGCAGTCAACGGTCAACTGCTGACGTGGCATGCCACGTCGGCAGCCACGTCAGCCGGGTGGGGGCCGCGGGCTAAAAATAAAACCCAGATCGGACGGTCGTGGCTTCGCCACGTGTCGCGATCTGGGCTTTTTAAAAAATTATAAAGATTTTTCAGATTAATAAATGATTTTCAAATAATAAAATAAAAAACGATCTGACGGCTGAAGATGCGCCAAGTGGCGTTCTGGGGATCGTCCCATCCATCTCAAGATCGGAGGCACCACGAAGGGCCACGTGGCGCATTCTGGACCTTCCGATGGCAGGATTTTCGGATAATTAAAGAAAATGATTAAAAAATCAAAAAACTGTTAAAAAAAATAGAAAAATGTTTAAAAATACAATACGGTGTCGTTTTTTAGATCGGTTTTCGACCCCTAGGGTCGGGCCCGGCGCCCGAGAGGTGCGGGTTGGGTCTGATCCGGCCCGGAAAATATTTTTAAATATTAAAAAAATTCAAAAAATCATAAAAAATCATAAAAAATCATAAAAAATCGAAAAATTCAGAAAAATTCTAAAACAATTCTAGAAAATAGTAAATGGCCACATTCAACTGGCCACGACCTGTTTCGGGTCTTTCGACCCCCGATCTTTTCAGAAATGACGATTTTGCCCTTCAGGCAAATCGTCTTCCAAAAAAATTCTAAAGAATCCAGGAAAATCCCAAAAAATAGGAAATGGCCACAAACAACTGGCCAAGTCTCATCCCGGGTGTTTTAAACCCCGACCCTTCTTAAAATGACGATTTCTCCCTTTGGGCGAATCTCCTTCCAAAAATTGAAGAAAAATCAAGAAATTCCAAAAAATTCTCAAAAATGGAAAATGGCCACAATCAACTGGCCATGGAATATTTTGGGTAATTCGGTATCCAAATCTTCCAAAAATTGACGATTTTGCCCTTCGGGCTAAATCGCCTCCAAATCTTCCCATTTTACCCCGGTCTGAAATCACACATTCCCTAAGCCCTTATGGCTGTACTAGGAAGCCATTGATTTGAATTGATGTGCATCGATGTGATTTATTTATGCACTTGATTGCGCTTTCATTAAAATGGATTGTGATTGATAGGAATAGTCTTCCAGTCTGCATGAAACCCTGAATCAACCTGCCTCACCCAAAATTGCGCCTGCATGAAATCTTAATTAGGAAAATCACTCGCGCTAGGTACCGAAAGAGCGTTGGTAATGACACCGACGTAACCAAGTCCCCGAACCCAAAATCTCTGGTTCCGCAGAATTGATCGATCTCTCCCAATCGGTCAGTAAGGTTTCCGGTCTACCCTCCAAGAAAGACCGTTGGCGACTCCAAATGCATGCACAAGTTGCACATGCCACAATGACCACACTAAGGTCGAAATCGATCGGCTCTTATCGCCGAACCCATTAAAGGAAAACTCCCACCGCGATTTGGTATGGGCCTGGGAGGGCCCGCGCCGATACAAAGCCTGCGATCCGCAACCCAGTACGGTGGAAAGGCTCGCAATCGGTAATCCATTAGCCGCGTCCGCTTTCGGACGGGTCGCGACAGCTGGCGACTCCACTGGGGACCTTTGTTCTAGAACCTATGGTTCTAGACCTCAAGTGGACTTAGGCCGTAATTAAAACGCTGAGTGATTTTTCTAACCCTGCAGGCGCTGTTGAAGGTGAGGTAAGTCCGCTTATGATAGGTGTTATATGTTTTTGCAGATTGGAGAAATAAGGGGTGTAGTCCGTGATTAACATTGTCTTATGCAGGTTGGGCGTAGGAATGTATGTTGTGTGGATGATTTGAATTGCTGATTGATAAACTGTTGTGCATGACTTGCATTGTGATGATCACGACACGTGGACACACACAACCGCGCCTAAAACCCCGGGCGCCGCCTTTAGGAACACAATAGAAGGAATTGAAAATGGAATCTCCGTGAGGAAAAACACGGGGTAATCCACTTTTCAATTCCGCTCGCTTCGAACTATGGATCGAGTCCCAATGCAACGATAGCTGTGCAATGGAATCGGCTCTTTCTAGAACTCGAGGTGAGAACCTTAACCTTAGGTGCCAAACCCTTTGATTTTTAGAAGTTCACCATCACTTGTCTCATGCGCATGTCTTTGGGCGTTTAGTACACCTAAAACCGCACATAAGTCGACGAGTTTGGTTGGTAAGACTCTCTACCCCCCCCCCCCCCCAAATCTATCACAGTTCATATAAATATAGGCATTTCATTCATTGCATTCTGGTGATTAGATTAAATGCCATTTCGAGGATAGATATGTGCGTTTGTCCCCAACGCCCTTGATAGAAGACGAGGAGGGTGATATCCCACGACGAACACCGAGTGTGCGATAAAGGAGCATACTATGGACATTATTGAGGTATCATCCAATGAAGATGACGAGTTGGGGCAAGTGATCCTGAAGACACAGATCGAAACTGGGGCATCCTTAAACGTAAAAAAATATACAGGAGTAGAGAGAAATCTTTTCTTGGATAAGCCTGAAGCTATTCTTTCTTCTGATCATGAGCGAGTTAGAAAATCAGAACACATTTGCTCGACTTATTATGGATCGGCTCATCCGAGTCTGAGAGTATTCAGACGTTCGAAGAAATGAACTGTACAGAAGTAAAAGCACACACGCGGGAGCTTTCATTCATTTTCGCTTAATCGAAAGACTTCCAAAGCAGATTAATACAGATTAGCGAGGCGGAAAAGTAAAGCCGAAGTGAGCCCTAATCAGCGACACGAAGGAGCTCAGCTGGCCCTCCATGTTATTGATCCTCTGCCTGCACTCACTGCTCCGCATATCAAGGTCCGCAAGCTGGAGAAGAAGGCGCTTGCACTCATTCTTAAGCTCAGCAACCTTGGCTCTGTGATCTTCAGCGGCGAGTTCCAGATCTCGAACTAGCTCCCTTCCACGGGATACGTCCTCGGTAACACGATCGAGCCTCTCTTCCAGCCACTCACTTTGAAACTTCAACATGATATTACGACGGTCATGTTCATAGGTGATCAAGCACATGGCCAGTCGCTCCACCAAATTTCCTCGCTCACGTAGCAATGTTGAGACCCGCTCGTTGGCTGACTCTATAAGTTTGTTGTGGTTGTCAGCCACGAAGTTAATCAGCACCAAGTGCTCGCATCGGTCCTCGTAGCGGGCTCGCAAAACACGAACCACGGTAACTTCCCGTTGAGCAGTGCGGTAGACCTCCAGAGAGTTTGTAAATAGGGCTGGGAAAGCTCTATATTCCCTCCCCAACGTAGTACCCTCGAGGGAAGTGATATCCAGGTCCCCAAACATGACTCAGATTTCATCATCTGTTTCAGGATGATCAGCCATGTGAGCATAACCTCGACCCATGAGATTATAGAATTCTTCCCATTGAGCCAAAGTTTCAGCTGAAAAGGTATGAATGGGAGAGGAGGCCATTTTGGAAGGAGAGATGCGCAGTAGAGCGACTAGAAGATGGAAGCATATTATATGGGAACGTTAATCTCCCAAAACACTAACTCCGTGCTTTTGTAGCGTCTCGAGAGTGAAGAAAAGCCGCAGCAATAATGCTTGTGGAGCCGGGGTAATTAAGTAAAGCAGGGGCCGCTCCTCCCGTGAATCACCAGACCCGCCTCGATCCGCGATTTCAGGTCTGACGAGTCTGAAAAGTTGTAAAAGCATTGTCTGTTTCACCATTATTGAAGGGGAGCGGGAGTCGAGCGTAAATATCGAAGAAGCCGCGATAGGGTTGATAGTCTTGGCATGATGAAAAGCTGAGCGGGTAGTGAACATAGTTCAGTCCTTTGGGAAAACATAGTGGGGGACAAGTTCGGCTATCGAGGAAAGAAAAGCGATCTGTGATCTCTCCACAATGGAAAAGGAAGAAAAACGACAAAGCGAGAAATTCAAAATCTCGAGGGGAGCGCTTGCTTGGTGATCATCTTCCGGGCTCGAAGAGCATCTCCTGAACATACAAAGTCACTCAGAAGAAGGTTTAGAGAGAGTGAACATATGAGGAAGATTACGAAACCCTGAGTAAATGAAAGATCGAGCAACCTCTTCCTAATCCAATATGTTTGGGAGTCACTGCCAATTGTTAGAAATGACTGACCCAAAAGTCCTGGATAGTGTCCAATTCGAAAACCTCGAAGGTTCCGAGATCGAGCCTGATACAGAAGCCATGGAGCCCAACCTCCCCGGCAACGACATTCGAGATTGCCATGACTACGACCATAACAACGACAGCGATGGCCAACCTTGAAAAGAAAAAAATCGCCAGCCCCATAGTAAGGAGGAAACCCATGTGTTTGAAGCTGTTTTCAGAGAATCTCCTCATCCGAGCGTAAAGCAAATAGAGGAGTTAAGCCAAAGGTTGGGGATGAAAGCTGCGAGAGTCAGATGTTGGTTTCAAAACAGGAGGGCCAGAATGGTCGATCATTGCAGACGTCAAGAGCTTTCCACTCTGGTGGAAGAATACAACAAACTACGGGTAGAGAACATATGGTACAAGAGAACTCTTGTCACTACCGTTTGCCTCAATTGCGGTGGCCCTATCGACCTCCGTGAATTTCTCCATGACAATCCTTCCATGAAGGTCGCGAGTGCTCTTCTACAACCCCGCTCCTTTGAACCGACTTCTGGAGAATGGGTTATGCGTCGCTATACTTTCCCCGATGATAGGCCTATTTCTGCCCTTGATCAGTGCGAAATCGATCCACTTCCTCCCCAACAGATACCAGTCGTCGACGCCATGCTGAAACACCAAAAAAAGAAATTCGCTTGGACTCCGAGGCTTCATCGCAAGTTCCTCGACGCGGTTCGAGAAGTAGGACTTAAACCAGCATGTGCAGCACGCGTACTTGATGCCATGAATGAACCGGGAATCTCTCTACATGTAGTCGCGAACCACCTTAATAATTACCGAAGGGTGCTAAGACGACGTCATGCCTCGCTGAACCTAAAAGAGCCCGACCGGAACTCGAGCACCAAGCATGACCATGAACACGATGGTCGTGCGCCAAGAGAGGCTCAGCCGAATCTTGACACCAACCAAACTAGCCGTTCTACTGCCTATTGTCCAGAAATTGTTCAGGATACCTCTCTGAATCATCTCGGTATTCCTCAAGGGTACGTATCACAAGTGCAGCAAATGATCATTCCTCTGCACGAGCAGCAACCATCCACCAGTGCTCTTTTTGTTGGTGACCAAGGGTCTACTCATGAGGGACATATGATTTCAGATGATTTAATGGAAGAATGCTTTGAGCATTCTGGTTTACCCAACTCCCGGAGAGGGAACATCTTTGATGGTGAACCAGTCAACCCTCCTCTTGTATTCTCAAACAAGGGCATAAATTCCAGTTCGAAGAACCCATCGGGTGATGTTCCTCAACCCGTGCATCAATCGTTCGAAAAACCAAATGACTTCTTCAATGAAGGACTCGATGCCTTGTTCGATCAGTAGGAGGCTATCAAACATTTGCAGCCATGATCTGCAAACGGTAATCGCGCACCTGAGCCCAGACGTGATGGGTTGGTGATTGAACATACCCAGAGAAAGGGGGGCATGTACACAAGAAGAACTTATTTCTTACCTGCGCATTGTAAAGTTTCAATCGGAGCATTTCTTTTCTTCTTTAAGGCCTAGGGTTGATGTCACACAATGCTTCCTGCTAGCATCATCATGTTTAGCTACAACAATCTCTTGTCATAATGGGTTCGAGGTAAATCGACCAAACGCGCGAAGGCAAATGTGACAACATAGGTTACGAATAGAACGTGAACGGGCTCGAAAGCGGAAAGATCGTTAGTTACCTCAAACACTATGATTGCGAAACCAAGGGCAATATTGAATCTTGCGAAGGATAAAGGAAAATGTACATACTCTCATTTATTGCACTCAACACGAGACTTTACAAACAGATTACTGAGGAGGAACCGTAAATCCAAAGTGAGTTCTAATGAGCGTCACAAATGAGCTCAACTGATTCTCCATGTTGTCTATGCCCTGCCTACAACCAACGCTTTGAGAATCAAAATCTGCAAGTTTGAAGAAAAGGAGACGACATTTCTCCTTAAGCTCATTCACCTTGGCCTCATAGTGCCCCGATTCATGCTCCAAATCCTGGGCCAGCGCTCTCCCACGGGCTATATCCACTGTCAAATCGTCAAACGTTTCCTCCAACCATGTGCACTGGAGCCTCAGCATGAGATTGTGCTAGTCTTGCTCAAGAACGGTTTGACAGAGAGCCATACGCTCTATCAAGTTGTCCCTCTCACGGGCTAACAATGAGACCTGTGCGTTGGCATATTCAACAACTCTCTTTTGGTTATCGGCCGTCAGCATGGCCAACACCAAGGAATCAGCTCTGTCTTGATAGCGGGCTCGCACGATGCTAGCCAAAGTGACATCCCGGCTAGCGACGTGGTAAGCCTCCAAGAAATTGTTGAAGAGAGTTGGGAAGATCACAAACTCCCTTTGCAGTTTCGTACCTTCGAGACACACGGTGTCCAAGGCCGGGATCAGAGTACGTATTTCAACCTCGGCTTCAGGATGATTATTTATATAACCATAACCTCTACCCAAGAGATGATAAAATCTCTCCCATTGGGTTGAAGCTTCGGCTAGGGCAGCAGATACAGAGGAGGAAGCCATGTGCGATTGAATGGTGGAGAAGAGAATGAATGTTAGAAGATTGTTTAAGAGACTGAATCTGATTAGATTAAAACACCAATCTTCTCGACATCGATCTCTCACCTTACAAAGCTCGAATAAGGAACGAAAAGTTATAATAATTATTTATGTTCAGCTGGGCTAAGCAGATTTGATTAATGCATCCTCGGTGAGTCACGGATCCACCATTGTCCTATGATCTCGGGTTTAGCAAAACATAGTGGCGCCGAAAGGTCGACAGATCTATTGCTTGGGAGACTGAGCTAGGGGGACAGGCGTAGTGCTCAACAGAGCGAGATCGACGCGAAAGATCTTCAGGCTCCACTCACATGGAACAGAATAAAAAAAGACATGGGCGAATCACGAAGTCTCGAGAGGAACGCTCGCCAGACAATCGTTATCTAAATCGAAAGGATGATCCTTGGAACATGCTTAACCTCTGAAGAAGTTACAAAGAAAGAGATCATTCGAGGGGAAGGGGAGAAAACTGAGCGAACGAAAAACGACTAGTGATATTTCGATCCAACATGCCCGAGAGCTACCGGTACCTGTTAGAAGCGCCCGACCATGAAATCTCCGAGCTTGAACTGCTAGAATGCGAAGATCTCGGAGCTCGATTTGGCACAAAGGCTGTGGAGATTAGCTCTTCCAGCAAAGAAACCCAAACCCTCGGCGGCGAGAATGTCAGCGACAATGATCGACGCTGGAGTGGGAAGTTCCAAAAACGCCACACTACACGCCAACTCCGAAGGCTTAATGTTTTTTTCAAAGAATACCCCCATCCAACGGGGAAGCAAAGAGATGAACTAGGCCGAATGCTGGGGATGGAGCCCGCGAGAGTCAAGCTTTGGTTTCGCAACAAACGGGCCCGGTGGATGGATAAACTCAGACGCCGCGAGTTGCAGATCCTAAGAGAGAAAACTGAACAGCTCCGAATGGAAAACACGATGTGTAAAGAGGCTCTGAACACGGCTGCTTGCCTTAACTGCAGTGACCCTATCCCAATCAGCGAAACGTTCCTCGAGGGATCATATATGCAGATTGATAATGCTCACTTGTCGCAAAGCCTTCCACAACATCCTCCGGAGCAGTCGGATACCGTCCAAGGTTTACTGGGGCAGATCAACACTAGAGCGGAGTCTATTGGTACATGGAGCATGTATAATAATGAGTGGGGTCCACTTGACGGTGAACTCCTCCCAAAGCAACTTGCAGCACAATCATATCACGAAGAGAGCAGCCGCCGAGTTGCTAACGCTGCTCTGGTTAGCAAAAAGAAAAAAAGGAGGCTTTGTTGGACCCGAGAGCTTCATCGTAAGTTTGTGGATGCAGTTCAACAACTTGGAATCTACTCGGCGCGCCCAGAGAGCATACTCGAGGTCATGAACGTAACAGGAGTTACCAAAAAAAATGTCAAGAGTCACCTCAAATGCTACAGAAATTTGATGAAGAAAGGCTTGGCAACACCAAACCCAGATGGAGCCGACTCGAGCCAAAATGATAGATATGGCCATGATTATGATACTTTTCGGGAACACGAATCGCAGCTCCAGCAACTAGAGCCTCCCCAATTTGAGCACCAACCTGTCGGAAATGCTATTCCTACAACCGACCCAGCACTGACAGAGGATGCACATGCAACTGTGCAAAACAGCAGCGTAAGTTCTAGTTCGTGGAATCAAGATGCTCATGCCGAATATAATGAAAAAAATCCTCCTCCAGCGGTCGATTCTGCCCAACTCGAGCGTCAATGGCTCAAGGAAGCTGACGACTTCCTTGAGGAAGACCTTTCCTTTTGGATCGATCAGCTGAACAACCCCCTGAGCTATCTCAATACCCCCCAGGAATATGAACCATAGCCTCAACAGGACAACAATGGATGTTCCAATTCGAGGAATCAGATCGCTTAGGGAGAAAGGGATGAGAGAGATTCATCGCCAGCGATCGGTGACACCCGACCTGAGCATCAATGGCTCGGAGATTCGAGCGATTTTCTTGGGGAGGAACTCAATTTCTGGCTCGATCAGCCTGAGGCTGAAGGACTCTTGCAATGGTGATACAAAGTCGACGATTATGTGTTTAATTGAAGGCGCGATTGTTAAAAAAAAAATGCTCAAGGGAGAGAGGTTGAATACCTGAATGAATGTATTGGTAACCTCATCTGTAAGGTTCTCATGGGAGCATTTCTCATTTACGCTTGGAACTAATTGCGCGTGAGTGTCAACATTACCCTTTGAGCATCTTCAAGCCGAAGGCCGTGGATTAATCGCTTAATCCATGGAGCAAGTTCCCCTAACAATGACTATCACCCGCGGAGCATAATGGGATCTACCCATTTGGTAAAACGATGTATCGTTCCTAAACGGTCTTCAATCAAATACCGAAGTAATGTCTCCTTTCTTTTCCTTCTCAGATGATAAACATGGATAAAGCACTCAAAGAGTCAGGCGTTCAAATAACAGAACAAACGTTGCCCAACTGGGGGCAGATGAACCATTGATGTTGCGAACACTCCAAGCATGGATAGACGGATTTGATAGATGTTGTTAATATCAATACGCAACATCATAGTGGGATGAAAATCAAGAGTAAAGTTGTATCGCCCCAATTTGTCTTGAATTTGGGAATATGAATTGACACTTATTATTTATCCTTGACAGGGGAGTCGCCTTGGAAACGAACAGGTTTTTACATCCCATGTACTACTCGTTAGAGTACATGACCAAGGGTAGGATGTATCGTTTCGATGTTTGAAAAATTCATGAACATACAATGACATGCTTCTTTTACATTTTCAAGGATCCCCAGCCACGACGGGCAGGTAAGTATCCCTTTTCCCAGTTAGCTGGAGATAAAAAATGTCAGAATCCTTTAAGCCATCATGTCTAAAAAGGATAAAGATTTTCCAATGCATCGGTATTCATGATTTAAATCGGGAGGTTACCTAAAATATGAATAGAACATGCATGATACATCATAAAATCCCCCTCGATGGATAAATTTTGTAGAAAAGGAAATGAATTTTTCCAAATGGGATTATTTTTCAAACCATTCAAAAGGAAGTTTCCTCAAAAGAGAGGCGAACCCAGTCCAAACACATCCAACATACACTTGAGAGAGAAGTGGAGCAGATCAGATAGCAAAATCTGGACCTACAGAAGTAGGTACCATTCACAGCGATTACATGGATTGGGACGACGGAGGCATTCGTTTCTTATCCCCAAACACTACAGGTGACCATTGACAACCCCTTTGAACGGCGGCTTTCATTCTCAACCCTTTCAAGAACCACCCTACATTGGGGCAAAATGGAGGTGAGTCCAGCAGCATCAGGAGAAAATGGTTAGAAATTTTCTTGCTCGGACTAACATCAATCTTTGTGTGTTGTTTATATGATAATCCAAATGCCATAGGATGATGAGAAGCATTCATTTCTCTATCCCACACACCATATCCTTTGCATAGCCAAGTTGAGCCTGCAAATTCATTTCATGAACCCGTTGGTGATCATTGCACGTTCCAAGATGAAGGCATCATCACTTCATAAACGGAGGAATTCAAGACTTAGGGATTACGAAGAAAATTCCTCGACTAATGTTTAAAGCATGTTTAGACTTTCAGTCATAGGTCTAACATGGTCTCCTGAATATGAGAAAAACGGGATTTCAAAAAAAATGATGATGATAAAAAAAAATTATTAGAAAATCCCCAGCATCAAGAAAAAGCAAAGTACCTGGTAAAAGCAAGGCCGATGCTCGTGCAAGCTATTTGATGGATCCCCAATGAAAACTAGTTGGGAAGATAGAAAGACCCTTAAAGGATGTCAGATCAAAGAGGCCGCTCCTCCAAATGATGTCAAGCGTGGAGGAAAGACGCAGACAGAGTTGTCAATCTCTTAATGCAGCCAGAGATTCTCCCTAAAGAATTTGTGCACACCACAAAAGTGGTTGCACACCTAAAAAAAAAATTGAAGATGCAGAATGGAAAAGACAGGTGACAAGTTTGCAATGATCACCAACGTCAAACGCTTCGTAATTTCTAGGCCAAAAATAAGCCTTTTTCGGTCCCCAATCCTACCAACATCATAACCCTGAAGCAGTCTTCTCTGACTAAGACACTTGGGTTAACATATAGCTTAGCTCGAAGAAGTACGAGCAAGACTATTTCTTTCTCATTTTGCAGGGTTCTTGACTTGTAAACCCGGAGCAGATGGTGAAGACTTTCATTTGATGGCCTCGACTCCAAAGCGGGTCCCCCTTGAAAACCAATATCCAAGCCCCACATTACGGTCCCGTGGAAGACCTCCTGATCGATCGAAATGTATGCGCTGCAAATGATCCTAAAACCTAGGCACAGGTTAGTAGGAAGTTGAGCGCATTCCTTACAAAAGACCATTATCACAGAGCGGTGAGGAGTCCTCTTGGATGAGAAATTCTCCAATAGATGTTTTGAACAAACTCTTTTTGGAAATTTCAAATTGTTTGATCCAGATTTTCCGCGCAAGGAATTTGTGATCACATCTGTATGTTGCAAGAATGTTTTGGATAACCTCCAGCATCAAAACGCACATTTCATGACTAAAACTTAAGTCATAAAATTTTATCAATTGGTCCCAAAGATTACTGACGTTTTCTTGGTGAAGAAAAATCTCGCAGGTTTCAGCTTTCTGCAGGATAATTGGAATCCCCAGATCCCAGAAAGGTACCTCGCATGTCGAAAGGACGATTCGGCCTTCCGCGAGATTTCAGGTGGAGCGTTTTAGTAGGCAAACCTTTTCCCAGACCGATCAACAGAACGATCGAGCTTCTGACCAGTCCCAACCAGACAGGGTATATCAGCCTTAGATTCCTATCAGTTCGGAGTCAAAGTCAATCAAGGTAGATACCGCCTGAAGGGTCAACTCAATGGTAGATACCGCCTGAAGGGTCAACTCATGGTAGATACCGCCTGAAGGGTCAAAACAAAAGGTAGATACCGCCTGAAGGGTCAACTCAATGGTAGAAACCGCCTGAAGGGTCAACTCATGGTAGATACCGCCTGAAGGGTCGAAACAAAAGGTAGAAACCGCCTGAAGGGTCAACTCAATGGTAGAAACCGCCTAAAGGGTCAACTCAAGGTAGAAACCGCCTGAAAGGTCAACACAATGGTAGAAACCGCCTGAAGGGTCAAAACAATGGTAGAAACCGCCTAAAAGGTCAAACCAAAGGTAGAAACCGCCTAAAGGGTCAATTCAAGGTAGAAACCGCCTAAATGGTCAACCAATGGTAGAAACCGCCTAAAGGGTCAACTCAAGGAAGAAACCGCCTGAAGGGTCAACACAATGGTAGAAACCGCCTAAAGGGTCAAAACAATGGTAGAAACCGCCTAAAGGGTCAATTCATGGTAGAAACCGCCTAAAGGGTCAAACCAAAGGTAGAAACCGCCTAAAGGGTCAACCAAAGCTAGAAACCGCCTAAAGGATCAACTCAAGGTAGAAACCGCCTAAAGGGTCAACCAATGGTAGAAACTGCCTAAAGGGTCAACCAAAGGTAGAAACCGCCTAAAGGGTCAAACCATGGTAGAAACCGCCTGAAGGGTCAACCAAAGGTAGAAACCGCCTGAAGGACCAAGCCAAGGTAGAAACCGCCTAAAGGATCAACTCAAGGTAGAAACCGCATGAAGGGTCAAACTCAAGGTAGAAACCGCCTAAAGGGTCAACACAATGGTAGAAACCGCCTGAAGGGTCAAACCAATGGTAGAAACCGCCTGAAGGGTCAAATCCAGGTAGAAACCGCCATAAGGGTCAAACTAAACTTGAAGGTAGATACCGCCTAAAGGGTCAAATATGGTAAAAACCGCCACAAGGGTCAACTCAATGGTAGATACCGCCTGAAGGGTCAACACAAGGTAGAAACCGCCTGAAGGGTCAAACTAAGGTAGAAACCGCCTGAAGGGTCAACTCAAGGTAGAAACCGCCTAAAGGGTCAACTCAAGGTAGAAACCGCCTGAAGGGTCAAACCAAGGTAGAAACCGCCTGAAGGGTCAAACCAAGGTAGAAACCGCCTGAAGGGTCAACTCAAGGTAGAAACCACCTAAAGGGTCAACTCAAGGTAGAAACCGCCTGAAGGGTCAAACCAAGGTAGAAACCGCCTGAAGGGTCAACTCAAGGTTGAAACCGCCTGAAGGGTCAAACCAAGGTAGAAACCGTCTAAAGGGTCAACCCATGGTAGAAACCGCCTGAAGGGTCAACTCATGGTAGAAACCGTCTAAAGGGTCAATTCAAGGTAGAAACCGCCTGAAGGGTCAAACCAAGGTAGAAACCGCCTGAAGGGTTGAAATGATGGTAGATACCGCCTGAAGGGTCAATTCAAGGTAGAAACCGCCCAAAGGGTCAAACCAAGGTAGAAACCGCCTGAAGGGTCAACTGAAGGTAGAAATCGCCTAAAGGGTCAACTCAAGGTAGAAACCGCCTGATGGGTCAAACCAAGGTAGGAACCGCCTAAAGGGTCAACCCATGGTAGAAACCGCCTGAATGGTCAACTCAAGATAGAAACCGCCTAAAGGGTCAACTCAAGGTAGAAACCGCCTGAAGGGTCAAACCAAGGTAGAAACCGCCTAAAGGGTCAAATCAAGGTGGAAACCGCCTGAAGGGTCAAATCAAGGTAGAAACCGCCTAAAGGGTCAAACCATGGTAGATACCGCCTGAAGGGTCAACTCACGGTAGATACCGCCTGAAGGGTCAAATCAAGGTAGAAACCGCCTGAAGGGTCAAATCTTGGTAGAAACTGCCTCAATGATCAACCAATGCTAGATACCGCCTAAAGGGTCAACTCAAGGTAGAAACCGCCTGAAGGGTTAACTCATGGTAGAAACCGCCTAAAGGGTCAAACCAAGGTAGAAACCGCCTGAAGGGTCAAACCAACGGTAGATACCGCCTGAAGGGTCAAAACAATGGTAGAAACCGCCTAAAGGGTCCACCCATGATAGAAACCGCCTGAAGGGTCAACCCAAGGTAGAAACCGCTTAAATGGTCAATTCATGGTAGATAGCACCTAAAGGGTCAACTCAAGGTAGAAACCGCCTAAAGGGTCAACTCATGGTAGATACCGCCTGAAGGGTCAAATCAAGGTAGAAACCGCCTGAAGAGTCAAAACAATGGTAGAAACCGCCTAAAGGGTCAATTCAAGGTAGAAACCGCCTGAAGGGTCAAATCAAGGTAGAAACCGCTTGAAGGGTCAAACCATGGTAGATACCGTCTGAAGGGTCAACTCATAGTAGATACCGCGTAAAGGGTCAACTCAAGGTAGAAACCGCCTGAAGGGTCAAATCAAGGTAGAAACCGCCTGAAGGGTCAAACCATGGTAGATACCGCCTGAAGGGTCAACTCACGGTAGATACCGCATGAAGGGTCAAATCAAGGTAGAAACCGCCTGGAGGGTCGAATCATGGTAGAAACCGCCTAAATGATCAACCAATGGTAGATACCGCCTAAAGGGTCAACTCAAGGTAGAAACCGCCTGAAGGGTCAACTCATGGTAGAAACCGCCTAAAGGGTCAAACCAAGGTAGAAACCGCCTGAAGGGTTAAACCAACGGTAGATACCGCCTGAAGGGTCAAAACAATGGTAGAAACCACCTAAAGGGTCAACCCATGGTAGAAACCGCCTGAAGGGTCAACTCAACGTAGAAACCGCCTAAAGGGTCAATTCATGGTAGATACCGCCTAAAGGGTCAACTCAAGGTAGAAACCGCATAAAGGGTCAACTCATGGTAGATACCGCCTGAAGGGTCAAATCAAGGTAGAAACCGCCTGAAGGGTCAAAACAATGGTAGAAATCGCCTAAAGGGTCAATTCAAGGTAGAAACCGCCTGAAGGGCCAAATCAAGGTAGAAACCGCCTGAAGGGTCAAACCTTGGTAGATACCGCCTGAAGGGTCAACTCATGGTAGATACCGCCTAAAGGGTCAACTCAAGGTAGAAACCGCCTAAAGGGTCAACTCAAGGTAGAAACCGCCTAAAGGGTCAAACCAAGGTAGAAACCGCCTAAAGGGTCAACTCCAGGTAGAAACCGCCTGAAGGGTCAAATCAAGGTAGAAACCGCCTGAAGGGTCAAACCATGGTAGATACCGCCTGAAGGGTCAACTCACGATAGATACCGCCTGATGGGTCAAATCAAGGTAGAAACCGCCTGAAGGGTCAAATCATGGTAGAAACAGCCTAAAGGATCAACCAATGGTAGATACCGCCTAAAGGGTCAACTCAAGGTAGAAACCGCCTGAAGGGTCAACTCATGGTAGAAACCGCCTAAAGGGTCAAACCAAGGTAGAAACCGCCTGAAGGGTCAAACCAACGGTAGATACCGCCTGAAGGGTCAAAACAATGGTAGAAACCGCCTAAAGGGTCAACCCATGGTAGAAACCGCCTGAAGGGTCAACTTAAGGTAGAAACCGCCTAAAGGGTCAATTCATGGTAGATACCGCCTAAAGGGTCAACTCAAGGTAGAAACCGCCTAAAGGGTCAAGTCATGGTAGATACCGCCTGAAGGGTCAAATCAAGGTAGAAACCGCCTGAAGGGTTAAAACAATGGTAGAAACCGCCTAAAGGGTCAATTCAAGGTAGAAACCGCCTGAAGGGTCAAATCAAGGTAGAAACCGCCTGAAGGGTCAAACCATTGTAGATACCGCCTGGAGGGTCAACTCATGGTAGATACCGCCTAAAAGGTCAACTCAAGGTAGAAACCGCCTAAAGGGTCAACTCATGGTAGATACCGCTTGAAGGGTCAACACAAGTTCAGAGCTTAATCTCCCTAGGATATCCTGAATGACGAGTCCTAGGTATCTTCTTGAAAGTTATAGCAACCGGCAGCATCCGACAGGTGAGCTTCAGGTAAGCCTCTCTCACTCCGGCCCATGTTCGAATTGCAAGAGTAAACCGGTGATTAACTTGAGCATTCATCAAAAGACTTAAGGGTCCGATGTCATAGCATTTCTTTTCCCCAGTCGAGTCGGTTAAAGATCCAGATGTCATTTTGTCTTTGAAAGCAACCTCTGACGAGCTCACTCTCAAAGAGGGGCAGCTGTTGACACCTGATTTTTGGCCATCCGTTATTATAGTTTGTATTCCTAAAATTAATTAAAAATAGCAAAAAAGGTCAAAAAAATTTGCAAAATCAAATTTGGAAGCCTTAGCCTAGCCTTAGGAACCAATTTTGAACAAAAAATATTTTTTGAATTTCTTTAATATTTTTGGAATTTATTTAATTATTAAAATACCCAAAAAAATCAGAAAAAATACCATTCGTGGTCAGAAAAATACAAAAAAATATTCAAAAATTTTATTTTAATTCCGTCTTTAATATTTTCACTTTTTGTCAGGGAAATTCGGCTTGATTCATGGGTTTCCTTCACAAACATAACCCCGAACCGAGCCTAAAAAATCCTTTTCGAGTCTTTTAATTTTCAATTCTTGGTTTTTATAAGCTATGACATTGGATTCTAAAGTCTTGAAGTGCAATTGGGTCAATTTGCCCTCCAATTTGATCAATTTTGAACAAAAGGGCCTAATTGCACAAATTTCTTTCAATTTAGTCCCCGGTTTCACAATTTTTGAAATTAAATTTCATACGGGCATACCCATTGAAATTAAACACCTCTACCCGATAGTTTTCATCATGAGAGATCCATTGGTGGCCTCAATTTTGACTAATTTGGTCATTTAGGCCCTCGATTGAGCAAAAATCATTTTCGGATCCTAAGGACAATTTGGGATTTTCACTAAATTCGAATCAATTGATTCACAAAAATACCCCTATTTGATGGAAAACATGTCAAGGAATCCGATTTTACCATCAATTTCATAAAAAAGAGGTCAAATTGGGGCTCAATTCGGGCGATTTGGTCGAACCGGGCCGGTCGGGTCAGATCCGACCCGACCCGACCCGGTCCGACCGGGTCTGCAACTTAGTTGCAGACCGTGGCTTGCGAACCAAAAACAGCTTGAGTGGCGCACTTTGGAGGGGAAATGGAGGTCGATTCAGCGCGCAAAAGTGGTCGGCCATGAAGGCGAAAGTGGAGCTGAGTCGACGAGCAACACAATGGTGGAGGTGGGGGTCGCCGGCGGCCATAAAATAATAGGCAAAATCCCCTATAAATAGAGGTCTCGGCCATGGCACCAAAGAAGAAGAAAAAAGGGAGAAAGAAATTTTCGAACAAAATTCGAGGAGAGTTGGAGCGATAGGAGTATTCTCCAAGTTGCAGGGGACTTGAAGCCACATCGCCAAAGCAGCCACGGT